>OY756427.1:17022900-18434814 GCA_963576905.1 Mystacides longicornis | reverse complement strand
ATTTCTCTAATTGCATAACACAATTTGCCTAAATATAATAGCAAGTCATTGCTGTTTCTTTGATTTAGATAAATATATCAATAGAAAAAATTGTTAAAATAGCTATGAAACAAAAAAAATACAAGCCAATTTTTTGATTGCTAAAACTTTTAGATTCAATTAATAAATATACGCAGTTAAAACTTTTAAGCTAACATTAAAACACGATAACGAGTGAATCAAATGTAAGCCTCCTAACGGTTTGAGTGCCCAGCTTCATACTGTAGGTTAAGTCTATATCTTCTAACACGACACAGGGGTATATTTGTGTGGATCCTGTCAACAGTATGTTTATATTCACTTTGAGTTAACCTAAATCATGATATTTCAATTTTAAAACTAAGATTCGAGATTGAGAAAAACCAATGATTTAAAATCATAATTATCTATGCATCTTTTTTTTCTTTGGATTTCTAAACGAAGAGTCATATCGTAAATCCTTCATTTAAATTCTTCTCAAAAAAACTAATAAACATAATAATATTTCAAACATATCACATGAAATTGAAAGATTTGATCCTTCCTCAAGTAACTGTAAAATTCTTTGTATAAAATTTAATTACAAAATGTTGAATAGAATTTTTAAGAAAACGGTCAGAAAATGTAGATGAGAATCAAAACAGATGAAGTAAAAATTTACATATATATTACAATAGAAAACAGATTAAGTATAAGTACAGTAAGTTAGATTATCAGTTTTCAAGAAAAAGGCAACATTAGTTAGGGTCAATTTTAAAGAAAATACAACAGCAAGAAAAGGCATTTAAGAATTGCATTTTTCAATTAACTTATCTTAAGTAGAAGGCAAATATATTACATAAAAGTACCTATAGAAAATATTCCTTAATGTGAAAATACAAAATACGCACTTAATAAATATATCAGATTAGGTATATTTGCATAAAAAAGAAAGTTAAGTTGAATTCTTTTACCCATGGTTTAATTATTTTTTATTTGACATGTTTCATATATAAAAATTATGAAATGAAAATAAAAACAGATTATTCATTTATTATCAGAAAATTAAATGAATTAGAAGAAATTAACACATTTGTACAAGTTGAGTAATGATTAATTGGAAAAAAATGATCTACAAAATATCTATAGAATTTAAAATATTTTTGTGATGGTCCAAAAATTTACAAAAAAACTGACTAAGCTATGTTTTTATTAATAGTAATGGTCAACAATTTTATGGGAAGATTTTAGTATCAAGAATAAAAATAATCAGTTAGTTTAAATAATAAATAAAAACAAAAATAAAAAAAATGTTATAGGTATTCACATTTAATGTGTCTGTGATTTCCTCAGTGGCGGATTTGCAGTCTCGGCCGCCCTAGGCCCCAGGCCATACATAGCCGTCAATTTTTCAGCACTCTTTATTTGACTACATCGTGAAATTACACTTTACTGACAACTGTTACCGAAATCAATTCATAAATTTAGTTTAGTAAACTGTAAAAGCGGTTTCAGGGCTAATTGCACATAAATTATGCAAGTAAGAGTTTTTGATTACGATTGGCCGCCACTGAAATATGGCCGCCCTAGGCCCGGGCCTACTGGGCCTTAGGGCAAATCCACCACTGAATTTCCTATTAAATACACTTTTTTAATATTATTCGATAATATAACTTTGGTAATAACACAAACAAAAAAATGTACACATACAATACTTTTTTTCTATTAATTAATATTGCGATTAAGTTAATAATTCTATCAATAAATAAACCTAGGCACAATACATAATATTATATTTTATTTGCGTTATCCATTAAAAAGGAAGACATCAAAATATTTTCTTCTAAATGGTTACCAAAATTCATCAATATGATAATAATAAAATGACCAATCCGACTTCTATCCTACGTACCAATATACAGATCAAATTCCATTATAAGGAAATTCACATGACCAAGAAAATATACCTATTCGTTAGATCAAATATATTTTTTATTTATTGCAAGGTTAGATTTTGATATTTCTTCGTTAATGTCTGTAACATAAAATTTCTTTGATAATGTCTGAAATGTGCATTTTCTTAAAAACTGAGAGAAAGAGGATGTAAATTTTTGGCACAATCAATAACATTAAAACCACATTATTGGTGCTATGTCAGTGTTGAAAATCAAACAACTTAATTGTAATTGTCTTCTGCAAACTAGTGAAATACAAATTCAATTTTATATGTAGGAGCTATGGATGCATCCTAGGTATATGCAGTAATTTACTCTTTCAATAATTTTTATTCTTTATCATCACTGGGGATGGTGGTGCTGAAAATGTTTGTTACATTTTTGACATCTGTAAGCATTGGTTTCAATTTGTTGTGCTTAGAATTGTTATTTCGGTATTCGTTATAATGTAATTTGACCTTTAAAATTCGTCCTATCCCACTAGATACAGTACATTACCAGGATAGATTTTAGTACAATACGTTTTACAATAAAGAAGGGATTCTAATCCCCCTGTATGTACCAAGGAAATCATGTGCCATGTTTTATGAAGAACAACACATTGTTGGAAACTTCAAAACACATCAACAATCTATATACATACATTTTTGTAGACAGAAATATCCTAATAATGTTAACACATCAATAACAACTATGGGGTTTTGTTTATAGCAACACTAATACATATTCATAATGAACATTTTATATAATATTATATCTAAAAATTAGTGATAAAATATAAATTCATTTGTTTTATTAATATAATGATATAAAACATAACGCAATGTAACAAAGCATTGTGTAAAAGATAATACTTGGCAGTTAGCCTCAATATATGATTCATTGCAGCCAAAAATTGTTTAAAGAGAAGTTAATACGCTGATTTATTTATTAAAAGGATTAGATTTATTGATGATAATACTGTGGATATAATAAAATACACCAGCAGATACCGCATGTCGTGTTTGTACACTAAAAAAAAAGAAATTACATGATCAATGCGATACCTACAAATGGTAAAACTCACTGATGACAAAACGGTGTTTTTGTGTTGACTGAATGTGTTACGTTAGTTAAATGCTGTCAACATAAAAGTAATGTGATTCGTAAATTATGTTTTTAACTTATATGTGCGTACATTTTCGTCTTTTTATTGTTTATTGGTCTAAAACCATCTTCGCATTTTAATGAAATTGGTTTAGGACACTTTGGATGAAATATATTTTGTGCTATGTATGTATACATAGATTAGTTAAACAAGTTGTTAAGCTTTAGCTAGTGAACTGAATACTTTTAAAAAAGTTCAAGTGAATGAAACATCAAACAGTGATTGAAAATCTGATTAATATTAGTTTACGATCATCATTGGTTAAAATTCATTTCAAACATTGTTAGATTTATTCAAAAGGTGAATATCATTCGTATTAAAAATTCATGATTAATGTAGAACTCTCTGAACAATTTTTCATATAAACGTTTCAGGTACATAAAATAAATTTAATAATAAAATTATCTATTAATTCGTATTTATTGTATTAAATACTTCTAATGGTGGACTAGAATTTTAGAAAAATATTAGTAAAAATAAAAATATGCACACCCATTTGTGGGTAAAACAAAATAATTTTATAAACCTACTATAAAATACATGCACTAGGTATAATAAATAATAATTAAAACTTTACATTAATAATATGCCCCTGTCAAATTCAGAGCTGTAGTAAAATAAAATTGCGGGCTCAATACTGTAACCGCCATAATTCGAGTCATGTGATTGAGCCTATGTTAATATAATATGCTTACCAAAAAAATCATTTAAATAATAACTCAGTTTAAACACAATAAAATCTCAAAATATAAACAGACAAAACTTTCAACATAGAAATAATATAGTATTTAATGTCCATTCACATCTTACTAAATGGATTCATACATGCTAATTCTACACCCCCCATTGTGTTTAAGAGAAGGCTTGTCATGCCAACTGATAACCATACTTCATCAAGCTTTATGCTGCAGCCATAATGGGTAAACTCGATGGTGTATGGTCGGCATAGGATAACAAAATAATTTACAAAAAAAAACATCTCTTTGGAAAAAAATTTGAATAAATATAGAAATAATGTCGCATATTATTATAACAAAAGTATAAAAAAATTTAACATTTTAAAACCCAACATAAATTTCAAAAAAAAAAAATAAACAACATTTTTGAACTCTTAAAATTACAATCTTAATAGGGTTAACATTTACATCATTACGGCTAATTTGGTCTCACAACACATTTTCATCTAATTATATTACACTTTACAAGAGATAGGTACATCCAAAAAAAAATAATATAGAGTACTTGGTATTGGTACTTGAGATGCAATTATTTACTATTGCATTTGAAGAGGATTATGAAAATACAATCATAGATAATAACAATAATGATAAGATACAATAATACGTAATAGGTTTCATTTATATTAAGCTCTGAAGTATGAGAGTATAAATGTGTATATAAGTAGATAGAAATATTATTTGTAAAGTAGATTTAGGAACAATGTAAAATTTTATTTTAATTATAGGTTATTATAAAATGAACAAAATATAATAATCAACATAAAGAAAAACAAATAGATATGATCTTTCTTTTGGCACTTACATTATCAGAGATCTATGTAACATAGGTGAAAGTATATGAGTATGGCTCTTAAAGTTCAGTTTTAAACTATCCTCATAGACTTGAAACAATTTTCCTTCAAATATATCAGTTAAACTATATATTTGCCAATAACTGGGTAATGAGACATCTTTAAAAATGATATTTTTTAACCAAACTGCGTCTTTAAAACATTTCATTTTAAATAGATTACTGCTATGCACCTTCTGGCTAAAACATCAAAGATATGCAGGTGTACATGTGGGCTTGGAGGAATTATTTTATATGGAGAGATTGACAGCTGAATTTTGTACGAGAGCAAGTGATGCCACTAGAGGGGGTGTGAGGAAATACTGGCGGCCATCTTGGTTGCACCATATTTCAACAATTCGTATGGAATAATTGAAAATATATATCAGAACTACGAATAGTTTGAAATATCTTGTGTATTTGACTTAAATTAATCATCTCTTCAGTTTTAGGAAGGATTTGAAATAAAGTTCACCAAATAAAACCAACATAACATTAAATCATCAATTTAATATGAAAAAAAAACTGTAATTAAACTTTAAAAGAGTAATAATATGTCTACTCGTAAACGTAGTTATTAAAACAAAACACTAAAAAAGAGATCCAGCAACATATTCGTTAAAACAGAGAATATGTTCCCGTAAGTTCCATTAAGATGGCGTCGTAATTCATTTTTCCCCCCGACCCCGCGGCTTCAAAAATTTTATCAATGAATCCATCCATAACCATAGATTCATCCAAGCATGTGGGTGATAAAAAAAGAAAAGTGTCACATTTAAAAAACCATAGATAAACCATAGAGATATTGTAACTTGCGATTTATATCAAATTAAGAAAGTATTTCAATTTTCTAATTTCTATTCAAATGTTAAGAATAGTAGTTTAATAATGAGAGCACTGTTTAATACTTCTAAGATTTTCCCACATAAAGATCGGAAAATCAACAATAAAGGATACACGGATGGCCTAATGTGCATCCAATAGGAATTTCAGCTCAAGTAGGTATTTATATTATTAAATTTATACATACATTTTTAACATGGCAATAATATTTTTATGGTAGGCCCTCATAAAAAAAATTGGTAACCTAAATGATTTTATTTTGAACTAGGTTATAAAAGTTTGATTTACATGTAAAAAATAATATAATTCAGAAATATAGTATTTCCCCAAATAAAATTCATGTTAAACATGACAATATACAGGGTGTCTCAGGATGGTAGGTAACTAAAATAAATTCCGTAGAAAATGTGTGAGGAGAATTTTTCTTAACAGAAAACGTTAATTCGTGAAATTCTCTCCTCATACATTTTGAATGAAGATTGAAAAATCAACAAAATTTCTGCTGTCCTTTTGATAAATAGTTTGAGAAATTGGAAAGTTTTTGAAAATAGTTAAAATAAGTTGTCAAAGTTTTTTTTTATTTTTTATTTTAAATTATACCTACCTTATTTTAAGTTTCAACATTTTTTTTGGCATGATGCTATTAGATAGGCCTATAATAATTGTTTTTGTATCTGCAAGACAGACTTTTAAGTTATTCCAGAAAAAAATATGATGTACCTAACTACTGCAAAAATTTGTGTACCTACCTACAGACAGGGTTTGACAAAAAAAATATACCTCTAAAACGATAAAAAATCTCGTATTATATATAGTGGTATTTAGATACTCCAGAGGTGTTCTAACTCTGGACTTCTAATAAGTCATACTTTCTGGGACAACCTGTATACAGAAATGTTTTGACTTTTCAAAAGCAAGACATCTTCGTCTAGACTAAATAAAATTTCGTCTAACCTACATCATATTATTATTATTGTTATGTATCTATAAATACAATCACACAACTAGTGCGTGTATATGAATACACAATGAGACACATATACCTAACAATCAATAAAACAAACAAAAAACGGTAATTAACTCACACACATAACATAACATGCAATTTGTATGTAGAATAGGATTCATATAAAATACAAGAGAGGTAAATATATATTGCTTTTAAAGTTCACATTTGTAGATTGTTTTATCGTTTCCAAATAGATTTGATTAAATTTCTTATGATAACTACAATAACTCCAAAATAAAAACCTCGCTCCAAATTCATCATGATAATATGATATCTCTTAATATTAATTTGGATGAAAATTTATAATGCCGATAGAAAATCGGTTCCTAAATATTATGTAAAAGAAAATTTTCCCCTGTATTGATGCAACTACAACCCTCATCGAGGATTTTCACATGGTCAATCGAAATCGGGATCACCTATTACAGATCAAAATCATTGAGATTCTCCATTTTAGAAATGGGACATGAGTAGTTTATGTAAGTTTACTTTGAACTTTTATTTGTGGCAGCGAAATAGGTGTGGGTGGAGTCAGAGGTCAGGGGATTGTGGATGACGGACTTGAAGGTGGGCGAGCTGTTCTTCTAGGTTTCCATCTGAAGACGAGCGCGAGAATACTTCGCAAGCGACGCCATCTACGTCGACCACCACCACTCTTAAAATAACACCAATTTATATATTACATACATAAAATGCAATTAAAACTATGAATGAAAAATTAAAAAAAAATGTAGCTTACTTGTCTATGATCTTTCCTTCGTATCTCTCGAACTAGTGCGTGGAATGCATCATCAATGTAATGCCTCAACGCAGCTGAAGTCTCGAAAAATGGACAACCTAGCTGCGCAGCCAGTTGACGACCTTCATCAAATGTTACCTACACACACATTTCACATATTTTTATACACGATAGAAAGTTAATGAGTTAATCATAAAACTATGGACGACTTTAGTACCTTTCTTAAGTTGTGCAGATCCTTTTTGTTGGCTACAAGAACTAGTGGTATATCTTCGTGTGGTCTCACCCTCGCAATAAGCCTTCTATATTCTGCTGCTTCTCTAAAACTTTGTCTATCTGTCACCGAGTAGCAAATGACGAAACCTTCTCCACAGCGCATGTATTGATCCCTCATGGCAGTAAATTCCACCTACATCAAAACACATTATATCACTCATTTATCAAGGAAATTGAAAGGTGTGAAAAGATGATGGTGTTTGTACAGACCTGTCCCGCAGTGTCCAATATGTCCAGTAGGGCTGGTTCTCCATCAATAACAGCCTGCTGTTGATATGAATCCTCTGCAAGAAATCAAATGTTGCCCTTATTAACTGGTGTGTAACAACAACGGTTATAAATGGCATTTTTAAAAATGTCCTACGTCATATTTTGTGAAGAATGAAGTGAAATTAATCTATGTCCCATTCCTAGTAACAAAAAATACAGTTTGCTACATTTATTATACATCTAGATCTTACTTCATTTCTCCCATCAGGGTCCCAAAGATGAGGAAGACCCTCTCATACTGTGTTCCGCTCTTTCGAAGCAGAGCTGAAGAGTTTGAACATGGTGTGAGAAGGGATCAAAAAATTGGAGAGCTCTTGTTGTCTCCCTATGCCCCTAAAGATAGAATGTTACGTTATCCTTAAACTTAAACAAACTATGTGCATGAACTGCCCAATTGAAATAATAGAGGATAAAGTTCCATCACACTATGACGTATGTACAACACACACACACATTATTGAAGACTAAAAATAGCTGGGACACTGACGTTATCAGTCATAAATAAACCTTGTTGAGTACCCCAATAACAGTGTTATTAAATATTTACCCTCTAAGGAAGGTGTGTAGGAGGTACCCCTATCATTTATTTAGAACAACATGAGTTTTAAAACAAACATCGATGAGGTGATCACGAACCATGATCAGCCTTAAGTGTAACATGCAAACATTACCGTCCATATGTTCACACACACACTATTGTGTGTACACACCCTTGTAGGTTACCCACAATACAAATCTTCATTGGGGGCAAGACTATTACCTATATCAATAGATATGGTTCTATGGAAAGTTGGATATAATATTAAAATGTTACTCCAATTAACTTTCTGCAATTAAATTTGACTACAAAATTTTATTTTGCATAACTTTCAAACAAATATATTGAGAAACAATCTCCACAGACAATAAGTCTACCAGATCTCAGAGAGCAGAGTAGAGGGCCTACAACGTCCTTAGGTCAGGTTAAAAGGGCTCTCATGATTGTTTTCTAATACATTAGTCTGATTTTATTTTTAAAAATAAATGAATCTGTGTTCACTCAAAGTGAACACAGATTCATTTACGTACTACTCCTCAAACATACTCTTAATATCATACATGCTTGGATTCAAGTGTCGCCACATGCAAGCAAACTTTACTCACTATGATAATGAGATCATCCGTCTAAGCCCATAATTTGAGACATATTGCCATGCTGCTAGAAGACTCACATGGCTGAGCATTAGTATGTGTATTAGGAGATCCCCTAGCATAAACAATGCATAAGTTTTTGTCTTGCTGGCCTGATATTGACACTTTAGTGTGTTCTATTTTTGTATAATAGACTGTAGAATTTAGCGAACACTCTTTCCCCCAGTAAGATTCTTTCACAAGAAGATCTCTTATAGAAAATGGTCCACTATCTATGACCCTGAACTATATCTAATAGTTTAGATAGATAGGTCGAATTTTCAATTTGGGAAACAACAACTTTTCAACTTTTTCTCTTGAATGTTAAAAGTTTCATTAAATGAATCCAACTCATTTTATTTTATGGTCAGGCTTTCTGGACATATTGCTTTATAGCTTAAGTACTGATGTTGTAAAAGGGGTGTGTTTAAAGATATGAATTAAACTGGAAATTGCATATACGACCAGGGAAATGATATAAAGATAATATGGCATACCAATTGTGGGATCATGGTAATCCAGAAAACTATGGCTGACAAACTGCAAAGTAACTGCAGATTTCCCAACTCCGCCATCTCCAAGTACGACTATCTTGTAAACGCGCAAACCTCGCGCTACACCACCTCCTTCCATTACCCGCTAATCACAAAACAATTATCACTTCATTTTACATAATCTATGGAAACGCCAAACGTCATAAAAAATGACAGTTATGGATAATTCGAATAGAAATGTTCGCGACGCTAAAACTCATGTTTACCCATGATCGCACCTTTCATGTTGTTAAATCAACTACATAGTGATCATGTTTTATTATAGCAACTGGTTATTTTTAATAGAGAAAACATAGTAATAACATGCCGTAGCATGGCATGAATTAAAAAAAAAACGTTGTTTTAACTTGCCTGGTGTCCTGATTTACTGTCGTAATTTTTAGCGGTTTAGAGCCTCTAATACTCTCTTAGAATCCCCAAAACACACTCATAACTTTTGAATTGTGATCAGAATCTTCAGTTATAATTACTATTATTCAGTATTATCTGTTTTTTTATTCAGATACAAAATGGTCAAAAGAGCTGCAGGGTTCGTAATATTTAGGCATTTTAATTCCACAATTGAATATCTTTTATTAAAAGCCTCCTATGGCTCCAAACATTGGACACCACCTAAAGGTAAATTTAAAAACTACTTTAAATGAGTTCTCATTAAGAATTTAATTATAATAAAAACTATTATTCTGATATGAAAAACAGATGATTGAGTTGCGTCGTATCCAATTTTTATAAAAAGAAGATCTCTTATAGAAAATGGTCCACTATCGGTAAACTTGAGTTTTAGCGTCGCGAACATTTTTATTCGAATTATCCACAACTGTCATTTCCATGGTCATTTCATATGACGTTTCCATAGATTTTTATTCACGTATTTGGCGGTATCAGTGTTGCCTAGTCGCAGAAACGCGTCCAAATATTTCAAAATTTCGACCGACGGCAAACAACGCATTTTCTTTTTTATTTCCACTGACTTGCACCCGAAATCGACTGATGCAGCAAGACAACGCATTTATTTAAAAATAAAATCGTGCGACCAAAAACAAAACATTAGTAAGTCAAAAAATACCTAATTTATCACAATAATAATATTTATTTATTTATTTATTCATTGTACGGCTAAAGAGCCTTTTTTATAATAATATATAATAATCACAAATATACAATCATACAAACATTATCAATAACATATACCCATTTACAATTAAAAATAAATAAAAAATATTACACTTTACAGTTTTCAATGCCTATACCGCTTTAACAAATAATTTAAATCAAATATGCGGCAATTTATTTACATAATAATGTTTGATGACATTAAGAACATCGCAATGCAAAACAAGATTTTTTTTAATATTATGTAATTTTTACATAATAACCTAAGTTGTGTCTTTTTTCATATAAAGGCCCAGGCAATGGATTTTATAAATAGGTATATGTGTAATAAATAATTTGTGTATGTTGTATATTCTTCTAGTGTCGCCGATCACCTGCTCTATGTAGCTCTTATAAGATAAATTACATATTGTGATAAATTATTTTTGAACTTACTGAAAATGTTTTTTTTTTGTGGCACGATTTTATTTTTAAATGCGTTGTCTAACGCCGGTCGAAACATCATAGATATAGTACTATTGGATCGGTAATCTATGCAACTTTGGGGTATCATGATAAAAATAGCTGACTAGCTGCAAAAGTCGGAGGTTTTGTTTGCTAGAAGTCTGTATAAAACGTTCTGATTATCATATATTTTCGTGATTTGTGTCTACGTGAAAAACTGAACATGGTTAAATCGTGTTGTGCGTAAAATTGTATTCATTTTTTATTTATACAAAAAATTTTAATGAAAAGAAAATAAATATACTGGATGATAATTTTCAAAAGAAATGATTTCCAAGGTATATATTGCAAGGAACACCAGTGTAAAAAATAATTATAACGCAATTAGCTACTAAATATATGTTTTCTTTCAAAGAAAAAGTATGGAAAATAGAGGTTCATAAATATTGTCCTAAAAATGTGTATTCTGTATTATTCGCTATAGGAGACAAAATACATAACAAAACATGTCCATTCATCACAAACAAACAGAATTTTTTTAAGGAGAGTAATATTGTAATCGGAGAATTTTGCTCTAAACAAATAATACAAAGAATTCCCCCTTGCCGCTAGTCACGTGACCTTCCATACAAACAGTGTTGTCGCGGTTGACTGTATGTTTGACAGCTCGCATTACCAGTCCGATGCGAAATATTTGGACGCGTTTCTGCGACTAGGCAACACTGATACCGCCAGATACGTGAATAAAAATCTATGGAAACGTCATAGGAAATGACAGATGTGGACAATTCGAATATAAATGTTCACGACGCTAAAACTCATTTTTACCCCACTATCTATGACCCTGAACTATATCTAATAGTTTAGATAGATAGGTTGAATTTTCAATTTGGGAAACAACAACTTTTCAACTTTTTCTCTTGAATGTTAAAAGTTTCATTAAATGAATCCAACTCATTTTATTTTATGGTCAGGCTTTCTGGACATATTGCTTTATAGCTTAAGTACTGATGTTGTAAAAGGGGTGTGTTTAAAGATATGAATTAAACTGGAAATTGCATATACGACCAGGGAAATGATATAAAGATAATATGGCATACCAATTGTGGGATCATGGTAATCCAGAAAACTATGGCTGACAAACTGCAAAGTAACTGCAGATTTCCCAACTCCGCCATCTCCAAGTACGACTATCTTGTAAACGCGCAAACCTCGCGCTACACCACCTCCTTCCATTACCCGCTAATCACAAAACAATTATCACTTCATTTTACATAATTGCGATGAAATAGAAGCAAGTCCATTTTTAATTATTGTTCACAAGCATGACACGGGAATGACTTGAACAGTGAATACTACATTAATATAATTTAAACACAAAGATATTATCCTAATCAACTAGTATTTTTATAAAAGGCATTATTATTAGCAGACAGTACACCAATCATGAAAATATATTGCAAAAATTCAAGAGACTACGATACATGCTCGTGTATGAGTTCAGTATACCGGTCTGTGTATTATTGCATGTTTGAGTAAACAATATAAAAACATAGATCATCAATTTAGAAATTGATGGTTATTTTAACTTATGTACACGGAGGAATTTCGCCTACGAAGTAAACCAAGAATCGAATAACTACATTATCATACGTGATTACAGCGGAATCGAGTGACAGCCAGACAGTATGCCATCGAAATGTAAAGATAAAGTGACAGCCGCAACTTTCTTTCTCAGCACTATTTTGAATGGAAAAACAAAACATACCACCAACCACAGACTACTTATACCACCAACGATCCCACTGGGATTTTTAGTTCATTTCCTCCATAGAATAAGGATTTAAATTCCTCTTTTGCAAAGAAAATTGACGGAAAAATAAATTAGTGAATTAGTGTGTCATTGAAAGCACATTGAAAGTTTGTTATCGCCAGTAGTTATCGACGTTATCGTTGGTTATCGTGATGTTGGGTTTCGTGTACAGTATTAATTAATTAATTGTTTTCTGTGATTTCTTCAACACGTATGTATGTATTAAACCAACACATTAAACTTTCGCATTCCATTTTTAGATAATTGAAATAATACAAATCCTGTTCTAGTCTTTCTACATTTAAAACTGATAAACTATTGATATACATACATGATCGGGTAAACATGAGTTTTAGCGTCGCGAACATTTCTATTCGAATCATAGATAATATAATATTACTGATTCGAATTATCCATAACTGTCATTTTTTATGACGTTTGGCGTTTCCATAGATTTTTTATTGTATTAGTGTTCAATTTTATTTTACGTTAGCAACTTTCTACTATTTTATATGATTGGGTTAGGTTTGGTTATAATAATAGGGGGGGTTTGGGGGGGCGGAGCCCCCCATACCTCATCACGTTTACCCCCGAATTTTATCGTCAGAATGAATATTTAAAGTAATACAATATATTAAAAATACCTTTATATAAAAATCTATGGAAACGCCAAACGTCATAAAAAATGACAGTTATGGATAATTCGAATAGAAATGTTCGCGACGCTAAAACTCATGTTTACCCATGATCGCACCTTTCATGTTGTTAAATCAACTACATAGTGATCATGTTTTATTATAGCAACTGGTTATTTTTAATAGAGAAAACATAGTAATAACATGCCGTAGCATGGCATGAATTAAAAAAAAAATGTTGTTTTAACTTGCCTGGTGTCCTGATTTACTGTCGTAATTTTTAGCGGTTTAGAGCCTCTAATACTCTCTTAGAATCCCCAAAACACACTCATAACTTTTGAATTGTGATCAGAATCTTCAGTTATAATTACTATTATTCAGTATTATCTGTTTTTTTATTCAGATACAAAATGGTCAAAAGAGCTGCAGGGTTCGTAATATTTAGGCATTTTAATTCCACAATTGAATATCTTTTATTAAAAGCCTCCTATGGCTCCAAACATTGGACACCACCTAAAGGTAAATTTAAAAACTACTTTAAATGAGTTCTCATTAAGAATTTAATTATAATAAAAACTATTATTCTGATATGAAAAACAGATGATTGAGTTGCGTCGTATCCAATTTTTATTGAGACTCGACATTTCTGTATTCTGAAAATATTTTATCCAATACATTAGTTACGTAACTACTGGCGACCGATTAAGTTCCAAAAAGAGCTTCTTGCGTTGAGTTGGAACATGAATTTGAGAATACCAGTCAAAGTATCAGCATTTTTTTGTAATTTTGAAACTGCTATAGAAGAACTGAATGATGTTCACATCATCGAAGTTGAAGAAACTCTTCATCTTTGGGAGGTTGATGGCTTGAAAATATTTAGCCTCAGATTCAGAAAACCCACTGGTTTTGGAATCTGAATATTTTCAGATGAAAATCTGTCCACACTTATCCCCTCAAAAAACTATACCTATCTAATTGATGGGCATGATAATTGGTGATGTGACTAATATTATCTGATTCTAACTGATGGTAAACCGAAGCAGAAGTCGCTCAATATACACTCTGACGTTCATGAAATCGATTTGCCATACCGACCATTTCCTCTTTCACAGCACAAGCTTTCCTTTCTGTGAAATGTGTTGAAAGTGTATTTGTGTTCACTTTGGGTGAAACCAGATTCATTTAAAACTAAAATCTTCCAATGCAGACTAAAATTCTTATGTTGGCAGGTCATGTTGATCCAGGTGAAACAGATTGGGTGACAGCGTTAAGAGAAACTAAAGAAGAAGCGGGCTTAGAAGATAAAGATATGGAGACTTATAAAAATATTAATAAAACACTTTACTATAATGTTAATAACAAACCAAAAGAAGTTATTTATTGGTTAGCTAAACTAAAGGATCCAAATACAGAAATAAAACTCTCGACAGAACATACAGAATTAAAATGGCTCCAGCTTGAAGAGGCTAAGAAATTAACAGGATATGAGGATTTCAATGCAATGCTAAATGAGTTTGATTCACAAATTAGGAAAATTATTTCATAGTTGAGTGGGTTTTTTTAACCCATTACCATCCGCCGTACACAAGTATGAGCACCATTCCACAGGAACAGCGAACGGCAATGAATGAAATTCTCCACCAAAATGTGACCAGTAATTTATTAGATAATATTTTTGCTTCACATTTCATTTTATTTTCTAATATTTTTGATATTGTTTTATTTTGGGATAAGATTGGACGAGACAGTGTAGATTCATTTTACTTATTATCGGTTCATGTATTACTTTGACTTTGTGTAAGTATAGTTTAATTAAAAAAAATTACTCTCTCTTTCAACTTGTGCCTTCAAAGCTAGTAAAGTAAATAAAAATGTGAAAGCAACACAAAACATTATTTTTTTGTTAAATATACTTATATCATTAGTACCTTAAAAACATGAAGAAAGAATGGAAAGAATTTGCTATTAGCGTCAATTTAAAATGTTTGATGCATGAGATTTCCTATTCTTGGCATCTCTCCGAGGCCATCCCTGGGAAAATTAAACTCTCCTTTTGAGCGCCCTCCAAGGAATATCTTCAATATAAATAAATAAGGACTTATCGACACAAAGATCTTCGTCCTCGGTCATTTCTTTACTTCTGGATACAGGCATCTACCATTCTGACAAAGATGTCAGTGAAAAATATGACTTGACCTAGAATGGAAATAGGAGCCTTTTGATCAAAGACTAGTGCCTAAAAATATTGAGGTTGTATATAAGTATTTCGATGGAAAAAGCTCCAACTTCCACTTCAGTACCTTGCTTCAGGTCTAATTTTTGTTTGAGGAGTAGATAGAAGCCATAAAGTACATCAAAAACTTCTTGTTCTTGACAAGAAATTCACCGCATAACAACTGGGTAGTAAAGAATGAAGATCCTGGTCCCGTTGCCTTCCAGATGTGAAATACGTAATAGCAAGTTTTATGAGCCATTTGTCATTAACTTTTAAGTAAATAAAACCTAATCATCATTCTGTGTTTTCTTCTTCAACTTAACACAGCAATGGCAACTACAATAAGGCATTGACTGCGCGGGCCGGATTGATAAAACTAGTTTTAAGCTGTCGCGGTGCTGATTAACCCACTTGTTACTACCGTTTAATATACGGATCACCATAGAAATAAAAATATTGTAATTATTGTGGGTTGTTTCGAAATATATTATTTATTTTACACAATAGCTGAGAGGTCCCTTTGTCGTTCAGTTGTGTTTTGAGCTCGATAGAGTTCGAAATTTGAACTGTACTCGCATTGTTACGTCAAATTGATAAAAAAATAAAATTTATAAATTTATTAAATTTAATTTATATTATCTATTCATAATTCAACTATTAATTTGGTGTTCCGTAAAAAGAACGCTAGTAATATGGATGTCGCATTTTTTTCATGTCCCTACTTTCGACACTCAATGAAATTATCGAGGAGCTGGAGGCAAATGAAGATGAGCCTGTTCCCGACTCGACTACAATTATTTTCCCGCTGGAAAATTATAATGCTGACAACCAATGAGGACTCTGGTGATGAAAATGAAATGACCCTACACAACTTTCCTGGGTCACAACTGCGGGCCCACGCAGAAGTTGACCGATGAAAACTCTTCCTCAAGTGATGATGAAGAATGCAGTGTTCAATGCGCTCATTTAGATAAGCGGCCAAGACTGGAACCAGCAAATTTACAACAAAAATATGGAAGGCGTCGACAGATTAGACAAGAACATTAGTTTATATTGCAAAAGTATTCAAGGAATGAAATGGTACTTCTGCCTTATTTTGCATTGTCCAGCTAGAAAATATATGGCTTTGCATAATGCCTGGCAACTTTATAAAATCAATGAGAGAGAATATGACTATCTGAAATTCCGAAGGAGTGTTCCAACGAGTTTGTTAGAAACCTATCATAAGGGTGTAGAGCGAAACCAGGGGCCACATCACACAATTTTCAAGAAACGTCCCGTTTTGATGAAATAGGTCATATTATAAAGTACAGAAGAGAACAACTACAATGCGTAGTTGTTCACTTATCATAAAATCGCTATGTTCTATTGCAAAAAATGTAAAATGTCTCTTCATCCTAAAATCTTCTGTGAACTATACCATACTGCTTCAGACTGATTAAAAAATATGCTATTTCCTGAAATTTAATCAATTTAATATGTTACAAAAACATACTTTCAGAAACTTGTGAATTATTTTTTAATTACCTAAGTTCTATGAATATCCAATAAACAGTAGTCCACATTACTAGTGTTCCGTATATCAAACACCATTTTCCCGCTTTTCCGTAACAGATAGATTTTTTTTACAAATTTTCCTGATCGAATAATGTCTGTGTATCAAAAATCACAGTGATATTACAAAAAAAGTTATATCCGTAACAAGTGGGTTAATGGCACTTGTGGGCCATAGTTTGGAGACTCCTGCCTTACTAAATTTGTACTGATGACAATTAAAAGATCTCAATATGTATTCAATATATTTTTTATTGGAATATTCCACATCGAGCTTAACAATAACTGTGAAATTATTTGAAATAAAAAAAAAATAAGGTAGTCACTCCATATTAAAATTGTGTAGCTATTTAAATCACCATTAACAAAACAAATCTGTAAATATCTGAGAACAGTTCAACTAGCGTATAATTTAAAATTTTATTTACCCAAGTACAGTAAGTTAATACACAATTTATGGAGATCATAAAATAATAACAACCATGAAATAATATAATTTTAAAATTAGTATACACCTTGACATAAGAAATTTTATGTTAAGTTTAACAGCCAATCAAAGTTATCATTATGTTAGCAATGCCTGGAAATATAACGAAAATATTGTATCAACTCATTCCCATTCACCATACACATGTGGGTAAACCAAACCAAAATATTATGGTGTCACTGGTTATACCTATGGTACCTATTAGGAAATAATACTATAAATAAGTTAAAATAATTTTTGATTTGTTGTTTGATGTGTACAGTGGGTGGTAATGGGTTAAATATATAAAAGCCACTGGGATGGAATTATTTCATACAGTAAAACAGTGGGGCTAGTACGAGTTTTATCGAAAGCTAATTGCACACAAATTAGCGTACAATTAGTGTTCTTAAATCAAACGATCGAATCATTCGATCATTTTAGTATGAAAATTTTTCGAGACTCTTTCGATGATCGAATACCGAAACGATCATCGAAAACTTATACTAGTATTTTGATGGATGAGGTACAAACTTTCTAAGGACTTGTCGGTTCCACACAAAACCCAAAATGCCTATCATCCATAGGGAGCGGGTTGACCGACACATTTCTGAACTACAAAACTCGCTCCAAAGACACTTACCGTGTGCTTTAAAAGTGAATGAATTAGTTTGAAGAGAAATTTGAAGTGTACAGGAAATGCGGCATGTGACAAGAATTTAATACAATCAAACGGGTGATCTGAGTAAAAAAAGCATATTGAATAATCTAGAGGAAAACATTGCAATACTATTATCTAAGAGTAGTATTTCTTATCCTAGAATCATACAATAAAAATCTTATAGCAAACAGCTAAATCTTAAAATGCAGCAAGTCTCGTAGTACTTCAAAATTAACCTTGATTTATTGATCAGCTATCTAAAACAATCGTGTTTTTTTCACATTGAATGCATTGCGATACAAATCTTAAAAAGACAAATAAATAAATAATATCAAGATATTAAGAAATAAATTTGATATCAATGATGCTTATTGCAAGGTGTCTTCGGAAAGTGATCTGGTGGTGGCGAGTTCTGTGAAATGTTCCACGAGCTGCTGCAAGGACATTTCCCCGTGTACTTTATTGTCTCTAGTGCGGACATTGACAGTGCCTGCTGTCTTTTCTTTCTCTCCAACCACTGTAAAAGAATATATCATTGAAACACAGTTTATATTCAATTAAATTAAATGAGTATCAAAGATGAACACAAAATTGTGAGATAGTAATCAGTTAAATACTATCACCATCGTTACTACTCTACCATTACTTGTGTTACAATAAATAAAGATCGGGATATCTATCTGATAGCCTTCCGAATTGAGAATTGTGACAATGGTGACCATTGTCGTAAAAAATTTGAGTCAAAGACCCTAGAATAAAACAATTCTTAATCACTCTCCTTATTTGAAAAAGCCATTTATTTTAAAGAAAACAAATGTATGTCACCACACAAAACTGTCAAAATCGATGGATAACAAAAACATAGAAAAAAGTCACAAGCTACTAATGATAGGTTATTGAAACCGCCAATTCCCAAATGATGTTATTAGAGAATTGGTTAAGCTCAGATAAGATATTGAAGTAGATTACCTAAGATGAAGTTGAAGTAAGCCAACTGAGCATTCCTAACTTTCTTGTTCAGAGTATCTCCGGGATCCGTGTCAGCCTCGGCCATAAAACCAGCAGCTAGCAACTTATCTTTTACCTGAAAAAGTTCATTTTTGTTTAAAAATCGTGGAGCTAATTTCTCAACAGAGTATGTACTAAACAAATAATTGACATTTGAAACATACGCATTCATGTGAAATTAAAAAATAGGTATGTAAGCATAGAGAAAAAGAATTGGAAGAAAAAAAACTTGACTGGTAGTAGAGTAAATGCAAAGATAAAGTATTTTCAAAGGAGGACAATATTGAAACAATTATTCATAATTGGTATTACCTCCATTGCATACTCGTCACAAGCTGGAATCACAGGTATGACACAAGCCTGACGAGGAGATAGCCAGAAGGGCCATTTTCCCGCGTACTGCTCAGTTAAAATAGCCACCATACGTTCAACTGAGCCGAGAACAGCACGATGAATCATTACAGGGCGTATTCTTTCCCCAGTTTCACTGCAATAAAAATATTTCAATAAAGTAATACATAAACAAATGTTGCTAATATTTTAATCACATATTTTTTTTCAATAATTATTTATGAATTACTGTGAAATCATATATTAGATTTTCCACTTGGAAACTCATTTAGTTCACACAGAAACAAAATAAACTTAATGTTATTCAGTAAAGAATTTTTACTAGATATGGACTAATACAATTTTAGAATCAGTGAATGTTAAAGATCTCAGACCCCAAAATTACATTAAATATTATTGCATCGAAATAACTGTGGTATTTATGTAGTTGGAGATAAAAGGTTAATGTGAGTATAAATTTTGATGAAGATATTATATTTATTTTTAAGTAAATACACCACTCACCATTACAGACTTAACCTTTGCAATGAGTGATGATTTTAATGACCCATGGATAATGATGTTATAAAAAGGTAGAACTTACCTAACATAGGTCAAGTTGAATCTAATGGGCAACTGGAAGTCTAACTGAATTGTGGCACACTGATGAGATCTTTTAAGAGCATCCTGCACAGTGATGTCGATTTTAGGGCCGTAAAAAGCACCATCACCCTCTTTAATGGTCCACTTTTCTTTGAAATTATCTAAAGACTCTGATAAGGCCTGGAAGAAATTTATTGTTGTTAAGTTATTACTTGTAATACACAACCAATAAAAACCAACTATCATTTTGACCCGTCGTGCATAAGTGTGTACATCATTTCAAAAATTATGAAAATTGTTGCTTCTATTTATTTATTTAACAATTATTTTATAAGTACAAGCATTTTTAATCAGCTACAAAAATGTTGCCCAAATAGGCTAAGCCTGTGCTAGGGCAAAAGCTGGGCAGGCTGCTTCATCTTATTAAAACACGTAAATTAATGTTAATACTAGTAGCTAACCAGTGACATATATCAGAATTTAAAAATTTTGAACAGATGTACACACCTGTGTAGAGTAGGTGGGAATGGGTTACAAATAAAAACGAAAGTACAAAATAATTTTAAGTTGTTCACCTTTTCAGCTTCATTCCACACTTCGATTTCTCCTAAAAATTTCTCCGGCCTCGTAGACAGACACAAGCTGAATGTGTAACCAAAGGTTGCATAAACGTCTTTCAAAAATTCCAGAGCGCTCAAGATTTCTTGCTTTATTTGAGCAGGCGTGCAGAAGATGTGGGCATCGTCCTGTTGGAAGCGTCTCACTCTGGTTAGTCCCGTGAGTGCTCCCGATAACTCATTCCTGTGCAACACTCCCCAATCGGCCAAACGAAGAGGAAGCTCCCTCCATGATCTTACCCGCCATTCAAACATCAAACTGTTCACAAAAGGAAATAAATAGATTACTTTTACGAGAGAGTTCAGAGAAAATTCTTGAGAATGATCAATTCATTATAAACTAGCGGCCGGTTTCAATAACCTATCTATCTCCTATCTATGGTTAAAAATCTATCTATCTTTACACTTTGTTGTTTCAATAAACAATGGATAGATAGAATTTCTATCTATCTTTCATTATATGATTTGTATAGAAATCGGCGTTTATAAAGCGTATCAATAACCTATCTCTAGTAGCTTGTGACATTTGTGATTACTGTTTTTTCCATGGTATTCCTAACCCCCGATTTCGGCGGTTTGTTTTTCCTATCCCACGATTTCGACGGCAAGTGTTTGGTATAGCAACAAGTTTTTTTTTAAATAATGGCTTTTTCAAGTGACGAGAGCGATTTGGAGTTATTTGAAGACGGAGTCTTCGACTCTGACGAGGACGAAGAACCCCGGATGTTATATTCACGGATAAATTTCATGTCGATATGGTCGAACAAAGATTTTCTTGTCAGGTTTCGGTTAACCAAAACCGTCATAAATGATTTATTTTTTATAAATTAATACCAAGGGCTCAACGTGGCAAGAAACGGAGAGACTAGTCAATATCGACGTTAAAATCCTTCAACACTGGTTTAATATAAATCTACTATCGTTGAATGTAGATAAAACAGCCTGCTTACCCTTTGCCATAAACAGTCAGGGACTACCAAGTGGTTTGAATATAACTATACACAAATGTAGCGATGGATATTGTAACTCATCATGTGCCCCTTTGAAAATAATACAAAGCACAAAATATCTAGGTATTCTTATCGATTGTAATGTAAAATGGAAAGTGCACATAGATGCAACTGTCAAAAGACTACGAAAACTTTATTATATATTTATTGAACTGAGAGACTTACTGACATTGTCACAGTTAAAAGTAACTTATTATTACGCTCTGGCCCAGTCACTTTTGACATATGGTATCATCGCGTGGGGAGCCGCGTATGATAGTACTCTGCACCCTTTAAGGGTTGCCCAGAGAGCTATTCTTAAAATTATTTTAAAAAAACCTAGGGACTATTCCACTGCATTGCTATTTTCGGAATTTCGGGTGCTTGATACCACTCAATTGTTCAAAAGAACTGCTCTGCTTCAAACTTTTAAAGAAAGAATAATTTGCCCTGAGCCTGAAGAAAATAGCAGCAGAATCCTTAGATCCATAAATTGTTTGCCAATACCCCTTTTTAGGAAAGATGTGAGCCAGCACCACTACCTGTATATGGGGATCAAATATTTTAATGATCTCACAGCTGAGATGAGAAATTGTAAGGAGTATAAACTGTTTAAAGATAAAATTACAACCGTTATTATAAATAATAACGTGTAAAAAAAAAATAGAAAGTTGTTCTTATAAATTGTGTGATTATTGTACTTGTGTGTTTTGTGTTAAATATTATTATTGTCGCATTAATGTACATGCAGCTGAGTTTTTATGCACTGTTTTGATGTCATGAAGGTGGCCACGCCCCTCTCTACTCGAGCCTAGCTCTATTAGAGGGGCAGTGGTCATATTGTTCAGTAAATTAGCAGCATTTTTATATTAATTGTACTTATATTTTGACATATTGTATTGTTTATATTTTGGATTAAATAAAAAAAAAAAAATATTTTCTTATAAACAATATACGACGACGAGACAAGAAAAATAATAGTGGGCGAATGTTGCGTCTCTCTGAAGCATTTATATTATTATATTGTCCATAGACAATATAATAATATTGTTGATATTGAAACTCTTGACGTATTTTCGAAAATTGACACGGACGAAGTATTGACAATTTCTATGATCAAACGCGGATAGTTTCCATGGTAACTGACATAAATACTATCTATCTGTTGTTTGTTTATTGAAACGCGGATAAGGATAGAATATTAACTGCGGTTAATTGACGGATAGCGTTTAACTGATTACTACTGATAGGTTATTGAAACCGGCCGTAGTAGTGATGTCAGAACCGGATACAATTTCATACCGAGTACCGGAGGGTACTTCCAGCAAACTACCCAGTATTAAGTAACGGGTATTTATACCGGTTCATACCCCCCCCACCCCCCCCACAATCAAATATTACATTTAACGAATTCCTCGGTTTTGTACTAAATTACTTTTGTTGGTTTGTTTAGTACTATTGAATATTTTTTTACGCATGTTTTTAGATAGCTATATAATACAATATATTCTATAATGTTGTATATTTTTATGCCAAATTATTTTAGGTACATTTATTATTTTTGAATAATTATTTATTGGTCTCTTGAATTATAAATATAAAAAAGTATATTTATAATTCAAGAGACCTTGCGCGCTCTAAGGGTGTCCTAGCTAGTACACGATACTACAGGTTATTATGCAAAAAATATTAGTTATTTTATTATTTTTTAATTATTAGTTTGTAAAATATATTAGGTATATCTGTAATATACGCCTCGAAATAATAAAATAAATTATGCAGGTATGAATTAAGTACCTATGTAGTTAAAATGTCATATTTAAAAGTAATACGCAGAACATCCATAAACCGCGATACCTACGTTTGCATCATGATTGTATACTCGTATCTAGGTAGTAGGTACTTTTACTGCTACACCGTTCGTGTAAAACAAGTACCTCACCTCCATAGAACCAAAACACAACTCTGTAAGGCTCGGGGCTCGGTAGATATCTACCTGCAATACCGGCATACTGATCAGTACAATTCTACCAACAGAGTATCCGTCGATACTTTTCTACCGAGAACCTTGTCGATACTTCTACCGACAGAGTATCCGTCATTACTTTTCTACCGAGTCGATACTCTACCGACGGAGTATCCGTCGTTACTTTTTTACAGAGTCGATACTTCTACCGACGGATATTGAACACTACCGGTTCGATATTCCGATAACAAAAAGTAACGGGTATTCAATATCGGGTAACTACCAAACTGACATCATTAGGCCGTAGGAATACCAGTAGGGAACATTGACTAATCGGCTTTGATGGATGAGCTTGGACTCCCCAGCCTCTCCAAACTCATCAATGGTGGAATCAATTCTCCCAAAATACAAGAATCAAACAAACAGTATTATTTGGGAAGCCTCATATCAGAAATAATTACACATTCTACTCTCCCACGGTCACAACTCCTAGTCTGGGTATTCTGGTAGCTAATATTGCTGACAGTTTACCTAAATTTAAATTTGGCGTAATAAATTGTCAGAAAATGTATAAAACTGATATTGGGCATTTCGAAGATGTTTGTATTAAAGTATGTCTATTTTTTTCGTTTAGTTATGTGCACCTTGCAATTATTTTACACAATATTTGAATTTTTCCAGAATTCTACTCATATTTGTTCACATTTTCTGATACAAGTAATATTTGCACGATATTGATACATATTTTGATATACTATGATTAATAATTGACATTACTTTTATTTTATTTTTTATTTTTATTTAATCAAATAATCATCACTCAGCATAACAGGTACAAACCCTTTGCGCTGAAATTTGCTTGATGAAATCTCTACTATATGACTCCTTACCCCATCATTGCTGACTCTATTTTAATATTTTTTCTAATTCAAAGCTGACAAATAATTGTTTTATATATTTTTTTAGTTGCTTAATAATTTATTCATATTTAGTGCGCTGTTAAAATGAAAAATATTATGATTGTTATTTTTTTTCTGTAACATGTAAAAGGCTATTTCCATTGATTGAATTAATAAAAATAAAATCTAACTTACCAATGTCCCGGACAATTCATTGGCTTGAGAGCGTATGTTTCTTTTTCAACATCAAACGAGAACATATTTTCGGCATAATGAGCCCAGTGCCCGCTAGTCTGCCACAGTTTAACGTTATAAATATTTGGCGTGACGACTTCTTGGAATCCTCTCTTCCTGTACTGCTCTCTGATGAAGGACATCAGAGTGTTGTAGATGTGCGCACCTCTAGGAAGGAAGAAACAGGAACCGGGTGACAACTCGTTGAAGAAGAACAATTCTTGTTCCTGAAAACAATAATAATATCACAATCTATCTCTATATATAAAAATGGGGCCCTATTTTCCTTGGTCATCGCATCACGCATGAACTTTTTGTCGTATTTGTTATTAATTGTCATGAGAACGTTCTTATGAATGAAAAAAAATATTAAATTTGCTGCGTGCAACATTAGAAAATTTAACATAGGTAACATTTTTAGTGCTTTTGAAATTATAAATTATATTTTTGAATTTTAATTGGCGTTTTACATCTGTCAGTTTGTTTATTGTTGGTGCGTTTAGAATGTGACCTGTAAATATTGTTTAAAAAAGATGCATTGGTCGGAATTATAATGCTTAAAAAGGTAAATTAATTTATCATTATACAAATTTGAACTCAATAGATATTCATAGTAAATACAGAATAATGTATGTCAGAAAAGCTTGTTATATATAAAATCAAATGGTGTTGAAAGAAATATACAGCAAAAGAAATTCTTACTCTTCCAATTTTCCTGTGATCCCTTTTAGCAGCCTCCTCTTGAATCTTTTCCCACTCCTTCAGTTGCTTTGGGTCCGGGAATGATATTCCATACACTCTCTGGAGAGACTCAGCTTCGGCTTTGCCTTCCCAATAAGTTGATGAGTTCTATATTTCAATTTAAAGAAAAGTCAATAATAAAATCGCAAATCAAATAAAGCTTATGTTATTTCAAAATATGTTTAGGTAATACAACATAATATTATATACTGCAGAAGGCATCTATTACATAATAAGAAGATTTTGATGGGTCAATTTAAAAAATTGTATATCGAAATTTGAGCCAAATAGAGTTGTAATATAGTTTTGTCATTCTTCCAGGAGGGTAACTCTACATTTCAACTACAATACTGATCCAATCTTAATAACAATTTCATTATCACGC
The DNA here is from genome assembly GCA_963576905.1 of Mystacides longicornis. NCBI lineage: Eukaryota > Metazoa > Arthropoda > Insecta > Trichoptera > Leptoceridae > Mystacides > Mystacides longicornis. The sequence goes on along the minus strand of OY756427.1, from coordinate 18,408,612 downwards.
TTAAGATTTTAGTTGCTACATATAAATAAAAATACTTCCACATAGGTCAAATAGTTAATATTAGTTTATGAAAAAATTGTATAAATGAGGATTTATACAACTATTAACGGTTAATGTTGAGATCGGATTGAGTTTCAAGAGTACCTCCCCTGAAGTCTCTCAATCTAACTATGTACAAAAAGTGTAGAAGTCAATGTTTGATACTGAATACACATTCTAACACAATATTTAAGATATAAAGAGTTTTATTGAATATTGTTAACTGTTATTCTGTATTTTCTATCAAATTATCATAGTGTCTCATAGTCTCTTGATACATTGAATATTGCAATAAAATAACGTTTTAAAATAAAGCACTGTACATCTGTAAAGTAAATTCATTTGCACAATCTCATATTTTAGTGCAACTGTTATTCTGTATTTTCTATCAAATTATCATAGTGTCTCATATCTCTTGATACATTGAATATTGCAATAAAATAACGTTTAAAATAAAGCATTGTACATCTGTAAAGTAAATTCATTTGCACAATCTCATATTTTAGTGCAACTGTTATTCTGTATTTTCTATCAAATTATCATAGTGTCTCATAGTCTCTTGATACATTTTTTGCATGTTTTATCATATTGTTATGTTATGTCTATATCCATCTTTGCTTTACATGACTTGTTTGACAAATCGGAAGTGAGTGGTGGCTCATGTCACTGTCTGACTACTTGTCTTTTAAGTGTCTATTCTCAATACATAGACATATTATTTGTGCATGTCACTTGTTATTTTTACTATTTTGGAATTTATTTTAATACCATATTGATTATTATAACAACTTACTACTTATTTTACATTTATTGACGTGTTGAGCCTTATGTCTTTCCTTAATTCAATTACATACATGTTTTTACTAGATACAGCACAGTGTTACGACTTTTCTTAGATTTGTTTATACATTCTGATATCTCATATTATTTGGTTATTTAAGTTTATTTTTGTATTTGATTGATTTTAATTATGTAAGCATTGTATTTCTCCTTATACCAGCTTCAAGCTGTCTGGAGAACTTAAATGATAAATAAAATAAGATAACTATATTTATTAGGTCCATCAAAACAAAAAAAGTTTATGAGTTTATATAAGAGTAGAAACTTTCTAAAATGGACATACAATGTTTTAGAATGAACCCATGGATTAATGTAATTTAGCTTTTCACAAACCTTAGTTACTCTCAAAGCTTTAATGTTTCCAGTATGGCGAACATGAGGGCCACGACACAAATCAATGAGAGGGCCACACCTGTAAATGGTGGTGCTGGGCGCATCCACCTTCTCATTGAGAATGCGAACTTTAAAAGGATTGTAGGAGAACATCTCCAGGAGCTGCTCCTTGCTGACTTCCAACCTTTCAAACGGCTGCTTGTCTTTACTAATTGATTTCATTACATTTTCTATGAATGGGAAGTCTGAGGATGATATCTGCAATTTCCAAACACTGTAGTACTGTGCAGTATTGAAAGTTACTTGACGACTCATAGGCGAAAATGTTTCATGATGGAATACTTACACCTTTTTCTGGTAGATGCATATCGTAATAAAATCCATTTTCAATTGGAGGTCCATAACATAAACATCCACCATACACCTTAAATTGAAAATAAAAATTAAGAGCTGTTATTTATTCATTTATGCTATCCACAGCCAAGCAGTGGCGGATTTGCAGTCTCGGCCGCCCTAGGCCCCAGGCCATACGTAGTTGCCAATTTTTCAGCACTCTTTATTAGACTACATAATGAAATTACACTTTACCGCCAACAGTTATCGAAATCAATTCATAAATTTAGTTTAGTAAACTATAAAAGCGGTTTCAGGGCTAATTGCACATAAAGTATGCAAGTAAGAGTTTTTTATTACGATTGGCCGCCCCTAAAATCTGGCCGCCCTAGGCCCGGGCCTACTGGGCCTTAGGGCAAATCAGCCACTGCAGCCAAGACCGTTATATAAAAAAAAAAGGAAATGACACACAACAAATCATACACAAATTTATAATTAGAAATGGATTATAAAATATAAATACATCTTGTACATTTAGGTATTTTCTAACAGATGGAAGACCTTACTTTATATTACTTTCTTAGATTTCTACCGTCAAGGGTTTGATAAATAATACAGAGTCCGGCAAAAAGATCTGACGGTTTTAAAATAAAATCAAAATTTAAAGTGATACAAATGGTTTTATTGATTATTACAGAAGTGCAGTAAATTAATGATAAAACCATCAAAACAACCGATTTCTTCCGTTTAAGATCTGAAAATGACGTCCTCTAAATGATGTTCTTCTTTGACAATGCATTCCTTCAATCTTGTACTGAAGCTGTCGAACGTTTCCTTTAACATTGCAGGAGACAGATTGGCGATTTTTGGCTTATGGCCTTTGTTTGTTTGTGTAAACTCTAGCTCTCAGGAACCCCCACAAGAAGAAATCTCAAATGCTAAGGTCTGGGGAGCGAGTTGGCCATGCAATCCCGAAATGCGAGATGACTCGACCGCGAAACTTGCTTCTCAAAAAGTCCATCACATCATTGGCTGTATGGGCAGTTGCCCCATCCTGTTGGAACCACAGCCTTCTGCGCACTAATCGATTTCTCAGAAGTTCAGGTGGAAAGGCAGATTGTTAGGTACGCAAAGGTCGTCTTACCGAGCGGTCAGACATGTGCAAAACAGCAGCATGTTTACACGCCGGCCGCTGAGGACTGGCTTCCATAGCTTCTCTTACACGATTCTCTGGCGTCCGGGCTGACCTTGGAAGGCCTGTCGACATCCGTTTTAATGCTGAACCGGTAGCTCTAAAATTCCTCACCCACAACGAAATTGTGTTCCGAGTTGGAACTGTTCGTCTTGGCCCCACATTGAAGCGTCTACGGAACTGCCGCTGAGCAGAAACACAGGAATCACCACTTTTAATAAACATCTTTACAACAAACGCACGGTGTTCAGCCAACCACTGCTCCATGGCTACAAAAAATGTCCTCGTGTGTGCTCTGGATCGCGCCTATCCCCACCACCCCCCATCACCTACCCGCTCAACAGTACAGCGGCAAAACTCGTCAGATCTTTTTGCCGGACCCGTTATAATAACCATAAGAGGAGTAACTCTAAAACATAGTATTCTGAACAAAATGTAAGATTTGAAACTAACATTAATAATTATTTAAAAACTAATATTTGGTGACTACATTTTTCGTCCGCTACTCACTTACATACAACCAGAAAACCAAGTTTTAATATTGAGCCAAGCTTCAAAGAGCAGAAATACACATACCCTCTCTAAAGCCTCTCCTAAAATATGGGCCGTGGAATGCCAAAACACTTGTTGCGCATCTGGATCGGAAAAATTAAGTAACTCTAACTGGCAATCAGATTCTAGTGGTCTCTCTAAGTCCCACAACAAGCCGTCCACACGAGATATCACTGTATTATTGGCCAATCCTTGGCTGAAAGTAGATGGAATATTATTGTATCTACACAGAATACATGAAAAGTCATTAGACTCTGAAAATTTGGCTACCTTATTCCCATTGCTACCTCATATGGAGTTGTTTTCCAAGCTTTCCCTTCAACTTTCTTTCCATCTGGGAGAGTGATTGCAATTGCAACATCTGGCTTGTTGGACAATTCGTTATCATATTCTGCCTTTAACTTATCCCATAGTATCAATCTCTTCTGAATGTATTCCGGCCAAGGATTCAATTCCTTTATGCCATCTACATCATTTTTGGTATCTGATTTTTTGTTCTTTTTCGTCTTCTGCATCTACAAAGGAAAATCGAATTTTACAAGTTGCAACATTAACGATATGAAATGAATTCACATTAATCACACGTATTAACAATTGCGTCATGCGGAGGTGAGGTTATATTTATGTGGGGAAAACTTCATATTTTCAAATTTCAAATTAAATCTTCGAAAATGATAAAATAATAAAACAATGATTTTTTTTCAAATCGATAAGTAACACATTTTTAGATTATCTTCACATATTGGTGCATAAAACCACAAGGCGATTCGTATAACACAATACGAACCCAAGTAGCAAAGTTCCTCGGCAAAATAGAAATATAAACAGAACGCAACCTAAACGAACTCAACATATTGTTTTCGTTAAATGTAAAATACAAAAATCATGCCTTTTCATTCAAATTCAATTTTTCTAAACTTTCAACCGCAGCGTCGCCCATGCTGACGTTTATGTCAAGAAAGAATACGAAACGAACAAGTGAAGTGAACAATGTGAACATCAATGTAGTGAATCTTCCATACATTCCATAGACAATAAATTTTGACAGATACTTTTAACAAGCACAAAAGTCGTGTTATGGTCGTGTTAGCTAAAATTATATGATTTTTTTATTGTGTAAAGGTCTAATAATAGGATGCAAATTGACCAACAGCCGAAAAAGTGTCGCAACCATGACCTTTTAGCTTATACGACCAATATGTCAGTAAAGTTGATCATATTAACACGTTTACTGCTACTTTATAAGACTCGTCCTATAGTTAAATCTTTTACCGTTTTTAACTATTATATCAAGATGGAAATACGATGTACACAATAAATATCATATAAATAGTCTGAAAATCACTTATTCAACATATTTTAAAGACTGTCTTATAAATGTCATATATTTGGTCGACAAATAGTTTATACGACTATTTTACAACATGGTCTTAAAATCATCGTATAATTTACATATTGATGGTTACACAACTAGAACAAGAATGTGTTATAAACGTCGTAAACAGAGTCGGCCAACAACTAATACGACCTTTTTATTAGATTGACTTCAAAACGACGTATAATTTACCGTAATGATGCTAACACGACATTAGATGGACAGTTTTATAAACTTCATAAAGTATATCGCAAAACCTCTTATGTGACTACTTTTTAAGACAGAACCCTCGAACTTATACAAAAAGGCGAGTTGACTAAGGGTCGCAGTCAGGTCAGGAATTATACTGTTTTATACATATAAATTTTTGCAATTATTACATACATATGGATTTTCGTCATAATGAATAATTTTACGACGCTTCTGAATAATAAATACGTAATGAATAATGAGTACCAAACAATATTAGGCGTGACATTAATTTACATTTTGTGTGACCTTTTTATGCACTTTTTTTTTTTGAATAATGAATCTGTGCTCAATCAAAATGAACACAAATATTCTCCTTGACTCTTTCACAGTAAGCTACTTAAAACTTGTGTCGTGAAAGAGGAAGATGGTCGGCACCTGGGATCGAACCACGACGTCGTCCGCACGAAACATACATATTATATTCATATATTATTACATAATATTATATAATATATGGCTTTTGATATAAATGCATATCTAATAATTAAGCATAAGAGACGAGACATTCATTCCATTTTGTTGAAACTTTTTTTTGCATATATTACGCACACCTGGCTTTTCATAATAATGGATAATAATCAGGTACCTAATCAATAGACGAGACATTCATTCCATTTTGTTAAAACTTTTTTTTGCATACATTACACACACATGGCTTTTCATAATAATGGATAATAATTAGGTACCTAATCAATAACTTGACATTCATTCCGTTTTGTTGAATTTTTTTTGCATATATTACACACACATGGCTTTTCATAATAATGGATAATAATTAATTTAAAGATGTATGAGTATAAACTCATTTTTGGGGTGTATCTTTGTATAAGTACCTATATAATAATAATAATAACACTTTTCTATACAAAGGTGTCAGTATAGCCGGCGGAACTTATTGCCTGAGGCAATTTTTTCCAGTCAACCGGTCTCGTCCAATCTGAGACAGGCCGACCCCCGGGTAGAAATTTTCAAGTGAAAAAAAACACTTAGAAAAACTCTGACCCGACCGGGAATCGAACCCGGGACCTCGGATCTAATGTCAACGCTAGTACAACTAGGCTACCGAAGTCGGTATATAGTTGGTATCTTATATTATTTGTAAGCATGATTACCTAATCAATAGACGTGCCATTCGTTCAAATTGGGTTAGAACTTTTTTTTGCATATATTCCACACACATGGCTTTTCATAATAATTTAAAGATGTACGAGTATAAACTCATTTTCGGGGGGTATCTTGTATAAGTACCTGTATATAGTTACTATATTATAATTTTTTGTAAGCATGATTTTTATTAAGATTCTTGTGACCTTTTCAGGACTAGATCTTAAAGAAAAAATAACAACTAACGACTCTAAAAATTCATTACTAATGTTCGATTTTTAAATGGAACAAACCACTACGGGCTTACGACCTCGCTCGGGCTTACGCTCCGCCGTACCGTCCAATCTGATAGCTCAGAACCCCTATTCTGTAGCAAGTGTAGGGTAGTCACTTGAAAAAAGTGACTATTAGGCGATACATTTTGTATGAAAAACGTCTATATGCGATTCTCGCATTCGATACGTATAGACGTTTTTCATACAAATATCGCCTAGTAGTCGCTTTTTTCTAGTGACTACCCTACACTTGCTACAGAATAGGGGTACAGGTGAAAAAATACTTCTGCTACTGGGGGGTGAGTACGTAAGGGCTATAGCACGACTAACTACTTCCTAGTGTAGTTAGCGCGAGTACGTAACGTTACAAATGTAGTTAGTTGTGCGTTTCAGCGTGGTTATTATGTAGTTAAGCCGTGGTTATGAGTAGTTAGATTGATGTGTGGTTAGTCGTGCTATAGCAAAAGTTACGTACTCACTACCCTGATCTAGTGTCTATTCACGTTTAAGTTTTGGCGCCAAAAATGTGATCCATAGATATTATTTTATTTTGATGATGTTGGTAGCCTTGTAACGTGAAATTTCTTAGAATAGTTATTTACGATTGTGATTTTTGTGAATAACTTTTTCACTTCGCATTATTATTCTGCGTTTTGACAGCTCGTGTTTGTGTGGTTCATGTCAGTTACCTTTATTATATTTATAGATATTGTTTTATAAAAACGACTTTCGGTCATTGTTATTTTATTGCATTGTGTTGAATGATTGGTGATGGAGTCGAAAAATATAGAAGATGACATATCTGATAGTCTTAGACATCGTGTTTATTTCGCAGCTCGTGATGGCATGCCTCTTACGATGTATGACTTATTGAAGGAGAAACCAATACACGAATTAGACGATTTGCTGAATCAGGTAAGATTATTTATAGTTTGCTTTGTCTTCAATATGAACTCGTTCACATCCATGTGCTTACTTTCTTTAGATTTACAGATTTTCCAGATTCTCCAATTGTTAGCCTTGTTGAGTCATTGGACGCTTTTAAACGAATACTGTGAGGGACATCAATATTTCAGAAACACGTTTTTTTTTTCAAAATCAATTTTGTTTGTAATCACACGAGTTTCTTTTATTATTGAGGTGTGCGTTTTGTTTACGTTGTTATGAAGTGAGCTACGTTTAATGATAACAGATTTAAGCATGTGTTTGTTTTACTATTTTTCAATGGGAACACAATTTCGTTGTTTTATGTAAACAATGTGTTTTGTGTGCCAAAACTTGTCCAAAAGCCCTTTGTTTTCCTATATACTTACATCTGAATGCATTCATCTCACACGAATAATCACCATTGTATCTTTTTGTTAGTATAACTCAAATATACACAATCCCCTATTCTATGAGTAATTGAATAATTTCTGTATGTCACATAAAATTATTGGTCTTTATTAGTATCTGAATATCTTGGTCAAATATCAGGTAAAGATTAATATTTTTAGGTTGATTCAATAATTATATAATTATAACATTGTAATGTACCTACTAGTATAAAATCAATCTTTCACATAAACTTATGCATATTTTAAACTTTCTTTTACATTATGAGAGAAATATGTAGTGAATTCTGGCAATTTCCACTAGTAGTATAGGCACAGACTTTTGATCAAGAGCTCCTGGGTTTTCAATTCCCGGTCTGGTCAGAAATTTCCGTTTTTTTTTTCACTTGAAATTTGTACACAGGATTGGAATCCTGTCTCAGATTGGATGGGACCAGTTGACTGGTAGAAAATGCTTCAAGCACTAAGTTCTGCCGGCTATTCTGACACCTATGTATCCATCCATACTCCTTTTTTGACCCCACTTAGGGGCATAGGGAGGCAACAAAAGTTCTCTGTCAATCTCACACATCTTCGACCTCCTCTCACATCATATCCAGAACTCTCAGCTCGGCATTGAAGGAACGGAACACGGTATGAGAGGGTCTTCCTCATCCTCAAGACCCTGACGAGAGGAAGAACAGCGCTATCCTCGGCCAGCTGTTATTCGGCATCCTTAACACATGTCCCAGCCATGTCTGTTTCCTCTCTCTACAATAGTGGAAGTAGTGGGTCTGGGCTATGGTGTGCAGGCATTTAGCGTCATTCTTGATGCGGTAGTACCATCTTATACCCAATCACCCATTTGTAGATTGTTAATATTTATTTTAATTTATGGTTTATTAAGAATGCTTAGACAAATAAGATCATTGGCTGCTAAACAATAAATTGGCATTTGTTTTTTTTTCTTATTTATTCAGACCACAAAACTGGATGGTGTCAGTTGCACTCCTTTGGTAGCCGCAGCCCGTCACGGACATGATGGTGCTGTCAAAATATTACTGGAGCAGTTCAAACCTCCGCTGAATCTAGAAGCCGAGTCCACAGTTAGATTTGAAGAGTATGTTATCTCTGGTGCCACTGCTTTGTGGGCAGCTGCTGGTGCTGGACACCTTAGGATTGTCAAAGTAATTATTTACATTCTTCTTCTTCAAAACTTTTTTACTAACCACTTCTAAACATATACGTAGCTTGTGTACATTCTCCAAAACACCTCAGTTTTGTTTCGTTTCCTCTTATTTTTTACTAGCTTTAAATCTGTAACTATCCCCTGTATTCACCAAGAAAAACTGAGCCTAAGATCAGCTGAGCGAAAGATAAGCCTAATGTCTCCCTCAACGCTTATAGCTATTCATCAACGAAAACTTACAAAGCTTAGCTGAGCTTAGACTGATCGTGTGTATCCATAGATTAAACGCAAATGTTTTGAAAAGAAACTGTCATTTATTTATGGAAGCAGTCAATAAAGTAACTAAAATGTATATTTTTGATTATTTATATAAATATAAATATTTTTTATCTATTAAAAAAATATTTATATAATATAATTATGATTTCTAGGTGAAATGTTCAGTAGGGTATGTATGCAAACACAATTTTGTTTCATCTGAAAACAGAGATTCAAATCATTTTTATTAACCTTAAAGAAAACAAACAAATAAAATACACCTTATTCCACCTGAAAACAGAGTAACGGCAATTGATGTTATTTCTTATTTAGTTTAATTAAATGATAACATTCACTTTTATTAACAAAATCCAAACGCGTTCTTTGCAGTCGCCATTAGCTGTCAGTCTTGATCAATGCCATCTATCGATAATAGGCCAAAAGCTAAGTAAAGTACATAGTACTTTCTTATATTTATATTTTTTAAATATTTATTATTACCTTTATTTAGACAGTAATCAAGACTTTAACATAAACAGATATTACTTTGATAGCAGTTCGTTTGACAATGACAGCTAGCATAACATTACCGGTTAGTTTGCCGGTAACAATTTTAGTACTTATACATAAGCATTGTAACATGGAGAAAAAAGCAGAACTTTTCGGTTATTGATAAGTATCGATTTGTCGAGCTGATTAATTTACATATAAAATTATTACATGCCTGCTTACATTAAATATTGAATAAATTAAATAAACAATTGGAAGGAGGCGGCAACAAGTATGGCGGACGCTACAGAATAATTTTGACAGATGGACGCTTAGCGTAACGTAAGCCAGCTCTATAGCCGATCAAAATTTGAGGGAAAGGTTCACTCAAATCACCTGAGGGAGCGTATAATATTTTGGTGAATACCAATTTTGACATTGATCGTAATTTGAGCTGATAGTACGCTCAGTTTCTCTTGGTGAATACAGGCATATAAGAGGGAATGTTGATAAGAGATGAAACGGATAGCATTTTAGCCGGATACCGGATAACCGGCCGCCGGATATCCGGCATATGTTTCTGGTTGGTTGGTGCATCCATATGGGATTATTGGGAACATTGTCGAAAAAACCATCAACCGCATTAGTTAGTCTGGATTAGTGTGGTGTGATAATAATTTGTTCCTACGATTAGATCGTTTAGATTTTTAAGTTTTACCCTCGGAACCAAGGTTGTAGCCAGGATAGCATTTGTGCAGAGGTTTCCAATCTCCCTTAATATCCAATCCAAACTCCCTTTACGCTCCACTTAGGGGCATAGGGAGGCAACAAGACCTCTCCATTGCACGCGATCTTACGCAATGCTTATGACCTCCTCACACACCATGTCCAGATCCCTCAGCTCTGCTTCGAAGGAGCGGAACACAGTATGAGAGGGTCTTTCTCGTCTTCGGGACCCCGACGGGAGGTAGAACAGCGCTCACCTTAAAATATCAGTGTTTTTTTTTTCAAAATTTATAAAATTCGCAGAGGGCTAAAGAAGTCTTTAGTAGAGCCCGGGCGGTGCGTGAATTACGCTTACGTAGGCAGCATATACCAATTGGACTGACTCCGTTATTGTCCCAAAAATCGCGGAATCTATCTGCATCTTTCAGCATGATGATATAATAATTATGACGAAACTTATTTTTATTATAATTTCCTTATTTACGGAGACAAACAAAGCCGCTTGCTACCTCTATATAAAGAAATAAGTATTAATTCTCCATAATTTACCCTTATTGCAGTATGTTTGCTAATCAATTTTCTAAGTTGTAGATTTATTTTGTGATTACAAGGGATCATAAGTGTTACTTACTAAATAAATCAATTAGTTATCCAAATATACTTTTTTTACTATCCGGCATCCGGCCAGATAGCATTTATGCCGCCGGATACCGGATAGTTGCCGGATATCCGTTTCATCTCTAATGTTGATATTATAATGTAGTGAGTGGAAGAAAGTCATAGACATTATTTGAGAAGTCGTTTTGCCTTAAGTGGACACTCAAGGAACAAGAAATCAATTTAGAATAGAAGCATAATGCCATATCTCAATGCCTCATGTGCCAACATGATCTTCTATTTTTGGGGGAGGCATAAAAGGTAGGTACTGGAAATCATTATTCATGTGTAGGTAACACCAACGTCACCGAGTAGTGATAGCCAATTCACCACAAAAATAGTCGAGTCTTTTTTATTATTTTTATGTGTCTTCTCATAAAATGGGGCAATGAAAAAATTTTTACTGGCCGTTAACCTTGTAATGGTCTTTCATTTTATAAAAGGTCTTAATATTTTCCAATGTATCTATTCTGTCTTTTATATTAAATTCTGATACTTTTTTTCTCTATATAGTAACACTAATTTTGTTGTTTTGTTGCTATCTCACTTAGAACAATCATCCAAAAAATCAAGATGGAAAGAGACAGATGAAAGATAAAGAAACTGTTCCAATAAATTTGACTCTGCCCCAAATAAATAATTTACTCATATTCGCAATAAAGTGCACTTGCCTAACATAATTATTATTTCTAAATAAGAATATCCTAACATTTATTCATCTCCATACCTCACAAACAAAAATGTGGCATGGGGTATTGATAATTTTATTTCGTTTGCTTCATCTGGTACATTTAAATCAATGGTCTTTTTTTATTTTTTGATGAGCGCATTAAAGTATTGTATTTTGTATATTTTTATATAGAGGTTAGCTCAAGCAGGCGCCCAACTAGATCACGCTACGTCTACTTCCTCCACTCCACTCAGGGCAGCGTGTTTTGATGGCCGATTAGATATAGTAACTTACCTAGTTGGTAGAGGAGCTGATATACACAGACCTAACCAGTACAACAATACATGCCTCATGATAGCTGCTTACAAAGGTCATATTGATGTGGTAAGTGAAAATTAGTACTAAATTGTAGAAATAAATCACAATGTTTGTTTATGTATGTATATTGTTATCTAGTGGAGTACAAAGGGAAGATAGGGCCCTACTCTATACCATCTCACTTCTCATACTTCTACTTACGTTCCTAGATAAGTCCGATGTTTGTATGTATAAATCAATGCTCTTCGGTTTATTAGTACACCATGAACATAGCTTACTGTGGGTGTCTGGGTCACTAGGAATATATCAGAACCCCTTGACTAAATCTTACCCCGAATTTGTTTTACATTGGTCATCGAAAATAAAGCACTTTTATAAACATCAAATATAATGTACCTATCCATATTTTTATTTCCGAAGGTATCTGAATTAGATTGAGATAATATACCTTATACAAAAACTAAGTTAAAATGTTGTAATTTTGTACCCATAGGGCTCACTTTATGTTAACATACTGCACCATTTCATGATCAAATTTCATAAATCTAATCCATTACGTTTACACCTGGATACTCTTGAAACTAGAACAAAACAGTCCTAATGTTTGCCATGTAAATTGTTATTTTTGTTAGAACACTGTTAGCAAAGATAATTTCTGAGGCTTTCAGGACTGGTGTTAGACATTATTATTCTTCATGGGATGTAGTTGTGTTCATTGGCGTGGTAACAATTAGTACCTAGATTAATTATTTTACTTTTAACTTACAGTCCCCAGTGGGATCGGCGCAGACGGGTGCCTTAGCACCCGAGCCAGTGCAGGATCCTACCCCTGGGCCTAGCTATAGTGAGGCAACAAGTATGCTCAAGGTCGGAGTTCGAAATGTAACTCCCATGGACCTGGGGCATATCAATAAAGTCAAGGAGGCCATCACCGAAGTGGTGTTGGCTGAGGCAAGGCTTAGGAACCGCAAGGCTGGCCCAACCCTCAAGACTTTCAGACCCAACGATGGCTGGATCCTGGTGACCTGCGTCGGTGAAAACAGCCTCCAATGGCTGGAGAGGGTGATCCCCACTCTGAAGCCGTGGCCGGGGGCTCAGCTCTCTCTGATGGGGAGGGATGAGCTTCCGAGGCCTGCGGTGGGGACCGCCCTCATTCCGGGGAGCGCGGGCATCGGGTCCATTGAAAGGGCCATCGAAGTAATCGAATATCTCAACCCGGGGCTGCAGACGACCGCCTGGAAGGTCATCGGCACCAAGAAGGTCAGTGCTGGCGTCCTTATGACAGTGTACATGGACGCCAAGTCTAAGGGCTACGTCCTCTCGAGGGGTGGAAGAGTGCACTTCCACTTTGGCACCATTGCCTTCACCTTCCGAGGGGAAAGGGCCGGGCCGACTGGTGCTGGTGGGACGACTGCGGGGGCGGCTGCGGTCTCGGGGCTGAGACAAAATAAGGTCCAGCCTACGGGAATCCAAAGAAAAGTCCCAAACACTACTGGACCATCAGAAATGGAGAGACCGGCTACCTGCGCGGCAGGTGCGGGGCCCGCACCTGTCGAGCCTTGTGCCGGGACCTCTGGAATGAACTGGCGGATGAAGGCGGCCGAGGACTCTGATGAGTCAACGGCAGAGGCCTCTCTTGGAATCACAAGAAGGCTCACAAAAAAGCAAAAACGGGCGCAGGCAGAGCTGGTAAGAAGGGTGGCTGCCGTGAGGGTGGATGGGCGCGGGGGGGGGGGGGAGCTCGATGGAAGTTCTCCCTGCCCAGGCCGTGCCTGTCTCGCTCGCGATAGCACCGCGGATGGTTGGGGGGGGAGGGGATGGCAATGCAAGTCCCCACCCGCCTGAGCCATCCGGGGAACAAGGGCCACCCTGCCCTCTGACAAGTGCCCATACAAAGTAAAAAAAAAAAAAAAAAAAAAAAAAAAAAAATGAATATAAGAAATAACCCATGTTTTATAGTCCTACAGGCGAACATACATCATGCGAAGTCGGCGTCAGCCGTGTTGGAGAGGTGTATGAAGATAAAAGACATAGATATAGCACTAATACAGGAACCATGGATAAATGGAACACGCATCCAAGGACTGGGTTCTGCCGGGGAAATTTTATATAACTCCGACGGTCTCAGGCCAAGAGCATGCATTGTGTTCAAAAGAGGTGTGGACTATCTACCAATACCGGAACTACTAACGGACGACCTGGTGGCCGCCTGCATTAATCCTCAAGATGGGAGGAGAAAAGTAGTCATATGCTCGGCATACCTACCAGGGGAGAAATCTGACCCCACAATTGAACTAATAGAAGTACTAAACTGGAGCTCGAAGAACGGGGCCGATCTCATAATGGGCTGCGATGCCAATGCTCACCACATTATGTGGGGCAGCACGGACACCAACCCGAGAGGAGAACGGCTATATGACTTCACTCTAACAGAAGGTCTACAGATCCTGAATGAGGGTACCAAGCCCACGTTCACAACTGTAAATAGACAGGAAGTACTGGACATTACTCTGGCCTCGGAGGGCATTGCTGAATGCCTAACCGACTGGAGGGTGGACGACGAATCATCTATGTCTGATCACAGACATATAATGTTCAGAGTTACAACTAGTCAAAATGTCGTCCCCAACACGTACAGGAATCCGAGGGCAACGGACTGGAACGTTTATCGTTCACGATTATCCGACGCCATTCAAAATGTTCCTAAAAGTGTGAGGACGACAAATGACATTGAAATAGCGGTAAAGGCAACGACAGAGGCGGTTATTAATGCCTACGAAGAAAGTTGCCCGCTAAAAGAAAGCAAAGCAAGCAAAACTCCCTGGTGGAACAAAAATTTGGAACACCTGCGGAGAAAAACAAGAAAATTATTCAACAGGGCTAAAAAGACCTCCAACTGGGAGGAATACACTAGTGCTCTGACAGAATATAACAAAGAGATCAGGAAGGCGAAGAGAGCATCGTGGACGAGGTTCTGCGGAGAGATCAACTCTCTGCCGCAGGGGGCCAGAATTCACAAAGTGCTCTCCAAATCCCAATCAACAAACAAGGTGGGCCTATTAAAAAAGCCCGACAACAACTTTACATCTGATCTAGATGAAACTATGAACCTGCTGAAACAGACGCACTTCCCGGGCGCCATTCCGTGTGCATCTGGGAGTACGGCAAAGGGAACCCACACTCCAAGACCCAGAAATGAAGACTGGAGAAGGGCCGCCCAACTGTTCAGGCCAAAACAGGTTAAATGGGCCATTGACTCTTTCGAACCCTATAAGTCCAGTGGGGAGGACGGTGTAATTCCTGCTTTATTGCAAAAAGGAGTGGATATCCTTTTACCACATCTGGTGAAAATCTTCAAGGCTAGCTACGCCTGGGGTTATATACCAGAGGCATGGGGAAAAGTCAAAATAATATTCATACCTAAGCCTGGAAGAGACAAATCCAATCCGAAGTCCTTCAGGCCTATAAGTCTAACATCCTTCATGCTTAAAACCATGGAGAAGATCTTGGACTACCATATTAGAGACACTGTGGCTAAAACTATGCCAATACATAACACTCAACACGCCTATCGACAAGGGAGATCGACGGAGACAGCTCTACTCGATCTCACGGACAAAATCGAGAAGGCGATTGAGGATAAACAAATAGCGCTTTGCGCATTTCTCGACATAGAAGGAGCCTTCGATAACACTCCAATCAGAACCCTGGTTGGAGGGTTGTCTAGGAAGGAAGTAGACCCAACTACCATAAGATGGGTCAAATCTATGTTAAATAATAGACATGCTAAGATATCCCTGCACAATCATTCTCTTGAGTTTAACACCACTAGAGGATGCCCGCAGGGAGGAGTTTTATCACCCCTCCTATGGACCTTAGCAATAGACGAGCTCTTGTACAGGATGGCGGACCTCCGTTTTGACACGCTGGGTTATGCAGATGACCTGGCTGTCATCATAAGAGGCGACTGCCAAGACACGCTTTCGTACCTGTTACAAAAAGCCTTAAACACTATACACAAATGGTGTGATGACAATGAATTGTCAGTTAACCCTGACAAGACCATAATAGTACCATTTACCAACAAAAGGAAACTTGACAAGCTCAAGACACCTTCCGTAAATGGTAAAACAATCCACTTCTCCCACGAAGTAAAATACCTAGGTGTGACCTTCGACCAGAAACTCACCTGGAATACACATTTAACCAACATAGTACATAAGGCAAAAATATCGCTAGGCATCTGCGGTCGGCTAGCGGGCAAAAGATGGGGACTTAGTCCTACCATAGCTCTCTGGCTATACACAGCGGTAGTAAGACCGTCGATAACATATGCCTCTGTCGTTTGGTACAGAAAGACTGAGCAAAGAACGGCCATGGAAAAGCTAGACAGCCTACAAAGGACTGCATGCATCCTGGCCACGGGTGCCATGTCAACTACACCTGGAGCAGCACTCAATGCTATGCTGGGCCTGTTGCCGCTACACCTGCATGTGCGCATGCTAGCTGAATCGGCGATGTTAAGGCTAAATGCAACAGGTAAATACAACTGGATGTCCAGGACCTTGAGATCGACACAGGACTCAATAAATGAACATCCAATTCTAAACATGATATCAGATGTTATGACAACCAGTCATGACTTCAAGATGTACTATCAGGTCGAATTACCAGAAAGAAGCGACTGGCTAGAGGACAAGATTATCTTTGAAGGCCACTCGCTGATATGGTATACTGACGGATCCAAAAACAACCTCAGAGCAGGTAGTGGTATTTACGGAGAGAAGCCACGATACCAGGCGGCAATAAGCCTCGGTAGGCATCCCTCTGTCTTTCAAGCTGAGGTTTATGCCATACAAATATGCGCAATGATAAACCTTCAGAAAAACTATTCAGGACTACATCAACTCGGATAGTAAGGCCTCCCTAATGGCCTTGACATCGGCCTCAACCAATTCGAGGCTAGTGCAAAGCTGTAAAGATGTACTAAACACCTTAGGTAACAGAAATAAGGTAATATTGCGTTGGGTACCGGGACACGAAGGCATCGCAGGCAACGAAAAGGCCGACGAGCTAGCGAGGGCCGGAGCTGAGAGGAATTTTTATGGGCCTGAACCATTCTTTGGTATTCCTCATAGCACAAAACGCAAAACTCTAGCGGACATTTACAATGAACGCTCTTTTAAACTCTGGACTGAAACCCAGGGACAAAAACATTCCAAGGCGTTAATTAATGCCTACAATCAAAAATCCGTAAGGGACCTACTATCCCTTAGCAGGAACAATCTATGCATCATCACAAGGTCCCTAACTGGTCACTGCAGGCTGAATAAGCATATGTGTACCATAGGGATACTGGACTCAGGCGTGTGCAGGATGTGCGGGGAATCACTCGAGACCCCAATGCACCTCCTATGCGAATGCCTACCAATGATGCATAACAGACACAGAAATCTGGGCAAATTCCTAATGTGCCCAGATGACATCAAAGAGTTGAACGCCAACAAAATCCTGCGCTTCCTCCTGGAGGCCGGGTTGAGCGATGAACTCTAGATACAGGGCCAGTCACAAAAGTTCCATTATGGGACGCAGTGACGGCAGCCTCCATGGAGGCTGCAGGCTAGTATTCAAATAATAATAATACAGTCGCCTAGTTTTTAAAAGCGTTTCTAGATATTTGGTTCAAAGCTTAATACCTACCATCTAGCTCTTTCAGGATAAAAATTTTGCCCACATTTGTGTTCTGGTTGGATGAGCCCAGATACATTATTTCAAAGAATAAAATCTTTAAAAGCTATTTTCATTTTTCAGGTCAGATATTTACTTTCTCAGGGTGCTAAAGTCAATGAAAGAGCTCACTGCGGTGCAACGGCCTTACATTTTGCCGCCGAGTGTGGTCATGTCACTGTCGTTAGGGAATTAATAGATCACGGAGCTGCTTTGACTCCAAACGAACATGGTTGGTATATATTTCAGTGAAATTATTCTTGATCAAATTTAACAGAACAGTTTTGTCTTTGTCAGAAAACCAGAGATAATTTTTTAGAACTTACTTAAGTGTAGATTCTTTTTAATGTATGGTTTTATATTATTTGTGGCAGGTATGACCGCACTGATGTGTGCTGCCGAGCGTACCAGAGCTGGCGTTGTGGAACTACTGGTGACACAGCCGTGTGTTTCAAGAGAGGATGCCATACAAGCCATGGAGTTGCTGGGAGCCTCCTTTGCCAATGATAAAGAATATTACTGTTTACCTGTGAGCTAAGATACATTATTATACTTATTGTATACATCTTAACTACTATGTTTAGTGAGGCAAGTCGAGATTCAGATCTTTAACCAAAGAATTACACTTTCAGTTGGCTTTTCAATATATGAAACAAAGCATGGAAATGAGACAGGCTACTGCGACTAGACCAGAGATTCCCAAAATACCTGCTGAACCTATACCTGCATACAATAATTGGAAAGAATGTACCACTTTAGAGGTAAAGAATAACATTATTTTCTTCAATTTTTATATGATTCCATGATGAAGAAAATATCATTTATACCACCCCATTTCATTGCTTTGTTCGATATCACATTTTTCATATTGCTTTCAATTACCACTTCACTTGTTCATATGTATGTCTGCATATGTTTTTTTTTGTTAATATTGGCATGTTACTTTTAGCAATTAAATGCCATCGCAGACAATGCAGCAGCCCTGCATATGGAAGGTTTGGCCGTAAGAGAAAGGGTGCTGAGTAGAATGTGTCCAGAATTGCCCCATCCCATAGTATTTAGAGGAGCAGTGTTTGCAGACGATGCCCGCTTTGATAGGTGCTTGGCATTGTGGGAACACGCCCTGACGCTTAGACAAGAAAATAATGTAAGTATTTGAGCATTTTTCTTGATGGAAAGGTGCAATATAACCATTATAACAAAGGGTAATTCTCAATGCTCTTGTATTAATTTCAGGTGCCTGTAGTTAAGGATTTACTTAGATTTGCCCAAGTCTTCTCACAAATGATTCACATAGGAATAGAACTGTCTCTAAAGCAGGTAACTGACTCAACCGTATTTTGTATAAAGAAAATTTACTCTGTTCCGGTTGAAATCTTAAAATCACTACCAAAACTATACAGCTGTTCTTATTCTTTTACAGGTTTGGTTCATATTAGATGCTTGCTCATTAGAACTCAATAGGAATAGAGAAAAAATTAAGAATCCTGGGCCCAAAGATGATCCAGATAATTTACTAGTATGTTTATACTACTGAAAATCATTGAATTATTATAATAATATGTGTTATTTAGTAGATGCGGTGACAAAAAAACACAAAATGTACATTATATTATTATACGAAATCAACGTCTGTCGGTTTATCTAAGCTTTTCCATTTTTACCATGTGTCTGTATCAAATTGTTACTTTTATTTCTTGTTTATTACCATTCTTTAAAATATCAAGACGGAAAGAGACATTTCAAATAAATATATTGGCTAAAAAGGAAACTTGTTTAGCATATTGATCAGTCGGTAACAAATTTTTCTTCCCCTCAATGTCCATTCACCTCTTGCCTCGTATTTTGTATACTGTGACATAAATTTTTGTTTTAAATAACGCATCTAGTATCCAGTATGTATTATAAACCAATACCAAGATTAGTCTCACCCTTTCTGCGTTCATAAAATATGCTTTGTGTCTTTACAGGAGGAATTAGAGAGTAACATTAGGACTGCATTATATTTAGTTGCTATAATCGCCAAACTTTTAACCACCAAAGATAACGATAAAGAAAATCAAATTGATCTGGATGAGAGAGAGAAAGCGCGGGCAGCTGTGTATAGAATGGTTAGTGTTGGAGCGAGACAGAGGGACGGACAGACGCTTCTACATCTGACGCTAAATCCCAGTACACCTGTTGATGACTTCCATACCAACGATGTGTGCAAGTAAGAATCATTGTTCTATTTAATATCTTTCTGCATAGCTGTAAAGTGTGATTGTATTAATTCATACTGTTAACATTTCAGATTCCCGTGTGTCTTGACTTGTCGACTTCTGTTGGAGTGTGGTGCTGATCCAAACGCTCAGGATAGTCGTCGCAGTACACCTCTGCATTACGCCGCCAATTGCGCCACTATGAGTGGAACTCTGCAACGTGATTTCACCGTCGACATCAACGAAGAAGTGGTACACGCGGTGGCTTCACCAGAAACAATGTTTTTAACAGCTTGGGAATTGTTACAACACGGAGCACACGTTGATGTGGTAGATGAAGATGGAAAAACTCCGCTGGATTATTGTGAAAAAAGTATGTAAATTTCTCTTTCTTACCGTTTAAAACAGTTTGAGAAATTTAATTTATATATCACAGTATGGGAGGAGGTTATTACAATGAAGGGCTTTTGTTGTCTAAATATTATGGCCCAAATTTATTTACAACAAATCCTTTACTAATGAATCTTAAATTTGCCCCCAAAAAACACTACATACAAAATGTACTTAAATCTGATCATATAGAAGGCGTCTAGTCCGCTCTACTGACTGTACGAATTCGTTATCATCGCTTCAAAATATGTTGTGATTTTGGGAAAGGCACTGTTGTTAACGCCTGTGTTTGTCTGTGGATCTTTCATTAAAGTATCATTCTAAACATATTTGAAAAACCCACTTTTTCTAAAATAACTCTTTTTTTAATATTTCCGTCATTTTTTGATAAATTTAATTATTTAAATAGCAGTGTTGATGTTGTTGAATTTGATTGTTAATGATTTTGTTTTTAATTTTAGGTGGTCCAGTGGAATCGGTCCTCCGAGGTCTCTTACCTGTTAGATTGTGCTGTATAGCAGCGAGAACATGTAGTAAATATAGCATCCCTTACAAGGATATGGTGCCGTTACATCTTGTTCAATTCATACAACTGCACGGACACAAGGGTTAATCGTTCTACAAGGTTTTAATTATAAGTTTACAAACAATGACATTCTTATATCTGTGAGTTTGCTTCATTACTGAATTACCCACATTCAATTGTTTTAACAACACAATTCCTTACTCGCTTTTGTCAATTTTAGGGTCGAAATTATAAAAGTACGCTATTTGAAGTTATCATAAATTGGTCCAAAATTAGATACAACTACTCGTTATAATCAACCTAAACTGACACCCCAATCAACGGTTTACCAGCAGTAACTTTAACCAACAGCATTTCTGTCTCTTTTTTTATCTAATGCAATGGTTCCTAGGGAGCAGTGTGTCGTCTGACAAGACGGCTGTCATTGAAAATTGTGACAATGTTTTTTGTCACTAGGTAACCACATAGATAATGTCCTACACTGACACAATCACCGCTGTTTTATTACACTAACATATTCCTAGGAAAACAGACCATAAGAGAGAAAGAAATAAGGATAGATTAACTTACTCACGTGTGTAGCATTGCTATTACTGTCATTTCATTTGTGTCTTTTGACGGATTTATTTCCACAAAATGGATAAACAATTTATTCATTTGTTACTTTGAAATTAACCGATGAAAATATGATCCAGTCTTTATAATTTCGGCCCTTAATGTTAATTTTCATTAACATGTTTTATGTAGTTTAATGAATAATATTGGTTGTGTGATGAGTCTGTGTAAGATCGCTTTTCAATAAGTGATTCTTATAATTTAATAATTTAAAATTGCAATTGTGCCAATGAATTGAAATTCACTTCATCAAATAAAAATTCCTATTTGCATCTTTTATATTTAATTTTGTTAGTATGTTTTTTTTATCAATATGATAATACAGTATTCATAGACAGATAATTGATTGTAGTTACTTAACAATTGTGCATGATTTATCATCAGATCTTAGAATTAAACTCGATTGCGTTTTACCACCCAAACTATAAAATGCCATAAAAATATTTCTGATGCTTAGATAGGTGACTTTAAAATTCTTTAACTTGAAATAAATAATATTATTAACATAATTTTCTAGTATTTTCTCTTTCTGCTCAAATATAATAATTAGATTTAACACCATCTTAGTTATTAAAATTTATTTTACTCTATGATACATATTATATTTTTTTAATAGATAATTTACCTGTCAATGCTGGTGTAACTCGATTTTTTAATGTTAACCTATGTCCTGATACCTAATTTTTTATCTTGCATAAGATAAATCTCACAAGTTGGAGGAAATAATCTATGAATGTTATTAAATCATTCTTTGAGGTACAGGTTTCACGAAATTGTTAGACTATTTTGATAATTATTTCAAGTCATTACGTGGTCAGTCTCTCTAGAGCAGCGATGCGCAAACCGCATGCGGCCCTTTGTCAGTTTATCTGCGGCCCGCCGACGATATTGGAAAATCAAAATAATATTAATTACTTTTCTAAGGATTATTAAAAAAACTGTTTATTAGTTACTTTTTTGGTTTCTTGTGTGAAATATCGACTGTGGAAGTCGTAAGTAACAATATTTATTGACTTTTTATTGAAAGTTTTGAATGGTTAGAAATAAAAATGCGACATTAAGTACCTACCTTCCACTTTCTTGTTCAGTTTTACTACATACCTAATCTACTCATGCGTCGAACCAAGCACATAATGTACCTATCAATTTCCATATGGATAAGCCAGAAACTAGTTAAAAAGGCAAGGTTAGAGATGAAAATAGACAGTTTCAAGATATTTGGACGAGAAATGCTTTTGTGTTTCATCGCGTTATAATATTGTGTGTTTAATATGCATCAGCTCTATTGCCATTCCAAAGAAATATAATGTGAAAAGGCACTATGAAACACAGCATCCTACTTTTACAAAATTAACCGGTGATATACGAAATCAAAACTTTTTGTGCGGCCCGTCCTTGGCTTATAATCTTCCCCAGTGGCCCCTGCTCTATAAGTCTGTGCATCCCTGCTCTAGAGGGTGTTCTTTGGAGTCCGTTCAATTTCATGTCATCACATTTTAATTCTTCCATGTTATTTCTTGTTTCTGAAGGTTTATACCAAATTTTTTCCCTATATGCACTTACATTGTCACCGTCCTGATTCTACCATTCACTGATGTACCTGTTAACTCCTGATTTGGTCAGTCCATTTTTTCTTCTCTCTGTTTCTAAGTCATTTGACTCTGACAATCATTAAGTTGTTTGATTGTTAAAACTTACATTTATCTTCTTTATTAGTCTACCACAGCAAATAACACAATAGTTAGGTAATGAAAAAACTAAGATTATTTGGAATGTTACGGATGATAATTTAAATTTCATGGAATTTGAACTATAACATACTTTCCTATTTTTTTTTAAATAATATGGTTAATTTTGTCCATGTTGATACATTGTATATTTTTTAGTATGATTCCCCACTACTATCAATGTTTGATTATTTTTCACAAGGGTTATTTACTATAATATTATACCTTTTATGTTCTTAAAATATGTATTTACTTTCTGTACATATTAATAATTGTAAAATAAACTTAAAACATAAGCTTAAAATTGTGAGACTGCATAAGATAAAATTATCATAATATTATATTACCTATTTGTTGTATTATATTAAAATTATCTTTTTTCACAACTAATGTGATTAGACTCTTGAATATGGGTTTCTATCTTATTTCTATAGATATTATCAATTTTATTAACTGTTATAAAATCTATTTTATTGACACAATAAATAATAGATTTAGATATCTACATTTCACATAAAAGCAGACGCTTAGTAGAATCAAATTTTCTCTTTAAAAGATCTTATAAATTATATTTTTTAGCTTAAGTAAATTAATTTGTCTAAAATATTGACTGCTCTAATTTTTTTTCTAATTGAATGGAGTTTTACGATAACGAAAATTAATTATTTTTAAACTTTTTAATAGTATTTGTTTCTGTCTATTAAAAATAATATTGCTTATTAAAATTTTGAATTAAAGGTGATTCCAAAATATTTTCCTTTTTTTATCTTCCACAATTATTTTCTATAAAAAAATATTTTATACCCAAAATGATATTAATTCAAGTTTCAATAAAAATGATGTTATATTATCAAAACAAATTGTGATATTTGTTGTTATTATTTAAATATATCAAGAAAAATATATTGTGCTATTAGTACATTTAAAATTAATATTTTCATTACAATGTATGTACATATAAATATACTCTGAAAAATAATATCAATGTTGTATTTCATAATAAAGTTGTTCTATTAAAAATGAAATTGTTTTATTCTTAATAGCTGACGTGCCATCGTCCTTCGACCTAACCCAGAATAAAAAAATTATTTTGACTTATTACATGAATAAAATTAAATTTAGCTAATAATTTATTGCATTATGTAATAGTTACCGTTGATTCGGGATGAAGTTTGATGGGTCATAACATAAGTTTGAAATCAAAACAATTCCTCTATAATTGCTTTACTTTTTTAAAAATCCAAGAGATGGCGGTGTAGTACAACATTAATCACATGTGAAACCTGTTAACTTATTGTTGAAAAAATAGACCCCATTTAAACCAAATTTTACTGAATTATTATGGTGAGATATCATTTTTACTTGATTATTTTTTTAGTATTGGAGTAAAAGAACTGGAAAGTGCTAGAACTCATGGTAGGTATTGTTATCTCCTGCATGAGCATCACGCGGAATGAAGTACTTACAATAAAACAAACATAAGGGTGATAGATAATAGGGATATACCTTCTTCTTTGCCCTAGCCTTTATCCCATTTACATGGGGTCGGCTCTCCTAGTCCTCATCCTCCCAAGTCCTTCTGTCCCCTGCATCCTCCTCACAAAACCTTGCCTCTCAAGTTCTGTATAAATATTGTAGACATCCACATAGTCAGGGGTCTACATGGTCTAATAAAAGGGATATAATAGACCATTAAGGGCCGATCTTATAAACGAGAGACCAAATATCCGTAAGTTTATCGATGGTTTACTGACAAATGGGAAGTTTTTTGGGGAGCTTCCGACAATACACACTAGGTGGCAGAACTTCTAATGGGTAACCTAGTATGTACGGGGAACCAGATTCGCACCAATAGAATCCTTGCATAAAGTGCGCATGCGTGACACTAACAGTAGATATTAAAGTTTTTCGGCATTGCCAGCAAGTTCAAGATGGTCCTACGGTTATAGTCGCCGCCGTTGGTATTGATGGTTGTTGGTTCGAATCCCAGTGGGGGCGGACCTTATTTTTAGTTTTTTTTTTCTATTTATCCGTTTTTTTTCTGTGAAAGATGTCTAAAGTGTATTTGTGTTCACTTTGGCTGAGCCAAATTCATAAAAAAATAGGTTCGTTAGCCTATTTTCATGACTAACAGTCATGAAAATAGGTTAGGTTAGGTTAGAACATAATTATTTAGGGGGGTATATTCGCACACACACCCGAATCCATTTTACCCTCTGCAAACCGAATATATTTGAATTTTAGGCGCATTTGAATTGTTGACGCCATTTGAATTTTTAGCGCGAATCTGGTTCCCTGTACATACTAGGCTACCCACTTGTGGCGAACATCCTAGATTTCACAACATTATTGGTCATCCAACATGGCGGATACGACGAGCTCCTATTTTCACCAAGGAACATGGTCCCGAAGTGTAACGAAGAACGACTGTATGATTGTATTAGCGTTCAATTTTATTTTACGTTAGCGTTTAGCAAGCTTTCTACTATTTATATGATTGAGTTAGGTTAGGTTAGGATATAATTATAAGGGGGTTTGGGGGGCGGAGCCCCCCATACCTCATCACGTTTGCCCCCGAATTTATATAAAGTAATAGAAATACCATCAAATTATCATTGTCACTAATACATCCATACAGTCGTCTCGTAACACTTCGGGATGGTTCGGCAGTTTCCGGCGACCATGTTCCTTGGTGCAAATATGGTATCCGCCATGTTGCATGGCCAATAATGTTGTGAAATCTAGGTTGTCCACTTCTAATCAGGTCTATTGTCAAATTCAGTGCTGCCAACGTAGAGATGTTTTTTTCAGTGATGCCAACGGTAGGAAGTTTGTTTTCCATTGCGTTGCTAAGAAGTTGTTGATTTTGTTGCGCATAAATTTGAGAATAAATCTCAGGGGTGCTGTTCTGTATTTTTTAATTTGTATTTAGGTAGGTATATAAAAAAAGATGAACAATTTTATTTGTAATAGTATGTAAAAAAATGTACAATGATTACTCTAAACCTATTGTACGTTATCATGTATAATAATATATAAGTTGTTTAATTTGAAATAAACTAGAATGATATTTTGGAGGTTAGATTGTGAGCGACCATAAGAAGAAGAAGAAGTAAATCGCCCCCGTTGGCAACACTGAATTTGACAATAGGGTATTTGACTAATAATTTCCAGAAACCGTTTTAAATTATTCTACGATACATTATAAGCACATTCTCTTTATATTTTCTGAAGATATGCCATATTTTATATGAAAATCATGTTTAAAGTTTAAATATCCAAAAACGCGCGTAAAACGCTGTCTTGTATAATGGCGCTGGTCACGTGGTGCATTTTACGTCACACTTCTGTATTGGTATGAGATTGATGACTATCATTTACCATGGGGTGACGTCACCTTGACGTCACGGGGACCACAACTAATCACAAGGCGTTTTCATCGGTGACTAGGTCCATAGAAATATTTGGATTTTTATTACGTGTTTTTATAAAAAATAAGCCTATTTAAGTTGTAAAATAAAAGAAATAAGCTTTCTTGGGCCATTTTCAAACAGGATGACCACAATCTGTATCTTATTTTTCATAGTGTCAAAATAAATACCCTATAGACCGGATTAGCAAGGGCGCCTCTAGCGGCACAAAAAGGAAAAAAACATCCCATTGTAGTATATTATATAATTCCTCCAAGCATTGTAGGTATTACCACAAACAAAAAGGTGATTATATTATATAACAGGGAGGAGATAAGTTTACCACAAATAGAAAGGTGATACACAATAGGGAGGAGCTAAGTTTACCACAAATAAAAAGGTGATACACAATAATAGGGAGGAGATAAGTTTACCACAAATAGAAAGGTGAACCTAATAGGGAGGAGAAGTCAATAAAGTACCTACTTACCACAAAAAGACAGCCGATATAGGGATGCGATAAGTCAATAAAATACTTACCACAAATAGAAATGAAATAAGTCATTAAACTTAACCATGGTTCAATTCCCGGTCAAGTTAGAATTTTTTTGTGTTTATCACTTCTTGAAATGAAGCATCTTGTCACTTTGGTTTTTGCGGTAATGATCATCTGTGAACGTTGCAGTGATCTGAAACGGCATTTGAAGAACAAATAAGAATATGTTAATAGTGAAATAAAAAGGATATGAATAAGAAACTAAATTAGTATGGAATTGAAAAGAGATAACCGCTTAAATCTTTGAGTGGCAGTCTCTCATCTCCACCTTCGCAAAAGGCATGGCTGTTGAAATGTTTATACCAACATGTTTCGAATATTAGGTGCACTCCAACTCCATCAATTAATTTCTTTCATTCATTATTCACTTTTTCTAATAAATGTTGATCCTCAGCGCCAAATACATATATATGAATAAATAGGTAATACGTTTTTGATATCTCTGCTCGGTTTCTATGGTTGCCTACCGTTTTATCGTTTTATTCTCTCGTTAGAGAGTATATGTGTTCTGTGGTTTTATTTATTCTATGGTTGCCTGCTGCGAGAAATATGGCAGATTTTAGGGTGAAAATACTGACATATAAAATTCACAAATACTCAGGATATTTATCTAATTATGCACCGGAGTAAGTTTCAATTACTTAATTGGTTCAATAATTTTAATTCTGTTCAGATATAATTGAATGTCATGTCAATTTTAGACATATTTTTCCATTCGTGATCTACCCACCATAACCTACATTTTTTATCTTATTGCGATACATCGCCTGTATTAATGTTTATACTTTCTATTTTTTTTTTTAATTACGCCCCTCTTCAATATTAATGTAGTTCAAATTTTAGTAAAAATGTTAAAATATTCCGTAATCAGTTATAAAAAATGATAATTTTTTTAGCTTTTAGAAAATGTTTCATTTCCTCAATTAAGTGCTACATTATTTTGATGTATGTCGTTTATGAATATTTATTTTGTAATTCAGGAATATTATGAGAGATGATCCAACCAACCAGTCCTCTAGATGGTCAACAAATACAAATACACCACCACAATACATAACAGTAAAATTAGATAAACCAGCCATAGTTAAAAATGTAACTTTTGGCAAATATAGCAAATCTCACGTGTGTAATTTGAAAAAATTCTCTATAGCAGGAGGCATGCAAGATGGAATTTTTACAGAGCTTTTATCAGGGTAATTATATATTTTCTTCAATATCTATGAAACCTGCAGCCCGATTCACGGAAAAGTTTAAGTCTAAGTTTAGTTCGAAGTTCGAACGAAGTTCGATTCAAACCCTCCGTGAATAGGTACATAGACTGTAGATAGTCGCCGCCTACAATTATTATTACCAGCAGCCCTATTCACGGAAAAGTTTGAATCGAACTTCGTTCGAACTTCGAACTAAACTTAGACTTAAACTTTTCCGTGAATCGGGCTGCTGCAACATATCATATTTTTTTTATCGTTAAATGACATATTATATATTCACTTTGACTTGAAAATACTTCATAATTCAATATCTGATAATTCCTGCTTAATACCACTTCGTCATATACCTACACATATTTTCTTGATGTTTTTATTTTTGGTCCTTAGTCTTTTAAAGTCAAAATAAGTTCGTTTGGTGCCTGGCAACTATAAATATCTTATTCTAAAATGTATAAATCTTGTTTCAGTGGATTGGAAAACAATAATATTAAGGAAAAGTTTGAAATGAAATGGATGCATCACGGCATACCGTTTCCTGTGCAATATATAAGTGTGATACCGCAACAAGCATGGGGTCCTTCCTTCAACTACTGTCTATGGTTTCTGCAACTGGAAGGTGTTGACGACTCTGATATTGTCAGAGGAACTCTGTACAATTATAATTTAGTAAGCAGACTTGTTTCTATCTATTCCCTATTTCTTGTCTGATGGAAACATTTTTTGAACAGATGCATCGGTCGGGAAAGCTAGTTAAAAAAAATTGAAATCCACAAAATGTCATTAGATGTTTTTAGTTAAAAGCATTATTTCTGTACAATTGTGATGTTTTGTGGACCGTAACTTTATGAAGATTCATTATTTTTTATTTATTGAGGCCTTTCACCCGAATTCGAGTGATTTTGGAAGATTCATTCTACAATAAAAATACAAAAAACACAACAACTTTGTAACTTCGCTAATAGTTTTATTCGAAAAATAACATAAACACAAAAATATGCCAGAAGCCTTATGTTCGGTGCCATTTACTTAAAAACTTTTGTAGGTAAACGCTAAAAGTTTGTACAAATATGTTCTCATTAGGGCATAATTTTGAAGTAGTAAGTAGAATATGATATGATGATATGGGGAATTTTACCTGGATTTTACTACATTCATTGCAATCACAAATTCTTTATTTATACAGAGATCTGAAGAGGAAATAGTCCGTATCTGCCTGAAGCACTTGAGGCAACAGAACTATATGGAAGCTTACAAAGCCCTGGAACATGAAACGGGTGTCCGATTGGAAGCTCCGCAGCTGTCTGAACTCTATGCCACATTGGTGGAGCGAGGGGATTATAATTCTGCTGAAGCTATTATGGAGGAAGCTGGCAAAGGTAAAAAAACATTTCAGATAAATCATTTTTAAAACATGTGTATACACCTAATATCACTGACCGTACATGGGGCTAAAATTCATAGGTAATGAGGTCCTCCTTGCTTCTGTTGATCCACTACTTAAGTTACACTGTGTGTATCCATTTTTCAGAGGGCTTATTTGAGTGGTATGTGTCGAGGCAACCCTATACAGCCACATGGACAAACGTCAATCCCTGTTCACCCGAGCTGGCAGAGAGATTGTCAGAGAGTGACTCACCCAATACCCTGCATCCGGGCAGGACTATTTTTTATGATATTCTGCAAACACTAAATGGTAAGTGATCATAGATTATTCCTGTTTAATATTTAAAATTCATGTGTAAACCCTACCTTATATTTTCTTGGACTTATTTATTTTCTATGGAATTATCTTAGTCATATATGAAATAATCAGCTTAAAGTAAGACTATTTGCCATACTGATGTGTGCTCTATCTCAAATATCAAATATAATGAAAAGCATTACTCAAATCAAGGCATATATGTATTGTCATTTGAAATTCTATGAGAACATAAATAGTAAATACACTTGTGACGCCTTTAGTAGTAAGCAAAGTGTCTTTCTTGAAAGAGGAATGGTTGGTTCTTGAGTCAAAACTTCAACCTTAAGTATGTCAATACGAAAGTTGGTGACAGGAGTGCTAGTCTACCAACCACTTGAAACAAACCAAAAATAGACTGAACTATCTATGGTATGCATAATATCATTATATTAAACTCAGTCATTTGACTCTTTTAGGTGGTGGATGCGTTTCCGACGGAATAAAGTTTGAACCAAAACCGACAACATCAAACAACGGAACATCCCCCGGACAGAGAGGCGGCCATCAGATGTGTATTGACGGAGAATCTGGAGTAATATACTTGTACGGAGGATGGGACGGTGAGGCTGACCTGTCAGACTTGTGGGTTTATAATGTCAACAACCAAAAGTGGACGCTCTTGTGCAAGTAATGTCTTTTTTCAACATAATACACTACTCCAAAAAACAAAAACAGTTTTGCTAAAATTCGTTAGTAGGGGCTAGCTTACTCTGAATCAGTGTTGTCTACTTTATATTCTAGGGAAAGTGAAAGGCTGGGTGGGCCAACTTACTCTGAATCAGTGTTGTCTACTTTATATTCTAGGGAAAGTGAAAGGCTGGGTGGGCCAACTTACTCTGAATCAGTGTTGTCTACTTTATATTCTAGGGAAAGTGAAAGGCTGGGTGGGCCAACGCCACGATCGTGCCACAAGATGGTATTTGATACGGGACGAAGACAGCTGTTTGTTTTAGGAAGATATCTGGACAACAAACACCGCACGGCTGACAACATAAAGGTGATCTATCTTGCTTTAATTATTCCGCAGTTGTCATTGTCTTGAGAAGGTCTAACATGAATGGTTGTCTGTTGCAGAGTGAATTATATTTGTACGACATATCGGAGGAGTGCTGGTGGCTGGTGTGTGAAGACACGGGGGCTCGAGGAGGTCCCAAGTTACTGTTTGACCATCAAATGTGTGTTGACTCGCAGAAACATATTATCTATGTGTTTGGCGGAAAAATGTTGTCTTTGACCAAGTAAGTATCCACACTATATCATAGATTTTGTTCTTCTTAGTGTGCTATTTGTTGATTCATCGCCATATGAGAAAATAGATGCGGGCCTTGCTGTCTGTTCCCATATTCTTATTTCTCCATATGACATAATATTTCAGGCAGCCTGCTACTGCTGCAGGTTTATCTGCCTGTGACTTTACTTTTCTTATGAGGTCATTATGGCTGGTCGTATTGCTTCCAAGATTTCCAAATGATCCCGCCTGTTCTATTTTTTCTAACGTACTAACATTTTGCATCCTAGCTGATCTTTAGCGAATTTTTTTTTTTTTTTTTTTGTAACCCTCTAGTGCTTTCTTCACGTCAACTATATTAGTTCATTGTGAATGGATTTGCTGCTAGAGGTCACCCCACAGTCCGATCTCGCGGATGAACTTTAGGATCTTTTGTGGGCTGGTTTCTTTGATTTGAGTTTGATCAGAGATGTGAGATCCAATTATTTTGTTTCTGGTCTGCATCAGTGGTCCGCAGTCACATAGCAGGTGTAATGGTGTTTCATGTTCATCTAGGCAGAATCTGCATAGATGCATGTCCAGTCAGTGCTCTGGTTAGAACTCTGATGTTTTCTCTATTTAAAGCAAGGATTTTGTCTGATCTCTTTTTTATAAAGCCGTCTATTAATGATTTGGCATGTTTCTGTCCGGGTATGTTTTCCCAGTTTAGTTTTGCTTTTTCCAGCATATTATTGTTTAACATTGTTTTTAGAACAGTGTTGGCTAAGAAGCAGTGGGGTTCTGGTCCAAATGTTTTGGTGTCAGCCCCCATGTTTGCAAGTTTGTCCGCTTCTTCATTACGTTTATGGTTTGAGTGTCCTGGCACCCATCTTAGAACAACTTTGTTGTTCTTTTCTATTGTGAGTTTGTTAAGTGCTATAGTACAGTCTTGTACTGTAGATGAATTTATTTTACATGAGTCAAGGGCTTTGAGCGCTGCTTGACTGTCTGAGTAGATATAAACTGTTTTGTGTCTGTAGTTTCTTTTTAGGTTTTCATAGACACATATTGTTATGGCACATATTTCTGCCTGAAAAATGGTTGTAGTTTGTCCGAGGTGTTTGTACATCTTGACTCTGGGTGTCAGTCCGTACACACCCGAACCAACTCCGCTTTCCTTTTTGGAGCCATCAGTGTACCATTTTATAGCACCGTTGGTTTCCTGATACCAGGTGTCAGATAATTCGTTCCTGGTTTGGATTTCGATTTTATAAGGTTTTTCGAATTTATAGACACTCATAATTTTGTCTTTGGGTATACTTAAAAGGTTATCCTTTTCAAGTTCTGTTATTAAGTTAGACTTTGTTGGATAGTTATGTTTTTGGCTCAATCCATTATTTAATCTAATCATTCCTTCCTTCGCTGCTTTTTGCAAGTGCAGATGAAGTGGTGGTAGATTAAGTAACGCTTCAAGAGAAGCAGTGGGAGTTGTATGTAGTGCTCCGGTGGTTAGTAGACAAGCCATTCTTTGTAATTTTGTAAGCTTGTCTATACAGCCTTTTTGCTCTAGTTTGTTGCTCCAGACTTGTATAGCATATGAGATAGTGGGCCTCACTATGGATTTATACATCCATAATGTTTGTGAGGGATTCAGTCCCCAGTTTTTCCCTACCATCCTTTTGCATATCCACAGGGCTTTTGTTGCTTTCTGTGTTATTTTTTCTACATGTTTGTTCCATGTGAGTTTGTCGTCTAGTGTTATACCTCGGTATTTTGTTTCTTTCGAGAATGTTAGTCTTTCTCCGAAGAACATGGGTGTTGTTAGTTTATCTAACTTCCTCTTTTTTGTAAATGGAATAAGTGTAGTTTTATTTGCATTTACTACAAGTCCATTCAGTTTGCACCAGTTTTCTACTATTTGTAGTGCATTTTGCATTAGTTCAGAGATAATTTCACATTGTTTCCCTCTGATTGTTATTACTATGTCATCAGCATAGCTTTGTGCGTCATAACCGTTATCATTTAATTGGCAGATAAGGCTGTCTGCTGTAAGTGTCCATAATAGTGGGGATAGAACCCCTCCTTGCGGACATCCTTTGATAGTTTTTGCTATGAAGTTTTCTCCCAGCAGGTTTGTCGTAATGTATCTATTGGACAGCATATCAGTCTAAGTCCATTTAGTAGGACTTCTGTTGGGGCACCATCAAATGCTCCCTCTATGTCCAGGAAGACGCAAAGTGCTACTTCCCCGTTGTTTACTGAGTTCTGTATCTTATTTACTAGTTCGATAAGTGCAGTTTCAGTTGATTTCCCTTCTTGATATGCATGTTGTTTAGCATGTATTGGGTGTTTACTTAATGTGTTGTCAATTAAGTATCTATGTATTATTTTTTCCATAGTTTTAAGCATAAATGATGTGAGACTTATTGGTCTGTATGCTTTGGGAGTGTTGTAACATTCCTTGTTGGTTTTTGGTATGAATACCACCTTTACAGTTTTCCAGCTTTCAGGAACATAGCCCCATGCTAAACTGGCTCTGTATATTTTTAGTAGTAGGGGCATTATAACCTTTATACTATTCTGAAGTAGGGCGGGAAAGATATCGTCCTCTCCGCTACTTTTGTAGGATTTAAATGTATTTATGGCCCATTTTATCCTTGAAGGTCTGAAGATTTGTGATGCTAGTTTCCAATCTTCGAGCTTTGGTCTGCAAACATTATTTTGTGGGATGTTGTCGCTTTGTATGACAGCCTCGCATCCCGGAAAGTGAGTGTTTGCAAGTAGGGTAAGTGTTTCTTTTCCTGTGGCAGTATAACTGCCGTCTTGCTTCTGTAGAAGGCCAATGTCTGGACTTTTCTGTTTAGCAAGTACTTTGCTTATTCTAGCTGTTTCTGCTGTATTGTTTATTGTGTTGCAGAAGTTTTTCCAGGATGTTGCTTTAGCTTTCCTGATTTCTTTATGGTATTCTGTGAGAGCCTTCCTATAGCTTTCCCACATTCCATGAGATTTCGCTTTGTTAAAGAGTTTTCTAGTGCTTGCTCTTAGTTTTGCTAAGTTCGGTGTCCACCAAGGGACTTCCTTAGCAACTCTCTTTTTTTTGATCGGACAGCTTTGTTCGTAGGCTGTGATGAGGTTTTTAGTTAAAAATTCTGTTGCAAGATCTATATTTTGTTGATCTTTAATTGGTCCGTAAGAGGTCCCCAAGATATCTTTTGTGATCTCTCCAAATGTGGACCAGTTAGTTAGTTTTTTATTCCTGTATTCTACAGTTTTCTTTTCAGTATTTTTGATACTGAATAATATTTGTTTATGGTCAGAGGCAGATTCCTCTGACGACACTTTCCAGTTTGTCAGTTCTGTACTGGCATTATCGGTGCATAGAGTAAGATCTAGAACTTCTGATCTGGCTCTATTAACGAATGTTGGTATGTTGCCTTTGTTTGCAACATGTAGATTATGGGTGAGAATGAATTCTAAGAGTAATTCTCCCCTTTGGTTACAGTCAGTGCTGCCCCAGATTTCATGATGTGAATTGGCATCACAGCCTATTACCAATTGTGCATTGTGTCTTTTGGCGTATATGATCAGCTCTTCGAGAAGTGCCAAAGGTAGTGGTTCATCTCCTGCGAAGTATGCTGAGCATAATATTAAATTTCTGTTTTTAGAACTAGAGGGGATCATTATTGCCACAAGATCTTCCTTACAAAATTCTAGAATGTTTAAGTAGTTAGTTGTTTTATTTACTAATATACAAGCCCTGGGCTTCTTACCATTGTTACAGGAAATCACTGTTCCGAATGAGTTGAAACCACAGATATTGTTTTTGTATACCC
This sequence comes from Mystacides longicornis, assembly GCA_963576905.1. Classification (NCBI taxonomy): domain Eukaryota; kingdom Metazoa; phylum Arthropoda; class Insecta; order Trichoptera; family Leptoceridae; genus Mystacides; species Mystacides longicornis. Next base: position 18,373,553 of record OY756427.1, on the reverse strand, counting down.
AAGGTTCCTGAAAATCTTTAGCGAATAGCATGCATTTGGTTTTTGATATGGAGAAAATCATGTTTTGTTTAGCATATGATTCATCAAATTGTATGGCTAAAAATTTAACCAAATATCTTTATCCTGTTTCAGTGAGACTGAAGAATCCCACCAATATTCGGGCTTATACTCGTACCATATAGCCGAAGATCGGTGGACGCTGCTGCTGTCAGATTCCCCGTGCGTCCCACCAGAACCAAATACCATTTTATCAAGAGCTAGTCATTCAATGCTGTTTCATCCAGTTAGTATGCATATTTTCTGTTATTTTTTTTAGATTTAATAAAAGCAAAATATTTGAGAATACTATAATTTCAGCCAAAACATGCACTTACGCTGTTGGAGTTTAATAATATTTATCATTGTAATTCAGGGCACAGAAACAATATACGTGTTTGGTGGACAGCGCAATAAGCAAGACTTGACAGATATGCTGGCAATAGATGTGAGTTGTATTGAGGTGGAAGACGCCGTACAGCAGAATGTGACTGTTAAGACCATATGCAACGGGTTGGTCGGGAAGTCACCTCCTTCAGGATACACACAGAGGGCCACTATAGATTTCAATCTTAATGAAATCTATGTCTTAGCTGTAAGTTTGTACATACCTACTCGCCTATTTCGTATTTTAGTTAAGGAGAGTTTATTGGGTTTCATCGCCTTTACTTTGTGGCTGGTTTTTCATTCATTGTTTGCAATCTGTTGAAATTTGCGAACATTTTAGAAAGTTTGTTTGAGTAAACTACTCACCGGGTGACTTGCTGGACTCTGGGAGCAAAGCTAGCCCCCATCAGTGTGGACTTGGCCTAAAACTTCTTAGACTGAGGTTGCTATGGTGACCTGGCTCTGTATTTCTTCTACTTAGCTTGCGCTTCCGACAAGGTCTATGCCTTGGTATCAAAAGTTATAGACTTTTTCGGTGGGTTAGTTGTTTTTGGTTAGGTTCTTCATTTTGAGTGTTTTGAAGAAGGTCATGCACGTAATTTTTTAATGAATATTTTCATATTATATTTTATGCAGGCAGTTTGTAGCTATCTAGCATTTGGTGAAGATGTTCCTTTATCTCATCGACTACTTCTGCTACCATCCTATATTCCATTAGTTACAAATGAGTATCTGATGATCCAATAGATTCTTCCATTAAAATAATATCTTTTGAGTCAGCTATGTAGTATGAATATAAAGTTTTGTATAAAATGACTCTTATTTGTAACGATTGAACGGTTTCAGGGCTTAAGTAAAGAAAAGGAGAAACGGGCTTCCAACTCTTTATGGATGTTCTCTTTAAATAGACTTGAATGGAGTTGTATTTATAAGAATTTAGAGCAGACGGGAACTAGTGAATGTAAAGGTGCTGTGAGTTCTAAATGTCCCATAGAGCCGTGCCCCAGATACGCACACCAGCTGGTTTACGATCCAGTTGGCAAAAAGCATTACCTCTTTGGGGGCAATCCTGGTAGAGCTGCCCATCTTAGACTAGACGACTTTTGGTCATTACAACTGTCAAGGTAACATTGGTTTATTTTTTTTTTCAAATTTTCGTAAACACACAGTTTTTTGCTACGTAGTAACAAATGCACAAAAAATAAGACACATAAACCAGCAAAGTTTAAAAACAAATATTTGTACTGTATTGTATAATCTATTGACCGTGAGGTGACCGGCTTAGAATAGCACCTCTGCTCTTTTTGCTGGTTTTTCGAGCATCCTGTAAGAGGCAGGAAATCGAAAAATCAGATCGGGACCGTGGGGTTGACCACCTCACGTTCTTAAAACAATCGGTCAGAAAAGGCAACAGAATTAAGCCTCGGACGCCTGGACCCCATCAGGGGGGGGTTCAGGCAGCTGGTGTCCCCCCTGTATTGACCACGGCTCGATTAAGGAACAAGAGCTTAAAAATCGGGACTCTGAATGTCCGCACTCTGAGGGCGGGCGGGGAGCTTGTTGCTGCCAAGTTGGCGGGAGATTATGGACTAGATATCCTGGGGCTGAGTGAGGCACGCATCCCAGGCTCGGGGCAGAGTGACGCTGGCAATTATGTCATGCTTCGCTCTGGCCACCGGACTGCACGGATGCGTGGCGTCGCTCTACTTTTAAGTAAATATGCCTTCTCTCGCCTTCATGGTTGGGAACCTGTTTCTGACCGCCTGATGAGTGCGTCCTTTAAGATGAGTGGCGAAACACTGACGGTCCTTCTATGCTATGCTCCCACTGAGGATGGGGACGCGGCTGCTAAGGACTGTTTCTATGACAGTCTGGATGCAGTTGTGTCCCATGTTCCGAGGCGCCATCGCCTAATAGTTCTGGGGGACTTTAATGCCAAGGTTGGCAACGACCCCCAGAATGGACCAGGCGTCATGGGTAAGCATGGCTTAGGAGTGATGAATGATAACGGAAGCCGTCTCATTGGTTTCGCCACGCTCCATGGACTCTTAATAGGGGGAACTCTCTTCCCCCACAAGGATACCCATAAATACACCTGGACCTCGCCCGACAGAAGAACGAAAAACCAGATAGACCATCTCCTGGTAAGGGCTAGCAGCCGAACTGACCTGCGGGATGTCCGCACCTGCCGGGGAGCAGACATGGACACGGATCACGAACTCCTTGTGGGTTCGTTCAGATTCAAATTTCACCATTTCCAGCCAAGATCGTCTGCTCCTCGCCCGCTGGACATACGCAGGTTAGAGAGTGCTCAGTGTCGCCACACGTACGAGACTGAGTTACGCACAAGGTTTGCCCCCTTGCAGGATTCACCCAGAGCTGCCCCAATTGAGTCAGCCTGGACTAGCTTTCGTGACGCGGTTTTGGAATCCGCACGTTCTTCTGTCGGCTATAAGAATAAAAAGAGGCCAATATGGATGTCCGATGGGTCCTGGAGTCTCATCGAAGATCGCCAGAAGGCTAAGACCCTCAGAGACAGCGAAAAAGACCCTCAAAAACTGGCCGCTTTGGTGTCTGAGTACAGGGAGCTGAGCCGCAAGGTGAAGCACTCTGTACGAACAGATAAAAGAAGACACCTGGACTCTCAGATACGGCGAGCACAGTCTGCTGCACTCGGTAATGACTCGAGGACACTCTTCGAAATCACCCGGGAGGTCGGGGGCAGGGGTCAAAAAAGACCCGTGACGGCAATACGAGACTCTCGTGGAGCCACTGTCACTGCCCCCGAACTGATTAAAGGGAGATGGAGGGAGTACTTTGAGTCAATATTGAACCGCCCCGAACCCTCCTCACCTTACAACTTTGAGGACGAGTTGGCGGGTCTGAATATACCTCAGGTGACTGGGATATGTGAAGATCCGCCGACCCACAGCGAGATGGTGCTGGCCGTGATGAGATTGAAAAACGACAAAGCGCCAGGAGACGATGGAATCCACGCAGAGCTCCTCAAACAAGGCATAGACACCCTTGGCCAACCACTTCTTGATATATTTAAAATGGCGTGGGAAGAGGAGAGGTGCCCAAAAGATTGGCGGAATGGATCCATCGTCGCAATATTTAAAAAGGGGGATCCCCTTGAATGCGGAAACTACCGTGGAATTACTCTACTGAGTGTTCCCGGTAAGGTATTATCTCAGATATTACTACACCGCATTCGGGGGCCTATCATGGCTGTCCTGAGAGAGCAACAATGCGGCTTTGTACCTGGCAAGTCCTGCACGGACCCAATTTTCTGTGCCAGGTGCATCTTTCAGCAGTGCAAAGAGTTTAACTCTCCAGTCGCTTGTTGCTTCATAGATTTTGAAAAGGCCTTCGACAGCCCACATAGACCATCGATATGGAAAATTTTAGCTCTGTACGGTATACCTCCGAAGACAGTAAAAATGGTGCAGTCCCTGTATGAAGACTCCGAGTGTAGCGTCAAAACGCCAGGTGGTCCTACTGAAGCTTTCAGGATCACCACGGGAGTCAGACAGGGCTGCGTACTGGCTCCATTTATATTTATTATTGTCATGGACTTCCTCTTGAGAAAGTCCATGCAAGGAGCAAGAGGTATACCGATAACACAGAGAGATGGTCTAATGGGCGAACTGTGCGATCTGGAGTACGCGGACGACCTAGCGTTGTTCAGTACGACAGTGGAGGAATTACAGCGCAGTGTTTCAAGACTCTGCGACGAAACAGCACGCCTTGGCCTTCGAGTCAATGCCAGTAAGACGGAGCTCATGGCGAGTAATGCCTGCCCCGATAACCATAGACGGTCACCAGGTCTCCCGGGTGGATAAATTTAAATACCTGGGAGCAACCATTACCACCTCTGGTGACCTCGGGGCTGAGCTCCCGATACGTATCGGTATGGCAAGTGGCGCCTTTAACAACATGACCAAGATTTGGAAAGCGTCGGCGTTTAGTGTCGAGACGAAATGTAAACTGTTTGATGCGTGTGTGTTGCCCATTCTCCTCTATGGGTGTGAGTCCTGGCACCTGACCAAAGCCCAGGCACAAAAAGTCTCAGCTTTTGAAATGAAGTGCCTAAGGAGAATTCTGGGTGTAAGGTGGTACCACCGCATCACGAACGACGCTATACGCCGGCGCACCCAGCGTGAGCCCATCACCTCTACCATTGTGGGGAGGAGATGGACTTGGCTGGGACATGTGTTAAGGATGCCGAATGACAGTTGGCCGAGGAGAGCGCTGTTCTTCCTCCCATCAGGGTCCCGAAGACGAGGAAGACCCTCTCACACTGTGTTCCGCTCCTTCGAAGCAGAGCTGAGGGACATGGACATGGTGTGGGAGGAGGTCATAAACATTGCGCAAGATCGAGCGCAATGGAGAGCTCTTGTTGCCTCCCTATGCCCCTGAGTGGGGTGTAAAAGGGAGAATTGATTGATTGATTGATTGTATAATCATCAAATCCTAACCTATTCCACCCTTTCTCATCCATTGTAGGTTTATTATTTTATTATTAAATCTATAAGGTGGGATTACAAAAGGTTGAAACAAATTTGTGTCAAAGATAGAATCACTTTGAAATTCAAAATAATTGGGTGTGGAGTTAGATGTTGTGTAATTTTAAAATGACTCTGGGTGAGAAAGGAGTAAAAGAGGTTTAAAAAGTCCAACCTTTGAAATGAAAAGTAGTTAGATGAGTGTGTTTGATGTTTACAGGCTGAGTAGTGAGAATGCTTGGAGAGAAGCTAAATTATGCATAAGGAGACTGCAGTATTGGGAGATGGTGAAGAATGGGAATGGGGCAGAGGCACTGTCCTTCCTTCAGGGTCCCCTGCATCAAGCAATAGATCACACAAACACCCACGAAGCTAGAGAGGTAACAGAATTTTAACACGCTCAACAATACTGTTATGATAACTTTAGTATTCTTTTTTACGACCACTGATCTTTTCATTTGGTAGATTTGCGTGATTTTTTTAAATCGTAAAAATTCATTTGAAATTTATTTATATGATATAAAAAAGAAAATAAGTATACCCATTTTTGTTCTTCCCTTTTTTTAACTTGTTTAAAAATGCTCTTTTTTCTTATAAAATTTCAGCATATTTTTACAATACATTTCATTTACTATAATCCAAGTCTTTTTCTGGGATAACTTTGTTGTAAATTATTTTCTACCTATCTCACTCTGTCACGAGTAATTATCATTATAATCATAAGACCGTGTGAGATAGGTAGAAAATTATTTACTTCCGAAAGTATCTCAGGTTCCTAAGCCGAGTGTAATAAAATAGCGGCCAACGGTATCGGTCGGTCGGTGTTCCCATTCTAGCAACGCTGAAACGACAACTTTAAGCCCCAGGAAAAGGATCGGATAATAATAACAAATTCATAAATTATCGAAATTTTATTTAGTTGGAACTACTATTTTGAAATGTTTACTTAGATGGGACATACCGTTGTTCTATAATGTGTATCCTCCCTTCTATATAACAAGCTGTGATTCTTATGGATATTTTCATTAATTTTTTCAACTTTCAGTTCCAACTGATGGCAACGATGCTGTTTTCCGAGCAAAATCAGGCTTTGTTTTTCCATCCTCCTCTGGACCCCGTGGAAGTCAGAAAGAAGCACCAACCCAATGTGAATATAAAGGAACAGTTGTGTGCCGCCGTCCATGTATCGGACGATGAAACTGATCGTGTGGGGGAGGCTGTCAAAATGGAAACGGAGGATCCTAACCCATCCTTGATAGACGATTTAGAATTCTCGGGCAAATTTAAAAATGCCGATTTGAACCTATTTGTGCGTGATGATAAAATTAAAAATAAGTGTGACAAGTTGGAGATCCATTACAGGCGATGCCAGTTATTCCAGCAGTTATCCGAGTACTTCCCTCAAAATCTTGTACAACCTAAGAAAAATCTGATAGACTTTATAACGCTATAAGGTCCATTTAATTTTTTTTGGCGTTTTTGCTTTTTTACGAAGGAAGAACTTAATTTAAGTGTGTCTAACGATAACTCAAAGTGTGCATTGAATTTTTTTTCATTTTGTATTCATCACAACTCATCAGTTTCATAAACTAAAAAATAGCAACTTCTCGTAGCATAGTATTTACCTGACGATCTTCTCTGAAGTAAAAGTATTTTTTAGTTCTATTTGGAGTGTCGTTATATTGTTTTAACCATTTTTTATTCTCGTTTCAATAGCAGAGGAAACTTGCCTTTTATTTTTATATTGTCATATTTATTTTAATATTTAAACCACTTGTAGGTATGTTTTATTCAATGAAATTAATTAGATAAATGTAACCGATCCAAACTGCAGAAAAAAATCAGATTTTTATGTTTTTAACTTAGCGGTCATAGTTTGGACGTAAATAAATCATCTTTATATTAATGGTTAATTTCGTCTGTTATTCTATTTATGCATATGTAACATCCACTTATAACAATAATTTTTACTAAAATCAAAATGTCATTAGATTCAAATAAAAATACCTACATAGTTATAATAAAAACTTATTTAATATGACATTAATTAAATTAAATTTTTTATTTAATGAAATATTATATTAACAGATATTTAACAATATTTTTTTCTATATTTAAAAATTTGTGAAATTTGTTTCCTACGCATGTTGTCCGACAGAATTTGTTAGTCGTATTTGCTAAAATCATTTAGTCTTTGAAATAAAAAATTTTAACAGACCCGTCATTTTACGTCAAAGTTGACAAAATATTGTATAATTTATTATAAACTTATTTATGATATAAAATTAATCTAAAGATACACAATATGTAGGTATTATTTTAAATTCAAGAATGTACAACTTGCATTTGAATCTAGTCTTGATAATATATTAGTATATATTATTGATAATGAATATTTCTTTATCAATTGTAATTAATCTTACAATAATAACTTCTGCCAACTATTTTATTATGGTGTAGCTGTAGAATCAAATTATTTGATCACTTTAGACAGTGTATTCTCCCAACTTGAAAAGGAGTTTTCAATTAAAATTTCTACCTCCGTTTTACTGATATCTTTGATAGGCATATAAGTATTAATTATTTTTTATATTCGCAGAAGAAAAAGTCAACATTGTTTTATATATTTATGGTTTTTTATGCAATCTACTGTCCGTGGTTTTGATTGTTTCAAGAGAAAGTCAACCAAATCAGTGGACAGAGTACCATTTCTAACATGATAGGCTGATTCATCAATAATAGACTGCATGATATGTGCTTTATTTTCAAACCACTTCTCCTGTCCCTGATTAATCCCGTGTTTGAGACATTAAATGTGTAAAAAGTTCAATGTATCCGGTAAGATATGAACCCGCAGTCTTCATTGGTTTAAGCAGAGACACTAACTACTGGGCCAACTGACCCGACTAATTCCTTAGTAATCCTAATTGGTTTAAGCAGAGACACTAGCTACTGGGCCAACTGACCCGACTAATTCCTTAGTAATCCTAATTGGTTTAAGCAGAGACACTAGCTACTGGGCCAACTGACCCGACTAATTCCTTAGTAATCTTAATTGGTTTAAGCAGAGACACTAGCTACTGGGCCAACTGACCCGACTCTAATTCCTAAGTAATCGGTGTATTTAAACTTGTAGGTAAATATTATATATTTACCTACAAATCTGTTCGTCATCTTCACAAGTTTTTGTTCTCCATTCTGTTTTCTTGCTGCCAACCTCCAATTATTATTGATTTGTTAAAAACCCTTTTGTATTACTTAGATTAAGTTACAGCCTATCTGTTTTAGTAATAATGGAGAATACACTGTTTTATAATTTGGCCCTATCGGGTATATTAATTTGCATAAGTTGTTAGATTAGAAGTATGTTTAGGAAATAATGTAACAAATCAAAGACTGTTGTTGTATTTTTATATGGATGGCTGTTTTTGAAGGACTTAGATGATGGCTTATTTTTAAATAATAATTACTAGTATTAAATAAATTAATATTTTACTCCAAGATTGTACAGTCATATATTATTATAATCCCTACTGTATTGTTATAGACTTTATTATATAATATACAAGACTTGCTAAATTGTATGTTTATTTTTTATATTTCCCGTTTTTCATCATTGTGAGTAGTATTTTTTCAGAGCAGATGTGATGCATATAAATTGATGCAGACATGCACTAAAGTTGTAAGAAACATTTGCCCTTAAAAGTATAAAATTATGTATGTACACAAAGTGGCAAATTTGCTTAGATTTTTTTTAAAGACCCGAGCTCGGGTGATTTTGGAGATTACCCAGATAGTCCGACATTAATCTTTCATGATGGTGGTTACGAATTTGAATTTTAGTCATTACAGATTGTTTTCAAATTGAGTAACCCAAAATTATTTAATAACAGTCATGTTTTAAGATTAATCCAAATTTTAAATATTTCCATTACAGAAAATATTGTTAAGTATCTTTCAATACAAAGAATGTTTTGAAACTCCCACATTATATTGTCATTACACAAAAAATGAGCCATGTTAAATGATAGTGCATGAAAAATTTGACTTGCAAATTTTTTGTGAATTAACATTTATACATACATGAATCATTTTTTGTGCAACAAACATTCTTTGGAATTAAGTCTTACAAACTTCATGTTAGTTTTAATAAAAATTGTTTATTACGATGTGTTGTTTTATTTAAATATCACAAAAATCAGGGGTCTGAAAACAAAATTAAATGAAAACACTTTTATTTAGTCCTTTCCAATTAAAACCATGAATAGTAGCCAGCTATAGCTGTTGCTTATAAAAAATCATTATACGTGAATTGGTGAAGGTCTCTGCCCACTTCACCTTACCATAAAATGACCCAGTCAAGACGGGAAAATAATACGATAGGCTCTGCTATGCCTCTGAAAGAAATTAAAAGTTTTCTACGCCCGTCTGCAACATGTCTGGTGCTGTATACAACCTGTATGTGTTGCCTTTAGGTATATTAGATAATAATAGGAAGAAAACCAAAATATATATAAGCAGAATATTGGACAGGAACTAACATAGGTACTTGATTTTTCATTATTTCAGATGAATTTACTAAGAGCAAGACATTTAAAAAGGCTTAGAAATATGCATTTACAATCCTTTTTTCAATAGTTATCAATGCACTGTTTGGCGCAAAGGTTTTTACCGTCATGCTAAACAGTGGCAATTTTTAACAATAAATAAATAAGTGTTGTATACTCGTCGGCTTGCTGCCTGAGTGGTAATTTAACATGCCAATCATGCCATACACATACCGTGTTAGCTCTGACAAAATATTCTGCCGACAACAGAACTGTTGATGCTCTGTGGAACGGTTTAGTTGGAATAGTGTCATACTTTTCGATATGTTCATCTATACTAATATACAGGGTGACTGGTAATTCGATACATTCCTTGTTAGGGGTTGTACTAGAGCAAATTTGCAACAATTTTGTTCTCGTTAACTAGGGGTCAAATGCCAGAGGTTTTCGAGTTATTTAACTTTTTAGAGTTTTTTTCAATTTTCCACCTTTTGAAAATTGTGAACAAAGTACTCCATTTAGGAAAGTAAAAATACACTTTTCCAATAGCTGAAGCATAAAGGAATGGTTGAAGTAAAAAATCAAGAGGAAAATTTCAAAAACCTCAAATACGTTTTAAAATCCACAAGTCAGCTTTTTTTAATTTTTTATTTATATTTTTCTGAGGGAGTTTCTCCGAAAAAGTATAATATACTTGGCGTACAAAATACAAGAAAAACTTTTTTTTTAGTTTTGGAAAATTAAAACTCAGTTTTGGAAAACAAATCTTACTAATCGATCAGAAAGCGCAAAATCAGTTTAACGTCGCCATACTAATGCTGGACGACCCAGTGATCAAGTGAAGCACAACTTTTAATTTTATTTGTGTTGAAGTAGAGCCGTTTGTATGAAAACGCTTACGCCTTCATAGCACCATCTGATCTTCCATATTGATTATTTTCCAAAACTGTAGTAAAATGGAAAACATTTTTACCTTTTCTGAAAGCTTATTAATTGGGAAAGTTTTTCTTGTATTTTGTACGCCAAGTATATTACACTTTTTTGGAGTAAATCCCTTAGAAAAATCGAAATTAAAAATGAAATAAACTGATTTGTGATTTTAAAACGTTGTATTTCTGAGGTTTTTTAAATTTTCTTCTTCATTTTTTTCTTCAACTATTCATTTATTCTTCAGCTATTGGAAAAATGTATTTTTACTTCTCTAAATGGAGTACTTTGTTCACAATTTTCAGTTTTAGGTCAAAAGGTGGAAAATTGAAAAAAACTCTTTAACTCGAAAACCAGTGGTATTGACCCCTGGTTAATGGGAATAAAATTGTTGTAAATTTTCTCTAGTATAACCTCTTTCAAGGAATGTACCGAATTACCAGTCACCCTGTATTGGAAGGATTTGATTGATTGTTTGTTTGCAGTAAAACTACTGAACCGATTTGAAAAATTCTTTCACTGTTGGGAAGCTACTCTATCCCCAGTGAACATAGGCTGTATTGAATTTTCAAAAAAATTAGGGATCCTTACTAAAACTCCAATAATGTAACCCAAGGTGTAAAAAAATGACCTAAAATATTCTTTATATCATTAAAAATTTAATTGAAATGCCACCTCTAGAAAAGGCTCTTGGTATTCAAATCAAATCAAAACTCCCTTTGAACTCCACTTAGGAGCATAGGGAGGCAACAAGAGCTCTCCATTGTGCTCGATCTTGCGCAATGCTTATGACCTCCTCCCACACCAAGTCCATTTCCCTCAGCTCTGCCTCGAAGGAACGGAACACGGTATGAGAGGGTCTTCCACGTCTTCGAGACCCTGATGGGAGGAAAAACAGCGCTCTCCTCGGCCAACTGTCATTCGGCATCCTCAACACATGTCCCAGCCATGCCCATCTCCTCTCCGTAATGGTGGAAGTGATAGGGGTGCGCTGACGTATAGCGTCGTTCGAGATGCGGTGGTACCATCTTATACCCAAAATTCTCCTGAGCCAGTGGGTCGAAACCGTCATACAAAGCACTTTTTGTATGGATGGCGACAGGTTTTAGGTACCAACATTGAAAAACAAAAATAATATCATGAATTGCAAACTTGTTGTTGCAACGCGACTGTTTATGTTTGAAAAACATCAAACTAAACTGAAATCTTAACGCCATTTTTAGCGGTCTGTTGTGTTATTGTATTATTTTCGAAGAGAATACAAAACCTACGGATTGAGTATTGAGGTCATTTTGTTGATATTCAAAGATAATCATAATGCGCAAAAGGTGTGTCATTTGTCTCAAAAGTGATGAGAAAAATACCAATTGTGATGTTTATTTTTTTGACTTTAGTGATGATTTTTTTTATCACTTTTTACAAAAATTTCAAATATTATGTATTAAATGTGTACAACAAATATTATGTATTAAAACTTTTGTCAAAAGTGTTATAAATATCTAATAGGTGTATAGATACTCTTGTGTAAATTTTTGTAAAACTGCAATAAAGCTATCATTAAATTAAATACTTTTTTTTTAACCAATGACTTATGAGAAATTTAAAATTGCTTGGGTATGACCATGACTGCCCGCTGTCAAGTACCAGAAAGGCAACATCACCATAATAAAAATTTTGTTTCAATGTTGGCTAAACAAACCATTCAGTACATTTTTCATCTATGGAGTTGCGTCTCTTATCCGTAAGGTATTATATTCTCTTTGTCCTGAGGCACTTCATTCCGAATGCAGATACTTTTTGTGCCTGGGCTTTAGTCAGGTGCCAGGACTCACACCCATAGAGAAGAATGGGCAACACACAAGCATCAAACAGTTGGTATTACTCCTTATTAAAATAAATGACTTCATATTCAAGACTGCTTCAATTCGTTTATAAAACTTTTTGAATTATTCAATTCGGACATTCCATTCGAAAGATACCACGAGTTTAGTACCTATTAGAAAAAAAAAGAGTGGTCGCTGCTAGGCAGTGATATAGGGCGTCACTGGGGTACGAGCCGTACGGGAGGGGACCATTAGAATTAAATTCCAGATCCAGGCTGTAGAATATTTTGAAAAAAAAATAGGGATCTTCATGAAAACTATTTTTTTTTTAATAGGTACCTATTTCCCGTGCGAAGCTGGGGCAGACCGCTAGTGTTATGATACGGTGTAGTGGGCAGAGGCCTTTAGAGACCTACTGCATATGGCTCAACAATAAGATACTCCCTCTGTGAAGGCGTTCCGGGTGCCATTGATCTGGGGAATTTGCTTACACCGTCCATCATACTGTAAAGCTTTGCAAGTCTTTACAGAATTCTTTCTTGGTCATTGGGGGCCCTGGTACGAGGGGCGACCCATTTAGAAGCAGCTGCTTATAGATGAAATCTTGTTTTAAAATTTCGACATGTTTATTTATAGCAATGTGCGTGTAAGCCTTACAAAGAGCGTTGAATATACATCCCTTCTCCAGTTTCTTTTTATTTTGGTAATTAATTGCTTGGGTAGTTATCATTTTTTCCAGCTTATTCATCTATAGTAATGAAATAATTTTACTAGTTTAGTATGTAATCTTAAAAAGTTTTTTGCCGTTGGGGAGAAAGTGTCAAAGGAACAAATAAAAGATGTTTTGTAAATTTTCAACATATCCACCTCAGAATACAATCCACCTTTATTGGGCAATAATGAGATATTTTTAACATATGTTAACTCTGGTATTTGCTGTTAGATGAACTAATCACAGAGGACATTTTAGTAGCATAATCTTAAATAAATCACACGATAATAGCTACATTGTAGAATCATAAATAAATATATTATGCTGTTAAATAAAATAATAACATTATAAAAACTATAAAATAAAGATAAACTTGTATTGCACTTAAAAGTAGTCAATTTAGATTGCATTATGTCAATACTTCTTTTTCACAATAATAATAAATACTATAAAATAAACAATAATACAAAATAATCTATTGCTGATTCTACGTAAAAACGTAGATGAACAAACATTTCATCCTGTTGGAAAGTTGGGTAACTGTAAGATTAGACGCAGCGTGGTAAATACAACAACAAAAAAGCATGCGCAATCAGTTTTGTTTTATATACCAGCCTAAATATTTTCTATTACGGAATACATTGGGTATTATAATAAAGAAATAATCGATTGTGTCAAATACCTAATAATCTAACATACTATATTTTATTTCATAATAATAATATATCAACTAAGTTGTATAAAAACAATGCAGTTCAACTAGATAATCATGAATAATAATTAAAGTCTATAGAATAGTTAGATTACCGACTAATCTTCTACTGAATCAAAATATAATAAGAAATCAAACAATCTATGTATTCAAAGAAAACCTAGTTAAGAAAAAAAATTATAATATATTAAGTACAATAAATACTAGTCGCTAAGAAATTTTCTATTGAGAATAGATTATAAGATTAACAATGTTTCTTTTTTCTATTTAAAAAAAAACCTCTATAATCAAATTTAAAAATATTTAAAAATTCATAGCTACCATTATTTTTGATATTCTAACATGTTTGTTGAGAACAGAAAGGGCTCTAAATGAACGAAACGGGTGCGCATTGAAAAATTTGGCACGAGGAATAAATTTTTTTTTTCAAAAGAATATTTCTCACCCATAAGGAGGTGTAATTGAAATTTTTTTAAGGAATGTTTGTTTCGATATTTTGTTTTTACACCAGTTTCAGATGAAACAAGTGGAAATCAATTCTAGTACTGCTGTAACATTTTTTTTTATTTAATAAGTATGATAAAATTAAGGTTTTTAAAGATAAATTTTACAACAAATAATAATATAATAATTTATCGTTAAAGGGACGGGTTTTCTCCTGTATTCAATGGCTCGGACGACTTCTCAATACAGAAAAGAAACACGGCTCCAATTACTTTCTTCAAATGAATAAATATATTTAAAAAAATTGAGTAGGAGGTAATAAAACTGGTAGAAATGATGGAGCGTGTTCTTTTCTGTATTAAGGTAATGTTTCATGCCTGCACATTGGTTTGTGAGATGCAGACATTCTTGGACTGACGAATACGAGGAGTCATATTGAGTTTGTGGATACGGCAGATAGTTTTTTTTTTGAAACTATATTCGAGGTGTTTTACATCTCAGATTACTTTATCAAATTGTACCACCGTTTGTTTTTTTTTTTAAATAAGCATTTATTTTAAGCACTTAATTATAACAGATGATCTTATAAATAAGTTTATATTTCTTTCTGTTAAATAAAACAATCTTGAGAATTTATTATTGAGCAGGATAGCTGTTAACGTAAGAATAAAGACAGCTGACAAGATTCATCGTTGAGACGGATTATTTTGTTTAGAACAATAATCATTAGTAAAAATATTTTTAGAAGGTAATAATAATTATGGAAATATGGACGATATTTGAAACACAACAACACACATGTGCATGTAACAATTATTACGATATTTCATTTCGTATCACAAAATGTTTGATAAAAATATTTAGTAACAAAGAAAACAACCACATTACAAGTTACGACAGTTCACAATAAACAAATTGCATTTGAACTCAAGCTGTAGACAAATATAATAAGACAGAAACTAGAAATATACTCAGTTTCAATTTGTATGAGTGCATACAAAAAGTTCTGTATGTCTTTTAAGTATTTGTTTCATTATGGTAGTGCTCCTTATAAAAATTTGGGTAATCTTTATACTCCCTAAAATTATTACAACAATAATTATTATTAAAATAGATTTGAGTTATGTGTTAATATTAGGACAAGGTTAAGAGCGTGAATCTAACACACAAATAAGAAAATAGCCATTTCATTTTTGGACCAAATTTGTCAGGTTTAGCAGATTAAACGAAAATAAGGGTTGTTTCAATGTTGTAAATAGATCTACTTCATAGTATCCATGTCTTTTGGAAGGGTATCGGGAGGAAACAATTAAATACTGAAATGATCGAATTTCAAAGTTATATACACAACTTGCAAATTCAAATCAAAACTAAAACAAATATGTTTCATTATTTTCTCCCGATACCTTTCGGCTGTAAAAGTCAGCTTAAAATTGTAATAGATCTACAAGTCTGGCTAAAAAGAGTAGAAAATAATTGAGGGCGCTGCAGTCGTTTGTATGGCAACATTTAATAAGTACTCTACATTCATAAAGTAAAGTATTGTAACCGCCAAAATATTTAAAAAAAAATACTATTCAATGTGGTATCATATGAAATGCTGTGTAGAGGTTATTTAAAAGAATTTAATAACGAACTGTACCAGCCATGGCATTAAAAACGAGTTGGAAAAAAAATCTACGCAAAACGAGTCAAAAAACAAGAGATAATAAGATAATATAATGGGTGCTGTAATCCACAAAATGGTGCTTACACCTGCTTATTATTCTATGGCCGAATTTCAATCATATAAATGTCAAAATGTTTAAACATAACCTATAATTTATTTGTAAGTGAATATTATTATAGGAATATACAAAAAAAATGCGTCGGAAAAATATCCAAATTAGTAAAAGGTACTTACTAATTTTTAAAATAAATTGGATGTTGTATTTACCAGTTAAAATTGCTGTACATTTGTAATGTCAGACAACAACCTATGTTCAGTGTTGCCAGAGTGATAACATTTTAGTTCATCAATAATTAATTTCTACTCTTTTTAGCCAGACTGTACATCATAACATCTGTAGAGAATTACGCCAAAACTACCTGACTTGCAGAATGTTGTGCTCCTAAATAATATATACATTGTGTTATCATAACATTGAAGACATTTTAGATATAATATACTTTTTGTCGTTAAATCTGGATGTCATTTGATGGTAGTTAATTTCATAGTAGTATTATTTTACATAGAATTAAAACAAATGAACTGGGCCCTATACGCCTTGGTCAGTAAAATAATTTATTTAAATATTTTTATTTTTAGTACTCTAAGATTAGGTATATTAATATTTATTAATCAATACTAAGTTAAACGATAGTAATGGATGGATATTTAATGTATTATTTATGATTTTAATCGATACATTTGGCTAACGCACCTTTCAAAAGAGACAAGAAATAGCTTCCAACAAAAATTAAATTATCGTTTTATACACATTTTGCTCATTAAAAAAATATGGGAATTAAATTTCATATAGTATATTAATTTACTTATAGCACGATTCAATGACCAATTGTGTAGAAAGACTGAACTGAATTGGTCACGATTCAATGACCAATTGTGTAAAAAGACTGAAATGCATTTATCAACCAAAATGAACACAAAAGATAAACCGTGGCCACGAGATTGCTTTAATTAAAAAAGCTCCACAGTTCCTTAGAAGAAAGTAGATTTATAAAAATAATACTTTCAAAAAATAAATAATACAAAAAGACTAGTGTTCCAATACACATTTCACGTAACAAAAGTTACAGCTGATGCGTTTCAGGAAATCAAAAATACATAAAGAGGTTTAGGTACATTGATTTCATTATAAAAATGATCTAAATATCTACCAAGGAGATGAGAATGGATAAGTAATGAATAAGGAATGCATTAATAAATCTTTTTGGAATATTAATAAATTACCAACTTTTTTAAAATGACTTAATTCTTGACCTTTCTTTTACTGTTAATGTAGAACTAAAAGAACATTGCAGTACTTAGCAAAAAAGTTGCAAGCCCACAATATCAATTAAACTTTATAATTTTTTTTTTCATTGGATTATATCTACTTGTACTAAAATGTCCAAATTTTATGTCATATTTTGGTTTACAAGGGATGTTGAGGGAAATAAACAGTAGTGACTGCATAAAAAAAAAAATCACCAAGTTTTAATTACTAAGCTAGGCAAGTGACTTTTCATGAAAATATTTCCAATGATTCTTGTTTTTTTCCCATATCGTGGTACTGCTTCTAGTACAAGGTAAATATAATTGAATGTATTTTTTGTGCTAATTGAGAAAAGCTGGCTGCAAAAATGTGATTTAAGAATCGACAATCCAGAATCGATCGTCTAAACGACAAATCACCTCTATTGGGTTTAAAATATAAATAAATTGGAAATTTAAATATCTTTGACGTGTATACAGACAACCCTCCTAAACTATGATTAAAGTTTGTCATAACAAAACCAAAATCCAAAAATTTTATAGAGATTGGTTTAAGTAACTACTGCAAAATGGTTCTGTAAAAATTTTATGTTACAAAAGATCACTTTTTTTAAAAATGGAAATCTCTGGTACAAGCTGTCACAGAGGGTCGCCTGTATTTCAAAACATCCAACTCAAAAGCAGAGTTGTAAATTCCAGAATTATGATATAAATATATGTAACATTTAAGGCCAACTATGTATACGAAATACATATTATTATATAATGTTATTACTATAACCTAGTTATTATCAAAAAAATGTACACGTACAGTGAAAGTTACCCTTCCATGTACACACACTAAAAGTACCTTCAACACACTACTTCCTCCGACTCAGTTGACCAACTTGCTAACCACCTATTTTAACACTTTTTATTTTCCACATTATGTACAAATCAGGGTCCGAGAAGCGAGTTATTACTTTGTACGATAAGAAGTAACACAGTAATATAAAATATTTATTTACTTATTTACCCTGACCGTTCTTATTTTACTAATAATTGGATAAAAAATTTACTATTCCTGAATAATTTTTCAAATGGAAAATTTTCAATGTAATAACTACACTTCTCAAACTGTGTCGGTTTCGTCTAATCATATTATTTTGGTATTTTAGACTAATAAAGTGTGGATGTTTTAAGATCAAGTGTGCGATAGATATCGGCTTGATTCACAGATTGGTAATGGCCCTGAGCAGAGCTGTGAGATAGTGCACGAAGAGGATTGGTCGCTAGAATCTTGGAGGGCCTCGTGCCGATGTTGGAGGTTTGCTTGTACGCCCACCAGCACCACCCCCGCTTCCACTCCACACCCCTCCAGATTTCCTTACACCGCGCATTTCTCTGTCAACCTGCAAACAAGCATTACATTTTCAATTAAAAATTTATCCCTGTATACCATTAAACCCCTGTATCAATTGCATGAGGTACAAAGATTTATGCTTGAGAAAAACATTAGAAGAAGATCCTGTTCCCAAATCTCCCACCTAATATAGTTTGGAGTCCTCGTCACTAGACGTTAGCACAGCAGGAAAATAACGGGCCATTTAAAAGAGGAAAAACAGTAGAAGAAGATCCTGTTCCCAAATCTCCCACCTAATATAGTTTGGAGTCCTCGTCACTAGACGTTAGCACAGCAGGAAAATAACGGGCCATTTAAAAGAGGAAAAACAGTAGAAGAAGATCCTGTTCCCAAATCTCCCACCTAATATAGTTTGGAGTCCTCGTCACTAGACGTTAACACAGCAGGAAAATAACGGGCCATTTAAAAGAGGAAAAACAGTAGAAGAAGATCCTGTTCCCAAATCTCCCACCTAATATAGTTTGGAGTCCTCGTCACTAGACGTTAGCACAGCAGGAAAATAACGGGCCATTTAAAAGAGGAAAAACAGTAGAAGAAGATCCTGTTCCCAAATCTCCCACCTAATATAGTTTGGAGTCCTCGTCACTAGACGTTAGCACAGCAGGAAAATAACGGGCCATTTAAAAGAGGAAAAACAGTAGAAGAAGATCCTGTTCCCAAATCTCCCACCTAATATAGTTTGGAGTCCTCGTCACTAGACGTTAGCACAGCAGGAAAATAACGGGCCATTTAAAAGAGGAAAAACAGTAGAAGAAGATCCTGTTCCCAAATCTCCCACCTAATATAGTTTGGAGTCCTCGTCACTAGACGTTAGCACAGCAGGAAAATAACGGGCCATTTAAAAGAGGAAAAACAGTAGAAGAATATCCTGTTCCCAAATCTCCCACCTAATATAGTTTGGAGTCCTCGTCACTAGACGTTAGCACAGCAGGAAAATAACGGGCCATTTAAAAGAGGAAAAAGAAGACTAAAATAATGAAAAGAAACATTATTTCATTCATTCTCCCTTTACACCCCATTTAGGGGCACAATCTTGGGCAATGTTTATGATCACAGGGGGAACACCAGCTGCCTGAACCCGTCCCCCCTGATGGGGTCCAGGCGCCCAAGGCTTATTTCTTGTGCCTTTTCTGACCTGTTGGGGTTTAAGGACGTGAGGTAGTCAATATCTCACAGTCCCGATATGATTTTTCAATATACTGCCTCTTATGCACTGGGTTCTTAGGGAGCGGTGCATCTTCTGACAAGACTGCAGTCTTTCAAATATATTTTTGTAGATAAAATTATCATTGTAGAAATAACCGAGATATTTTTGTAGGTTATGGTGTGAAGTATTATATTAGAATGATACCTCAAGCTCCTCTAGTTTCTGAGTAAGTCCTAGTTTCTGCTGAACGGCCAGCCTTAACAGTTGGTTCAAAGTGCGTCTCTCCTCTTCCGCAGATGTCAACTGCGCTTGAAGTTCTTCAACTTGAGTGGCATATTCCTCACAGCGAGCGGCAAACATGGCACGCAGACCTTTATCAAAATAAACCATTTTTATTTGTGCTTTGAATGTAGTAAGATGAGAGTTGTACATAGGATATGGAAAGGTTATGTGGAATTTCAAAAGGAATGAGAATATTAAGGAGTGTGGTAAGGAAGTAAAGTTGTAACAAAGAAGAAAATCAATAGAAGTGGTTGGTAGACTTTCATTATGAAGTTCGTGGGTTCAAAGAAATGTATTTGTGTTCACATTAGGTGAGCTTAGAGTCATCTTATTAAAAAAAAGTAAATTGAGAAGGATGGGGCATGTTGAAGTAATGGATGCTAACAAGGTCGTTCGAATTGGCTACATTTTTAAATCTCTAAGGGGGTACGTAAAAAAATGGATAGAAAAGAGTGGAGATCTGTTCTCGGCCTACCCTAAGGGTCACGAAAGTGAAAGAAAGAAATAAAGGCAGATCACAATAGCACAACATTAAACATAGTTGAAAAATAAGTAGTTGGTGACCCAGCGGTTACAACGTCGGCATTCGTACTGCGGACGTCGTGGTTCGATCCCAGGTGCCGACCATCTTCCTCTTTCACGACACAAGCTTTCGGTAGCTTACTGTGAAAGAGTCAAGGAGTGTATTTGTGTTCACTTTGAGTGAGCACAGATTCATTTTTTAAAAAAAAATAACATAATAATTACTTGAAAATGTTGCTGCATCTTCTTTGAGTAATCTCAGTTCGTTGCGAAGCTTCAACATTGTCTCCGACACGATATTCTTTTCGTTCTCATACTTGGATTTGAGATTATTAAGCGCCACCTCGGCTGTGCTCTTGTTGGATTTGAGGACGGTCCGCAGTGTGGCGATCTGTTCCCGTTTGGTGGACAGCAGACTCTTCAGCTTGATGACTTGTTCCTGGAGTTCGCAGATTTCTTCACTAGTACCCTCCATGTGAGGAACTAAAGGAAAAAGAGTATTTATTAAACTCTAGAAATAAAAAAATGAAAATTTCATCTTGATGAAAAAGCTACCTTGTGCTTGAGTCCTGTTCATGTCTATGGTGCTGTCCACAGCGGCCTGCAAGTGTAATATTTGGTCCAGCAAAGTGTCCACTTGTTTAGCCATTTCTGCAGCTTCACTGAGGCCTTCTTCTCCTTCCAGCTCCATTTCCACAGCCACATCTGTGGAGCCCTCAACCAGGCAATCCGCTTCTATAAAATAAGCAATTCAACAATAACCAATCATTTCATTGTGTGAATGAGTATTTGTGTATTTAGGTAGTTTATTTAGTACAAATGGAAAGTGTGAAAAGGAGATTGAAAGAAGAAAATTAGCTGGCAGTAGGATTAGTGGTGCACTTAAACCTCAAATGAGAAACAAGAATGTATCTCTAAAATACAAACGGTGCAACCCTGATGTGTGGGAAGGAAACTTGAACATGGAGGAAAAATCTGGAAATTGGTATAAATGCTGTAGAAATGAGATATTTACTCAGGATATGCAGAAAAAGACTAGTCAATAAGGTGAGGAATGATGATGTGGAATGGAAAGTGAATAAATTGAGGTGGTGTAGGCGTGTAGAGAGAATGACAAATAGGATCTATAAAATCTGAAATAATGGGTGCACGGAATGGAGGCCCACCTAAATCAACATGGACTGATTGGACTGAAAGGACTAGTCAGGAAAATAAGGGATAGGAGAAAATGAACACCAAACATTATGTTGGTGAATGACGGGAAAGAGGTTTGTCTAGATAAGAAAGAATACCCTCTCTGGGAAACGGCATGATGGGTACAACAAATCCATAAGTAAAGCAGCGGGAATCCGTTTGTTACCTTCGTTAGTGTTCTTCTGGTGATTGAGTAAAACTCGGCTAGGTTCTTGTCCATTGACCGTGCACACGTGATGATAAAGCCTAGCTAACTGCTCAGTGGCAGTGGCTAGTCTAGAACCTGCAGCTCCGCCTAGTTCGGCACACTTGTGGAGGGCACGCTGACTCCTGCAGCAACGCGACTCCAACTCCAGGCACTAATCAAAAAAATCATACAGATAAAAACTTCACTTATCTAAAATAATTGCCAGACAATAACAAAACAATTATTGTTTAAAGTTACCTTATTGTTAACTGCTGCAAGTTCATTTCTGAGATGTCTCGCCACTTCTGGGATACTGGCAGCTAGTTCCGCTTCTGTCAAACGAGATTTGACAGATTCCAATTCCTTGCCTGATACGTGGAACCAGCTTGTAAAGTCGGCAGTCTGCTCCTGTAAAATAAACAATTTAAATTTCAAGTCAACAGAATTGTGAGTGGAATTGCAGAAAATAAAAAGTTTTTGAAACAAAGTTAAACAGATTCAGAAATCTGACATTACCTGGGCATTAACATTCTTTTGAAGACCGGTGAGTGCCTCAATTCTTGCAGATACAAGAAGCAAAGCGGCTTTCACACTTCTAGCTTCATTAGCACCACGTTCCTCTCCTTCTCTGGCTTCTCGAAGACTAACACTAAGAGCGGACTATAAGGACAAAAGAAAATAAATTTCAAGTCATATTGCGTAAAGTATTAATTAAATATTGAAAGCAAGTAGATAATTTAACTTATAGAAACCTTTTCATTTTCTACAGCTTCTAGTTGTTTCTCAAGTTTCTTCAATTCGTTCAAGTGTATCTCGGAGAACAAATCTCCAGGAGTGGAGTTGTCTCCTGAACTGCCATTGTTGCCCTGCTGTTGAAGGTCGGCTTGGAATTTACGGAGCGCCGCCACATCATCTTCACCATCACTGCCCATTCCTCCATCTTCACTTAAACCTACAGGAATACATGGTAATGAAAAGTTTATCATGTTTGTCAAAAACTATAGACTCGGAAACCATCTGACCAATTATAAGGCAGAGTGGTTTTATTAATGGTTCCTGTTTCTTTTTCTATTGTTGTTTTAAATTACTGTACCAAGCCGGATAGCAAACAATAACAAACTTCTATTATTTTTATTTTGTGAAGACAAATATTAGAAGATATTTTAAGAAAATAGTCTAGTTAAAAGAGCAGACAAGTTTGTTGTATTAATATGGCTATGTTATCAGTTGAATAGAATAATGACACTATCTTATCAATTGATTCACTTTCTCATGGAACTCCTTTGTCTTAAATTAGAAACTCAATAATTTAGACTCTTTCGCAGTAGACATTTTCACTGAACTACATCTCCAAGTGTGACCATGGACAATTTTCAGTACATCAAGATAGCATGTCAGATTAAGGACATTATGAAGCATTGATAGAACCAAATTTGAAAGATATAGAACAAATTGAAGAACTGTCGAAGAGTATGAAGGTTTAACATCAGCAACTGTTGTTGTTAGAACGAAATATTAGATACGAATCATTGTGTAAGACCTGGGGCCAGGCTTCAAGTAACAAACAGGAGGCTTCAGTATCAGTAATCAAACCCAAGAGTTAACATCTACAATGATTCTCCAATACGGCAATCACTACCAAGTTTCTATTTAACTATCCACCATATTAATAGGATAGACTTATTCTGGAATATTTGCCAGAACAAGTACTCCAGTTGTATTGAACAAATTCCAGCTCCCTGTATCGCCATATTTCGAGTTTCGAGTCATCAACTCTCTCAGCTAGAGTACTAAAGGATCTAAGAATGCCTCGCAGAAGAACTCTACAATTGGAGGAGATACAATCGAATAATTTGCATCATTATAATTGTACTCGTGTTCAATCTAACAGCTTTCATTCCATAAACATGTGTAGAGAATGTTAATTTTGTTATGAAACTACCTCTGATACTGTAAGCCAAGTTGGTAATGTTGTAGAGTGCGTCCCTTCCTTGATGGTGATCCAGGTCCCTTCTCAACTGCCTTCTGGCTTCTCTTTCCGCAGCCAAGGCTTCTAAAGCCTCGGATAATTGTCTTTCTGCAATACGCCTAAGTCCCGTGAGTTCTTCAGCAGCGGCTTTGTGCTCAGCTGCCTCCTCACGTTTCACTCTAACTTCGTGTCTCAAGCTTTCTAATTCCACCTGCAAGTATGATTGTGTTTTATTATAAGATAAAAAAAATTGAATATATATAAAATAACAATGGTTAGAAGGGAGTTTACTTGTGAAGATTTAAGAGCTGCCACTTGTTTCTGGAGGGCAATATTCTCCTCCTCCAGCTCGGCAAGATCGGCCTGAAGTCTGGCCTCCTGGACCCGTGCTTCTCTGACTTCAGCCTTAAGGCCTCTCCTTTCAGCTTCTCCGGACACCACATGTCTACCAGTTTCCGCACATTCTAATAAAGCTCTTTCCCTCTCCCCTACAACACGCTCTAGCTCTTGCCGCAACTGTAACAAAACAATTCATATTACTAGAAAATTTGTTTCATTTAAGTTCAAGAAAAGAGAAAATTCACACGAGTATAAATAAAGTCCATATAAAATTATGTACATCTCTATATATTTTATTTTAACATTAATATACAGACAGTGAAATTGATACAAAAATAAGACAGTACATAAACAATTACGAAACACACACCAGTTAAGTACCTATATACATTTAAACTTATACACCAATGAAGTATACACATTAAATGTAAAAATACAAAGTATAAAAATGGAATCCTTTCTCCCTTGGTCACGGCATAGGTGAACCGCTAGACCAATTTCGCTAATTCTTTTTTCTCAAAATTTTTTTTTTAAGTCATTTTGTCAACGGTGTCACTGGTGTCAATATATGTACATATCAAAAGCCCAAGCCTGAGTTTATCATCGGTGGTAATAGTTGCTCCCAGGTTAATCTATTCTAGAGACTAATGCCTTGATCACACGTACCAAGTAAACGGGTGAGACAGTAAAATGTTACTCGGCCGAGTGCACTGTCTCGCCCGTTTACTTGGTACGTGTGACCAAGGCATTAGTGACCAACACTAGTAAATTTTGAATTTGTTTTTCAGTGATAATTTCCTTATAAAGAGTCTAAATAAAAGAGTGTTTCAGCCAAATCTTTTTTCACTATTAAACTCCACTCCAACGACCTGTTATTCAAAGACAATGAACATATATTCATAGACAATGAGGTTAAACGTACACTCACTCAAGAGTGAGTAAGTATACATTTTATACCATCATACACGTACTGACAATTATTCAATCAAATACCTTTGATGAAGTATGTATATCATACAGAATACCCCAGAGCATACAAAGACACTATTATTATTGATATTCTAATAAGAATTTGTCTTCAGGATCAGCTTAAAAAGGGTCAATAAATAATTCTCTTTGACAACCATAGGTGTTTTATCGCTAACATTCTTCAATCTACATCTAAGATTTGAAAATTTATCATTGACTCTTTTCAAAATGTAATCAATTTGTTTTATTTACCATATTTCGTTGCTTGAAAACTCCTTAATCCAAACAGTGAATTCACAATCATAAACTTTCTTGCATATTATCAACTATTGAAAATACAACACTTAAAATAATTCACTGAACCATTGAAACAATTAAGTTTTTTTTTTTATTTAGATTTCACATATTCACAGTATTTTTTTTTTTATGAATAGTAAACATAATATCAAATACAAGCGTTTTAGGTTAAGTTTTGTAGAGTAGTTTCCAGTGTAAATGATGAATGGTCCATACATAGCACTATTAATCTTTACAAGCAACAAGCGCTGTACATAAGTGTATGGTGATAGGCGACATAAACACACTGAAATAACGTCAGCTCTCTATGAGATGTAGGAAGACTGACATCATCTCTGGATGTTTGGGATAGACGTACTACATACAACAATTTATACTATAGCAGATCCAGTCAATGGCTGAATATACAGGTTGTTCCTATAATTTTTTATAATAATATAACACTTTTCTATACAAGGTGTCAGTATAGCCGGCGGAACTTATTGCTTGAGGCAATTTTTTCCAAGCAAGCGGTCCCGTCCAATCTGAAAAAGGCCAACCCCGGGTAGAAATTTTAAGTGAATAAACACTTAGAAAAACTCTGACCCGATCAGGAATCGAACCCGGGACCTCAGTTCTTAAGTCCACGCCAGTACAACTAGGCTACCAAGGTCGGTATTTTTTGTAGTTCAATATATTATCATAGGTATATATAAAAATTGCAAATAGCGCTACGGGCAAAAGAAGTGAGGTTAAGACACCAGTGAGGTGATCCTGATTTGATTAAAAAAGAGCCTATATTTAGCCATAAAAGCATTCACAATGAACTAAAATAGTTGATGTGCATCGCTGCACTAGAGGGTTAAATAATTAAAAATATTTAGCCATAAAAGCTGCGGCAGACAGAGAGGATTGGAAGTGTTTGATTCACAGAGCGGGCAACACATGATCCAAGGGTGACAACTCCAGTTATGAGGATGAAATAGATCGCTGTTTCTTAGTCTCGCTAAAAATCGGGAGAAGCTAGACCTATTTGGCTGATTATAATTATTATTTTTCATTATTTCCCTCGCGAGTGAGTTGTATATACGGAAGTCGTCAACTGATATCAGTGGCCACGTCAGCCAATCTTTATGTTTGACAGTAAAGCTTTATACATTTTTTAAACGTGTGAATATAATCTAAGAAATCTTAAGAGAAAACATCCCGTATATAAAATTGATGGTGATGTACTTGGTAGTGTTAATAATCCCATTGTACTAATTAATATGAATTACTAGAGCAACAGATGTAGCCATCTAGGCTGGATTCTCATCATGCACCTACGTGGATTACACTGCATATAACTGCATGACTCCTTTCTATGTGACAGTTCTACATTATGCATGAGTTTTATCTTTCCAAAAGAAAAGCATTTTGTTAACTATATCTAATATATAAATCATCTCATATATTTTGCTTCTTAAAAAACATCTTTACAGATTAAAATTGAATTATAGATAAATATTTTTTGTCCTGTCCATCTGAAAAAATGTACTGAATCATGTTAAAATATTAAACTAGGTATATATATATAAACACACGAAATATGTGTGAACAGTCTGTTTGACATTCAAAATGACTGGTGAGCACATAGTGATATTGTAATAAATAAGTATGATTTTACTGCCGTTTTGTACAACAATATGAAGTAAAACATTTTAACAATTAAAATGATCTCTAAAAATCTCTACCAGCCAACACATTACCTCTTCCACATTTTATTTAAAAATCTTGTACAAATATCCAATGGTATATTTATGGGTTGCAACAAAGGTGATAGCAAACGAGTTGAAATGATTTGGACATATTGATAGAATGAGTGGTAGAGAATAATAATAGAAGAACAAAAGTAATTATAAGACAGTCAATTATATAGTTAGAATGGCGTGGATTGATAATAGCGATTCTGTCCTTAAGCATAAGAAGTGATAAAAAAAAGTACTTGAGAAACAGTTTGCCGTTGGAAGAAGCAGGTAGGTAGCCCAGTACTATAAGTCGACAGCTTTAATGCATACACCGTACTGGGAATTGGGGGTTCAAATCCCGGTGCTAACCATTTGCACTTTGACAACACAGGCTTTGCTTTGAAAGTGTATTTCTGTTCACTTTAGGGAGTCCAGATTCATTTAAAAAAAGTTAGGTATGTCTGAAAAGAAAGTTTTCTCTGCCTACCCCTTTAAAAAGACACAGTGTGATGAGTAAAAAAAACTCTTACTAAAAAACATAAGTAATGTTGATTTAAGAAAAAGTATCCAGGTTCATACTGTAGTAACACGTACAGAGCAGATGTTTATAGGAAGAATGTTAAATGAAATAATTGATGCAGTAAAACTGTGTTTACAATATAGTTTAAAACCAGATGGTTTGTGTGTAGCAAACACAACATATAATATAACCAAGTGTACGCACATACAAAATCTATGGTTATTTTAAGATTCTCCAATATATCAAGGTCAATGACACAATTCATATATTATTATTTTTTTATATCCCCGGTATATTTTTAATTATCTCAGTTTATAATTTGGGAGGAGTTTAGATTTTGCCAAGTGTTAAGATAAAGATTATGTCATAGGTACATATATCTTTCCTTAAAAAATATATGTACCTACATAGAAGTATAAGACAGCAACATGATGTAAGTATATTGATTTGATCTTTGGGACCAGGAGGTCAAACAGAGTAACAATAGAAAATATTAGATTAAGAACCAAAAATATCTATGATAGATTGCTGACAACAATTGGTTTAAATAATAACTGTTCAAAAATTAGAATCTAGTGTTCCTTTAGCTAGCTAAGGATGCTTTTTGCTTGATTAATTCTTTTTTCATAACTCGATAACTCAAACAATTTAATACTTATAGAAACGAAATATGCAGAAAAATGTAAAGATTAATCTTAATAATAATTATTGGAGTTTGAGTTTGTTTCATTTACCTAATATGACTTTTTTTCATGATTCTAATGTCTTACTGCTCCTGAAAAAATCTTCTCAACGACATACGAGACCCATCTACCTCCCTTTTAATGAAACAACTACTTTTCGCACTGTTAAGTATTTAATTCTGTCAACCAGCTTATAAAATGATGGACAATAAGATTTTGAGCAGAATTTTATAATTAAAAATGATAATCTTAACATAATAATTTGGTTTAAATGGAGTCAATTTTTACAGAGCTATAAACAATACGGTACATATTTCATAAGTGACTTATTTTGTACTACATCACTATCACTTGAAATTTTTTTAAAGTTACACAACCATAGAGAAATGGTTTCAATGACCAATCGAACGTCATAAAAACATCTCCAAATTTTATAATGCCAGTCGACATCAGGTGGACTGCCTTATGAAATTAAAAAAAAAATAATTCAGAACAATAATTATTCAAATTTTAAGACACATTTTTTTTTAAATAAAACATACTTATCATGACGTGTATTAAACTTTTCTAGCTTGAACATCAATTTGAATTATTTACGATGAAATTTTACTGATGTTCATTGTCACAAGCAGTTTTGAAATTATCAACAAACTACAACTGATTTAAAATTAAGAAATTAGGTAAGTACAAAAGAGCAATTCACTTCTTCTCATATTTTTTTGTGACAGTAAATGCTTTTTTCTAAAAAGAAGAAGATAATATTTTCTTCTTCTTTGCAGCCCGGTGCACATTACAGTCTGGCTAAAAAGAGTAGAAATGAATTATTGATGAACTAAAATGTTATCAATCTGGCAACACTGAACATAGGTTGTTGTCTGACATTATAAATGTTTACGAATGGACAGTAATTCTAACTCGTAAATACAACATCCAATTCAATTAAAAAAAATTTAAGTACCTTTTACTAATTTGGATATTTTTCAGACATATTTTTTTTGTATACAGTGGTACCTCGACATACGAGTTTAATTCGTTCCGCAACCTTGCTCGTATCTCGAAGCAATTATCCCCATAGAAATCAATTGAACTGCCATTAATCCGTTCCAGCCCCCAAAATGTCCCCCCGTGTTTTTTTAATAATGCCGAGGAGAGCGCTGTTCTTCCTCCCATCAGGGTCCCGGAGACGAGGAAGACCCTCTCATACTGTGTTCCGCTCCTTCGAGGCAGAGCTGAGGAATCTGGACATGGTGTGGGAGGAGGTCATTAACGTTGCGCAAGATCGAGCGCAATGGAGAGCTCTTGTTGCCTCCCTATGCCCCTAAGTGGGGTCTAAAGGGAGTTTGGATTTGGGATTGGATTGTTTTTTTAATAATAAAAATGTATTTATAAATTTCAAATATTTATTGTAAAAAAAAATACAAAAAATAAAGAGAATGCAAAGAAGTGTTTCAGCTTAATTTTCATCACTTCATTTCTCTTCACTGGTTTTTGCCTTTTTCACAACACTTTTCTCGCTTTCACCTGTAGGCCGTTTAGAAAAAAACATGTCCAATAAGGAGGTTTGTTTCTTCCTCCCTCTCAGAATGTTCCGGAAATGAGTAAGGCATGTGTCATTAAACAGCTCCGATGCACAACCTGTTTCAACCTTTTCAGGATGATTCTTTTCCACGAACTGTGAAACTCTCTCCCACATTCCCAAGATGTCCTTTATCTCACTTGTGGAAACAACCTCCTCCTCTGACTCCTCGAAACCTTTTCTAGCAAAACCTGCTATCCTGCTGTGACTGTAACTCTTTTAACTCCTCTGTTGTCAGTTCCTGGGTGTTCTCCTCGACGAGCATATTCACGTCTCTCTCTCATCCACCTCCAGACCTATGGATTTCCCCAGAGACACAATCTCCTCTACTGACACACCGGGTTCCAATTCTTCATAGATCCTTTCCGCTACAGCTTCAGGCCACAGCTTTTTCCATACAGACGTCAAGATCCTCGTTGTAACACCCAGCCAGGCCTGATCAATAATTTTTAGGCAAATCACGATATTAAAGTGGTCCTTCCAGAACTCTCGAAGGGTGAAGTTTGTGTTCTTCGTCACTTCAAAGCAGCGCCGAAACAGGCGCTTGGTGTATAGCTTCTTAAAATTAAAAATCACCTTCCGATCCATGGGCTGCAGGATAGGAGTGGTGTTGAGTGATGTAGCGAACCCTTATAAATTTGAACTCTTGGAGAATGTCATCGAGGTTTGGTGGATGAGCAGGAGCATTATAGAGGACGAGAAGGACTTGCTTGGGTAGGTTGTATTCCTGTAGATATTTTTTAACCGAAGGGCCAAAAAACTAGGTTTACCCACTCCACAAAGAACTTCCCGGTGACCCATGCCATCGGGTTTGACCTCCACATACATAACTTGCAGTTTTTCTTTTAAAATTTTATGTGACTGAAATGCTCGGGGGGTTTTCCAAATGGTATAAAAGCAGAGGTTTAATCTTCAGTCGCCACTCACATTGGCGCACAGTGCTAAAGTTAATCTACCTTTCATGGGTTGTGGCTTGGCATCGTCTTCTCCTCTGCCGTTATGTATGTCCTATTCAGCATCTTTTTCCAGAAAATCCCTGTCTCGTCACAGTTGAAGACTTGCTGGGGGATATATCCTTGGGCTTTTATCAGTTCAGAAAACGTTTTAAGGTGATCCTCTGCTGCCTTCATATCAGAGTGAATGCCAGTCTTAGTCAGCCAAACCCGCTAAATTGATTGCTCGTATATCGGGTTTTGCTCGTATCTCGAACCGAAAAATCGCTCGCTCGCCGGCTCGTATTTTGAAAAACTCGTATGTTGGGGCACTCATATGTCGAGGTACCACTGTATTCCTATAATATTCACTTACAAATAAATTATAGGTTATGTTTAAACATTTTGACATTTATATGATTGAAATTCGGCCATAGAATAGTAAGTAGTTGTAAGCACCAATTTGTGGATTACAGCACCCATTATATTATCTTATTATCTCTTGTTTTTTTACTCGTTTTTTATCTACAAAGCATTTCATATGATACCACATTGAATAGTATTTTTTTTTAAATATTTTGGCGGTTAAAATACTTTACTTTATAAATGAAGAGTACTTATTAAATGTTGCCATACAAACGACTGCAGCGCCCTCAATTATTTTCTACTCTTTTTAGCCAGACTGTATTTGGCTACTTTGGCCCGCCATTCAAAAAGTTTGCCCAGCTCTAGAGATCTAATGGAATCATCAGAACCGAAAACCAAAGTTGTTTTCATATTATTTGTCTGAGTTTAGTTTATGTCGTGCATAGTGTTGTATATGGATTTATTATTTTTGTACTAACGTCCTTACTTTTTTAATTCCCACGGAAATTTCTGGAGACCGAGACGAACAAACCTAATATTAACAATATTAAATGTCGTGAACAGTAGATATTTAATTCATGTATTTAATAAGTTAAAACTTTTTATTTTTATTCTAGGTTAGGTCGAAGTTCAACAGACGGTTCTGCGAGTAAATATCTATGTAAATTCAATAAAAAAACAATGTGTTAATAATATGTAAAGATATAAATCAAAATTGGGTCCTGGTTGATATATAATAAGCAAAACACAATTGAAGAATGCGTTTACCTGTTTATTTTCACTTTCCAATTCTTGAATTTGTTGGTTGAACGTTGTTTCCATAAGCGCGGATTCTGATAGAAGGGCATCTTCCTGCTCTATGCCTGTTTTGGTTGTCACCTCTTGCGTAATTTGAAATTTAGCCAACGCCTTTGAAAAAGAACAAAACAAAATATACATTAATTATATAATTTTTAATACTTTGTACTTAACCACAAAAGCTTCTTACAATTGAAGATATTGTACATTACAATACACAATAAAAAAAATCTGGTAAATATTTTTGAGTTTCTTTAGTTTTTGGACCGTTTTGTTTTTTAAATTTATATACCTTAATAGGGGGGCGGCATATTTGGTTAAACATGCAAATAATTAACTCAGTTTTGCAAAAAATAATGACTACCCTTATTCATTCTGTTATGTTGAAAATTCTGGTTGTACGGTGAATAGATTCATAATTAATTCAATTTGAAATAAAGTTGACCATATGAACGATCTCTTCAGTGAGTGATGTGAATAATTAAGTAGAAAATACTTTAAGTATACTGATGGTGCATATTTTATGTGAGGTATCATGGTCTGAAAACTAGAAATTCATTATTAATGTATTTCATTAATAATGAATTGTATTTATTTTTAAACAGAAACATTTTTTAAGCCTTCACTTGTCTGCTAATGTTATAGAAACAGAAAAATTAATTTATAGAGTTTTATCTATCCCAAGCTTGTAAATAAAATAAATAAATTGACATTCTATACTAAGATGTCAGCATAGACGGTAGAAATTATTTCCTGGGAAATTTTGACTAGTCACCCGGTACTGTCCAGTCTCAGAGTATACTCAGCCATACTCAAATAAGTGAAAACACTTAGAAAATCAGACCCAACTGGAAACCAAGCCCGCAACCTCTTGATTAGAAGTCAGCACCTATATCACTAGGCTACCAAGTGCAGTAAACATAAAACAGCCCCGAAGATAAAATGATTGAATTTATTTAAAAACAATCATGAGTAGACAGATGGTCAGAGTCAATACAGATGAGAAAGCAACTTATATTGTCAATTTAATTATATTAATTGTCATGGTATCTTGTGCCTATTTTTTGTGCAATTTATGACTCTGATAAATGATTTAAAACCACATTCATGTTAGGTCTACACATTATAACCGTAATAGTGAAGGTTATAATTTTGTATTTCGGTCTAAGTGTTACCAAAATATGCATAAAATATAGAGGTACAACTCCATACCTACTTGATAGGTAGATTGGAAACCTCAAAGAAGTTTGTCAAAAATTATACAAGATCGAAAACCAATACACTCTTTGCAATATGATTGATTATAATATTTAGGAAAGCTTGATTATCTACGAGAAATGTCAAGATATCACCGTAAGAAATAAGATAATAATATGTAAATAAAAGTGCTTATGTGTCTATTTGGAAAGTGGATTGAAACTGACCTCTTGGGCAATTTCCAGTTCAACCTTGGCATTTTCGTATAAAGATTCTAGATCATCGCATTTTGTTTGTAATTTGGCTCGCTCCTCGAGTAATCCTAGCCCATACTGTGCAGACTGCCTCTTTTCACTGCTTGCCTCATCTAACTCTCTATTCAGTCGTTCTATCTCCGCTTTAAGCTCCGCCACATTTATTGTGGCTCCATCCAACGAAGTCATTTTTACTTATTTCTAAGTGTAAAATACAAAATAACTGTATTAACAACATATATGAAAAATAATTGGAAAATATCACTACATCCTTTCAGCGAAAATGTAAAACGATGACAGCTAGGCAGTCGAGTATAATTAGTACATTCATAGACAAAATAAATGTAAATTCTTCATCATTCTGTGATGATAAAATAATCGTAGTGGCTATAATAAAATTATCGAGGACTAATCACAACCAAAACAAACTTGATGTTTAAAACAAACTTGATGTGTAACGCAAATCGTCGGGACATTGTATCGGTAGATCATAAGAATAGGGTATTTGACACTATGAAAAATAAGATACAGATTGTGGTCATCCTGTTTGAAAATGGCCCAAGAAAGCTTATTTATTTTATTTTACAACTTAAATAGGCTTATTTTTTATAAAAACACGTAATAAAAATCCAAATATTTCTATGGAACTAGTCACCGATGAAAACGCCTTGTGATTAGTTGTGGTCCCCGTGACGTCAAGGTGACGTCACCCCATGGTAAATGATAGTCATCAACCTCATACCAATACAGAAGTGTGACGTAAAATGCACCACGGGACCAGCGCCATTATACAAGACAGCGTTTTACGCGCGTTTTTGGATATTTAAACTTTAAACATGATTTTCATATAAAATATGGCATATCTTCAGAAAATATAAAGAGAATGTGCTTATAATGTATCGTAGAATAATTTAAAACGGTTTCTGGAAATTAGTCAAATACCCTATTTAAACCAAACCTATCTCGTGGATGTCGTCGTACACCATTGTACACTAGATGAAACTTTATGTCAAATGAGACAAGATAATTTTAATATTTTTATCGTCATTTTTTAATTGCTTTGAAAAAGTTCATACCTGTGCGCGGGGCCGCATTCAACACAAAGTGTGAAAACACATAGAACCCTGTTCTGTTGCTTGTGCGCGGTGGAATTCTTATGCGACGACTCCAAAGCGGCTCCGGTGGTCTCATACTGCTTCGAATGTAAATCTATGAAACCCATCCTTTAAAAACGGCTGGCCGCCCGACATAAGTCATGTACCGCGGCTCGAGTCGCTACAGTAGTCGCACAAGAATTCCACCTTTAGAATACCGGAGCGTGTGTGGCCTACATTATAATATTATGTATCTATGATCCCATTTATGGAATCATAGATAAAAAAATGTCCTCATTGCTGTAATCGCATAGAGAGTATATTGTGTTCTGTGCTGTAATCATAGATAATATTATGTGAGCTGTAATAATTTTGATAACATGTGCGTTTCCGATAATACGAAAACAAACAAAACTATTCAAAAATTTAATACGTTTTAGTTCAGAAATAACGTATAACAGTCACACAAAGGATAAATTATTTGAGGTAAATATATTTACATATTACTTGAACTATAAAAATATTGTAAATACTTAATTTTGGTTAATTGAATTGGGATGCTCCAGGAGAGATCGTTTGGACTCCTTGTAAACACAGTAATTGTCCTGTAGTTTTAAAACACATAGCGTATTTTAGGAGATATTTCTTGTATGATTCATCCCCTTCATTCGAAAAAACTTTTTTTTGACAATATTATGTTCCTATGTAATCTTTACATAATAATTCAAAATGGATGAATATTTTATGACTTCCCTAGCTAGATGGAAATGTGAATTGAAGGTTTGGTTACTTAAATAGTTTATCAAATTCTAATATTACGTATGTATGTAGCAGAAGATATTGTCCTATTTTTGTATCAAATACATTAAATTTGGACAAGTTTCTTATGTTATTGCAGACAGATAAATCAGAATTTCCCTCATTCTGAGTATAGTGCTGTTCTGAATCAGCTGAAGTTTTTAGTTGGAATACTTACTGCCTCTTATAATAATTATATTCTTAAATATTTATTATCTGATTTATTCATATGTGAAATCATTTTCCCCATAAACACTGAAATTTAAAAATATGTTAAGGGTCAATCCATTTCAAATCACCCAGGCGCCCAGGCCCTGTTGCTCGACTTTTTTAATTTTCCTGATTTTTTTTTATCATGAGGTCTCTATAGGTAGGTAAGCACAAAACACACAAATTTTTTTTAAACCTCAGTTTTTTTGGCGCCCATTTTGAAATTGGAGTGTGAGCAAATTTCGTACAAAACATGGTTTACGGAAATTTTATTTGCTAAGCTATTTTTTAAGATATCGGAATAATTTAAAAACCTGTGTGATCAGCATAAAATGAACTTATAAAAAACATTGTTTTAGTAATTCTTTAAAGTTAGAAAGTTGGTCAATTTTTTGCTCAAAAAGTTTGAAAAAAAAATCATAAATCGCTACTTTTTAAGACCATTAAATTCAATGAAGGAATAGAGACTCACTGTATTTTTTTTATTTAGGATTATATACAGTATAAATTTTAGTTCTGAGAATATACTCCTTTTTTGTCTAGAGCTTTTCAAAACTGCCCGAAAATAAAAAAATCACAATTTTTCAAGGTCAATATCTAAAAAGGGACTGAATGAAAATTTTACTGAAGGTTCTTTACCTATATAGGAATACCTCATAAAAAAATGACGACTGAGACTCAACTATCCAAATCCAATCCAAACTCCCTTTAGACCCCACTTAGGGGCATAGGGAGGCAACAAGAGCTCTCCATTGCGCTCGAACTTGCGCAACGTTAATGACCTCCTCCCACACCATGTCCAGATTCCTCAGCTCTGCCTCGAAGGAGCGGAACACAGTATGAGAGGGTCTTCCTCGTCTCCGGGACCCTGATGGGAGGAAGAACAGCGCTCTCCTCGGCCAACTGTCATTCGGCATCCTTAACACATGTCCCAGCCAAGTCCATCTCCTCCACATAATAGTAGAGGTGATGGGCTCACGCTGGGTGCGCCGGCGTATAGCGTCGTTCGTGATGCGGTGGTACCATATTCAACTCGACTATATTTTGAGAAAATAAATAAATTAATTTCAGTACAAACGCCGCAGTAGTACACTTCAGTGCACTTACAAGCTAGCGCACAAAGGTGGCCCAAAAATATAGTTGAGTCTCAGTCTTCATTTTTTATGAGGTATTTCTATATAGGTAAAGAACACTCAGTAAATTATTTACTTGATTTCATTCAGTCCCTTTTTAGATATTGACCTTGAAAAATTGTGATTTTTTTTATTTTCGGGCAGTTTTGAAAAGCTCTAGATAAAAAAGGAGTACAGTGGAATTCGGATAGAACGACTTCGTTTATAACGGCCAACTGCTTTTAGCGACGTAATTGCAATCACAAGTTAGGTTTCATTGAGACGTTGTATGAAAGGATATCCGTATATTACGACTCCTGTTTAAGCGACCGACTGCTTTTAGCGACCAAATTTTATAATAAATCGTCCGGTTAGAAAGGCGCGCACTGTTTCATCACAACTTGGCCTTGCGCAAAAACAATGCCTGCCGCCCCGCCCCACATCCCGTTTTCTCCCTCGATCCTCTGACCAGCATCACCCCTATTGGCGCGCAAATATCACTTTCAGCACCCCTATTCTGTAGCAAGTTGATAAGCATGATCGAGGTCTATGGGAGGAATTAGCCACCGAAAGAAGGCCTTCCATGTCAAACGAACCTTCTTGCCAAAATTCAGGCAAAAAAAAACTCCGAAGGTCCGAGACTGGCCCAATTCGATGCGACCTCACGCCTCGAACAGGTACCAAAAAGGGGCCGAAATTCGGCTATCAGATATAGTGTATATATACAACTGAAAAAGGTTCCTGATGGTGTACAGACTACAGGGGATGAAAGCTATCTTTTGACTATGTAACTCTTGACTCTAAATACCTAAACGTACTTCCGGCAGAGACTCAAAATAGGACAGGATTTTACTACGCGAAAATTATGCCACGACT
Source organism: Mystacides longicornis (assembly GCA_963576905.1). Lineage (NCBI taxonomy): Eukaryota > Metazoa > Arthropoda > Insecta > Trichoptera > Leptoceridae > Mystacides > Mystacides longicornis. The sequence continues at coordinate 18,336,050 of OY756427.1, read as the reverse complement.
AGCTGCAGTCAAAACGATCCTGCCTATTAACAATAATTTTAATGTCTATCTCGCGTGCATTTAATTATTATCGATCTCAATATCAAAATAAACGTTCAATTACTTTATAAACGAACAAATCAACCTTCTAGTCAAATTACATACGGGCTGTCATTAAACCGCAAGTCCTCCCTCATTGGAATTCCAAATCGCTCAACTGCTTCGGTCTTTGCGCGCGACCTTTTCGCCAGTGAACCTCATGAACTGAGCTGAAAAGCGTCCAAATCAGCCACAGCCCATTCTCTTGGAGAGTCATGTGAGGTATATCTTCAGTCCACAGCCCTCCTGACATACTAAATATTATTATAAGGACTCCGTAACTTTAACCTTAATAGATTTACAACGGCGCGTGTATAATACATAGTCTATCTTAGGCACGGGCAATAACAAGCTCAGAATATCATTATATCGCGACCGGATATTCTTAACAAAATTACTCTCTCGGGGAACACACCGTTGTACGTACTTTTACAAATGAAAATTCTACACTAAGCTTACCAGAAGGTTCTAAATATGAAATTCCTAACCGGATTCAAAAATAAACATTAAAGATAGGTCACACCACTGGTATTGGAAAATGGGGTAACCCGCGAATGACAGATAACAATTCGCGACGTGTGCTTGACATGTGACGTGTGAAAACAATACAGGGAGGTACATGCTGCAATACAATAAGCCCAATGGCACACAGAGATCACAAATATTCAAAACAATGCCGTGACGCATCGGCCATATATCTCTCAGCTAAAACCAATCGAGCAACTTGTTCATAAGCATGCTTGGCGGGGCAACCAAGCAACAAACAAAATACCACACAAGAAAACATCTCTCTGTGTCCATACAAATTCTAATATCAAAAAAATCTGGTCACTCACCCAAAATTCTGCCTACCTTCAAATATTTAGCAAAAAAAAAGCACAAAACGAAAATAAACACGTCACATTCATAGTTGGAAGTTGAATTACCACGGGGCTGTCCAATCTAACGATCCGCCACGCATCCTCCCTCTATGGTTCCAATCCAAATCCAAACTCCCTTTAGACCCCACTTAGGGGCATAGGGAGGCAACAAGAGCTCTCCATTGCGCTCGATCTTGCGCAACGGTGATGACCTCCTCCCACACCATGTCCATGTCCCTCAGCTCTGCTTCGAAGGAGCGGAACACAGTGTGAGAGGGTCTTCCTCGTCTTCGGGACCCTGATGGGAGGAAGAACAGCGCTCTCCTCGGCCAACTGTCATTCGGCATCCTTAACACATGTCCCAGCCAAGTCCATCTCCTCCCCACAATGGTGGAGGTGATGGGCTCACGCTGGGTGCGCCGGCGTATAGCGTCGTTCGTGAACCTCTATGGTTAGCCCAGTCAAACAATAAATAATATATTATAATAATTAAACAGAAGGCTTAATCCAAAACCGAAGATTCTAAGTGAAACGCGAATTTATCAAAATGTGATATTTCAACCTCCAAAGGTACACATCAATCAAGTCGCACGCAAATCCCGTATTAATAACAACACACTCGGACACACCCCCCCCCCCCCCCCCCCCCGGTAGGTACATAATATATACAATTGAAATATGCGAAGGATATTAAAAATTACTCAAACATTTCAACCAAATATACTATCTCAAAACAAAGAAGCCTCGCCTTCTCTACTAATCCCTTTAAACAACATTTTTTCTAAAAATGGTTTCCCCGTACATCCATTCAATATGTAAAAATAGCAAACCTTCTAATCTGTCATAAACAAAGAAGCAACTGGTTTTCAAACTCTTTACCATCGCGTTCCCAAATTTTCAAATAATGACTTAACAATATTTTGAATAACACATCTGAATAAATCCCTCACATCAAAGTGTAGGGTAGTCACTTGAAAAAAAGTAACTATTAGGCGATACATTTTATATCAAAAACGTCTGTATGCGATTCTCGCATTCGATACGTATAGACGTTTTTCATACAAAATGTATCGCATAATAGTCACTTTTTTCAAGTGACTACCTTACACTTGGTACAGAATAGGGGTACAGTTTTATTCTTCTGTTGGTTAGGGTTGTGCGCTACAATTCTTCTGGGATGCAAAAATCTTTTACGATCGTATGCATGTGTTTACGTACTGTCACAGCCCCCCCTAACGAGAGGCTTTCTACCTAAGCTGACCTAACTTATTCTAAGCTAAACCTAAGCTTTACTATACCTAAACCTACTATGACACTATATGTCGCAACCCCATTATACCTAAACTATCGATTGCACCATATTTATGCAACTACCTAAGCCCTGCGAGCAAAGCAGACCATCTGCAAAGCTAGGGGCTACTAAATCTTGCTATAGAATAATCCTAAGCTGAATATGACGTTGTCAGCTCTATTCTACTTGTATCTGAAAACTATCTAGAAAACCTAGAACATCCGTCTACGAAATGGCCATATCGTGATCGTCTAGAAACTAACCTAAGGACCCAAACGTTGTGGTTTTAGTCTAATAGAGATTTATTGTTCAACTGGATAATCCTGAAACATAAAATAGTCAGATTAGTTATGAAATAAAATATGATAAAACATCATACTTAGATAACGATTAGGTACTTAAATAGTATTTCTTGCTTGATTTGTTTTTAATTTGCAATAATAGCGACATAAAATAAATAGATAAATATTGCACAATTTCTCGTCACATCGTGATTATAGTCATTCTGCAAATAATTTATTAGTTTTCTAACAAATAATAATATCTTTCTCGATTGCCCTTCGAATTTAAAGGACAATTCTGGTCAGATGTGAATCCATTGTCTTCGAGAGAATTTTGCCTGTTATTAGAAATAAAGATTCAAAATCTACTTATTTACCACAACCACAGTTTCAAATTCTACAATTCTATCTACAACACACCCCCCCCCCCTAATGGGGGAGGGGGAAATAGGCCCCCAACGGCCCGCCTATTTCGATTTCAGCCGGCCTAGACAAGTGCTGAATCTCTGTGCTTGTTAGACTAATTCGCGGATAAACACACATAGATTAAGGTATACATAAATAAATAAGCATGCACCCAATACATAAAATAAAGGTTAGTAATTATTATAGAATATTTCATAATAGGGCCTTAACGAGCAATCGCTACGGTAGCTCTTGGACTCTTCCCTAGAAATATAACGAAAAAGGGAACCGATTACCGAATCTCGGAGGTAATTGGACTGAGTTTGTTAAGTTTATAAGTATTCGCTGCTACATCTACCCACATGAGTACACATTATAGTAATATGCACGCATGCTTACATAAATCCAGCAGAGACTAAAGATAAATTCCATGCAACTAAATAAAATAAGTATAAATACGAATATAAGAATATTAGTCAATTCCCAATTTGTATTAGGGAAGAAAAGGATAGGACTATTGTTAGTATAAAATAAAATAATAATATATATATTCTACTATTTGCCACACACTAGCGCAACTACATTTTGTTAGAATACTACTCAAAGCGTATTATAAAACACCAATCTACTACTTCAAATAATAAAGAATGACCTCTAACTACCCTCCACCAAGACACAAACACAAGCAAGCGAAAGCACATAAAATCTAATCTAATATCTGAAATGCAAAAGAAGCGAAGCACAAACAAATAAGAAGTTTATGGTTAATTATAAAATAATAATTTGAAAAGAATCCTTTCTCTAGGATCCTTATCTGAAATGGAAGGGTTTGATTAGTATCATTATTATTTCACCATGATTACACCTAATGATGTAACACTTATGCAATACCTATCTGGTTACGACATATTACGCAACACTTAATAACACAATAACGCCCTAATTAAAATACCATTAAATTCATATCATAAATAAATCAATAAATTCATAATCCTAATCGACACAATTTAAAACTATAAAAGCTGAAGATAATCTAAAAGGAAATATAAAATTAAATTTATCACTCCAATTGGAAAACATAAATTAGTAAAATATTATCGAAAAACATAATCCTAATGACCCTAATTAAACTACTATAAAATTAGTATTATTTACCAAATTTAAATTAAAAGGAAATATAATAATATTTATAAATGAAATAAATAATGCCATAAAGTTTAGATTATAAATAAATAAATATATAAGGCACAAAATGATGAGTTTATTATTAAAAGCTATAATAATTATTATTTATCAAGTTCAAAAATGAAAGGCAGAATAATATTCAAATGTTTTAAAAACAAATCATTATAGGTAATTTACACAAAAGGGAATATCTTTATTTAATTTGTATGTAGAAGGCAAAATAATAAATATATTATTCAACGAAGAAATCAATTTGGAACCAATATAAAATATATTAAAATATTTACTTATCAAATGTTTAAACAAATCGCTATAATTTACCCAACGAAACATTAATTTATTTTAAATTAGTAAAAATTAAAATCAAAATCTCTATGAAAATAAACAAATTGAATTAGGAAAAAATAAATTAATGAAACAAAATATAATTATCTGAATTGTCCTTGGGCCTGGTATAGATCTGTTCAGCACTGGAGACCTCCGTCCCCTTCCAGAAGTACAAAATAACTGACCCTGCTGTTTGTAAGAGATCTTCACTCTTCAAAAGATGAGATGAACTGTCCCAAATAGGTATTTGCGACCCCTATTTATTAAATCAAGTTTCGCAATATTTCGAGATAGACCTGTGACGTGTTAAGCACAGTGGTGTATAACTCCAGGGGCGTCTCCAAGTTATTATAATTTAAGAATAAATCTATAAATAAAATCTAAAATACTTTACTAAAATGTTAGTCCCGTCACAGTACCAATAAAGTATTTGAAATTTTAATACGTTTTTGTTTTATTTTCATTAATATTAAACTTATATAAAAAAGTAAAGAAAAAAAAACAGGTCAAATATACAGTCGCTTTGTACGTCGTCCTTTTAGTACGACGAAATCTTGTTGGTCCCTTGAGGGTCGCTCTATCCTGATTCTACTGTATATTCTCAGAACTAAAATTTATACTGTATATAATCCTAAATGTAAACAACACATGGATATAAAAAAATACAGTGAGTTTCTATTCCTTCATTGAATTTAATGGTCTTAAAAAGTAGTGATTTATGATTTTTTTTCAAACTTTTTCAGCAAAAAATTGACCAACTTTCTAACTTTAAAGAATTACTAAAATAATGGTTTTTAAAAGAGTTTTTTATGCTGATCACACAGGTTTTAAAATTATTCCGATATCTTAAAAAATAGCTTAGCAAATAAAATTTCCGTAAACCACGTTTTGTACAAAATTTGCTCAGACTCCAATTTCAAAATGGCCGCCAAAAAAAACTACGAGGTTTAAAAAAAATTTGATGTGTGTTTTGTGCTTACCTACCTATAGAGAACTCGTGACAAAAAAATCAGGAAAATTAAAAATGTCGAGCAACAAATTTTATTCATTTTGGGTGATTTGAAATGGATTGACCCTTAAGTAGTTAAACATATTGTTGCATTCGAGCAAATTAAAGTACTATTTTATATGTTAGCAACCTTAAATAGGCTTTTGATGAGAAAATAAATAAATTGACGATTTTATCTAAATGTGAAAATTCCGAATAGTATAATATTATATTGTTTAAAGTTGGCATCTTGACAAATTTTTGGAATTCTCTTTGTGATATTGAATTTTGTTTTAGATAACAGTATAATGGCGTCCGACAAAAAGTCAGAATTAAAGGAGCTGAAAATGGAAATATTAGGACTGGTAATGTCTAATCCCAACCAGATGGACATGAATGCACTAATTAAAGATTTTAGAACCACTATCGGGTCCAGCATTCCTGTGGGCAAATTTGGATACAAAAGTATACTAACTTTCATTCGAGAAGAATGTACAGATATCCTCAGAGTTAGTTGTGTTTGCTTTTTTATCTTTCTATTCCCGAAAGTTATTAAGTTTCTTAATTCAGTCATTATGTTTTTGTAGTTGAGCGGCGAGCCGTACAATCCAACGCTGACACCATACGTACCTGCTGAACTAAAACATGTAAATGACTTAATATATAAACAAAAATCTACCAAAGCTAGGAAGTAAGTGTCTGTTTCATCAATAAGTAAGTATAAACTCTTAGCATTTGTTTTATGTAAACTCATTATTTTGTTTTATTTTAGTGCCCCTAGACGTGGCCCTGGTGTGCTTCAACCTAACAATTTTGCCCCCACAAAGTCAAACTTTGAATCTCCTAAACGTGATATCAAACCATTATTATCTACTAAAGTTAATAAACCATCTGATACTAATAATCTAGGCTCTAAGAATATGTCTTCGTATTATAAGAATATAAAACCTGAAACTGCTGTGATAAATGATAGTTCAAAGTATTCTCCATTGAATAACAGATCAAATTCTACCATGGCGAATAATAGATTCAGTCCTGCTGTGACAAATAATAGATCTAGTCCTGCTGTGACAAATAATAGATCTAATCCTACTGTGGGGAATAATAGGTCAAGTCCTGCTGTGTCGAATAACAGGTCAAATCCTGCCGTGGCGAATAATAGGTTAAGTCCTGCTGTGGTTAATAATAGGTCAAGTACTGCCGTGTCAAACAATAAATCAAATGGAGCTGTGTTAAATAAAAGTGAGAGTAAAATGGATTCTAATACTAGCGTGAAAAAGTCAAACTGCGCATCACCTACCTCATCTTCTAGTAGCAGTAGTACTGCTATACATCAACCACTAGATACGAAACCATGTGAAGCAGGTACTCATTAATAACTCATGATACAAAAGTACTATCGGGAGATAAGTACTATGCCCAAAATCCTCTTATTTATTACATGTATTTGTTGTAGCACTTTCAAAGAATCACCGGATAAATCCGAGGTTGATAGAGAACTTAAAGGCATTAATGGGGGAACATCCCGAGGGGCTGTGGTGTAGGGATTTACTTTCTGCGTACTATAAGAAATATTTGTTGGGGCTGCAACTAGAACGGTTGGGGTATGCTAGTACAGCAAGTTTGTGTAAAGATTTGCCTACGGTAAGTTTGACTTTTCTCATGGCTGACATAATTTTTTAACAGAAATGGTTTGAGACCCTTTGATTCTCTTCCATGTCCTAAAAAAAATTTCTCCCAAAGCAGACATAACTGTTGAAATTAATGAACCCAATGAAATCTTCTAATAATTATATCACAAATACATGTAAACACTTTATAAATGTGTATGTTTTAAGGTATTTAAAATAACAAGACCAAAAAAGCAAGGGGATTGGAGGTTATTTTCTCCGGAAACTGATGTTCCTATTCAGTACAGAGATGGTGCAGAGGATGAACTGCCGAAATGTTCGAAAACTGAGAATTCCAAGGCAGAGACAAACATTGATGATATAGTCTTTGGAAGCTTAGCCTTACCCGGAGTTAAAACTGTAAGTGCTCCTGATAGATTAGTAACATAATAATATACCTAAAACCCTAATGGATTAAACGATATTCATATCCATTGATTGATTTGTTGCAGGATATCTCCCTGTACCCAGAGGACTGTGCTTGTTATGGAGAGGCCATTCACAGGCCACTTCCACTACCTAAAACATTTGAACTAGCCATATCAGAGGTGAAAAACCCTTCTCACTTCTGGTTTGTGGTTATGTCCAAATCTGCCAGCGAATCTTTACGTACTGTAATGGACGAAATGACGTAAGCTACAGAATGATTAATTTATCATTTCAAATATAATTGGCTAATTCATTCAATTGGCAATGATGTCAAAAAGTATCCTTATATGATTTCCTTTATTTTGGGAAGTCAAAAAAAAGACTAGCTGAGGCATGATAATTATTATTGTCAACCCCCATCTGAAATTAGATAAAGGCTTTTTTGATAATTTCAGGCAATTTTATAATAACGATCCAAAGGCCGAACAGTACCGCATGGTTAGAGCCGCAGCTAGAACTGGACAGCTGTGCGCCGTTCCTTATGGGGGTGGCAGATTTCATAGAGCACTTGTTATAAAGAATATATCTTTGGAGATTGTTAAGGTATTTATGTGTGTGTAGTAGGTATATTACTCCTTTCAGACTTTTCGTGGCGTAGTCCACTTTTTCATCCCTTTTGATCCTTTCAAAGTGAATGGATATCTATTCTCCTTCCACCTCTTCGATTCAATTCCCCAAGTATGCTTTAGTTGCCTCCTTTATTTGCCTATTTCAGCTCTGTATTAAATTTTGGTTCTATTTGTTTATCTCACAAATTGATTGAAATTCCACAAATCAGATCAAATTAGCTCTGCACTCAATAACAATAATTGTTGTGATTATATTATATGGTTTTTCATTTTACCCTGTTGTTTTTATTTATAGCCATTTGCTAAACATATATTAATGTTACTCTTTTTTTTTTCATCAGGTGTATTACATTGACTACGGGACTGTGGATGAAGTGAATTTCTCCGATGTTTACATGCTGCTGAATAGATTTTGTGACTTGGCAATACAAGGCCACAGAGGCAGACTAGGAGGTGTTTTGCCCATATCAGGGGATTGGACCAGTGATGCTGTGGATAGATTTATGGAACTGGTTCGTGAAAAACACCTGCAAGCGGAAGTTCTGTCACGTTGCGCAGAAGAAGTGAGATGGATTTATTATAAGTGCATGTTTGTTTTTCTCACTTTAATAAGTACCTATATGTAATGGCGTACTGATTCTCTTTTTATTTTCAGAATTGTGTTACCCTAAAGCTGACGGACCAATTTGAAGAGATAGACATCGCATCAGTTTTGATATCTGAAGGTCTTGCTAAAAAAGATGACGGTTCAGTGGTAAGTTTAGAAGAATCAACTCAACTTATTTATCCGCCTGAAAATACACTAGCTCTGGACGACGACACCACAGATATTGAAGACGATTCTTCTGAAGTTGAATTGGATGTCAAAATATATAGCAGATTTACAAAAATGCATCCTAGATCGCCGTGTAAACATTTGGAAACTGATGATGATGAAATAACACCTATGGATTCAGTTTCCCAAGTCGGCATGAAGTGTAGATGCTTTGCAGCCTGTTAATGCTGCTCTTCTCTTCTTTTTCTTTACACTCGTTTCTATTTTATGAACATGACACATTGAGTGAATTTTCTTTTTGTGCTAAAATACAAAATATTTTTGTTATTGACAATTATGTGTAGGCTTAAAATGTAAACCAAATTTGTGTTCAAACTCATTTTTCGCTTTTGAAATAAAAAAAAGTATGTACATAATACTTTTACATTCTTTTCTGTACTCATTTTGACAAACACAGCTGAAAATTTCTGTTTTTACTTCTATGAAAATAATTTGGAAATTTGGCAAGGGTGTTTTACACAAAAACCATTAGGTGTAGCTAAGGTGCTCACGATGAACTTTTTTGCCGCAACTTCTTCATTCATCATCATACACTTACTTTATTTATTAAAAAAGAAAAGAATTCTCCCGAGTGCGTTCAACTATTTTCAAGGAAAATTTGTAATACAATTGCAGATACAAAACCAAAATGCTTATTGTGTTCATCTCGGTACACAAGTGTTTTCTTATTACAACCAATCATTTTCCACCTGCATCCTTCATATTTCTTATCAAATTATGGTATCGGTATGAGTGTACTGAACTCCACAATTTTTTTTTTCTCTTCTTTACTTGGTCCCCTTTTTCTGGACTCACAACTGCCTCTAACGTCTCTTACTGTGTGATTAACTCCTTCCTAAGCCTTCTGTGGGAAACTGGCTGTAAACCTTTTCCCACGCAGACTTAGTTATCTATAATGAAACTATCATGCATATAATATCCAAAAGCCAATAAACGTCTTTTGAGGGATTTTTTTTGAATGGGTAGCTGCTGCTAAAATGTTCAGCTCTATTCACTGCTCTCATTTTTTATGTAGATATAGTCTACTATGGCCGGCTTGTTCCATTTCATTAACTTATTCGCTTAATCCCCCAACAGTTAACTACGGTTAACAGAATAAATTAATTTGTCTTGTACCAACCATGTTCTTGTTGTAGAGTTGACTATTTTAGTGATATCAGGCGTTAAAAAATGTGTTGGCCATTTTTATCAATGAAAAATTCGTATTCTATTTTTTTCATATGTGAATACCAATGTGGGACTTTTCAAACACACTCTTTATTGTTGGCTGATGACGTAGTGAGTGCTGCATCGTGTTTTTGACGCTGTATATTTGATGCTATTTAAAATTGTTTTGGTATAGGGAGATTTAGTCATACTTGTTGAAATTGAAAAGAAAAAGATTTGTGTATTAAAAAAAGTATTATTAAAGGTAAATTATCTTTTGAAGTAAGTATTTAGAATAATATCAAGTAAGTCATTCCTTACAAAAGACTTATAAAGTAATTTTCAATTAAAAGCTTCCTCCGCCTTTTCCCATCAGTGGTGTCGCTTTCAACCGATGTTGTGGGCATATTCATATTATTAGATGGAAAATCTGGATCTTCTGGTGGGCTTTTTTCTTTTGCCAATTACATCTGGAACTCGGCGTATAGAAAGTTGAATTCCTCTTGACAAAATTAGAAACTGCCGTTTCCAAACACCAAAAATCCTCTATTATATTCCGTGTCTATTTGCGAGGCATTGTATAGACGTTCTTCAGGGGTAGTCACTCGATTGGGATCCAATGGAGTCATATAGGGCTCTGCAGATTTCTCAGACCGATATCTCAGACCAGTAAACGATCCACTTTGAAAATCTCGCCTTTGTTTACAGTTGTTCCAAATTGTGGAGTCGTGAGCCCATCCATACCATCTAGCAACAATATCTGTAATGAACAAATCTGCGTTTCCTATACACTGGACGTTCATTGAAAAATATCCTTTTCGGTTTCTAAAGAGCTCTCTATTTTCACCCCCTGGACTCTATATTTTTATGTGAGTACAGTCTATTGCCCCCATAACATTGGGAAATTTGGCTAATTGATATAATTTCCTTTTTTTTGCTTCAATTTCTGCAATTGACTCCGGAGACTTTACGTATTCTGGACGTAAAGGTGCCGATGCGTGCTTCACTCTTTGTGTTTCTTTACCGGGAGTGCTTATTGTTTGGGTACAAGCAACTCCTATTGCTCCAACCACTTTAGTTTTACTTGGATCATTTGAAAAACTAGTTTCATCCAGATTCCAAATTTGTTTAGGTTTATCTGCAATGTTTAACTCTTTTAACCCTAGAAAGATAATCATATTGTGTAGTACGGAAAAGATATTCATGCGTAAAATTGACGCATGTTTTTTGATTAGCTGCAGGTCGAGGTTTATAAATTATTTTTCAACATTTTTTTGTGATTATTTATTAACACATATAAAAAGATAATAATACAAAAGAAAATTTACTTATGCACTTTTATTTATTAAAAAAAAAATCAAAAACTTAAACTTCTTCTAGAAATCATCGAAATTTTTTAACACTTACTCTTTCATACATAAACTGATTTTTTTAATACAATAATCAACTTTTTTCAACACAAATGCAACAATTAGCATATCTTACGAATATTAGGAAAATATAGTTATAAAATATCTGTTACAAACAGCTTTGGAACATTTCAACGACATAATATAATTTTTTAACATTTTTGTAGGACCCTTTTGCCTTTCGCCTTATTTTCGAAGGGCAAAACGAACAATAAATACGTTTTTTTGCTACTGGCTCATCTTCTTTCTTCATCTAGCTTCTTTTTTGTCGCTCTGGACGTCATCTTCACTGTCTGTATCCTCACCGAGAAGCTGGTCATCGTTCTCCATGAAAGAAGCCAGGATATGGTCATCGTCTAAGTTTTTATTCCCCATTGTATAATATTTTTACATAAAAAGAAAATTACAATATAAGTTTAATATTAAAAACTTAATATTAAAACAGATAAGTACATAAACTAATAAAATTATCACTTAAGTCAAAATCATAAAAGTCACTTAAAAGATAATCATGCGTAATTTTGACTCACACGTTCGTAATATTTCGAAATCGGTGACACTTACCTTGCGTACACCTACACCATACGGTAGTTCCCAGGGACAAAGGAGATTACCTAAACGCACGGATCTGGATTTGCGCTACTTAGAAAAAGAAAGCAATAATTCGCAATCGCATGCGTAAATTTTACGCAGACTATCTTTCTAGGGTTAAAACTGTTTCTAACGTTTCAAAATAATTTTTATTATGAAAGGATGGCAGGCTAATTTTCTGGAGCATTCAACAGCCTGGGTCTTCTTGATGCTCAAGTTGATTCCCTTTGCAAACCACTTATATTCAGGTAGATCATTTTTATTATGAAAGGATCGCAGGCTAATTTTCTGGAGTATTCAACAGCCTGGGTCTTCTTGATGCTCAAGTTGATTCCTTTTGCAAACCATTTATATTCAGGTAGATCATTTTTATTATGAAAGGATTGCAGGCTAATTTTCTGGAGTATTCAACATCCTGGGTCTTCTTGATGCTCAAGTTGATTCCCTTTGCAAACCATTTATATTCAGGTAGATCATTTTTGAACGGGCTCGATCCAGGAAGTCCGCCCATCCACAATGTCCTCAATAGGTACAGCGTCGCTGATGGCTGTGCCAGCCAGAGCTCTGAGGTGACACAGTCCTACGGTTGCCTACCTCCTTCTATTGGAGCAGGTGCCTCGTCTTCTCCTTTTGTGAGGAGCTGAGGTGTTTTATGTTTGTGCCTACCTCCTTCAGATGTTTGTAGACACCTTCTGTGGGGAGGTGTATATAGAGAGATATCCCTTACCTCGGCGGCACAGTGGGTTCCAGCCCCGTAAGACGTACCCAAACCTAGTGGCATCAGCGGTGACTCCACTAGCTTCAAATGACCACTCGGCCATTCGGAACCACATTTCTGGGTTTACAGGATTTAAGGGCGGGATCTTGACTGCCACACGCACCAACATCTCCGTTTTTGTGTCTATGTTGACCTCCTGGTTATGCGGACAGATCTTCTTGTTGGGACAGCGTTATCCCGGTGTAGAACATTTTCACTGCATTCAGCTAATGAAACGCTTAGAAATAGTGACTTTCTACCGACAATTATTCCAGCCACAATTACCCGACCTTATTCAATTTAAAAAAATTGATTTATCATACATTAAACACAACCTTATATTTACTCAATTTGATCAAGATACTTTTAATAAACTACTATTTACAAATAAAGATATTTAAAATGACTGATTATTCAGTACGATAAAATTTAAAACAATTACTTCTGGACACACATAAATATATTATGTGCATATTTTCCTCATCTTTGACGAGCATCCAGGTTAGCGACACTTGGAGACATTTTTGTCGTCCCTAAATTCAGGAAAATGTGTCACTCCATCATAACGTATATCAGTCACGGAATACAGGACCACCTTCTGTGGAATTTTAAAGTCTGATGAACCTTTAGTGGTGTTTTCTATTGAAGAACATGGCTTTCCTTCTTTTTGGTGCGTTTATGTGCACAACCTTTTTGTAGTTAATTAAAACTCTAGCCAGATTCAATTTATATTGAAGCAAGGACAATAATTGCTTGATGTTACCATAATTTTCAGTTAACCTCACCCATTGTTTCATTGTAAAATTTATTACAATGACATTGAGGTTGAGTTACGTGCACTTTCTTCATCTCACCCTAGTCTCGACTCTTACAAAATGCAACATTCTCACTTCCACAGTCAGAAGACAACATGATCACTCCCTTATTGACCATCCTCTTTAGAAGACAAGCATTGACATCTTCTCTGACCTTCTCATCCCGTGCACCTCTTTTCATTTCTTTATCTTGTTTCAATTTATTGATAACAGAATCTACTCGGTTTTTCATAACCATGCCAGTTTGATATGTCTTACTATCTAATAAATATTCTCAGTTCAAAATTATTTGGGACAGATATGTTGTCAGATATTCGAGGAACCCAGCACCCAAGCCCAAGACCTTCGTGAAGTATAATATTAACCTCCCAAAGAGCTCTGTATCATTGGTGAACAATATAATTTTGACCTTTTAGTTTCTGTGAAAAAATATCATTCACGTACATTATAAACAAGAATGTACATTTTACAGTATTTACCTGTTGGTTTGTTATTAAGATCTTGGGCTTTTTCCACCTTCAATGTATTCTCAAGTAGTCTTCTCAATTGTCTTAAGAAGTGGGATTTATCCTGGGTGTAACATTTATAAACTGTTTCATTGGTGAATATTTTTTCATCAACCTGTATGCTGTCCTCTCAGACCCCTTGCTTTGCTATAATTCCATTTTTAGGATATATAATTTAATTTTCAAATAAAACTCTTAGTTGAAAGCAATAACATGTGAAATTTCAAAGATAATAATATTTACAACAAACACAACAAGGTTAAACCTGCAGTAGATGGGCTCTTAAGGAGTCCATATATACAATGCCAAATGCTCAATCTTTGAGGGTGCATATCATGTTATAATATATACACGGTGTTTTTAAAAAATGTTTTGCAGACTCTCACCAATTTAACCTGTATGGGAGAGGGGGAATGGAAAGGAATTTAAAAAGTAAAACTTTTTAAATTCCAAAAATATTTGTAAATTGGCCCTTTCATGCTAGGTAGTATTGAAAGAGCCATAAGTGCTTTTGAAAGAGTTGGTGTCATAATTGAAAGTTAATATCATACTTAACGAATTTATTTAACAAAAATGGCTTAAAATAAACACATTGACAGTAAAAAACACGCAAAAACTTCTGTTAACTTAATGTATTATAGCGTAGTATAAAAATAAAGATATTATATATAAAAAAAAAATAATAATATACTCCAACAAACTCGGGAGTACCGTAAATCGAGGTTACTTTGACCCAAAATCTCCATACATTTTTTTATTTTCCTTTTTATGCCTAGAAGGAATTGCTTATTTACAAAAAAATCTTTGCTAATATAATGTTTATGATATGTTTCTTATGTACATTGCATATTTTTTCAAAACTATAGTGGATTATAATTTTAAATGTTGAACAAATATTGGGCCAAAGTTAGACTTCACGGTAGGTTACTTTGACCCAATGTGTTATTTTGCCTGATATTGTATGAACCATATCATAATGGGCCAATGTAATGTTACGAAATACATTTTTTTTTATACTTAGTAGGGGCACTTGTCAGAGGGCAGGGTGGCCCTTGTTCCCCGGATGGCCCAGGCGGGTGGGGACTTGCAATGCCATCCCCCTCCCCCCCCCCAACCATCCGCGGCGCTATCGCGAGCGAGACAGGCACAGCCTGGGCAGGGAGAACTTCCATCGAGCTCCCCCTCCCTCTGCGCCCATCCACCCTCACGGCAGCCACCCTTCTTGCCAGCTCTGCCTGCGCCCGTTTTTCTTTCTTTGTGAGCCTTCTTGCATTAAAAAGAGAGGCCTCCTCGATGGAAGCTGCCGTTGACTCATCCGAGTCTTCGGCTGCCTGCATCCGCTAGTTCATCCTAGAGGTCCCGGCACAAGGCTCGACAGGTGCGGGGTCCGCACCTGCCGCGCAGGTAGCCGGTCTCTCCACAGAGGCACTGGTATGTATTTCTGGTGGTCCAGTCGTTTTTGGGACATTTCTTTGAATTCCCGTTGACTGGACCTTCTTTTGCCTCAACCCCGAGACTGCAGCCGTCCCCGCATCCGTTTCACCAGCACCAGTCGGCCCGGCCCTTTCCCCTCGGAAGGTGAAGGCAATAGTGCCAAAGTGGAAGTGCACTCTTCCACCCCTCGAGAAGATGTAGCCCTTTGACTTGGCGTCCATGTATAATGTTACAAGGACGCCAGCACTGACCTTCTTGGTGCCGATGACCTTCCAGGCGGTAGTCCGCAACTCCGGGTTGAGGTACTCTATCACATCGATGGCCCTTTCAATGGACCTGATGCCCGCGCTCTCCAGAATGAGGGTGGTCCCCACCGCAGGCCTCGGAAGCTCATCCCTCCCCATCACAGAGAGCTGAGCCCCCGGCCACGGTTTCAGAGTGGGGATCACCCTCTCCAGCCATAGGAGGCTCCCTGGAGGGCCAATTTAATGTTACGAAATACACACGGGGGTAATTAAATACCATTTTAAATAATATCCACTTTAATTTTTACAAAAAATTATAACAAAATAATGAAAAATTGAGATTTACAAAATTAAATTTATATATTTTTTGCTTACACAATATAGTCAATGGAAAATGCCAGAAACATAATATACCGATCAAAGATTACTTAAATTTTACAAACTAAACTAAATTATTATTTAGGAATCGAGAAATACCCTTTCTTAATTAATCGTGGTGCACCAATTTTCTTCACCACATAATTCTACGAGTACATCTGAGTATCTTTAATATCTGATCACTTCCAATATTTACCTTTCATCACAATATAATCAACCATTAGGTACACCTTCTTCACACAAAGTTAAAACTTTTCCGGGATATATTTCCGTGTCCATGAACTGAAAAATTCTCTTGTTTTGTTTCACACGACGTACTTGGGGGTGGATACAGAATAT
Organism: Mystacides longicornis; assembly: GCA_963576905.1. NCBI lineage: Eukaryota > Metazoa > Arthropoda > Insecta > Trichoptera > Leptoceridae > Mystacides > Mystacides longicornis. The sequence continues at coordinate 18,319,512 of OY756427.1, read as the reverse complement.
TTTTTTTGTCAGAGATAGATGAGTGAGGTAGAGCATCAGCTGACATGTTAGATATTCCAAGGTCTTCAGTGGAGGAAGCTAGGCTGTATTGCGAATCGTTGGATGACGACAACGAAACACTAAGGCCCAGGCCAAAGTAACCCTAAAAGTGGGCTAAAGTTGTATACATTTAAAGAAACTCGTTTTCTGGAATTAAAAATATTAATAAAAGGTTCATTACACGTTTAATATTCATCACAAATATATGGACTATTATACTAGGAGATAATACACATTACAATTACTTACTTCAATATCCAGATATTTTTTGAAGTTTGTAACTAACAAATTGCTGCCGCCCATAGGCCACTACTTGTCTTGAAAAAAAACGATACTAAAAGTAGAGTGGGTTACAATAACCTATAAGGACTTGATAGAATAGGGTGTCCCCTATGATTAGAAACACAAAATATTTCCAAGGAATAGATATTTCAGAAAATGGCGGTAATTCAAACAATATTTTTAAAATGGGCCAAAGTAACCTCGATTTACGGTACATATATGAAAATATTCTTGGTTCTAAAAATAAAAAAAAAAATAGCAAACATATAAACCCCAACTAACTCAACGTAACAACCACGGCGCAACACGTTCCGAATAGAATGAGTCGCCGGTAATCTAGAAAAAAAAAACTCAACGTAACAAACACATAAATGAATATGGAAAAGGAATAAAATAGGAATGTGTACTCATACCACCCAATTCAAAAACATTTTGAGCAAAAGAAGTTGTAAAGACCTTTATTTCCACATGACTCATGGGCCCACAATTGACATACTTTACATTTCATCCAATCTGTGGAATCACTTTGTGAATAGTCCTCATTACATACTGCACAAGAATTATTTTCAGTTATCTTATCCCTATTTTCCACTGATTTTTTTATATGCCCCCCCTCTCCCCCCCCCATGAAACACGCCGTAACGTTCTGTTTTTTTGCCCCCCCCCCCCCCCCCCCACCACTACCTCTTTCCTTCCCCTAAACTTTTTTTTTCGATTTAATAATAGTCCAGAGTTGAAAATAGCAATTCTCATTAGTATGTTGTGGCAAAATAGTGATGGCATTTCAACAGCACGCTTTGAATGCAGAGATACTTAGGATTATGGCCAGCTCTTCGAAATTTTTTAATTTTAAATTCCGATCCAGTCCATTGATTGCAGGTCACACATTGGAAAGTAAAAGTTCATTTTTTCTGCTAATAGCTCCTAGTATCTCCCTATCAACGCCGGCAATGTTTTCTTGTTGAAACATTTCATAAGGTACCATCATTGAGAGCGTACATGTTAATATACACACAAACTCTTCGCGCGAAAGCTTTCAATTTTGTTTAGGAGGCGTTAAAATATTAGAATTCCTGCCTTCCATTTTTCTGTTGAGCTCATTTAAATGAGCGAATGTGTCCGGCAGATAAACAAGTTTTAACACCCATTAATTTTATTCTGAACACAGAAGACAAATCTAAATAACGAGCCTCTGACAATATTTGGGTGTCAATTTTTCGCGGCACACCAGTGTGCCGGGGCACACCGTTTGCGGAACACTGCTCTAGACTAGTGTCGGAATCATTATCGACATTCAGTTGTCGTTTTGTGCTTTTAGCAATTGTTTTTGTTTTTTCTTTTCTTCTATTTCCAAGAGATTGTTGTTGTCCTTCCTTTGCATTTGCTAGGTTGGCCTGTTTTTCTCGGACCAGCTTTAAGAAAAGTGAAGACGTTGTAGGTTGTATCTCTGAAATATCTTTTTTTAAAAAACATTTTTCTTCAGGATGCTTATATTTTTTACAGTATTTGCATTGCTTGTTAAATTCAAATTTATTGTAATTTTGTCTGCAATTTTTAGTTTTTTTTTTTGAAAGCTATTTCTTTTGATTCATTATTCATCTTCATTTCTTCTATCAGTAGCCTGGATATGAGGTTCTCGATTTTTCTTTCACTTGTGGATATAAGTTCCCACGCAGCGGTAAATGTTTTCAATTCATTTGGTAAGATGGTTAATATTTTTACAATAAACATTCCTTTGTCAATTGTTTATTTCAATGAGATCAGTTTATTTATACTATTACCTTCAGAGTGCTTATATTTTCCATGATATCTTTAGATTTGTCGAACTTAAAGTTATACAATTCTTGTAGTAACACATGCTTGTTATGATCTGTATCTCGTTCAAACACAGTAGAATCTCACTAATCCGGCACTAGTTTACCGGGGGGTGCCGGATTATTGGAATGTTTAGATTACTGGATTGCATTTCATAATGTAGTAATTCAATAAGGGAATATGCATTTATTTACTTCACATTTCTTTATGACAATTACATATCTTACTTATCTAATTTATCTTAATATAATCCTTAATTGAGGTCTGTTTCTTTGGAACTTGTAGTCCTTGTTTAGAAACACCGTTGCACTGTTTTTTTTCAGCCCATGTTATACAGGTATTGAATATCTGGTTTTATTTTAGCAATAGTAGTTGGTGGCTCCAATATTCCTACACTTGGTTCTTGTACTTCTTCACTTATTTCTTCATCTGTCATCATTTGCCCTGTTTCTTCGATCCTTTCAAACCAAGAATTTAAATCTGTTTGGCTTATCTCGAGTCCTCTGTCTGAAAAGCTTTGCAACCAATCGGCAATAGATAGAATATCTTCTGCACCCATTCTTCTGTTTCTTGTGATGAAGCATTCATCGTAGGCCATAGTTTTTCACGATGATTGAATTAAGTCAGGTGAAACAGAGTTCCATGAGTGAGCGAGACAGAATACAAGATCCTTCATGTTCAACTCTTGGAGACACTGCTTTAACTCACCCCCTGAGAAATAATGTGAAGGAGCAACTTATTTTTATACAAGGACTTTACTTTTTGGATGACATGAAGACTATTAATTTCGAAATACCATCACAGTCTGTAAATAGACGTTATTGTTGTTCAAAAATGTAATAAAAATTTTCGCTGTTTCAACTTATGGCTCATACAAAAGGCTCAGCAGACCTGTTGGCAGAGCAACTTTACTATTTAAAAGGTCTTGAAAGAATTGGTATCTATGCTTCATTAATTTACACTCAAATACAATATGATTAATATCCGCTACATATTCTCCGCATGCATAGGTACAGGGTTGCAAGTCATAAAAACATGATTCTAATATTGCTACCAACTGTTTTAAGATATGTTGATAAATTGACACATGATTATAATTATCAGATTCTTCTACTTTCTTTGTATTTCTTCCTAAATATGACTTTCCTATGTTAAAAGACAAAGCTGCGGATCTCACACTAATTTTTTTCTCCAAAACTTCTTTAACAGCATTTTCAATATCAAATTTAAAAATTTCTCGAAAATTTAGATGCAAATTGCGTCTTCTAGTTTTTTATTGAGCATTTGAAGCAGTTGCTTAATTCCCGAGTGGTTTCCTCAAAAGGTTTTAGTAACTCAACACAGCATGCTATGAGTTTTCACTGTTCTGGCAAATAGGGTCAATCTCACTGTCATTAATGTAAAAATATAAGGCATGTTTCACCTTTAAAAAAAAAACGCTCAAACATGTAAAATGTATTAGTACAAAGGTAATTTAACATTGCATTTAACTTGCCTTCCGATTTTGCTTATCATATAAAAAGGTAGGTAGATATCTCATCTTTAGATGGAAGGTATCTTTTTTCAAAATCAGCTACACTCTCCTTTTCTAAATTTTCAATCATTTTAATTTTAACTTTTTGAGAGAATGTCCGTATCTTCGGCCACTTTTGCTGAAATTTTGCACAAAATTTGCTGAAAGCAGCATTAGAAATTGCTTTGTCGACTGCGTCATGGTTTTTCAGTGATTTTAGAAAACATAAATCTTGATTTGGCTCTTCTATGGCAATGTCACATTCAAGCTAAGGTTTAACATCCGAGGTCACAATAAATAAGCAGACATCTTGCACTGTTCATTTTTCTTTAAATTTTAAATGATGGAGATTGTAGCAAACAAATCATAAGAGTGCAAATAGCTCTTGCCATGCATCTCGCTTGATGCATTGTTTGTGTAGAGAGAGGTTATACTCAAATGGTATTGGTCTAAAGCTGCATCTAATTTTATAACTTATAACTTTTTATTCAGAGTTCACAAGCTTAGGTACAGTAAGACAAATACAGCAAGTCAAAAAAAAACATATAACACACATATAACATAGATCTATAACATACGTTCACTACATATTCCAATGCCTTCAGACTGTGCAAACTCCGAACCTCCCACCTCACTAGGCAATGCCTGTGCCGAGGCGGATTTTAATAAAAAAATTAATAAATAACTAGATGTTTAAAAAAAACCCCATGTAGGTTACAACCCTACACCCACAGACCATTCCTCTTCCTACGCCCACAAGAAAGAAGAAAAAATATAAAAACAAAATAATAGGGATAATCTACTATAACAAAACAGGCCATCAGCATTCCCATCAAACTTAGTCTTACAAGGGGTATTCCCCGCGATACATCAGACATTCCTCCATCACACAATTCTCCTGCTCACATAGTCTTCCGACCGAATCACACCCTTTTCTAGTAGCATCTCTTTCACGTTTCTTGCATTTACACTTCCATCTGCAATATAAGATTTAATTGTATTATATAATTTAGGCCCCAAATAAGCTGGAAACTTCTGACAAAAAGTTGTCCTACAACGAGGGACTCGAATGGTTTGTTCTCTAGTCGAGACACCTTCCACAGTTCGGGTGCGTCCTTCAATTCCTTTTTCTACTTCCCTCATCACCAGCCTATACACATATACCTGTCTCACACTCATTAATCGGGTACACATAAAGAGGGACTCAGTTGGGTGCCTGTAGTTGAAGCCGTACGCCACCTTTATGACGAGCTTCTGGGCTCTATATATGGGATCCAAAATTGTTCCAGCGACACCACCCCATCCCATTATAGCATAACCGATGAGGGAATGACAGAGAGCAAAGTATACCACTCTCAGTTTGTTCACCGGCAAAATAGCCCTGAGCTGTCGAAAAATATAGAGTAGTTTTCTTACCCTTTTAGTCAATTCAATAACATGTTGACGCCAGCAGAGGTTCTCGTCCACCTCGATGCCCAGGTACCTGACCACACTACGTCTCTCTAGTTCTTGACAGGAACAACCCAGTGTCACCTCTCCTCCCCTGCATCGGTGGTACACAATATTGATAGTGTTTGGACTTGGTGTGGTTCTCTTGTTAATGGAAAAACATACATAATTGGTTTTATCTGCGTTTAGTGTTAACAAGTTGTATTTCAACCATTCCGTTACCGTGTTGAAACCGTCCTGGCTATTTTTAAGTACTTCCTCCCAATTTTTTCCTCGGAACAACAACACGGTATCATCTGCAAATGTTATTACTTCCCCCTCATTTAGTCTTGTATTACACAGTTCACAGTCACAATTTTGCAGTGTTAAAATTCTTTCTTTATCTGTTTGTGGTAAAAATGGGGTGAGATGATTCACATAAAACCTTGTATATGCTTTTGTCAGAGCTGGTAGATGAATCACTGAATTCTTTTGAACAGAGTATGTCCTACGATGTTCCAGATGTCGATGCCATGTCTAATTGCATTCTTTTGAATCTTTTACTCTCTTATCGATTCGCCTTTGCCCTGACCTCTCTTCTTCTATTTTTATTTTTTTTCCATGACATTGGCTTAAGCAATATCAAATAAATTATCAAAATTCAATATACAATCCTCTTTACGGCATTTAAAAATATCAACTCCCCAAATATTATATAGATTTACAAACTTTTTTTACGCACTGACATGTTCTTGTAGGTATTCTTGCCTTTTCCCAAAAAATAAGACATTCCACAATCACAAGATTGGCACTTTTATTCACAGTTAACTTCACTTCATGTATGTTAATAAAACAAGACCGCGAGTTCTTGTCGATTGGATGGTAACTGCACCAGTTATTTGATAATGCGAATAAAGTTAGGACGTGTCTTAAGAAAAAAAAAAATCTTAAGAGACACCCTAGTGACGCTTGTGCCGAGACACAATAATCATGCATTTTTTCTAAAAAAAGAATTCTTAAAGATTCAGTAACTTTGTCCCTCTTATCAAATCCTCTGTAATGGTGACTTGTGGTATTTAGTTGACGCAGTGACCACACGGAATGTAGCTTAACTTATGAGTTACGATATTCTTTCAGTCATCAATAAGGCCAGTATATGGATCTCATTTAACAATACTTACAGGGTCCAGCAAACTTCCGAGTATTTACTAATTTTTTTTCCTTCTCAAATAAATTATTTATTTAAACAACTAAGTACTCACAACTTGAAATGTCTGGTGAACTCATCAGGCTGTAATGTTCCTGTATCTTAATGACGGACATGATGATGATGAAGAAGTTGATGGCAAGTTGTTCTTTAGAGATGTGCTCAAAATTGATTCCTCTCATTAAGAGTACCAAGTCTCATGTTACAATTTTTATCGAAAACACTTTTGATTTACCTAAATTTTGGCATTTTTATCCAACCATATGTGAAGACATGCTCATTTTTGGGAATTCAACCTTGTGGTTTTCACAATAATGTATAGTCAAATATAACCCTGATCAATTTTTGTGTGAGCAAATTGGTCATAGTACGAATTACCTACTGAAGCAGTTTTGGTAGGTTTTGTAAGATTCTCAACATGGTTTACTCGGATATCTTCTCCAGTCATCTGCTATATATCTTAAGTAGCTTTTCTTAAAAAATCAAGTGGTTGGTGTTCCAGCAGTTTGTTAACCGAATTTTGTACTGAAGTCCATTGTGCCATCCATTATCCTTGTACACAATACACAATAATATTAGTAACACAACACAAAGTTTTGTTTTCTGTGAATCCAATTATTTTCTTACTTAAAAATCCCCTATTTAAAAAAAAAATTTTGTCAATTCATCAATTATGTACCTACCTAAACATTTCCTTTCAAAGTTTGATGTGTTTTACATGTAGAAAATGATTTCCAATTGAATTTTTTTTTTAATGGATATGGGTTGCCTTCATTGTGCAACAAATTTTTTTATAAAATTTAGTTAAATAAATGCCTTCAAAAGTGAGATGATGAATAGGAAAAAAAAAAAACAATAATTTTCCTAAGGAAATGTTATGTTTGTAAATAAATTTATGTTTCATAGAGAGTTTTGTTTTAATTGTCTCGATTCAGCTGAGATAAAAGTTAAAAAATCCAAATCGTAACTTTGATTCACTTTGAAATTCTTCTTTGTGTTTTCCTTTGGGATTCACAGAGCTTAAAAGAAAATTAAATGGTAAAAGCATTGCATAACATTTCCTTTCAAATTGTGACAATGTTTATATTTGGATTTTTTTTCTTATATTTCAGAAAACCCATTTTATGTCCTTTGATATGCTAGAGGATGGGATTGAGGCAAGTGTCGGGGTCTCTCAACACATTTCTGATCCGAAATCTCGTGATTCAAAAGAAAATATACATGTGTCGGATGATAGTGCTATAAAAAAAGAACTTGTTGAAATTATTGATAAGAAAGATGATGGAGAATCGAGAGATGTATTTAAGCCACTTGAAAATACAAAACGCGTTGAAAGTATGAATAATGGTTTCACAAATCAGATGTTTCCAAATACTCCTCAATACTTGAGGCCAATGCAGTATCAACAAAATTTAGCAAGGCCACCACCAGGTCTGGTTCCTATGCAGATGGTGTTTCGTCCATTACCACCCAACCTTGGCCATTTGCACCCAATAATGACAACCCCATTTCACCCACCACCACAACCACCTTCTCATATCCCTTTCTATGGTAATAACATGAATTATCCAGTTTGTTTTAATCAACCCTACCCTACACCCCTACCACAACACCCCACATCACAACCTTACAACAACAACAACCGGTGGCCGGTTCAAAGACGACCACCACATCAACCAGTACCTGTTTTTATTCCACCATCTCAGCATCCAACGAGCCCTTTGAAATTTGGACCAGTTGTCACCACAAACGATCACATCAGAATGAAACGCCCCAGCAGCGTCTGTTCTGAGGAAGTTAGTAAAATTACTAATATATCTGTGGACGAGCTCAATAATCTAAAGAATAACATAGATAGGGACTTGAAAAACAAAAATTTGGACAAACCTTTTAAATCCATTAGTGACGAAGATACATTGGATACCAGCCTAATTGAGGATGATTGTTTGGAAATTGTATCGTCAGATGAGTTTGAATATGACGATGATGACAAGCCACACGTTTCCATTAACATTGATGAATATCAGATGACCTTGTCAATTATAACAGGTATTTGTATGCATTTGAAATATAACCTTAGAAAAGAAAACCAAGCACATTAATGAAAATAACATTATACTGTATCAAAGACTTGTCTATCTAATTTTAATGAAATAAAGCTGAGTTTTTTCCACAATTTTTATTATACTAACCGGTTTTTGAAGACAGAACGTAATTAAGCCCCGACCATGGTAGCATAGGCGTGACTTCGGATCAGAATTTCCTGGGTTCGATTCCCGTTCAGGTTAGAAATTTGCTGTTTTTTTCACCTAAAATTTCTACTCAGGGTTGGAATCCTGTCTCAGATAGGACGGGACCGGTTGACTGGTAGAGTATGCTTCAAGCATTAAGTTTGTCAGCTATACTGACATCTATATATATGTATTGAAGGCAACTAAAGAAAGCAGAATGAATTTACCCTGCAAACAGTAATGGGTATTATTAGTCTACTATCTCATAATCTTGCTGTGTGGGTTATCTTTCCAGAGTTTAAAGATATAATGGGTATTTGACTATGTCTAAATTACTGTCTTTTTAACTTATCTTCAGCGGCATTTGAGGAAGTCCTGGAAATTTGGAATGTCAAAAGTAAGTTGTATGTTATTCTGCAACAAATCGTGAAAGTTTTCGTCAAAGAAGAGTTGAACTTTATGAGCGGTTTTTCTGAAAAAACCAGTACAGTTCCCATATGCACCTTATTACAGGACGAAGATGATGTCGTAGGAGAATTGTCCAGGTGATTGTTATTCTATTATTAACTTCGACCTAACCCAGAATAAAAAAATAATAATTTTGACTTATTATTACATGAATTAAATACAGTTTAGGGCTTAAAAACTGAATTAAATTTAATTTATAATTAGGGACCTGAATTTTTCGCATTTGCGATAAATCCTACTTTATTCGCGAAATTTGTTGTTTATACGCGAATAATGCGAATTTTCATGTTTTGGCAAAAATAAAGTCGAAATATGATCATATTAAGAAATAAATATAGAGGAATCCGCAAAAAGTGACAAAATTAATAACATCAACGTTTAAAAAAAGAACCTAATTAAAATTAGTTGCCGATTTTCTGCGGCTGAAGGTGACATAATATAGCCAAAGCATGGAATGTTGTGGAGTTCCTAGGGAAAGGACTTGCCGAAATGTTACCATCAGAGTATATGAATGTCTTCTCCTAAAACTAACCACACATATAATTTTTTACAAACCATGGGATTTTAGAATATGAATAATTCTATTTTCTTAACATTCTGATATTTTTCTGTTATTCTAAAATGTGTACTGGAATCTTATTAATACATCATTTTTTTACTACCTTCATATCTTTTAAAATTATACCGAAATTATTAAAAGATTATACCTAGGGGTACGTAAATTTCGTATTTACGAAATAGATGCAATAAATGCGAAATTTGCCAATATATTCCATAAATGCATGTTTTAATTTTTAGTAAATTTCAGTGAAATATCGATAATTATTATATTTTAAAGGTAAACGATCAAGTAACTGCTTTATCCTTGTGAAAATAATTGAAACTGAAAAATCAGTTAGTGGAAGTCGCCGATGTAACTAAAATGTATTCATTGAAAGCGTATATTTTATTACATGTTGATATTTTATAAAGGTTTTCTACAATAATTGTTAACATTTTATTAAATATTTAACCCATATCTTCCCAGACATAGAAATAGCCGTTAGATTTTCATGAAAATCATACCAGGGACTATTTACGGTCTATGTATTGTTAAAAAAGTGTCAAAAAAAATTTTGGATTTTTGGATTTTTAGTTATAGAACCGTTCCAATAATGGAACACTGGGAAGATACATACATGTAACATTTGGACTTTTGTATGGGAAATCAAAAATGATATAGAGCGCAGTAAATTACTTTATGAAGAGATTTTAAAATTTTAATCCACAATTTATAAATTATGAGCCTTGTATAAAATAATACAATAAAAAATCTTCTTCTTCTTCTCTTTTATGGACACGGGAGTCTGTTTTATCAGGTTATCATCTTGACTTGCCTTGTTCCAGGTTTCTTACCATCGCTTGAAGAGTATTTTTGATCGACGCAGCCCATTTGGTACCCTCATGTAGGGCTAGATATAGTATTCTTACTTTTATTTAACTTCTAAATACATGCTGGTGCCAACAAAACATATAATAACAAATTATAACGTACCCACCTGACCACATTGTTCGACTTATTAGATCTCTCAAATTACTATGTTTCTAATTCGATCACGCAGAGATTAACCATGGAGTGTTTTCATTTTAGATGTTCAAAGCATGCTTTTTGTTTTGACAGTGTCTGCCCTGGATAAAATTTCATGTGTCTTTTAGATACGAACCTTTCTGTCTGTCCTCATAGCATTGTTTCTCCATATTATGACATCTTTCAAGCAGACTGCTTCTGCTGCTGCTTTATCAACCTGTGACCTTACTTATCAGGCAAGACGATTACTTCGCTATTGACTGTAAAGCAAAGCACTTCAATAGCTTGCTGATGCAAGATTTTTTCCTGTTTTAGAGATATAACACCTGCTTCAATTTTATTCATAGCGTTCTTGACCAAAAAAAATATCACCGCATCCTGGTAGTATTGTCACTCATCAAGTCCAATGAATTAATTTTTTTCTGTTTTTGAGCATAGCAGACCTTAGGTGGAATCCGATGGTTAAGATGATTTTGCAGATCCTTTTTGAAAATCAACATCATTCACCTTCAAAGTAACCATACAAACAGAGTTTTCTTACTGTGTAAGGTTCAGTTGTACCAGCTGTGTCCGCATATTTTCTTTACATAAAATACTTTTTTCGTTTCTAGATGTTCAAATATTTAGTACACTATTAAACTACGACCAAAAAAATAAATTGCCAACAATAAATATTTTTTTTGCGTGAAAATAGTACAAATTTTTTACATTGGCATATTATCCCAGTGTTCCAAAAATGGAACGGTTAGGAAAATGGACATGAAAATACCTACTTATAGTCATCTTTATTTTTATTATTTTTTATAATGATAAAAGAGACTACAATAGAACTGGAAACGTATTATTTGAATATTAATTATAACAAACAAAAAATATACGGACATTTTACAACGAGCAATGTTTTTCCACAAAATCTGCTATAAAGAATGCTTCATAACAGAAAAAAGCAGACGCGAATATCATGCAACAATATCTCTAACTATAGCCTATTAATCGAATATTTTAAGCACATAAAAATAAACGAGTTGCGCATTTCCAAAAAAATAATAAAAATTATTAACTATGCCGTTCCAAAAATGGAACACTGGGAAGATATGGGTTAAAATACTCAAAGGTGTTTTATTATAGACATTTTATGTTTTATGCGAATAAATGCGAAATTTCGCTTTTATATATTTTTTAAATGCGATATTACAATTTTTTATTTGCGAAAATTACGTGCCTCAAATTATACCCGATCTTTGATAAATAACACCGATTTTATTTTACCGTAAAAATAACACCTAAAAAAACCGTTTTACGGAATAATAACACCACTTTTATAAAAATAAAGCGAAAAATAACACCCCTTTTATGGAAAAAAATAACACCACTTTTCCATAAAAATAACGCGATAAATTCAGGTCCCTACTTATAATATATTGCACTATGTAATAATTATTGTTGATTCGGATGCGGGATAGAGTTCGACAGGCCCATAAGTCTGTAATAAAAACAATTTCTCTATAGTTGCATAACTTTAAAAAAAATCCAAGAGATGGTGGTGTAATAGGAAATATAAGTCACATGTGAAGTGTGTTACATTGTTGTATATATTGTCAGAGGAATAGACTGCATTAAACCCAAATTTTACCTAATTATTATGGTAAGATGATAGAGTTTTGATGTTAAAGTTGTGTTCTTTGCAGAAAAATACAGGATTCTGGAAGCAGCGGTATGCAGGAGGGTGAAACTTTGACTATAACCAATAAACAAAATTTAGATTTTAACCAACCGTACGTGGTGCTGGTACCTTTGGAGAGGCTGCTTGAAGTGTTGTGTTTGGAGCCAAAGAGGTAAGTATATTTTCAAACATTATTCCTAAGTACCTACTTTTTGTAAGGTTTGTGTATTTATGTAGTGAAAGTTCATTAATATGATTTGTACTTTCACAAAATTTTTTTATGGAATCTCATGCGCTTTCGTCTAACTTACGCAGATTGTCAAACCGTCTTTGAAGCATTTCATAACGCAGTTTAGGAGGAGTATAGTCTTGTACAATATAACTGCGTTATCATAACGAGAGAGCGGTTCGATCAGTGCCTTACGAGATTTTTATTTTTCAAAAAAGACCTAAAGAATAATAGAAAATCCCTCGATTGTAATGTACATAATGTTTATTTTGATCTCTAAAGTTGGCAGCCCTTTTCGTTAAATTGTGAGTGTTATTTATTGCCACGAACATGCTTTCCGAAGCTTGGGTGTTATGCAATGTTTAAGGAAGGGGAGGGGGGGTACAGAAGAATGTTATGGCACGTCACATCTTGGGGACAAAAATTGTAATACTTGAAAGCCCCCAAAGAGACTTAGTTAAGATCTAATACCCAAAGAATACTTTTAATTCCAATAGCCCTAATATTTGTTCTTATTTTTTTAACAATGGGGTTAATGGGATTTTGGGAACCATTTTAAATTATTTTTTGAGACACTATAAACATACTGTCATTATTTATCCTGCAGATCTAATATACTTTTAATAAAAATTATGTTTAATGTTTAAATATCCGAAAGAACCCAAAAACGCTGTTTTATGATGACATTTATTTATTTGAAATCTACGCAACCAATGGTTGCTTTTACATACAATTTAAAAATCAGTAGAAAAAAATACAATAGTTATGTATTACAGTAAAGAAAAATAAGTATCTCAAAGAATTTAATGAGCCAAGCGGTACCTATCCTTTAGCATTTTTTTGAAACTATACAAGGGTGTAGAAAATATATCAATTTCGCCAAGATCGTTCGTTACCCCCCCTAAGTAACCTTTTTATGGGCGTGTTGAAAGAATAGTTTGTGTCATTGTTTGCTAATCTAAAGGTCTGTGTACTTCGCGTGCTTCTGGAAGGGACATGAAGCTCCACCATAGACAACAACCGAGAGGAATCAATCTGTTTATACAAAAAGCTAACATATTTTAGCTGCACATTTATCCTTAAGAGCCGGACACTCGAAAATGGCTGTTTTTATATAAACGTTGTTCCCTTAATAGGTATCGTAGCACAACAAAAAAGTAAGTGTGCTTTAAGTTAGAGCTTTGGTTATCAAGTCTTAGTTTAAAATTTATATTTTACAAATTTAGCTCGGTAGAAAAAAATTTCAAAGTTTGCTCTATATTTTTATAAATCATAATGGTATAGGCAATCTACTCAATAAACAACGCTTTAAAATATACCAAAATGTGTATCTTTTAATTTTCTTTAAATCCATTGTCTTTTTTTATTTCTATTTAACATAGTTTATTAATTAATCGGTAAAAAGTGATTAGGCGCTTAGGACCTTTTCCTTTAGAAATAAAAACTGTATAGGCTCCATACAAATCGAATATTTCTCATTCGTGAGAGAACTTTGTGGCGGGCGGACGTGTCGCTGTTTGCTCTGTAGTTTTTTTCTGCAGAAACCTTCCACATTCTAATGTTGGTCATTTGGGGCTAAATGCAATATTTGTGAGAATCCATGGATGTCAAAAATTTTATATACTTTATTTTTTTACATGTTTTTTTCCCTTTTATATTTTTTGCTTTACAAATATTTTTAAATACATAATCCTTTTTTTCATAAAATAATATTATAGAATTACGTTTTGACGTAATTTTTTTATCGTAATATCTTCATTAGGTATAATCGTTTTTTTTTTCACATAATTCTTGACTTTAATCCGTACCTAAGTCAAAGAACCTATCATTAACAAAATAGCGAAAATAGTACTTGATAATAAAGTTATTGGTTCATAACTATATACGTACCTACAATATTATACGAAATAAAAGTTTTTATGTTACACAATAAATAAAAACCAAATTAACTAAAACGAAGCCAACCTCTATTCTGGGTTTGAATCTTGTCTTAGATTGGAAGGGACCGATTGATTGGTAGAAAACGCTTCAAGCATTAACTTCCGCCGGCTATACCTACCGAGAAGAGTGTATACTTTAGAAAAACAAAACTTGTGTCCGTTTATTCAATAAGCTATTAAAAAGTTGGTTTTATTAATGTCACTCAACTTTGTCAAAATACGCGCTAAGAACTCAAATAGTACTTATAGAACTTCATTATATTTAATTTGAAAAATATCCATTATTTGACACGACACCAAATTTTAAATTTATTAATAAACCTGATATTTACGGTTTGGCTGCCAACCCTGACTCCCATTGCATTTTAACTAAGAATAAAGAAATGAACAAAATATCATTGTGTCAGAAAGGTAGTTATGTGACAGAGACAGCGAAAAGAAAGTTCAACCTGTCTCACGCACAATATGACGAGGTATGCGCGGGGAAGCGGGGACAAAACTCAGTTCGGTGATTTGAGTGTCCGGCTCTTAAGCTATTTTCTATGAGGATAACCACAAATTTCAGTTTATTTTTAATGGTGTCAATTATCCTACTGTCAAACGGATGACAATATGTTTGTTTTATTTATACGAAATGGAATGGTACACTTAATAATACGAATTTATTAATTATTGTGAATTTTTCTTTCTATTCAGCAGTATGAAATATGACGTACAGGACATAATGATGTATATTTACAAACTCTACCACAAATTTGTTACCCCGGACAATGATGCCCAATACTCGGATTCTGAAAGTGATTAAGTGTTAATACCATACCACTGTAATATGTAGCTACGAGTCATTTACCTCAGTCAGATCCAGTCACACACAGGGTTCCATAATTGTTAAGTTTTATTGATTAGTAGTGTTAAGGATAAACTCAATTAACAAACTGTGAACAACCTATAAATACCTCTTATCGTTAGCATTTATCCAACCATCTTTTTGTTTCGTCAGTAAGAATTAATTGAATGGCTATAACTTCTTGTATTGTTTTTTTTCACAAAGTTTTATTTTGTAAGACGATTTTTATCATTTAAGGAGATTCTCACTATTGTACACATCTATCTATACCTTATATTTTTAAGAATTTGACATTTTGAATTCAACCCTAATAAATTTTTGAAACTGGCAGAAATTATTCTTATAATTTGTATGTTATTGAAATTGCTTCATTTTCGCCAACTTCTTCATGTTGTATTGAATTATTATCTCATTTTGTTACCATATAATATCGTAGCTTTGAATCTCAAATAGCTTTTTCTTGTTAATCTTTTTGCTCTTTATATTATTATTATTATTAACCAAATAAAATTATTATAAGTATGTGTCAGGTATTAATTATTGGTTCTAAATTAAGTCAGACAAGTCCTCAATTGGGGGTATTATTGCATTCATTAAACTAATATTAAGGAATTCTGTTGTATAATTTTATTTATTATTTTTTTGTTTGTTTAATTATTGTTAAAATTTATTGATGAAAATGATAATTTTGTTTGTAGTTTTTCTTCAAATATGTTATCGTAGGTTGTGGTGCACTAAAGTTTTGGTAGTAGCAATATTCTTAAATCTTAATTTGTGGTAGTAAAATATTTTTGTACTTAATTTATCAAAACACACCACAAAATAATAACCAATGATTATATTACATACCTGGAACAAATACCCATTTGAAACAATACTTAGGCATCCTGCGCACTGCAAATTATTTTGGAACAGATTAATCCGCAGCAAACTTGATTTGTACGAAACCAACTTTTTAGTCTTATCCCATGCATCTTCACACAAATCAAGTTAGCCAACGGATTAATTTTAACTAATTTCTGGTTTGCGGGAAGGTTTAATGAAACATTTATATGCATTCTTTGTACCTACACTGCCATATTAAGATGTTAACCTTTTTTTTATGTTGTGAAGCATTTAAGTTTTGTTTGCTATTGTCATTCCATTTTTTTTGCTTTATTTTATGTTATCTTTAAGTATAATAATTAATAAACCATTGGTTCCTACTTATTTTATTTTATGATGAAAAGTGATCTAAATTGTACCAAGTACAATAATTTTATTTCAAATAAACTAGTTGTGTAAAAATTATTTTGTTTCAATTTTTTTTTGTTGTTGTTTGTACTTCTGACTAAAACCCAATCAGTCTCACATTCTCAAACTCTACTCTTTTCTGTAAACTGGATAATCTGCCGTTTTGTAAATGAAGAAAATCATACTGAAGTTCTAAAAGATTGTTAGGAAGGTAGGAACATTTTATTTGCAAATTTGTCAATCTCTGGACAAATTTCTAGAGAAAAGCACATGTTGTGTTGATTACGTCCATACGGTGTGCAGCCAAAAGCATGGTGTGGTCTCGTGAATCAGGGTTGTCATCAAATAATACACAATATTAATTCTTTAACAAAAATAAGTCTTTAATTTTTGTAAGAAATTTTTTAAATACAATAATCACTAGATATTTTACATACCTATATTTAAAATTTCTTCAAACGGCATTAAAAGATAAAAATAAACATGGTAAAAAGTAAACTCAATATTCGGTTTGAAATAATTAAATTTATAGGTATAGTGAATGTTTGATTATTTTTTAATTTCACTTCTATTAAAAACTTTTACAATACGGGGGTATAAATCACATAAGTCAAAAACACACTTCATCCTATGGATTTACAAATTAATCAGATTTGTAAAAACTCTTGTTAAAACAATTGAGTTATGTGTTTTTTATCACCATGCTTTCATAGCTCACAAATTTTGTTAAAAAAAATTTAAATCGAGAGAAGTAATGTAGTCTCAAAATCAAACTGATGTAAACTGTCCTATAAGATAAGGGAAACTCTTCACGAAAAAATCTATTTGGGTTGTGTTGGTCTCTTATTGGCTCCTGTGCAGACAGCCTGATGTTTTTCAATTCTATCAGGTGCGAAACGCCTCAAACAACGTGGACATTCAATAAGAGATTTCAAATGGTTGGCCCATATTTGGTGGAATGTTGCTTCACAGTCTAGGCTTCCATTACCTGTAACATAAAATTATTTAATAACAATAATTCAGGTACAATATAAAAATAATGTTTCTTTGAAGCATGTATTTTTATTCATACATATGTTTATACATTCTCCCTTTAAGGCTCCCCGCACACCGCAAGCCAGCCCAGAGGAGACAAATCCGCAGCAAACCAGACCCGCACGAAACCAACCCTCTAGTTCGATCGAAGCAATTAAACCAAGAAGCCGGCTCCATACAAATCAAGCCCGCCGCAGATCCCCCCCAAACCAACCCGCAATACGGGGGGCCTAAACCCCACTTAGGGGCATAGGGAGGCACCAAGAGCTCTCCATTGCGCTCGAAGGCGTCTGAGGCCTATGGTGCCTTTTCTGACCGGTTGAGGTTTAAGGACGTGAGGTGGTCACTGGTCAACCTCACAGTCCCGATCTGATTTTTCGATTTCCTGCCTCTTACAGGATGCTCGAAAAACCATAAAAAAGAGCATAGGTGCTCCTTAGGTGGCAATCTCACGGTAAATTCATAATAGAATTTATTTATCATTTCTACAGCAATTTTTTTTTTAACTGTCTTGCACCCGAAGTATGGATCTAGTGATGCAGCCACATAAGCAAACAAAGAAAATGCACAAATCAATAGAAATAGGACCCTTTACATCAGGGATGCACAGACTTATAGGGAGCAGGGGCCACTGGGGAATAATATGAGCCAAGGACGGGCCGCACAAATAGTTTCAATTTTTTGATATCCTATTTCACCGTTTAATTTTGTACAAGTAGGATGCTGTGTTTCATAGTGCCTTTTCGCATTATATTCCTTTGGAATGGCAATAGAGCTGTTGCATATTAAACACACAATATTATTACGCGATGAATCACAAAAGTATTTCTCTGTCCAAATATCTTGAAACTGCCGATTTTCATCTCTAACCTTGCGTTTTTTGACTATTTTCTGGCTTATCTATATCGAAATTGGTTTTTTTAATTGTTGTTCGTTGTGGTATTGTTTTTAATTTCTTATGTTTTATTTGCCTATTATTATTATCAAATCCATTCGTTTATTTATTGTTTGGACGAAAGTTTTTGAGATTTGTATTATTTTGTTTGAGATTGAATTGATAATTCTGATTTTGTTTTGTTTATTTTTTTTGTAGTTGATTTTATCTGTATGGTTTTCTATCTTTTGTGTAATTTTGTTGGTTTATTGCTCTTGATGATGAAATTATCTTATATGATACTAGCTTATACCCGTCTTGCTTTACGTTTTTGATTCCGATTGTCAGGTAATTGGTAGGTTGATAGGTAATTAAACAGGTTCTAGTCTAGCTTCCCATTGCTTTGTAGACCTCTATAACTGACATAAGCACAGAAAAAGAAGAATGACACTTTTAATGTTTATTAAAATTTTGTATGAAGATCCTAAAAAATAGGGTTTTTTAATTAGCTCTAAATATATTAAAGTTAATGCAGCAAATTGTATTAAAGAACCTTCTCCGGCATTTTGCACGGCTCTGTGCAGATTCATATCTGACGTAGCATTTGTATTTTGAGCGTGATGCTATGACATACGGTAAAAAGCAAAATAAAAAAAACATTTCTGAATTATTATTTAGATAGAGAAGGAGGGGCTAATGCGAGTTTTATTTAATTTCCCAATTTACCACGCAACTTTCTTAATTTTTTATTTCATAAGAACCTTCTACTGATAAAAGCCAACACGACAAAAAAAGAATTAGTGAAATCGGTTCAGCCGTTTAGGCGTGATGCGATGACATTAAGTAAAAAGCTAATAAAAAAACATTTCTTAATTATTATGTAGATTTACCACGCAACTTTCTTAATTTTTTCTTTCATAAGAACCTTCTACTAATAAAAGCCAACACGACAAAAAAAGAATTAGTGAAATCGGTTCAGCCGTTTAGGCGTGATGTTCACATATACGATAGAAAGCAGACAAACATTTCTGAATTATTATTATTTTGTAGATAAAATGCAATTTACGATGTAAAAACTTAATTAATTTTAGCTAATTTAATTGAATTATGTTATAGTTATCGTTGATTCGGGTGAAGGATGACGTTCGATGGGACATAAGCTTGAAATCAAAACAATTCCTCTATAATTGCTTTACTTTTTAAAAAATTCAATAGATGGCGGTGTAGTAGGAAGTACATAACATGTGATGTATGTTTGCCTATTGTATAGATACATCGAAAGAATTGACCAATTTAAACCAATTTTTCTGAATTATTATGTTGAGATATACAACTATACTATGAATATAAATATAATTCTGCGCGGTAAAAGCGTTTTAAAAAAGAGTTTTTAAAGCGCTGACTTGAGAACATAAACTTGTGAATGTATTTTTGTTCTATTTCAACGCATTTTAAACGCGCGTTGAATAGGCGCTTGTGTGAACCAGGCCTTAATTTTGCGTCGTTCAAGCAATTGCATGTAGGTAGGCCCTCTGCAGTTCCAAAATTATTATTTACGATCTATCCTAAATTTATGATTATTTTGTAGATACTTTTAAAATGTAATATTTTCAAATTAGCTACAATTTTTCATATTAAATAATCTATTGACTTATTCGATTTACATTTTTTCAATATTACCTATACTCATGGATTACGCAAAAAATTCAAAGCAAGGTTTTTAATAGTTTTTTTTATAACCATTTAGTTAGTTTTCCATTAAATGGGTATATTTTTTTTTACTAAAATGACTTCAAATAATTTGACAGATCAAGAAATAACGAATTATTATATAACCCAGGTTCTTCCCATGTACTTGCCGTAAAAAACCGCAAAATATAAAAAAATATTTGCGTTGTTTTTAGACCTTTCACGTTCCTGTATTATTTAAGTTTTTTTTTAAATTTATTTATTTTACTTTGTGGTGAAAATGGAAACTTTTAAATATCTCATACCTACTAAAAATACCTATCTCTTTTTATTATTTTTTTTTTTGACAATGGATATTTTCAACTTATTTTAAATTTCACAAAAAAACTCTTTAATTTTGAAAGCCACTGGCGGTGGGACCAATGAGCTAGATTATATAACTGGAGTGCCGCTTCCATACTTCGTTTTTGTGCCAAACAATAGTGCGAATGAGATAGCCCGTGGGGGTATTTCTATCTCTGTCTAGGAATGTTACTTCAAAGAATATACGATAAACATTAAGTAATTTTGATAGTTGTAATGGTTTTGATTTCGAAATTCTTTATATGCTATGGTAATTTAATTTTGTTTACACTCAAAATACTTACTTGAAGCACTAACGTACTACTTTTTTTTTGTATTTTATGACAATATGTAGTTTTAAGACTTATTATAGATCTTATGCTAATCCCTTGCAAATAAACAAAACCATCCAGTTTTTCCTCGGCTCGGACTACTTTATAATTAGAGTAAACTGAAGGTGTTTCATATAAAATACAAATATATTTTGTAAGGTTTGTGTACAGGGCCGGATCTCCCATAGGTGCAAATGGAGCAAAAATCCAGGGCGCAAACAACCAAAGGGCGCTATCAAATGTGTATAGAACAAATAAAAAAATAAACAATCAAAATTTATAGAATGTTAAATTTATATGAATAAATTACACGCCAAATTCAAATTATTAATACGTCAGTATAATGCTAGGTGCTACTACTCCCGAAACCCGCTATAGGTACTCACTCACAATACCTACATAATATTATTCATTCAGAATTCATTAATGTATAGGTACGTAAAAATTCAAGTTAGCGCGCCAAACCATGCCTATAATAATAATATAGTGTTATAGTTATAGGTAGCTACCTACGGACGGGTCTACTGTAATAGCGTAGTCTTCAATACTCGCACACAAATGTGCGAGTATGTATGTGTGTGAATGTTTTACCTACCAACTTATGGAGAATGGCGCAACTTCTGTTTTTAGTGGCGCTGATTTTACTTACTTATACATTTTTATGTATATGTGTGCAGTTAAAAAAAGCATTTATGTTTACTAGTAATAAGTATCAGATTCAGATAAATATTGCTTCTAAACTGTCGGATCGGTCGCGCCTTTCGAAAGGGCTTATTATTATTATTGGTCTAAGTTTATCAAATAAAATAATGGTCAGAACTTTTGCGCAAGTGCCACCACTTCACTAACGCCGCGTAATACATACAAAAGAACTTATCGGTAAAGAAGTGAATCTATAGGTACTAATCTATACTATATAATATTATATTTTAAAGAGGAATGATTCGATTTTTGTTTGCATTGTATAAGGTTCCAAAACTACTTAACCGATTTAAAAAATTCTTTCACTTTTGGGAAGCTACACTACCCCGGTGAACATAGGCTATATTGAATTTTCAAAAAAATTTAGGATCCTTACTAAAACTCCAATAATGTAACCCAAGTTCTAAAAAAAATACCTAAAATATTCTTTACATTGCGTACGCTGTGAAAACTATTGATGATAGAATAAAATAATGTACTACGACTTTGTAGAAGACATCAATATTTACAAAAAATGTCGCGACAGCATATGTCTAACTTTCATAGTTATGCGACAATAAGTGTTCATTTATTTTTTAAATTTAAGTGAAATGTCGCCTCTAGAAAAGGCTCTTCATTTGTATCTTGGTATTATTTCTCATCAAAATAAATAAGTTCATATTCAAGAATGCTTCAATACGTTTATAAAACTTTTTGAATTATTCAATTCGGACATTCCATTCGAAAGATACCACGAGTTTAAAAATGTAAGTAACTATTAGAAAAAAAAAGAGTGCATGGTCGCTGCTCTCCGTGTACAGGTACCTACTCAGTATACTCACAATGAAACCTCTGTGTCAAGTAGGATAGATGCAATTAGACCATATAAATTTTACTTTCAACAAATTTTAGGGGATAATGATGCAGAATCGAAAAATTCCGCTAAAAATATTGGAAACGGTTTGCTTAATTTTAAATTCATCGTTACTCTAGTAGTGTGGTATGATGTTCTCTCTTTAGTAAACAGTTAAATTTAATATAGGTGCAGCTGTGGACATTTTAGAATCTTGTAGTTTTTTTTATGAATATCGGTCGGATCGCGTATTCTCTAGGCTAGGGTATTGCGTGACACCGAAATAATCGCTTTATAAGTAGGAATAAAACCTCGGTTTCCAGAGTCATCCTCCATTCGCATGAGAATGAAGAAGAGATAATTTTAGTTACGAAAGTGGCGATCATGTCGTCGAAGACTTGCAGTAAGAATATCAAATTGAAGTTTTCAACGTTGTTTTGGATAAAGGCATGGAATCGGTTTGCGATAGGTTTGTATAGCTTAAGGATCATCAAAGAAATTTAAGTATTTTGTATGATATTAGTTCGATTGTTGCTAATGAAAATTCGTTGAGGGTTTGTCGTTCGTTGATATTTCTAAATCTCTACAAACCCTCAACAAATTTTCTTAAGATATTTCTAAATCTCGACAAACCCTCAACGAATTTTCTTAAGATATTAACTAATAATCAGAAGTCAGATATTGAAGGTCAAGAGTTGTTTGAGGATTTGAAAAGGATTTTCGTCTTTAATTTCCAAAAACACTTATAGTTCAATCGATTGCCTAAATTTCATTGTGAATATCTGGAGCATGTCTCTCCTAACCTATGTGTTTGTCTGAAATTGACATCATAAGGCTCTCTCTAATATGATGTTCTCATCGATAGATTTGCCAGCGAGAAAACTCGTAAGGTCATGTTTTCTCAATTCGGGTAAGCTTCGCCGTCTTCACTTGCTGTTTCTTCATCATTGAGGGAGGGGGGGGGGGCGCAATTTCGGTTTTGCACCAGGGCGCCAACAATGGTAGATCCGGCCCTGTTTGTGTATTTACGTAGTGAAAGTTCATTATAATGAATTAAAACAAACACAGTTGCACTTTCACGATATTTTATTGAGGCTCGAGCGCTTTCGTCTATCTCATGTAGACATTATCAAGGAGTCTCTTGATATTGCGCAATGTTTATGAGCTCCTCTCACACCATGTCCAAATCCCTCAGCTCTGCTTCGAAGAAATGGAACACGGTATGAGAGGGTCTTCCTAGCCTGATGGTATTAAAATAATCGTTGATGAAAGCTAGAAGTGAACTCCTACCTTTAATATATTTTTTTAATACAAATGTATCTGGGCTCACTCCAATAAGTGAACAGAAATACACTTTCGACATCTTTCACACAAACCAAAGCTTGTGTTGTGAAAGTGTAAATGGTTGGCAGACTGATACCACTGGTCTATCAACCACTTGTTGAAGAGGAGATGGATTTGGCTTGGACATGTGTTAAGGATGCCGGATGACAGCTGGCCGAGGAGAGCGCTGTTCTTCCTCCCATCAGGACCCCTTAAACGAGGAAGACCTTTTTTTTAAATAAATGAATCTGTGCTCACTCAAAGTGAACACAAATACACCCCTTGACTCTTTCACAGTAAGCTACTGAAAGCTTGTGTCGTGAAAGAGGAAGATGGTCGGCACCTGGGATCGAACCACGACGTCCGCAGTACGAAAGCCGGCGCTGTAACCGCTGGGTCACCAACCACTTCGATATTATAATACCGTGTTCCACTCCTTCGAAGCAGAGCAGAGGCATTTGTACTTGGTACGGTCATAAACATTGCGCAAAATCGAGCGCAATGGAGAACTCGTGTTGCTTCCAATGGCGGATCCAGGGGGGGAGGAGCATGACCCCCGTGACCCCCCTGGGCTGGGCCAGGCCCTATATTTTTAAGTACAGTAGGTACTTACATTTATTAATAAAATACCAACTTTTCTATTATGATCGTAACAAAATTATGATTTCTTGTGGGTCATGACCCCCCTGGGTTATGGAAATGACATTTTTTTTTTTTAGGAAAAGTTCAATTTCCAGATACCAAATTTTGGAAATGACCTTTTTTTAGGAAAAGTTCAGTTTTCAGATACCAAATTTTGGAAATGACCTTTTTTTTAGGAAAAGTTCAGTTTTCAGATACCAAATTTTTGAAATGAATTTGCTATGTGACCCCCCCCCCCTGGCGCCAAAGCTGGATCCGCCCTTGGTTGCTTCCCCATAAGTGGGGTCAAAAAGGGAGTAGTTATAGTTAGTTATTGAAAATCAAATTGAGGAATACCTCCTGAATGAACACAAACTTCAAATAGATACCTATAAGTAGAGGAAGTTGAAAAAGGGTTGAAAAAGGGTAGGTATTTACACCATTTTTTATTAAATAAAAAAATAATATTGTATGTACTGCTGAATAAGAATAATCCAACGGCCATACGTCAACGAGAACTTAGAACGCGTAGAAAGAGACGGAAATACCACTTGTGTTCTCTTCTATTCGCACACTTGGTCGGCACATATTCTTGTGTTTTGTTGTATTGCCTTTAGCACTCCAGTTATGTATCTAGCTCATTGGGTGGGACTGTACAAATATTAGCTGGCAGCACGTGCACCGTTAGGTAGGTCTCAAGGTCAAAATTACGACACTCAATGTCTGCTGGTATGTTTATTGTAAGAAACGATGTCGTCAATAAATTAAATTTTTACAAAAATTGTTAAGAAAAGTTTGAGATGTACTGCTATGATGTATGTATTTTTTATAGAAAAATAAATTATCTAGTTGTAGCGTTTCAGCGTTTTTCGATATTTTTATAAAATTCTGAAATATAGGCACTGAAACTCGTAAATTTGTCATAAAAAAAATATTTTTCTTTATAAAAAAAGTTTGAGAAATCCTGGAACTTCTTCATTAAATTAAATTTTAGATATTGTATTTTTCTATATACATACACAATTTTAGGGTTCTAGATTTTATGGTTTTCGAGATATATGGAAAAATTAAATAAAAATTCAAAGGTTGATAACCCCTGACTGAAAAAAAATTCAAAATTCTGAGTATACAAATTTTGTATGCTTAAAGTATTCAATATTTTTCTGAAATTTTAGGATCTGTGCATCAAGCGAATCAAAAGTTATAAAGAGGGGACGGATACACACACATACACGTTAGGAAAAGTGCCCCTCACCCCCTCCCCTCTAATTAATGATATCTTTTGAAAACGAAATAGTATTATTTGACTCTTTCTGAAGAAATCATTTTTTTTAAATTTCGATAAAACCAGTTTTAAACTTTTTAGGAGGCACTTAAAAATCATCCCTTTTTATATGTGCCCTTTTTCGTCCCTTTTAGTTAAATTTTGGAAAAATTGCCGAATACGCTAACACTCATTTCTATAGAAGAATTCATATGCCAAATCTCAAGTTCGTACCATGTCTAGTTTCCGAGATATTCGCATACTTTGAAAAACATTCAACCCTATTTTTCACCCCCTTAGGGGTGGAATTTCCAAAAATCCTTTCTTAGTGGAAGGTTTTGTATTGAGACCTACCTGATTTCCAAATTTCACTTCTCTACGATTAGCCGTTTGGGCTGTGCGTTGATGAGTCAGTCAGTCAATCAGTCAGTCAGTCAATCAGTCAGTCAGTCAGGCACTTTCCTTTATTATTATAGATTGTTATTAATATTTATGTAAAAGGCTTTAGCCGTTAATGTGATTAATAAATAAATAAATAAATAAATATGTGCTTGGTACGAAGAGTAGAATAGGTACCTACGTAGTAAACCTGAACAAGAAAGGGGACGTAAGTACTCAATGCCGCATTTTTATTTCTAAAAATTCAAAAGTTTCAACAAAAAGTCAAGAAATGTTGTTACTTACGACTTCTACAGTCGATAATTCACACAAGAAACCAAAAATAACTGTTTGAGCCAGTAGCATGGACATTAGCAACAATTGAATTGAAAAACTGATTTATGGGATTGCGTTGAAGTGGGATTTAATAAATAGAATCTATCTCTGTCACCCATCCATATTTCCTATAGTCCAAAATTATTGCCATCTCTCTCTCCTTAACCTTGAACCTGCAATAAATGCAACGCAACGCTATCTCAGTAATTAATTACGATTATTCCGGAACGCACGCATTGCGCGTATATTTCGCTTATTGTCGCATTTTTATCGCTTTCGCTAATTTAATCATACGCATAAAATTACTTTTTCTTAACCATCTAAACCCGCTTACTTTTGTATGCACATAATAAATATTGCATTTTGTGTTGTGTAATAAATCAGTGGAGTCATCGAGGACATCAGGGGATCCATCCGTGCACCAGAGTTCCATAACAAAAGGTAGGAATTTATTTATTAATTCTCACCATATGTGCAAACCTTTGATGAGTTTTTTGATTCCATTAAACCGCATCCCCGCATATACAGTCCGCTAATCCGCTCAAACATTGAATGGTCCTTCGAGCCGGATTAAATTAGCTTTCGCAAAATAAATTTATTGCAAATTTATTTAATTTCGAAAAAATATTTCATTTTTTCGGAACACAAAACCGCAGTTTGAACAAGCATTGTCGATAAATTACAGATTAATTTTGTTCATTCACAGTATTAAAATATTATTAATTAATATTTTCGCCGCATTTAAAATATATTTAATTCATATTAAATTTGGAATAATTGTTGTAACGCATTCACAAGTATTGTTAAAATTGATTGCTGTTCGCTAAACGCATAGCAGCGCTAGGTACTTATTTGTACTTGTGAATTGATACTTACATACAAAAAATTAACGCACCTTAAGTTATTTATATTAAGCATAATGATCCAATCGAACTGGATAGAAAGGTTAGATTTCTCAAAATAAATATAGTGCATATTTGTTTGATTTTTTGGAAAGATATTTCATTTTTCGAAATGCGAAACCGTTTGAACAGGCTTTAATAATAATAATAAGGTTAATTAATTGTTTTTTCATATTCTTCAAGTATATTATTTAGATATATTTCCGCTTATAATAATAATATTACAATTCAGATATCAAATTTGGTATTATTGTCATAGAATTATTCACATCGCCTATCATAAGTACATTCGTTGACTGATACGAGTTTGAAAAAATAATATTATCTCGCAAATAAATATATTTAATATTTATTTAAGTATAGAAAAAATATTACATTTTTTCTGAATACCTAAAACGCATTTTGAACATTCTTAATATTATCTAGCAAATAAATATATTAAATATTTATTTTAGTATCGAAAAAATATTGCATTTTTTCCGAATACTTAGAACGCATTTGAACAGACATAGTGTAGTGTTATATTGTTCATTTATAAAGTAAAATATTAATTTACCGCAACGATTGAAATATTGTATTTTTATTAGAAACTCTGTGAAGAATAATTATTATTATTTGGTAAAAATTCGCTCTTCACGGCGTTTCATCGCATCGCTTAGGTTCATACTTACATATCTATTAGCTGTGGTACCTTTCTGTTGAATACAAAGCGAGTAAAAATACGTTCATTGAGAACTTAAATCGCTACAAATTATAATTAATAGTATTGATTTATTGAGAAGTCGTTTTATATTGTTATTAATTGCATGATAATAATTAGTGATAGCTACTCACTGTAAATTTATTAAAATTCGCTCACGTTTGTTTATAGAGAAATATTTTTCGCTATATAGTAAATAGTAGATACATTGTTATTTATAGTTAACTTAAAATAACATAATGGTAGACCGACTTAGTATGTTGGAGGCCTTAAAGGACAGCATAGAGGAGAGAGTCAAGTCTCTTTACGCAAAGATCGCAACACTGGTTTCGAATACCAGATCGGCCTCGCAATTTTTGGTTGATTCCTCGACATTAGAGGAAGATTACAAACAATTTAATGATACAATGGAAACTATTGTCTTATTAAAAATTAAACATGTCGATGATTATATACCGTCTTTTGAAGGTCTAAATGTTTTCAAAGATATGGTTTGTTCAATTAAATGTAAACGGGATGAATTGCTAACAGAAAAACAAAAACTTGTTTCACCATCTGTGTCTGTTACTGAGAGTACGAACTCAAAAAATCGCATAAAACTACCAGTTTTGGACATACCTAGTTTTGATGGAAATATTCAAAATTGGTCTATATTTTACGAGTCATTTAAAACAAATATTCATTTAAATACTTCGCTTGACAATTCCCAAAGAATGCAATATCTTATTGGGAAATTGACTCACGGTGCTCTAAATATGGTAGCAGGAATAATACCTACAGGTGAAAATTATAATAATATTTGGAATAGTCTGGTTAAAAAATATCAAGATGATCGCACTTTAGGATCGTTTTATATAAATAATATTCTAGACATATCTCACTCACGTCATGATTCAAAAAGTTTAAATCTCTTCATTGATAAATTGTCTGCAGGTGTAGCTGCATTCAAGCAATTAGCCATTAAAGATAATTTGGATTTTGTTTTGTTATGCTTCGCTCTAAGAAAATTAGATTCTCAAACTGTAAACGAATTTGAAATGTCAGTTAGAGAGAAGGAAATGCCCTTGCTAAGTGACTTAGTAAATTTTGTAAAAGATAAAATAAAAATAATGGAGCGTACTTCAAACAATAATAATTTAAAGAATTATAATAATAATAATTATGGAAATTATAAACAGAAAATTAATCATCGCAATGTTTCAAAGTCTTTTATGACCAATACCAAACAAAATACTTGTTCATTATGTAAAAATTCCCATACTCATTTTTATCAGTGTTCTGAGTTTAAAAAACTCAAACCAATAGAAAAGTTTAATTTTATAAAGTCGAATAATGGGTGCATAAATTGTTTAAGTTTAGCCCATAAAATAACACACTGTAGTTCTACAAATTATTGTAAACATTGTAATAAAAAGCATCATACGTTGTTGCATTTTGGTAATGAAAATGTAACTTATAATAATAATAATAATACTGAATCAGTGATGATTGCCAGTACGTCAACATCATTGCTCGCTAGTAATAATAATAAATTACATACAAAGGTAATTCTTTCTACCGCACAAGTATACGCATATTTGAATGAAAATAATAAGAGATTGATTAGATGTCTTATTGACAATTGTTCGCAAAATAATTTAATAACGCTCGCCTGTTGTAAAAAATTAAACTTACGAATTATCCCTTTACACAATTCGGTTGTCAAGGGTGTGGGAGTCAGTTCTAAGCCAATTTATGGTTATACATCGTTGAAAATACAATCTCGCATTAATCAGCACTCATATGAGATTCAATGTTTAATATTGGATCAAATTACTGAGGATATGCCTTCTGAATTTATCGATACTGGAAATTTTCCCAAATTAATGTCAGTACCTTTAGCTGACAATACATGGAACGTACCGGGAAATATAGATGTTATTTTGGGAGCTCAAATCTTCCCTCACATATTATTGGGAGGAAGAATCAATGTAAAAAAATTATCTCCTTTAATTGAAACTACATTAGGATATTTAATAATGGGAAATTTACCTAACACATCTAATAATGATAAAATTAACAGTGGCGTCTCGCATACAATGTCGATGATTTCTCTTATCGATCAACAAGATTTAGAGACATTGTCATATTGTACATATTCTAACAATGAGTTGGAACAATCTTTACATAAGTTTTGGCAATTAGATGAAGTACCTAATGTACAGCATTTGAGCCCAGAGGATGAGGAGTGTGAAAATAACTATTGTTCTACGGCCATTAGAGATGGTCAAGGGCGATTTATAGTATCTCTTCCATTTTCTAAAGAACCAAATTTATTGGGTAATTCGTACGCAACTGCTCAGCGACGTCTAATGTCTCTTGAGAAAAAATTCAGAATAGATCCCACATTGCGCAATCAATACAATGATGTCATTAATGAATACATAAAAAATGGTTATTTAATTGAAAGTCCCTCTCAACATGACGAAGAATATTTCATGTCACATCGCGCTGTCATTCGACAGGATAAATTAACTTCAAAGTTGAGAATTGTTCTCGACGCTAGTGCAAATACGCACACCGGTGTTTCGCTAAATGATATTCTACACACTGGAAATAATTTACAAGCAGATTTGTTTTTACTTTTACTTAATTTTCGCTTATTTGCTGTAGCCATTACCGCAGATATTAAACAAATGTATTTAAGAATTGGTGTAACCGACGAACATCAAAAATACCTAAAGATTTTATACCGCTTCAATGATGAAGAAAATGTTCGCATTTTTCAATTTAAATGTGTTCCATTTGATTTAAAGGCAAGTCCTTACTTAGCTATGCGTACAATACGCAAGCTTGCAGAAACTGAGGTACAATCCTTTCCAAATGCCGCTAAAACCGCAACTTCGGATTTCTATATTGACGATTTAGTCAAATCAGTTCACGCCAGCTCCGGGGATCGAGAGGCTGCGAAGCTGATTAATGATTTGATATCTTTTTTCGCTTCAGGAAACTTCGAGCTAGTAAAGTTCGCCAGTAGCTCAAAGGATCTAATCGCTAAATTACCGCCGCAAAACTGTGCTAAGGTTGTATCACTCGCACGCTTAGAGCTTTGCTCTGCGTTATCGCTTTCTAAATTAGTTCGAATCGTCTATGATTCTTTCAATCCTCGATATCCTATTGAGGAAAAATACGCTTTGTCTGATTCCACGCTCGCTTTATCGTGGATTCATTCATTCCCGCACCGCTGGTCTATATTCGTAGCTAATCGAGTAGCCAAAATTCATGAAAATTTAGATTGCAAACATTTTTATCATATATCTGAAATAGAAAATCCAAGTGATTGTTTATCTCGTGGATTGATGCCTTCGCAAATATTGAGGCATGAGTGGAACGCACCTAAATGGGTCTCGACTGCGCCTTCTTGGCCTGTCAAACCATTTATACCCACTACTTCAACAGACATACCTGAATTTAATTCAAATACTTTAAATTTCATTGTACCTGAACCGCCTATATTATACCCGCTGATCACTCGAATATCATCATGGAATAGATTACTTCGCGCCATAATATATATATTGCGATTTATTCGCAAACTATCAGCTGTAAAAAATATTCAAGTTGATCATTTGAATCCAGTCGAAAAATATGTTTTGCTAACCTTACAACAGGTACAATTTCGCAAAGAATATGCAACTATTTCGCAGGGTAAAAAGCTACCTTTACTTTTCAAAAGACTTGATCCTTTCATAGACAAGGAAGGTATCCTTCGCATTGGAGGAAAATTGTCTAATGCAGACTTACATTATGAAAGTAAACATCCCGCGCTACTTCCAAAATTTGATCCCGCTGTGGATCTATTGGTAGATTATTACCATACTTTACAAACCAAACAGAAATGGTGCACTAAAGATAAACCCATTGAAGTGGGTACTATCGTTATTATACATCTCGATGATGTTCCACCCCTTCGGTGGCCCTTAGGAAGAATCGAAGAGGTTTTTCCTGGCTCTGATGGAGTCAATCGTGTGGCGTTGGTTAGGACCAATAATGGAACGTTTAAACGTCCAGTTGTAAAATTATGTCCTTTGACAACCCAGTAATTTATCTTACAAGTATTCTTAGTTGTAAGTTTAGTTAATAACAATAATTCTAAATTTATTAAATATTGGTTGCTAATATAGTAACTTGTTTTTCTTTCTTTTCTTTTTTTTGACGGCTTGTTCAGGCGCTTTTTTGTTCATGTTCACTTTGTCATTATTTGTTGAAAGCTTCGTACGCTTTAAGCTTTCAAGGTGGGGAGAATGTTTGAGCCAGTAGCATAATAGCCAATAAACGGTTTTTTTTTAATAATTCTTCGAAAAGC
This sequence comes from Mystacides longicornis, assembly GCA_963576905.1. Classification (NCBI taxonomy): domain Eukaryota; kingdom Metazoa; phylum Arthropoda; class Insecta; order Trichoptera; family Leptoceridae; genus Mystacides; species Mystacides longicornis. Next base: position 18,287,375 of record OY756427.1, on the reverse strand, counting down.
TACAAAAGTAATTAATATTCTTTTGATTTTCCAATATTTTAGCCAATATTTCCATTAAAGGTATTGTCGGCGGGCCGCAGATAAACTGACAAAGGGCCGCATGCGGCCCGCGGGCCGCGGTTTGTGCATCGCTGCTTTACATTATATGATTTTGATACATTGACAACAAAACAAAAACTTGACGTTTTCAACATAGTTATGCCTTTAGAATGCCTAGTTCTGCCTATTCTACTGAGACACGTTGCAATTGCTGTCTCTCATTTGCAAAAGAGACAGCAATCACAACGTTCTCGGTTCTACTCTATGGCTTGTGACACCCAATGTATGCTCAAATATACATGTATAGTAGGGTTTGAAAACAAGTGCCTCAAAGAATGCTGGGTATTCGTTGGAACGATTTCATGCCCAATACAACTGTTTGAGACTTGAACGGACCAACCGAACGCCACCACTACCATAAAATTTTGTAAATAACCTAGCTGGGCCATGTACAGACAAAGTCTAGCAAAGATATTACACACCAAAGCCTCAACTATCTTCTGGGTGCTAATTTCAGCTGGGATGAGGTGGTGAGGACTGTGTGGGACAGGGTAATGTGGCGAGGACTTCTAGAATCCGTATGCTCCAACTAGGGAGTGGACATGTAAAAGGAAGAATAATGCCATCTGTTGTTATACAATGAAAACAACTATATTATCATTATCCATTAGTGTTACCGTAAAAAATGCACTATACTACTTTCAGAAAAACAAAACAAAAATGAATTCAATATTGCTGAAGAATGGCTAAAAGTGAAAAAAAATTGTATTTCAAATATTCTAATCGAAAAGGTAAAGCTCTATGGCAAGGTTTGTATCAGGCAAAACTTTTCTGCAATAATAATATTATACATATTATGTACCTGCTTCTCAGCAACATCTTATGTACATCAATAATAATAATTACTTTTAAAGATATAATCCTCTTCTTCAGGAATCTCTTGACGTTTGGGTCTTCTATCGTTTACTGTCAAGTGCTTTGTCCGAGGCGTTAAAGATGTCGGAGCTACCCGAGAGGAATCATCAGTTCTAGGTGAAGTGGTTGGTGGAACTGAAAAAAAAGAATGATATTATGAGAAATCAGCTGATAGCCGTCTTGCTTTAAATCTTCTAAATTTGATTGATTTTCAAAAGATGGCTCTCTCGTTTATCATTTTAGAAATTTAGGCATTTGAAACTAAAATACATAGGTACCTATTAGACAAAATGGAATAATTTGTATGTACCTCATATTACTACAGTTATAATTGCAATCGATGATTAAAATCGAACGTCATGGTCCTCAAGCTTGCGGTTTACCTACACGGTATTTGATGATAATATAATAAGAAAATAAGTACATACATAATTGAATTTTTGTGTAGAGATAATGCACATTGAGAGACATGGCTAATAAATCAGATGCTCAAGTGTCTATAGAGGGTGTAAATAACTGCATTCTATACATAAAGAATCCCAGTTTGGTTTTTGTACTAGAGATATTATAGAAAAATAGGGATATCCCACTGAGCACAAAAGAATTTTTAGGGATGCGCAGAACCGAAAATTGGTTCCTTTATTCAACAGTCACGTGACTGAAAATAATAGATATGTTAATTTCATCTACAAGCACTAGACAACACAACAAAACCCATAGGTACTACCTTTAACTAATTATATTATGATTAAACTATAAAATTCCTCCGTGTTAACGATAAATATTTAAAATAAAAAATCGAATGTCACACACTGCTAGCGACAAACGTTAGAATTTGTATGAGTTTAGTTTAACAACAGTCACGTGGTACATGTTGGGACCATGCGCAGTAGCACATTATTTCTCTAGTATATTTCTTAAAGGGATATCCCAAGCATATATAATATAATAATATACTGTAAATCCCAAGTACCTACTGAAATTCGCTAACTTGTGCATTATGTAGCTAATATTCAATATATCACATTTTAATGAACGGGTAGTGAGTACGTAAGGGCTATAGCACGACTAACTACTTCCTAGTGTAGTTAGCGCGAGTACGTAACGTCCGACTTAACTACAAATGTAGTTAGATGTGTGTTTCAGCGTGGTTATTATAACAGCATCTGTCGGGTCGCGTTCCAATGTAGTTAGCAGTAGTTAGGCAGTTTATATGTGGTTTAGAGCTGTCAAAGTTGCGCGCTTTGTTATTATTTTGTATCGTTTGTTTTAAATATTTAATTTATTGAAAATAAAAATGCATCACAAATATTTTTATTAATTTCATTATTTTTTTTTTTTTATTTCCCCAATTAAATATTTTATAATAAAGTACCTACTAATACCGTAATACTTATAAAACTAGGTTAATATTATTTTTATTTGGGATTTATTATCGCACGAGATATTGCCAATATATTTTTTTGAAGTCAGCCGATTGGAACAACTCAAGTTTGTAAAAAAGGATCAGACGAAAGGGAAAACAATCAATCATGATTTTAAACATTTGTATGGAAATTATTAAAAAATAAATAAATAAAAATAAAATCTTTCTTTATTTCTCGCAAGCAAATATTTTACAAACAATTAAGACATACAAATAATAATTAAGATAAAAAATCTATAGGGAAAATAAAAGAGTATTCAAAGAGTATCAGAAAACATCAAGTGTATTCACTTCTTAAAATTCCACAAATCATAACTGTTTTTATATATTTGATGAAAAATGTCAAATAATGATGGCCGCCACAAGTTTCTTCATTGAAAAATACAATGAAAAAACATTTTTTGTGTTAGATGTTGGCAAACCTTACTATTTCCGGCTTAAAACTTAACTAAATTGCGTTATCGCGTTACGTACTCGCGCTAACTACTAATGTAGTTAAGTCGTGGTTATGAGTAGTTAGATTGATGTGTGGTTAGTCGTGCTATAGCAAAAGTTACGTACTCACTACCCAGCTTCGGGTATAGAGCGTTAGTCGATCATTCAGTGTTTTGAGCTATTCTAATAATATAATGGTTATGTAATAGCGAAAAGGGTGTTCGATGTCAATTCGTTACCTTAATGCAGAACTATCCTAAGTGTCTCAAGAGTAATTTTGAACAGGAGCATTTCAAAGTTTTGTTTTTGTCATATTTATTAAAATATCAATAATATTCTAACCAACTTTTGACATCAATTACTAAATATGCATCTCATAGCTCGCATTAATTAAAATAGCAGTGATCTTTTATATATTGTTCTTATTTTATATTTTTACTATATAGGATACTTCTGCAGGAGATTTATATTAATGCAGAACTATCCAATGTCAAAAATATGTACATAGGATAGTTCTGCATTCAAAATTTATGACACAATGACACCCTCGTTCAATGAAGAACTATCTTATTCTGCAAAATAACACTCATTACATAGTAGTTCTTGGTTCACGTACATTGTATTAATACAATGACAACATTCTTTGCAATATAGTAGTGTCCTGTCAAAAATGGAATGGATCTCCATTTATAGGTTGAGAATTTTGGTTTTATTTTGTTTGTGGTTACAATCTGAAAATGATCAGAAGCAGATCACAATAATGACTAAGTTCTTGTTGCATTACAGTGCCACACATAATATTGGAAATAGCCATATATTTAGCTCGAATAATATGATGTTTGCTAGGCTAGTATGGCACTGGTTAAAATTTTGATCATTTATATACCTAGATGTTTCTTGATGTAAAGTTGGAGGGGCTCTTGGTTATAATTAAAAAATAAATGGTTTATGGTATAATCATATTTAATAATGAATCATTATAAAAAATATTTCAAACAAAAAACTATAGCAAATAATAATAAATAAAAATTTATAATTATTCCTCGCCATCATTTTCCTAAAAATAGTGGTATTCTGATGGTATTATTTTATCAGCACATAATTTCATAAGGTCATCGTATTTGGCCTTGTGTATTTTAATCATACTGCTTCTAAGTTGCTTAAGGGTATAACTAGTATTATAATTTTGTCTCAGACGTTCAAGAGTATTCACTTGAATGGCATCATCATTGTATCCATAATAAATTAAGATTATATGTGGGTTTTGTGGACAAAACGATATACCCTTAATTTTGTTCCACATTACCCGAGCCCCATGTTGGTCTTTTTCCCAATTTTTCGTTGTATTTTTCAACAAGTCTTTGAGATCAAAAATCTCCTCCTGTGACAGTTCTTTCACGATGTATGGCTTCTTTCTACATGCTGTTCTAGCAATGGTATACCATTGACTGGGCGCATACACCGGTATATTTTTTGATACCCTTTCAATCACACTGTGGACTGAATCACCCTCATTTTGGGTGTGCCCTTTTTCAAAATACTTATGGGTAATCTTTATGCCATATTTTTTGGCCAACATTATGTACATACTGTACAAGTAACGGTTCCTGTTCTGTCCTGCACAGTTATCTGAGTAGAAAATGAATTCTTTAATTCCTGCGGCTACTCTTGTTTCTATGAAGGACAGAACTGCACTACCTATCTCACTTGCCCCTCTCATTGCAACCGCCTCATGCCACATGTAACAATAGCCCAGCTTGTTACCTACATCATATACCGTCAAATTGTATACTGACAACTTCCTCTTATAGTACAATTGAGAAATGTCAGCTTTAGGACATTGCAAAACTTTTTGCAAGTCGAAGATTGCCAGGCAAATATTATGGCTATTAGACATTGCAAATAATTTGTCGGTTTCTTTGGCCTCCCTGACAATTATTGTCACGTCCGATTTTTCTTACCTGTGACAATGTATCATTAAAATAGTATAAAATGACCAATGTGCGTTCGCGAAAACATGGTAATAAAAGTTAATTGCCAAAGTGTTACAGAACTGCTTCTATGACACGAACCAAGTTATAGGGAAGGAACACACTCGCGTCAAAAAGATTAAAATCATCGATCGAACTATCAAAGTAAATAATATTATTTAAAAAATTAACAAACGTTTAAAAATCATTACGAATTTTCATTGATGGACTTAGGTAATATTTTTTCTTATACCTACCTACTAGATTTCTTTGACTTGGTGTAAATGGACGAAATGATCAATGTGTCTGCGCCGTATATTTTATAATATACAAAATAAATCCTGACTTTAATCGCTGGAAATGGAACATCATGACGTGAATAGTAAAACTGGTTTCGAAACATTCGTATAAGCTCAGGGTAGTTTTAAACGGTGAGAATATAAGGAAAAAAATCGGTAAAAAAAACAATTTAGGTTTTTCACACAGTGGCTTGTCACAAAACTTATCGATTGACATTCGAGAATAGGGTCATAGAGGCTGGAGTCAAGTGTAATTAAATGGCCGCCAACGGTATCGTCCAGTCGGTGTTCCCATCTTAACAACGTAAAAAGTTGTCGTTTATTTATACGTTGTTACTATGGGAACACCGACTGGACGATATCGTTGGCGTCCATTTTTTTACACTCGACTTCAGCCCCAGATGTGTCACAGCAAAGGATCGTTATTTGATTATGGTGGGTGACAGGAAATGCAGTAGATTATGGGATCATTAAGGGTTGTGCTCTCCACCCCTGGATGTTTCAGTAGATGATGGGATGTAGCTGATATTACAAATTCAACCAAGTATTTCATAATCAATTGTTCTAAATGAGTCGTAAAAATAAGCAATAATATGATGGGCCATTTTGAATATCAGAATTAACAGCACTTCGTTTTTCGACGAAATTAATATCACAACCATCGATGCACACGGTCGTCTCTACAGGTGAAAAACCTCAGGTGGGTAGATTTGTGTTTTTTTCTTCTTCGTATTACGATTTTTATTATTTTGTGAGGTGGTAAAATCAATAGCCTTACCACAGCATGGGTCGGAGGGAAGGTGTGCGGCAGTGGAGTATACGGTAGGTAGTCCGACTGCCCCCTGGCCTAATCTAATCTCCATCCTGATCTTGTGACCCTGACTCGCGAGTGAAACTTCCACGCGCAGTTCACCCATTTGAATACTCCATTATTAATTGCCGTAGTTATATATTTTTTCTTGTAATCAGAATACTTTCGTGTAACAGTGAAATAGTTGGTAGCTTGGCGTCTGGACGATTGTTTTTCTTTGTGTTGTGGAAGTAAATTGTATAATAGGTGATGCTGGCTGACAGCGAATACGGAATGCCTCTTATCTTTATCCTAACATCCTTTTTAGGGGACGCGTTCCTAATTATTAGGAGCTTAACCGCTTCATTGTCCTATTACTTGTAGTCGGTTCATTTGATCCTGCGTCCCTCTGCCAAAGGAAGTTGGTAGTACAGATGGTATCAATCGGCGGCTTTCATACGTACAGCGTATTGGAGATCACGATCACATTTTTTACACAATCCTTTGGTTAGTGTGAAACATGTCAAAAAGTGTATTTGTGTTCACTTCGAGTGAGTACAGATTCATTTTATTTAAAAAAAAGGGCAAACCCTTCCATATTTCAAATAATTGAATATTCATTAAACATAATCATCTGATTGCGTTGTCCTGTGATTGCCTTATCCTTATAATCTAGTAGGCCCATATTATCACGTAATATATAATAACGTAACACGTTTCATAATATGTCACTTATTTCCTACTACATAGACCGCCATCTCTTGATTTTTTGTTCAAAGTTACGCAACTAACTAATTACAGTCCTATATAGAGCAGTGTTCCGCAAGCTTTTTATGTTCAAGGTACACCTATCAAATCAAGAAATTTCAGAGGTACACCAATAAAAAATTTTAGACCCTCCTTCCCCCAACTAAATGCACCATAACATTCCCCCATTCCCCCTCCCATGTGGCTATTGTATATAGGTATCAACCGCAATTCGCATAAGTATTGGGCATTGGCTGTGGCAAATTGTAATAGAATTGCAACAGCATACTTTGAACGCAGAGATACTTAAGCTTAGGCTCTTCTTCGGATTTTTTTTTATTTTAATGTCCGATCAGTGTCCAAGAGAAATGTTATCCGAGAATGCATTTCGTACTCAGTCCATAGGTTGCAGGTCACCCACTTTTTCACTTTCTGCTAATAGCTCCAAGGATTTAATTATCAATATCGGTGCCTTTTTTCCGAATCGGTAGACATGACGTGTGGAAACATTTCATAAGGAACCTAGTTTTTTTTAAATGAATCTGTGCTCACTCAAAGTGATAATACACTCAATACACTCCTTGACTCTTTCACAGTAAGCTACTTAAAGCTTGTGTCGTGAAAGAGGAAGATGGTCGGCTCCTGGGATCGAACCAAGACGTCCGTACCAAACAGTACTAAAGCCGGGGTTGTAACCGCCAGTCTACTAACCACGAATCTACTACCTACCATTCAAAGGGTGCCTGATCTAACATCAACTTAGCGCCAAAGCTTTCAATTTTGTCAAGAGACGTTAAAATATTAGAATTCCTGACTTGCATTTTCTGTTAAGTTCATTTAAATGAGCGAATATGTTCGGCAGTTATCTGTCTATTGTTATACTACCCATTTTTTCTTTTGAACACAGAAGCCAAATCTGAAACATTAGCCTCTAAAAAAAACACTTGGGTCTCATTTGTTCACGGCACACCAACTGATGATCACGGTACACCAGTGTTCCGCGGCACACACTTTGCGGAACACTGCTATAGAGGGTTTTTTTTACAAACCTATGTCCTGTCGAACTTCATTCCGCATCCGAATCAACAATAATTATTACATAATGAAATAAATTAGAAGCTAATTTTAATTCAGGTTTTATGTCGTAAACAGTATTTAATTCAGTTTTTGGCACAAAGCATCCCGAATGAATTGCCGAAAAAGTAAACAAAAAAGTCAAAATTATTATTTTTATTCTGGGTTAGGTCGAAGTTCGACGGGCGGGTCAGTAAGTCTGTAAATAAAACTGCCACAGTGCAGACGATGAGGGGTTTATTTGGTAGGTTTGCCTTCAAAAGGAGTCCCACATAACATAAAGAATTATGTCGTCTTGACCGCATCTCGCATTTCAAATATCAGGTGGTGCGGTCCCAGATGCTTCAAGAAACTATAACTCTTCTAAATATAAATTATCGTACCGTTAAAAGAGTAGGAAAAGGAAATAAATAATTAGACAAAAGTTCAAGGCTAAGGTTCTAGTAGCTTATACATTCCGCGCGATATACCTAAATAGTAAAAGGAATCGCCCTCTTAAATACCAAGACTAATCTGAAATTTCCATGTCCTCGCTGTTTCGTGGATATTTTTTCAACATCTAGAAAAAATTACTAAACAAACAACTCGGTTACTTACATACATATTATTTTTTTTTGAAATATATTTTTACACTTTCAATAATAAAAAACCCTAGCTGAGTAGGTATAGTTAAGTAAGATGATTATAAAATGATGTCATAAAATGTCAAATGACCTCGGTGAATATTAAACTATTACATTTTTTACGACATAAATAAAATAAGGGTGTTTATTGTCCATCTGTTCTTCGCGTCCATAAGTATATTGTATAAGTTGCATGAAGTTTTGTGAGTATGTAGGTACATTTTCGTGTACATACATACAGGATGACTGATAATTCATGATGAAATTAAAAATGAAAAAAAGTGACTTGTGATTTTAAAACTTTGTGTTTCTGAGGTTTTTGAAATTTTCGTCTTGATTTTTTCTTTCAACCTTTCCTTTTTATTCTTCAACTATTGGAAAAGTGTATTTTTACTTTCCTAAATGGAGTACTTTGTTCACAATTTTCAATTTTAGGTCAAAAGGTGGAAAATTGAAAAATACTTTAAAAAGTTAAATAACTCGAAAACCACTGGCATTTGACCCTTGGTTAAGGGGAACAAAATTGTTGCAAGTTTGCTCTAGTATAACCCCTTTCAAGGAATGTATTGAATTACCAGTCACCCTGTATATTTTTTTGGATTCTAGATTCTCTCTTGCCGACGTTGCCTTAATGTGTAATTTTTTTAGTAGGTAGGTTCCTATCTATTTTTATGTGTTCCCCAGTTAAGATAAGTTATTCTATTCCTTCGATTTAACAATACAATGTACAGATGATTTGCGTTGTTTATATTTGGTCTGTTTATATCGCAGTATATATAATAGAGTATTATTTTGATTTGCAATAGAATGTAGTAAAAAAAGACGTAATTTGACGTTTGTCTGATGAGTAGTCATAGGAAAAAGAACACTTAAGTTAAGAGTCAACAGTGAGCCGGGTCACTTTTATGAGCTTCTTTCTTTTGCAACACCGTTTTTGTATGTGCTTGTATACTTAACAAAAACACCTTAGTACAATTATTTAACACAAAAATAATAAAAATGAGTTTGGGGTATGTATGATTATGATAACGACCAGGCAATACGTTACTTACCATTTAGTATTTAGGCACCTTGTATCGTGTTGCTTTTAAATAAACATTTTTCTAGATAAAAATACTTAATATAAAAATGCAAATTCTAACACATTTATATTTTTTTATAGATTTGATTATCTACTTTCGTCGGTATTATTATTATTATTATTATTATCTTATTTTTAGTCGGTAAATAAATTATTTGGAGACGTTTTTAAAGGTGTTTTTTTTTCGTAAAATAAAATAATGAATAAACACAAAGTTAGTTAAGAAAAAGTACCTCGCTACGTGCGATCATCTGAATTTTAATAGCGAAATGAACCTTGTCCCTATTTACCGCTGGGTTACAGCAACAACTCACACCATTGACCCAAATTCAACAAATCGCGAGCTTAAACTCTGATTAATTTGTCCAGAATACCACAGCGAGTCGTTATTTTAATTATTAACTTGATACTGCGGACAACTGAGTTTTTTTTTTCATCATTATCTGTCTGCTGTTTAATCAAGTACCACGACGAAGTCCAGGTATTCATCCACCTCTTTGTGATCCAAAATCTTTAACCATAATCATATATATGGATCCATCTTTTTTCGTTCCAGAAAATCTTCAATCTCTTTCGAGTTCCAGGTCATCCTTCGTCTCTTTGGAATTCAAATCCTTTTCTCAGGGGCCGTCGGCCCTGATGGAGGTCGATTTTCTTCTGAGATTCCCGCATCAAGAGCTTAGCAATCCTGGCTTTATCCATCTTTGGACTTGGTCTTTCTAAATTCATATTTCTATGCACTCTGCTGTCTTGCAAAATCCCTCGATTTTTCAGTTTCTTCGAATCTTACCTGTCATTGGCCATTTTCTTACATTCTGGGATTTATCCATGGTTCCATGGGATGGGTCACAATGTTTTCAATTTAGGCAGTCTTAGAAACGGTTTCGTCCTCACTTTGTCACCTCTAGCTTGGATCCTTTTTTATCCATATCGACGTGTACCTAAAGGGAGAAATAAATTTACTAAATCAGCTCTTTTCACAATTCCTTTACTTCCTCAAACGACCTATAATTTCTCTTTGAGTTCCTATTTCATTTAAATTCTTTGATGACGCAAAAATTCGGTGTCGTTGCTTTCGACAACGTCTTTTCTTTCAGCATTGCACATTCTTCACGTTACGTTTCCCGTTTGGGTTGGTTAAAATGTAAGTGAAATAATTTCTGTAGGTTGCAGTACATCGTCTTAAAATAGTGTATGCCCTCAATTTTAATGAATTAGAGATCATTTCATAGGTCCTATAATATAATAGATACAATACAATATTTGAGCATATCTAACTATGACTATGAGCTTTAAGGATTCTTACTGTAATTACAGAAGGATGGTACAAACTACAAACCTGTGAGAGTTATTTGCGGAGGGTTGGAGTGTGTGATAATGCCTTCCGCCGTCTCTGCTCTGGGCTTCTGAAATAAAGAGAGTTAATCAATTAGTCAATAATAAAACCAAGACTGTAGGTTAATGAATGAATGAATAAATAAACAGTCCACTTTATAGGACTAATATAATAATTGACCCAATAGGCAAACGTGTTGCCCACATCAATTTCTTTTAACCAATAATAATTGCAGGTCAATTATTTCATTTATTGGTACGCTAAGCACTAAGATTTTTTCAATTCAAATCCGGTTCATCCGAACCAGCGTTTTGAGTAACAACAGGGTTCATTTCATTCCGTCTATTTCCTTCTTCAAAACCTTCTTTAATATTACTTTCCAGAAAATTTACATTATTTCTTCAACGAATGCTTTTAATAACGTTGACATTCATGCGTGCATCTATTAAAAGACCTATATTTTACTTTACTTTAATCAGTTTTCCTCCTTGTTTTGACACGACATGGTGGGTGGCGGGCGTCTCCCCTAGTGGATCTGTCAAAGGGGGTTTACTGATAACTATTAAGTATTTGCCATCTACATATACCTATAACTTTTTAATTAGAAAGATATTATGCCTACTACACGCATCATGAAAGGGATCATCGAGTTCTTCCCTTGATTACAAGAGAGAAGTATGGAAATACATTAACTTCTCCAACAAACCCGTGTGTCGTCTCTTTGATGCGTGCATGCATTCTGCCAGTCGCAAGGGCATCGCCAACGAGGGGCAGGGGGGGGAGTTATCCAGAACTGCATATTTACATAACTGGTTAAACATCACAATATGCCCCTCGGGAGTCTTGGAAAAAATTTCTATAATCTGTATGGAGCAGGAAGACGAGGCAGGCCAAAATTAACAATCAGGCGCGGGTATTCACTGCGGATTTACAAGATGTTGATTTAAGCTAAGATGACGCTGTGCAACTGGCGCAAGACAAAGAGGCTTGGAGGAATGTCGTGGTGTCCACATGCTCCACACTAAGAGTAAAAATTGATTGAGTAAGCAAAGTGAAGTGTGCCTTATTTATTTTTGTTTACTGATGCACTTGTTTTTGAGTGATTCGGTTATCCTAAACATATGGGAAACTAAAAAAGTTTTAGCACTGCCGAAGTAAAAGGATTAACCTTGTAGGCAATTGAAGTGACCACGGCGTGATCGGGTCTATGATCTGGATAATAACAAAATAATGCAGTGTTCCTTCTGTACCCCTATTCTATGTTTCCGTGATACATACTCTGTCGTGAAGTAACCAAATTTTGTATGGGAACATGTAAAGCGTCCTTACAGAATAGGAACTTCGGAAAGCTCCGCAGCCCATACATCATATCCATGAATTTCTCACTTTCGTTAGTGAGTAATTTCGGAACAGGGGTATTTTAAATCCAACTGGACAAATGAAAGTTTTGAGTTCCTTGGTAAAGAAAAAGCTGGTACAATGAAGTTGATTGATAGACTGACGTCTTTCAGGCCTACTAATCTACATGCATATTATGTGCCTATAATATGTAGGTATATAATATATTTTAATCGTTTTTATGTTCGTGACTTGTCGCTGATACATTTGTTTAGATATTTATCAAATAATTATAACAACTGGAAAAGCGTTCACCATTTTAGCTTAAAAATGTTTTTATAATGATTATATATTTGTTCGATTCTCGCTTGATTTGTCATTCGAAGTCTGCTTTTAATAAAAATCCGTAAAGTCGTATCGTAAAAACGGACAGGAAAATTGAGTTAAATATATTTGAAAAAAAAAACGGTTAAAAGATGACAAGACGTAGATTTTGAAAGAGGTCAGCAGTTTTAACATTGATGTTTTTAAAAGTGACTGTAAAAAATGTGTTTATTTAGAGCATAAAGTTATGTTGCATACTTCAGTGGTTTAGCTAGATGAGATAAGCCCTAGGTTTGATACTTGCATGGTTGAGTTAAATTTTTTTCGTTTTTTATTTGAACTGTCTATGTGGTGGACCTTGTTTTCGGTCTGATACCGGATATAAATATTTGTGTGTGTCACTTTGTACATAAAATTGTATTTGTTTTTTTGTACACAGTTTGTACACATAAGTGTATTTGTGTCACTTTGGATAAGCAAAAATTCAATTATAAAAGTCCTATTTAGAGGCGTTTGATTAAAAAAAAACGAAGAGTAATTAACTAAAAAGACTCGAGCCTTTGAAAATTAGACGTCTGATAATGAGTAGTAGTAGTAAGAAAATAGGAAAAGCTGAATGCGGACATTTCTGACAGTGCTGTCAATAAATTAGAGAAAGGTCCAAAATCCAAACTCCCTTTACGCCCCACTGAGAGGCAACAAGAGCTCTATCCTGCGCAACGTTTATGACCTCCTCCCACCTTGCGGTGGTACCATCTTATACACAAAATTCTCTTGAAGCACTTCCTTTCAAAAGCTGAGACTTTTTATGCCTGGGGTATGGTCAGGTGCCAGGACTCACACCCATACAGGACATAAAAAATACTCAGGGCCGGTATTTCGAATGAGCATTAAACAGCCTAATAGTAAATGGACATATAACTTTAAAGGTTCCACTAACTCAAAATGGGTCTTTCATGAGAAATTTAATGGACCATTGGTTAATTGACAATTATCTTGTTTTTTTTTTGCGACTGGCAATATTGAACTTGTTGCTATCTTCACTCTATACATGTGTGAGAGCGAGACGCGCGGTAAACACCATTCGTTAGAAAGAGATGACAGACAAGGTCTTATGTGTTTGTTTTACTGCAACTGTCAAGTCAAGTTTTATTTTATTTCTGTTATTTAAATATTTTTAAAAGGGAACCCAAACAAATATATAAAATAATTCATATATATTATTTTCTGTATTAAAAATAAGTATTTCGAGATTATTCCCATTGGTTTATAATAATATTATGTACTACGTGCCTCATCTTGTGATTTTGACATTTCACTTAGCATTACTAAAAAAGTGAGATATTTTTTATAAGAAAACAGACAAAATTGGCAACCATTTTGACAGTTCTAAATTGTCCATTAGTGTGCTATTGGCTGTTGGAGCAGCCCACTAAATTTAATCTTTCATTAAGGTGTTTAATGCCCCAATCGCCGCTAATTGACAGTTGAAAGATCCGTTTTTTTCTCTAATGGGACATTAATGAGTTAATCCTCCATTAAAACTTATTTGACTGTATAATGCTTGTTCAAAAGATCCACCCTCAAAGTACCTAACATCAAATTAGTATACTTGTATCTATTATGGTGGTATGTCGTCATGCAGTTAGGGGGGTTCTAAGGTATGCTTCGGGCCCTCCGTGACCCACTGGCCCACAAGTTGCCTGAGAAACCCCATGACACAATCGTACTCATCCATCTAGCTAGGGGAACTCTAGATATTCGGACAATGAGTACGAGACTCTTCCGGTTTCATTAACGATGTGTCACCAATTTTTATTGAACTGATGTATTTATTGGGACAGTAGGTGAAATAATGTAAGTCACATCAGAATAGTTTTCCGTGGCAAACTAAAAAGAAACAGTAATGTGAAAAGTTTACGTCATTACGAGATATGTCGTAGCAATTTATGGGTAATTGCAGATAAAATGATTTAAAAAAAAGCTGCTAACCTAGGGTAGCCCAGAACTCATAGTATATTATAACAGCCTTTTCGTGTAAAACATATATTTGCATAAAAATTCATAGGTTTACGATTAAAATGAATTTATCCTTGGAATTCTTATAGAAACTTTAAAATGATATCGACTATTGGAGCTTTTTATTATCTGCTTTAGAACTAGGTACATATTCAATATTAATCGGTACTTTAAGGGGGACCTACTGAAGTTACGGACCTCAAATTTTACGTGCTTGTGTAGGAGCATAAGACCAACCCGTATACCAAATTTTATGAAAATTGTTTTTTTTTCTTTTTTAGCCCTTTTTCTAGAACAAGTGAAATTTTCTTTGGATACTTTAAGAGGGTTCCCCTGAAGGTACAGATCTCAACATTTTACTGACTCATCTACATCGAGGGGCTAACCGTTCTACCAAATTTCAATCAAATCGGATAAGAATTACTATGAGTTATGGGTGCGCACACATTTTTGGCGTACGGGTACGCGGAAATTAAAAATTTTTTTTTTGCATTTTTGGAATCTACACCCTCGAAAACGTCGAGAAAATTAATTTCAGCAAAATCTATTTTTTTTTTGAAAAGACTCGTGTATATTCCATATACTATGAGTAATAGTTGAAATAATACAAAATCGTTTCCACTAATTTTAGGATATTTTGAGTTAATTTATAGAGAAATAAAGAACGCATAGTTCATGGTAAAATTTAAAAAAAATATTTCATTTCTACTCTCAATTTGGGAATAGGATATGACTGCACTCAATTTTGTAAACCTCACCATCGATCATCACCTCCTTCATACCATGTCCAAATGTCTGAGGTCTTCCTGGAATGAATCGAACATATAGGATGAGAGGCTCTCCCTCGTATAAGTATTTTTTTTCAGAAGCCTTGTATAGTACTTCCTCGCACAACATCTTCTACAACACATTGTTCTAAAAAAACATTATTTTAATAGAAAGCTCCCCCCATTACATAGAACCTTTGAGTATAAGCATTCGGAACGCCCCGCCCGACCGCTGTGCAGTTTATTGCTTTTTATTTGTGATCATTGTTGCCTTTTTTTGTTTGAATAAATTCAGTGTTTTTCTATGGTACCTAAGCATTCTTCATCAAAAAACTCTTACAAATTCTCTCTTTCTATGGGTTCCTCACGTAGGTACTTCAAGAATTTTTTTGTAGCTCTTATAAATAATTTCCAATATTGTGACTATGCTTTCTTTCAAGGTGTGCCTGTATCTCCATTCCAGCGTGTGATATCAACGATAAAGTTCCATTTGAGTCATGTTTTGGCATTTCAATACATTTTAAACCGTTATAATATCCCTAATAAAACAAACTTCTAAGCATTGAATATCTAAGAATCGGACTGACCTGGGAGGAAGCGGAGCGGCTGGCACAAGACAAAAGTGCAGGAGGGATACCCAGTGGCGACCACATGCTCCACCTTGGGAGCGAACGTGGATATAGGTAAGGTGAGGTAAGCATTGAAAATAAATTTCTTAGACGAATCTTGGGGATTAGGTGGTTCGACTCTATAACAAACGAAACCTTCCGATCTCGAACGATGCAACCTTCAGTGACAACGGTAATCCTGAATAATAATTATAGGTTGAGCTGGCTCGGCCATGTCCAACACATGTCACCGGGCCAAGATTATGGAAGCCTTTTTTACTGGCAGACCAAGAATCACCGTCAAGTACTATGAAGACTTTCGGGATACCGGCTTGGATTGAAATGAAATCCTGGATTTAGCTCAGGATAGAGATTCTTGGCGAGGCTTTGTGGCGAGCGCATGCTCCACCTAGAGAGCGAACGTGGATTAAGTAAGGAAAGTAATAATACGGCTTAAGTATCAGAGAGGTCATGCACTGAAACGGAACAATCGCATAGATATATATGCGACAAGGGGACTAAAAAGGGTCGATATTTATTATAATAAGTATATCTAATCCAATCTGAAATTCTTTATTATATTTTGTATTCAATTCTACACAGCCCCATTTTGACCTTAATCACTATTGACACATTACCTATATTACCTACCTAATAAACGTAATTCATTTTTGTTTTTCAAACTTTTCCTTAGAATTCAAAGGGAAAGTTTATTACTGTATGTGATATTATGTAGCTAAATATAAACCTTACAATATAAAGTTATATCATTCGCATTTCAGTTTTGTAAAACGTAGATTTAGATAATAGGTACATTTTTAATATCAATATACCAGCTTTCATTATATGGTCGTAGGCCTGTGCGAGTGGTTAAAATATTATATCAATAATAAATTAACGAATCTGGTGCTATTACGAGTATTATTTAAATAGGTACAAGAAAAAAAATAAACTAAACGATTTATTTACTTAGATATGTATAAATAGTACTTAGGTACCTACTTGTTTATTTTAAGCTTCAATCATATCAAAGAATATGATTAGCTGTTGATATTATAGTAAGCGAAAGTTGTATATTTTTTTACAAGAATATAAGGCGGAAATATGCAAACACGTTTTCCCCCTTTTTGATTAATAATTTTAAATACAATATCTAATAGAATTGATTCTTAATGAAATGTCGGCACCAAC
Source organism: Mystacides longicornis (assembly GCA_963576905.1). Classification (NCBI taxonomy): domain Eukaryota; kingdom Metazoa; phylum Arthropoda; class Insecta; order Trichoptera; family Leptoceridae; genus Mystacides; species Mystacides longicornis. The sequence goes on along the minus strand of OY756427.1, from coordinate 18,270,393 downwards.
TTACAAACTTTTAATAAGGTTTATGAATTATACTAGCTTTCCCGACAGACGTTGTCCTGTGTTCCTAACTATGAATATTGAATTCGAATTTGTATGGTGATTAATTAATAATTATCATTTGACCAATGTAATTCCTACCGATGCGTCTGTTTTAAACCATGTAGGTATATTCCATCCACGTTCTGTCAATCGCACCAACTATCTAAAAAATGACAGTTCCTGTTAAAATTTCAAAATTGGAATAAAATTATATGGTAAAAAATACTAATAAGGTTGCCTAGGTAGAGTTTTCTTTAATTTTCTAATTTTCCACGATATTTTCTTATTTTTTTCTTTCATAAGAACCTACTCCTGACAAAAGCAAAGACGACAAAAAAAGAATTAGCGAAATCGGTCCAGCCGTTCAGGCGTGATACGATGACCACGGATTATTGCTCTCCATTTTATATATAAGACAAGATAATTTAATAGTTGTCACGTAAGCATGCACGCGCGTGAAAATGCGTCTCTTTTTAATTTTAATGGACTAATTATTTTGTATATCTATGCATAAACAACATTGTAATTATTATTATCATTATTACTTGGATGTTTGATGATTTGTATAGCGCTGTGAGCCTAGACAAAATACAGTTGGCGATCGACTACAAATGAATTCTTCGACAATGTAGAGTAGGAAGAAAATTAGCTGTCCACTTTTTATATTTTTATATAAGTGTCATTGCTTGGTTTAAATACTTGTTTACATGTTCCAGTGGACAGATAATTTTGTCGCACTATACATTGGCGAAATCTTCGTTTGTAGTCGAACGCCATCAGTTTGAATTTGTCTACGGGGGCTGTTTTGGAAACAACTTTCCACCTCAAGTAATATGTATATAAGGTATATACAAAGGATAATTATCTATGGTAGTTATTAAATTGATTAGCTATACATATACCTATCTAAACAATAAACATCGATGACTAAAAAATAGGTATCTACATAATAATAATAAGACCATTAGGTAGAAGTATATTCAGAAATCGATAGGATTTGATATACCATACCTAATGGGTGACAGCAATAATATTATGTAAAATCTAAAACCATATATTATTATCGTAACTATGGAAGTGTATAAACACACACAATATATAATATACCAACAGCGCATGAATAATACCTACAATAGCAATAATTGCTATGATGTCAACGATATTGTAACTTTGACAAACTGCCACACATCATTTTGTTCGAAGGTGCGGATTTGTTGTAAAAGTGGATAAGTATTTAGGTACCTACATAATAGATAGTTTTTAAATAGGTAAGAGAGAAGTAGCTATATACCTACCTACTGTATTATATACATACAAGCATCGAGCGTTTGGCCAATGGACTGATGGCGACTCGGCGCCCTACAGCTATAGGAATTTGGGTTTGAATCCTGCTAAATTTGGTCACTTATTAAAGAGTTTTGTTAATCTCTAATATAAATTGAAGTCGGGTTAGTGCGAACACTTATAGCTCGAGATCGGCTCGACAGATTGTTCCGATATGTGATTTATTGGATTCTTCTCCGCTCCGGATAACAGAATAACTAATAAAAAGTTGAAAAATGGATAAGAAATAATATAAAATATAATATTAAAGTTAGTATGGAACGAATTTCATGCGACGCCATCTTTGAAAAAATCTGACAACAAAATCATTAATTGTCTTCTACACCTGCACCCTCTCATTCTCGCGTACGTTATTGCCAATCTACAGCGGCCCATTTCACTAACCCACCGTTTCGGGCGTTTTAGAAATTGCTCATACCAAATTGCGCACATAATTATTATATTCTCGCGTTGACCCGTCTGAGCTTTGAATACGAATGAAATATGGACGTTTTAGAATTAATATTTTAATTAGTTTATTTTTGTTCCTGGAGGTGCAGTGCACAATGAACGAGGAAATATATGTAATTTGGTCGACCACAATTAGAAATAAATGTAAATTGCAAAAAAGAAGAAATCCTATGCAAAAAAAATAGAAAAAATAGAGCCATCATGTTAATTTCAGTTTGAGTATGTGATGTGATAGTTAATATCAAATACATTTCCCCTGGCGGTGTAACCTGGTATTTCCCAAGTAAACAGAAGGAGTACTGTCACAGAAAAGTGTGTAAAATGGACATATTTTTTAATGTCATAGCGCCATCTACCGTTAACAGCTGTTGTTAACGAAGCTTGGTTATTATCACGTTTTGCCAAAATATTGCTCTGGTTCAAATTAATAAAGAGTGTCATGCTACCCAGAATGTTGAATACGCGTATACCTACTGACTGAGACCTAGTATTGGTTAGTGGAATAAAATCATCCAAATATGGATGCAATGCCAGAAATAAAAAAGATTGGTAGTCTGCATATACGCGAGTAGGTATAGGTATTACATTGAAATTACCGAATCACTTGAAAAAGAGTGCAGCAGCCCGATTCACGGAAAAGTTTAAGTCTAAGTTTAGTTCGAAGTTCGAACGAAGTTCGATTCAAACCCTCCGTGAATAGGTACATAGACTGTAGATAGTCGCCGCCTACAATAATTATTATTACCAGCAGCCCTATTCACAAAAGTTTGAATCGAACTTCGTTCGAACTTCGAACTAAACTTAGACTTAAACTTTTCCGTGAATCGGGCTGCAGGACTTGAAGAAAAAAAAATAGATTACCTTTAGATATTAAATTATTTTATATTTATAATAACTCAAATTGACTCTGTAACCTGTAACCATCAGGATTTATTACTAACTGTAATATATCTCACATTAATCACAATAATATAGTTTCACCGTCTTATTTATAAAAAAATCGTTAATCGTAAGATTACGTACCTCTATAACTCACTGATCAGTTTTTATTTAATTTATAAAAAAAATATTAGATCCGCGTCTGTTATGTATGAAGATGACATTTCACACAAAATTTTGTAAACAAACAAAATAGTAGCCGGGCAACGCGAGTGTTTACAACCAATATGCGCTATGTCAGATTTGGAGTTATTGATGCAGAATGTGTATCTACCTTATTTTTTTAATTATTTATTTTATATCAAAATATAGTTAAGTAAGTCCTTATTAAATCATACGAAACCTTTATGTTTTAGCCAAAATGAACTAATTCACGTTTGATCACTTCAAATTGAATATTTGTAACTACTTAAAAAGTATTCTTTGAATATTTTCTTCAAAATGTCATTATATTTCGTACAAATTTAGTTGGTGCATCATGGTTGTAAAGCCCTCGAATGATCACGAGAATGCATATTTGTTTTATTTGTTTAAATTTTTTGCACTGATCGTAGTTTTTAAATAAATCAGTATAGTGTTTGGATCTTGAAACACTATTCACCTCTTTTATAGCGGTAAGATGGAATAGAGCAAGCAATGACCTGTCAAGTCATCAAGTTGAAAGCGAGAGAGTTAAAGTGATTAGGTAGGTTCATATGTTTGTTCTAATAACTATTTTATTGATTCCTCGTGAATAATGAATTAAGATAGTGTCTGTCCGCGCTACGGAATCATTAGGGTGGCCGCAGCTAGTAGTTGCTGGACGTAGATGGGGTTGTCAACTGTTTCTGAAAAAAAAACGTTATTCCGGGAGAATTTAGAACTACAGTTCTCTTACGAATGATTGATAATACCTACTTATTTAATCCTGCATCTCTTCGTCCTTGTAAAATGATTATTTATTTAGGTAGGTAACTATTTAATTTTCATTGGCAAAAAATTGATCTACATAGATCTTACTCCAAAGGTTTTTAATCTATTATAGTTTTCGATCCCCTTAAGGCTTAAATTATCACTTTTTCCAGCGTTTTCCCGTGATACATTAGATTTTTTTTCAAAATAATAATATATGACCTTCTACAGAAATCGAATAATTTTATTTTGTTGCGGCTCACAGTTTGGGAATCACTAGGTTATTAAATTCTTCACTATCGTTATGTGAAGTACCTAACGCTTTCTAAATTTCCAAATGATGCAACAACTTAACAAGTAACAAGTTCATCAGATGTTATGAAAATGTTGAAAAATTCGTGCTATTATATTTACTTGAGATAGTTGGTAGTCCAGTGGTATCGGTAGGCGGCTTTCGTACGTATAGCGTGCTGGAGGTCGTAGCTTGCTATTTCGGTGCCGACCATTTCCATTTTCTCGACACAAGCCTTTGCTCAGTGTGAAAGATCTAAAAAGTGTATTTGTGTTCACTTCAAGTACCTATAGATATGCACAGATTCATTAAAAAAAGTGAGAAGTTTTCCATAACGAAAAGTACCAAATTAAAAACAGGCACAGAAATTAACTACATTGTATCGAACGGCAGTATGTGAATGACGTCATGTAAATACCTATCAGGTATGGGAACACGAGGACCCGAATTAAATGACGACCGCGGAGCATGCACGCCCGGTGGTGCACCACGGGGCGCCCCGCACTAGTGTGTCTCGGGGGGGCCCCGCATAACCGCGGGCCGTCGAGTCTCGTTGCACCTCGCCTCGTGTCCCCATACCTGACGATTAGGTACATACCTAACGATACTTTAATGTACATTATATGTGAAAATTGTATTATCGTTGTGTTCCCCACCTCGGACAATCAATAAAGGATGATTTCTCCCTTGGGCCGAGGTGGGGGGCCAGCTAAATGTATGTAATTAGATCTCTGTAGGTATAAGCTTTGAGAGGAGGTACCTACCTATGAGCCTTACTGAGAGAAAGCCCGCCAGTGGAAGATACACTGGCGGGACTAAGCACGCTGTGACTGCGGTTGCGCCATGAGACGGCGAAACAACCCAGCACATGCACTACCTAGAAGAGGGTATATAAAGGAGGTACCTACCTACTAAATACTAAAGCCTCTCAGTCGATGAGACACTGACGAGGCTGGGCATGCTGTGGTTGGGCTATGAGACGGCCAAGCAACCCAGCAGAGACCCCTGAAGAGCACACCAGAGGTTGAGACCCTGGTGGTGCCGAGCATGTAGCATGTAGTGGCTCATGCCGATACCTGGTGGTATCAATATGTCTACCTGCTGGTGGACATATCTGTTGGAAAGGCACACCAGCGGTTTGAGACCCTGGTGGTGCCGAACTTGGAGCGGCAGTGGCCATGAGTGGCAGCACGGCTCTCATAAGAATAGTGTAGGCCTATGTGCATATCTACCGGCAGGTAGATATGTACATACATTATGTAATATGTACCTACATTATGTGTAATATTGTAAATTGTGTAGCTCTATGTCGAGGTGCGCTGAGCTGGTGGTAATGGTTTGGGCGGGAAAAGAGTTTTGGCGGGAAAATAGCTCGCCAGCTTATTTACGCTGCCAATTCCCCGTAGCGCGAACGGGATGTACTCCAGACCATTTTCCACTAGCGCGCGGTATTGTATAGCCGCAAGCGCACTTCGACTAGAATTTAAGAGTGCCATATTTGCGCAATAAATCATCATTCCTCGTATACACTTGGTGTTTTATTCTACCTACCTACCTGCCTGCCTGCCTACCTGCCTGATCTGACCTGGAACTGCCTGACCTGACCTGGACCTGGAACCCCTTCGCTGACCTGTGTGACCCCTCTGACTGGACGATTGGATCGTGGACTGGACCTTTGCTGTGGACCTGGACAACGACCGATACCATTGGACCGAGGCTATTCTACGTACGCACCGACGTCTGAAGCTTTAAGTGTTCTGAGTAGATTCCTGGTGTACGAGGCTAACCAGCTCTGATCTTTGATCTCTGCCTGGGGACTCTACAAGCCAGGGGACGAAAAGCGCAGCTGACGACTGAAGTGTGAGACGAATAGTTTCGTCGTGGGCGCAGGGCGAAGAAGCAGACGCGAGAGCCGCCGGGCGCAGAAGCAGACGAGAGGCCATCGTACCGAGCACTGGGTGCTCCACCCGCGGCTGTAATAATACCCTTTTTTACAGTCCCTTGTGCCGCAGCTGTGCGGTACATACATATACAAAGTTTTAATTTGCCAAATTTCCGGGTAATTTTAGTAAAATATCGGAGACAATCTATGCCAATTCCGGAAGGTTTGGCATCCCTATCGCTGGCAGGTTCACTCGTAGAGCCTTTATACGATGACCGCTACTGATTGCGCTACAGGCTAAGGCCCTAGTACCTACACACCACCTGTCTCATTACCTATTCATAAAGCGGATGTGTGAGTACCTCCTATAAGTATTACCTATACCTACCTATAGACTCGTTTTATAAATGACGTCATAGATACCCCTATATACCAGACAATGTCACCCGGGGACCATAAATACATTGGTACACATCATGCAGGTACGGTATTACCATATTTAGGTACCAATAATACTATTTATCGGTTATTGAATATTTATTCGAAATCGAGGTAAAATATCAGACTTCTTACTGGGGGACTAAACGAATACAGTGGTCCTTCGGTTAACTCTCAGAAGACATTCCAAAATTTGCGTAATTTGGGTAATTTATTGCGATGCTATACATTTTTATGCAAAAGCTTCAGGGGTGTGGACTTCATGAACAATAACACTATGAATCAACCATTAATAACGTTTTTTGGCAACCTTTTAGATAAATAAATACACGTGATATTCTTCTTACACCTCCTATGCTATTTCATGATTTTTCCGAAACTTCTACCAGTGATATTTTATGGACAGTGTCATATTACAAGTTACAATGATACCTAACTGATTATTCTACCCATGATTATAGTATAATAATATTATAACGTGAAAACTGAAAACATTCTTCATAAAAAAAGTCTTGTTACTTTGCTAAATCACCCCCCTTTTTTGCCGGGTTGATTCCAATGTGTTTTTTTTTACAACACAACTTTTACACATCTGAATGTACCTACATAAATATCTTTGACTAGCTTATACCCGTCTTGCTTTACGTTTTTGATTCCGATTGTCAGGCTTGATCGGTAGGTAACTAAACAGGTTCTAGTCTAGCTTCCCACTGCTTAACAGACCTCTATAATGTAGCTGTTTTACCGACCTCCTTACACCCTGTGATAATTAATTAGGCATTCCACCCATAGAGGGTGATTTGTGCTATGTGTGATAAATGCAGCTGTCAAACTTCAAAATGGAGGAACTATTATGCATTTTTTTTTCATTAAATCTTTATTTATTGAGAATAATAAGATTTGAATAACATTTATGTGTATAACAAATCAATCTACAATTATTTTATTACATTTTCATACCGCAGTACCAAGATTCCATTCAACTTTTACATGAGTAATTTTGTTTCCAAATGATGGCTTACTGTCTTTTTTGAGAAATTTGTATGAAGTTCCTAAAAAAATTGAGTTTTTTAAATAGCTCTAAATATATTAAAGTTAATGCAGCAAATTGTATTTAAGAACCTTCTACAGCATTTTGTACGGCTCTGTGCATATTAATATCTGACCTTAACGTCTGTTTTCTACGATTGATGTGCCTTCAAAAATATAAACGGACTAAAATATTATGTAGAATATTAGCATGCACCAAAGTGACTTGATAAAAGTTTACACGAACAAGCTAAGTTGACACTATTTCTGGAGAAATTCACCAAAAACGTATACCAACGAATTTGATATTTTTTTGCGCAATTAAAGGCGGACCACACTCGCTTATCACATACCCATCACTGACATCTGACTACAAGCATTTTTATTGGACGAAAGTGCAACTACCTGCCTTTAACTGAGCGAATAGTTTAAAAATTCATATATTTTTATCATTTCTTCGAGAAATAGAGAACAGGCACAAAAAAACGCGTGTTTTGTGCCTTTATTTCCATCAAGAAGTGCAATGGTAGAATTCGAATTGGTTCGTCACAATAATTTTTCAGTATTCGTTGTCCCCACTGTTCACTAAACGATCACTTACTGTATTAAAAACAAACAAGACTGATGGTTACCCAAGAAGTACACGATTGTTTTTTTCCTCATATTATTATAACATTCCATTCGTCTTAACCGAAACGAAAGTTATTAGAATACGAACATGTATATATCGAAATACTGACCTTGAAGGTTATTTTCTTAGGGGATGATTGCCTCCTTGCTGGCGAGGTGGATGCTCTAGGAACCCGGGGTCTTGATTCTCCACTCACATTTGCACCGTCCTTTCTCTGAAAAATATCAACCAAAGTTTTATAGAGCTTTAATTTAGTAACTTTCGTGCTATCTGTGATCTGTGCATAATATTTTGGGAAAGTTACAATGGTCAGAATATGCCTTCATCATGGACAAAATGAAGGAACACCCTGGAGGTAGATAGAGTGTTTGAAGACTTAGGCTACAATGGAAGGACGATATGTGTCGCCTAGTATCAATCGACGCCACATCCAGAAAGGTTAATTTTTCAAAAATTCATTTTTTTTCCTATTACTAGTCACTTAAGTATTTTTTTGTTGATAATTTGGAACAAAATTAGTAAAGCCTAAATATTTAATCACCAATATTAATTTTTCTTTAGTTTAGGGACTATAAAACAGTTTGTACTAAAAAAAATTGGATGTAGCGGATATAGATACTGCATTATGGATCTGCCGGTTTTTGATACTCAATGTAAAGGATGTGGCGGGTATTGTAACTAATGACGCCATTTTTTTTATGACTATACAGGTTGTTTAAAAAAAACACTGAATAAAAAATAAAGATGGTTCAATTTATTGTGTGCTTATTAAAAAAAATTAACAAAAAGATAATGTAAAAATTATAAATATATAAAAAAAATATACAAAAAGTTAATGTAAAAATTATAAATATAAAAAAAATTATACAAAAAGTTCACTTTCTTCCAATGGCACACACTGTAATTCTTGGTGTTCTTCGAAATTTATGTTATTTTCTTCAATATATTTATAGTATTTTAAAATTTCTAAAGTCCTCCAATCTTCGCCGTAATGTTTGTTAAGAAGGTTGATGACATCCTTTATTTTACTAAGATTTACCTTGTTTCCTTTTTGCAAAATGGCAGGAGTGATTTGAGAACAAGTCTTTCCACTCTTATTTACGTATTTGGGTCGGATAAAGTCGCTCCGATAGTTTTCTTCTCCTTGAACACTTACATTTTGTCTTCCCTTGTACATTATAAATCGCTTAGATGGATTAAATTTAAAGTGCCAACTCCCGGGAGGCTTTATATTTTTTGAAATTTCATCTTTCCAATTATATACATTTACATCTTCCCCTAAATGATACACAGTCGCGTATTTTTTGAAAACATTCACGTAATCGAGTGGATCACATACAATTGACATTTTTTTTATTTCTTTTTCATTTTGCGCAAATATTCTATCAGGCGGTAAAAAACTATGACCAACTATCGGAAAAATGATTTCAATTTGTTTGATTTGACGCGGCGAATGAGAATTCAGCCATTTGGTGCACATACCCACAAGAGTGGTGTTTTTGTTTTGGCCTCCGCAGCCATCGGCAAAAAGTTTCAACTTCGTGATGTCCTCTGTAATATTCAAAGTAGTCAGCTTATGAAACACCGCACTTGCTATTTCATTAGATGACTTTGAATGTTCATTTTCACACCAGTAATAGGAAAATACGTTTTCCCTTGTCAAAGTTGATTTCGAAGTCCCAACAACAATGGTGAAATTATACATGTTCAACTGTCTGCTAAAATAGGCCGCTTGGTCTGGTAATTTAGGCAAGGCGCAATTTTTCTGACAGTCAAATGACATGATAATAGTATCATCAGATCCAGTTTTTAAGAGATCATAAAATGCCTTGGCTTTTAGGTTATGTAACCGTTTCTCTGTTAGATACTGTTGTTTTTCTTGGGCTGTAGAAGCAATTTTAATTTTTCTTGTCAACTCGGAGCAACGAGAACATATGTCTTTTAAAGGGGAACCGAACCCAACATTATATTTTGTATTAAATATATTTCTGAAATACGACTGTTTTACTTGTAAATTTGGCGTATTTTCATATTTTTCTTGGTAGAATTTCCATAACTTTTTTATATTAAGTTCTGGTGGTAGATATAACCTCACTGCAGATTTCGATCTGCAGTAGTGTGGCTCTTTTGCTTCTAACGTTTCGATAAAATTTTGAACGGTGGACTGTTTTTGTTGAAAGTGTTTTATTTTATGGTTGCCTCCACGATTTTCTTTTGCAATAGTCCCACCAGCTTTAAATGACCGTTGGACGACTCCAGTGACTCGGTCTTTACCGATGCCCAGTATTCCAAGAAATGCTTGTTTGCATACCCTCACATTCTTATGTGGCGTTTTTGTTGTCAAGATATATTCAGCACTAATATTTTTTGGGCCTCTAGCATTATTTACCAATCTTGTTCTTGCGCATTTGCTGACACGACAGTGTTGTAAAATAAAATTGTCTTGGTCTATTTTATTTCTCAACTTATAAAATGCACGGTGCATACGCGATATGTCTTGCATATTCAATGTAGAGCAAGAGAACGTTGTGTTTTTTTTGTGGGTGCATTTTGGAGCACATGGAAGGCGTTTTGAAGAATATCTAGAAAGATCAAAAAATACTTTCATTAAAACTTTGATAAACCATTCTAACAAAAATAATATTAATTCTATTATAAAAACCATGATTTTGTCACTATATAAACACAATCGTCAAGTATGCACCACAAACGTACGTAACGAACGTACTTGTAAAAACACGTGTCTCATCCTGTATATAAATCTGTATAGCAAATACAATGAAACTATACTCACAGTTTTTGTCGTTTTTTGTTTATTTTCCAATTTTCTTTGTTGACTATTCGCTTCCGTGCATGTTCAGGAACAACAGGTTCAATTTTTTTCATTAAATCAGCCATGGTGTATTTAATTTAACACAAAAATAAGAGCACGAAATCACAGTACAAACGTCTCGACGGCCATTAACAACACAACTACTCCATGACAGTCAACTGTCAAAATGCGATATTCTGATTGGTCAATAGTGATGTAGCGGCGAACGATATTGAGTACTGTAGGATGTAGCGGAGTTGGAAACGAAATGCAATTTTCTGACTCAAAATACTCAGGATGTAGAGGAATTGGAAAGAAAACAATTTCTTAGCTATGTTGAGATTAAAAAAACGAAACCATAGACACCAAAAACTCATTTTATAAAAAAACTGGATGTGGCGGCGATAGATACTAGGTGACACATATAAGGAAAGTGGTTACACCATTTCTATTCATAAAGGTTGAGGATCGAAGCAAAGGATAAGAATGTATGGAGGTGAAGATGGATGGAGACCAAGGCTCGGATTAAACTAAAGCGTCATTCGGATTAAACTAAAGCGGTATTGTCAACAATAAATTGCAGAAAGACCTTCAAATTAACAGGTACCTACTTAGACGTTCAAAAATACCTGGTCCTTCAGAAAAAGTCCAAACCTAACTAATCGAAGAGTACTTTTGCTGTTGTTCTGTGGGATTAGGGTCTAGGACAGGAGCTAGCAATAAATATATTTGAAAATTGTTTGTTTTTACTCAAAAACCAGCTGAAAGAAACTCCCTGCAAAATTTGAAAAAAATGCATTATAAATGTCTTTTTTTCAACCATTAAAAAAAACTAAAATGAAGATTTATATTTAAAAATGCAAACAAACCTCACGACATTTTCCTTCGTGAATAGCGATAGATGCCGTCCCGAACCGTCTCCCGCAGTAGGAGCACAGGATTGGCACTCCAGCAATGGGCTGGTCTGATTCAGGATTGGAAACTCGACTACTTCGTGCTGGTGGCACACTGTTCATAATGGCACTCCTTCTTTGGGGACTTTTCCTTCGGCGGATACTCCCTCGTCTGTCTTCACCCTTTTCCTTCTCTCTCAGCACATGCAAGAGTTCATCGCTCCTGGAACGTGGAGGAATATGAATATGGCCATTTGGTTTAAGCGTTATATTCCTGGTGGAGATGGGAGTCACGGGACTAGGTGGTGGAGGGTGGGTGTGCAGCCTCTCTGGATGCGAGGCTCTCCCGCAGGAGTCACAGGGCAGCGCCAATGGTTTTATCACAGGTCCGTTTAAGATTTCATCCACTTTCTTCTTGATATTATTCCGTGAGTGCCTTGTGATGGTGGGTCCCAACTTCAACGGAGACTTTTCCCTGACAGGTAGGCTCCTTGTTGAAGAACGTTGTCTGTGTTCTTTTTTCAAACTATGAGTGATGGTGTCAATCATGATGCTCTGGAAACTATTCCGCTTAGAACTTCCTTTATTTTTGCACTTCGGTTTTAGTAGAGTTGGCGAGAAATTCTCGTCATTTTCAGTATCGTCTTCTACAGGTTTATTTCTCTTGTTTTGTTTACTTTTTTGTCTGATAGTGATGGGAGCCCGCATCAAAGTGTATATTGACAAGAGCTCTTTTCTCATCAGTGACATGTCGATCTTTCCTAATAAGGAGATGTCTAGGAGTCGTGGGCGTTCCAGTGTTGCCGTCAGCGGTCTTGGTTTTCGCGGTTGTTTTCTTTTTTCTTCTCTCAAGGGCCAAGTCCCCGTTGAAGGATCTGCCCTAGGGATCAAACCGTCGTCACCAACAAAGTTATTCATTTTCACGGTAAGAGCTTTCCGATTTGCCGGTGAATTTCCTCTCAAGTTAGGCATCGCGGGGACCAAAACTTTATTCCTCATTTTATTTTTGTATAATCTCACTTTTACATTGTAATATTTTTTTTTATTTACACGTCACTTGAAAACAATGGAATCATTACTAAAAAAAAACGCCGTGACATATGTATTCCATAAAGCATAAAAGCAAAGCAACGTCGCGCAAAGCTAACCATATCACGTTTCAATTCAGACTGTTGTGTTATAGTGCTACACCTCTGGTATAAACACCAGTCATAATGAATTTGAAACAATATCGACTGGGTTACAGGGTCGAAGCTAGTCAATATTAAAAGACAAAAAAAAAACAATACTACATACCTAAAAGTATCTGCTATTGCATAGCACTTTCATAATATACCTAATTGTTATGACTAATTTCGGATGGATGAATAAGCTATCCTACCTATATTATTTTTATTTATGTAGCCCTTTTATTTAGGCTTTTTTTGTTTTATTGGAGGGGATTAATTAGTTTAAGTGGTTCAGATAGGGTTGAACGTTAATTACAGTAGCTACCTACTATTATATTATTTGTGAATTTGATCAGCACCATACGGTTACAAAAACAAATTGAGTTTTTTCGATTAAAAAGGTCATAAAGAATATCAAAATGAGTGCCATGAAAAAATGACAAGCGAAATGGTTTAAATTAGAAAAAAATTACATTGGAATCATAATGATTTTTTAAATTTCGAAATTAGTTTGAACTGTCAAAATGACAGATAGCCTTTAAGGTAGTTTTATGCAAGATATTATTTAATTCGATTATGGAGTCGCCTCTGACCATTGAGCTGGTGATTTATAATGTTCCCTCACCTCAAAGGATGGGGGATGAGAAGTATGGAGTGAATTTACATCCACATGGTGGGTAGGTAGGTCTGTACATTACGTTTGTAACCACAACAAACCAAAACGGACGCAGTACCATATTCAGCACATCCGTTCTTATCTTATTACTTTTTTTTAAATTTAATATTTGATTATAAGTATTAACTTAACCTTTTAATAACTTAAATTTATAAATAATCATAGAAAATTAACGAATATGTAACAACCTATGACTCTAAAGATGTTCGATTTATGAATGGAACAAACCACTACGGGCTTACGACCGTCTTCTACTGTTATTTCGAAGACTGGCTTAGTATGATAACTTTACGTTAACAACGTTCGCAATTAGGTGGTAATGTTTCAGTCTCCGAAACTCCCAGTCATGAGGATTCTCGACATGTTCAACAAGTAGAAAAATCTCATGTATACTACAAGTAGATATTTAATAATTAATGAGATATAGAGATAAATGTTGGAAATTATTGAGAACAAGAGAGCAACCAAATTTAAAGACTGCTACTGATGCTGTCATGTTCATGTATTTGGCGCTAGGATATGAATATATCCATTTTTGTTTATGTCTCATCTTTATTGCCTATTGGCCTTGTTGGTGCACAACGTTCTAATTATGTCTAGATTATTGTGACCATTTTTCAGGACTAGATCCCGGTCCCGTACAATCCACAATCTGAGATAATATTATCTATTGAGAGATCAGATTATTTTTTAAATTTAGGTATAGGTAGTTCCATTTTAGAATGCCGACTCCACGTTGTCTAGGGCCTAGGTAGCCCTGCGTATAGGGTCTACGTGTACAGGTAATATTAGATACAATGAAACATTATTTTCCGATTTGAAGACAATGTCATGAAACTTCAATAAAATGTAGGTATATTGTTCACGTGATGTATGTGTCCATTTTTTTCCCTTCAGTTTTGTTTTTTTTTTGTGGGGATTTGATTACTGTTTCTTTACCCGTTGTCTTGCTTAGCGTAACTATACTTCTAACAGATCTTACAGAGACACCAGTAGCAGCTGCAACTTCGGATAAAACCTGAAATAAATAGAACACTTTTTATAAAAAGATGATATAGCCGCCGCGAATTTTTGTCCGAGGTGTTTGTTTTTTTTTATAGTCAAATAATCCTCTCTAATCTGAGACAGGCAAAAGGCTAGCTAGAAATTCCAAATGAAAACCATAAAAGGAACCCGGTCGAGAATCGAACCGGGGATCAGTATGATATCATAAAAACCATATTAGGTACATTCAAATACAATCATAAATCAAAGATATATCTAAATAAAATAATATGAAGTAAATGTATTTACCTCAGTAGATCTATTGTAGCTCTTTTTAAAATTAATTCTTCCGTTTGCCCATAAAGCGTTCTTCCTTTACCCAATTTGCTTGAGCACGATGACGTGTTTGTAAAACATAAGAAAATTTGTTAACACCCGGTATTTAAAAGCAACAAACAAAGGTCCCTCCACGTTCCACCACAAACGCTAAACAATAACTATGCACCTTTGTTTTTGTTTTTTTTTGTATTTAAGGATTTTAACCAATACAGTCAAGAACGCAGCGACAACATTGCGTCGGCAAACTTAAATGGTACCGACTGTACTAACAGAGATATATCATTTAAATTTGAAGCCAAGGCTTAACGAGCCCAGAATTTATTTATTTTTTAATAACTAATTGCAAAAACTTGATTTACAATAAATTTATCACTGTACACATATCAAGAACCGTATTATAATCGAGGTGGTTGGTACTTGGTAGTGTAGTCCAGTGGTATCAGTCGGCGGCTTTCGTACTTACAGCGTATTGGAGGTTATGGGTGCGAGTCTCGGTGCCGACCATTTCCACTTTCACGACACATATATACCTTTGCTTAGCACGTACATAATAAACATATTGCCTTCATCAATATTCAACTTGCCGTTGTTACATAAATTAAAATAAAATAATATACTTGGGTATTCCTATCTTGTTTAAAAAATTACAGCCCTCAAAATTATAACCTGCCTGAAAAATGCCAACCACATTATTCGTATTTCGGTTAATTAATTATAGGCTAAATTTTATTGTAATCTTCAAGATTCACAACATTGTATTTTTCATTTGGTTTCATACTTTGAAAGTTTTAAGTAATGTTTATTACGCTCTATGTTTGAAAGTGACATTTTCCCGTGCATTTTCCATAGTGTTCAAATACAATGATACATGGTCAAAATGGTTCGAACTCATTTTTATAAGTTAATACCTCAAGTAAAAAAATATTTTATTTAAATCCATCCATTCAGATAAGATCATTTTCATCTGTAAATTAAAATAATAATATCCAAAAATATGAGCTCGCATAACCTTACAAAAGAACACCACTATGGATTAAGTGCTTTGGCAACTTGTTGGTGCATTCATTTATTTACATTCAGTAATCTTCACACATTCACGTGCCCATCAAATTTTGAAATCCAAGCAATGCCGATTAGTATTAAAAAACAGCAAATTGAAAATTTATCAAAACGATTGCCATATAAGAAATAATATTTTCACAGGTTATGTCACTTCACTTTTATGTATGTCTATGGCTGTTACATCACAGAAAATATTCTCAATGGTTCACTAAACGTCAAAAATTATCAAAACAGCAGGGCACCGAAGTAACGTCGCTTCGGGACCGAATCAATTTAATATTGCACGTTCCGTGAATTTTAGATCATAATTCACAATGGCATTTGTTTTAAGAAGTATCGCAGCTGTCGTCAATCTATCTGGAAGGTCGACGTTGTCGAATATGAGAGGTCCAGTTATTCAACAAATTGCAAGAAAAAGTGAAGCACCAGTGGAACCAGTCGTGGAAACAAGACCCACTGTTAAGAAGCCGAGTAGTCACATTCAAGTTGGGCAGTTAAAGGATTTTGGCAAATACGTCGCCGAATGTATTCCAAAATATGTACAGAAGGTGCAAATCACTGCTGGAGATGAACTAGAAATCCTCATTCACGCTGATGGTGTTATTCCAACATTACAATTTTTGAAAGACCACCATAATGCTCAGTTTGCTAACTTGGTTGATATTGCTGGGATGGATGTGCCCAGTAGAGAGTATAGATTTGAAGTGATCTATAACATTTTATCATTGAGATATAACTCTCGAATTCGTGTGAAGACCTACACAGACGAGTTGACTCCTCTTGACAGCGCCAACGAAGTATTTAAAGCAGCTAACTGGTATGAGAGGGAAATATGGGACATGTTTGGGGTATACTTTTCAAACCATCCAGATCTGAGACGAATTTTAACAGATTACGGTTTCGAAGGACATCCTTTCCGCAGGGATTTCCCTCTTACAGGCTATGTGGAAGTCCGGTATGATGATGAAAAAGAGCGTGTTGTCGTGGAACCACTAGAGTTGGCTCAAGAGTACAGGAGGTTTGAGTTGAACGCTCCTTGGGAACAATTCCCCAATTTCAGAAACGCACCACAAACTCAAGAGGAAGTTACTAATCCTGCCGAAAAACCCAGTTCATAAGTAGCCATGTAAGTGTTGTGTATTTATAGTAGCCTAGAATAATTGTACTTCCACACTCTGTGTATACACTTTAAGTTATGAACATTTTTTTTGTTCCATTCAGTATTAATTACTAAGATTTCCATTCTTTTTTCAGGTGAAATTTCAGAAGCCCTTAGCAATCAACCTTAATCCTTTGTTATGTAAATAATTTAAATAAATTTATCTCTGTCTGTATGTGTTCTTATTTTTCAAGCTGTCTCTTCGATATTAATTAATATTACAGACTTAGATAAACAAAAAATTTCTATTAAAATATAAATTATTTTGCATCCAAGTACACCCAGGATATAGACTTCCTTTCTTAAACCCACTTTCCCTATCTAAGGCTATGCCAATTCGGCAGCCTATTATTATATTTTAAGCTTCTTTAAGAGAAGAGTAGGGATGCTTCCAGCATTGTCCACTGCATGTAGTCTTATTTCTTGAGGAATGTAGTAGGTATACCTAAGCAAAATGAGATTTATTTATTTTTCTTTCATTAGCCGGCATTACAGGATTCACCTATGCACCGGTTGATATCAACAAAATATAAAACATTACTCAAAATCAGATATGTGTGCAAGTAAATCAATTAAAACATTGATTGAGATGATTCGGATAGAAGTAAAAAAATCATACATAAAAGATTCATACATAATTCATTTTATTCATTTAGGATAGATGGTTTTTAAGTTTTCAAACACATTATTGTGGCTTAAAATATTCTTAATGTCCTATCTAAAAATTTTATATAATATGACAATGTTGTATGAATTAATTTCATATAAGCTGCAAGAGAATTTCATCTTCTGTATCTGTATCTCTTAAAATGGAACCAAAGTTGAAAAATATTATTTTGGAATTGACATCTGAATCCTCTTTTGTAAGAATATTCCCATTCTCTATGGACAATTTTGAAAGCAATGTCTTCGTACGGCGGACCAGCATGGAACCTCAGGACTGCAAAATCTGGATTATCCGGGCAAGGTTTCTGTAACAAGACATTTTTGTATATCAATAAGTTATTTTATTTATTTATTTTATTAATTTTATAAAGTTATATAAAAATCTTTTTATATTATCTTATAACAATTAAGTTAAGTTGTATGTTGACAAGTCACATAAGAAAAGAAGCATATTAATATAGTCTGAAACAAATACATACCAGTGAAAATTGTGGAGTGGAATTTTTATCTATGAGATCAGGATAAAATATATTGAATTTATATCCTTGGACTATCTTTGGAGGTGGATTATCCATATCATAATGGGTTTGGTTATATTTGTTCCATTCAAAGCCAGTGTGTACTCTGAAAGATAAAATAAATTTAACAAATTAACGAGCGATTTCAATAACATATTCATAGCAATCTCTTAAATGCTATCTGACAATTAATCATGGTTCCTACTCTACGGTTGCTCGCATTCCGACAAACAAAAAAAAAAAATTTAACAAATTAACGAGCGATTTCAATAACATATTCATAGCAATCTCTTAAATGCTATCTGACAATTAATCATGGTTCCTACTCTACGGTTGCTCGCATTCCGACAAACAAAGATTAAAAAATTTAACAAATTAACGAGCGATTTCAATAACATATTCATAGCAATCTCTTAAATGCTATCTGACAATTAATCATGGTTCCTACTCTACGGTTGCTCGCACTCCGACAAACAAAGATTAAAAAATTGTTGAATAATTCTTGTCACTTGAAAGAGCTCCTGAATTTTCCAAGTATAGATACAAATATACAAGTCTTAAACATTTGATAATGGAAACGGCAGTCTCCGAAAACCGGTTCATGTTTGAATAATAAATTAGCGATAGAACTATACAAGACACTTTAATTTTGAAATGAACTATTACCAAGCACCTTCTACCCAAAACTTTGAAGATCTATCTGATCTTTGTTTATTGAAACACCAAAACGAAGAAGTTAAAAAAACGGAAAAGAAATAGACTATGAAAACCGGTTGTTTATGACACTTATACATTAAAAACATTTCCGAGTTTCCAAAATGTTGTTTATGATAAATAAATTACCTGTTGAAATATCTGGGTTTGCGTGGTCTGTATTTATCGGACCACAAATATAGTTGGTCGGGTAAAGGTGCTTCCACACTAAATCTAACTTCATCTCCTCCCATATCTCTTCTAGCTTCTCTTTCTAAAGCTAATACTGTGGGATTTGCCGGTTCTTCAGAATCCTAAAAACATTTACAAAAATCATTAAATTACGCAAATTATATAATTTTAAAATGCATACAAATAAAATTAAAATAGTACTAATATTATACCTTTTGTTCCGTATTGAGAATTTTGTTTCTCAAAAAATCGATTCTTTGCTGGTCATGTTCCGGTTCTATGAGTATAGTTCCGGGTTCCACAGATTCCAATAAAGTGGGAGAATATCTTCCACTTACATACATTTTGATGAATTCCGTGGTCATGTCGGTTTCTTGCGATGCCCATCTACAACAGATATTGAAAATAAACTTTGATAATGGAAGAACCAACAAAATTTGCAAAAAAACATTCTTAAAATGAATGTAAAAAAAAATACAGGTTTTGTTCTTTGAGATGGCTGAAGCAAGATCGAAATGTAAAATAACCATAGAAAATTTATGACGTGTGCAAGAGAATTTAGGAAGAAATTTTAGTAGGAAAGTGTGAAAAAGAAATCGATTTCAACTTCAAAAGACAGTCATCTCTTCATATCAGAAGCAAAAGAAAGTGAGAAACATCATGTTGGTGTAAGAAGTGTGCTTGGATAGAAAGGAGTGGAGGGCCGTTCTCTCTTCTTACTCCCGAAGCGACACGGTGTGATGGATAAAAAAAACAAAATAGTAAAAAGGCCACTACATACTCTTCGTCACTCTCTTCATCCTTGCTGTCATTTTCCTTTTCCTGTTTGACTTCCACAGTACCGACATTGCTGGTGCTTGGACCTGCTTCGTCATCTACTTGGGTTTTAGGACCTTCAGATACTCCTTGTTCTTGCTTCAACATCTCTAATTTTTTTCGCAAGTTCTGTTGATGCCTGTCTCGAAGACGAGCTCTGGCCATATGTGCTGAAGGTAAACAAAAATAATTTTCAAGACTTTTATTTATCGTATGACAACTATAATAATATATACATCACATCATAGAACCTAAATTTTTTTTAAATAACCACTTATTTAATACAATGAAAGAAAATAATCTGAAGTCGTCAACTTTTTAAGCAAGTAACATTGATCTTCTAATATTTACTGACAACTGCTTGGATATGTGAAGTTGGCATTCATCTGTATTCTTTGCTTCGAAATATACATTTGTCCATTTGACAAAGGCGCCGTTGTTGAGTGCTGGCTGTGATTGTACTTGAATCTTTCACTAGAGTATTTATTTTATTCTCCACATATTCATGGGCAGTGTTTGAAATAGCTGCTTTTTATGCTTCATTTTTTTTAATAAACTTGTAAAAATGTTAAAAGGATAAAGCGAACTAGTATTAACTTCATTTACTTAGTGTGTTTTTTTTTTAAATGTTAAAAAAAGAAGGAATTTAATAATACCTTTTAACTGTGATAATAATGATTCCCAATATCCAATGTCTACTCCATCATGCCGGCCCTGTATTTTACTTTCTATTTGCTGCTGGAGAGCTTCTAGCTGGGGGCCTGTTTTTCCTTTAAACACCTAAAAAATAAAATAAACGATTATTAAAATGATCAACCACATTAAAGCCATTTCAAATGTGCAGCCATCGCAAAATGCTTAAAATATCCTGGACCGACATCATCAGCAACACAGAAGTCTTAACACAACCTTCCAAGACTTCGTACTTTGATCTCATTATGAGAGGTAAAAATATAATGCATTACAACTTGTCATGAAGGGAAAATAGAAAGCCCTAGAGGAGTCGGAAGGAAACAACTTTCTGGAAAACTGGCTCCGAAACATCCATGAGTGGACTAAAGTGAGAACTGTTGGAGATTTGTCCAGGGCAGCTGAATATAGGGAGGCTTTCTCTTAGGTGTTTGGAATAAGGGGGGAACCCTATAGGAAACCGTGTGATAGTATTTGAAAGAGTTGAATAGTTAATGCTGAAAAATGCATACCTGCGTAACATCTTGCACCACAGCGTGATGTATTCCGTCTCTCCTTCCACTGCCATCCTCACCTTCAGCTGCTCGTAGCTTCTCCAGTTCATCTTGTACAATGGTTGTTATGTCTGTCCAGTACGAAAGGTTCGCATCCTTCTCTAACTCCTTGTAAACCTGAAAAACACAAATTTGTTAGTTTAATAACCCAACGAAATGTGAGAGAGTAGATCGGAATAGGAAAGTTGGAGTTGATTCTAGTAAGGCTTGACTGTGAAGGGGGTGCCAACATCGAAGAGACCTGATATGGAACAAGTAGAAGACGAAGAATAACCCATAGAAAAAAATTTGCAACATATTTTATATGCTCATATAAATAACCAACAATATTAGCTCTCTAGTGAAAACAAAATGGAATTATTACAATAATCCCTTGCTACTTCCATGGTTTAGGTTTCATAGTGCATCATGGATCTTCGTCCATTGAAAGGCCAGTGAATTTCATTTCATAGAAGTTTTCTAGAATGTTCAAACTGTTAAGGAGTCATGAGGTCGCATTCTAATTGGATGGAGTCCCGTAATGGTAAGATCACTTTCCAGTTAGTCTGCTTTAAAAGAGCAGAACAACCAAGGAAGTTCATTTGGTATTACAATTTTTTTCAAATTCATACCTTTATATCTTCTAAAAGATCTTCTAGATCGTTAATTTGTAATCCATTGAGGTAAGTATACGGCTCGTGCATTTCCACAGCATCCACTTCACCTTCAGCACTGACATACCAAGCGAGAAGATCAATAGCTTTTGCTGTAAGCAGAAAATAACACGAATGAGGTAAGAAACAAAAATCAGAGCAACCCTAAACTTGCACTCAACAGAAGTGAACATGCACTTTACACCCGCATTTATCTTAATTGAAAATGTGCTCATAAGTGCGATGGAGTACAAACTGCCAAGACAGAAAAATTAACAAAGTAACTCTATAAAAGAGATGTTTGCACATTTCGCTAATTTATGAACAGATGAATACCTCTCCCATTCTGTATTCTAATCCTCGTCCTCAGTTTGGCTTGTTGCAAATGAAAAGCATCTTCTAGAGCTTGCCAATGTCTCCACTGGGCCGCCTCACGTCCTCTTTGAAGGCTCAAGGCTTCTTCTTCACGAGCCTCCCTCTCTGCTTCTCTTTCAATGCGCCTTTTTTTAACCTGAAGAATAACAAAATCAGTTTGTGGCTGAAACCATGATTCATTTGGAATGATTACGTACTAAAATGTTTACTTAATCGGATTATAAAGCACAGCCTAAGACACTCTACACCAGCGGTCATCACACTTTTCTGTTCAAGGGCCACATTAGACAATGTGAGCTCTCACCGCAGGCCGCATCTTGGGCACCAAACCCCCCCCCCACTGGATAGATTGAAAATAATCAAATAATGTTACTCTAACTTCAGCAATGATGACGTCTTGAGCACTTTGATTTCTCTTTGTGTTTTTTTTGTGTCTTGTTCTATTTTTTATGTACTATATTTAGTCTCCCCGAGACAGGCTTGGCCTAGTGGGTAGATTTATCATATTGTATTTTGTACTGAGATATTCTATTGAATAAATGTTTATTATTATTATTAACAGTAAAAAAATCACTTTGGGTTACCATAAAGAAAGTGTGAAAAATTGATTTGGACGCGGAAACTGAAAAATACTTATGAGGATACTTTGCCCTAAATAAAAAAATGGTTTCAGTTTTGAAAAATTAAGAAATTCACTTGATTCATCTTGGTAGCATGCTCACAGGAACATTCGACCCAGATGTGGAAGTCAAATGCAGAATGGAGGCAGCAAGAGCTGCATTTAATAAAATGAGAACTCTTTTCAGCAATGACAAGATGAATCTGAAACAAATATCTGACAACTAATGACTCTAAAAATTCATTACTGATGTTCAATTCTTGAATGGAACAAACCACCATGGGCTCACAACCGTCTTCTACTGTTGTTTCGAAGGCTGGCTTAGTGTGATCACTTTACGTTAACAACGTTCGCCATTAGGTGGTAATGTTTGAGTCTCCGAAACTCCTAATCATGAGAATTCTCGACATGTTCAACATGTCGAAAAATCTCATGTATGCAACAAATTGATATTAAATAATAATTAATGAAATATAAAGATAAAAAGTTGGAAATTATTGAGAACAAGAGAGCAACCAAATTTGAAGACTGCGACTGCTGCCATGTATTTGGCGCCAGGATATGACTATATCCATTTTTGTTAATGTCTCATATTTATCTGAAAGTCTGTATTGTTAATGTCTCATATGAATCTGAAACTGCGACAGAGAATGGTAAAATGCTATGTGTGGTCCGTACTGCTGTATGGCTATGAAACTTGGACTCTGAAGGCCAACACAATGAACAGGCTCGAGGCATTCAAGATGTGTTTACATGGCAGAATGCTCAAGATTCCTTGGACCGACTTGGTAACAAATTCAGAAGTCCTAAGTCGAACCGGGGCAGTGCGTGAAAGGTCGTAAAATTTCATATCTGGGACACAACACGCATGGGGAAAAGTATCGACTGATTCACCTGATACTAAAGGGAAAGATCGAGGGTTGCAGAGGAGCTGGAAGAAGGCAGATGTCCTGGCTGCGCAATATATGAGAATGGATGGGTTTCCGAGCAGCCCAGGACAGAGAGGGATTCGCCGCAGTGATCCCCAACGTTGGGAATACCTGACATGACACCAAAAGTTAATTGAAGACCTATCCCGTTCACCGCACCTCTTCAACATCAAGAAGTAAGGAAAAACGTTGACCAAATCGATGCTATCATTTGTAAATAATATCGTCGTCGATGCATTAATTAACTTATATCAGGGAGAGAAAAAATTAAAACGTTCAAAAATGTAAATGCAACGTATTGAAGGTGAAATAGATATGAAAAAATCGAGAATATTGTACTCGAATATGCTCGAATAAAAATTAATTCGTAAGCAGAGATCATCAAGCTATCCGTGGATATCAAAACACTCAATAGTTCATGACTTTGTGGAACTCGTCTGGTGAAAGATGGGCACCTACCACAAATCCTCACACTACCGCAGTAACAAACGCGAATTGAATTTTCTATTGCGAGTTTGGAGCTCTGTGGTGAAAATTCTATAAGGGTCGCATTATTACTGGGAACGAAAACTGATTTTGTCATTATGCTTTAGTATTACCGCAGTAGTTTTCGCAAGCACAATGCATGGTTTTGTAGGAAGCAATTGAAGAAAATCATCAAGGAAAATTGACAGCCAATGCCTGCTCCTCGACGACAACGCGCCGATTCGATTGGCGCGCGATGCTAAGGCTGGTATTCGATACTGTGGTTTGCAAAATTTCAATCAACTACCTTAAAGCCTAGCTCTGGTACCTACCGACAATTTTCTTTCCCGAAACAGAGAAACAAATGTCAATAGAAAGATATTTTCCGACGATGAAGAGTTTCAAAAACAATGAAGTGGCCAAAAACAATATTTTCCAGAGAAATATAAAAAATATTTTTGAAGGCTGTTGAAAAGATACATAAATTGGCGGTGGACTGGCTGATGGCGCTAGAGCCAAGCCTGTAGATGAGGATGGCACGCAGCCCTCTACGGGTGGAGATTTTCCGGTAATACCATACGAGAAGTAAAGAAAGTAATTGGCTTTTTATAAAGCGCATTAGGGACATTAGAAATACAAAAGTTATTCATGTAACTTTATTTTTTAATATTATGAATTTTAGGTATTTCTGTGTTTCCGACCCCCGTTTTCTATATTATTAACTTTGTACGAAAAATCGATTTAGGCAAGATTTGTCTATTGAAATGCCTCGCCGCGTCGCGGGCCATATAAAAATCTGAAACGGGCCGCAGATGACGACCACGGCTCTACACCCACTGCCATAATCTTTTCCTGTGATAGTAGATGGGATCAGTGTATTCCAAGATTGACAAGTATTTCATCTTGAATTCTTTTAATGTTTTTTTCTACAGGATGGTCATTTGATGTTCTCAGAAGCAGATGTTTCTTTCATGACCCTTTTCTATGCCCGTCATTTGACAGGTTTTGAGCCTAGTATAATAATATTTCTTTTGTGAAAGACATACCTTTTCCAGTTCAACTTTATTGTCAAATTGCTTTTGTCTGTTTCTTGCGTCAATTTCATCTTTAGTCGCTTTATCCATGCCCTCTCTAGATAATTTTTTATTCCACACAAAGGTTTGCGTCAGTTCCGCATCTCCAAATGGATTGTCTTGATTAGTATAATGCTGATATTCTCCATCCCAGCCCATTTTTTCACGGCGCTTTCGTTCTTTTTCACGCTTTTCTTTCAACCTCCGAGCTCTACAATTCAAGAAAAAAATCATGTATCGAGATTAATATGTACACATAAAACACCTAAATAAATAATAAAATTTCTAACTCATTGAGAAATATTTAAACTAAATAATAAATCGATGATTGTAAAGAAAAAATAACAACTAATGACTCTTAACAATACATTACTGATGTTCGATTTTTAAATGGAACAAACCACTACGGGCTTACGACCGTCTTCTACTGTTATTTCAAAGGCCGGCTTAGTGTGATCACTTTACGGTAACAACGTTCGCCATTAGGTGGTAATGTTTGTCTCCGAAACTCCTAATCATGAGAATTCTCAACATGTTCAACATGTCGAAAAATCTCATGTATGCAACAAGTAGAAATTTAATAATAAATGAAATATAGAGATAAAAGTTGGAAATTATTGAAAACAAGAGAGCGACCAATTTTAAAGACTGCGACTGCTGTCATGTATTTGGCGCCAGGATATGACTATACCCATTTTTGTTACTGTCTCATCTTTATTGCCTATTGGCTTTGTTGAAGAATCTAGACATAATTAGAACGTTGTGCGATAATTGTTAGCTTTATCAACCTTTTTTCTTCTGGAGTTTCATTGGCTTTCATTTTTTCTTTGAGCTTTTTCTTCTCAGCAATCTGTCTTAATCTTTCTTCTTCCAATCTCTTTAACAGTTTTAGTTCTTTCTCACTGCTTGTGTCACTGGACTCACTAGAAGAGCTGGAACTACTGGAGCTGGAAGATGAGCTGCTACTGCTCCTACTTTTAGTTTTTTTCTTACTATTATCTTTATGTTTTTTGTTTTTTCTTTCGTGAGAGACATCTCTTTTATATTTATTATTCTTCGAGTGTCTATCTTCAGAATTATCTCTTTTCAGGTACTGTGAAAATTTACTTCTTTTATCCTTGGGACTTTTGGATCTCCTTATACTATTTTTATTTCTGTGAGGTGATGTTCTACTATCTGAATCGTATTTTCTGTGAGTGGATCTTCCCCGATCTTTCATGTCCTTGGTGTATTTATCACGTTCTTTGTCGCGATCATATTCTCGTTTAGAATGTTTAGATGACCTGAAATGAAACAAAACACTTAAGTAATAACTCAAAATATTTATTTTAAATTACGACAAGATAAAGTGGGAAATTAGGTATCAGAATCTACATTTTGGTTATGGATATTTTGCGCAGAAGTGAAGATATATATCGAAATTTAAGGCTAATGCTTTTCAACTTACATTCTTATAATTTCCAAGATTAAAACTGAAATTTATCAGTTATTTATTGAACGTTAATGAAACGTAAAAAAAACTCGCACAAAAACCAAGAAAAGAAACGTCAACCATGTCAACCAATGTCAACTTAACGTCAAATTTGTAAACATAAAATCAAGCATAGACAATAAATTGTTGTCTTTGATAAATTTTTCTTTTCGAACGAGGAGGAAGTATAAAGGCAGAAACATACAGATAGACCATTAACGGCCACGTGGATTTTGACATTAGTCGGGAGGCATAAACATAAACAAAAAGATTAAGAGTTTATACATAAACCCATCACTATGGTTTGTGTATGTGTGGTGTGTGTCATAGACTTTTATACATATACCGGTATATGTATAAAAGTCTATGGTGTGTGTGTGTCGCCATGACCGCCATTTTGCATCCAGCCTAATGTCAGATGACGTCATCCTTTAATGGTCTATAAATGCGCATATTGCTTGGTGGGCAACCAAGAGTTTGTGTGTGTTTGTATGGTGTTTGATGAGTGTGTCGCTGTATCCTGCTGTTAATAATAATTTAAGCTGTATGATGGTCGTACTAGAGAATATGGAAAACAGCACTGACATAAAAGCTGTATATCCCGAAACAAATTTGGTCGATCCCGAAAGCTCTGGATTTCAAAATTATTTTATATGTATTTTTACAGCCATTGGTGGAAAATAAAAAAAATAAAATACTATGCAACGTCTCAAATAGACAAATCAATTCAAAATTTGAAATGTTGAACATGTCGAGAATTCTCATGATTAGGAGTTTCGGAGACTCAAGCACTACCACATAATGGCGAATGTTGTTAACGTAAAGTGATCACACTAAGCCAGCCTTCGAACAACAGTAGAAGACGGTCGTAAGCCCGTGGTGGTTTGTTCCATTAAAAAATTGAACAACGATACAATAGTTACCATCATTCAATCAATTCGTTAACATAAGCAATCGAATGTTCAAGATAACTGAACTAGCCTCGACGAAGCAATGAATCCATTTTTTTAATTTGAAAGAATTGATTTTTTTAATCATATGTGTAAGAGACAATGATAAATAACTTAAAATTGTATGACTTTTCTACCTTTGCGCTTGCACTCTCGTTCAAAATAAATACAATATTATTTGACTCTTTCACAAGTTAATAAAAGCATGTGTCGTAAAATATAATAATATTATGTGGTCGGCACATGGAATCGAATCTACGCTCTCCAGTACAAAAGTATGCGTTGTCAAGCACTTCTTGATTTTTTTTTCTTGGTTTTATCACAGTTATCACACCGAACATAATATAAACCATTAAAGGATGACGTCATCTGACATTGGCTGGAGGGACACCGGCTGCCATGGCGACACACACACACCACACATGCATAAACCATAGTGATGGGTAACAAAGTATTTTGCATAGCGACACACTCATACCAACTCTTAAACTTTTTGTTTATGTTTATCCCTCCAGGCTAATGTCAAAATCCACGTGGCCGTTAATGGTCTATTGTCGTGAGGTGCTGGCTACTTATCTTGTCTACCGTCCTCTGCTAGTTCTGTCGTTATAATTTGTAAACGCGCCAATATGAGTATTTCTATGGTGTCTATGGTGAATTTTGAATTTGTTCTCGTCCGTTGAATCGTTGACATACACATTCTTCATTTCGCTTACTTTTCTAGATTTTGTCGAGAGTTTAAACTGATTTACTAATTTTTTAGTCAGAAGTTTTAAGAGAAAATATAGAAATGGCTCATAAAGATAGCATATACTACTCAGATAAATATTACGATCAAGAATACGAGTATAGGTAAGTTCGATCTGTTTAGCAAAAGTTTGAGATTTGTTGATTACTTATATGCATGTTTCTTTTACGGTGAGGTGAAAGTGAAATTGTATTTTTGTAATAACAGCGTATTTTTATTTCAGACACGTTGTATTACCCAAAGAAATGGTGAAACTAATCCCTAAAAATCATTTAATGTCTGAGGCTGAATGGAGAAGTATTGGTGTTCAACAGAGTCAAGGTTGGGTTCACTACATGATACATATACCAGGTACATTGGTTTATTTTACGTTTATTTAAATATATGACAAATAACACATCCTTGCTTGGTTTTATAATGTTGTTTCTTGCCTTTTTTTACCCAGTCCCAACTTAGTTAATGCTTGGTTCTTTAATACCTGTTGCATTACTTTATAATTCATGCTTGAGTTCTGGCTCCAGACGTAGCCCAGCCGTGATACATAAAATTATTGCCACTGCCCTTGGCACCTTGTCTATACTTGTTAGATTTCCCTTTCTGGTCAACTTATTTCACAAGAATAATTAATGTTATGCTCTATATATTTCCATGCTCTTGTGTTTTACCAAATTAATATGTCAGCAGAAGTTAATGCCTAGTTCACACTATTCAAGTAATTTAGGTAAGTAGTTTAGTAGCCAAACATATCCAACGTTTAGTGCAGTAGACAAGTAGGCAGTTTGGGCCATTCCATCCATTTCGTTCTATTTTCTTAGGTAGGTATAGTTTAATAAATTTTATTACATTGGTTATTAAATCAATACAAAACAATAACTATTCAATGGTACTTTAAGATAGTTAGTTAATCGATAAATGCAATGTCTTCCAACTGCCCCCTACATTGTGTTGCATGCTGTGCGTCTTAAAAACCTTTCTTATTAATGAACTGTACTCGAATGTTGTGTGAATGAATTTTGGTATTATAGGGAGAAATTTAGTTACTAAATTACTTGCTCTAGTGTGTTTAGGCTTCAGCCTTTCCCATCGAGTATATTTCATCTATCCAGTAATTTGCCTCAAACTTAGCATCACCTTGCACTGTTGCTTCAAGATTTGTGCAAACGATGATATGCTCACCATCCTGGACCTCTCCACAGCCACATTCCGTATTTTGATTCAGTCAAATTTTGGTTGATATAATATGCATGTGAATAACTAAATTTGCTTGTTGTATTTCTTAACTTTAATGATAGAGTTGATGGCGATTAGGAATTTATTCAGGTTTAAAGTTGAGATAAAAAACAGGACTTCCATTCACAATCACCATAATACCTAATAAATTTTGAAATAATCTATCAATGTTTTAAAATACTATATAAAATAACTTATCATACTTCATAATGTGTGGCTTATTTTCTTCCGTATAGCCATCTCTTGATTTTTTTTTAAAGTTATTAAAAAAAATTCAAGAGATGGTCAAATATTGATCTTCGTCCCACTTCAGAATTAAAATTTATTGTGTTAACATATTATCTGAGTTAAATTCCGTATTTTATTAAGTTAAGATACATCATTTTCGACTGGGATAATCAGAACCAAGATACGACACCATATTCATATTTTCATACATTTTTCTTATTTTATTTATTTATCAGGCAATGGGGATTTGTTATTTTCGTAATTTCCTTACTTTAGATGTTGGAAAATGGGACAGCTGTTAATACAACAATTTTTTATTCTGCGGTGGACCGAAATTTAATGGGCTGGTCAGCTAGTTGTCTATAATACAAAATTTCTCACTTTTATGTATTGAACTAGTGATTGGTGATACATAATTCTCTCACTTTGTCTTTTGTAATAATGTTTTTTTGTGTGTTTGTTTGTTGCAGAACCGCATATCTTGTTATTCAAAAGAAAAATCACTACGCCCCCTCCCGTGAATTGCGATTGAAATGAAAAATTCCAGGCTGCGTCTTGAAAGAGTATTATTTTGTTATGTTTGTATATACTTATATATAGTTAGCATTATTCTAATTTTAATACTTAACCTGTAATTATTATATTCTAATGATGTGATCCCTAGTTTTATACTATTTTTACCATTCGTATGTGCATCTTTTAAAAGTTTTGCAGGGTACAAAATTTTAATAAGTAAAGTAGGTACATAATAATATGGTTTATAAAACGTCTATAAACGATTCTATTTTGTATACAAAAATAATGTGCATGTTAATTCTTTTCATATTTTGAGGTATCAGTATATTATAAATTGTTTTAATGTCATCTTTTGTTTTGAAATCATCCTTTGAAATTTTTAATAAATAAATTTTATGTTTTATACTCAAATTTTAAATTGTGTGATTTAATCAGAGTCAAATAACAGTTATCTATAATATATGTAAGTTCAAATGCATTTCAAATTTTTCTATGTGGACTGTATTAATGTTATTTCGTACTATATATTTTGAGTGTAGCGAACAGTTGTAAATATTTTAATTGTGTTTAATACCTCAAATATAATAATATGTAATGTGTTAGCTGATGTCGCATACTATCATGTAGACTCTTGTTATTTATTTCTGAATCTCTGCCACATTCCTATCTTCGAGCATGTATTCAGTAACAATAAAAATGTGATACGATGAAATGGATCGTTTTATTTTCTTTATTAATGGATCTCTCTCATCTCCCATCTTGGCAACAAGGGGTGTACCTCAGGGATGTAATTTGATACCTTAATTTATGTATGGGGATGAGCTTACTATCAGGGAATTGCAGAATTTTGAAAGGCTTTTGTATGCCCGAGGTTAATTTATGGATCTTTCAAGCCCCTGGCTTGATAAGTGTCGAATATTCTGGAGGATGTGTGGTTCACTGCTTTCCTCTAGTGCTCATTTTACTTTGACCCATACATTTTCACAAATTGTAGCCCTCTGTGGGGCCGCCGAACAGATAAAGGGGATTTTTTTTTGTTTAAAGGTGTATTGGGGAAATGTGAAAGAAGTGCTTGAAATTTCAATGTTTTATTTTCGATAAAAACATTTACATGCTCAGGAGGAGGTTGTATTCCCCATATGTAGAATGGGTCGTTTAAGAAAAAATGAGAACTTTTACCCATAGACTTTAAGGAGTGGTAGACTGAAAAAGGCTGAGAACTTATGCATAATCAAAACTAAGTATGAGATAGTACAAGAATATTCAAGACTGCGCATAAGAGCCAAGTCTTTGGAGGACTGATTTAAGAATGTACATACAGAACACATCCAAGTGAGAACATCATCATCCTTCACAACACATGTATTGCTATTGGTCAAAAGTGTATGAAGCGCGGACTGTCCTGGTTAAACCTAGACAGGTGACAAAACTGGGTGGCCTTGTTTTTCAATTGATACAAAACAAAACATCTCATAACATGATTGTTACAAGTCACGAATACAACATTTTTATAAATCTTAACAGAATATTATTTGAAAAGTTAATTAAAGAGCTGTAAATAAAAGCCAAGATGTATGTCACTATAGGCCATGAAAGAAGCTTAGCAGAATAAGTAAAAAATGTTCACTAAGTACATACCAAGTTTGTTAATTATAGTAATTTTTATAACTAAAAACACTTGAGTATTTCTCAATTTGTAAAGAAAAGTATTTCTCTTACATACTGGATCATTGAGGATAGTGATTGTGAGCTGCGGATAACAGAGAGGATTGCTCGCTGGCAACACATAAACCATGGGATACAACCTTTACTTATTCTATGCCCTCTGTTAGTAATGAGGAAACAAAGCAACACCACCTATATAAGAAGGCCTTAGTGCTGCGTCACATCGGGAGGCCCAACATTCACTCACCTATATCTGTATGTACTTACCTGTGCACTATGATATCTGTCTTCACACAGGCAGTCGTGACGCGGGAGGCCAAAAATGGCCGCCTGCACTAAGGCCTTCTTATATAGGTGGTGTTGAAACAAAGCAGGAGATGGATAACTTCAGTTTACTCATGACAAAAAGTTGGAAGATAAAAAAATATACTTTCTAATTATTTAATTTATTTATAGAACTCCAATTTCTAATTATGTACTTGACATTTTTTTTTAACAATGAGGTGTTTTTTAATCTTATAATGAGTGCGGATTATGAAAATTCTTATATCTGTCTATTAGTTTGAGCAATTCTAAATATGCCTGGAGAGAGTAGGTATCTACAACATACAGATTCAAAGAAGACAAAGGATTAAAAAGGAGTACCTACCTACTTTTTACAGTTATAACATTTTTATGTTTTTTTTTTCTCAATGCTGACCATCCTTTATTATGGGTTTTAACCAGGTTTTGAAAATAGAGGGTCGGAAGTATTTATATAGGGAGTAAAATAGTATCACTGCTGTTCTCCAACATTATCATCATACCTGAGGGCACAGATTTTTCAAAGGACAAGATGTTGTGAATCTCTATGTGGGGCATGGAGCACTATATTCTAGTCATGTAATTGGATATTGATTTGACTTTGAATATATTATGATGATGTGTTCTCTCTCTGGTCTCAGCCCTAGGATTGGTTTGCAGTAGGTAATGTGTTTCTATCTTTTTATCCTACGAATTCCTCTTTTGAGTTTTTTCTGGAAGGAACAGCACAATATATTGTTTCACAGATTCACAGATTCAGAAAAATACGCAAACTTTTTCCACATTGTATGTATGGTTATAAATGTTTTATACTTATGAGCTGTGTTATTTTTAAAAGAATAAACAGCTTGTGGACTTGGCAACAAAGTTCATCAACTGTTCAGGATGTCTCCATCTCCATATTATGCAGAGTTTACTTGAGGTGATGGCCGATGGGGCATTCACCCAAATTAACTATGTATTATCATGTCCTTTGATAAACATAACTTATCCTCTACTTTATAGGTAGTAGAAATTACTATAATAATAATTATTGTAGGCAGTAAAATTTAATATAGCCCTATTATTATATATTTTAATGAAAAAATATTACTTCTTATTCTCTGTCTGAGTTATTTTGAGATTTTATTGAGAAAGGTTTTGATTATGAGCAATTTTTACAATATAGTTTTTTTTTTAGTTTTTAGATAAAATGACGTTTTTAGGGCAATTATGATTACATTTTAAACAATTTTATTTAATTTTGAGTTAAATTAACAACCTAAGTATTGGCTTTTAAAACAAAATATTGGCACTGCCACGTATAGCCTCGGTAGCGCAGTAGGCAGCGCGTAAGTCTCATAATCTTAAGGTCGTGAGTTCGATCCTCACCCGGGGCATTTCTTTTTGTCTCTTTTTTTACATTAGAATTTGTTAAATTACATTTATAGTAATGCCAAAAGTTACGATAAGGTTGATTTTACGCTCTAGGAGTAACCGTGTAGTTTTCATTCTATATAAACTATCTTTTTGATTTTATAAAGGAGTTGATTTTCTTTGATATTTTTGTACGAAAGTATCAAAAAATGTTATCTTTTATGTCATAAGGGTTGTTTTTTTGAAATTTCAGAGAAAAAAAAAGATATTCCCCAGGTGAGGCTCGAACTCACAACCCCGGCATCGCTCACGACTACTGTCTTATAAGTACCGTGCGCTAACCAATTGCGCCACTGGGGACGATGAGCGGTGCGTCAAAATAACACAATAGAAACCTAGGGAACAAATTTGACCTTTGATAGGGAATCGCTCTGAAGATAGTTACATTAAACACCGGCCGCCAACTAAATAATCATAACAACAAATTGAACTGTCAAAATATCCATTATTTTGAGTTTTATAAACAATCTTCTGTCGACGCGAAAAGTAAATTATATTCCCGAACATTGTTTAATTGTATTTATCTTTACATTTTAAGTGAACAAGATAATAATATGACGTTATTTTATTTATTCCAAAACCGTAGGATTGTTTCTTTATTTTAGGTTATTTTTTAACAGATAAAATGAAAAGTACTAAACATTGGGGCGAGTTTGAGGATAAATTTGAAGATCAATATGCTTATTTGCCAAAAGTAAGTAATAAAATTGTATTTTTCAACTGGTAAATTACCCATATCTATAATTCCTCAGAGATAATGCTAAGAATAATGATGCTGATGATAAAATGAAGATATAATGTCTTTTGAGCTAGGAATTACCAATTTCAGATTTATTTCATGCTGATGTTGCCTAGATTATTCTTTAAAGCAAGGCTTGATCCTCAGGAATGATGTAGGAAAGAGAAAAAAGGGTATTTTAGTATAGTGCTGTATGTTACTAGTTCAGAAACATGTTTAAATGCATTTCGTTCCAGAAACTATAGGTCGACAACTATAAAAATACCATTCCATACACTAAAAATGCATTGGGGACTGGTGGTAACAGGGGGTAGCGGACAGCGCTAGGACGAATCACGTGCGGGTATTTCAGTTTCCCGCCGCCTTCGCAACGGGAAGGACGTCTGAGCTGGGGCTTAACGCTTTTTTGTATTTTATCATTTATAAAGGTGTCTGCAAACAAGCAAAATGAGTACCGACTTCAAACGATTAAATAGTAGTGCAAATTTAATCGTTTTACATGTTATGCAATATATTAGGTAATATAAAGTAGCAGCGGGTAAATCTACATTTCAAAATAAATACCTACGATTTCGATCCTTCCCTTTAATATTAGGTAGATATAACAGATTTAATTATTTTTTCTCTACTCTGACATGATAAAATATATGTTATAATAAACACAAAGCATAAAAAGAAATTGATAAATGGAGAAGATTCTAAAAGACCAATTCAGAAAACATATTAAGTAGGTACCAACCTAAAAAACGAATTCTTTAAATGTTCTATCAACAGTTATCAACCTTATATATTTTTATATCACAGCATCATAATAACAAATTAAAAGAAAACATACCTATTACGAAGAATATGACAAACGGAGGAGTAGCCAACATACAATTTCTTAGAGCCAACCTTCAACCCATTAGAAATTTTACAAACCTAGGTACTATTTTTTTTTAAAATTAACCCCTTAAAATGGTGTCTAATTGAGATGAGCATAATAAACTTTCTTAGAATTTACCTGTAACTGTAAGTACACTTTAAGTATTACGAGTATCCCAGCTAAAATGTATAAATGCCGTATACCTGCATCAGTAGCGACTTTTTAGCCCGTCTCCGGCTACCCTTACTTCGTCCCCCTGATTCCGCACCTACAGATTTTAGTGTTAGGAGTGGTATTATTATAGTTGTCGACCTATAACTTGTAAATAAAGATCTTTTTTAATAATAGAGATAAAAATATGTTATGGGTGATGGAGGACTGTATCTTATAGGGTATGGACATTGTTATGTTATGTAAATATGTAAGTCAAAAGGCAGAGCCATTTCAATCAAGCTAAAAGAACATCAAAGGCTTGTCAGGTTATTCCAAAATGACATACCATTACATTAAACAGGATTATCATTTAAGACACTGCATCAACATAACAATAACATGTTCCGATTAAAAGAAACAATTGATGAACAAAACATTCTGAACACTTACCTACATTGCATTGTACCCTTAGTTTTAAAATTCCTTAGGATAGTCCAGAAGTTAGCAAACCTTTTTATCTCATAGACCCGTTGCTATGTTTTTCAGTTTTTGGTAGATCCGCTGTAGGGTGAATAAGTAAAAAAAAAACACAAAATAAATCTATTTCACACTAGGTCGAGTAGGGAGTAATTTAGTAGCAAGTGTGATGCATAATGATTCTCAGCGGTGTGTTCTTTTTGAGTCTCGATTTTATGTTGCTTCCATTCAGCACTTATCTGCCCCCAATGAAATGTCTTAAATCAATTAGGTAGCTAGAGTAATTGTTTGTTTCTTTTTACTTAGTTGCATTATATTATTGCCACAATAAAAATCATAGATGTGACGCGTTGGTGGACGGTAGAGTGCAGTTACAAAAAAGCAACACCACCTTTATAAGAAGGCCTTAGCACTGGTGGCCATTTTGCCTCTAACGTCACACCCGAGAGTACAGGTAAGTACATACAGATATAGGAAAGTGCATACTGGGCTTTACAATGTGATGTCACAGTCTCAGCACTAAGGCTCTTATATAGGTGGTGTTGCAAAAAAGGGTATAAAAACGGTACAGTGTATTTTACTAAATAATGTTTTTGAATCGTCCCTTTTTTACATTTTAAGTCTTTTTTTTATATGAATTTCTATTTCTAGTTATTTAGATCTTTGGTTTTAATCTGTTCATTACTTTATTTTTAGGTTAATTTCAGTCAGCTAATTGAGGTGTCTTTGAATTCAGACAATGGTAACTCATGGTCCAGTGGACAGCAACAGCAAGGTGCCTTGGTGGGGCTGCCTTTAGATTCCATCACATTAGGTGCTGGTATATTGTCCCACAATGCTAGACTCTATGAAGAAGGAACACACCACCCTATTCCTCAGACCACTACCCACGTGGAACAACATCCACCAAATATACCACTGAGATATATTGACAAGGTTAAAAACCAGATAATTTTATAGCTAGCTATTTTACACATGAACCTATTGAAAGTAATGGACGGATACTTTGTTCAATATTTTGAAGCCGCGCGGGGAGGGAAAAAAGCATGCGGCGGCGCCATGTTGGTGGAACCACTATTGTGAGCATTTTGCATCAAATACATAAAAATAAATATGTACTCATTTTAATTAGAAAATGTAATGTTTTCGGATACTAATGCCCCTACCACACGCTCCATCTTACCTGCACAGGCAAAACGAGGTTCGTGAGTTGGAATTCCACTGCCGAATATTTCCATTTTCAGAACACTTAGGCTTTGCTTAGTGTTAAAGATGTCTAAAGTATATTGTTTACTGTGTTCACTTTCATTGTGCCCGGATTCATTAAAAAAAAAAACAGTTTGATGATGAAAACATTGTGTCATCGAAAAGCAAATGATTGGTGTAGGTGGTTATAAAAACTGTGGAGAACATTATAACAACACTTTGTTATTAAAATATGTACCTATCAATTTTTTTAAGTAATGAAAAATTGGCAAGATAGTTTTTTTTTTAAACTTTATTTCTGATGCGTTGAAATATTTAAACTTACATATTATATTTTCTATATCAAAACAGCTTGTACAGAAAACTTTAGAAATAATATCGTTCAGTTAAAATTTTTATAAAAACTTACCACCTAATGGCGAACGTTGTTAACGTAAAGTGATCACACTAAGCCAGCCTTCGAAATAACAGTAGAAGACGGTCGTAAGCCCGTAGTGGTTTGTTCTATTTAAAAATCGAACATTAGTCATGAATTATTAGAGTCATTAGTTGTTATTTTTTCTGTAAAATTTTTATAGTTTCATATTGTTTTAGGAATACTGTGATTGGTCCAAGGGTAGTTCAACTCCCTGGCTGGGCCGTGCCAGCACTAGTGACTGTAAACGTGCTCTGGTGCAGGCGTGTGCTTTGGAGTTAGCAACATACCCACCTTCTATATCAATAGCTACTTCAGCTTTAGAAACAATGGCAGATGCTGCTCATCATTTTCTCATACACCTCACACAAACCATGAGAATTATAGCTGACCGAGAAGCAAGCAATAAACCATCTGGTAAATAAAACAACAAAATTTATAAGACATTATAATGTACAAAAATTATTTAAATGGAATGCCGAGTTTTTTCTAAAGGGAAATGTGTTTTGATAGAAAGCTTAACTTAATAAATGTCATAATATCCTGATGAAATCATGCAAATAGAGGTTTCTAGGGATCATTTGTCTTGAAAATCTAGTAGCTTAAATCAGATGTTAGAAAACAGTAAACTTTGCTATTCAAATTGTTGACCTCGGTAGCCTAGTGATATAGGCTTGGACTTCAGATTAAGAGGTCCCGGATTTGATTCCCGGTCAGGTCAGAGTTTTTCTAAAAACACTTGAAATTTCTACCCGGGGCTTCTGCCTTTCTCAGATTGGATGTAACAGTTGACTGGAAAAAATTGCTTCAAGCCCAAAAATCCTCCAGCTACACTGACCCTTTTGTATTATGGAAGACATTTAGAGAAGTGTACATTTATTATTTAAAAAAGAAGCAATTATTGAAAGTATTATTCTCCTCTGTTTAATCCTTAGAAAAATAACTGGAATCCCTCAAGCGTGAGATCTTTCTGGAACATTCTTGGGCGACTGGATGTACAAAGTATCCAGTTCTTTCGTACTATGTAGTAGATTGATTTCTGAAGGTTCTTTTAGTGTTCAAAACATAAAAACCCATTATTAGTCCATTGTTCAGACTGAATTAGGCACCATCACAAATAGTTGATTGAAATGTCACAATAAGTAAATATTCATAGTACGGACTACAGGACAACGTCTGTCAAAAACAAAAATGTCATTTATAAAATCATTTTCAGGGTTTCCAGATTTGATGAGCAAAGTATTTGTGGAATTGGGAATTACGAATCTTCACGAATGGTACAATGACCGAGTTTTAGGTGCAAAACAAAAAGCTCTCACTAGATGTCGACAAGCTCAAGAAGAAGTTCCTCAAATTCATTTTCCGGCCTCGTTAGAAGCTTTAGGAGAAGCATCACTGGGTCCTGGATATCGGATGCTGCATTCTCTTGAGAATGCTCATCTGTTGCCCATCTTAGAATTGGATGATTCTGTACCTGATGCCCCATCTACATCCTAATATTGTTTATCAATCAATCAATGCTCCCTTTCACACCCAACTCAGGGGCATAGGGAGTCAACAAGAGCTCTCCATTGCGCGCGATCTTGCGCAATGTTTATGACTTCCTCCCACACCATGTCCAATTCCCTCAGCACTGCTTCGAAGGAGCGGAACACATCGCTTATACCTAATTTTTATATTGTAATATGTACCTATTTAAAAAAAAATATTTTCTCATTGAGTGTGTTTCCATTTCTTTTCTCATTTCTTGATATACTAAATTCTTCGATATGCCTGTTTATGTTATTAAGGATATAACTTTCTCAAACACAAAAATATTAATACTACGATAATAATTGAAGATCTTGGAAGGCCAGCATTCAATGGGTGAATGTCTAATTAAAGAATGCAATGGTATGAGTACTATTTTTTTACATATTTTATTTTATTCATTTTAAAGATGAACACTGCTCACCATTACAGTGTTTGACCTTTTCGGTGAGCAGTGGGAGAGAACATTACATACATGTCATAACATACAATACAAAAATAGTATCTTAAGTAGGTCTAGATATAAACAATAAAAAAAAAAAAACATAGGAACATAGTTCCAATTTAACCTTTCTTACTTCTTATACAGAACAAAAATTACAAAAATAATGCTACTATGAACAAAAGAGCAAATGACATTATATAAATAAATTGAAGATAATCAGTGTTCACGTAACAAACAACAAATAGCCATAAGTGTAAAAATACATAAGTGTCAGTATAGCAGGCGGAACTTAATCCTTGGAGCATCCTCTACCAGTCAACCAGTCCCGTCTAATATGAGACAGGATTCAACTTCGAGAAGATATTTCAGGTGAAAATACACATACATTGAAAATTTCTGACCCAACCGGGATTCGAACCAGGGACCTCTTGATCTGAAGTTGATACATTTGCCAATAGGCTACCATTCTCCTTTTTTGACCCCATTCGGGGGCAACGGGGGGCAGCTAGAACTCTCTACTTCGCTCGATCTCGCGCAGTTTTTTTGTCTTTATAAAAATGAATCTGTGTTCACTATATATTCTATCAAAGTGAACACAAATACACTGTATGACTCTTTCACAGTAAGCTACTTAAAGCTTGTGTCGCGAAAAAGGAAGATGGTCGACACCTGGGATCGAACCCAAGACCTCCGCATGAAACATTGCGAAAGCCGGCGTCCCGCTAGTCTACCAAACACTTCCCATACTCAGAGTTTCGATAAGCAACTCCAACACCATATTCAGACCCCGCTCTGCTTCATAGGAGCGGACCACAGTATGATAGTCTTCTTTGTCTTCGGGACCCTGATGATGAGAGGAAGAATAGCGCTCTCCTCGACCTACTGCCATTCGGCATCTTTAACACTCTCCAAAATGGTAGAAGTAATGGGCCCACGCTGGGTGCGCCGGCGTATAGAGTCGTTCGTTATGCGGTGGAACCAACTTATATTAAAAATTCTCCTGAGGCACCTCGTTTCGAAAGAATAGACTTTTTGTGCATGGACTTTGGTCAGGTGCCAGGAGAATGGGCAACACACACACGCATCAAACAATTAACATTTTCGTCTTGACACCAAACGCTGATGCTTTCCATATACCTATTGGTCATGTTGTTAAAGGCGCCCCTTGCTATACAGATGCGAATCGGGAGGTCAGTCCCCAGGTCAATAGAGATGGTAATGGTTGCTCCCAGTTGTTTGAACTTATCCACTCGGGATACCTGATTAACAGTCGATGATGTTCAGTAAATGTGAATCAGTGCAGGCGTTATTCGCCATGAGCTTCAAATCTGGCAATTTTCTAAAGATTTCCACATTTTTTAAAATGAATCTGAGCTTAGTCAAAGTGAATACAATTACGCTTTTGACATCTTTCACACTAAGCAAAAGGTTTGTATCGTGAAAGTGGAAATGGTTGGCACCGGGATTCGAGCCCACAAGTTGCAGAACGCTTCACTCATCGTTCATTTCCATCGATAAGTTTTAAAAAACGATCGAAGAATAATATGTAGGAATACAGGAGGTTTGGTTGATCGTTTGATAAACTGGTATGGTACAAAGTTAGATAATTTATTTTCTAATATATTGTACTTACCTACTCAAAATGTATATAAAGAGCTCCCTTTTTAGGCGTTTTTACAAAAAAAAAAATAGTAATCCCGTAATTTTATCTAGAAGTCACTCTGTAACTTTTTTTATTTATCCAACTATTTTTTCAAATTTCATATCTTTAGAAGAAATAGGTAATATAATCAAGAAAATGCCTTAATAAAAAGTTATATCCCTTCATATTCCAAAGAAACGTCCACGAAATAAGTTTACTTCAGATTTCAAAATTCTCAGAAAAAAATTTGATGGTCACTT
Organism: Mystacides longicornis; assembly: GCA_963576905.1. Taxonomy (NCBI): domain Eukaryota; kingdom Metazoa; phylum Arthropoda; class Insecta; order Trichoptera; family Leptoceridae; genus Mystacides; species Mystacides longicornis. Next base: position 18,228,883 of record OY756427.1, on the reverse strand, counting down.
TCACCAATGGTTCCTAACTTTTACGTAGCTCTTAGTGTCCTCCACTCCACACTATATAAAAGGCTACGAGCAACTTAAATGTTATGAACCGTTGGTGAATGTCTCCATGAGTTCTTCAAATTTCGTAAAATTTTTCCTTAAATATCAGTAAAACGGGAGAAAAATAGGGTTGCGTATTGGCACACCTTGCTGTGCCCCCCGAATATGGCTTGAACGCACTGATCTGAGAGGAAGCAGACAGGACAGAAGTGCATAGAGGAACCTAATGGTGACCAGATGCTCTACCTTGGGAGTGAACGTGAGTTGGTAAGGGTAAGGTTTATATTCTCTTTCAAACAGTATACCAACAACATGTGTGTATATAACAAGCAAAACGTATTTTTATTTCCAAATGATCTCTTCTATGTACCATACCAGTTTGTCTAACGTTTAACCATACACTCTGTATTCGCACATATCCATTTTCAACAACAGACGATGTGTGGACGCGCAACATCGCTATCAACTGTATCCAGATACAGTTGACGCAACTTTTTGTATCTCCAACATTTTGTTGGAGATACAAAAAGTTGCGATGTGTGGACATATCTTAAGAAAAATAAGTCTGCAGAAAGTTGGAGAAGAAGAAAAATAACATATGTATAAATTCTCTGCATGTTGTTATATTATGGGTAATTTTGGAATTATAAAAAAATAAAATAAAATCGATTTATTAAAAATATAATGTTCCTATGAGATAATAATTATATAAATGTCAGTGAATTAATATTACATGCAGAGGGTCGGGGCTCCAATATCAGTGTTGGCAATGTATATCTAGAGTAGATTAGATATAGTTATGATCTAAACACCTATCATTACTTATAAACAAACTATTCTCACCAATTAACATTGCCTTTTTCGTTGATGTGAATCTTATTTGTGGATTAATTTTTAACTTATTTTGAGGTTGATATTTTATTGCCTGTAGAAAAGCTGTCGATGTCGAGATATTTCTCATCTTAATTAAACACTGCAGTTTCGACATGCAGCTTTCCATTTCCTTTACTACTTCAGTGTCATAATCTGCAGTGTTTATATTTTTTAATAATTCAGCAATTATTGCTGTCTTCTTCTTATCAAAATGTGTTTGAATATCATTGTCATCAATACTCTGCCGACACAAACCTGATTGCTGCACCAAAGTATTAGCCCCTTCGACGAGTTCCGACTTAGCCATGGTCGAGTTGGAACTCGTTGGAGGGGCTAATCTTTTTTCATGCAAGATAACATAGTGTATGTGTTTGCATACTACATTATTATGTTCAAAGTCAGGGCAAGTACATGTAAACATATGTCTACAAACCTGACAAATTCTGCAAATATTCTGACAACATTTTAAATTGTTTAATTTTTTTACTTCGTATAATTTTGAAGACTTTGTCATCAGCTGAAATACCCCATCACTTTCTACTATATCGTACGTTGATGTCATCGCTTTGTTGTGCCTTTCACAATTGACCTTCGTTTGCTTTCCTTTAACTAAATTATTGTACGGATCGATTGTTCGTCTTTTTTGCCTTGGGCCACTTCCATTTTCAATATGAAAGCTATTTTTAATATTTTCTATGTCCTTTGCAGTTAATAAATTCATCCTATTTGGGTGAACTCCAATCGAAGCACCAACTGTTTGCAATATCCTGAAAAAAAAAGTTGTTACAATCTACAAAAGGTTGTACATCACTCCTAACACTTATAATTTTCATGAGAAAGGTGTCCTGTAAAGAGGGTCACTTAGGCACCAGGACTCGTGTTGGGGAACAGGGTGGCTATTCTCGTAATCAATCAGTTTAAGTTTAAAAACTGCAGTCACGGACCTAAAATGCGTTCGAATTTCAAAAAAATTGTATGAATACAAACTAATTTAAGAACGCCGTCTAGTCCAATCCGTCATTTTAAGAACAAATTTCAGTCAAGTTCGAATTAAGAACGCTACGAGAATACCCCAGCAGTGTTCTATAAATTATTAATAAAAACCCATATACTTTTTTATGATACTGATCAGGGTTGCTGCTGATATAGGTTTTTTCAATATCAGCGGATGCTGATTTTTTAAAATTAATATCAGCTGATGCTGATATTTATGAATTATTTTAGTAAAATATATCCAACTATGAAATTGTACGTAAAAGTGATAATTATTAAAAAAATATAAATACTAAAATAAAATATTAAGGAAATCAAAAAAAATATATGTGAAATAACTACATAAAATATTAAAAAAATGAGAAAAGACAATATAATAATTAAATTATTTAGTTTATGCTTTAAATACGAGAAGAATAAAAAAATAAGACAATATTATTATTGAAGAAGTATATGAATATTGTGCGAGGGGATCTACAGTTCTGCAGAGAGCGACGCCATCAATAGGCTTATGTTGCCCTCCAGGACAACCTTGACTAAGTAAAATGATTGGAATTCCTTTCCGGCCGATCTTCGTCAGTTGGAGTCTGAACAGGACACCAACTAAATATCAGCATTGATTAATGCGGATGCTGATATTGAAATCGACCCTGATTCTGATGTAACTACATAGGTATAGGCAAGAAGACCGGCCATCCTATTTTCTCTATTACCCTAAAAGAATGTGATATTACAGGATAATAACGTACTTGGTTGGTGGTACTCCATTAATCAGCTTTGAAGCCACAAAAATTTTATCCTCTATAGGTAATCTAATGTGTTGTAATTCAGGTGTGTGGCCATAATGAGTTTTTTGAAAAAACACTTTAATTTCATCTCGTTCATTAGATTTTCTTAGCTTAATATAGCTTGTACAGTTATTCTCCATCTTACAGGAGCCCTGGCTTTTCTCTCGTCTCTTGTACAGCTTCTCTTGGGATCTTTTGCTTTGGCCTGAAATTGATATTATGATATTGTCACCTTGGAAATACACAAACATTATTTCTCTATCCAGCTGAGTAAGTGTTGAATAATAAATTTGGAGATAAACAAGAGTATGAAGTTAGTAAGAAAAGTGAGTAAAAAAGGCTCTTACTTTTATCGAGACTTCTGTTACAATAAAAAAGTGACCTGTTCTCAGTTTTGTATTTCGCAATATAGTACGAAATACTGTTCTTCTCCATCTCTTTCTTCCATTCCTCAAATTCTGAAAATTGAAAAGCACCTAATTGAGGCATACATGTATGTAATTATATTGTATTCTTAAGTAGATACGACTCATTGGCAACTCACCACCCGTCACACCAATCTTGTTTACTTGCTGATATCGCTTGTACACTTAATTGCTCCCTATCCTTCAATGTTATATAGTAAATACATACAGTATGTATTGCTATTTTTCAATAATAATTAGTTTTTGTGTAGTTTATTGCAATGTTTGAGTTTAGAATTGTTTATTTTACTATAAATACATATTTTTCTGTATTTTCAGATAATTGGCCTGATTTTTTTGGGTTCCGACCATATCCCTAGTCCCAAAAGTGATGGATTGGAGTTCTACTGTAATTATTATGTGTATACAGGGTGACTGGTAATTCAATACATTCCTTGTAAAGGGCTATACTAGAGAAAATTTGCAACAATTTTGTTCCCATTAACCAGGGGTAAAATACCAGTGGTTTTCGAGTTATTTAACTTTTTAGAGTTTCTTTTCAATTTTCACCTTTTGACATAAAAATCAAAATTGTGAACAAAGTACTTCATTTAGGAAAGTAAAAATAAATTTTTCTAATAGTTAAAGAATAAAAGAATGGTCGAAGTAAAAAATCAAGAAGAAAATTTCAAAATCCTCATAAATATGACGTTTTTAAATCACAAGTCAGTTTTTTTCAGTTTTAATTTCGATTTTTCTAAGCTAGTTACTCCAAAAAAGTATAATATACTTGGCGTAAAAACCACAGGATAAACTTCCCCAATTAATAAGCTTTGCGAAAAGGTAAAAATGTTTACCAATTTACTACAGTTTTGGAAAAAATCAATATTATACGATCAGATGGTGCTATTAAGCCGTAGGCGTTTTCATACAAACGACTTTACTTCAACATGAATAAAATTCAAAGCTGCGCTTCGTTATGATTATCTACACTAGGTAGTCCAGCATTAGTATGGCGAAGTTGAACTGATTCTGCACCTTCTAATCGTTTAATAAGATTTATTTTCCGAAACTGTGGTAAAATAGAAAACATTCATACGCTTTCTGAAAGCTTATTAATTGGGGAAGTTTTTCTTGTGGTTTTTACGTCAAGTGTATTATACTTTTTTGGAGTAAGTCCGTTAGACAAATCGAAATAAAAAATAAAAAACACCGAATTGTGATTTTAAAACGTTGTATTTCTGAGGTTTTTAAGATTTTCTTCTTTTACATTTTAAGATTTTTTACATCAGCCTTTCCTTTATTCTTCAGCTATTGGAAAAGCATATATTTACTTTCCTAAATGGAGTACTTTGTACACAATTTTAAATTTTAGGTCAAAAGGTGGAAAATTGAAAAAAAACTCTAAAAAGTTAAATAACTCGAAAACCACTGGTATTTTACCCCTGGTAACAAAATTGTTGCAAATTTTCTCTAGTATAACCCCTTACAAGGAATGTATTGAATTACCAGTTACCCTGTATATAATAGGGTATTTGACACTATGAAAAATAAGATACAGATTGTGGTCATCCTGTTTGAAAATGGCCCAAGAAAGCTTATTTCTTTTATTTTACAACTTAAATAGGCTTATTTTTTATAAAAACACGTAATAAAAATCCAAATATTACTATGGAACTAGTCGCCGATGAAAACGCCTTGTGATTAGTTGTGGTCCCCGTGACGTCAAGGTGACGTCACCCCATGGTAAATGATAGTCATCAATCTCATACCAATACAGAAGTGTGACGTAAAATGCACCACGTGACCAGCGCCATTATACAAGACAGCGTTTTACGCGCGTTTTTGGATATTTAAACTTTAAACATGATTTTCATATAAAATATGGCATATCTTGAGAAAATATAAAGAGAATGTGCTTATAATGTATCGTAGAATAATTTAAAACGGTTTCTGGAAATTAGTCAAATACCCTATTATGATTATTATGATGGTACCTACCAGACATAGTCGAAACTGTGAATTCAACTTCTTCAAATTCTTTTCCATGGCTGGTTTTTAAGTGATCTATTAATTTTATATTAGAATCATAATATGCATCATCGCACTCTAAACATTTGAAATTTTTTTTGCGAGTACTGGAGACAATTTTGTGTGTGGTCCTAAGATGCCTGTTTCGTTTTGTATTAGTGGTAAAATTCTTGTTACAAGTCTCACATTGAAACGCCATTATTCAAGTGTATCTGTAACAAATAAAGAGGAAATTAATAAAATTTGAACACTTAAATGCTTGTTGATGTTTTTGTTTTTCACATGTCTGATTTTTAAACTGCATACGCTTACAATTAATGTACATGTGCTTGTAATTAATTTAATAAATTGTGCAAATGTAAGCGCCGTGAACATTAAATAAATAAATAATAACGTGATGCATTACACGTCATGTGAAACATCTTTCAGGTGTATGTAGGTATACATTTGCTATTATTTCAATTTTCTAGGGATTTATTTTGTTTCCAAACTATGAGTTATTCATTCATGCATATATTTTTTGTTCTTCTCTTCTTTTGTCACTCACATCATCATATCAGGGCACACAGAAAGGCTGTGGTGTTTTTCCATTTCGAGCATTTCGTATTGTCTCTCTCCACATAATTCCTAACGCTCTTGTATCATAGGAGCAATATAGAGTGAGAGGGTTTTCTTGGTGCCAGGACTCATGTGAGAGGAAAAGCAGCGCTCTTTTGCCCCAGCCAGAAGCACTGTCTCTCTCTGAATTTCCACACTGTGCAGAGCTTTCTTTCAATATTATATTTTTTGTATTGTTTAAGCACATACCAATCCAATCCAAACCCCCTTAAGGCCCCACTTAGGGGCATAGGGAGGCAACAAGAGCTCTCCATTGCGCAACGTTTATGACCTCCTCCCACATCATGTCCAGATCCCTCAGCTCTGCTTCGAAGGAGCGGAACACAGTATGAGAGGGTCTTCCTCGTCTTCGGGACCTTGATGGGAGGAAGAACAGCGCTCTCCTCGGCCAACTGTCATTCGGCATCTTTAACACATGTCCCAGCCAAGTCCATCTCCTCCACATAATGGTAGAAGTGATGGGCTCACGCTGGGTACGCCGACGTATAGCGTCGTTCGTGATGCGGTGGTACTATCTTATACCCAAAAATGCTCCTGAGGCACTTCGTTTCGAATGCAGATACTTTTTGTGCCAGGACTCACACCCATACAGGAGAGTGGGCAACACACACGCATCAAACAGTTTACATTTCGTCTCCACACTAAACGCCGACGCCTTCCATATTTTGGTCATGTTGTTAAAGGTGCCACTTGCCATAAAGATACGTCACCAGTGGTGGTAATGGTTGGTCCCAGGTACTTATGTTTATCCACCTGGGAGACCTGGTGACCATTGATGATTATCGAGGCAGGCATTATTCGCCATGAGCTCCGTCTTACTGGCATTGACTCGAAGGCCAAGGCGTGCTGTTTCATCGCAAAGTCTTGAAACACTGCGCTGTAATTCCTCCACTGTCGTACTGAACAACGCTAGGTGGTCCGCGTACTCCAGATCGCCCATTAGACCTGAGTTATTGGTATACCTCTTGCTCCTTGCACGGACTTTCTCAAGAGGAAGTCCATGACAATAATAAATATAATTGGAGCCAGTATGCAGCCCTCTCTGACTCCCGTGGTGATCCTGAAAGCTTCAGTGGGACCACCTGGCGTTTTGACGCTACACTCGGAGTCTTCATACAGGGACTGCACCATTTTAGCACCAAAGCACATACATACTATAACCTTTAATCATTAGAAACTGCAGGGGTATTCTGGTAGCGATCTTAATTCGAACTTGACTGAAACTTGTTCTTAAAATGATGGATTGGACTAGACCACGTTCTTAAACTAGTTTGTTTTCATACATTTTTTTTGAAATTCGAACGCATTTAAGTCCGGGACTGCAGTTTTTAAACTGAAACTGATTGATTACGAGAATATCCCTGCTGATTGTACTGTGTTTTCTCCCTGACATCTTCTTTTAATATAGTTCATACAGCATGTTCTACGAAACAGTAAGAATACGTGATAAATATAAAGAACTTACCCAAATAATATTGTTCACATACGACGACCTCAAAAACTAAAACGGCGCTAAAACATAAAAACAAAATAAACAAACGCAATAAACGTCAACTTAGTACTATTATTATCTATGGTCAACTTAAGAAGTTTACACGAGCTCCTAGGGTTGTTTTCTTTCCTCTTTTCGCCACCGGGGGCAGCACTGACAAACAGGGTCTAAAATTATGTTGGGCTATGACTAAATGTATGTAGAAGTGTGGTACAAGTCCATGTTTAATAGTTAAGATTTAAGTTTTTTTAATAAATAAAGAAATAAATATTATCATAAGGCAATTGCCACTACAATAAGGTCACTACCATCCGCAATTTGTCCCGCGATGTTCCGCTTTTTAGGTAAATAATGTAAAGTAAACTCCATATATACATTTGGCAAGAAAATAAAATAATCTTTACAATTTTTTTTGTTTATTTGTTACTATTTAGAATTTTTTTTTTAATTATAAAGTAGTTTTTATACATATTTTTGCGACGTAGATATACAATACTTATACATTTGGCCAAAAAAGAAGAAAAGAAGCAAATAATACCGACATATGTAGGTATACAATTCATGGTCTTCCATTACGATCTAACAACGAGCGTCTTCTTGCCATACCTCCACACAGAACTTCATTCTATGACTATTCTTTTTCTGTCCACGGTGCTCGTTGTTGGAATAATCTCCCGTCCTCGGCTAGATTGGCCAATAATATAAATTGTTTTAAAAAAATGGTCAAGATACATTTGTTGTCTTCTGGTGCATCGTAGACCCTATTTCCCCTATCCTACCCCTTTTTCCCACTCCACCCTATACTATTCCATTTGGTGTACTAAATCTAAATAAAATTTTGTATGAAAGTTTTTTTTTTTAGTTTGTTTTTTGTTAATGTTTGTTGATTATATGTATTGTGTGTATGTATTTGTGTATATATGTATGTATCTATATTTTTATTTTTATTATATGTGGTTGGATGTTAGAGATTGCTACGGCTATAATCCCGCCATTGCCACTTGTCTATACACTATTTTTTGTACACTATTTTTAATATGCATAAAGTATAAAATAAATAAATATGTACATGATTTAAAAAAAAAGAAAAATCTTTTATACCTATAAAGGTATCTAATAGTATGGTTGCGTCGTATAAAAATTTCCTTACCTCTCCCCCACCCCTTTAATACTGAAGTTTAAATCTGCGCTGCCAAACCTAACTATCTACCAACTTTTAAAAATACTAGTTATGGCGGGGCCTATATACAGAAAGCATGAATAAGATGTCTAAATGAAGGGTGGGTACCTGTAGCTAGAGGAGATGAAAAAAAAATAAACACCAACAAGCCACTTTTATGCAGGAATTTATATGGAAGACATAGGATTGTCATTAAATGTTAGACCCTTATTGTGGGTGCTGCCATCTGGTGTGAATTGCGGAAGCTCCCCAGAAAACACCCATATACCTAGACAGAGTACCAGTACAGTTTTGGAATGTCTGGATTATTCATTTTAGACACAAAAATGCTTTACCAGCACATTTCTTTGCGGATATTGACTTAATAATTTATTATTACGGATATTGTAATAATTATGCACACCGCTCATAATAAAGACACAATATGTTGCATAAGAATAATTATGTATTAGGGGAGGGAGGGGGAATGGCGTTCACTTAAGGCATAAACGCTGTACCGGTTGACTGAAAAAAATTGCGTCAGGCAATAAGTTCCACCGGCTATACTGACACCTTTGTATAGAAAAGTGTTATATTTTTTTCTATATTGGATTTTAATAAAAGTATGAAAACATAACAAAGATTTAACTATTCTATATTCAACATTTTAACACAAAACTTATTTATCTTTCACTTATTAGTAGTACGAAAACTTTAAAAAATCAGGTTTGAGCAGCATTACCCCTGCCTTCGGATAATGCCTCAATTTTATGTTAGATCAATTTTATGAAACTAATACAAAACAGATCAATTTAATACAATTAAATTAAAATATGTAATTACAAATGAATGATAATTATCTTTAACAATTATATTTAAATCTTATGCACATAAATCACAGATGTATCCACCTGGAGAATCCCATTCAGAGCATATAGCATGAGACCACATTCCACACGTGGTACAACGATACCACATCTCATTATTTTTTCCAAATTCTCTGCAAATATTGCATTAATTGTTATAGTTTTTACTATAAAAAATGACGATTGACAATCGTTTGTTTTGTATTCAAAAATATATCTGAAATATTCCAATAAATAATTATTGTTTAAAATTCTTACCGGTATCGCTAAATAGAATCTCTCAGTATGTAGAGAAAAAATGCCGAACTTTTCGACAAAAACACTACCTAATTCGAGAATTAGATCTTCGCGGAGGAAAACAAACAAATGTGTTTCACCATCTCGTGTTGTGAGCCGGCTAAATTTACTCGTCATTCTGCCGTTGCTTCTCTCCCTCCCCACTTCCCATCGTGTCTTTTGTTTCTTTACACCAGTTTGGGTTTTTGAGGTGAGCGCCATTACCCGGTGGGCGGCATTCCCCCTGCTTACCCTATACTTATCGTAATTCGTAACACCCAGGATTACACGAGGGTTCATATTTTATTATCAGTGCAGCGCCTTCGGTTTATGAAGCGATTTTAATAGCTAATTTTTAACTCAAATAGTCCTTGAAAACCATTATAGAATAACCTCATATTTTATCATTAAGATTTATCATTGATCCACAGGGATACCCAAATACAAATTGCCATAGACAGCAGTAATAGTGGGTAGGTACCTAAGTAGGTACTAGACCGATTCCATAATAATAATGAGAATAAATAATTGAACTAGGTAGGTACATAAATATTCTTTGAATTCTGCGTGAATTAAACTTAAACCGAACATTTTTTTTAAAAGCAGCAATGACTTATTCTCTTACTCTAAGGACTCATTATATTTTTATTACAAAATGAATCCATAGATGGAGTCATTGCTATCTTTATTTCAAACCTCGTGGTGTACGTCAATCAAGCTTATGAAATACACCGATAGATGGCGACAACATTTTAAAGTGGTAAACAGTACCTACTCACATGGTTTGAAATATAAATTAATAAATAGGTGATTTGAAACGTTTTGTGCAACAGGCTTCCGTTTTGGGTGGTAATTTAATTGATTTTTAACAAAACTAATAAAAAAATCGTCACGGGAGTGTGATCGAGATATTTCACACTCCGGCCGCACGGGGATGTAGCTCAGTGGTAGAGCGTTCGCTTTGCATGTGAAAGGCCCCGGGTTCGATCCCCGGCATCTCCAAATTTTTTTTCAGAAAAATTGTCTCATTTTTACACTATGGAATCATTAAATTTTTTATTCTATTTTCTTTATGATGGCAAACTTTTTGCCTTTTCTTCAAAACTTCATGCTGCTCGTTAAGCAGCTCTCGTTAAGACTAAAGATAATCTTTCAACAAGTATGATTTTTTTGTATTTTATTGCCTAATGTAAAAAGCCTACCCATTCTGCCGACTGACGGCACTTCAGGTAGACAGGACGATAGGGTTGAATTCCGCTTGATCGTAAATGGTCGTAAGAATTGGCTGAGGTCTGCTCGAGGAATACAGGTTCGAGTCATGTAAGGGAGTTGGGGATTTTTCATGGGAAGGTTCCGATATTTTGGAATATGAAGGTTTTGGACGAATTTGACCACCTTATGTATAGTCATCACACTAAGCCAGTCCTCGAAACGGCAGTAGAAGACGGGCGTAAGCCCGTACAAATTTGCAAAAAAAATACATTTTGGAATCCAACATTAATATTGATGCAAGTACATAATATATTGAATCAAATACCCATTAATTCATTTTAATGTATCACTCAGGAATACAGAACACATTTTTATGTTGAGATCAGTGAACCTCCAAAACGTTTTAATCAGCACATGTTGAGACGAGATGCCAACAGCATAATTTATGATGAATGAAGTCATTTCCAGCTTTTTAGGCAGCATGATGAGTCGCGAATGTTCGTCGTTCATTATTATTTGAGTTCGAAAAGAATTTATTAATACAATTGTATGTACAAAATTAGTGGTTTATTCTTCGTGAAAAAAAAAATCCTGAATGCAAAGAATATCCTGGAAGCGTGAAGAGAAATGATACTAAAGCCATTGCCCCAAATCGTAGACGGACTTTATGATAAAGATGAACGAGATTTATAAAACAATATGTAACAGAAGTATTAACGAACCCACTAAAAAACAAGTGACTAGTTTAAATAATTCGTTAGCTCCGCTTGGAATGAATGCGAAGCCAACAAGCCTAGTAAAGGCATTTCAAGAAGAAGAAGAAGTTGAAGAAGATTAAAGGTTATTATAGACTTCATACACGAAGGTAACCAGCGTAAAAGGGAAGAGCAAAAACCCTGAAAGGAAAGACATCAAAAGACACGTTTAAATAGTATTTAGATATTAATCACAATACAGGCACAGCTTGCATAAGAGATATTCAATAGAAAAGATATACAAAACATTTGTTGTCTTCTGGTGCATCGTAGACTCTATTTCCCCTATCCTACCCCTTTTTCCCACTCCACCCTAAACTATCCCATTTGGTGTACTATATCTAAATAAAATTTTGTATGAATTTTTTTTTTTTTTTTTTTGTTTTTTGTTGGTGTTTGTTGATTATATGTATTGTGTGTATGTATTTGTGTATATATTATGTATGTATCTATATTTTTATTTTTATCATATGTGGTTGGATGTTAGAGATTGCTACGGCTATAATCCCGCCATTGCCACTTGTCTATACACTATTTTTTGTACACTATTTTTAATATGCATAAAGTATAAAATAAATAAATAAATAAATAAATAACAGAAGCTAAAAGACAGCTAAATTAAAAAAAAAAAGTTGATTATCAAGGTTTTTTAGTGATTAATCGAATGCAAAAGACACTTTTTTACAACAAAACATGACACTCCTGCTCCGACAATAATTCATAAAAAGGATTTCAGTAACAAATGAAGTGTTTTGTTTACTTCTGAAACTACTGCCAGTTTGATGAAAAAATGATAATGACGTTGACATCTACATAATAATTCAGAAATGTTTGTGTGCTTTCTATCGTATATGTGAACATCACGCTCAAAATACAAATGCTACGTCTGATATGAATCTGCGCAGAGCGGTGCAATTTGCTTGAGAAGGTTTTTAAATACAATTTGCTGCATTAACTTTAATATATTTAGAGCTATTTAAAAAGCTCTATTTTTTAGGATCTTCATACAAATTTCTCAAAAAGACAGTAAGCCATCTTTTGGAAACAAAATTACTCATGTAATCATTGAATGGAATCTTGGTATTACGATATGAAAATGTAATAAAATAATTGTAGATTGATTTGTTATACATATAAATGTTATTCAAATCTTATTATTCTCAATAAATAAAGATTTAATGAAAAAATTTGCAAAATGATTCCTCCATTTTGAAGTTTGACAGATAGCGCAAATCACCCTCTATGGGTGGAGAGCCTAATTAATTATCACACATTAGGGAATGTAGCTAAGATTCAAACCACAGAGCTATCTCTCTCTATGAAAACTTGCAAATTATGTCGGTAGGTTCGTATAATATTATGAGGTCGGTGAAACAAAAATTTTAAAAGTGTCATTCTTCTTTATTTCCTGTGCTTATGTCAGTTATAGAGGTCTGTTAAGCAATGGGAAGCTAGACTAGAACCTGTTTAATTACCTACCGATCAAGCCTGACAATCGGAATCAAAAACGTAAAGCAAGACGGGTATAAGCTAGTATAGAATAAAGATGGGTCTCTCGGGTGCTCCCTATTCCTATGAAGCACCTACTTGTCCATTGTCCTATATCATGGTTAAGTGTCGGCTTTTTCTTTAGTGAAAAAACTAGTTTAGTCGAGATATTCTGTGATAATTAATTATTGTCCATTTACCTCCGGAATTTTGTGTATTTTTTAATCTCAAGGTAGGTACTAAGTATTTGAACTCTTCCAATGCATACCTACACTCGGTGTAATGTCATTCTACAATTTGCGCGTACTGCGAATCTGGACCACACAAGAGTTTTAGTTAAATATACGCATTCATTTTATTTTGTTTGTGTTGACATTTTGATGGCATCATTTGCTTTATCATCTTTGTTTTTAAAAGACATGTCAGCAATTTTCTCAAACATTTGGCTGTCTTCGTGTACCTACCTAAAGTTGTTACTTATGAGTATTTTTTTAGCTTTCTACGTATCCACTCTATTTCGGCTCTTTTTGTTTCTTGCTTACTCCTTTCTTACTCCATTGACATTTTATCCCTGGTGTTTTTTCATGTAATTTGTCAAAAAGATATATCTGTTTGTTATTCGGAGACGTCAATATTGTAATTGCTGACATGAGCTCTTCATCCTTCCTTATAAAGAACAAATCATCAACCTCTTACTTTTCATTAAAGTTTCATGCTTCTTTTTTCTAACAACCGTATTTTGGAATGTTTTTTACTATTTTTTATAGGTCTGCGATGAAGCTCAATTTTTCTTCCATATCTTGTGGCTTTCTGCTGGTCGAGGTCCTCAAGAATTTGGAACCTTAGCGATTCTACTGTTAATTCATGTGTTCATAGATGGACAAGTTCCTATATCTAAAACTATATTATTTCCAATTTCCTAACATTTTTTTTGTAAAAAATTAAAACAAATTAAAGTTCACATGATAAGAACACAAATATACATATTTCTTAATTTTTTCGAGTCAAGATCATCAAAGAAAAATTTTGATGTTGTAGATATTTGGTACCTATAGATACCAAAAATCGGGAGTTGAGTGAATTTCCCATCATATTAATGCATTTGCACCTAGCCTGCATTCATCCTATATGGAACAGAAAAAAGTTATTCTCCAAGAAGGATATTTACCATTTATTTCTCACCCGTACCGTAAAGAGTGTATGTGTGTACTCTACATTATTCAGTCATTAAAAGAAACTCTTCTATTGAATGCGACTCGTGATACTGAATAATGTGTACGTGATGTCCATTTTGTTGCATCAACAGCGTGGTGGGATCAGTGATAATTATTTTTTTCTCATGATTATTAAACAAAAAAAAAACCGAATGCCAATTCCAATTCTCACACGCATTGCATAAATTACGACCAACTGTAGTTGTTAATCAAGGGATGAGTTTGTCTGTTAAAAACCGCCATCTCTTGCAATAATCTCATTGCACGAAAATGTTAAGTTGCCAAAATATGCAACAGTTGTCGACAGTTATGTACGATTTCGATTGTTTCTCAGAGTTTGACCGAATTGATAATGTGTTGAATCGTACGATTAATGGAGACAACAAGGAAAAAAGGACACCGATATTCGGTGGAAATGCATGGAACCGAATGCTGAACGTTTCTCGAAAAGAATGATCATTCTAAGACAGTAATTAATGTTAAAGATCTTTAGTTCTTTAACAGGTCATACCTACAGTTACTGAATGCATCTACAATGATAATAATATGTGTACTTATATTGTGTATTTTACACAGTTAGTTATTCTAATTATACTTTGTTAAATATAAAATGAAACGTGTTGATGTACATAGTATAAAGGTAGGTAGTAGCTTACCAAGCGATTATCAACACTCAGGTTAATACAGCGTGAATGTCTGGAGGATAAAATTTTCTAAAACAAATAGATAGTCATTAAATTGTGATGTTTACTCGCTGCTCTGATATTAGCGGATATTTATTTATTTACTTACACGTTTTGTACATATCTGCATATTATTATTCTATGCGGAGAAACTAATCTGTGCACTAAATCTAATGAATAGAAATAATAATATACTTACTAAGAAACAATAACCATAAAGTTTTCACATAGGAAAGTTCTACTTAAGAGTAGGTACAATTTTCCTATAAATTGAGATCAACTAAAGATACCTTCAATAATGTAAACTTCACCAATAATAATGGATTGACAAACCTCTAGTCCCTCAAGGAAATAAATTTCTTCTTATTAAGTACATAAATGGTCCCCGGATCGATTTCCGGTTGAGTCAGAAAAATTGTCATGGTTTATGACATAAAATTTTGTTCCATTGGTGAGATTTTGTCGGAAATGGGATGAGACTGGTTAAGTAGAAAAATATGACCCAGGAAATTTTTTCACACTCTATTTACCCAAGTTGCACAAGAGGTTTAGAAATTTTGGAAATAGAATGTTTGAGAACATAACAACTTTTTCTAGTCTGGCGTGCTACTTGGATATTTAATGCCCGGCAGATTTTCAAAATGTCATCATTTTGAGTGAGATAATTACATTTTATGCAAAATTTTCATTCGTTCATTGTTTTACAATTTATTTGTTTCATTGAATGTCTATTAACAAATCTACCTACCCCTGAATCCTAGAAGACTACTCTTGAAATTCGATCCCGATTTCAATGTCGTTCGTCTATACTTTTTATACTAAAAGTACTTGTATTACTCATAGTACATGGAATATATTGCTCATAGTAGGTATATGGAATATACATGAGTTTTATCGGGTTTCAAAAAAAAAAATGATTTCGCTGAAATTAATTTTCTCGACGTTTTCGAGGGTGTAGTACCCGTACCTACCCATACGCGTACGCCAAAAATGTGTGCGCACCCATAACTCATAGTAATTCTTATCCGATTTGATTGAAATTTGGTAGAACGGTTAGCCCCTCAATGTAGATGAGTTAGTAAAATGTTGAGATCTGTACCTTCAGGGGAACCCTCTTAAAGTATCCAAAGAAAATTTCACTTGTTCTAGAAAAAGGCCTAAAAAAAAATTTCTTCGATTTTCATAAAATTTGGTACCTATACGGGTTGGTCTTATGCTTCTACACAAGCACGTAAAATTTGAGGTCCGTAACTTCAGTGGGTCCCCCTTAAAGTACCGATTAATATTGAATATGTAGTTCTAAAGCAGATAATAAAAATCTCCAATAGTCGATATCATTTTAAAGTTTCTATAATAATTCCAAGGATAAATTCATTTTAATCGTAAAATTATGAATTTTTATGCAAAGATATTTTTATACGAAAAGGCTGTTATAATATACTATGAGTTCTGGGCTACCCTAGCAGCTTTTTTATTTATACTACAGGGTGGGGCAGAATGGACTCCCTACTTTCAAACACTTACTGTAGAGCGCGCAGGTGGGTTAGCGGAGTGGAAGTAGTAACGTTAGGTGGAAGAAGCGACGCCATTTTCATTCCAG
The DNA here is from genome assembly GCA_963576905.1 of Mystacides longicornis. Lineage (NCBI taxonomy): Eukaryota > Metazoa > Arthropoda > Insecta > Trichoptera > Leptoceridae > Mystacides > Mystacides longicornis. The sequence goes on along the minus strand of OY756427.1, from coordinate 18,212,392 downwards.
TAGTCACATGCAGTGGTTCGGTGAGCATCGAGGCTTTGTCGTAGAAACGTTCGTTAAAAACAATGATAGTGTGGTGGCGACGCAGAGGGCTTTTCGTAGGCTATCGTTGTTTTTAAAGAACGTTTCTACGACAAAGCCTCGATGCTCACCGGACCACTGCATGACGACTACTTGAAATGAAAATATTTTTTTCGTAACGCAATACCGGTTTCAAAATAGATGTGTATTATGTAACGTTATTTTTATGCTTAGCAAACTTAATGTCACGATGAAATTGTTATTAAGATTGAAATTGGATCGGAATCACGATGTAAATGCAGAGCATGGCCTCTGATGAAATTCATTTAGTTAGGGGAACCATGAATTGAAGATTCAGACATTTGTTCTGTTATTTAAGACGACGTTTTGAGACAAACTTTGGTTTTTATACCTACTCGTTAAGTTGGAATTATGAACGACTATGAGCTTTTGATAGCCTTCTACTGCAATTTCGAAGGCTGGCTTTTATGTTTTTATTGAAATAGCAAAAAAGAGAAGATAAAACTCAGCAAGGGCTGTAAACACTACCAGATACGGAATTGCAAATTATTTAATAGAAGGATCTAATGAAAAAACAAACCAAAATAAAGTTATGTGTCTTCATCTCAATAGGCAAAAAATGGAAATGTCAACATATTATGGGCGATGGCTAGCAATTAAATTCTTCACCACCTTAACTGTTAATATTACGGTTAGATTTCTGAATAGGTTTGTTTGCTATATCGCAGCAATTTGTAGACACAAGTAAATTACACATAAACTCAATAATATCATTTTGCTATACTACATTAGGCCTAGGCCTACACAGAAAAAAAAAATATCTCAGGTCAAGAGGATTTCTCTTAAGTTGAGAAACTACAATTTCATATATAACGAAAAAATTATTTTCTCAGCCTTAGAAAATTTTCATCTTCGTTGAAAAAATTATAATTCTCAGAACAAGATTTTATTTCTCAATTCAAGAGAGATATCATTATATAAGAAAAAAAATTCTCAAAAAGAAGAAAAAAAATTTTAGTTCAAGAAATTAAAACTCTCAAACCAAGTAAACGTAAAATTCTCAATTCAATAATACACATTTCTTTATTGAAGATATGAAATTTCTCAAACTAAGCTACTATTTTTTTAACGTAAGAATACATGCTGTTCATGAAAGAGCATTAATTCTCGGAACAAGTAAAAGATTTTCTCAATCGAAGAATGAAGTTTCTCTGCATGAAATTTAAATATGCTTAAAGTGAGATAGGCATATCTTAATCCAATATGTTAAACCTCTTTATCAAAAACTTTATGTTTCTTCCCAATAATAAATAATTTTTTGATGTACATAAGAGTATTATTTTTTATTTCACTTTTAAAGGTGGCTACATACCATGCAAAGTTATAAATTTTTTTTATTTACAATCTAATAATGAAAATATTGTGAATATTTAAAGATGGTAAGTAAAAAATTCAACAACTATACATGATGTTAATATGTAGTCACATTTAAAAGTGAAATAAAAAATAATATTCTTATGAAAATCAAAAAATTATTTATTATTACGAAGAAACATAAAATTTTTAATAAAGAGATTTAACATACTAATTGGATTAACGTAATATGTGTATCAAGCCTGTAAGGAGTCTGTTAAAAAAAACATTAAATTTTATTTTATTTATTTATTTTTTCAATTTAAGGCGTTAGCCGTGTATGTATTCATACATTTTTTTATACAATTCGTTATACAACAATGCTTTGACAGACAGATGGAAGTGTAAAATAGTTATCAGGAATGTAAAATCGCATCGCCAGATGAGTATTCCAGTCGAAAGCGATTCTACATCCATCGTCATTTATATAAAATTTAAAAATAAATAACAATATTAAAGACAATTATACGACAGTAATAAGCCCTCCAATTCTAAACATTCACACAAAAATACATTATTTAATTCATTATGGATATATAATATGGAAATAGTGAAATAATTATTGTCAGATCAAGTGAGAAATTCGATTAACATGTAGATAATATCTATCATTATATTATAATGATGTATATAAAAAAATTAAGAATGTCTAAATATAAGCAGGTCAAGTAAACATAAATTATAATGCAGTAATGACAATGATAGTGATAGTCAGTCAGTTAGTAATTAAATTTAATTTAAATAATTTACTTAATCAAATTATTTCAATTAATAAAGGTAGAAAGTTAGTTATAATTAATTATAATCAACATTTGCAGTTTCTATAAAATGTAAGTGTACCTACCATCAGTTCTTAAATGATAATCATGCTAAAAAAATACATCTGAATTACATCTACAAAAATATTAATAATTTTAAAAGTTGGAAATTATTACTGAAATATAGGTGTCCTTCTCTGAGTTAATACAAGAGTATATAATTTATGATATTTATATTTTATACAATTAACTAAATACCATTCAACATAACTTTTTCTTGACAATTAAACTTTTTTTTAAATCATGGAGCTTCATAAGAAGATATTCCTTCTTATTCGATGGCGCTACAGCTCAAATCGAGCCTGGGACTCCTGAAGATAGCTCCTCTACTGCGGTCCGCCAATCCGTCACCTGCATAAGCTGTGCCGCACCCTTCCTAATATTGTCTTCGCATCTGAGCCTAGTTCTTCCAACTAATCTTACACTTGGATGACACTCGAGGAACCTCCTGGTGATGTCATTCTCTGCAGATGCCCGGCTCACTTCTTCTCGTTATCTGAAAAACAATATTCCATTACTATGTATCTCAATAAGATCACGGCCTGCTCACGAAGATAAATGATGAAGATAATATTTTTTACTAGAGTGGCAAGTAGTATAATTGTAATTTTTTTATATTCTTTATAAATTACAATACCATTTATTGTTATTATTGTAATATAGGTAATATATTAACTGTCAGTAACAAAGAAAGAGAAAATTATGAAGTGGAAAATGTCAAGTGTAATGACTTACCAACACATTACTTCTGGGATCCTCCAGTATGGGCCATTGACTCAAAAACGTTGCCTCTGTTTTATCAGTTTATGTTCTTCGAAGTTGAAATATTGATTTCCACTTTCTAAATACTTCATCCCATGGTTCTCTATTAAATTTAAACCATATTAAATCTTCATCGTGGTGCAAATCTAAAAAATAATACACATATACAAAATTTGTAGAAATTAGAAGCAAAGCCGTTTATTGGCAAATAAATAAATAATAATTACCTAACCATTGTTTTCTTCGAGAGGTGATAATTATTATTGTTTCTGGATTCGGCAGTCTGATTCAGCTATCTTCACCACACAAGATGTTTCCTACATTGTCTATTAGCTTGCTCTAGACTGCAATGTATTTTCTTCTTATTGCCTCTTTAATTGGTCTTGCGAAGTATGACCTCTCTGCTTCTTTTGGAAATTAATGGTTAGTCCTATGATTTTTGTATTCTATTCATCATTTGTTATACGGCTGAAACGACGAAATAATTATTTAACTTAACATGTCTTATAACATAGAAACCACTATGTCAATGATTGCCTCAAACGGGCTCATACAAATTTTAGGTTAGATTGTCCAAAACCAGTGGTACGGTAATACATACTTGAATGATCTTTTTTGACGGTATAAGACCAGATAATATACAGATATACACTAAAGTAAATCGCAAAAGGTAAAGCTTTAGTTGAGTCACTCCTAACGATTTCGAAGTTATTTTATATACGATCTGAATAGGTTAGGTTGAAGGTTGGTACGTAGTTAAAAAATCGGGTTAGATTAGTTTTACCTAGCAAAAGTACTAAATTATACCATAAATATGTTCATATACATTCTATAAATGAAAAAAAATCGATTACTTAACATATTTTTTTATGGTTGACCATTGAAAAGTTTTAAACATACTTACATAAAAAATGTCATTGTATTCACCGACAAAAATGTTAGTGCTTTCTCTTCCGACACTGAAGACTTTCAATTATTTATTATCATAAAACACTTCGTCATTTGGATTAAACAAATTATCACTCTCCCTTTTACAAAACTTCACACCGAATCGCACAAAAAAAACTAGATTTATAACAAAAAATAATCATACACCATCATAATACTTTCTTGACAATTGAGGTTGACAACACAATATAAACTCGAGAAACGACACGAAGATTGCCGAATGGTCGGAGTATCGTTAAAAGCCGAAGACGCGTCGACGGTGCGCGCGCCGTTCAAAACATAATGGAAATCCCCGTTTATATGGATATAGGACACAAAATAAATTTTCGCTCGGGGCTCGGCTCTTCATTTGAGACTATAATTTCTTGAATCAACAAAACGTTTTCTTCAATGAAAGTTTTGTGTTTTTACTTAATCCAAGATATTCAAATTACTTAGAATGAGATAAAATCTCTTAGAGCAAGAAAACAATGTTTATTAAAATGAGAAAAAAAATTGTTCGATTGGAGATATGTGGTTTACTTAATCCAAGGAAATATTCTTAACTCAAGACAATAAACTCTTGAATTGCCTGAGACAGTTTAAATTCTTGGATTGAGAGAATAAAATCCAGTTGTTTTTTCTGTGTAGGCATTCTGTGCATGAGTGCGCTTTGATAGAGGGACATTACATGTGGAAGTTAAGGAAGAAAGTGCACGGCAATAAAATGACCATAGCTGACACCAGTGGAAAGTTTTTGCAGCGACATCATTGCCCAGTGGGAAGTCTTGCGATCGTGGAATGAATTAAACGCATGGCTTGACAACTCTTGGTCATGAAGTTTTTCCAGTAATGCTTATCATATTAGTATATCCGAATTTTATATAGCTATTTATTTCATTATTTCCTATTCAAAAGTATGCCGTGAATTCCTTTAAGCATTTTCTTACATTCAAATGGCACCCTTGTGTTGTCTAATTTCAGACAGGGATACAACCCTAAATATAAATAATTATCCTCATAGAAGACTAAATATAAAAAAAACACTCGTACTATCCCCACTGATCAGGAATAGCTTGGGACCTCTTATACTTAAAAATATATTGCCTAGTGCCTTGAGGCATGTATATTTTCTAGGCTAGAAGTGATTGAAAGCATGAAAAATACATAAAACTTCTAAGGCCCTGTCCTAACTGAAAAGTGATCGCGCGACCATGCGATGAGTGATCATACGATGTTCTCAATTTGAAAGAACGCTTTCCAGTTAGGACACACGTTAACTCGACTGATACCTTTTACTCATGGATCCCATCATGCCGTTTATCGAACGGGGTACGGACGGAGAGTACGGACTTCCACTATTTCCTATCCAAACAAACCTCTCTCGCTTATAAATACCTTTTAATATGATGAATAGTATTAAACTCAGTTATTGACATAACTTCGAAATTGATGTTCGCAAATAAAAGGTTTCACTAACCTGATGTTGATATTTTTCAAGAAACAAATTCTCCAGTTAAAGGCAGACGCATCACTAACAAAACCCTATAAAGTCTCGATTATGACGAGTTTTTGCATTCAAACGGATAATATCGTAATAATTGTTGTCATCGCACCATCAGTGTAGATAAAAATAACATTTTATAGTCGCAATTAATGTAGAGTTAGCAATATAAATGCAATCGATAATCTGTGTTTTATTAGCGAGGAATGGGACCTCACAATAACACTTCATATGCCTACGTAATATGTAAGCAGGTAGGTATGTGACGCAATGTGGTGTCCCCTTCAAGTTTTAATTATGCATAAAAATAATTGAATTGAAATTAAACTAAAAGAAATGTTAAAAGTCGCTAAAACATTTGTATACATACAACAGCAATGTCAAACTAAGACTGAATTTGTTATTAAAAAATGTAGAATAGGTACGTAACAACTAATGAATCTAACAATTCATAACTGATGTTCGATTTTTAAATGGAGCAAACCACTACGGGCTTACGACCGTCTTCTACTGTTATTTTGAAGGCTGGCTTAGTGTGATCACTTTACGTTAACAACGTTCGCCATTACAAGCGTTCGCCAAGGGGGGGCAGCTGCCATTAAAAATGTAGCCAATTCATATTTTCCTCATCCTCCATAATATAGGGTATACAGAGAATAGCCTATGAATGGGTCAAATTGCCCCCCCCCTGGGCCCTGGGCTAGCGACGGCCTTGCGCCATTAGGTGGTAATGTTTAAGTCTCCGAAGCTCCTAATCATGAGAATTCTCAACATGTCTAAAAATCCCATATAGGTATGCAACAAGTAGATATTTAACAATCAACGAAATATAGAGAAAAAGTTGGAAATTATTGAGAACATGAGAGCAACCAAATTTAAAGACTGCGACTGCTGTCATGTATTTGGCGCCAGGATATGACTATATCAATTTTTGTTAATGTCTCATCTTTATTGCCTATTGGCTTTGTTGGTGCACAACTTTCTAATTATGTCTAGATTCTTGTGACCATTTTTCAGGACTAGATCTTAAAGAATTCGTAACAACTAATGAGTAACAATTTATTACTGGTGTTCGATTTTTAAATGTCACAAAAAAGTACAGGTCAAATAATAATAATGAAGGAGAAAGAGAAAGAATGTAGTCAAATAAGGATCAAAATTATTTTCGGCAAAATATTATAACTGTCTATTTATTTCAAGAGAATTGAGACTTAATAAATGAAGAATATTAGCCGGGTAACAAAATAAATATTTAAAACATGATAAGGGAGAGTCATCCCTCAGCCGGCAGCCAAAAAGATTCTATAAATTTACAGATTAAAGAAAGGCACATGGTTTTGCTCTTTCAGTATAAATTTTATAAAGCTCCTCAGCTTTCGTCAATTTCGCGTTGACAATATTTTTAGATGACGCTGACGAAAGCGCATGAGGTTTAAATTTATAGTAAAAGTGTAACTTCAATGTTTTAATAAGTATTGGTATTAAAACTAACTTTACAGCTAAGTACCATACTACTTATTTTTATTACTCAACTTGGCATGCAGAAAATAATGCTGCATATTTATTTATTTATAATTTTAGAAACACCAACAGAACACTGATATAAACATAATACAACAAAATCACACAACACATACGAAATTCACCAGTGCTCCGCAATAAGAGGTGTCCGCCACTAGACTATAGATTGAGTCCATAGTACACAAATTTCAGTTAAACGATGTTATTCCAAACTTAAGTACTTAAGAAGAGAGTTGCTAGCCGACTTGCGTACAGCTTTCTTTATTAAATAGCTAATAATATGGTCTTGGGTTCGATTTCCAGTATCGACTACTTGCCTTATGAAATCTTTGTATGTGAAGGGAAAATGTATTTTTATTCACATTTAGGGAACAATATTTTACTGTAGTAAAACGTTACAGCCTGGACACCAATCTAAATACCTGACCAAGGAAATGGGAGATTTATTCCGCAACGGGGTAAAATAATGGGATAAAAGCGATAGCAAAGAATGATGTAATGAATGAGATAAAAGATTTTTAATATTAGATTCTTAAATCTCAAAATAACCTACCTAAAAAAACTTTAATTATTTTTTTACCTACCTGCATTAAAAACAGCATAAGTTTGATAGCGGTTGAATATCAAATTACTGGCAAAAACATTAAGGTTGGGTTCCAAATAATGCCCATTCAGGTAGCTGGTAGACCCTCTGCGGTAAGACATCGGGCAGTGTTGACGTCTTTATAGCTTGGCACACAATGTATTGACGTTTTAAAATAAATAATACGTGGGCTGAAACTTGATATCCATTATTTTATAATTTAAAGGAATTGGATATTCGTTCATATTGATTTTATCAATCACGAAGTTTGATTTAAGATAAAATACCTATTTTGATAATTTCTGATGAACGAAGTAAGTACACGAGTACCTTTAGGTAAGTTTATTAGATACTAGCTTTCCCGACAGACGTTGTCCTGTGTTCCTAACTATGAATATTTAAATCGAATTTGTATAAGGATAAATAAGCTATTTACCTTTTAACCAATGTAATTTAGATCGATGCATCTATTTCAATGCATAAAATTCCATCGAAATTCTGTCAATCGCACCAACTATGTCATTGGTTTTTCTTCGTACGCTACTAGAAAATATACAGGCCCTTACTTAGACTTAGATATATCAATGATGTAACGGTTTATACCACGTACGGCATTGATATTTTTTCGTACGTTAATAGAAAATATAAAGACTCTTACTTAGATATATCAATGAAGTACAATTGCTTTTTTCAATAAACTATCATTAAAAAATTCAATGACATTGCATAGATCAATTCCTCTCCAATACCTGCTAATTTCCAATAAAACCTACGGGAAAATACCGAGTATGAAAATTCAATGACGGAGCATGGAAAAAACCGATGCTTCACTCTGAGTCAAAAAAAAAAACAGTTCTTACGAGAAAAATCTCTAGAAATACGAGCTTTTCCCCCTTACTTTTCTCTCAGTGTGGTAGAATAAAAGGCGTCTGGAGTAATTTGTCTGTAATATTCTTATATTTGATTTATATCTACACCGGCATAGTAGCCGTTTGTAATTCTAAAAAAACCAGTGTGTGGGCAGGTACAATATTCTCGAATGTCGATCTATGCTTATTGTTTCTACTCAGCAGGCCAGCAAGTTAACCGCTCATCCGAGTTTTATTTCACCCTACCGGAAGAAAGACGACCAATACCTACTAAAAATCAAGCGTTGGAGTCCTAACTCCTGTCAGGTGAATGGAAGAGAATTACGTATGGAATTATCTTTCGCCGGCAATATTGACAACTTTGTGTGGAAAATAAATGAAAAGTTTGTGGAACAATTATGAATCTGGATTAAAATGAGTGAACTGATTCCTCAATTTACATGTTTAATGTTAGAGAGCGCGAATAACGTCAAACATAAAAATGTCATTTGAATTTACGCATTAAACGAATCCATTAAGTGCATTTACTCGTCACCCATCCAGAGATTTAATCCACATCTATTTTGAATTTGTGCTCCAACTCAAATAACAATATTTAACCGCGTTTCCGTTTCACCAGCGGATTGTTAATTGAATCCAAATAGGGTTGGCATTTAGCCTGATAATTGAAGCGTACACACGAACTCGTAAGCTTTTAACGTTACCTACCATACGCTAACATACAGTTGTTTCAATTTAATTTAAATGAAATATGCAATTCATAACATTATGATTACGTACTAGTGGACCAGTCGAACTTCGTCCTGACTTCATCCTTTCGTTTACGAATAGAAGTTGGGTCTCTGTAGGTATAGGTTATAGAGCAGCTGAATTACATGAATTAAAATTTTTATGAAATGCAAAAAAAATATTTCCATTTCTTTAAAATATTTTTTTTATTGCAAACACTACATCATATTTCATTTTTTTACGTTATAATTTACCAATGTAACAATAATTATTAAAAGTCAGATTTGGTAAATAATAAATCTTAAACTTCTCTCAAGAATTTAGATGCCTATTAATAGGAAAAGAAATTTCAAGTCTGATTGGTATTTTCGTAAATAAGCGCGTTATAAAGTTGTTGGTAGACCAGTGTATTATAGTACCTAGGTATGTTCGACCAGTCGACTGCTTTCGTACGTACAGCGTGTACCTACTGAAAGTCGTGGGTTCAAATCCCGGTGCCGACCATTTCCACTTTTACAACACACATTTTGCATTATGCGATGTGGGCTTAATCAGATGGTGATGGGTCTATTTTTGGTTTAGGTATGTGTTGTAGCTTGTTTTTTGGTGGCATTTGGTTGTGGTGTAGTTGTTGGGAAGAATCATTAACGGTTGTTATAATTCAAATTAAACTCAAAATTTGCGCAATTTAATTTAATTATAATTGTCAACTCAATCTGAAGATTTCCTTTAATTTACGCTTAAATAAATAATTTGTTGCAAGGATCTTTTTTTTTTCTTGGCGCGTCAGATGAAGTCCTTCCGACTTTATTCTGAAACCTTGCACTTTTTGTCTACTATTTTTATTTTTGAAGATGAGAGCTTAGGATCCTGAAACATCCAGGGGTATGTGATTATGTGAAGTCGTCACACTTGACGTCAGAGCAATGACTTCTTTATTTTCCTGCTTATTCCATGTCCCTTATTCCTATCCCTCACTCTTTTCCTTCTTCCCATTATTCCCAGCTGAGCCTGCACATATTGTTACATTAGTTTTTCTTTTTCCTATTTTCTGTTGTTTGTCTTACTTTTAACCCGCTCGCTGTTAATGTCTACGTATAAACTTTACTGGTGTTCTTATTGTCCATACTATTTGTGTAATTGTTTGTTATAAAATCATTGTTTGTATATTTGTTTAATAAAATAATTAAAAAAAAAAAAAAAATGTGAAAGATGTCGAAAGTGTATATTTGTGCACTTTGGGGGAACAGAAACTGATTTTTATAAAAAAAAATGTATTTCATTATAAACATTAAATTTGATCAGTTAGGACACATCAATAAGTTTATTAGGTATCACTCTCCCATCTATAAATGACAAATTATACCGTTTTTACGATAAGAATCAACTGCGGTTGCTCACCGCTTAAAAATATCCTGAATTCAATCGAATACATTATATATTAGAAGATTCAAAGTTAGCTGCAATATTTCATATTTTATAGGAACGCTGTTTAGACCAGTATTTACTAAACGTGTTCGAGCATTCCGTGTTTAGTTCCAGGCTGGTGAGGTGTTATTGGTAGAGAGCACGATACGATAGGACGTAACTCATGTCTTTGTATCTTAATGTTGGATTTTGCTGTGGGTGTTATGTATCGTGGAAGTCAGCAAGGCAATCCTTATTCCTTTTACATACCTACATATTGTAAAGTATTAGAAAACTAGCAGCAAAACCTGTCGGACGACAGGCTTAGTAATGGGTAATGAATTATTTGATTGTCTTATAAGTAAATCAGTTATTCGGCCCTTAAACAGTAACTCGTTTTTTTTAATATTATTACAAACTAGCTGATACCCGCCTTGCTTTATGTTGATGATTTGGCTCGTCAGACTTGAGCAGTAGAGGTTATTGAAAAGGTTTTGTCTGCAGCTTTCCCCTTTTCAGGACCAGGAGTATAATTAGGGATTGCTTTCCGGAAAACCGGATCCGGTATTCTGGCGGATACGGCATCAAAATGCTCATATCGAATCCGGTACTAATTTACGGATCCGGAGATCGGATCCGGTTAATCATATTAATGGATATTTCGACTTACTCAACATGGACCGGACTCGAACCAGTATTATAGCAATTCCACAAGGTAATTGTAGGTAAAATTGAAGGAGCCCCAAAGATATAAAGAGAAGAGGAAGCTAATGCGCGCAGTGGAATGCTGCTTATTTTGCCTCCTTGTGCCCAAGGTGGGGTTTCAAAGGTAGTGTTCACTGATCGGCGAGTATAGGGACTCATATTATTGATTTTTGAACACAATATAATTGTTATGGCAATAATATTCTACACAAGTGCATTGATACAACTTTACAGGAAGTGGTCTAGTTTAGTTAAAAGACATTCTAATACGTGGGCGCTATTAGAGTGGTAGTGGTACCTACCTCTGACTAAACCTTGGTATTATTTGAATCCTTGGCATCATCTTACTTTATGTGGTGGTATCAGGCAAGTCTTGTGTTAGTCTAGCCTTTGATATTTCAGCAGGTACGTAGGAAGATATAAATATTATCATTTGTAATCTTTAAACTACTTCAAGAGACAAAGAAATAAAACTTACAGATTGAGGAGACCGTTATTCTTTCTTTAGAAATCAAGATGCCGAAATTTTATCAGACATCTCTAATGATTATCGCTGGCATGGTATCAGAAAAAGTTCTTGAATTTGCTCAAGATAAGGCATTGTGTATTTTTGTCTCTCTAAAAAAATCTTTCCCTTTGTAAACGAGTCTCTGAAATGAATCATTAGAGAATTTAAAAACCGGTACAGCCGCGCACGAAAATATACCTATACAGTGATGTTTATTAAGTTCAAAAGTATATAAGGTGACAAGTAATGTGAAGGAAATATCCTTTTTCTAAGTATAGAGTGCAGGACAAACAGGAGGTGTTCGAAGCAAAAGCCTTCTTCCTTTATGTGTACCTACGTGATGTGTACACATTAACAATCCCTCGTCAAATGATTGCAACCGTTAACATAATATAAATGTACACTGGAAATTTATGAGCTTTCTCATATAAAACATTATAGAATAGCTGAGAAGGGAATAATTAAATTATTAATGGAATGATTCGTACATTTCATTTTTTTTTATCAATTTAAGTGAAATATTATATCCTTTACAACAACTTTCAGCACTTATTCACAGACACAGCAAGGATGAAAAGTCGTACACCAAATATGAAGTGAAGACTGATGTCTGCCCATTGTAGGACATCAGTATTCAAGGAACAGGAAGATCCGAGAGAAGACAGGACTCAATCTTAACAGAAGAATTAAGGAACAACTCACAAACAAAGATAACTCCCATGATAAGTTTGGACTACTGAGGGCATTGGAACGAGGCTATGCGAGGAAGGCCATCATCTGGAAGTGAACTGGAGCAGCTGTGCAAGAAGAAACTGTTAATGTTTACTTATAACGAGTTCAAACAAACAATTTGTACTTTTCTTCTTCTAAACAGCTGCAGCTGGACCATATCCTCACTTGTATAAAAGGAATGACCATAGGAATTTCTGTGACAATTGTGGATGGTAAGCGATGTCTCAATAATATCATAATTTTTAGGGGAGGCCAATGTCAAATTTCTCCCTAAAATAGGTTTGACATCATCAAATTGTGCTGTCCCAAAAAAGAAATTTTAAGATTAATTTTATTCCCAATTTTCGCAAATTGATATAAATGACAGTTGAGTCTGTTAATTCGACAAGCAGATGTAGAGAGCTGATTATCTTCCCCGTTATTTTTACCCGCGTTGCCAAAGATCTACCCATCGCGCATTGCAGTTGGTAAATACATCACATGTTAAGTCATAGAATTTATTACTTAAATGTAAATCGATTTAGACATAACGAGACTCGGCTGTCTGCGCGGAGTGATGGCGCAGGTGATTAGAAGATAGTTCCGTCAATCCCAGCTCGATCATCCATCAAAATATCTCTCCAGAGACATTAACGTAAATGAGCGTGTCTATAGTGGAGATCAAGTAAAATGATCTTGGTCTTTAGCTGTGCTCGATGTTAATTTACTCTTAACAGTTCCCAGCGATGCGATTTATCTCTCTGAGTATTGATGGCTCTGTGTGAAGGGAAGTTAATGGTCATTTTCAATGATCTGGGTCTTTAATTATCAGAAGAATTACTCATAGAGTTTTGAACTTAAGTAAAACTCCAATACATATTAATTTAGATGTTTCTATTTCATAAAACGAAGAATATATGGAAAGACTCTGTGGATTATGGAAAGGAATGTGGTATGGAAGATAGTGTTGTGACAGCGTTTGGAAAGAATGAAAGCAAACGGAATGAGAAAGACAATTTATAATGTTGAAAGGAAAGGTGTAAGAAAGAGTGGCCGTCCAAGAATGACATGGATCGAACACATCGACTTCATCCTAAGGACAGGTCAAAATTAAGAGAAATAGGAGAGGTTGTATGAGAAATGGCATGTCGTTGGAAGAAGCGAAAGAAGTGTGCTTGGATAGAAAAGAGTAGAGGTTCGTTCTCTCTGCCTACCTAAAATGAATAGTAAGAATTTTAAAATTCTAAATACCTACTAAAAATCCTTTAAACTGAATAATAACTCACTCTTGCTGATTTTCACTGTCATAATTATTAAACAAGCTGATCTTGTCAATGATGTGTTGCCATTATACATAAAGCATTTGATATTCGTTGCCGATAATTTCGCAGGTCATACCGTTCAGAAATACAACGGTTTTATTAAATTTATAGTAAGTATACCTACATATTATATGTATAACATTGAATTGTCAATGGTTTCTCTTTTGATCTTTTTTTAGATCAGCCTCAGAACTCAACCATCAACCCTATTATTAAATAAGTACCTAGGTATCTATAATTTAAAGTTGTTTTGAAAATACGTTATTTTCTTAGAGTGTGGGTTTTCTGACAATAAACATCAATCTGATCCATGTTAAATTTATATTAAATTTCAATTAACCGTTTATAAATTATATGCTTATTAGATATTACTATATAATTGAATTCCTTCCCACACTGATCAAGTCATAGTATACTTTGACCAGCAGACAAAATATACTTATTGACGGATATTGGAGTAAAGAACGTCCAGATATTGCTACATAGGTCACACTAAAAATTTCCGAAACTGAGCACTTCAATCAATCAATCAATCAAATCTCCCTTTGAACTCCACTTAGGAGCATAGGGAGGCAACAAGAGCTCTCCATTGCGCTCGATCTTGAGCAATGCTTATGACTGAGCACTTACATAAACAATATTTAAAAATAATTACAGCATTTGAAAATGGAACTCTTTGGCTGTAGAATGCAGTTTGACTGTCAATTGTTTTTACACTGTGACGCCTTTTTAAAAATTCAGTGTCTTCATTAATATGGATTTAACGTGGGAAAATTTTCGTAGTATGATTTTCTTCGATTTTAAATGTAATTTGACAGCTCGGCAGAGCCTCGTTCAGCTTCAAACTGCTTTTGCCCATCAAGGCGCACCATGCAATACGACTATTTATAGTTGGTTTTCAGAATTCAAGCGCGGTCGTGTCAAACTCAATGACGAATTTCGTGATGGTCGCCCGTCCACCGCTGTGAACAACAAGAACATCGATGCTGTACGCCGTATGATCGAAATATGTAGACAGGCATGCGACCTACCATGAGATTCGAGCATCCTTAGACATAGGCATGAGTCAAATATAATCAATCCAACACAAACATTTGGATGTGAAAAAGATGTGCTCGCGATGGATCCCACATAAATTGACTGACGCTTAAAAAGCGGACCGCGTCACTTGGTGTTATTCTTTGCTTACTATACATATAACTAAGGTGCTTCAAATTTGGTGTGGGCCATAGTAACAGGTGGCGAAACATGAATTTATTGCTATGATCCCAAAACAAAGCAGCAATCGAGCGTATGGGTCTTTGAAAGTTAGCCGAAACCAACGAAAGTGGCGCGCGTGAAAAGTGCTTCTAAGCGGATGATTGCTTATTTTTGTTAATAAAACTGAACACATGGCTACTGTTGTTATAGATAATCATCGTACCGTGAATAGTGACTGGTACACGACCATTTTCTGTCCGGGAATTATTGACAAACTCCGTAAAAATAACCGTAAACGCCGTATCATCTTGAATCGCGACAATGCCAGTTCCCACACGGCCAGACAGATAAACGAATTTTTGAAGGCGATAAACGTAGAACTTATGTATGAGCCATCCTGCATAAAGTCCCGACCTGGCACCTTGTAACTTTTTTCTTGTTCAGAAAATTTAGAACCAATTAGGTACGCGGTCAACGATTTTCATCACCAGAATAAGCTATCGAAGAGTATGAGAAACATGTTTCTGAGGTCACCACGGAGGAGCGGCACAAAATTGGTTTAATCGCTTGAAAAAGTTATTCATGCAAAGGGAGAATATTTTGAGAAACACTAAATTCATTTTCGACCGTTAATAGTATTTTTTTCATATTCATTCCGGAAACTTTTAGTGCCCCCATATTGTAAGTAGGTACATAATAATCCCTTGAGAAATCAAAACGGTTGGGGCAGATTGGTCACTTGATTTGAAAGGACTTTAAATTAGCTTCAAGGAGGAATTCTGGAAGCACCAGTACATTAAAAACAATGATTGGTCATGTGATTTTAATGTATGATAGTATTTTACGATTAGTTCAGGTAGAACTTGTATATATGAATAAGAACTCTATGATTACATATACGATGATTAATGTCACAAAATACTTTAGTAAAAACTTGAACGAATACGAATTCGAAATTCAAAATAGGTAAGAATATAATATGTACAAACTTCATACCTACTACATATAAGAAGTAGGTAATGTGACAAATAGTTCAGGAAGAATTCGAATCAATACGAAATTGTTTTTCAAAATTAGAATGTGCCATAATAATGTTTAATAGTTCAGGAAGAATTTGAATTTTATCATAGTTTAGGATTATAAATGGCATGTTATGGGCTGGCATAATTGTGGTGAACTGAGTATTATTTCGTTCTGAGGTAATAAACGATGAACTCTGGTAGTCTACTGGTTTGCCTACGAGTAGAGTTTGCTAGATGTTGACTTGATTCAATTGGGCCGTTTGCATTAGCAAGGAATATTGTCTGCTTTAATTCGGACCGAATGTGCTTACATAAAAGTTCTTTATCGGAACTTTAAGTAGACATATTTCTTGGAATTTTATCGCTTGTTATAAACTTGATAAATAAATCCTAAAACACTTTCAACCGTGTAGGTATCAAATCCCATCTAGAAATTCTAATTGCTATACTCCTATATATATTATAATTGTTAAGTTCGTCCGTAACGCGGTATTTTGAATCTCGACATATTATGACAAAACCAATAATACTGGAAATATTCTGTCGTCTGTCTGTTGATATTCGTTGCTATGACAATAACAGCAGTCCACAAGAAATATGTTGAAACATAAGAATATAATATACTAGCTAATACCCGTCTTGGCTTTACGTTTTTGATTCCGAATGTCAGGCTTGATCGGTAGGTAATTAAACAGGTTCTAGTCTAGCTTCCCATTGCTTTGCAGACCTCTATAACTGACATAAGCACAGAAAAAGAAGAATGAAACATTCACAATTCATAAAAAGAGAGAAGAATGACACTTTTAAGGTTTATTAAAATTTTGTACGAGGATCCTAAAAAATACAGTTTTTTTAAATAGCTCTAAATATAGTAAAGTTAATGCAGCAAATTGTATTAAAGAACCTTCTCCGGCATTTTGCACGGCTCTGTGCATATTGATATCTGACGTAGCATTTGTATTTTGAGCGTGATGCTATGACATACGGTAAAAAGCAAATAAAAAAACATTTCTGAATTATTATGTAGATTTATCACGCAACTTTCTTAATTTTTTCTTTCATAAGAACCTTCTACTGATAAAAGCCAACACGACAAAAAAAGAATTAGTGAAATCGATGCAGCCGTTTAGGCGTGATGCGATGACATACGGTAAAAAGTAAATAAAAAAACATTTCTGAATTATTATGTAGATTTACCACGCAACTTTCTTAATTTGTTCTTTCATAAGAACCTTCTACTAATAAAAGCCAACACGACAAAAAAAGAATTAGTGAAATCGGTTCAGCCGTTTAGGCGTGATGCTCCGACATACGATAAAAAGCAAATATACAAACATTTCTCAATTATTATGTAGAAGATGATAGTTTGGCAGTTATGTCGCCGACATTCGTACTGATGGTGGTCGTTGGCTCGATCCCAGTTGCCGACCATTTTCCTCTTTCACGACACAAGCTTAAGTAGCTAACTGTGAAAGAGTCAATGAGTGAGTGACTGACTTTGAGTGAGCGTAGATTCATTAAAAAATGTGATACTTGATCAGAGGTACATATTGCCATGCGAAGAAATGACAAATATTCCGCACGAATATGTAACAACTAAAAACTCTAAGAATTTATTACTGATGTTCGATTTTTAAATGGAACACACCACTACGGGCTTACAACCGTCTTCTACTGATATTTCGAAGGCTGACTTAGTGTGATCACTTTGCGTTAACAACGTTCGCCATTAGGTAGTAATGTTTAAGTATCCGAAACTCCTAATCATGAGAATTCTCATCATGTTCAACATGTCGAAAATTCTCATGTATGCAACAAGTAGATATTTAATAATAATTAATGAAACATAGAGATAAAAGTTGGAAATTGTTGAGAACAAGAGAGCAACCAAATTTAAAGACTGCGACTGCTGCCCAATATTTGGCGCCAGGATATGACTATATCCATCCACAGCGTGGTAAAGTAAAATTGGGACTCTTCAAGATATTATGATATTATTAGTAGACTAAACTGACATTTAGGACCGTGAAAAAACTAATGACTCTTTTCTACGCCTGACAACCGATAGTTATTACAGCTAGTATTTAGATACTCTAGTAGGTATTTAATAATATATTTTAATGGTATTGTGCGGTGAAGGCGTTTCTAAACATTACTTAAATGTCACTTGAAAGCTAGCGGACAACGATTGCAATTTTAATTAACTCTGGCTTCATGTGAATTATTTATTTAAATCTACCACTTCTTAAAGATATGCACAAACTAAAATATTATATAGAAAACTATTTTTTATAATATTATGGTGTCCATAAGATCCCGTCAATATTTATAACGGTCCAATGTAAAAATACGTACCTACCTATGTCGTATTATAATAATCTTAATTTAAAATGGACATGGTTCGTAGTGTTTCTCCAACTGTTTTCAATTTTGTGCGATATGATTTTGTGTGTCTAATAATTTTTCATTCAATATTGATTGTTCCTAACAGAGCAGATAGCAGGTAGTTGTTTGTTCCATCAAAAATCGAACATCTCTAATGAATTCTTAGAGTTTTTAGTTGTTAGATAATAAAAAAGAACAATGTATTTCCATACAAAGATGTCCGTATAGCTGTCAGAACTTATTGACTTAAGCAGTCCATACCAGTCAACCAGGCCCGTTCCATATGAAAACGTTAACTTCAGGTGGAAATCACAAATGAATTCATATCTGCATCTTTATGTCCAGGGGGTACTTCGAATTTCCATCTCAATACCGATCCAATTTCAATCCAAATAACGATCTCATTACGATATTTAAATTTTGCTATGCACGAAAGTCGTTCCACATAGGTCTATTTTAAATACGGCCGCTTTAAGCTTGTAGTACATATAATAATTCAATGATTCGAATAAATACATAAAAAAAATATTGGAGGATCTTTGATTTTATAAAATGTTATATCTTTTTTATACGCACACCTCGCCACGCCTCCTTGTGGGCGTGTTCATTTATTGTAAGCAGGTACCATGGGGCTAATGCATACCTTCAAAATAATCGTGATCAAATTATCTAAATAACAGATCCCAACTATAATAGCATCACCTTAAATAACACACCTCATAGTAAACATGCTCGATTCATATGAATTCTCTCATGATTTAACCTAAAAATATTTTGTCACTTTTGACACTTGTTGTCAAATTTATAAGATTTTTTGTCTTTAGATGTTCTGGTAGTGTAGGTATAAAACGAGATGGATTATCTATAGTTTTATGGGTCGGATTTGTTTAAAATTAATTAAATTACATAAATATGGTGTTGTTATGGGTTCGTAAAACTTGACATGACTCTAGGTGTTTCAAATGTTTAACAGCAATATTTCAAAATTCAAATTGAGTTCCCATGTTGTTCGGAATTTGATCATTGAATCGAAATATAAAAATCAGGCTGCTGTATTTGGTAAGGTGGGTACCCTGGTACAAGGCCGTCGTCAGAGGGAGCGAATTTGAGTTACATACGGTTTTTCTAATGTTCCACTACATGACTATGTTATAACCTCTTCTGAAGCTATTTTGGCTAGGGTGTTGCCTTGTTTAGAATTAATTGTCAACTACCTTCTTCCAGCCCGTTTGCGACTAGACTTCTCCCCACGTCAGTATGAGTTATCCAGATTTACCCATCAGACAAGACATTTTCCGAACTTTACCTGCGGCAGGAGTTCCTGCACTGTCTCGCCTCGACTAAAGACTTTATTGGGTTTATTAGGTTGACTTTCAGAGTCCAAGTCTTACAGTCGTTTAGACCACACATTATATTTTACCACTCTCTATCGCAGTTCATATTCAGTTAGTCGCTGATGCCAAAAATATTTCTCATCTTATCAAATGCGGCGTTTGCTGCATATATTCTGCATTTGACTTCCTCGTCTACTCATTCACACATTTAAGCGTCTGGTCTAAATTTTGTCACTAGTAAGCTGCAAAATATATTGCGTATCTTCTAGTTCGATCAAAGAAAAAATATAAAGATGATATAAATTTGCAACGCATTAATTGGCAGGTGGGCAATGCGTTGCCTTAGCAGGCCTTTAAATAGAGGAATTTGTTTAATTTAATTGAAGACCTGCAGAAAAACAACAAATGCATATGTAGAGCTTTTATTGTTGTAAACAGTTCATACATTCTTTCTTTGAACTACCTTAGAGGTATACATATAGAGAGGCAACAAGCTTTCTTCATTGATTTCGATTTTTATGACCTCTCACACCATGTCCAACTCCCTCAGATCTGCCTCAAAGGGAATGTAAAAAATAGATATAAAGTTTTGAAGATTTCTTTATTCAAATCGGAAATAAATAAGAAAATAACAGTGTTACATTTTATGTTTGACCATCAAAATAGGAGAATTTTTTAAAGTAAGAAATAAAAATTATTTATAAATCAACAACGTGATCGTTATTCGCTTCAATGTAATGCACACCATCATCACTCATTTTTTATTTTCGAGTTTCTATAAAAAATGTCAATTTTATCAAAATCTATGTTGGTTGTTTTATTTAAACTGTAGGTATAGGTATACCTACGCAAGCGCGAAAATTTTAGTTAGTAGTTTGAGGGACATTTGTTGTTTTTCTGCCAAGGTCTTCAATTCTTGTATAGATGATTTGTTGTAATGAGCCTAGTTCAATCAGGATTCAGGAATGCTTGGTGTTTATATGCCAGAAATAAATCATGATGATACTGGTAGAGAAGTGGAGATATTATGGCCAGAACGAATCCGTAATGACGGGATAGGATCCGAAATACAGGATGTGCGCGCATGGAGACGTGGATCACGAGCACGCCATGTCAAAAGGTGAGTTTTTATGTTGTGGAAACGGGATTCGAATGCCACTCGCGTGTAGGTAGATACGCCGAATTGCTCCTCTTGTTACCAGCTTCAATTATAATGTTTTTTTGTGTATTCTTGCCTAATTATTTATACATTCTCCGACGTTGGATAGTGTTTTATGTTGTTTTTGGTCGGTACAACTACACGGTTACAAATACCACCAATATCTGAACAACAAAGTAACAAAATGCCATTACATAAATATAACAAACTGTGGAATTGATTGTGCGCCATAGCGACGTTTCCCACAATGCAGTGCACTCAGAAAATATGGTTCAGTGGCGTGCGGCGATATTCAGAATTTTAAGTCAATGAATATGACATATTATATTACTCTAACCTACTTAATGAAATGAAAAGAATGATAAGAAGTTGCTTTTTTTACCCATTAATTGCACTTGTGTCTTGGTGGATTTAAAACCGTATTGGTCTAAAATGTGTAGGTATATCTTACAAATGATTTAATTCAGAATCAAACAATATATTTTTAAAATAAATCTGTGCTCTCTCAAAGTGAACAGATACACTATTTGACTCTTTTCATAGTAAGCTATTTAAAACTTGTGGCGTGAAAGAGGAATATGGTCAGCACCTGCCCCCCGTAGACAAATTCAAATTGGTGTTCGACTACAAACGAAGATTTCGCCAATGTACCTATAGTGCGAAAAAATTAACAATAATTATTTAACCCAAACAATGACACTTATATAAAAATAATAAAAAGTGGACAGTTAATTTTCTTCCTACTCTACATTGTCGAAAAATTCGATTCTAGTCGATCGCCAAATGCATTTCTAGGCTTACTGGGATCAACCTCGCGGTCTACCTACCAACCATCCCGATACATAGATTTACGCGATCTTGTGAAAAACCTCTTTAAAACGTCCAATTTCATTGAAAAAAAAAAGAAAATTTACTCACCGAATTGGCGGCCTTGGGAATTTCTTACAACCAATACAATTATGTTAAGTGTTCAAAATAATTAGGAATGATTAGTGTGGTACTAGTCCTGATTGTGAACTATTAAAGTTATTTATCGCTAGCACAATTATTGTTATAAAACTGTCAAAGTACCTACAGGAACGAATTCTTATCCAGATACTACTGATGGCGCCAGTATCAAAAGTCTCACGTAACAAATGAAAGTCAATAACCATCGTCAACTTTATGTAAGACTTTTGAGAGTATTTTTAATTGGCTCATCATTATAAATATAAAGCTCACTATATTCGCATTAATTTATAAGACGCCAAATATATTGATGTTCTTGGGAGAGAGCGCAAACGGCAATGGAAAAAATGAAAAGAACAGGATGCCAAATCATATTTCCACCATAATAAAGCTTCGAAAGTATACCAGTATCCTGCAACAGAAGAAATGGAATAACAGGTAGATGTCGTAGTAGCAGAACAGCAGGAGATAAGATCAATATTTTACTCGTTACAGATCATAATATTAGAGCAATGTGAAATATTTCGATTGTTATTTTTTATTTAAAAGGATTCCATTGGAACTGAAATATAACAATCATACATAGTTTTAAAAAGCTGGTAAAACTCCTCGTATTCGAGTAAAAATCATAGAAATTCGAGAATGCGGCTGGGTTCAAGACAACGGCGGATCCAGGGGGGGGGGGTTAGGGGGGTCATGACCCCCCCCTAGGCTATGTAATCTGAAGTAGGGCAGTGATATTTATTAATAAAATCTTTATTTTGCTAGCATAATTATAATTTCATGTGGGCCATGACCCCCCCTGGAGCAAAAGTACCATATAACAAATTTAGGAAATGACCTTTTTTTTTTTTTTTAGGAAAAGTGTAGTTTGCAGATACCAAATTTTGAAAATGACCTTTATTTTAGGAAAAGTGTAATTTCCAGATACCAAATTTTTAAGATGACCTTTTTTTTACTTTGTGACCCCCCCTGGTGCCAAGGCTGGATCCGCCCTTGGTTCAAGATGTGGTAAGATAAAAACGTCAAAGATGAATACTTTACTGTAGAAAAGATGAATACAAAAACCTGGATACGGTCAAAACATTATCGGGATTTTACAGTCAGTGAATAATGAATGAATATATATTCATGATGATGAGTTGATGAGAATGAATATAGACATCAAGATTTGAACTTACCTATAAATTGTCCGAACAATTTGTTTTAAAGTTTTGATAAATTCATGATGTACCTACATCTACCTAAATATAAACACAACCCTAGATAGCTAAATATAAACCCATTGTCCGTAGATACGGGCTTCTGTTGCACAAAGATAAAAAAATACGGTGGTCATTCTCTGTGTCACCTAATGTGGCTGTGAAGTCTAATTATTCTAGATATAAGCAGACCTTGTCGCATTCCGGCTGGGACACTTATCGAAGTGTCGTGTCGTGTGGGGACTGACATGGTGAGGATCGCCTCACCATGTCAGTCCCCACATGACACTTATCAAAAGTGAACTTTCCTTCACCAAACCCTTCCAATCCGACTGTCTCCTGACACTTTTTAGCGCTGTGTACAAATTGTCATTGAATTCCGCTGTCTCCCATGCTTTCGGCCTCCTTTCGTTTGTTCGCCGAACAGTAAGTTTTCAGGATGCCTATTGTCATGCGAGCCACATCATGACCGGACCAGCGCTACTCAGTAGTCAGTATGGTATCAATGCTAGAACAGCCAGATCTTCTAAGTAACTCCGCATTTGATACTCTGTGGTATTGGATCTCGCATCTATGAAAACGGCAGACGACTCATGTCTCACATCTATGGAACGATTTCATAGATGTGGATCTCACGTCTACATGAAAACGGGTGATTCGGGATTACTTTTATGTACCTACCTAGTAAAATGATAATAACGAAGTGTCACAAAAGTGTTATATTACCTTCCTTCATGATGTTATAATAATTACTATTAAATGGTTGTGTTAATAACATCTGCATGTACGTACGATTACCTAGCCGTTCTGCCACAGGTAATTATTGCTGTTCCTAGCAACTGTCCTATCACGGATTTGTATCCTTAATGAATGGGTTACAGGACTAACGAATTCACTGCATAACAACTAATAATAATTCTAGACGCGCCTACCTACGTCTTCATCACACCGGTGTGAGTGGCTGTTAAAAGGGAATTGCAAACTGTAGGAGTTGAATGGATTTTATGTTCCCTTCTTGCTTGGTGATCTCAATAGAGTATTATGTTATGACAATTTAGGTACATAAAAATATGTATAAGAAATCTGAAAGACGTTCACCTCGATTCCGTAAGAATTCCGCTTCAAATCCACTATAAAATATATAAAAAAACCGTTTTAACTCCCTAAAATTATACCTAATAATTACTCGGGAATGTATCGCTATTCGAAAAATTTAAGCGGCATTTGAAATGGCATGTCAAAAATTTAGAGAAACCACTTTCATTCCAAAACTACTCGGGTCAATTTCATTTGAAATCATCCACAAAATTCAAAATTTTGCGTGAAGGTCGCATCTAATCGGGCACAGTCTCGGCCCTCAGTTTATTTTTATTGTTGCCTGAATTTTGGCAAGAAGGTTCGTTTGACATGGAAGGCCCTCTTTCAGTTGCTAGATATTCAACCTCGAGCATGCTTATCAAAATATTTACAAAATAGGTACATCAATTAAATAGTTAATAATTATAATCAACACAATAAAATACAAATCAATGATTACAATCAATGAACGAATAGAGGAAGACATTTATTGCATTATAAATAACTATCTATTTCTAGAAAAGGGCCGTTTCCATTTTGTTAAGTTGTAGGTAAGTCAAAATGGCAGGTATGAGTTGCGAGTTCAAATAGTCCAAAATAGCTCCGTTCGGGCGGTTACTTTTCATGTAATCACAATACTGATCCATACCAAAGTTTATAGTATTAAAATTATTAACTGTTGACATTGAGATCGGGATTGAGTTGAGTACTTAACTATCTGGTCAATGTGTTGTTGATTTTCCTTTTCGTTTCCGGGGCATCCGGGGGCAGCAATGACACACAAGATGGGTGTACCTTCAGCTTCACCTGGGGAAGGAGGGTTGGGGACAAGGCTACTCGCGAAAAATAGAACCCGCTTGTATCACTGTTAAGATCACTCGCAGTTCTGTCCACACGTGTTTACTGCTTGTTACTTCGCACTCGCACACACACTTGCTATTTCGTCGTGGAAACGGTCCTTTAGACAAAGTCGTGAGTAGTTACAATGATCACACCGAGAGTTTAAACAAAGCAGTGCTCTAACTCCCGGAGATTGATTTAGTAGTCGGCAGATGAAAAACATATTTCAGCTCCGATTTCAATGGGCATCAGGCACTAAATTGCGCTCTCTTCAATCCACTTATTGCTGTTTAGTTCAATATGACACTATCTCAACTGTGGGTACCTACCTACAGTTGCAGTAATCAATTCAATGCACATCTAATGAGGTTGAGTAAATAGCAATAGCATTTTTAGTAGGGTTTTTTTGTAAATTTTTTGGTGTACGATCGTAATTTAAAATTTTTTTACATAACTAAATACTGTATTTCAAGATATTATATTGCTCTTCATGTTTGAAAAGAAATCATGTAACATTTGCTTAAAAAAAATGTATACGTAAATAAATAAAATGATTGGTGTTTTCACTGCTTATTATATTGTTCATAGCATTTATGTCTTGATATTCGACTATCTGAATTATAGAAAAAAATCTTCAACTGAATTTTAATGAATATAACTTACTGCTGACCCATCGAACTTCGTCCCGCCTTAAAGTCAATAAAATATTGCTGGGTAACATGAGATAGCTAACACACATTACTACTCATTGTGAAAAAATCAAAAGTTATGTGGTTATGTTATAATATTATGAATCAGTTATTTCAAAATCACAAAAACTTACCCATTTCTATATTAGATATCTATACTGTATTTTCATCTGACTTATAAAAAAGTAAGATAATACAGACTTTTTTTATAAGTCAGATGATACTAAATTAATTGCACAACTAAAATATCAGAAGAAAAAAAGATTCATTAATTGGTTTAAAAATACAAAAATATGCTTTAAATATGTTTGAATGTTAAAAAAATATTTCTGAAAGCTTGATCAGCATAATCTGCGTACCAATGCGCAATGTTTTGAAACTCGATGGTTGCCAGGTAAATAAAAATTGTGTTGTTATGGGATATTTTAGAGATGGCGCTGTTGTTGTTAGGAAACCCGTTCCATACTAACTTTAATACAGTATTATATTTCATACTATTTTCCATCCATTTTTTGATTCTTAATAGTTATTCTGTAAATTGTGTAAATTTTAATATTCATATTTCAGTTATTTTAACCGTGATCATCTATCATACAGTATTCCTTGTTTTAAAATAAAATCATAAAACAATATTTTTGAAATAATATAGTTACTGTTATCTGTGCTTTATGTATGATTGTATTTTGCAGCAAGGCTCAAATGATGTTTTATTGAGTTTGTAATTTTTTTATAATATGTAATTGATGTTTTGTTCCTTAAGCAGCTTATTAATAATTAAAAACCATGCAGAGAAAATATAAGCAGGTTTTCTGATGTGATTTTATCATAAAGTAGCAGTAAGAGGTGTAATCATTAAAAAAATACCAGCTACTGATATATCGAGCAAGAGATGTTTAATTTATTACATTTCCAATTCAATAAATTACCGCATCGAAGGATGGTCATAAATATATCACTCAATGGAATCACTTAGGCTTTATCAGAGTTATTAGGTAATTGAACACAACCTTAACCGAGTCTTCACCCTCGGTAAACAGTCAGGGAAGTTGAAAGGTTTCAATGGGAAAGGTACAGCCAAAATTTGACAGTAGATTGAATGATGTTGATATTGTGATACTTTCTCAACACATTTCACAATCTACTTTATTATGTAGAAAAGGTACTTTCAAAAAGGTTACTTTTTTGGATTTTTTATATAAATAAAACCATAAAACGGCTACTGAATGAAATTAAAGGCACAATTAATTAGCACTAGAAAAATCTGTTATACCCAGTATAAGTACACTTACTCTTTATAGAATTCATCTACCCTTGTATTGTTATAATAATTATTACTAGTGGTCGTTCAGTGGTCGAAATCACGTCGACCTTAACTATATATTAAGCGAGCGCTTTCTTACAATTTTCTTTCAAAAACAATGACATGGATACTTACCTACAGCATACGTAATATTTGAAATGTGAACATATACAAAGTTTCATCTATTATAAATGTATAAAGACGTCTCAGTTTGACAACAGATAAATATGTATAATAATATATGCGTCTGTGTCAATGTCAAATACATAGCATTATAGTAGTGTTTGTAATGTGTTTTCATTGATTTAATGTTTTATTTTATGCATAATTAAAAGAAAAATTTAAGCATTCGCCAATCCTTATCTATATAAATTATAAGTGTGTGAAATTTCATACTCCTCCGCCCGCGCAATTTCCGTAAAATGGGGTTAAAAGTTTTTGCTTCGCGTAGGTATCTACATTATAGATTCAATATGTTTTACTTTGATTAGGTATCCACTTCAATTATTATATCAATGATATTGCATTCATTTCTAATAAAATTATACAACTGTAAAAGGACAATAGCCATATCTGGGTTAATCGTCATCTCATCTATCGACTAACAGACGAATAATATAAGTACCTGGTATGAAAATATTTTTATCGTAGGGTATTTTAACAAATATACCGATTTAGGGACCAACTTACCAATTTTTATATAAGACTAGCTGACACATCGAACTTCGTCCCGCCTTAAAGTCAATGAAATATTGCTGGGTAACATAACATAGCTAACATACATGACTACTCATTGTGAAAAAATCAAAAGTTATGTGGTTTTGTTATAATATTATGAATCAGTTATTTCAAAAGCAACAAAACTCACCCATTTATATATTAGTTATCTAAATTGAATTATCATCATCTGACTCATAAAAAAGTCATATAATAAATACAGACATTTTTATAAGTCAGATGATACTAAATTAATTGCACAACTACATCACCAGAAAAAGATTTATTCATTGGTTTAAAAATACAAAAATATGTTTGAATGTTAAAAAAATATTTCTGAAAACTTGAAAGAAATTTTATCAATAACCTGCGTATCAATGCGTAGGTACCTAATGTTTTGAAACTCGATGGTTGTCAGGTAAATAAAAATTGTGTTGATATGGGATTTTCACAGATGGCGCTGTTGTTGTTAGGAAGCCCGTTCCATACTAACTTTAATATTATATTTTATACTATTTTCCATCTATTTTTTCGATTTTTTAATAATTATTCTGTTAGACGATGCGGAGAAAAATCGCGAGTTATAAGTGTTCGCACTAACCCGACTTTCTTTTATATATATGATGATAAGTTACCTACCTACGGAAAGAGTTGACGTGAAAATATTGCAGAATTTTTTGGCCGGCGCCCGCTGCAAGGCAGATCAGTTTACAAGTAAGTCGATATATCTATCTACGCTTCTTATGGTTTTGTTTGCTCATTTCTTCCACGCCATACTTTTTTTAAATCATCCGACATTTCAACTGGAAATAATTAACTTTTTCGTTTGAAATTACAAACCGGTTTTTTTCGTTTGAAGGGCCGTTGTGACTTTATTGACTGCGTGGCGTACATACTACAGGAACTCTCAAAAATACCAAAATGATCGCTTGCAGTTTTTTTCAATTGTTTATTTTTTTGGTATGTGCGTTCAACCGAATCGTTTCGTTCTGATTATCAGTAGATACCTACCTTCCTTAAAACTATACACGGGAAAAGAGAGGTTATAAAACTTTAATTGTAGTGAACTACCATAGTATTTCTCACTTAGTAAAGACTCCTTATCAATGTTAAATATCCCAACATTGGTGTATGCCACCAATGTTGGGATAACCGACCTCGGTAGCCTTGTTGTACTGGCGTGTTTTTTGGACAGGACCGGTTGACTGGAAAAAATTGCCTCAGGCAATAAGTTCCGCCGGCTAAACTGACACCTTTTTATAGAAAATTGTTAAATTATTCAAGACGAGGCGATCGTTCTATCTTAAATTTAATGGTTCGCCCTAGACAATTTGACAGTTCATATTTCTCACACTCTACATTGACGAAAGATTCGTTCGCAAAAATTCAAATTGTCGGTAATGCACAAAATGTTGCAACATGCATCACCGTAAAAATGGTGTCGATAAGTCATATTGTATATCCCAGTTTTTACTTATTGTGTTGATAAAAATGCACCTCATCAAAAAGTGGAACTTAATTCTAAGAAATTTTCGTCAATTTTTTAACGACAGCCAACTCGTTTTAATATTAATAATTTCATATTATTTTCCTTTTATTTTAAACTTTAACTCATTAAAATGACGTATAATTTTTTTTAAATCTCGTGCGTGTAATATGATATTAAATAGTCAAGTTTTTATGTTGGTAATTATAGAAGTATTATAATATTAAGCGGCATTAAAAGGTACTTTATCTTTTAACTAAATGCGTTTTGAAGACTCGGATATAATTTCACGTGGATTATTTATGCACAATTAAATAGTAACGATACTCTTCAGATAACTTCACCAATGGTATGCTTATTATGTTGATGATGGTCATATTTTAAAATATCAAATTACATCTCACTAAATTGAAAATGAACTCTACGACGGGGTTTATTGTTTAAATGATTCTTTTTATATAGCTACATAGGCTTAATTGGTACCTACTCAATTAGTGGAATATGGACACATGGACAAAATTGGACATCTCATCAAAAAATCATAATATGGCCCAAGAGAAAGTACATAGGTACATAGTAAAGTTATTGCATATCTGTTGCTTATCTATAATATAAAAGAAAGTCGGGTTAATGCGAACATTTATAACTCGAGATCGGCTAAACAGATTTTTATCATTTTTGGTTTATTGGATTCTTCTCCAGAATTACTATTAAAATTGTGAAATATGCACAACAAATAATATCAAATATAATATTAATGTTAGTAGGTAACTATGGAAAGAATTTCCTGCGACACCTACACCATCTATGAAAATTTCTATAATAACAATATTATTGTTTACCTGTTGACATTCAAAATATTGGTACATACATAGATTTTTTTATGGATTTTTTCAACATTCAAACTTAATTTAAAAGTATTTTTATATAAATTACAATTTTGATAGCAATATTCATAGTAAGGACTACAGGACAACGTCTGTCGGGAAAGCTAGTAACAAATGTTTTACAAATCAAATTCTACGAATACCCAAGCAGTTGTATAAACGTGGGTAGAATATGAACGTGTTTAATTTACAGTGCATGAACGATTGTTGGAAACCGACTTAGAAAAGAGACTCAATTATTGTTTTTGTTAACATGACATTTTTAAAAAAGAAAATATCCCTGATAAGTGAGTTAGTATACGTATTTATTTATTTATTTATTTATTTATTTATTTATTTAATATAACACATACGGCCTCTAGGCCAATTACAGTCAATCGACAATATTACAAAATGTAAGTACCTACCCACATTACCAAAATCTCAGATAATAAGCAATAACAATAATAATACAAACATAAATAAATTATGGCTAGAAGCTCGCAATAAACATGCGTAGCGAGAAGACATGAAAAATAAAAGAAAATGGATATAATACATTCTAATAAGTAAAAACTATAATAAAATTAATAATAATAATGAAAAATAAAAGCAAACGAATGTAATATATTCTAATAAATAATAATAATAAAAATATATAAAATTTGGATAGAAGCTCGCAATAAACATGCA
This sequence comes from Mystacides longicornis, assembly GCA_963576905.1. NCBI lineage: Eukaryota > Metazoa > Arthropoda > Insecta > Trichoptera > Leptoceridae > Mystacides > Mystacides longicornis. Next base: position 18,181,656 of record OY756427.1, on the reverse strand, counting down.
TAGCGAGTAGGTATGAAAAATAAAAGAATATGAGTATACTAATATTCTAATAAGTAATAATAATAATAATAAGTAATAATAATAATAAATTAACAATAATCTGTAATAATAAAAAATTATAAAATATGGATAAAAGTTCCAAGAAGCATGCGCAGTGAGCAGACATGAAAAATGAAAGCAAATGAATATATATTCTAATAAGTACCCAATAATAATACTAAAAATTTACAAAATATGGATAAAAGTTCGCAAGAAGCATACGCATCGAGCAGGCATGAAAAATAAAAGCAAGCGAATATATACCCATTCCCACAGTTGATAATAATAATAATAATAAATGCCAGCGAATATATAATCTTACAAGCAATAATAATATAAATTATACAATATGGATGAAACTCGTAAGAAACATGCAGCAAGCAGATATGAAAATTAAACACGAGTGATACATCAATTACAAGCAAGAAACAAACTAAACAACCAAAAAAGAAAAATATTTTATTTCCCCCCTTCTTCCATAAACTTGTCCAAAAACAAAATAAAAATAAAATTTACCACACATGATATGCCAACTCAGCAGAACTGAAGTCCAACCGCCGATGACATCCTGACAATCCAAAAAAAAAAAAAAGAAAGAAAACAATCCAGACAAAAAAGCAAGGTTAATACGAATTAGTCCCACCCGCCATACTCGCTCACTCATACTTCTGCCTTCTTGGCTCATGAAGGAATGCCGAGAGTGCACTCCTGTAGGTAGGCAGCGAACTGTGAAAAACATCCACCACCCCTGCAAACTCATTTCCAAGCCTCTGGATTCTATTTATGGGTGAAAAGTAAAAATGCGATGTACTTGAGCTCGATGGGTAAAACGGCAAAGCTTGACGCGTCACCCTACCAGGAACAAAAAAATTAATGCTTTGGAGAATATCCGGGGCGTCCACTTCACTATGAATCAGCTTATATAAGAAATTTAGATCAGCAAGACTTCTCCTCTCCTGCAAGCTATGAATGTTCAATATATATAGCAAGTAGTCATAGTCTAGCTCCTGCAGTGTAAATCCCATTCTATAATTTATATAACGGAGAAACTTATGCTGAGTTCTCTCAAGCATCTTAATATGGACATTATAAAAAGGACACCACACCACCGAATTATACTCCAGTATACTTCTCACAAGAGAGAGATACAGAAGGCGCATAGTACTAATATTAAGAAAATCCCCAGCAACCCTGATAACGAAACCCAGCATTCGCATACTTCTGTTTGATACTGAATTGATGTGGCCAACGAATGTTAACTTCTGATCGAACAAGACTCCCAAGTCCCGTATCTCACTTACCGATTCCAAATTCCCGTCCAAAAATGAGTAATCAAAAATGATCGGGTTCTTCTTCCTATGAAATCTAATGACTGAGCACTTTTTTGCGTTCACAGATAAACCATTCCTCGCACACCAGATCCCAAAAGCATCTAGGTTACGCTGCAATTTTTGGCAGTCATCCAGGGATGTTACAGTGTTATATATTTTAACATCATCGGCAAACACAAGAAAATTCACATCCTCAAACACTTGAGCCACATCATTGATAAATAATAAAAACAAAACTGGACCCATGTGTGACCCTTGAGGAACTCCACTGGTGGCATCGAAGGCTCTCGAACATTTCCCGCCAACCCTAACCACTAGGCTCCTGCCAACCAAATAGCTCTCGAACTATGAAATCATCCGACCAGATATACCCAACCTGAAAAGCTTATCAATCAAAACCTTATGTGGCACTCTATCAAAGGCCTTGCTCAGGTCGGTGTATATAGCATCGACCTGCTTCCGCTCGTATAAACGTAAAAGAAAATATTTCAACACTAGCTGACCCGCCCGTCGAATTTTGACCTAACCCAGAATAAAAATATAATTTTAGACTTATTTGCAGTTTACCACAACTGAATTAAATTTAGCTAATAATTTATTGCATTACGTAATAATTATTGTCGATTGGATGCGAGATGAAGTTCGACGAGTTGCGAAACTTTTATAAGTGCAAGAGATGGCGGTGTAGTAGGAAATCAGTCACATGTGTAACACCTTACGTTATTGTATATTATGTTGTTGAAAGAATAGATTCCGTTAAAATCAAATTTTACCGAATTATTTATGGTTTTAGATACGCAAAACCAACAGAACATATTATTACGATGCTGTCATTAAAACAATCCGTATTATAGAAAAAAAAATATAAAAAAAGCCCGTAGTGGTTTGTTCCATTTAAAAATCGATTTTTAAATGGAACAAACCACAACGGGCTTACGACCGTCTTCTACTGTTATTTCGAAGGCTGGTTTAGTGTCATCGCTTTACTTTAACAACGTTCGCCATTAGGTGGTAATGTTTGTCTCCGAAACTCCTAATTATGAGAATTCTCAACATGTTCAACATGTCGAAAAATCTCATGTATACAAAAAGTAGAAATTCAATAATAAATGAAATATAGAGATAAAAGATGGAAATTATTGAGAACGTAAGAATCCGTATTATGTTGGAATTTAATATTGTAAATTTCCCAAATTTGAACAACTCAGGGCTTACGACTGTCTTCTACTGCTCTTTCGAAGGCTGGTTTGGATCACTTTACGTAAACTTTTCGTCATTTGGGTGGTCACATTCAAATCCCGAAATTCCTCATCACAGAAGTTTTCCAATATGTCGAATAATCCCGTGCTTTTGTAGTATTTGAACCCGCATCTCAAGCAGCCCTAAGGACACAAACCCTTGGATCAAGGGCCCGTTGCTTACACCTTTGATAATTCGAATACTTGAAGCGTGTAGGTAGGATATGAGTTTTTATAACTAATTGAATTATGCGAAATTAAAAAAAAACAATTTTGATTAACTGGGGTAGATGGCACTAGGATATAAACGTTATACTTTGTTCTAGACAAGTTTAGTCTGAGGTTAAACAGAAAATGTCGACTGGGACAAATTTTAGCGGTTTTAGCAGCTCTGTTGTTCGGCCATGTGCAATAACTTAAAAGATAATAAATCCATCGACGAGAATCATAATAATTGTATTCCAGTTTGAGAATCAGTCGTTAGTTATGGAAGTAGCGAAATATGCAATAAGATTTTTCACACGTTCAAAATTGACATACTATCAGTTCACAAGATAAAAAGATAAAATACAAAGCGAGAGGAATTATTCACAGAATAAACGCAATGCAGAGACAAGAAGAAAGAATGCAAAGAAATACCTTAAGAGTGCGTTGACAGAAGCGGCTCCATAGACCCCTATGAATATTCAAAAGTAAATAAATGTTTAAAATGAAAAACAAATTATCTTACAACATAAATTATAATTCTTGCACAGAACCGCTGCAGTGCTCATCTGGGATTTATTTTGCGGTATGTGCCGTCAGGTACGAATTTAGTGCTATACTCCGTATTTTGAGTTTTATTATTATGGAGATAGTTTTTTTTTATTTCTAGAAACTTTTGTATTTTTGCCGCCATTTTACGAGACAACAATTTGATGTATTGCTTATAGAAAACCTTAAGAAAATATCGTTAGTACAATCAATTTTCATTGTCATATTAGAAATATCACAGCAGAATCAAGTCAATTCAAAGGGGAAGAAGAAAGAAAAACCTTGAAAGCCAGAGCATACACTGTGAAAACGAAAAATCACATTTTAAACAGCTGGATTGAGAACATGGAAATGATTCCTGGTATGATCAAATAGAATATTGTACAATATACGAAAACGATGTGTGATATGACATATTTGTCATTATTATGAGAAGATATCCAAAGGAAACCCAAGATCAGAAAGACCTAAACAGACCTACGAGTGAATATATGAGAATGATAAAAAACATTCAAAATCCAGATTCAAAACCTGCTTATTTCTTTATAGCCTGTGTCTTAGATTCTGGACATCTAACTGCCACTCCATCTTTACAAACACTTCAAATCTTTTGGGTATCTTTTGAGAATATTTTTGCCTCACTCCTTTCCCATCCTCTTAAATTCATCATATTCTCGAATTTTACCTGCGATGGTTACGCCCATAAAGGAGGTTTTCGTATGAGTGGTTTATTTATTGTTGGGCTTGCTCCTTCTTTGGAGGTCGCGGTCAGTGCGAGAACTATTAATTGTGATCAGTGGATTAGGGGAGATTTTTATTAGTTCGTGCAAAAATAATATGGTTTATCTACATAATATTTTAGTCCGTTTATATTTTTGAATGCGCATCAATCGTAGAAAACAGACGTTAAGGTCAGATATTAATATGCGAAAAGCCGCGCAAATATCCGGAGAGCGTTCTTAAATACTCTTTGATATATTAACTTTAATATATTTAGAGCTATTTAAAAAACTTTATTTTTTTAAGATCTTCATACAAATTTTTCACAAAAGACAGTAAGCCATCTTTTGGAAACAAAATTACTCATGTAAACGTTGAATGGAATCTTGGTATTACTGTATGAAAATGTAATAAAATAATTGGAGATTGATTTGTTATACATATAAATGTTATTCAAATCTTATTATTCTCAATCAATAAAGATTTAATGAAAAAATTTGCAAAATAAATTCTCCATTTTGCAAATTTGACACATTTCAAAAAATTTATGGCTACAGATTTTCCATCTGTCGTAGCTAGCATAGATGAGTAATTTTGTAAGTACCTGATAAAATCATATTGCAATGTTGGTAAAAATAATAAATATACATTAAATTAAATTCATAATACACACTGATGTAATATGATTCAAGAAAATATTATGAAAGAGTTAAGGTAATAAAATTTATGAATGAAGATTTACTTTGAAATTTGTATGAACATCAATAATAGCAAGAATTGAACGGTAAAACAGGTACTTACCCACATCTGAATCTCAAAACATTCCCAGAATGAATTTGACAGCAAACAAAACTTCCTGTTTATTTTGGAAAAGAATCAGATATGTAGGTATTTGGTAATAAAATTCATTTGATTTATCCACATAAAAATTAAGCGATATAAAGCAGGTACGCATAAAATTTCTTCAAAGATAACAGATATTAGATAATGTGTATTCACGAACCTGTATCGAGCTCAAAATTCTAATGTAGATAAATGCAAACTTATGTTCTCTTACCTTTAATTTATTTTATTTAATGTTATATTCATCACAAAACAAGGTGGGTAATATTTTAAATAAACGCAGCATGTTGTTGAAAGTTGAAGCATTTGGTAAGTTTGGTAGCGTTTCTTGATATATCCAAAACCATTGCAAGGTTCTGACCTAGAAAAAAAACATAATTCATTTAATATATGAAAGCAAAATAAAGTGATTATATGGCCATGGTTGCAAATATATAAGACGACATTAGAAAATTTTGCATTTTTCAGGGATTTGTTTTAAAAATACGTATTGTGAGAGTTTGATTAGAATCAATATTAAGGTTTTAGAAAATATATAAAACTACTTAAGAACTTCATATTATATTATATTAGAATAAAACAATCAATTGCTCGATACATATTTGATATAATATATTATATCAAATATATTAAAAAACCACTCCATTATGGGGGTGGATTGCCAATATTAATATCAATAGCATATTATGCTCTGCATAAAACATTCATTTGGAATCTTTAATTATTTGTTTGAAAGTGTAGCATTTATACCTTTTAAAGATCTTCATAAAATCCATTTAGACTGCATAATGTACCATATTTGATATATGCTCTGCATAAAACCTTCATTTGGAATCTTTCATTATTTGTTTGAAAGTGTAGCATTTAAACCTTTTAAATATCTTCCAGGTTTTATTATTTCAGATAGAGAAAATTTCAAGCTGCAACTCCATGTCTAGAACATAACAAAATAATCTTCAAAACCTGTCATAGTTTAGTTACAGGGACAGCAAATTCAAAAAGTATCACATTTTATACCCCTATATCTTTACAATTATTCATGAATACCCTAATAGTAATTAAATAACTTAGGTACCTACTTAGAAAGATATATTTCAATATATTAAAAAACTTACAATGTTTTTGAATTTCGAATCCCATCACTGCTTCGTTTTGTTTTGTATGAGCTGTCAGAATCTAATGACCAAATGACAGTCGGTCTGCGGCCGCCATAGATCACGTTTATAATTTTTATTTCATAGTGCTTCACGAGAAAACAAAAAAGAATGAAGAAATTTTTTATAATAATTTATTGAATGTTTTATAATTTTTTTTTACACAATAATGTAGTTTTTGTGTGAAAAATATTTTTTTTATATGAATCAAGTATTTAAAGAGGCCATTATATAAGTAATTCGAAAAAAATATAATTTATTGAATGTTTTATATTTTTTTTTTCACATTTAAGGTGGTTTATGTGTAAAAAATATTTTTTTGAATGAATGAAGTATTTTAAGAGGCCATTATAAAAGTAAATCAAAATATTATTATATATCATAAAATAATTTTATAGTACCTATACCTATATTCTAACTATGTTGAATTGTAATATTATCTTTTGTTATCCATGGATGACAGGATGACACTTGACAATAAATCGTATTTTGTTGTCAAACGAAAGTTACGGTTCGATTTTGAAAATAATTATTTTCAATTGAGTTTAATGAAAATAAAACTGGTGAGTCATTAATTGATTAAAATATTTGTAAGCTTATGCCATAACTTAAAACATTTATGCGTTGCTAAAACAATTGCATGATAGTTATGTTATAAGGCGGGAAGTGTCTTACCGAAATTACAGGATCTTAATAGTAATTAAAGTAATTAATTTTGTTTATATTTTTTCAGGTTCCTGTGGCAAACGTGTTTTCAACAAGACTAATTGCTTTCATCCCACCTTTTTGACATAGCAATTAAGTACATACTTCTAAAGATCAAATTGATTGATAAAAGTGCATTTCTATGTAAACAAACTCAAAAGTTTTATTTTTGCAAGACAACATTATTTACCAAAATGGTAAGCTATGTAAGAATTTCATTAATTATGTTTCTTGAATTTCTTTATGTGTATAGAAACACATAAAGAAATTAGAAACACATACAGAAAGAATATATTCAGAAACATGTTGCAGATTCAATTTTAGAGTGTTCATTCAAATTTCCCATTTAGTTGAGAAGGGAAATAATTATATTGAAAAAATATTCAATGGCAGCTTATGGGATGTAAAGAAGATTGACCATAATCAATAACAGACTCTTGCGGGTGCCAGTGATTTTATCAATTTTTACTACATATCATTATAAATAAGTTCTCTTTCTTCTTATGTGTTGTGGCCCGCTAAAAGCATATTATCAGCTTCATACAGAGTCTAAATGTATCTTAAACCATATTATATAAAAACAATAATGCTTCTGGCTCGACACAACACAAGCTGATACAATTAGTGTGTTTCTAGCAAATAGATTTTTATATATAACTACCGAGATGAAGTACTCCAATAGCTCTTCATAGTAAATAAGTGAAGCCGATTTGGCCGGCAATTTTGACAGTATGGTAGTCAAAACGGAACGTAAAAAATGATGTTGACTTAAGATAAAGATACTTAAAAATGATCAAATTTCACTTAGGTATTTCAATGTAAAAATATGTTTTATTGTAAAAAACACGAGAAATCGACCGAATAAATATACACCATACCACGTTCTTTTTGGAACCAAACTGTCAAAAGTTGCAATATTTCGGCTTCATTTTTGAATGCGAATCGGGATTCTACGTTATTTATTGTATAGAATTCTGTGTTCTAGCATCAGATTTATTTAAACTTTAAATTTTTGATTTCGGTTATGGAATAAAAATGATATAATGTTGGGTTAAGAAGTGAATAACTAATATAACGGTGGGTCGGAATATCTTTTCTGGTTTCCATTTGTTTGGGAGAATATTTTTTTTACTCTGCTGATTTAACAATAAAACTTTGAGATTATACATATTTTATTTATATAGCTTTTCAATTGTTGATTTTATGTTTTATGAATTAAATAATGATTGGACAAAAAATAAATAAAAATTCTTTCATTCATTCATTCATATACTCATAAGAAATGATACTACTACTAAAATGGTTCTACCTTGAACAACTTGACATTTTTCAGAAGCCAATAACTTAAATTTGAATTTGTTTCCTATGTACATTTTGGTTCAAATTTTGTTTAATTTTAATAGATAATGGCATTTATCAATAAGGAGAAGAAGAAATACCTAAATTGGATATTGATATACCTGCGTTGATTCATTGAAAATTTCCTTATAGGTAACTTCATATATTTTTTTAAATTATATTGTAGTGGTGTAGTTTTGTTTTGATTCCAATGCCTTTCTCAAAATGATATTAAATAGTTTTGCCTAATTGCCATAGAATTTTTCACCTATAACATAATAATAATACAACATCTATTGACGTCGAGTGAGCATCTCGGTAGGTTTCGAATTCTACTATGGGCAATTAATTCTTCAACTTCCTGTGACGAGTCTGGGGATTGCAGATTTATAAGTTGAACCACCAAAATAGAGAGTATTGTTAATCTATGTAGGTGAGTTTATTTGCATAATCAAGTTGATTTTTATTCGCTCAGTAATAATCTACCAGATGTTGTTACTTGCATCTTGAAGTTATAACACATCAACCATTGATGTCAAGTTACATGCAAAACTCTTCAACAATTTTTGGCGATTATTTTGAGTTTGATGTATCCAGACATGGAAATGAAATTTATGGTAATCATAGATACAAATTTTTACAATTTCTCAAATATATTTAATGTGATTAATAAATTTCTAAAATTACAAAATTTTCATAGTAAAATCTGCGTAAACACATATGGCCATCTTTTGAAAACAAAATTACTCATGTAAATGTTGCATGGAACCAAAGTTTGACAGAATAAAAATGTATTTAAAAGATTCAAGATTGTTTTGAAATAAAAATAAATGTAATTCAAACCATATAAAACACATTTATTTTTATCAACATTAAAATGAAAGTACATTTTCAGATTACTTTTCGACTAACGTTTGAGGTCGGTAAAACAGCTGCCTTTATCATTAGCCAATCGCATAAAATTTGTACCATTCCACACATAGAGAATTTAGTCAAGACTCAAACCATATTGAGAGTAAAACTTTCATATTATTTAGGTAGGTTCGTATTATATTACTATTAAAGGAATTTTTTACCCTTCTATTGAGCAGTGAAATTGAATCAAGTGTAAGATGTAACATATTATGATACATGCAGTTTTTTTTCCATGTATGTGTCAGACTATAATTTTTCTTCTTTCTTTTTTATAAACATTAAAACTGTCATTCTTCTCTCTTTTTATGAATTGTGAAAGTGTAATTCTTCTTTTTCTGTGCTTATGTCAGTTAAGCAATGGGAAGCTAGACTAGAACAATGGAACCTGTTTAATTACCTACCGATCAAGCCTGACATTCGGAATTAAAAACGTAAAGCAAGACGGGTATTAGCTAGTCATAAATAAAATGAGCATCCTTATCTGTAAGCTCACTGCGATATTGTCGTTTTGACCTTTACACTCTGATTCCCTCGCCATTATCTCGCGGCGATCTCTTCGAGTATTAAAGATGTCGTCTTAAAGGAATTTTATCTCCGCCACCAGTCAGCAGATCGGCGAATAAAATAAATTAATTTAAGTACTAAGCTTCGCAAAACAATAAATATTAAATACACATTTTTATTTTATTATGAGCCCGTATTCAATATACTCAAGCTGCTAATTGAAATTAAATGTTAATAATCGAGATATGTAGCATTATATAGGGACTTTATATTTTTGTCAGAGCTGTATTTAGGCATTACAAGCATAAAAGATAAAAGAACTGATATTTAGAAACCTTAAATGACGTATTGTATTGAGTCAAGAGCCGACACAGCACAACATAGATTCAAACTATTGGATAGGGAGTTAGCAATTAAGATTAAACTGTGCTGACAAGGATTGTGTGCAATAGGATAGAAAAGCCATACCTAACTAAAAAAAACAATGCTTATTGATACGTTAGTTGTGAAAAATATGACAACCTAAGAAGTGGCCGGTAGCCTAGTGGTTACGACGCCAGCTTTCGTACTGTTTCGTGCAGAGGTTGTGGTTTCGATCCCAGGTGCCGACCATCTTCCTCTTTCACGACACAAGGTTTAGGTAGTTTACTGTGAAAGAGTCAAAGAGTATATTTGTGTCCACTTTGAGTGAACACGGATTCATTAAAAAAAAAGCATAATTTCTTTTTACCGTTATAATGCCCCTTTTAAGAAAATAATACCTACATTATGTTTAATTCGAACTAAACTTTTTCGTGAATACCCCTATGGTAATTTCCACAGGGCGACTCCGATACGAACTTTTGAGTGAAAAGCACCTAGAAAAGTTCTGGCCCGATCAAACTGTAATTAGTATACGTATGCAATGTCAATGTTGACTATTTCGTAGGCTATTTTGAGAAAAAAAAATACTCTTGTCATAACGTGGATCATATTGAATTGTATCAACATTCTTCTTTATAATGGTGAATATAATATTAAAGCCTGTAGAATTTATTTCTAGTTGACCTCTCAAATAAATCAGACATAGACACTAAGCATTCATTTCGAAAAACATTTTTTTTAATGCAAAACTTGCGTTGGTCTAGAATATTTCCATACCAATCCTTTCGTTTCGATTTGTTGTTACATGCATGCAATAAAACCATTCCTTTGCATCGATTCACTTGTATGAGAATAATACTTGATGCACTCACTTCGAATATTTTTCTTATTTGAAATGCTTTCAACTTGCAAATAAGTACACAGCGAAATAAAGAGCAACTCAAGTAATCATTGAAATCAACTGAAAATTTATTAAAAGGTCACATTCATTCGTATTGAACTACGAATTCGTATAGATAGTATCGAAATGAATTTTCGACGCGGTGTAACAATACGACTGTTTATGGTAAAAGACAGGTGTAGATGGTCAAAGAAGCTTAACATGAAACCAGTTCATCAGTTTGATTTTACCGCCAATGCGTGTAGGAAGTGTCGCGCGCATGCGTTTAATCATTTCATAACATTATTTTCGTAAAAATATTCGTAAATTTGAAAAAAGAATAAAAGCCGGCTAGAAACAAAAAGTGCGCGGATATTGTGTATAAATAAAAACAATTTTGGTTCTTTTTTTAAATTTATGCCAGTGTCGTGAATTTTATGTTATTTTTGGTTTGTAGGTAGTTGAGTGCGTTTTTCTTTTTCGCGGCGTAGTGCGTTGGTGTCTTTTGCGAAGTGTTTTTAATTGACGGCCTATCTAAAGGAGTGACAAACAGGATCTCGACTTGCAGTTGTGTGATTTTATATATATTATTAATAGGTATATAACGATGTATCAAATATATATTATATAGTGCATTTTTATTTTAATGAGATCTCCCGCCATATTTAGTTTTAAACGCACTTTTAAACTTAACGATGTTTTAATATTATTTTGCGGCGATGCATACATTATTGAATTGATATTGTGCATTAATAATTTATTAACTTAATGTGTTTTCTGTGTTTCTCAAAGTGTTTATAATTATCGGTTTGTGTAATAAGTGTAAGTAATTTTTAATATTTTTTATTACTTTTAGAATAAGATACCTATTATTTTTTTTCGGTTTTCCTAGTTATCTTTACGAACTGTCTGATTAAATTATATTGTATTACATTCCTTTATTTCGACAATGTTTTCGATATCTTAACTAGCAGCAAATCCTGCCAAACAACTATAGAAAATGGTTATTTATTATTTACTTGCTCTATAAATCAGTTATATTGCCTCTTAAAGGGTCAAAAATTTACTTTACCACATTTGGGACTAGGGAGAAATTGACATTTCTTCCTGTAGCAACAGTTGCACGTAGCAACCTCTGATTAAGCATTACATGATTCGTCGATTAATATTACTCGTGGACACTGTTTTTGTCATATCAACGATTTCAACTTTAGAAGAATAATATAAATATAGGTATGAAAAATATTCTCTGTTTTGTATTTTAGAAATGTAGGCTTTCTCTCAAGTGGTTGCCGACGTCTGAAGGACCCGATAGGACGCTAGAAGACGAAGAAAAATATGTATTTTGTGCGGGGTTAGAGTGTTACATCGAAAATATCCAGTTTCGGACGAACTTACTATTTATAAAATAAGATATGGTACAACGATTCAAAAGGTTCTATTGCCTAACTTGTATGTAATTGCATTTAGGTGTTACACATTAAAAAAAAACTGCAAAGTTGCGAAATTCAAATATCGCGCAATGGTTTATTGAATTTGTTTATCCAATGTCATTACTAGATAATATTACGCAATGCTATAAATGAATAGACTTGCTGGTAATGAGTCTAAGCTTTAGGAATGATAGCAACGGAACTGTAGGTATATTCGAATGAATGTTCTCAATATAACTTTGTGTTTGCACACGAAATACGAAACAAAGGAAAAATGTTGGGTCATGCAAATTTAAAAAAATATGATTCTTTATGAAAGTATCGTAATTATTGATACGTAAGTCTAATTTTGCGTTCATTTAAAATTCCATATGATTCACGTTATGTGAGCATTGACGTTATTGTACTACAGCGAATAGTCGTATTCAATTCCATCAATTGACCATAATGTAGTTAGTAAAATCATATAAGTACCTACAAGTCATTAGGCGATTTATTTGTAGGTATTTAGAGACTAGGCTAATTCAATTTCTATTGTAGAATTTAATATAATATAAACATATCGTTAAAAAATTGCTCAATTTTGGTCAGTATGATGTCAATCTGATGCAAGTAGAGTTTATTGGCCAACTTGCAAGTTGCTATTCAAATTATTTATCAAAAAAAAAAACGCAAGATAATGTAAAAAAAAAAAACCTAAAAAATAAATTGTTTAATTTTACTTTCCGATCTAGCCAACGTTCTTCTGCCATACAAATAATATTTACTGGCCACTTTTGATGTCGGTGACAAATGTAAAAATAGTGTTGCGCGCATATAAGTAAGTATTTTAGTACATTACACAATTTGCAACTTAGGTACCTACCTAAATCGTATAAGAAAAAGGAGAGCCATAAAGCGAACTCGGTATTCTTTGATTGGAAACCAATAGAGGCTGTTTACGTTTAATATACCCGTCAAACATCTGATTAACTTATACGTGCATGAGCTATTTTATTTACACCTACTTGACCCTTTTTAGTAAAAAAAATGTTTTGATACTACAACGTTCTCCATTGTTTTATCGATTTAACTGCAGTTCCCATAGCGTTCATATTATTTCGATGGAGATTTGGAAAAGCACCAAACAATAATATAGTATTAAAGCGGTGCATAGCCGTCAGTAATCTGCCAGTGGAATGCGATTATACATCACGAATGATTTGATACGGGTATCAGATTAGTCTATAACCTAATGGGAAATTCCAAAATAAAGTTTGTTTTTAACAACATATTATTTTGTTACCAATCGAATCGAACGATTATATTTTGATTCGCATGGGAAGGTACCTACTTTATAAATTATGGAAGTTGTAGCTTGTACAAACAATTTTTATATTATTAAATAGTTTTATACAATAAATTTGAGTTTTAACTATATACCTACAGTAAATATACCGTTATTCAAAAATAAAAACATATATTTTGGTAATAGGTATAATCTCAGTAGTTATGAAATTTCTCGCATCGATTTATCGAATCTATACCATTATTAATATTTCTGTTGAATCAGGTAGATATATAAATCTGAAACCGATGTTTCTGTTTTTTCTTTAGGTAAACACTAAATTTTCTGAAATCGCGTTCTGCACTAGATATTATTTTAAGGTTTCAAATTTCTATAGCCAATTAGAATGACCGATGATAATCATCACACTTACAGAAAAAATATTTGATAAAAAGGCTAATATAGAAATCTTCAAATACCTATAGCGATGATTTTACGTATAGGTAATTAAATTTAATATATTAGTATTACATTTTTCCTTTGACGCGTAGCTGAGGAATCTGGGTATGGTGTAGGAGGAGATCGAGCGCAGTGGAGAGCTCTTTTTGCCTCCCTATGCACCTATGTGGGGTAAAAACGTAATCGATTAAATGATTTTCTACACAAGTTCTATTTTTAACAATCATTTTCCATTTAAGATAATGTAATAAACTAGGTACATAATTTTTATCGTCTTAACCATGGATCATAAAAAAATCTATTGTTCTACTAATTTAGCAGCAGACAGTATTTTGCGTAATGGTGATTCAAATGCAAGTGCAATCGCAATGCTTATTGTTGCAGTTTATTACGAGAATGATAATATAAAATGCACGGGATTATATTGATTTAACTACATGTACTTAATATTATTTTATTGAATTAACCGATTGTAAATCAATGTCTATTTATCATTATTTAATCATTTTATTGATCAATAATTAGTCTCTACTTGGTAATTTCTTGTAGGCGTTTGCCAATTTGTCACTTGCGCTTTCAATTATTATAAATTAGATGTCTCTCTTTATAAAATGCTATTGATTAACCGCAGTACTGTATTGGATATTGGAATGGCCTCAAGATAATGTCATACAGTTGGACAAGGTCCGCGTTATTGGTCAAGTTATTTATTTATTTTATTTTATATTATTTTAGTAAGCAAATATACAAACAGTAATATTATTACAAACAATTACACAAATAGTATGTTCAACAAAAACACCAGTAAAGTATACACGTAGACATTAACAGCGAGTAGGTTAAAAGTAAGACAAACAACTTTTAACTCTTAAGCACATTATTTACCCTATTTTGGTGTTGGCAGCCAGAATATTCATATGTGACTATTATTGAACTCTGGAAAATATTCTCATTGGCTCTTGTTGTCACTGAAGAAAAACGAACCAAAATCTCTCTTCCTCCCTCTCTCTCTTTCTCCCTGGCTTGCTCCCAGCTTAACGTTTATGAAGACTGCTAGGGTCAGCTCTCCTCGTCGTCAGCCCCCCCCCCACATCTTTGCATCTGCTCTCGCCTTTGCGTCACCCAGGAATTCATTGGCCTCCCTCTAGTCACAGAACGTGGAACATTCAAGTTTATTGCCTCTTGTACGATATGCTCCTATGGTCGTCGTTCTACGTGTCCATACCATCTCAACCGTCTTTCCTCTAGTTTACTATTGATGTCTGTCACTCCTAGGCTTCCACGAATGTGAGCACTTTTGATCTTATCTCTTAGGGACACACCAGTGGACCATCTCAACATAC
Organism: Mystacides longicornis; assembly: GCA_963576905.1. Taxonomy (NCBI): domain Eukaryota; kingdom Metazoa; phylum Arthropoda; class Insecta; order Trichoptera; family Leptoceridae; genus Mystacides; species Mystacides longicornis. The sequence goes on along the minus strand of OY756427.1, from coordinate 18,166,371 downwards.
GCATTTCTGCTGTCTCTAATTGTCTATTAAAGGTCTTGTATATGAAAAACGAACCAAAATGTTAAAAAAATACAATAGGAACTACATTTTTACTTTCCATGTTTTTCAATATTCTGGACAATATGGCAAATATTGAATCATGTTGAAATTAATTCAATTCTACATACTTATTCAGCGCATATAATTTTTGGTCACTATCGAACTAAAAACTCTCTTAACTGGAGCCACGGTCATCGCACCACGCGTGATGGCTGGACCAATTTCGCTGATTGTATTTGATATAGTCAGGAGAAGAAATTAAGATTAAGAAAGTTACATGGAATATTAGAACAGTTAAGAAAACTTAAAAGAGGGAACCTTCTTTTTCTTTCCGTGCTCGGTTGATCTCTCCGCCGGTGCCGGTGGTGGAAGCACTATTTCAACAACTCAATCTACGTGGAGGCTCTTCCGTGTTCCCACTTTATTAGGGCTTTTTAATATAGAATTTAATTCTAATTTTGAAATAAAATTGGCGTGTGACAGAAACTGATAGTTGGTGCGATTGATGCATCGGTTGGAATAACATTGGTTAAACGGTTGTTAATCAATCATTTTAGAAATTCGAATTATGTATATATTCTTAGTTATAGGACCACAGGACGATGTCTGTCCGGAAAGCTAGTAATTAATAAAATATTTAATGACATTTGTCTAGCTGGTTGTGAAGTATATTAAAATAGTGTAAAAATCGATTTCAGATTTGTATTGGAGAAAAACAAATTAGAAAACGAGTGAATAAAAAAACGCGTTCATAAATATACTTAGGTATAATAGTTAACCGATGAATATTGGTATTCTTATGCAAGGGGTACAATAATAATGATATGAATTGCACTATTTAATTGCCTCAACTTGTGCAGGTATTTCTCTTTGTCACCTGTTAACAATTCATATCTTTTGATCACCTGTTCTATGTTACTACCTACATATGGAATTTCAACTCTACGATTATTGCCCTCAAAATATTTCATCACTTATAATTATTATTGGGAGCTACTAAGTAGGAACCCACAGGAAAACCTAAGGCTTCGATCATGAGTAAAGGAAACATTCTACGTGAAGGATATTCACTTTGTAAAAATCGAGCGCATAAAAATGATGTGCAACTATGCTACAACATTCATTATAAACTCGTTATTTTTTATGTTGAGGAAACATTAGATTGTTTATAACAGCAGTAAAAATATTTGACGGATATGGACTATTAACTAATAGATACTTGCCAATAAATAACACATACTTTGGCGTTCTCAATACAGTTAAATTGGTTTAAATTTTTTCGATAATTATTATAATTAGCCCGTCTAATTTCACACTATGTTAGGTTTATGATAATAATTTATGAATTTTGCAGGAAACAAATATTTGCTTAATGTTTAAACCGGTATTTCGATAACATGGCTATTTTTTTATTGGTCTAATTTTAATACACAATTTCTTGCCCTTAGGCAAAATCATTCACGTTTTCACCCTATTTCAACTAATGTGTTCCATTTTGTATTTTTCGCACCAATTATTGTTTCTAGAATATTTCGTACACACCTGTATATTTTGTTTGCAATTATCAAGGGGACATTATCAAATATTTCAAAATAATATGCTGATACATACGTGAATCAGTTTCAGAATATTTCAGTTATCAAAAATATTCACGCATGTCTCATGAAGTGGTTGGTACTCTAGTGGTCTGAAGGTCGTGGAAGGTTCGAACCCCAGTACCGACCATTTTCCTCATTCTTAACATAAGCTTTGCGTCCTGTGAAAGATGAGTGTATTTGTGTTCACTGTAAGTTAGCCCAGATTCGGTAAAAAAAATTAAATACAGCGTAAAATTTGGGAATTATTTTATGTTGACACGTTTACTAGTAGAAATATTGTTCCTGTTCATTTATTCGCGCAAAGGAATTTTTACAAAATGTGAATAATACTATACCTACCTATTATTTTGTAATGGAATGGTTGTATATTTTTTTTATATCCAGTTTATAAACATTCCAAATATTTATACTTAGTTGATTGGTTCGTCTGATTTGACGTCCATTATCGCGATGAACTAGTTACGTCGTTCAAAGTAGCCACTGTCCAATGCAAGAGATTAAATATTTTCAATGCCAATTAATTAGGTAGCTCCTTTTGGACTCGTTTTAATTTATAATGACGGTCAATGTTTAGAGAGCCTCCAAATAATTCGACACGCTAATCTTATATATAAAAATGGAGAGCTATTTCCCGATGTCATCGCATCACCGATTTCGCTAATTCTTTTTTTGTTGTGTAGGCTTTTATCAGGAGAATGTCCTTTTAGAAGAAAAAAATTAAGTAAAATGCATGGTTAATTAGAAAATTAAAGAAAACTCTACGTAGGCAACCTTATTAGTACTTTTTACCTTATAATTTTTATTCCAATTTTGAAATCTTGACAAAAATTATTGTCAACTGGTGCGATTGACAGAATGCGGATGGAATATGCATGTTTAAAACAGACGCATCGTTCGGAATCACATTGGTCAAATGATAATTAATTCATCACCATACAAATTCGAATTCAATATTCATATTTAGGAACACAGGACAACGTCTGTCGGGAAAGCTAGCCAACAATAATTATTACGATATATTAACAACTGATGACTGACTAATACTGTTTGACTTTTAATGGTATCAACAAACCACTACAGGTTTACGAACGTCTTCTACTGTTATTTCGAATGCTGGCTTAGTAATAATAATTATTACGATATATTAACAACTGATGACTGACTATTACTGTTCGACTTTTAAATGGTATCAACAAACCACTACAGGTTTACGAACGTCTTCTACTGTTATTTCGAATGCTGGCTTAGTAATAATAATTATTACGATATATTAACAACTGATGACTGACTAATACTGTTTGACTTTTAAATGGTATCAACAAACCACTACAGGTTTACGAACGTCTTCTACTGTTATTTCGAATGCTGGCTTAGTAATAATAATTATTACATAATGCAATATATTATAAGTATTTATTCTTGGTTAGGTCGAAGTTAGACGGGCGGGTCAGCTAGTTTTAAATATTTTGCCAAGCCAATATCTGATTTTTATCTTAGGCTAGGAAATTCCAACGGGCAACGTAATGAATAAGGTAGGAAGAATTGTGCTAAGTACTTGATGGTATCTGCTTCACATATAACAGACTGTACATCCTCAAATTTCACTTTCTTCTCTCTCTTCTCAGCCTATATCCGTCTACTCCTGGATAAAGGACTTCCATATCTCCCTCCACGCCACTCTATCTTGGCCTCTCTGGACCCAGTTGAGACCCCAACGTGTTCTACGAGGTGTCCCTCCACCGTAGTGGTGGTCTTCCAATAGGATAGGTCACTCGGTGGGTCTCCAGGCTTCGATCCTCTTCGAACATTTCTATGCCTGGTCTCTTGTAGCGATCTGCTCACCGTTATTTGAGAGAAGCGATAGGTTGGGCAATATCTGCGACATTTTGTTCTCTGCCGTATCGCTTCGTTCCTCGCTCTGGGTGCTATCTAGCATGGCTCTTTCCGTGGATCTTTCTTTGGGTAACCCTTATCTTTTATGTGCTCAACTTGGTTCTAGTGTCACTGTTTCCAGGTCATATGTTGCAATCGGTAATATGCACATCTCATATACACGTCGCTTAATGTTCATGGAGATTTTGCGGTTTTTGGCTGCCCAACTTCATACAATTCATCTTTTGGTCTCGGCGGTTTGATTTTCTCTGCCTCGAGTTATATGGCGTCTCCTAAATATAATATGTTGAAAATTCACTTGACATATTTTACTTGAAAATAATGTTCTAAAAATCCTTATGAAATTTCGCATACGCTCGCCATTATGTGTAAGTACATTTTATATGAGTGGCAATAGTCCTCAATAAATACTGTAGTAAGTAGACACTGGTATAATTTATTTTGTTCATCCATGCGTAAATAAAGAAGTAGATATCTGTTGATGGATCCCGTCAATACTCCGGAATATTACCTGGTATGTTTTGTGTATTCCGCAGGTATAAACAACTATATCTCGGGTACATTTTGATTGAATAAAATGTATGTACAACATTATTTGTACCGATTGTTTCATTGACTTTACCGCTTGACCGTGTGAATGAAAGTTATTCCCATAAAAACAGCACAATTTTACCTAAGTACAAAACACGGTTTGGTTACTGGTTTGGTTTCAAACGATAAAAACATTTTTTGAGAATCTAAGAATCAATGTGTTTTTTATTTGATTTGAAATTTTAATAGTCACAGTGATCTTTTGTCTCGGAGAAATTCAAATATATGACGACACAATTCGACGTCAATTGCATGGTGTCAAATATCTACCCAAAGCCGGTCATTTACAGCTTAATACATCGTCCCTTAAAGGTTCTCAGTTTTACCACGTTGTGGACAGCGGACAATTTGACATTGCCGTAACAATAATCAAATATTACATATTTCGTTGATATAATGTTTCCCGCGATCCTGGTAACCATTATTAGTAATTCTCATAGCAGACAAATATTATGTGTATAAATTTTTTTAACCGTGGTTGGAATATATTGATATGGAGGGTCCAAGGAATAGCATTCCTTAAAAACAGATGTATGATATAAAACAAGAATAAAAAAAGGAAGAAAAAAACATAAAGAAAGTTAACAAAAATAGCAAGCTAAATAAAGTACATTTAAACAGGGTGGTTTAATTTAAAAGAAGAAAACTTCTCTGTTCAAATTCTATAGAGATGTATCAAGATCAATATTGGCTCGTAATTTTTATGTAAAAATACTCAAAAATACTGTAGAACGTTAGATATTCTATCTAAGATAGAATATCTCTAGTGGGAACAAGATATAAGTATGCTATCTGTGTGAACAAGATATAATATCTTGTTCACACTTGACTAAAGAAATTATTGTCCTTTTTTACTAAAGCCAAAACGCGCAAAACACGTTTCTCAGCGGCATTTCCAATCAATGACACGGAACATTATTTATTTAATTATTGAAGATTTTGTTTCCATCCAAGTGTTAAACCAAAACCACAAGAAATAATATTCTGCGGTGACGGACATATCTGGTAGAACATTAACACTCCCTCTCGCTACAGAAGGCACCAATAATTCAATCAAACAATTTTCTTTATGGCTATTATTAGTTTTTTTTTTACTTACAACAACTATTGATTACAGCAGTTGGTATAAAACAGGGGATTTAATAAAATATATACTATTATACTGAACACTGATATCTTAACTTTATATTTGCTTATAGGTACTATTATAATTATCGTATAGCATTAATGCTGCTAGCTGCTAGTCAGCAGCGTCATCAATTAAAGGATAAAAAAGTTAAAAACAATTTGTTCTCAATAATTTCCAACTTTTATCTCTATTTTCATTAATTATTAAATATCTACCTACTTGCTGTATACACGAGATTTTTCGACATGTTGAACATGTCAAGAATTCTCTTTGTTAGGAGTTTCGGAGACTTAAACATTACCACCTAATGGCGAACGTCGTGATGAAGTGATCACACTAACCCAGGCTTCGAAATAACAGTAGAAGAAGGTTGCAAGCCAGTGGTGGTTTGTTCCATTTAAAAATCGAACATCGGTAATGTATTGTTAGAGTCATTAGTTAAGATATAAAAAAGGGTAAAAAATTAAAAAAGGTTCACATTACAGCTCCAGGAAATCACAAAACAATATCCAATATGTTGTGAATGTCAATAAATGAGCCATTCAAAGCTCTTCGAAGGCACTCATCCACAATATGTGCAATAGCGTACGTTGGTTCTCCAGCAGTTCATAGCAGGCTTGAAAAATGGCGGAGGTCACGTCACGTGGTCTATGAGTCTTCCCACTTTGTATATCTAGGTTCTCATATATAGCATCGCCTGAAACGTTATGCGGGTACAATAAAATAATTTATATGGCAGAACAAAGTTAGCCGGATCAGCTAGTAAGTTATGAAAATTAGTAGAAATAGCTCGGCGCAGGTCGAAATGGATAAAAAATAATTTAATTTAGGTAATTTCAGTTAAAATTACGTTAATAAATTATTTTTATTATTATTTAGTGTCGGTGAGAGGAACATAGTATCATCGTGTGGTTTCTTTTTCAATAATAATTAATAATGATATATATCACAGCGTATGAAATAATATTGTGTAGTTTATTAAAATGGTTGTGGCTAACATGTAATCGAGTCTAGCGGTCGGTCAAGAAACAATATGCAATTTAATTATTTATACCATTGTAGTTTATAGTTTTGTCCGACCGGCATCGTCCCATAGTTTTTGATAATAAAGAACCAATGCCAAGTGGTCGAATGTGCGATCGACTCGAATTATAATATGCGAGTCACGTAGTAATGCCAATCTTTAACATGAATCAATAAATTTTGCCGAGCTTTCGATTAACTGAATTGATCTATACTAGCTGCCAATTTTTTTACTACATGAGATGTCTAAAATGTATATTGTACATATCACTCCCTCGAGTGTGGATTGCCTCATACAACCTCCACATAGTTACGTATCCCTTCTATACGAGGTGCTTGGTAGCCCAGCGGTTCAGTCGTACTGGAGGTTGAGGGTTCGAATCCCGGTGCTGACCATTTTCGCTTTCACAATATAGGATTTGCTTTTTGTGAAAGATGTTCACATGGGATGAGTCCCGAATCGCCGAATCCGCGAAAAAATATGAACTTGTAAAGGTGCATATTTAATATCGAGCGAACAAAGATCTTGTGCTTGAAAATATAGTATATTTTCCTAATCGCTGATACTGGACACCATGGAAACAACAACTTGTTAGTAGTCGATGACAGTTCTTTCTGGTTATTATTTCCTTGGTGACATTATTTCCTTGGTGGTTCAACGATTAGGAAAGTATACTCTGGGTCTTTGTTCGTTTGGTAATAGATAGTGTATCTTTACATTCGCTCTATCAGCTGGTACAGGATATCATAAAAAGTACCAGTAAATAACAGAACTATACAACATCAATGCAATAATTTTCCATTTTTCTTGACCTTAGGGGTATAAGGAGGCAACAAAACCTCTCCACTGCGCTCTATATCGCGCAGTTTGATAACATCCTCCACACCATAACCAGAACTTTCAGCTCTGCCTCGAAGGAATGAAACGGAAGATGGTATAAGTGGTTCTTCCATGTCTTCGAGTTCCTGATCGGAGGAAGAACATCGTTCTCCTCAGCCAACTAGAGAAGCTATTATACAGAATGAGAATTCTATAAGGGAGCGTTAATACCAAACTCCATAATAGAGTAAGTATATTTTCTTAATCGTTGATATGGTCACTAAGGAACTGTCCTCGCCCATTAACTAGTTCTTGCTCGTTGTTGTTTCCATGGTGTCCATATAAACGATCATGAAAATATGCTCTATTTTCCAGCTCTGGCTCTATGTTCGTATAAACGCATCCTTAAACTAGCAAGTAAACGTTTGAACAATGCGCTAAAATGGAAGTGATAAAGAAAGCTATGCTAGATGTTCTTAACTGGAGAAAGATACATCCTTCCCAATTTTTTTATTCTATATGATGGTTTCGCCCATACGTTGAATCCTTACTTCCTTGTTGCCTTCTAATGAGAGGTGGTTGAACTTCAAGGAAGACTAAACTTGACGTTAACCAAACATAAAAAATAACCCAAAGAAAGTATCACATTTATGTGGATGTGGTTATTGTATATTTGCCCGGGGCCATGGCATGCCGCATGGCAATAAATTATCAAATTCTCACACGATATAAATCACCCGTATAATCACGACCTCCACGTACTGCGAGTATATATCAAAGCATTCAAAAATATATTGTCTTAATGGCTGTGATTTTTTATAAGTTCGAGCGATTAGTGACCTAGCCTCATATCACGTACTAGACGGCTATTAAACTTTTATTATGTATTAATTTTTTTATAAGGTCTTATTTCATAATTAGAGTAAAACAAATTTAAAATTCTACTCATAATATTTGTTTTAATTATTGTTAGTAAAAAGTTTAGTACGCACTGTAATTTAGTATCGAACGTTTGTTTTGATTCCCAGATAAAACAGTTATTCATTTGATCATATTTACCTGTTTCAATAACATTTTCTTTGCTTTGAATGTTTTAAACATTTAGATCAAACTGAAAGTTGTTGTGTTTGGTCGAGAATCATGATCTTGAATCAAGTAGGACGAATTCGTCCAATTACTACAAATTTTTTTTGGACGGAAGCAGAAGCCGAAAGCCTGTGGTAAGAAAAGTGGTTGGAGTCTAGCGGTTACGACGCCGGCTTTCGTGCAGTTTCGCATCGAAGGTCGTGGGTTCGATCCCAGGTGCCGACTTTAACCACACAAGCTTTAAGTAGCTTACTGTTAAAGAGTCGAAGGGTATATCAGTGAGCACAGATTCATTAAAAAAAGTTGTGATTAGAATGAGACCTTCGCGATTTCTTTCTCATTCGTCAATACAAATGCAAGAGAAAGCAATCTCGGTGGTCTTGATTGGAGACGGTTTGTACTCAACTATGATAACATAAATCACGATCTTCAGGATTGAGGAAAAGATTTCAAAAGAAGGAATGAGAATGTTACAATGAAAGGATACAAGGTCGTCATATTCTTCTTCATCTTCGGTTTTTTTGGAGTTTTTGGACACCGCGATAATTGCCACTTTATAAAATTAGTACGCAGTGTAAAAATTCACAGTCAATGTTATGAGGAATTATTAATTCATCTCAGAAGAATATTGTTTTAAAAGTTCAACAATGTTGATATAATTTTGATTGATAAGTTCAGATATGGTAGTTAAATGTGCAGTTTTCATATAAATACATACTTCATTTTATGGTTATATTAAAACTTTCCGAGAATCCCCATTATGGGTTAATTACCATAAAAAGTCAAGTTGCAGAGTGCACTGTACTGCAAGTAATCACCTGGTCTGACCTATTACAGTAATTATACTCTAAGTACCCTCTTTGCAGAAACTTGGTCTTTATACTACGTAATAATACCCTTTATATTCAATGTTCTCCACGGTCAAGATAGTCATCGACAAAGGATCTTCGCCTATTAATTTTATTGCTCTCACATTGATTTGATTCGCTGCTTATTAAGAATCATTTTTAAATTTATTTTAGTTATTTACACAATGTTGCAATAAAAAATCTATTATCTTCGCTGAAACGTTGACCTTCGAGGTAAATACTTCTTCCTTCTTTTCTTACGCCCAGATCATCTCAACTTATTGACTCTCATCTTTGTCACAACACTTACTTCCAAACCACATTCGATCCTAATAATCTCATTCCTTTTCATATCTCACAGAGTCTATCCACATATTATGCTTCGTAGAGCTCTCATCTCTACTGCATTCATACTACATTCGTCTTCTTTTGTCCATGTCCACGTTTCACATCCGTACATCATTGATGGTAACAGGAATGTGTTATACACTTGTTTTTTTAGCTTTTACCTAGTGAGGTAAATACGATGAAAAAATAAGAAACTTTTGAATGGTGGATTCATCGTAGAATATTGCGTATCCCTTGGACGCTATGGTCAGCAATTCGGAGGTCATGAATATGGCAAATTGTTGACAAACATTAAGATCCGTAAGATCTCATACCTTGGCCACGTTCTCAGAGGCGAAAAGTACTCAAGTGATAGAGAAGAAGAATATAGGTAAATAAGATTTCACTAACATACCGGGCCCTTAATGTATAAGTCAGATTAGAAAAATGGTTGCCGTGCTGACGGTTCAACGTAAATAACTGTCAAATTCATATATTTTGCACTCGGAACAAAACACATTGTGAAACTCCCAATATCAACGTGGATATAATATGTTCCCGTTTGTTGACGGTAGCAGACATTAATTGCCGAATTGTGTTACTGGAACGGTGTCAATGTGAACCAAATGGCGCATATTCCTATTGACACCGTAATATATGTTTACTGTTTACTTTGCGTCTGTAATAATATTAAGGTCGCTATACGTCTGCACTGGTATCCTAGAAAATCATAGAAATTAATACTATGATATGACATTTCCCCGTTGATCCGGATGAAAATGCTTCGATTTGAATTCATTTGATTTTGACCTCTCAGAGAGTGTGATTCAAAGGATTAGTTTTTAAAGCTAGCTTAGTTCTTTTAATCTTTTATATTATAAAAATGGAGACCGATTTTGCGTGATCATCGCATCACGCCTATACGATTTCGCTGATTCTTTTTTTTTGTCGTGTTTGCTTTTGCCAGGAGTCGGTTCTTATGAAAGAAAAAAATAAGAAAGGTGCGCCGATTATTAGGAAATTCAAAGTAGGTAACCTTACATATTTGGTGCTTTTAACACTATATTTTAACAGCTTGATAGATAGATGAGTATAATTATAGTTGGTGCGATAGAAGCAAGGTGGATGAAAAATATATGTTAACAGATGTCGGGGATATATTTTAATCTATCACTAAGCTAAGTCGAGTTCAATATTCATATTAGGTCCACGGTCCACAAGACAACGTCTGTCGGAAAAGCTAGTATATTATAAAAATATCGATTAATGCACAAAATAAATGTATTATATTATTATTATGAAAATTTCTACATCGATTTTCTCTGTATAATTCTAACATAATCCAATGAGAAAGTTTTCAAAAGCTTTTGTAAGAAACAAAATTTGTTGACCTTATCTTATTTTCCTTTGAAGTCAGCGAATTAATGACGATTATCTCTAGGTTTGTTTACACTGTTGCCTTATATAACAAACATGAACGGAATTGAATTGAAAAGGACAAAGGCATCTATAGGAATACAAGGCAGAAGCATGTTAAAGAATGCTGGAACTAACGAGATCACATCGCTATCTTGATTCAGACGATGTATATTATTATATATTAGAATGGCCCGGAACACTGATTGACTGGTCGACTAACGGCGCCTACCCGAAGCGAGCGATAGCCGCGGGCCACACGTAAGCAGATACCTACTTGTTGTTTATGATTTGTGAGTTCTGTTATTTCAAAATACACACACAAGTAGTTTCCATTTTTACGCAATCAAAAACTTTCGGTAAGTTCCTAAGTGGTTGGCAACCACCCTGACAACGAGAGAATGGTATAACAAAGCATGCGACACTTGCGCCTTATAGATAGAAAAACGAACGAATAAAGGGAAATTTGAATTAAGATTTCTTCACAATAAATTCTATGCATATTTGTGTAGTCAAGAGCTTTAGGCACCTACAGTCATGATTTATGCGAAAAATCGAAATTACAATGGCGTCACACGGTGACGGGTGATTCCTAGTTGCTTTATATTTCACTGTACGTACCTACATAGATTTACATTGTTTTCCTAGGGTACCCGGTACACTAATAAGCTGACCTGAGTAATATGTAGCTGATTGTATTTTATCAAGAATACAATTAGATGAATTATCTACAAGAATATATTGAGAATAAAGCCATGGCATAGATAGGGAAATTTTACTACGTAAAACGACACTTCATTAAATCTGTTTTATGAGAATCTTTATACAGATCAGACTAACTAGGAAAATAAGAAAATTCTTGGAACAAAGAATCTTAGCTTAAATTTTTCCTCTGGCTTAGCTTGAGAAGTAGATCCCTTTTGCACGCAATCTGGTGCAATATCAACATATTCCTCACTTTAGCTTCAAAGGAACCGAAAATAAGAATGGGGCCAATTTCCTTCGGAACGCTTTTCCCTGCAATGTCCATCTCCGAAAACATTGTAACCCTCTGGTTCGTATATCTATTATGGACCAATTTAAAAAATACTTTTATATGTATATTTTACACGAAGACAATTACTTCTAGTCAAGCAGTTCAGTACAACCCTTTGTTGACATTATCAACAACGAAAAACACAGCTGGGGGGTGAGTACGTAAGGGCTATAGCACGACTAACTACTTCCTAGTGTAGTTAGCGCGAGTACGTAACGTTACAAATGTAGTTAGTTGTGCGTTTCAGCGTGGTTATTATGTAGTTAAGCCGTGGCAAAAGTTACGTACTCACTACCCTGATATATTTAAAACCAAACGGGAATCGAACCCGGGAACTCTTGATCAGAATCGGCCATCGGTCTTAAGCGCTGACAGTTTAAGTGTCTATGCTTAAGTAGGTGCCAGGACTCAGAACCAAAGAACCTATAATATAATATTGTGGAATTAATTCCACATTTATAATTAATTAAAACTTCAATAATTTTATCAACAATTTAGTTAGATAATGTATAAACCTATTAATAAATAAATAATAATACGTGAAGCAAGAACTTTGTACACATTTTCACAGTGTGAAATTATGCACATTTATAGTTTAGTCAATAAAAAAAAAACATTACCAAAACTACTGTAATGCTATGTATTTGAAACTCACACACACTCGATGTTTTTGATATTCACAATGACGCGTTCATATTTTGCTGTGGTGAAATTGAGAATATATTAATATTGTTTGTCTTTAATAATAACAGAAAAAACTTTGTATACCTATATCAATATTACAAATTTGACGTATGGCATTGTTTTTGAAAGATAATTGTACAATAGCGCATGCTCAAATTTCAATATCACTGGTCGAAATTCGACCTCTGGACAAATAAGTACTACTTAGTGTTAATAATAATTATCAGTGGCGTGCGGTGGTTTTGTTTTTTCAAAAAATTGGGCAAGTCGACAAAAAAGAAGAAGAAGAAGAATTTCACCATAAAAAAATCCCTTTTTCCGCATTTTTATCCATGAATTATCAATGTATGGATAGCTATCTACTGTTAAATTTTATTTTTTTATTAAAAAAAAATATTAAAAAATAAGAAAAATTTAACAGTAGATAGCTACCTAAATACATTTGATGATTCATGGATAAAAATGCGGAAAAAGTGTCGATTTTTTTGTGAAAATTCTTCTTCTTCTTTTTTGTGACTGTTAACTATTCTGAGATTAATTAAAGGTTTACCTTGATTATGGCATGGACACAGACAACATGAATATTGTAATCATGATCAGGTTAAACAGCAACAACTGTATTATTTTATTAAAAACAAAACTTTTGATGTTTCTTTTAACCTTAGTTATTCTGTATTGATGAACTTGATGAAGTCCGCTATAAACATATTCATATCGACTGTCATTTTAAATAAACACGTAAATTACCTAAATATAAAGTTCACAGTAAGTGACAAAAACTACCTAACAATCAAAATTATTAATAAACTGATGTTGACAGCAAGTATTATTAATTTGTAAACTAAATCTGTCCTTTTTCAAAAACTCACCGCCATATGAATCATGTCGAGAAACAATGCGTCACAAAAGTAGAATCTTTTTACGACGACGGTTTGCTTTTGTGAGTTGGACGAAAACGCTTGAGATTCAACATAAATTTTGTGAAACTGCAACTGTGTTTATTTAATTCATAGTAATGAACTTTCACTAAGTAAATACACAAACCCTCCAAAAAAATCATAGATAATAGACGTATATAACTAGATCTTTTAGGTTTCAAATGCAGTGATGCATTAGGAAATTTTGGAGGGCTCATATTATTGTATATACAGTTACACCTGTTGATAACAAAACGTTTGTTAAAAATCCCGCAAGTAATTCTCATACAATAATAAAAAATGTACTACCTACATACTTGTCTGCATTCCGATCATTTCAAATTTTATAATATGAACCAAGAAATCAACACACAACAAAAGAATAACGTGTTTACTAAAAAAGTTTAACGATTAAACAGGATACGAACAATCACTTGTTGAACGGGACAAAAGAGTAAAAAAAAAATACAGAAAGAGATTATCTTTCTACAATAATGTACCTACCTACATGTTTTATTTGTCGGCCTTTTTGTTTATTTTTTGTTGCTTATAAAAAAATAACATATTTTGACCTGACGACAATCATTTATCAAAATGTTTCGTTGACTCACCTTTTTCATTGTTTCAAACTCATCACGTCTCAACCCCGATGTAGTAGCAGGTGCATCAACACGAATATATTGTACAGGTTGAACAAATTTTTAACGTAACGTGAGGTTTTACATCATCAATAATTCTCTTCCGTTTACTTTGTCTTCTATTACATAAAAATGGAGAGCTATTTTCCGATGTCATCGCATCACGCCTAAACGGCTGGACCGAGTTCGCTAATTCTTTTTTTGAAGTGTTCGCTTTTATCAGGATGTTGTTATGAAAGAAAAAAAAAAATAAGAAAGTTGCTTGAATAATTAAAAAAATATAGAAAACTCTAAGCAGGTAACCTTCTTAGTGTTTTTAACAATATAGATTTTGTTCCAAATTTGAAAAGTTGAAATTAAATTAAAGTTTGACAGGAACTATCAGTTGTTTGATAGTAGGTGCGATTGACAGAACGTCGATGGAAAATATATGGTTTGAAACAGACGCGTCGATCTAAATTACATTTGTTAAAAGGTAAAAAGATTATCCTTATACAAATTCGAATTCAATATTCATACTTTGTAACACAGGACAACGTCTGTCGGGAAAGCTAGTATAAAATAAATTATTGTTGAAAACTTTTGTTACTGTTTTACACAAACTATTTTTTCCAGGGCAAACTACAAGATCGTATAGTGTCCTTAGATACCTACTTTAAAACTCAAGTTCAAAAGTTTATATCATACCTGTATTCCCTTCCTTCAATGCAGGGGTGAGGGATTTAAGGGAGGAATGGTGTTGGAAGAATTCATTTACACCGCGTTTATTTATTCATTCATTCATTTACACTGCGCAATCGTAATGAACTAATGAGAACCTACCCAGAGTAACATGAAATATCCAGACTAGGTTTGTTACAACAATCGAGTGTTTACAACAGTAGGTTTCAAGCGGTTGAAGTGTTTTGACTTTTAATTTTTAGCAATTAACCCATATCTTCCCAGTGTTCCATTATTGGAACGGTATAGTTAATAATTTTTATGATTTTTTTGTAAAAGCGCAACTCGTTTATTTTTTTCTGCTTAAAATCTTCGATTAATAGGCTTTAGTTAGAGATATTGTTGAAAGATATTTGCGTCTGCTTTTTTCTGTTATGAAGCATTCTTTATAGCAGATTTTGTGGAAAAACATTGCTCGTTTTAAAATGTCCGTATATTTTTTGTTTGTTATAATAAACATTCAAATAATACGTTACCAGTTATATTCCTTTCTCTTTTGTCATTATAAAAAATAAAAGAAATAAAGATGACTATAAGTAGGTATTTTCATGTCCTTTTTCCTAACCGTTCCATTTTTGGAACACTGGGATGATATGCCAATGTAAACTTTTTGTACTATTTTCATGCAATAAATTTATTAATTGTTGGTAATTTATTTTTTTGGTCGTAGTTTAATAGTGTACTAAATATTTTAACACCTTGAAACGAAAAAAGTATTTTATGTAAAGAAAATATGCCCACACAGCTGGTAGAACTGAACCTTACACAGTAAGAAAACGTTGTTTGTATGGTTACTTTGAAGGTGAATGTTGTTGATTTTCAAAAAGTATCTGCAAAATCATCTTAACTATCGGATTCCACCTAAGATCTGCTACGCTCAAAAACAGAAAAAAATTAATTCATTGTACTTGATGAGTGATAATACCACCAGGATGTGGTGATAAATTTTTTCATCAAAAACGCTATGAAAAACGTTAAAGCAGGTGTTATATCTCCAAAACAGGAGGAAATCCTGCATCAGAAAGCGATTGAAGTGCTTTGCTTTACAGTCAATAGCAATGTAACCTGCTTGCCTGATAAGTAAGGTCACAGGCTGATTAAGCTGCCGCAGAAGCAGTCTGCTTGAAAGATATCATAATATAGAAAAAACAAAGATATGAGGACAGACAGAAAGGTTCGTGAAGAAAGACACATGGCATTTATCCAGAGCAGACAATGTCAAAACAAAAAGCATGCTAAGAACATCTAAAATGAAAACACTACATGGTTAATATCTGCGTGATCGAATTAGAAACACAGTAATCTGAGAGATCTAATAAGTCGAACAATGTGGTCAGGTGGCTACGTCATAGTTTGCTATAGTATATTTTAGTGACACCAACATGTATTGAAAAATTAAACAAGAGCAAGAATACTATATCTAGCCCTGCATGAGGGTATCAAATTGGCTGCGCCGATCAAAAATACTCGTCAAGCGATGGGAAGAAACCTGAAATAACGCAAGTCAAGATGATAACCCTGATAAAACACACTCCCGTGTCTACAAAAAAGAAGAAGAAGAAGATTTTTTGTTTTATTATTTTATACAAGGTTTATAATTTATAAATTGTGGATTAAAATTTTGAAAAAACTTCATAAAGTACTTTACTACGCTCTATATCGTTTTAGATTTCCCATACAAAATCCCAAATGTTACATGTATGTATCTTCCCAGTGTTCCATTATTGGAACGGTTCTATAACTAAAAATCCAAAAATCCAAAATTTTTTTTGACACTTGTTTATCAATACATAGACCGTAAATAGTCCCTGGTATGATTTTCATGAAAATCTTACGGCTATTTCTATGTCTGGGAAGATATGGGTTAAGGGCTAGAGCAATATGGGTGGGATTTTAGAGCCACTTTTTTCTCTTCCAACGATGCGAATTGGCTTTTTCCAATGTTTTATGGTTTTCTATGGAATTTGAATGTTCATGCACTTATTGGATGACACCTCATAACTCGTTATTTCTTCAGCAATGTGTTAGCCAACTTCCTACTATTTCATTGTTTTAATATAAGATTTCCTCAATCCAAGTCAAAACATTGTATTTTCCGTTTAATTATTCATGTTTACCTATGTATTAAAATTTGTTAAGAACCTGTAGATATGCCAATAATTAAATGAAAAAAATAAAAATACTTGAGTTTCCAAAGTTCGTTTACGGTTATGGCGCCATTATTTCAAGAGGTTATGTTTTTTACATTGACCAGTTAAAAATTTGATACTTACGTCAAAAGAATACACACGACATGTTGGAGTTGTGTATTCTTCTCTTCGTGATACAAGTCCACCTTAATATCGTCAGTATCAAATTTCACCTGTCCTTTTGTCAGACGTACCACTGGCTTTATTATACCTCGATATTATTATTATCAACATCAATTCACAAACAAATGGATAATGTATCTCTAATGGGTAGGTGACTACCTAGTCTCTACTGCCAGTGTACATACAATATCACACCAAATTATTAGAGCAAATGAAATTCGTGATCCATTTAATTTCTCAAGAATGATTCCGATGAATTTATAGAATCATATCCTATGTTACGCCATCCTCTTGCTCTACATATTATCCCTCGTCCGCAGTAAATTAGAGTACGCATCGCCTATTTGGTCCCCAGAATAAAAAAATCATAATATACACCATCGAACGCGTACAGAACAAATTCCTTAGATGTATCAACTACAAGTTGGGTATACCCAGCAAGGATATAAATTACGACAGCGTATACGGGAATTGTTACATATAAACAGCCTATCTGAGAGACGTGTACTGACTGACCTAATTTTGCTTTCCAAAATTTTGAATAATTGTTTTCACGACCCTGCACTTATTGGTCTCATTAAGCTCCATATACCTGCCCGCGAAACTAGAGAAAGATTCTTGTTTCATAGTGATAATTTTCTCACTACAAACTATTTGAAAAGTACAGTTGTCCCGCGTCTTCGCCGATTAGGTAACGAGTATGCTGGTCGTATTGACTTCTTTGACACCAGCATCGGCCGCCTTAGGAAGATCACCAAAGAATCCTTCTGATAGTCCATCCTTTGCATGCATGCACTCACTGGAGTCTGCATCTTCAGCCCTTCCTGCTTGCCTGTCTTGCTCTTTAGGCTTGGAAATTCTCTATGTATCTTGTTTGTGGACGGATTAATTGTTAACTTTATAATGTATGTCTATTGTGTTTTGCCAACTATTTTGTTTTTGACTATATTGTAATTATTGTAAAAGGCCTCGGCCGTATATTTATTGAAAATAAAAATAAAGAATTATTTAGAAATTATGAATACGCAAACCTTCTTCAAATACACTCTAAATTGCTTGGTACTACTTAATTTTTGGAAGAACTTAGCCATTTTTTTTTATTTATTTCATAAAAAACACAACAGCAAATACAAATAACATGTCAATAAATTTAAATTAAAAGAGAAATAAGGCCAATTACAGTGATTATACCAATTTAAAAAAATAAATAAAACATATTTTGGCATGATTAAGATATTCATTAACTGTTAAACTGTTAATTCATATAAGTACTCGTATAATTAAAAATATCGTACTACTGTAAAGCAATGTTCCATTTATCTGTTTTAAATTGATATAAATAGATAGTGTAGGGATGCCAAAAAAGACGACCCGTATTCATCAGGTAAACTGGTAAACACCACAACTATTGGATCAAAATTGGATGAGGGAATGATAACAAAAAATATGTAAAAGAAAAAGAAGGGGTGGTATTTTTTATGACCCTACAATCTCCAAACCAAGTCTTCAAATGGAATTAGGAATTCCTTTTTATTGACATTGGTTCAAACAGGATTCAGCTACCGCCTGTCTAAAGGATCCTTAATTTTCCCTTTTAATATAAGTAGGTATTTTGAAATATTGAGTAATATTTTAGTGGTATAAGCATTTAAGGCAATTTCAGACATCGTGCACATAAAAGAGTAACGTCATAATTATTAATATCTATTTAAAAAAAGGATTATTATTATTATAATTGTAGACAGAAGGCAGAAATCCGTACTCTCTGCCTACCCCCTTCGGGAAACGGCGTGATGGGTAAAAAAAAAAAAAAAATTGTAGACCGTATTATTTGTCCCAAGACAGTGATGTTGTAACTATTACGAGGTACAAAATGAGACTAGACTGGAGTACTGTCAACTCGGGTCATCGTCGTGTATTGTAGTCACATGGGGGAAATGCTACATTTAATGCCACCACACTTTATAATTCATCATATTTTTACAAAGTTACATTATTTTTATAAAGTAAGATGAATTTATAAGATGATATAATGATTAAAGAATATGTTAACAACTAATGTCTCTAACAATTCATTACTGATGTTAGATTTTTAAATGGAACAAACCACTACCGGCTTACGACCGTCTTCTACTGTTATTTCGAAGGTTGGTTTAGTGTGATCACTTTACGTTAACAGCGTTCGCCATTAGGTGGTAATATTTAAGTCTCCGAAACTCCTAATCATGAGAATTCTCAACATGTTCAACATGTGGAAAAATCCCATGTATACAACAAGTAGATATTCAATAATTAATGAAATATAGAAATAAAAGTTGGAAATTAATATTAATATACCTAATGATTACTAGGATTGGAGAGTGAATATGAATATTATTTGTCATTTTGGAGTGATTTATCTAATTATCTGGAAAAATTATAAAGGATCACCGGAGTAGTCATAAAAAAAAAACTTGTATTTTATGTCTCCCTATGCTCCTGAGTGGGGCTTAGTCCGGGGGGGGGGGGGGGGGGATCCGCGGCGTTCTTGCGCTATGCGGTGGGCATTAAAGGAAGAATGTATGTAGGTATGTATTAATAAACATACTTATTTTTAGTAGAATCGCACATTGACTAATTCCGAGCAATGTGCATATTTTGAAGGGATGTATCAGGCCTGACATGATATACGCATTTGAAATTCTGGCTGATGCCCTCCGAACTGATTTTTTTTCTGTAACAACGAGGTGATAACTCTTCGCTTTATCGGAGGTAAAGCCTCAGGAGACAGTATAAAAAATAGTACTATGGTACTGTACTGCAAATTTCTCTACGGTGTGCCATATATAAATTTGCAATTAGACAACATCGTGAGATGAGGCAGAATAAGGCGAAGAGATGACCTCTTGCTAAGGGTAGTTGACGTTATACCACAATTACATGGCGTCCAGGAGGTAGAAGGACATCTCGCAGTCGGTGTCTGCAGAAAGGTTACCTGAACATAACAGATCTCATAGTCAAGAATATGCTAATGCGGTACTCATAAGGTTCCTAAAGAGGAATATAAAAATGAAACATAACAGACAATTTTTTAATTTTCCTTGCTTTACACCTATTTTATGGGTTGGCTGGAAGAGATCCTTCGGAATAAGTCCGCCCTTTAATTATTTTGTATGTAGATTTCAAATTGGTATTTTAAAGTGTTATTTATTTACTATGATCAATAACTGGAGCAATTACCCTGGTGTGTCACCTGGTGTTAAGTTTCGTTTATTTGTATCAAATTAATACTGAATATTTTACGACACTTCATATACTATGTAAAACAACAATTATACATAATTTAATATCTGCACTGTGAGACGCCGTTTTAGCGTCGATGCTCCATTCTTTTGCACCTACTTTTACACCGTTTTAGAAGGACGCCACTATGTGGATCGTGTCAAGACTGTTTCGTGAATAATCCTCCAGGCTTATTAAAAATAATTATCACATAGAGTTAAGTTCTAGCCATGGGAAAAGCCTAGGGAAATTTCTATAATATTATGGGGTGATGGTAAAAGGTCAGAAGAGTATTATTATATAAATTTGTTTTCACGTTTCATAAAAACATCATCTTTTTACCAGAATATTCCAAACGATGACACATTTGAAATAAATATGATTGATGGGACGTTTGAGAATATAATAATATTTATCGAGACGCTATTAGAATTTTCAGAAAGTACATGACGTTTTAAAGAAAGTTTTGATTAATATTATCACTATTTCAACTTTTGTGACAATCTAAGCTAAATATATTATTTGATTGAACGCAAAATTGCCTTTAATATACTTAATTGAGAAAACCATAATTGCTTGAGTTTTTTTTTAACTTTGCGTTATGAATCAGAATATCTACTCCTTTAAGAAAGAGAAACTGAAGATCATGCCAGACACTGACAGCACAGACACATATCTGGTTATATATTATATTTTCTAGTGCAAATAATCATTACAAATATAATGAGAAAAAAAAACATTAGTCTTAACAAAGTTTAGTTCTAATATAAATAAAAAAATCATTGACTGATAATACAATGGATTCCTAGGGGGCGGTCTTTTGCGTCTTACAAGACGGCCGTTTTTGAAAATTGTGACATTGTTTTCATTGACTACGGTAACAACATAAATAACGTTCTATTAAACTAAATATCATTCACCGTAGTTTTTGGCCGCTAAATGTCAGTATCGCAATTCCGTAAAAACATACCATTATGGTAGTTTTTTTTATAGAAATTCTGAGGAAACGACAAAGACAATGTCCTACGCTGACACCGCTGTTTACAGAAGTACCGTATTCTTAGGAAAACATACCATAAGTGAAAAACACTAAACCGCTCTACTGCCTCTGAAATTTTTCAATGTTTTTGAATACACGAGTCACTATCTAACTACTCGTAGTTGAGTGTGTTGTGGGTAATTAGAAATAGTCCCTATGTGGAGAGTCCTGTTATCTGGATGAGACTCACTTCCCCACTTGTAAAGCGCCCCTCAGTTAGGGTGGTTAATCCAGGATATAAATTAACTAGTGCGGCTTTAGTGAGGACACCGTTCTGTCATGTTACACGCTATTATCTATTATTTCATCCGACGAGGCTTAGCTTCTGGAGGAGTGGGATATATCGTCCCAAAACCTAGCTGATTGTCCCAATAGTCAGCTGCGTTTAATTTATGTTCATACAATCGATATCTTATACATATTATAGCGAAAATAGTGTTTTGAGAAATTAATAAAGAGGTCTTTACAATAAATTCTTAGCATATTTTGTTAAGATAGGAACTTAAAGTCATCGAATTTATACCTCTAATCAAAAGACATAGGTACAGCATAGATTAAATCAAATTTATCAAATAAATAAATGCGAATTACCCAATTTTTGTTACTAGCACAGGCACAGAAAGGCACATTGAGTGTTTGATTGCCCTATTAATGAATTAACACTTTCCTATACAAAGGTGTCAGCATAGCCGGCGGAACTTATTGTCCGAGGCAAACTCTGACCCTACCGGAGATCGGACCCGGGACCTCGTGATCTGAAGCCCACTGGGCTACCCTTACAGTGTCCCAATTTTAATATATTTGAGAACTGCGGACAATTTAACTCTTCTTCTCTTAGCAACAGCTGTATACAGGATCTTCCGATCAAGTATAAGATATTTCTCTGATAAAATATCCCATGATTACAACTATCGACAACTCCGACGAAAAATATTTCGAGGCTCGGTGTTTCAAGCAAAATACCGAATGACGAATTAACTTAACCAATTATTACGTTTGATATAATTTTGTAACTGTAAAAGCGAGAGACGAATTCCGTCACACGGTGACCGGTAACTCTTAGTGTATTCAATAATATTATGAAGGCTCTGATAGTATGTGAAGTTGTTACTTTCAGATATCTCTCCGCAGCGTATTAGTGGCTCTGCATTGTGCGGTGCACTCGGGCAGGCCGTTACATAAATCACTATTAAAGGACATGTCACAAATCAGTGTCCCCTCGCATGACGGGCCGAAAGCTCCCACATTTCCTCCCATCATGCGTGCACTCGTGTATTTACAAAGATAACGAACGAACCAATTTATTGAGCTAACATACCTATGTATATAACTTTTTTTCAGAAACGTTCAATAGGTAGGTAGGTACCTATATGTCAATCAGCTATCTCTAGATATTTAAATCTTTATCCCTATTGAGAAGTTCGTAAATCTATATCGCTGATTGAAGACGCAGGTACTGTACTGTTATTTATTACTTGTTTAATTGAAATTATGAATTCACTAGCTTAACCGACAGACGTTGTCCTGTGATAGTTATGAATTTTGAATTCGACTTAGTATAATGATAAATAATTAATTACGTGTTTTACGATTGCAATTCCGACCGATGCATCTGCTTAAAAACACGTTTACAGTAAAAGAGTGGTGAATGCTAATATTTTTTTAAAATTATGCATAAATATAGATTAAATCATTAAAAAAAAACACTACGCACACTACTGTAAGGTTATATATTTCATACTCACACACATTTCGATGTATTTGACATTATTTGACACAGTACTTTAGTTTATCTGTGGTCAAATTGTAAAAGATTTTTTTTTTGAAACCCTCTGGTGCTTTCTTCACGTCAACTATTTTAGTTCATTGTGAATGACTGAGAATAGATTAATATATTTTGTATTAAATAACCATAGAAAAAACTATGAACATATCAACATTTCAAATTTGACGTATCCATGTCATTATTTTTGAAAGAAAATTTTGAAATAGCGCTCGCTCAGTCTTTGACATAGGAATCTTAATAATGTTTAGTTGTGGTCGAATTTAGAGCACTGGCCGACCACTAGCTGTGGTAATCGCACAACAGTAATGTCAAACGCAAATTTAATTTCAAAATTTTAAAGAATATTTTGTAAAAATTACTAAGAAGTTTTAATGCTCCGCGCAACTTTCATAAGAAATTTCTGCTGACATTAAAAAATGACAACAAACAAAGAATAATTAGTGAAATTGATCCGGCCTTTCGCGCATGATGTGATGACCATAGAAAATAGGGCACCATTTTTATATTTATGTGGTCATTTTCTTATGTCTTCGCATCACGCATAAATCGCATACTATACATCCTTAAAGGTATCCTACAAATAAATCGTGTACAGATTCTACAGTGTTTCAAGAAGAGGTTGAGGTAGAAAAATACTTTCATGCTTGTTGTTCGCAGGGATCGCAGATTATCAATCTTATAATATAAAAGAAAGTTGGGCTAGTGCGAACACCTATAATTCGAGTTCGGCTGAACAGATTTTTATGACGCAGCTTGGTTTATTGGATTCTTCTCCGCTCCGGATAACAGAATAAAAATTCGAAAAATGGATAGCAAATAATATAAAGTATAATATTAAAGTTAGTATGGAACGGATTTATTGACAACAATGACATGTATTCTAAATTTCATAATAACACCATTTTAAATTACTTGACAACCATCGAGTTTCAAAACATTAGTGCGCAGATCTTTGATAGAATTTCTTTCAAGCTTTCAGAAATAATTATTCAATTTTTTTTTATCGACCTTCACCTTGTACGTGTTCCTGACCAATCTCAAGTAGGTAACTATTTGTCAACATTAAAACATAATATGTTAAGCGTATTTTTGTATAAATTACAAACGAAACAATATTCATATAGTAAGTACACAGCTGATCTTGTATTTATTTTTGTCTCACCTTTTTAATATAATAATATGTAAAGTTTGTTTTTGTATGTAATTGTTACTCTAAATCTGTAAAAGGCGAAAGCCGTTAATTGAATAAATAAATAAATAGTAAGGGCCAGGACTACGTCTCTCGGGAAAGCTAATATAAAAAAATAAATCATACTACAATCTACAGACATTTATAAATTTTATGAAACCATTTTTATTTTCTTTATTCAAGAAGTTAGTTACGCGTTGTAGTGACTCTCTCAAGTAAAAATGCTCCCGATTCTAAAATACAAGCTACAAGCATAGGTCGGTAAAGAAGTAAGCGGAGTACAAAGTTAGTTCCTACGGAGGTACCAGAACTTGCTCTTGTTCCTTGGGGTCTACCTACTCTTTTACCTATCAACTACCTGTGCCTGCAGTACACAGAGTGATACAAAAGTGTAATACATTCAGTTTAAGATCAATAATGTATTATTTTTGCTTCTGAATGAATGAATTGAAAGATGATATTTAATTAATTAATTATTTGAATACCATCTAATAAGCTGTTTATTGTTTCTGATTTCAAGTCGAGTTAGAACGATAATTACCACTGTGGTTGTTAATACTAGGCGTCTGCACAAATTTTTTAAGGTACATAGCTTAAGACTGAACGAGCGAATTCTATGAGATTCTACTGAATTTTCTATGTGCAAACATCAGACTCTGTACCTCGGAGGTATAGGACATTATCTCCATTTTGTCAATTTTTTAGTAGAGCAGTGAGCTTGATTTGTGTGTGGCTGGCTTTTTGGTCCGATTGCTTTAATCGAACTGGGGGTCGGCTTTGTGCGGATCGGGTTTGCTGTGGATTGGTCTCCTCCGGGCTGGCTTGCGGTGTGGGGGGGGGGGGGGGCTTAACGGGAGTATGTATGTTTGTTTAGGAGTGAAGTTCATTTACTCCATTTTGACATTTTTTTCTGTTAAAGAAACATTTGTCAAACACTTAAACAAATTAAAGTATAAACTCGCATCTGGAATGTTTTAAATGAAAGAAATGCATCAACTATACAAAATATGTAATCTATAGGTACATAGGAGCCAGTATATCTGATGAATCTCTATTCTTTGTGTTAAAAAATTGACACCATTCGAGCTTCGCTCATCATAATTTTCTATATTTTTTTTTCAATATAACTTAAGTGAAATATTAATTAAAAGAGTAGAAGAATATGATTTTGAAAAACCCTTTATATAAAAAGTGTGTAGGCCTTACGTAATGAAATATAGATCAGCCTGTAGATACAATGTTCAACGATGTAGCGTGTGTATTTTATGTAGCAGTATGAAGGTGTAGTATGTTGTATTGGAAATTGCAAAGATATGTTAAGAGATTCCACCTGAAGGCTTTGTATTATTATGTGTTACCATTATATGGGGCTGTAGTCTGCAGCTAGGCTAGGCTGTTCGCTTCTGCTCGTAAATATACGGGAACACGAATCTAACTTGTTCAAAAGTTTTCGCAAAACCTCTCACTGTGCGAAAGTTAATCTCGAAATACGTTTTCGAAGTTCGATGGATGGAAAATAACATCCGGACGAGCTTGAAGTTTGATTCGAATCAGCTGGAAAACTTTTAATCATGTCTGAGATATATTTTGTCCACATAAATAAATCTTATTTAGTTTTGGTAGTAAACCAAACACATTTTTTAATTTTATGTCATTCAAAACATACGTCATATTTTAATACCTACATCAAAAGAAATATCGCGTTGAGATTTTGAACCCCTTCGTTTAGTAACAGAAACCAATCCAATTCTATCAAACATAATTAGTCTATACATTTATTAGTTTATCTTTGTAAAAGCGCCACGAGATTTTCTATGAATTCCGACGGCAAAAGATTGAACTACACTAAAGTTGACTTTAAGTCCCAATAAAGGGACTTTAACACAAAGTCGGTTTTAAATGTCATTTTGTTGTTATGAAACGCGTTATTTTTTAAAGGAAACTTAAAGTCCCCTTTTTTTATGAAACCGGCTGTAAGTAAAAAAAAAACTCTGAATAAAATAGTAATTTTCAACATAGTATTTCAATGACTTATTTGATACGGAAAAGAGCAAAAAATATTGAAACATGATTTTTGAAAACTGTAATTAAAAAAATAACCAGGAAAAATTTGTATAAAATGATAAGAAGTAATGTTGCGTTTCTTGTATCTTTACCGACCGGTCGATCCCCCTGAGTAGCAGAATTTGTATTCCCATGAACTATTGCCATATAGGAGCATGTCTATTGAAGCGGTATACACACGCAGGTTAATCATTATCTGGCGAATGCGCCGCAGACGATCTCGGTAAACTAGAATGATATTGGTTAGTGTGTATGCCCATAATATATCTACGAAAGCATAATATGTCTGGTATATAATGTTTTGTTAAGTTAGAACTGTATTGAATACCATGGTACCTACTGTATTACTTATTCCATATAATAATTGATTAATCGTCCTTAACTAGGTAATTTTGTTAAAAAAACTCTAACCCCGTGAAATGAAAACTGAAACTACTGGATTTCAGTTAAAAAAGTAAAAATGTTGTCGAACGTAGCAAGGTGGCTGGTAGCAGTGTGGGTGATAAACTAAGAACTATTATGAGAAGCAACAACATCTCCCTATCAGCTAAAAAACTATTGCATAACGCAATCCCGTTATCAGCAGTGATGTATGGATGTGAAACGTGGACATGGATGAAAAAAGAAGAATGTAGTATTAATGCAGTAGAGATGAGAGCTATACGAAGAATATGTTGAAAGACTCTCTGTGGGATATGGAAATGAATGAGAATAAAGAAGGAATGTAGTATGGAGGTTAGTGTTGTGACAAAGTTGAAAGTCAATAACTTGAGATGGTTTGGAAAGAATGGATGCCAACGGAATGACAAAGAGAAATTATGAGACTGAAAAGAAAGGTGTAAGAATGATGTGGATCAAACACATCGATTCCGTCCTCAAGAAAGGCCAGGTCAGATGTAAGAGAAATAGAAGAAGTTTTGTGTGAATTGGTATTTGGTATGTCGATGATGAAGTGTGCTTGGATAGAAAGGAGCGGAGGTCTGTTCTCTCTGTCTACCCCTTCCGAAACACGGCATGATATTATTATTTTTTATATTATGGGCTCTTTCGAATCAAATTTAAGTATTAAAAATCTCGTTAAAGAAATAAAAGAATATTTTTTTCACGAATATGATTCAGCATTTTTAAAATATGTTCGATGAATTCTAATGTTTATTATTTTTTGTTACAGGTCACCAGAGATTAACAAGGAGGAGAAAAATTGTGAATCTCAGCGTTAAAAATAATATTGTTACAGCTCTATCATTATTTAATAAATAAATAAAGCAAGGTTCGTATTAATCAAACGTATAAAAAATTCATTGTTGAAATTTTATATAAATGTTTATTTAAATTAAATGTCTTATTGAAGTCGATTCAGGTTTTTTTTTTATTATCAGTAGAAGAGTCTTTAAGAGTTCTATGGTCTAATAGATGACAAGTGACATCATTCTTTTATAAGTGTACCTAACTCATATCTGTATTCATGTAATAATAATTTATCTATGGTCAGGCGTTTTACACGTTTAAAAATATTCCTTCTATTTTTTAAAATACAAATTTATCGGATACATTCCATTAAGATGCTATCTGTCATGACTACCAATTAAAAACTAAATTCATTCACTGATTTAAAATATGTGTGTCGAAACAGCATGTTTATTTCATCTTAAATAGTTAGAAAACATTTTTTTAATTTAAAAATGTATTTTTTTTACTAGTTTTTTTTTTATTAAATAAAACGAATGTTTTAACTTGCCTGCTCATTATCATATTCTCATATTTTATAGTGTTGCCAATATCTATTTGTAAAAAAAGATTAATTAAACTTTTAAGCTAAACTACGATAACGTCAATATTTTAATAAACAAAAATATCAAGGATAACATTTTTTAAAGTATAACAATTAATAAAGTAATCAGCAACTCGTCCACCACATTTTTTTCAACGATTACTTGATTTCGGTCATTGTATCGTTTAAGAGTGCCTTAAGTTTTTTCTACCATAGATTGCCGCAGGATATACCTACTAACAATGATTATTTTTATACGATCGTAAACGAAGCTTTGGAATCCTACTAAAGATAACACTTATATATTGCTTTAATTATTTTGAATAAGATAAAAATACATACTCGTAGTTATTAATTTTTAATTTAATGTACCTACCTACCTAATAAAATAATGTGTTAAAATAATAGTGAAAATACAGCGTAAAATGGTTATTTAATAAAAAATGTGAAAACGAAAGTGCAATGTGAAAAAAAAAATTCAAAGTGTTTTTAAGTGACGTGATTATGTCGGTGAGTTTGGACCACAATGAAAAGATCTAAATCTTACGGCTGGCTCCAGCAACTGCTGAAAGCCAAAGGCGGAGAGGAAGGTCACGAAGATCCTTCGGACGAAGAGGAGTGGCCTCAGGCCTCAACCGCTGTTTCCAGTAATCTACAAGATAAAAACAACATAAGGTATGTGTGTTATGCTTTGAATCTTAATCTGAAACGTCTTTCCAAGAATGTGGCATGGTAATTTTTTTCGAAGACATAAAATTATCCGCGAGAGATTCTTCGCAATTTGTATTGTTGTGCGTGCTTCTTGATACGTGTTGTGTATGTTCGGTGGACGTGAGTTTAATACTAAACAAACTCCTTGGTATACGTATTTTCACAAATAAGCATGAATTTTATCACAGCGAATTTACCTATCTGGCATGCATGGATCTCTTTGACATTTAAGAATGTATGTACCTATGGTTTTTTCAATGTCAAGTAATTCAATGAAAGTGTTTTTTTTTGGGCCAAGTAATTGATGTGATAGTTATAGGAGGTTCTATAAAATATATCAATTATTGTATGTAATTAACCATTCTGATAGAATATTCTATAATAATCGCTCCTACTGTGCCGTGTATCAATCGGATATCATCGACTCTGTTCCCACTGTTTCGTCTGGAAACATTCATGTCGGACAAACGAAATTTTGTTTCCGGATAGATATAAGCAGCTCCCTATTATTATAAGATGTTCAGCCACTAAATCACTCGATATTTTGTTGAATCCGATAAACGACACAGTGAAAACGAGAATTATACTCCTTAAAATGTAATCTGCTCGGCGAAAGTTTGCGAATGTCATCAATTTTTTAAACTGTTGTCCTAACTAGCAGAAATCAAGATTTTTAAATATGAATGTTCATGTTTCCGAGTAAGAAAAAATTAAGAGAAAATCTGATACATCTTTGACAGTTTTCAAACGAAAAAACGAAACTTTTTCGTTTGTAGGTACTTACTTATTTATCAGTATTTTGGATTTGAATATACTCGTGTTCATATCCTCAAAAAGTAGGTTTATTATGAGTCTGTTTATATATGGCGAGGCCGAAATAAACATCGTTTTTATTTTGGAATAAAGATTCCAAAAACGAATCAACCTCAAGTGTCAACTTTTAAACAAAACGGCGAAACAATTCTTAAAAAATCCCAGCCACGGTCAAAACAACACACCACAGTAAGATAATGTGTTGTAAAGACAGGTTTTACAAATCTCGTGAAGAAATAGAATGTAATAAGAACATGTTAAACTGACCAAGATAAGAAATATCATCGATCAGAACCGATTCAATTTGTAAACGAAATGTTAATCGTGTACCTAATATGGTTCCAACGTCTTCACATCGTCAGAATATCAATGATCTACATGCTCAATGATCTATACAATAATAATATTAGGTACGATTGTGACCTTTACGGCAATATTATAATGTTGTGTGGCAGACAATTCATGTTAACATACACACAAGTGCCTACCTACAACGAAGCAAACGTATCCTTGTGTGTGGACACATGTCTGTACACAGTGACTTACCAAAATATTTAACGTTCATCATAATATCAAGGATGATCACCGGCAATTCTGCTGAATAAATATTGTTTATTAGTCATAATATTGTTTTATCGAGGCATTGAGCTTTCGATCATGTAATCTCTAATCTATGCGATGAAGGTAAACTTTCGCGTAGTGTCTTGCATCTTCAAAATGTGTTTTTTTAATCTTTTATTTTCATTTTTGGCTTATCTAATAACTTGTCTTCATTCACTGAATCAAAGAGAACAGCGGATAACCGGGAGATATTATTCGCGCTTGCTGCAAACTAATCCACAGGATTGCAACCGCAGAAGAAGGATAATACCTTTCAATTTTAATTCATTTTCATCTTAATGTAGATTTAAACTAAAAAAAGAAGATCCAGAGCTGGAATAGAGCACTCATAAGAATACCCATTTTCAAATTTCAATCCTGTAAATGTCAAAGATCAGGGGGCCTAGACAAAATACAGTTGGCGATAGACTACAAACGAATTCTTCGACAATGTAGAGTAGGAAGAAAATTAGCTGTCCACTTTTTATAATTTTATATCAGTGTCATTGCTTAGTTCAAATAATTGTTTACGTGTTCCAGTGAACAGATAATTTTTTCGCACTATACATTGGCGAAATCTTCGTTTGTAGTCGAACGCCAGTTTGAATTTGTCTACGGGGGCTGGTAATAAAATCAAGAACTAGAATTCTGGGGCTCTAGAGATGATGATGTCCGAGTCCCAACGATGGTTACTCTTCAAGTGTCTGTAACCGCGGTAGTAGGTGCACTATGTCTGATTTTGTCAGAGAAAACGTTTTTTTTTATTTGAAACATGCTAGCATTCTTAAAACATTCCATGCAATTTTGGAGAACAAAGAAAGAGCAACACTAATCAGATCTGTATCTGATCACACAAGGGAGCATTTACACCTATCGAACATACATCCAGAGCTAGATCTAGAACATTATTTCTTTATCTTTTATCTCAAGCAAACAACATCGAGCAAGAGCTCACACCAAGAATTACAGACATTATGTACCTACGCCAGAGTTCTAAGTTCTAAGAAAAAATCAGTTTAAAATCTAATAGAATAAGCATTCGCTCGTTTGGTCTAAGCCCACCTTTAAAGTCATGATTACTTCTGTACGTGTACAGTACACTTTTGTATTTTATTGCGTTCTGTTAGGAATAACACTTTATTCATAAATGTTCAAGCGACTATGATTGTCGTTTGTTTTTGTCAAATTGTCCTTATGTGAGTCTACTCAATTCGTTTAGGTATATTTATTTGTTTTTATGGTTTAACTTCTCCATTGACTAAAAACGCCTGGACTGATGTTTATATGTTTATAGCTAAATTATTAATCTTGTGAACAAGAGTAAAAAAACACGCTCATTAATATCGTAAAATGAACCATAGATATTATGCAGAATAGTTGTTTGTTGAACACCGATATTATGCATATCACTTTATAGATGAAGTAGTAATTGCCTCATTAGGATGTTAAACATACGGCGATATATTTTTGAAGTCTATAATGATTATATCACAGGACGAGTTTATTGCCTTCTATTACCTCTTTGTATCAATGGGGAACATAAAGAAACTTACACGGGGTGACTGGTAATTCGACTAAATCCTTGAAAGGGGGTTAATAATAGAGCTTATTTGTAATAAATTTGTTCTCATGCTCTGAGCTCTTCTTTAACTTTACTGGAAAATATTTTTTTTTCATTTAACCTACCTATTCTGTTGTATTTTCTACTCCCATTTATTTTCTGCGCCATCACAATACAACACAGTGTAATCATTCATTTAATCAATTCTCCCTTTGAAACCCCACTCAAGAGCATAAGGAGGCAACAAGACCTCTCCATTTCGCTCGATGTTGCGCAATGTTCACGATCAAATAAACAGTACCTACAATAAGAATTATTTAACTGTTTGAAGATTTTTAGGCTGACCCATGGTTGAGACAAAAGGTTTTCTGTTTTTTTTTTTTTACATACATACATCTGCGGCGCTACAAACCTGAGTGGGTCTCGGCCTCCCTCAGCAAACTTCTCCAAGCCATCCTACCCGCAGCCAGTGCGCGCCAGTCACCAACCCCCAAAAGCCCCTCTCTCAGCGCCATCCAGCAATCCTAGCTTCGGTCTTCCTATGCTCCTCCTTCCTTCTGGTTTCTGTATTTTTTACTACTTATATGTCCGTTTGGTTTCATTCCAACTTCGTTTAAACAATCTAGATATAGAAGTACACTTTTTTAATTTTTTTTTATGTGATCTATCAATGTCACCGACTTGACTGTCATAAACTGCATATTGCAGATAATCAGGCATATAATATAAGATTTATCATTATAACAAAAGCTAAATCAATCACGTTTGTCTCTCTGAAATGAAGGTAATTGGAACTCAAGAATCATTTTATGACATATTTTTATATGTCCAAACACGTTTTTATTATAAGGTTACCCATAGAGTAAAGCCTGACCGTAAACGCTTGTTATAATCCATATTGACGGCTTGTTTTGTGTGTTATTGCCATATTGATAAATCGTAACGATTTGTATAGATAAATAATATTACAATAAATTAAGTAGACTGTCAAACCCTCTTTAAAAAATAATATTTGAATATTTATTAAAACCAAACAATAAATTCTAACGTGTTATGGCTTCGGCCTACGCACTGATTAAATAACAAGAACACGATCTTTTATTACAGATTTAAAAAAAATGTTACAAGAGATTACACACAAAAATGTTTTACGGAAGTTTCCATAAAGGAAATTCGTATGTTAATGAGCTAATTAGTTTCATGTTACCTTCAGGGTACGTCTAATACACAATATTTCACCTCAATAACAAAGGGATGGATGTTTGAGTGTACATAATCAAATTTATATTTTAGAAACTTGGATATTTTGTTTAAAATATTACATCTTAACCTTACATCCTTTGAGATTCCGGTATACAGTGGTCGTCATCAGGTAGCATAATTTGAACAGAATTTCAGGACGGATGTTGTGTCTGATTACATGACTTAGAGAACTCCCTGGAGGCAGCAGGCCTAGTAAATAAATATACAAGACTAAGAAACTCTGTAATTAAACGGACAAAGACAACATATGACTCCAAGATACATGGTTATCAACTCAACCATGCTTTCACAATAATATGAAAAGATTTTCATGATTGATATGAAATCTTGTTCTTCCTCGATTTAAGCTATCCTTTCCTTTTCTTCAGAGTTGCTTATCTTGAGATTTTGATCCTCAACTACTGTGATTTAATCTCTTGGAAGGTCTTTTGTTAGCTCGAGTTCCGTGTGGTTTAAGGGATTCTGGTATTGTTTTTGTTATACCATTCCGTCCCACGCTTTCGACACCATCTGACGATGTCTTATTCTCGTATTCTGTACTCTTTCCCTGAAAATTTCGTCGGCTATGGATCTTCCGTGGGGTTGCCGGCGGAATAAAAATAATCTTCTTTATTAAAAAAAAATTGTGCCGTGGGGTTGCCGGCTAAGAATAGCACCTCTGCTCTTTTGCTGGTTTTCCGAGCATCCTTCCGAGCCTGGGACGCCTTGAGCGCAATGGAGAGCTCTTGATGCCTCCCTATGCTCTGAGTGGGGCCTAGGCCACCCGCATTGTGGGTTGGTTTGGGAGGAGCCGCCGCGGGCTTGATTTGTGTGTGCCTGGCTTTTTGGCAATCGGGCTAGGGGTCGGCTTTGTGCGAATTGGTCTCCTCCGGGCTGGCTTGCGGTGTGCGGGGGGCCTTAAAGGGGAGAATGAATGTTATAGATCTCTACATCCTTAAGTTGGATGTTCTAAGTGTTTTGCTTCCGTGGTCTCCGTTCTAACGTCTACTCCGTAGGCCATGACGGTTTAAAGGATTACGTGATATTATAAAGATATAAAGTATGTTTATACAAACGAATCATTCATAAACAGTCATCCAGAAAAAGATTCTTGTTATTTATGTAAAAGTGCTTGTAAGAATCTTGATCAGATCAGGTACAATTTCACACTATGTAATTTGTATAATGACCTGCCATGGATCCGACTGGAGACTGGTAGAAAATGCCTTCATTTTGGACGCATATTTTGACACGTAACTTATTGATTTCATTCATAAGAAATGAGACATTATTCTCGATTGGTTTCTCACATTCTTTGCTGGTTCCAAATTTGTTTTATTGCAGATTTATGGGTGGATAAAATGAGATCTTTTATACTTCTATTTTAAATGTTATTTAGGGAAAAGGAAGATTCGGCGATTAATTTTACAGGTTTATAAGTTTTACAAGTCTTCTGGGGTGCAACTGTGCAACTTATAGTGCGTAAAATAGAAAATTATCACCACCATAGGTAGTGTTGTTTGAATAGCAATGTCTGAGGACTGTCACAATTCACAACTTGTCTCCTTGTGACGGACTCTGCGTAGGTTCTGCTACCTGTCCTGCATTTCAATAATATTAACATGTCACCCACCTCAAACCTGTTTGTTGGGATTCTACTTAGTACCTAATATTACTACCAGTACAATATATTATTATATTAATGCATATCTCCTACACTGGTGTATTCATATTGTCATTATATCAAAACTAAAGGAAGCATTTTGTAGTAGTGACATCTGCTTTTTGCAGGATTTTTTGGCAAGATGTGGTTCGATAAAAATCACGAACTGGAAGTTATTAAAATAATACTTTCATCAAAGCAAAAACCTCCCGTGGTTGGCCACATGTATGGCTCTGTCAGTGGCATTGACAAGATCCTCCCGCGTGCATCCCTCTCCAATATTCGGCCACTCCAGAAGGTGTTGATGGTTATGTATTTCAATAATATAATGATTTATTTTGACACCTTTATTCCTTCTTGTAAGTTACATTCTTGGAGATTGCTCTTTCTCAATTCAACAAACTGTATACTTAATGGAATCATCCCTTTTATGGCTTCGCAATTTTTAACTAATAATATAGGATAGAACACGTAGAAAGCCGATTCCGACTCGCGCCCACCGCCTCAAAGATTGTTGTCTATGGTTTCAATGCATTTAAATGGGCATGCCGGAAAGCGGGTTCCCGCTTTTTCTGTGGGTATCCCTATTCAAATGCATAGTAACATTCTTTGCGCCGGTCGGGGCGGGTCGGAATCGGCTTTCTACGTGTTCTTACCCTACGTGTAAAATATTTTTCCTTATGGTAGGTACTTACTTACTTCAGCCTTCTTTTTGTGTCCAGTATTTAACAAAGGCATCCCTCTTGGATTTCAATGACGTTTTGGAACGTGTGCCTATAAAATGAGGTGGTTGATAGACCAGCGGTTACGACGCCGGCTTTCGCACTGTTTCGTGCGGAGGTCGTGGGTTCGAATCCCGGCCGTGTCGACCATTTTCCGCTTTCACGACACAAGCATTTGCTTTCTGTGAAAGATGTCAAAAGTGTATTTGTGTTCACTTCGAGTGAGCACAGATTCATTTATAAAAAAAAAAAAAAAAACTAGTCGGGATTACAAAATGTCATTCAGTAGGTAAGTGCTCGTAAAAAAATCAATCCAAAGCCCAAACTTTCTAAAAATAAAGGCAATAATCAATTCTCCGATAATAACCACAACTCTCAGAATGGTTCCGAATCGATGCTTGCGTCTATAGGCTACCAATCGATCAACTTTCTCTTTTTGCCCACACTTAGGTCATAGGTGCATCCGATTCCTTCAGTTTTGCTTCGAAGGAACGGAACACAGTATGAGAGGATGTTCTTCGTCTTCAAGACCTTGATGGGAACAGCGTCCTTAAAAGATGTTTCGTAATAGATATACCCTCACGTAACGATATTTTTATGTCTATGACTTTATTAAAAAAATAGTCCAACGTTTATAAACCCATAATTCGCCACTTTGGATGCGGTGCGCATCGTCCAATACTTCAGTCGAGTACTCTACACACTCTACAGTCTACAATGTACTCCATGCTGGCGCTCTCGGCGTCACTCGGAGTCTATCATACATCGTTGTCATGACGTTAACGTATACATTTTGTTATTAAAACATCGTCGTTAAACATTGTTCGTGATGTCATGCGCCTCTTCAAAGAAAGAGGAAGGCTGGGAATTTATTTCATAACATAATAATATGTAGATACAAGTAGCTATACGTTGCTTGTTAGTGCTGTTTATGTTTTTATACCACCGTTAGTTTTAAATGCAACAAAATACAAAAAGCTGGAAAAAAAACATTATGTTCCATCTTAGTCTTAGGTATATTAAAAACGAGAATATAACATGCTGGTTCAAATATCTTAAGAAGGTAAACAGTGAATGGTTAGATTAACTGATACTGCAAAAATTAAAAAGTTTAGAGAAATTCCTTAGGAATTGAGTTGATTGTTTTCAAGTTACAATAATATTACCTATAAAAATCACTCTATACTTATACAAAGGTGTCTAGCGGAACTTATTGACTGAGGCAATTTTTTTATTATTTGAAGTTAAACTCTTTGACCTGATCGGAAATCCAACCCAGGAACTTTTGAACAGCAGATAGCGCCTATACTACTAGGCTGCAGAGGTCGGTATCTTTTCATTCTTCTTCTTCGTATACGGAGCTTGGTGACCATCACTCCGAACTCGTCACGGTCTTGAGCCAGAATTGTCTTGAGCGATGGACTGCCACAGGGGACGGTAATAGCTCCACTACTGTTTAATCTGTACCTACACATCTGACCTGCCGCAGACAAAATCCAAGAAGTATATATTTCCGGATGACATATAGGACTCAAATTCCAAAGCAAAACTTTCCCTACCTGCGAAACAAAAAATGATGCCGCATGCGGTATTTTTGAGCCAAGAGACTCTTATCCGTCTCATCCCTCTTCCCCTTCTTTAATTCTAACATCAGCAGGTTTGTGATGGTTCTTATATCCTTCCCATCTAGCACAATTCTTTACAACTGTTTAACAAGCTTCTCTTGTTGGACATTGTCAAAAGCTTCCTCATAATCTATGAAGCACAAGTATAGGCACAACTTTTAGGTCACCAAGGCATTATTTCTAGGTCAGAGTTTTTATTAGTGTTTAAAATATAATTATTTAAATCTTTAACATGACCTGTGACAGACAGGGGAAGCATAGATATTTTAAACATGACAGAGGGAGGTTTTTGGATTTTAATCAATGAATTCGTTTTCATAATATGACATGTAAAAACAATATAAACGTTCAAGTTAAATAAATACATTAAATAATACGTAGGTACCTACTTGCTAAATTTATAACCCGATTATACTTTAAGAAGGTGATTTATAAATTATGAAGTGGTTGGTAGACTAGCGGTTACAACGCCGGCTTTCGTATTGTTTGGTGCGGACGTCGTGGTTCGATCCCAGATGCCGACCATCTTCCTCTTTCACGACACAAGCTTTAAGTAGCTTACTGTGAAAGAGTCAAGGAGTGTATTTGTGTTCACTTTGAGTGAGCACAGATTCATTTAAAAAAAAAAATAATGTAATTGAAAATATCACTGCAGATTATTTCTTGTTATTACTCAAACATCTTAATTAGAAAAATTCATTTCACTACATAAATTTAATTAATTGATTGAAACATTTGGTTTAAATTATGTTGTAGTTGTTAAAGATCTGTCGATAACCGCAAAACATTTAATAAAGTACGGGAAGTAAAGATCATGTCGATCGTTGATTGTGAGAGAAAAATCTGCTCTAATTAATACATATGCACATCTCAATAAAGAAAAGTTGAAAAATAATTATTTAGTATCGTTAAACTTTTATTTTATTGTGTTTTTTATGGGTTTCGTGTCTTACCATCAACTCGGCATTCACTTCCAACACTCTTGTTTCAATCGTGAAGATGTTGTTGATGATTTATTTTATCTTATTTATTATTCACATATATGTACCTACGACCTTCATATTTAAAAGCGATCACCGTGCGTAAGTCCCGCTTAAAATCAAGTATTGCTGGATCGATTTGGTTAATTTTGGTATGAGAATATCTCGAATAGCTATAGAATAAAAAATAAAAAAATAATAAAACAAAACTCACATTTGTAAATAAACAACCAATACAATGTTTAAATAAAAATGATAATAAAAAAGAAAACAAAAATTCAGGACTTAGACACTGCTAAATCCCATAAGTGATGAAAAAGTACATAATATAAAATAAAAAAAAGATAAAAGAAGTGTTGGATTTAGGAAACTAGGTACCCTAAAATCCCTAAAAATAAAAAAAAGAAAATAGAACATATTGTAAAGTATTTAAAACATGAGATCACAGCCATCTTAAAACCTGATTGTGGGTATTGCAATACGGTATTCACTACATTAATTCACTCATTCATCTATCACTGCACCAATCACATATGTATATGATAAAATAAACAACGTATCCTTTTTTTAATAAATAAATAACTTTAAAATAAATATGATTCACTCTACAACAACAATGAATTAGTATCCGCTTCTCTTAGCCATGATTTTACATACTTCGAAAATGTTATGTAGCAAGTATGTCCCTTAATTTAAGCCAGAATCTTGTAAGTGTAATAGAAAATGCCCGTTTGATATTAAATTTATCCCTCACCTCATCAAAACTAATCTCGTCCCAAAATTTTCTTTCAGAATGTTTTGAATGGAAATGAAAATATAAGGCATTTGAAAAGGGGAAAAGTCAAAGATCCTGTGTCCATGTAAAGCGATTGGGAAACGAAACAAAACGTTGTAAAAGAATAATATTAAAAGATTTTTTTTAAATCAATTTCATTATTAAAATAACTTACCACCAAGACAAAAATGTATGTTTCTTATAATTGGTTTCCTGAAAAAAAAAAAAAATGTTACACTAATAATAAGCGCCAATAATTGCTGACTTAAAAACAGGTCGTAATAGTTTATAGCTTAATCTGTGTGATAATCACAGCGCTATGATCAGCCTTTTATGAAGATTGCTTCTAGTTGAGTCCGACCTCACATAGAGAGATTTACTAGAAAATGTTGATTGGATATTTTATGAATCTTCTGAAGAAATTGCTTTGAGCTAGGTTCTGTGTAACAAACATGGTCAAGAAGGTTTCCATTTATTTTGAACTCAATTCCCGACAGACGTTGTCCTGTGGACCCTTTGGTCCTAACCAGAAGCGGCTTGTTCATTGTGCACTGCGCCTCCAGAAACAAAAATAAACTAACTAAATAATAAGATTAAAATATTGATTCTAAAACGTCCATATTTCATTCGTATTCAAAGCTCAGACGGGATTCACGCGAGAATACAATTATATGCGCGCAATTTGGTTGAAAATTTCTAAAACGCCGGAAATGGTGGAGTAAGTATACGAGAATGAGAGGGTGCAGGTGCAGAAGACAATAATTTTGTTGTTAGATTATTTCAAAGATGGCGTCGCATCATATCAGTTCCATACAAACTTTAATATCATATTTTAGATTATTTCTTATCCATTTTTCAACTTTTTATTAGTTTTTCTGTTATCCGTAGGGGAGAAGAATCCAATAAATCACACATCGGAAGAATCTGTTGAGCCAATCTCGAGTTATAAGTGTTCGCACTAACCCGACTTTAATTTATATTAGAGATTATCGGGTCATGTGGAAAGAATGGATATAAACAAAATGATAAAGTAAAATTATAAGGCTGAAAGGAAATGTGTAAGAAAGCGTGGACCTCCGAGAATGACTTGGATCGAACACATCGATTCCGTCCTCAAGGAAGGCCAGGTCAGAAACTAAAGAAATAGGACAGGATGTATGAGAAATAGGAGCACGAAACCTACACAACGTTCGATAGTAAGTCAGCATTTCGTGCCACTGTGATCTATAATATATAGGTACTTACACAAAAGCCACGGTACAAAGAAAAAAAGCAAATTTTGTTAATGTTTATATGAAATTTGTCGGTTTACTCGAGTATAGTTACAGATATAAAATATTGAATCTTCAAAATTTATTCTTACCCATTAGAGTAATATTTGCATTTAAATATAGAATTATAAAATACTACCTAATAAAATATACAATAATCGAATAATAAAATCATTCGTTAGGTAGATATGTAAAACTGATAGATTTCATGTGAAAAGTATAAATGATTTCAATCTACCTCATGAAATATACTCAGTTCTAAGTCGTTTCATAAATCAATAAAATTAACATGACTATAAATTGCCTTTCTAATAACAACTTGAATTTTATGTCAATAAAGGTACGCGTTCAATCCTTTCATTCAGCTGCAGTATATTAAGTAGGTTCAAAAATTTTACCGTAATCCAATATACCGAAGTGATGTCTACTTCTACTGCATGTTTTCAAAGATGAATATTAAATTTACGGTTTGGATCCCTCCATTTGTTGTTGGAGCTCTGTCTCTTATTGGGCCTCGTCCACTCTTGCAGAGTGTCAGTGGGTCTCCCCGACTCCTGTACTGCGCAAGAAGTCTCCTTAATCATAGGCTTTGACAAGATTCCTATCTCCCAGCTGCAATAACTGTTTTTGTTCATATGACCTTACGCCCCCTTTCACCACTAATGTGGAGGCATTGGGTATACTCCATCTCAGGTCGGCCGTCTCTGTGGAGGTATTAGGAGAACCTACCACTTCCAAATTACTGCCTGAGATCATTCTAATGTCTTTTGATTTTTTTCCTTTATATTGTTTTCCCATCAACTGGGATCTGGTGAACGTCTTAATGATGTCCATCTATCTGGTAGTTGACCTCCCTTTGTGATCTTTTATGAATCCTCGGTCTCACTTCTCGTCAATCGATTCTTCTTCATTCTTGATTTGTGCCACACCCACCTCCACTTTTTCACTGCTAACCTCTCAACCACACCAGTCAGTTGCGTATCCAGTCATGTCTCATCGTCTTGCAGTAGCATTATATTCTCCATTTTTTAAGCAATTGTTGCAATGAACCTGTCTTCAGATCTATGCTGGGTGTTGTCCTCCTTAGGCAGACTGGACATGTTCATAAATGACAAATTCCGCATTTGGATACAAACTTTTGAAAATATGTAGGTATGCAAGAACTTTTTTCTATGAATCTCAGGTCGAATTCAAGCATTGCCTTGTTCTCGTATCTTCATCGATTTTCATATTAAAATTGGCACGTGAGAACTAATAAAATTTGTCTCACATCGTTGATAAAGTAGTTCTTCCAATCAATATCGAATTACGGATAATTTTGTTTTTTTTTTTCAAACATCGAGATCAATCCATCAAGAGTGAACTTTTCTGTTTGTCAATCATATTATTTGAAGGAAAACCACAGAGCGAAGACCTTTATGGAAGAGATCTATTAATAGAATGAGATAAAACTGATTGCAATATAATATACGACCTATCAAATAGCCGCTAATGGAATTTTAACGATACCTAATTAATAAAATTAATTTTTTATTTTCAAAAGATTTTTTATATTTATGTGATTTTTGTTGTTTTGATTTTATCGCGTAATTTTATTGATGATAAGTTTTATTTACTGATAAATAATAAGGGATTTTTTGATATTTTATAATATTCATTGGAGTTTGAAGTTAAACATACGTAAAAAGATAAAATGAAAATAATAACTGTTCCAATGTTTCGTGTTTAAAAACTGTAAAATACACTTAAAATCTTATATATAAATTTATTTCCCGATGTCATCGCATCACGCCTAAACGGCTGGACCGATTTCGCTAATTCTTTTTTTTTGTCGTGTAGGCTTTTATCAGGAAAATCTCCTTTTGGAAGAAAAAACTTAAGAAAACTGCATGAAAAATTAGAAAATTAAAGAAAACTCTACGTAGACAACCTTATTAGTACCTACTTTTTACCTTATAATTTTTATTCCAATTATGAAATTTTGACAGAAATTGTCAATGGGTGCGATTGACAGAATGCGGATGGAATATACATGGTTTAAAACAGACTCATCGTTCGGAATTACATTGGTCAAAAGATAATAAATTCATCACCATACAAATAATTCGAATTCAATATTCATAGTTAGGTTTGGACCACAACAGGACAAAGTCTGTCGGGAAAGCTAGTTTAATATAAAATCTAAGATCTATACGGTTAATTAAAAAAAATTGGAGATAAGAACAAGTCTTTAAAAATATCGTAATCAGAAATCTTTTAATAAAAAAATAGACATTGTGCATAGAAAAATATCATAAAATCCGTGAGAATAATAATTTTACATTAAATATGAAAACTGGCACCGTGCAGGACAACGCGCGCCTATACTCATATGTACTGATTGAAAAAATTGTTGCTTACGCTAATCCAGACATCCGAATTGAAGTTTATATATAACAAAGAGAAGGCAAATGTTCGAAAAAACCGTTCCAAGACGGATGACATTTTTACAATAGGACAGATAATACTTGCTATCCTATGGATCTTACTAAAGCATTTGATCGCGTCAGGCACAACATAATTCTGATATAAAATTTTAAGTCAAAGAAGATGGATATCTTTCAAATCCTGTGAGATTTGGCACTGGTGCCAAACAGCGAAATTCTTCACAAAAAGCCGGAACCACCTTTCTCTTTGATGGTATATTTTTATAGTACGAGTTTTTCTCGTATAGATTACGGGCTGCGCCCAAAATTTTGGATTCGTTAAACTGCGAATCCATTGTTTGTGTAGAAGAATAAAACAATATGGCACACGTCGATCGTCTCGAAGCTATACAATAGATTTCATCACCGTAATGTTATTATAGTTTTAATACGCGGAGAAGGTAACCAGGTGTGGAGGCCTCCGGGCTAACTTTCATGTTATCCACTTTTGAGCTAAGATGGATTTCCTTATTGTCTTGCAAATGAATAATGGTTGTGCAGTATACACATAAATACATTAAAGTCAGCTGTTTGGTATCTACCTATTTGCTACATGGATTTGCGTTGGTTGTACACAGATAAAGCTTTGTTAAAAGAAATTGGAACGATATTATTAAAAACTAGCTTTCCCGACAGACATCATCCTGTCTACTATGAATATTGAATTCGAATTTGTATGATGGTAAATTGATTTACCCATTACTTTGACTAAAAATCATCTGTTTACAGGGCACAACCTGTCAATCGCATCAACTATACAGTTTGTCAAACGTCAATCCAAATTCAAAAATAGAAAAGTACAAACAAGTTTATCAACTTTAAGTTTAACTACATTTTCTAATCTTTATTCATTCTTCATTCATGAGTACCTACTCCTGGTAAAATAGCAAACATGAAAAAATTTGCGAAATTGATCCAGCCATTCACACGTGTTGCGATGACCAAAGGAAATAGGACTCCATTTTTATATAAAAATGAAAAAGTCTTATAAAGTTCTATCACAAAATTTATTGTTCAAGCATGAACCGGTTTTCGGACATTTGATAATGGAGACGGTAGTCTCCGAAAACCGGTTCATGTTTGAACAATAAATTTTGT
Source organism: Mystacides longicornis (assembly GCA_963576905.1). Lineage (NCBI taxonomy): Eukaryota > Metazoa > Arthropoda > Insecta > Trichoptera > Leptoceridae > Mystacides > Mystacides longicornis. The sequence continues at coordinate 18,122,658 of OY756427.1, read as the reverse complement.
GACAGAACTATATAAGACTTTTTCATTTTTATATTGAAATGGACTATCACCAAGCACCTTCTGCCCAAAACATCGAAGATCTCCATTTTTATATATTATAGAGATGTGGAGTAAGTGGGTGCTGTTTAAAAAAACAATGCAGCATATTTTTTAAGTTAAATTAATATGAGATCTGTTTAAAAGATTTGTAATATTAGAAAATTAGTAACAATATGTTTATACTGAACAAATAATATAGTCAACAATTAAAAAAAAAATTCAATACTTCGACGAGGTAGTATGATTTTCTTCACATTTCTTAATCCTTGGATCAGTTGGTAGGTCATGTTCACCCATATCATCCATCTTGTACACCCATTTCTGCCAAGTCAAAACATTTCTTTTGTGTTCCTTGTAGAAGGAAATGCACACGTTTAGGTACATATTATAAGTCTTGTGACTTGATGTGGCCAGGCAAGCCTGTCGTAACTTGACGTGGGTGAACACAGAAATTCATCCTGAAAATAATGATATTTTGTAGGCCACTTGTACTATCCATCTCGCATGATTTTGGACGGAGTTTTGAGCACATGGCTTAGTTCTTAAATTCTTAGGAAAATTTCTTCCGAGAAACATAAAGTGATGTTGTTATGTGAATTGTTCCTCCTTAATTTTTTGTTGCATCATTTATGTATTTCGCTGGTTACCCTGAAACGTGAGAATCTCCTTGTCAGTATGAATGGTTGCACGGGATTATCGGGCCCAATCTCAAAAATGAATATACATAAGCGACTTAAAATATTTAAACTAAAAGCGCCGCCATGTTGGCCCTCCTGTTTAATTCTATCACGATAATATTCAAAATTCGTGATTACATCACCCGTCACTTATAATCCCCGTTTTGATTGACGCAAATACTAGTTAGAGGAATATAAAGTGTTAAATAGGGACCAAAGCCATATTGACGTCTGATTCGTAACGGTTGCTAAGTTTTCTCCATTCATAATTGACTCTTAAATAGTTTGCTCTAAGCATTTATTGGACAGTTCGATTATGATGGTTTTGATGTTTCATCGGTAAAGGGTAGTACGAAAACGAAAAGAACAATCACTTACAAAACATATAAGAGTAGGCTTTCGTCTTCATGTGAGTTATCCATCTTTCGAGTAAAGACCAAGCCTGGATGCACAGATATGGCCACAAATCAGAAACTCGAACATTTCCCCGCGATACCTCTCTTACTGCCGTTGGGCATTCGCTCTTAGGCATGTTTGCAATTTCCTTGAGTCTGAGACACCCTTACTGTTCCAAATCTTCGGCGTCCCTAAGGGATTCGCAAAGTTTGGCTTTTTATTGCTTAATTCATTTCAGAGAAGTCTCATTAGATGGTTATCCAGGAAATAAATCTTCAAAAGATCTGCATCCGGATTGCTGGAGTTTAGATATATTGTTGATATGATCGCTGCAATGTATACCTACTTAGCAGGTACATGTCTCAGGCACCACTGGAAAAAATCGAATGCTCCGTAAATGGATTACTTCATACACGCTCGTTTTAAAAAAAAATCGAAAATTTCTATAATTCAAAGAGGAAATAATTTTATTAATATTTTTATTACTTTTTAATCAATTTTATACTAGAAAAATAGCTTAGTTTCGACTTTTATAGGTTAACCATACATTTATAAGATTTTTCTACATCTAAAGTAGGTAGGTATGCATTGTAAACGGAATAAAGGCTTTCTCGAAAATGAACGATTATGATATAAATAGCTCAACTTACTTAAAATCATAAATTTAATAAATAAAAAAACGCGTAGGTGGGTCTATTTATAAATAAAGTATTCAAATTAACGATAACGACGTCATTTCAAAATAATCTTCTAAAAGGTTAATATATTCGGCGTTAAGTAAAATAAATTACATTAACTACATCTGTAACTATTTAATTAACATAATTACGCCCCCCTGTGTTCCCTAAATCCCAGTATCCGATAAAGAAGGCCCATTCCACATACGTGGTTATATTCGGCTGGGTTTAAGTAGTAATTTTTCGGTCACGATAGACAGAAACGTTGAAATGTTTTGTCGACTGTGACCGAAAAAGAGCCGAAACCGAAGCGATCGGAACCGCGTTTGTGTGAAATAGGCCTTAATAAGATGAGTGCACCATGGCAATTATCGGTTGGTCCAACATCTCTATGTGGGATCATTAAATTTGGTTGTAAAGTAATAATAAACATCATCCGTTGACTTTACATAATCATAATATTGTTATTATTATGTATTACCTATTATATTTATGTTGCCAGGTCATGTTCTTTTTAATAAATATTTTTTTAATGAGTGATCTGATCATATCTTCTTTTCCCTCTTTTAACGGATGTTACAAAATGTTGTGAAATATTTCAACTACATATTTTCATTTTTTTTTTGGTAGGAAACTAATTTAAATCCATGTGTACACGGTTTGTTTCTTAATATTTTTTTATTACCGAATTTTTATTACGATTTTTAAAGACAACAGTCTAATTCGGAAAAGTTTCATTCATCAAAAATTCATAATATTCGAAACAGACAGTTGTCTTTAAAAATCGTACCTATTTATATTTTTAATGAAGGTATCACCATTTATAGACCAGAATATTATGAAGCGACTTAAAACTATTTCCGTATTAAATATTTCTAGAAGTCATTTACCTATTTATTTTTATTTTGAAGATACAACATCTTTTACAAATTTTCACAGAAACAAAAAACAATTTTAATTTTACTGCGGCAATTACTTAATGTATCTTAACATCTTTTCAAAAGTTCAACACAGTATTATTATTATACATAGATTAACAAACCATGAAGTATGTGGGAGGGGAAGGGAAGGAATGGAGAAGGGAACAAATGGTCATACAATGCCAGTTTCCTCATCCTACCCCATTTTTCCCCATCTACTCTTTCCCATCCCGTTTAGAATACTCTTTCTGGTTGATAATAATATGTATAGTTGGATATGAGATTGCTTTGGCAATAATTCCGCCAATGAACCCACATTTTTGTACACTTTTTTATTACTTGTTATTTGTGCAAAACGTATTAAATGAATAAATACTCAAAAATGGCTCATAGTTGAAAATGCCAACTTCGACTTTTCCACTTAACAACATAAGCTTTGCTTAGTATGATTGATCCCATATTTCGAAGTCCCACGCGTACTTATACTTTGTTTTAAGCAACTAGGTATTTAGTTGCTTCAAAGTTAACAATTTTTAAATGATAAATTTTTATTTCTTGTCCTTTTATAAGAGGATAGGATTGTGTATAATAAAAATTAACACTGACAAAATTTGAGATAACATAACAATATAAAATTCTATTGTTAATTTGAACTAAGTAAAGATCAATAAATAATAATTAATTGAGGTGAATATGGTTAGTTTTGAAGTACGTATAATAATGTGTATGTAATTGTAATAATGATAGTATAGTACGAATACACCCACTCGCGTGCTAGCCAGATCCCGGTCAGAACTCGTCACTCAACCCAAGAAGAAAAACCGTCAGAACTTGTTTTTGAAATGTCGATTGTCTCGATGCGACGTTTTTTACATTATGATGTACCAGTGTGCGCCGGACCTACCTTGACTCTCCTACATAGCAGAAGTGCTCCTTAGTAAGAACGTATCAAGTCCAAATGATTTATTTTTCGTATATTTCTAAATTCGTATTCTTGTCTGCGATGTAGACTATTCGCCTTAAATCTCTGATATAAAATCTATGAAAATCTACATAATAATTCTGTTATGTATTACTCATAGTATATGGAATATACCTACATGAGTCTTGTGATCGGATTTCAAAAAAAAAATAGATTTCGCTGAAATTAATTTTCTCGGCGTTTTCGAGGGTGTAGATTTCAAAAATGCGAAATTTTTTTTTTAAATTCCGCGTACCCGTACGCGTACGCCAAAAATGTGTGCGCACCCATAACTCATATAGTAATTCTTATCCGATTTGATTGAAATTTGGTAGAACGGTTAGCCCCTCGATGTAGATGAGTCTGTAAAATGTTGAGATCTGTACCTTCAGGGGAACCCTCTGTTCTAGAAAAAGGGCTAAAAAAGAAAAAAAAATCTTCGATTTTCATAAAATTTGGTATACGGGTTGGTCTTATGCTCCTACATAAGCACGTAAAATTTGAGGTCCGTAACTTCAGTGGGTCCCTCTTAAAGTACCGATTAATATTGAATGTAGTTCTAAAGCAGATAATAAAAAGCTCCAATAGTCGATATCATTTTAAAGTTTCTATAATAATTCCAAGGATAAATTCATTTTAATCGTAAAATTATGAATTTTTATGCAAAGATATGTTTTACACGAAAAGGCTGTTATAATATACTATGGGTTCTGGGCTACCCCAGAATAGCAGCTTTTTTTTTATATGTCATAGCATCAGGCCTAAAATACAAACCTAAAGTTGAATATTTTTCTTCCCAAAGCCGTGCAAATTTCAAATTAAATCCGAATAAAAAAACGTAAGGCAAGACGAAGAAGATTCTGGTATGCACATGTGAGGAGAATGGACTCAACCAGACTCCCTCACATGGCATTGCACGGCCAACCCCATGGAAGACGCCTCCCGGGCAGACCACCAAAAAGGTGGAAAGATAGCTGGGAATCGACCTCGCAGGAGGCCAACCCCACCTCTTGAATTAGAGGCCACAAGGCCTAAATTAAGAAGAAGAAGAAGAAGAAGGCAAGTCGGGTATTAGCTAGCCGTATGGTAAAAAGAGAGCCACCAACAAATTTTCTAGTTATTCGGAATTCAGTTTTGCTTGAATTATACAAGACCATCATAATACTTACTAGTCAAATCGCCGAAAGCCTTCAAGATGGATTCTTATTTATCTATTTTTTCAGTTTTCTTTGTTATTGGATATTTGCTGGCTTAGGTATAATTTAATAGTAACAACAGTAACAATAATAAGTTTATTCATTTTTTTTTCATTTTTATAACATTTACAATGAAACAAAATAAAAGCAAAAAAAAAAAAAAAAAAAAAAAAAAAAAAAAAAAAAAAAATAAAAGCATACAAAGAATATACATAAGTTGTTTTGTTTTGCCACCTCACTAGGCATAGCCTGTATCGAGGTTGGCAATTAAATAAACTAATGAAAAACATTCAATCAAGTGGTAACAAAAACATAAGATACCTATAATCAAAAGTCAGATAAACAAACATTAATTATAGGTACATAAATCAATAAGAAGCCAGAAGTCAATATACAGAAAAAGAATTTGCCAACAGACGCTATACACACACCAAAGCAAACAAACAAGAAAGTCACACAGATAAACGACAGTTTCGGTAATAAAAATAACATTATACAGCAGCAGCATTCACCCATGAACAACGAAAAAAGAATAAAAAAGAATATGTACTATGCAAACGAGACACAAATATTAATTAAAATTAAAATAAATTGGAATTTGATGAAGTCCTCAATTACAAGTTTAATATATGTTCGCCGCTTCATAAGCTCAAGTCATGGTGATAAGATGTAAGCAATCATAAAATAAACAACTAAATAAATATGTAAATAAGCCAACAACATAAATCCCAAGAAGGTCATCAGAAGAAAAAGATCCAGAATATTACAAATTTGATCAGGCACAGGATACAACATCTTGCATGCAAACTTGCGCACAGGCTCTACACAATCACACCAACCGTTCACTCACATACTTCTCAATCTCAACCACACCTCTGTCAACCAGCAATTCAACAATCTTACCTTTATGTGCTCCCTCGCCATTATTTATAAAAGCGAGATTATATCTCCATGCATTGATATAATCTATTAAAATTTATGTAAAAAATGGTTTGGATTTTGGTTATTTACTATATTTAAACTCTATGAGAAACAAGATGGGCTTTGAAAATACGAGCTCCAGAACAAATATTTACACTACATGTTCAAATAAGACGATTTTTCTCAGCCTATTGATCGTAGCTCAAATCCGTGATTCTTATAAACCAAGTGCGGACATCTTATTAGTAATTTTTGTCGGCGATATTGTTTTTATAACATTTTTATCCAAATTAGACTTAAGATATTTTGCACCACATACGCGGTTTTATTCATCATATCACAACCAGTTGTGGGCAACATTTTTTATTATTTTTTTGTTTAACTTTCCTCGCGATATTATTTATTCTTCACTACGAAACAAGAAGACACGTATAATATTTCATATATGTGGTGAAATGTCGCGTAGATTTTTTTTTTAACTTCAATATCGTATTGTAATAAATTTACAGTTAGTCATCGCACACATACACCAAGTAGTCTATTTGCCAACGTAATGTTGTAAAGTAACATAGTTAAACTTTCAGAAATTTTAAAAATTGACGAAAAAAAAATCTTAAGTTTCTTAATTCGTTGTACTAAAAAAGTACACGTGATTTTCGGGGGGGGGGGGGGGGGAGGGGGTATTTTGAAACAGCACAAAATATCACCAGGGGGGAGGGGGTGTCTAAAAAGTTGAAAAAAAAACATTACGTGATTAATGGACGTTCCCTTGCTAACATGTCATTAACGGAATAAAAAGCTTTCCGACAAGATATTTTTTAACCTCTCTCTGGAAACATACATAGCCAATTTAAGTTATGTCTGGAGGTGGTTAATGGTTATATAATTTCACGCTCGTGGAAAAGAAGTTCTTTGATCATTATTTTGTCAGTCTATGGCTTATAAGGGCTCAGACGGGTTTTGTAACGGGTCAGATGGCCGTGAAAGTTTCAGCTTTGGGAACTATTTGACAGGTTTTTCATAGAGCAATAATTGTTAGCTTGAAATGATTCGAACATAAAAATAATCACAATTTGTGGCATTGCAATTCTAATTACACTTGCCTCTTCTCTGTCATTCAAGATGTTTTTTTAAATCTTCTGGTTTATCGTATGCTCATCTTTAATCAACTGATCCGTTCGTGTGTGTATGTAGCCCTTTCTTGGGCGGTCTCTTTGACTATTTTCTTGATCATTCCTTGGATAAATTATTGATCAAATATCGTCGCATCCACAGAGTATGTTGTTTAATCTTATTGAATAACATTTTTCAAATACGCTACGCATCTTATTTTTATTTACCTATATATGCATACGGTACTAGTGCGCCTTTAACAGATTTACTTATAACAATAATCGCAATAACTGTCAAGTAAAATAATTTATAAATTATCTTTAAAAGTGAATATTTTAAAATGTTTTTTTTTATGGAAGGATTCATTTAGACATACAATTGGTCCTTTGCCTTCGCTTTTCTTTCCATTTATTAATCATACTTGTGAATTTAGCATAATAAATTATTGATGTCATATTTGCCGTTCATTATTATTGAAAATCATCAGATAGGTCCCCTACTGTAGGTTTAGTTTCAAATACATACAGCAGATAATGTCGTTTAAACTTCGAAAATGAAATTTGTGATTGAGTCGGGAGTGGGAGTTCTGAAGTGATTGGTTAAAGTTTGAAGGTTTTATTGAATTCGATTTAAGATAGATACGTCCCAAATTACACCGTAATAGTATGAGTCCTCTTGTATTACATGAGATAAGAATTAAATTATTAGGTACATAGTTAATTTTTTGTGATATATATTTGATATCGTTTACAATTCCACTTTCACTGTTTTTTGTAATTATCTATAAGTACTTTTCAATATTCGCGCATGTTATTAACTTTACTTGGGACTGTTCGTAGCTGAGCGAAAGTGTCACCGCACGCCATTCGGGGGACCAAGGTTCGAATCCTCAAAAAGGCAGTTTGGGAATAACGAATCAAAGTACCTACCTATTGGTAAGTGTTGTAAAAGTAAAAGTGATCAAAATTAGCCATCAACGTTGAAGGCCGTAAGTCCTAATGGTACAAATATTGTTAACACTTCTTTGGATGTTCCCTCTAGTCTTACTTGCACAGTGTCATTGATAACTCTATGATTTTCTGTTTACTATGGATAAAATTAATGTAGTTAGGATAGTTTTCAATATGTTGACGATCTCATATGGCATATTTTCGAAATCTTGATCACGTTATTAGAGTTCAGCTAAAATAATATAAAGTTCTTACGACAGATTCCTCGTCAGTTGATGCGTTACAACATCACAGGGACACGTCAAATGGAATCTAATCACAGCCGTAAGCCATGACTGAGCAAGAAACCATTGACCTGAGATCCGATTGTCTGTACTAACTGTAGTGCCTTATTTAGTCTGCGTATTATCTTCCTCGCTTGTGTTGAGATATTTGTCTGTTGAGATTATGATGGATATATTTTGATATCTTGATGAAAGAGTTATTGAAATCTTACACCGCTGCCGAAATACTGGTTTAAGTTTGAGAGCATACCACTCACATCATATTATTCTTTACGTGTATCCGTATATCATAAAGGAACTTCTTGGGCTTTCCTGGCAAGGCATATTTAATTCTCCAGGGTGATTATGCCATGGTTGATGCTGGTCTTGTACGCCTTACGTTTCTTAATTTAGAGTTCGTGTGACATTTATTTCAACTTTAAGAAGGTCGCAAGCCTGGATGACAACCACAGGGAGGAAATCAGATTTGAGGATTATTTTTCTCTATAAATTAATGATATTTAAAAAAATGCCGAACACTGATGTCATTTTTTTTATTGCAATCAAAATATATTTTAAAAGTATAGAAGCTAGAAGAAATGAAGTTTTGGAATCTGTTTGTTTGCTATTGAGTTTTCCAATAAATGAATTGTTTATTTAGGGAACAGGTGTTTTGATATTTATTTACTCTGAACTTGTTTTTATTTGTCAAACACAAAAATTCTTTTCATTGTTGGAATAAGTTTTTTTACGGTATGTGGTTCAATTTTTATTGAGATATTGATGTTAAGAAGCATTTAACATTTTCATCAATAAATTGGAATAGGTACTAAAAAGTGAGGTATCGGTCAAATGTGCCATATAATACCAGCAAACGTTAATTACTGTGAGTAAATTATATAGTTGTATGACGGTTACGAAAGACTGTCGAGTCATTGACCTTGACGTACTACCTGCGAAAACTGCACTCCTTTCATCTCTACATATAAAAATGGAGTTTAAATAAAGCATGGTCATGGAATCACACGTGAACCGTTGCACCAATTTCGCTAATTCTTTTTTGTTGTGTTTACTATTGTAGAGAAAAGGTTAAAATCAAGAAAAAAAAAATAAATGCGTACGTCTGTATTCCATATTCTCACCTTACTTTGCGAAAGGTGTACCTATGTGTTTTGAGCATCTACATGATATATGGAATATACATACATGAGTCATGTGATCGGATTTCAAAAAAAAAATTAGATTTCGCTGAAATTAATTTTCTCGACGTTTTCGAGGGTGTAGATTCCAAAAATGCATTTTTTTTTTTTAATTTCCGCGTACCCGTACCCGTACGCCAAAAATGTGTGCGCACCCATAAAACTCATACTAATTCTTATCCGATTTGATCGAAATTCGGTAGAACGGTTAGCCCCTCGATGTAGATGAGTCAGTAAAATGTTGAGATCTGTACCTTCAGGGGAGCCCTCTTAAAGTATCCAAAGAAAATTTCACTTGTTCTAGAAAACGGGCTAAAAAGAAAAAAAACTTTCTTAGATTTTCATAAAATTGGTATGCGGGTTGGTCTTATGCTCCTACACAAGCACGTAAAATTTGAGGTCCGTAACTTCAGTGAGTCACCCTTAAAGTACCGATTAATATTGAATATGTAGCTCCAATAGTCGATATCATTTTAAAGTTTCTATAATAATTCCAAGGATAAATTCATTTTAATCGTAAAATTATGAATTTTTATGCAAAGATAAATGTTTTACACGAAAAGGCTATTATAATATTACTAGTTTTTTAAAGGCGCCCGTGGCGCCCACCTATGGCCTTTTTTATGCAAACTTTACTCTCTCATAGCATAGCTGTGAGCATTCCCATGTGAGACTTCAAAATACTTGGTTTATTCAACTCTTTATGAAAACTCAAATACCTACAACTTAAACTTTTAATTACAAACTGTACATTCAAATAGATTTTGGCATGTGGGTATTTACCGATTTGATTGATTAAACTTTTTCATGTAAACTTTGCATTCGTATTGCCGAATTCTTATATGAGACTTTAAAACACTTGATTAATTGAATTCTTCATGAAAACTCAAAAAACAACGTGAACTTTTTATAACATACTTTACATATGTATGGCTTTTCAACGTTATGAATTCACATGAAAATCTTTAAAAAATTACTCTAGGTGTGTAAACTTTTTATTGAAAACATGGCATTCGTATGGTTTTTCTCCGCTATGATCTCGTGTGTGTGGATTAAAGATTCGTGATTTGGTAAACTTTTTCATGGAAAATTTGTTTTCTTATGGCCGAATTCATTTGTGTGACTGTAAAGCACTCGATGATAGATTATAACTATTCATGATAATATAACTGTTTATAAAAATGCAAAAAAAACTTTTTATTACACACATTGCATTAGTAAGGGTTTTCTTGGCAATGAAATCGCGTCTGTGAGTTAAAGATCTGATTTGGTAAACTTTTTCATACAAACTATGCTTTCTTTTGGCTGAATTCATATGTCAGACTAAACAAATTTTGAACAAACAAAAAAAACTTTTTATCGCAATGGTTGCATTCGTATGGCTTTTCTCCGCTATGAGTTCACAAACTTTTTAGTAAAGCGAAGTCCGGCTGTGCGTAAAAGTTTCCTGGTTTGTCAATTTTTTGGCCGAATTCGCAAATGATACTTTACAGCACACGGTTGATTGAACTATTTATGCAAACTTAAAAATGAAATTAAACTTTTTATTGCAAACTTACCATTCAAATAGCTTTTAGCATGTCATTGGTTGTTTAAATTATTTGATTGATTGAACTTTTTATTGCAATTATTGCATTCGTATGGCTTTTCTCCGCTATGAGTTCGCATGTCATTCTTAAATTACTTGAAACCGCAAACTTTTTATTGCACTCATGGCATTAATAAGGCTTTTCATCACTTACTATGAAGTCCCGCTGTGCGTAAAAGTTTCTTAATTTGGTACACTTTGCTTTCTTATGGCTGACTTCGCATGTGAGTTTTTTAATAACCCAAAAAATTGTTTTTCTCTACGTCAAGACCTTTAAAAAAAGTGCTCAGCCACCGCATAATAATATCATTATGTTACTGTCAGGAGTGTCAGGTGTCACTGCTGTCAGCCATATTGTATTAGAAGAACAATATTATTATTTGTCTTTAGTTGCGAGTGTCGCACCATCTAGCGGCGTTAATGACATCAGTCAGTCAGTGAGTCAGTGTTCAAGGCAAATATTATAATATTATAATTATAATTATTTATTAATTAATTATAATTATAATATACTACGAGTTCTGGGCTACCCTAGGTTAGCAGCTTTTTTCTATGGTGTGTTTATGCTTTAAGCAAGGAGTAGTTTTCACTGATTTGTTAATATAAAGAAGGAAGTGGTTGGTAGACTAGCGGTTACGGCGTTGGATTTTGCACTGTTTAGTGCGGAGGTTGTGGGTTCGATCCCGGAGCCGACCATCTTCCTCTTTCACGACATAAGCTTTCTGTGAAAGCGTCATAGAGTGTATTTGTGTTCACTTTGAGCGAGCACAGATTCTTTAAAAAAACCTCTGCATAGATACCGTTTTTATTCACACCTTTTGATGCCTCTATTTATGATGGGATAACGGAGATCAAACATGCTGACACTGGTTTATTCTAATTCTTCGAAAATAAGAGAGTAGATAACCGATAGATGACTAGGCAATCTGTCTAATGTGTGCAAACAATGCCACAGATTATAACATGACACTATTGCATTCGACCAAATAACATGACATAAAATGATTCAGATGGAAGTTTTAGTGCATGCAAAATTTGAACAAAATTGTTTATTCTAAATTGAGGCTAATTTTGCTTGCACAAAAATTAATCTTGACTTATATTTTGTGTGACGAACGAACATACATAGGTATAATACGTAGGAAGATACGCAGTACTATTGACTCTCTCAAATGATTCGGTTATCAGAGCCACTGAGCCGTAACGGTCTTTGTATTGAATCGGCGTTTTGTACCTACCAACTTACATATATTTTTTAAACATCGTGCGCTTCTTTATGCGCAGTTCGCACAGTGAGGCCTTGATCATTTACACGCCTTTTTTATCTTGTATGTTTATAAATTTTGTACCCTGTTGGTATACCATTATTTTTTTTAGTAGGCATGTATTTTTGGGAAAAGAAAATCAAATAAAATCTCGTTTTGACATTTTATCAATTCTTATGAGTAGTTTTATGTATTTTCGTGAAGACCTCGAATAACAAATAGAAGCACCGAACGACCACAGCTGAGTTCAAAAGACGATTCTTATCCGGCTGCACCCATTGATTTTCTACCCTAGTAAAGCCTTTTGATTTAACATTTTTTTTTGTATTATATTCGTAATCAGCTCGAACGAGACATTTTAACATCAGTAAGTCAAATCTTATATATAATGTAATAGAAAGTCGGGTTAGTGCGAACACTCATAACTCGAGATCAGCTGAAGAGATTCTTCCGATGTTTGATTAAGTGGACTCCTCTCCGCTCCGGATAACATGATAACTATTAAAAAGTTGAAAAATAGATAATGATGCATAAGAAATAATTTAAAATATAATATTAAAGTTGGTATGGAACGGATTTCCTGCGACGCCAACTATGAAAAATTCAATGACAACCAATTTATTGTTTACCTGATAACCATTGACATTAAAAATATTGGTACGCAGATGGATTTTTTAACGAGTTTTCAGAAATATTTTTTTAACAAACAAACATATTTTAAACGTATTTTTGTATAAATTACAAATTTGAAATCAATAATCATAGTAATAATTACTATAGTACTGAAGTCTAGAAAACTAGTAAAAAATAAATTGGGAGTCTATAGTTGTTTTTCTTTAAAAACTGAAATCCTTAAGAGCGTTTTCTAGAACCATAATGTTCAAAAAAACGTTCGAGTATAATGTATACAAAAATCAAAGTGTCAAAATGCCTCGTGATTGATAATGAAATTGTTACATTGTTTTTTTACAGTACCTAAGTTGGATCCAACGAATATTTATTTTATTTATAAGCCTACCTCTACGGACATCATACCCATTTTTATAACATAATAGCCGTCATTTGTATATTTGGTTACGTTTTTTATGACAAAAAATATAATCATTGACTTCCGAACAAACTACCGATATCTGTAAGGTGGAGTTGACGAACTTTTTATTGTTCTACAGTTTTATGTTCTGATAAATAAATATTTTGTTGTATTTTGTTATAAAGCCGTGACAAAGAATTATTAAAAAGGTAAAATTTTATTTTTTATTGGATAATCAAATCACAACCAACTTTCTCTGTTAAATCTTGCTGTCACAATAATTCAATTCTGAACATATATTTTTTTATTTGATTGATAAATCCTACTATTTTATAAATTGTCACTTCAAACAACAAATAGGTTTCAAGATGTATGATATAACATAAATTTTTATTCAGATTATTTTGAAATTTATCTGTATTTTGTGTGGATACAAAATAGCAATAAAAATATTATATAATAGCAAGTAATAAAGTTTCAAACAATCTCCTGTTAAACCCCACTCAGGGGCATATTTTATTAGAAAATCTGTTAATATGAAAGGATAAAAAAATAAGAAATTCATGGAGAGTAAAGTTTGAAATATTTGCGTTAATTCGCCTCAAATACTTGTCAGCTAAGAGCAATTATAAAATGTAATTAATTTGAGGGTTGGTCTTGGTACGTTCATACTGCTTGATCTCATCCGAACCTCATCTTACCACGCTATCTTCCCTTCTAGCCTTGAACATGAACATACTATAATAATATTATGATCTCCCGCACGAGATTACTCCGCGTCTCTTTATGATCCGTCTTTAATGTCCGAAATAGAATCCAAGAGATAAACGACTCGTCTATTATCGTCATTAATATCGCCTGTAATTGTTGTTCGTAATAAATTTATTAATGAAAAATGTGTCATGGCTCCGCCCATGGGCCATTAACATTATTTGTGTAATGTTATATACAGCGTTGTAAAATGTGTAGGTACAAGCTTTTTCTGGACGGCACGGGATGATTCACTAAGTCGGTCTAGTTTCCTATTTCACGACACAAGCTTATTTTGCTTACTATGAACCATGTCAAAAGTGTATTTGTGTTCACTTTGAGTGAGCACAGATTTTTATAAAATTATACTCAAACTTCTCAAATTTCTTTTTTCTTAGCCGTATGTATCAACTTCTGTTTTGTGACCACCCTCGCAAAGTATTTACAAATATTTCTTATAATATATGCGTGGGATTGCAGGCATTAAAAAGCCATTATTGCCAATCGAGTCGGCTAGAAAGTCCTTCCCGTTTAGTCAACTTTAAAAACTTTTTGGTAGCCTAACGGTTTAGTCGCCAACATTCGTTCTGAAGTTCGTGACAAAACAAGTCTTTCTTTCTGTAAAATATGTCAATAAGTACATGAAATCACACGAATCATCCATATTTATGAGTATTCAAACATCTGACGATGATAAACCTACTTCAAAAGCTGTGTACCTTTATCGGTGCATAAAAATAAAAAACATACTATAAAGTAATTGTTATGAATGTCAATTAATTTAGAAGAAAACGCATAAGACCTAGACCGAAAGCACTGAAGAAACGGTTGGGAAAAAGAAAAAATACAGTTAGAAAATGCCAACAAGTCATGAAAACAGTATCGAATTCACAGAAGAAAGAAGTCAATAAAACTTCTGTGCAAGTGCAAGTGCCTTGTCATAATATAAAAAAAATATGAAATAAAAATAATATAGAATTCTTGCACCCTGTATATTAAAGATGATCAAAACATTTTGATGGTCAGTTTTTTTACACATGTTCGGTCTCTTAAACAAACGATTCTATTCCTCAAGTCAACCAACTACACTCTCTACGCTGACCACTTTAATCGCCTCGTCATATTTACGAACTCTTTTTTTTTTGTAAATAGTAATGTTTTGTTATTAATTAATTTCGAAACACTTTAATAGAAGTGATAATAATTAATTAATTTTCAATAATTTTTTTACAAATAATTTGTATCGAATGTTAATCCAATAAATAATTTAAATGGTTTTAGTGCATACTATTTAACATTTTCGTTTAATTTATTTTAGTTATTTATGATAAAAAACAACATATAAGTACCTACCCATGTTAATTTATCGTATTAAAAAAATCCTGTTTTTTCCTCTTTATTTTCTAGACACAATTTCATTAATATTTCGTTTGGAGGTTGTCGATCCTCTTTCACGACACAAGTCTTAAGTAGCTTACAATGAAAGAGTCAGTGTATTTGTGTTCACTTTCAAGTGAGGACAAATTCATTAAAAAAATATATGTATTACGAAAGTTTTTGAACCTTACGTAATAACTCTTTTCAATACAATGCATTACTATTACCTTTTCAAAGCCTAGGCCTAAATAAAACTTTGCTCCAAAAGCTATCAAGCATTTTTTAACGTGTATGTATATATGGCTCGTGAGAGGATGTAGGACCATCCTTTAGTAGTTAACGACGGGACATTTCTTCCATACAAGACATGTTTTATCAGTTTTTTCCCTTTATGGAAACATCGTGAGGGTATTCATAGATTCTATTGATTGTTTTTAAAGTCGAGTTACTGAAATTCCAATACTTAAAGAAACACATGTCCATGTTTGCTTTTACAACTCTCTTACTCAACCCAGTAGTATATTAAATTCTTTGTGCTCTTAAATCAGAGTCAAAAGCATTTTGTAATGTCGCTAGCTCAAGAATCTTTAAATCTTGTGTGAGTACCCATTTGTATAAAATTGAAAATGACCGTTATATTTCACTTTTGTTAAAAAACTTTATACGGCTAATGGAATCCAAGAAGAAGAAAAACAGAAAAATTGTGAATCTGTTATGTGTGAGGTTTGAGACGGGCAGTGTTTAATAAATGCAGTCTCAGAAGGCTTTTATATATTTTGGAGAGAATAACCAATAACTGGGTCCAAAGAGATCCAATCCTTTGAAAGATTATGAATAGTACAAATAAGGTTGAAAAATTTTGTCAGAACTTACTACTTAAACTAAAATTTTATCAAATATTGAGTCATTTTTAGAGGATAATGTTATTTAAATAAAACAATGAAATTGTTATTGCACAAATTATTTAATACTATGACTTGTTTCGCAGGCACAGGTCCTGCATGCTCACCTCACATTAAATATTTCCACTAAGAATGCACATTCAATTCGTTAATTCTATTTTGAGAGGACATTGCAAAAATTAGTTAGTAGACAGAGATAGGCAAATCTAAGCGTTAGACAAATAAAAGAAGATAAGTCCATGGAAACAACATCGTATGAGGAATGTTCTATTGCGTTTACTTTAAGATATTCGCACCACTGGCACTGTGACAAACATACACTCTGATGCGATTTTTAATTGATATGAAAACAAAGAAAAATTATACCTAAATCGTATTGTTTTGTTCATACTTCATACGATAAACCAGTCCTCATAAAGTGAACGTCTTACTAAGTGGACTTGCATCACAAGAATCCTTAGGGTCAATCCCGTAGTAATAAACACAGTGCAACACATTCCTGCGTAACTGGCCGGCTACTGTCATTAATAAATTCTATTATTCTTCGCACATACTATTTATAATACTAATATCTAGTATGAAATGCATTCCTTAGGCACTATATCCTATTCGTATTATGTAATAGGTACTACTAACTTCACCGTATTTCAAGTGATTTAAATCGGATAAAAAAGAATTTGCAAAATAGTTAAAAAAATTAAAGTCATCAAGAATCTGATGGGTTTGAACTTTGAGGTACATACTTACCGTGCTTGAACTACAAGAGTGCGAGATGTGTGAAGCAATAGATATTGTGAGAGGGTAATTAAAGAGAGGAGGGGAATGGTATCCTCCCTCCTTGTCTAAAGAATATATTATTACACGAGTGTCTTTAAAACCTCAATAAAAATCACCCTAAAAGACTTTGCGGATTACCAATACAAGATGACTTACCTAAAATCATTTTTGAACACATTTGATTCTATTGTTGGAACCGAATCATTGGGAATCATACTTAACGTTGCTCTTATTTTAAATCAAATAGTTACTACGTCCATAATATCGTAATTATCTGCTATTTCTATTACGAGATGTGATGTACCAAGAAATAAATAAAATAAATCTATGTAAGTGTTTTCTCAACACCTTATTTTGACTCTGTACGGTTTTTTCATACTAAAATTAATTACTATTTAAAAAAAAAACGATCTGGCGCACATCATAATATTCGACTCTCAGTTTAGAGCAGAGACTGCTACGTTAATGACCCGTCAGCATCTAGTCGATGGGCTATTAAAAATCTATCGGAAATACATCGATGAATAAAAAGATTTACCCACTACCTATAACAGCCAGTCATCCACATTCCTGAGCTTTTAATCATTCTTACTTTTTGTACACATAGGTACTTACTATTTAGTATGATAGTGATAATTTATTTTATTATTTCGCCAGATACTGTTTTTAAAATTCAAAACTAAGTTCTTCTCGTTGTTCTAATATTTGAATATCCATTGTGACCCTACTTGTTTTCGTTAGATATGTAAAGCGGCCGTTACATTAACACAGTACACATTCTTTGAGACAAGTACACAGCATTAAGTATATTTTTATCTCTTACTCTGACAGTAAAATAATGAAAGCGCGAAAGAGAAGGTATAAGCTTTATGTTTAGTGTCATTAAACGTACCTTGGTTACCGCAATAAACAGTTCTCTCCACTTCGCTCAATCTTGATCATAGTCAATAACCTCCTTCCAAATGATATCACTTATATTATGTCGTTTATACGTAAAAAATTGATGGTAACTTAATTAAATGTTGTACAGTGAAGATACCTACATTGCGGTAAAGTTCTTAAAAATATTCATTAAAAAAATGAGGATATAAGTCAAAGACTAAAAATGCTGCAGAGGGATTATGGATATAATATAGTAATTATGCTTAAAACCGTTTTAATCCATGAAGAAGTTAATGTGTTGTACCTTTATAAAGGTAGTTTTTTCTATCACGGCAGATCTTCGCAGAATGTACTTCGCTCTCTTTAAGCTGAGTAAAGAAATATCTGGTCAAGATCAATCGTAGCGAATAAAGTTCTTCTTCCATACATTTGTTTTCAATTGATTTCTTAAAAGGACAATAATTATTATTGATATAAAATAGTCATAGATAACAGAAGAAAGACTTTTTTTTTTACAGACACATACTAATTCCTACCATTTTTCTTCCTCAATGCATGGGGTATCATCAATATTAAAACATTACAGTGATTATGATAAGTACACTAGTATTCTTGTGTAGTAACGAACAGAATAGTCTCAAGTCTCAAGACTCAAACTAAGTAGGTAAGTACTTACTAAATATTATTCACGAGTCATAAGAAATAATGATAGCGTACAGATCTCCATTAATACAAATAAATAAACACTTAGAGAGACTTAACTATCTTTAAGAGGGATTTTAACAATTTACTAGCTTAGTGAGTACCTACCACAATTAAATTTAATTTTAATATTAATAAATTAATAATGTAAGTAATAATTATCACTTCTGATTCGGGTGCGTTGACTTTGAAGAATTTCTAAGAATGTCTTTGCTGTAATGATTATTAGTTTTAATGTTGTCTGATATCTGTTGTATAAAAGCTTAAATAAGTTTATTGAACTAAGTCCGTTTTTTTATTTTCTGATGTTAAACTTAAGCTGATAAGGAACATACTAATAATTGGCGATTTCTCGTATGTGTAAGTAATTTGTAAATCTTCTGTCACACTAATTAACTGCTAGTTGGTCCAAATTCAAAAGTGTATTCAAATCTTCTGTAGAGTGAAGTTGACATACAACAGCAAAAAACTGCTTCTCAACTCATCCAATGAGTATACGTTGCGAGCTAATAATTTGGATTAAAATGAACTTTTTGAATTACGGATCTTTTCTTTATTTTCTTTTGCAAAGGTGATAACCTTAAATCGGCCGTTTTTAACGTCACAATTTTCACAACAGAACTTTGCTTTATGTGAAAGATGTTAAAAGTGTATTTGAGTTCTGTTTGGGTGAGCCCAGATTCATTAAAAAAGATATGCCAGTTTTCGAAATATTAATGAAATACAGTGGAAATCAGAACTGATTGAAACATAGTATTTAGATCTAAACCTGTAAAAGAGCCCCATAAAAATTCTTCTAATTTTTAATATTATTTTTCACATTCTTCAAAAACTTTAACCATAAGACGAGTATACCTTTTCTTTCTGTTTTTGAGCAATATCAGGCTTTCATATAAACAACTTATTCATTTCGTATTCAGGCGAACATAAGTTTTCTTATCAATACCAATTTTTTCGTTACAATGTTGCTCGAAATTATCCAGTCGTGAGTTTAATCTACTTACAAAATTTATTTTATTGATTTTATTCGTTTTTTTTCTCTCAATACAACCATTAAATTCTGTATCGTCTTTAATGTCGAGTCCGTCATGTTTGTGTTGGCTATCCAGACAACAAACCATTTGGATCTATAATTATGCTCCTAAAAGACTTCAACGCACTCACGAAAATACTTAACTCTGGGCAAACTATGTAATTATTGTATTTTTATATTGATGCGAAGAACTTGGAGGATTGTAAAAAATAACACTCGAAGCATCTTGAGCGTCGGAAATGTTAGGTCTATAATCGTTACTGTCCATTTAGAAACATTGTTTGTTTAAGTACGAGTATGTAGGTTGTACAGATGCCTTGCCGTGTCCTTTTTGGGGACAACAGCATTTGGTTAACAAAAAAAAGAAAAGGGAGAAAATAGGGGAAAATCAGATTAGTCCTCGGAAGGAAAAACTGTACAAATATACTTACTTCTGTTGTGTTTATACTTCTGCCTGGCTAGCATCTCTATGTGAAAGAATAGGACTCTTAATGAGCGGAGACTTCTTAATAAATAGGAGAGATTAGTATCTTCCTTTATGATCTTCAGGGTGTCCAGTAGGGAGAGGAAAATACCAACAACCGAGAGGGGTTGCTGTGATATACTCTTATGTCCAATGATATATTATAATATTGCAATAGATAGTAAAGTGTGTGGTCACTCGGACTCTTCTAAGTTTTATATATAGATTTGCAGATCCTGGTCGGATCGTTCTTATGTATAAGTAGTCATCTAGGTGCTTGGTGTAGAGGTTAAGATGATGCAATCTATTATTATAGGGCATTCAGTAGGTACTTGAATGTGGAATGGAAAATATGGGTGATATCAAATCAAAGAAGCTAAATGTTATATTACATACAATCAATATATTATTATGGATTTTGATTGACAAGGGGTACATACATAGGAACATTATTTCTGTACTGAATGTAAAAAAGACAATAAAATTTGATATAAAATAGTGGCTTACATGACATGAATTTGGTTGATGTGATGAGAAGATTTCCAGGTGATGTGTTTGCCTTTTACGGTACGATAATATGTATGTACGTCGTGATAGAATCCGGACGAAGAGGTGGTCCTCAAGATAGATGTAGATTTCGAAGAGTTCAAAGCTCGGGCCCAGACACGGAGGTAAGGAGGCGGTCATCAGGTTCGAAACGGGGTAGGCATCATGTAGACGGTAAAGTAATCCTTTACTTTGCTTGTCCAAGACAAGCAAAGGCTCTGGGAGCGGCTGGTATCGAAGTTGAAAAAGTTTCGTAAGATTCGAAATGAACTTGCCTTCGGCACAAGGATAGTTTATGTATAATATTAGTAGTTCACTTTTGAATTGTCTGAACAATGAAAACAGGAGTCACAGGTGCGGAACAAGATGTTTATGAGTTCGGTTGAATTTCAATTCGTATTTCTTAACGGTTCAATCAAAAGAGCAGGAACAAAAAACAATATGGCGGGAAACACGACCCACGCCAGCACTTATTAAGTGAGAATAAAAAATTGATTATTAATGTTATTATAAAGCACATATCACGGCTCACTTATTTAATTCCATCACTGTTATTATAGATTTATTCACATGAAGATTCAAATATAATTTCTCGATCACAACCATTTCGATACATGGTCGTAACGACAGGAGCGCGTCCTGTTAGTAGAGATCGTAAATCAAGAGTGCTTGTACAGGACGAAATGGAATGGATCCGAAGTCTAGGGGCGGGGATAGCCTACGCGCGCGAGTAGTGCAAAGGTATGCATATTTATCAAAAGGGGCAGAGTATTAACACGACCAGTGATTGGACATGAATACACCAGGGGGCTTCCAGTCGAGGAGCGGGCTTGTTTACTGACATGTTACCATGAAAACGGGTCGACTATGAAGAAAGGTGTATAGGTAGACATTTAAGCAAACTAAAACCAGCGCAGGAGCAGATATACTATATAGGTAGGTACAATTAAATACTCAACATCGTCGGGTCGTTTAAGAGACACGACATTTCCCCCCTCCTAAATTTAAACTTCGCGTGAGCAAGTTTAACATAAGAACATCTCAGTAAGAAAGAAAAGGCAATCACGAAGGCATGATGAGACACATCCCAGAAATCAACCACCACATCTGAAAGAATACAAACATACATACATAACATCAACAAGTGTGGATTTCATATAGAAAGTTACAAAAAAAATTAATTATTTTCTTTTTAAAGTCGCCAAATATTGACGGGCCAATTACTAGTACATTTCCCCTGCAGCGATATATAATACAAACAAAGGTTATATACCAGTTACAGATGTTAGGGGCCACATATGAAATACCTACATTATTATCTCACGAGTGTCAGTGAAAACTTGAACATTAAATGGACACTCAATTTTGCATGTTATGAAAGTCTAACAAAAACTGTTTAAAATAGATCTCGAATAGATCAGTATAGAAGTTAACAGTACAGTGGAATAATGATTTTTAATATTATGAACAGTAAAGAACTTTACAATTTAACAAAAAGAAGTGAGGAAATCTGATTCGAAAGAGTTGATCTCTTTAGGGAGACAACGATATTATTCGGCACAGATTATTAAGTAAAAGAAAAATATTTGAAATACAAAGTACATTGTACATATGCATGAAGGGAATTTGTTTGAAAACATACATACGAATACATACACCACTGCGACCTGATCTGTAATGAGAGGTAAAACGCTTGCGCGGAATACGACACTGGTCTGATCAGACCACAGAGGGCATACAAGCATGAATATACATATTACAGAAAATATAGTTAGGAATTAACCTTTTTATACACAGAGAAAATTTACAATAATAGAAAAAGGGGCTTGACATTTGGGAGGGCTAGGCTCACACCTGGCTTCCGAAAAATTGGTCAAAACAATTAATACAATATGTTGGGAATTGGGTGACAGAGAGAATTAATTATTTAAGTACAGAAAATTAATTAATTAAGCCGCTGAGGCCTGACTCGAATTCAGTGCTTCTGCGATTGCTGAAGACGACAATTTCGGGTCAGATGACAGACGGGACACAACAAAAATATTACAACATTTTTACAATATATAATTAACTAGAAAATACATAACTTTAAGTTATAGGCTCGGCACAAAAGGAAGCACGGTTCTCGTGAATTCCGATAACACGGCCAAGACAATTAAACAATAGAGAAGATTTTAAGTTGGAGACCTCGTATAGATACAATTAATATGGACATAATAATGATTATAGTACACATTGAGATGTAAAGAGGTACATCCAGATTATATACATAGATACAATCACAGCTGAGTGTAAAGCGCACATTATGGGTTGCGCAACACATACATACACTTAAAAGGTTACATGTTTACAAAATAAAATGACTCTAAGGTATACAGGTTCAGTGATGGCAATTACATAAATAGTTACCGAAAGTAACTGAACAAGATACACAAAAATAAATTTAACGTTGGAGTATCTCATAGATTTGACAACGGAGAGGTCATGGCAATAAGGCTAGTCTCCTGTTGTCATAGAGATCTATTTCCAGTTCTGTCAAGCAGAACGTACAGCATCACGCGTAGCGTGTGACCCTTTTGAATGTAGAATTCAAAAAGACCAGGTTTACAAAACATGACTTCACAAGTCGGTGACCTAACGACTCAAACGTTGGTCCGTGGAATATTTCTCCACCGTACGAAGGATATTGATCAGGTATCCATTCGCACAAACAAAACAAGATAAAATGACATACATAACATAAACAATAATAATAAACACAATGACTATTTTTAGTTTCCATGGAAAATAAAATATGCTTTTTATAAAATAAATATCTTAAAAGAGCTCAATTTAACCCAGCATATATCAAGAAACATTTTATATATATCCTATAACTAAGAATATTAGTTGGTAACAAAAAGTATTCATAACATCATCGGAATATTTACAGTTGGTCATACCTTGACCTAGATACAAGCGACGAAGGTCGTCCGCGAGGTAAGTTAATGACCTCCTATTGAATCTATATTCGGCACAGTAAGCATAGAATATACAATATACCTAGGTAGGTACACGGTGCATGGAACATTACAAACAGCAGTTTTCAACATTTTATTTTTGTTAATATTCTATTTTTTTTTAATTTGGCTAGACTATGAGACATTATACAAAAAAAAAAAATCAATTTAATTAGACGCCACCCAGATTCTCATTTAAACTACAGTAGTTAATTGATTCTTGTATTATGGTTACAATGTTGGTCAGGTTTAGAATCTGGGAAGAACCTTTGACCAATAAACAACTTATCGAATCATACTTATCTATTTATTAAATACAGGATTTCAACTAAAATAGTAATTACAGCTTATTTAGTACTTACAGTATTACAGTCTTTTGACGGACGTTAGGAAAGAGAACGTGGGCTTTCCACAAGGCAATTAATTATAAGTTATAAAAAGAATATGCTTCGATCGACTTCACTCATTACTACATTTATTCTATTTCCAATCATAGGCCGGCCTAAAGCATACGTCATTCATTCGCAAACATTCTATAAACATACATACAAACTTGATCATACTAAGTCGACGGAAAACATAAAAAGGTACATAGAAAAATTGAAATTAAATAATATGAACAGATGGTGAAACACAGATTCTCTTTCCAATGAACTATTATACTCTAGGGGAACACAATACTTATGAGGGTGATACATTTATATACACACACATAGAAATATCTTAATAATAATAATATATACATAGTAGGTAGCGATGACCATATTTTCGGCCATATGTATTAGCCTAATAAGTGACAATGTATTATTCTCTCTTTTGCACTTCAACGTCATCGCTATCGAAAAAATTAACTAATATATTTGCTTTATACCTATATACTACATACAAAATACGTTACAGACGATCGATTGATCCTCAACTGAGAGATCAATAAGACAAGGGTTTCCTAATTAGTTTTTAATATATCTTTGATGTGGAACTTCCCAGCTTGAGTTCCATCTTCATTAGCCAACAAATAGGCATTGTTAGAAATTTTGCGTAACACTATACTTTTTATAAATCTAGGGGCTAGCTTAGCTGAGAAGTACGCGGCCTTATCAGACTGAGCGAAATTACGTCTCCATACTACGTCTTGTTCGTTTAATAATCTTTCTGAACGACGCAAATTATAGCGAACAGCATGTTTTTTAAAAGCGGCTATTATAGCATCAGAGACTTCTTCATGGATTCGAGCATACTCATCGAAAGTTTTTAATCTATTAGCTAAGGGTTCTTCTTCTGATGAAGGATTGGCCGAGAGGGATTTGTAGAAGGATCCATGCCGTATATGCTCAAAACCGTGCACTAGGTAGTGGGGGGTATAATTCGTTACTAAGCTTACAGACGTGTTTAAGTTATGAACAATAGCTGGCAACTTTTGAGCCCATAATCTATGGTTGTTTTCCACCAATATACCAAGAGCAGTAACTAGGGTTAAATGATATCTTTCGACTGGGTTATTTTGGGGCGTATAAAAAGTATTGTAAAAGAGTTGGGACACGCCAAATGAATCGCAAAAATCTTTGAACAACTTTGAGGTAAATTGAGGCCCGTTATCAAGTATGATCGTGTGAGGTATGTTGTATTTGAGAAACACAGATTCACGAAGGAATTTTATAATGTGCCCACTAGTAGCTTTTCTAAGGGGACATACGAATAGGTATTTTGAAAATACGTCGACCACGGTCAGCATATAAACAAAACCCTCAGTGGAAGTTACCATGGGACCTACGATGTCAATTGAAATCGTATGGAAAGGGGCAACAGGACGTTTTGGACATGAAGATATACCTAAGGCACCGGAGTTACTTACTTTATATGCTTTGCACAGTTCACATTTACTAATAATATCCTTAATACTTTTCTTCATATTTTTCCAATAGAAATTTTTTACCAAATTATGAAATGTTTTAACTACACCAAAATGACACGATTCCTTGTCAGCATGGTAATCTAGAACTAATTGCGGGACTTCACTAGCAGGAATTACTAACGACCAAATGTAATTATCGGGTTTTCGTTTATCGTTTATTCGTTTTCGATACAAATGTCCATTTACGATGGTATAGCTGGGGAATGACTGTGGATTTTCGGAACAACCGTGAAATAATTTGTTATACCAGGGGTCAGAAACGTCAATGAAGGGTTCTGGGAATTTCAAAGAAGATACTGGGTTTCTACTTAAGGAGTCAGCGACCACATTTTCGCTGCCTTTACGGTAAACTAGATCGAAGTCATACTGAGCTAATCGGGTAGCCCATCTGGCCAATCTACCACTAGGATTGTCCAGAGTACGCAACCATTTAAGACTAGAGTGGTCAGTTTCCACAGTAAATTTGGTACATTCTACGAAACTTCTGAAGTGGTGAATAGCATCTAATACAGCGAGCAGTTCCCTTTCGGTAACAGAGTAGTTGATTTCGGCTTTGTTAAGTTTGCGGGAAAAATACGCCACGGGTTGGTTGTGACCATCAGTTTCTTGGCTAAGCACTCCGCCAATGGCGTAAGCAGATGCGTCGCATGTGATAATGAAGGGCGCCTTAAAATCGGGAGGTCTCAGACATGGCGCAGTAATCATGGCTTTCTTTAAGGAATCAAACGCTTCTTGGGCTTCAGGGGTCCATACAAAAGGGGTTGAAGACTTGTTCTTTCGACTACCTCCAGTGAGTTTACATAAGGGAGCGGCAATTTTAGAATAATCTTTAATAAATCTACGATAGTATCCAGTGAGACCTAGAAATGATCTTACATCCTTTTTACATTTTGGAGTAGGAAAAAGCTTCATGGCGGTTAGTTTTTCAGGATCAGAACGAAGACCGTGCTCGTCGATAACATGTCCAAGAAAACGGAGACTTTTCTTACAAAATACTGACTTTTTCAGGGAAATGGTTAGATTAGCTTCCTTCAGAATGGCCTGAACTTTCCTCAGGTCGGATAAATGAGTTTGGAAATCGGGACTTGCGACCAAAATATCATCCATGAAACAAAATACTCTACCTCCAAATTCTGAGCCGAATAGGGTGTCCATGAGGCGTTGTAATTGAGCAGGAATGTTCCTGAGACCGAAGGGACAGCGGGTGAAATGGAACTTTCCTTTTCCTTCGATGAAAAATGCAGTCTTGCACTTAGAATCGGGGTGCAGAGGCAATTGCCAGAAGGCTTTATGAAGGTCGAGGGAAGTGAGGAATTTAGCATCACGTAAATGATCCAGAATACGGTTGACGAAAGGAAGACTATACGAATCACTACGGGTTACAGAGTTCAATAATCGGGGGTCGAGAACAAATCTGTGTTCACCTGATTTCTTGGTAACTACCAGCACATTGTTGTTCCACGGGCTGTTGGATTTTTCGATTACACCTAATTCGAGCATCTTATCTATTTCTGCATTAATTATTAATTTCTTCGGAAGGGATTGGGGGTATGTGCGCTGTTTGACAGGCTCACCATGAGTTATAATTTCGTGAGAGACGAGGGGAGTTCTACCTAAACCTACGGCTTCAGCAGAAATTTCAGCAAAACTATCTTGTACTATTTGAAGTTCCTTCAACTGTGACTCTGAAAGATGGGACATGTCATTTAAACATGGGACTGGACCGGAAAGAACGGAAATACTGGCTAACGATCTGTTTGAAGGGTGACCTGATTGACCAAATAACTGGGGAGCTATATTGAATGCTTTCCAAAAATCAACTCCCAAAATGAAGGCTGGTTCAATTAAAGGAAGAACTACAAAGGAAATCGTATCGGTTTTATTGTTGCAAGTCACCTCAAGTTCTATTTGACCGACGGCTTTGTGAACGGTACCATCGGCGGTAACAACGCGCACGGGAGAAGGCATTAATTCCGCCCCCTGTGAAAGAAAATGTTTGTGGGCGTGGCGCCCTAACACGGAGATAACAGCTCCACTATCTAATAATCCTCTGAAAGTTAATTGGGAAATTCGAAAATCAATGTATGGTCGACCGTCTCTACCTAAGGATGAATCGAGTTTATGTACCTCTAGTGTGTTGAAGAAAAGAGCTACACTTTTCAACCATTTCTCGCGTTCTGATTTAGCTGATTCGGCAGAGGGGGTGAAAGAAATAGATGATAATCCAGCTGACTTAGAACCAGGCGGACGGCTTCCTACAAATTTCGGTTTGTTAGCAGATTTGGAAATATTGGGTGGAGGACGAGAGACATCTACTACCACCGGAGGATTTGAGGTGTTACGGGGAATAACAGCTGATGGGCGAGTCGAGGGAACTCGACTATAACAATCTCTTTGGAAATGACCCTTCCTGCCACATTTATAACAAACAGAATCCTGTTTAGCAGTGTTCTTGGTAGAAGAAACGATTCCGACCGCGGTGTTTCGTCTTGCTCGGTAAAATGGTTTGTTAGCCGTAACGGGGGAACGTGAAGTAGTACCATAAATAAGATCAAATTCTCTACAAGCCCTTTCTAAACCTTCTATGGTATCTGATCCAGCTGCCAAAACAGCGGGAGAATATTTCGGTAACAGACCCTGGCGCAACGTAGTTAGAATATCAACTGGGAGAAAAGGATTGTTTAAGGTTTCGTTCTCGTATAAGACGCGTCCAATATAAGAGGAAGCGGGCTCATTAGTTCCTTGTTTTAGATTTACAATGGAGAGTTTACGATGCCACTG
This sequence comes from Mystacides longicornis, assembly GCA_963576905.1. Lineage (NCBI taxonomy): Eukaryota > Metazoa > Arthropoda > Insecta > Trichoptera > Leptoceridae > Mystacides > Mystacides longicornis. The sequence continues at coordinate 18,094,339 of OY756427.1, read as the reverse complement.
TCTCGAGGGGTCGTCAAATCTGTCAATCAATAGTTTTCTTAAGGAATTCCAATCCGAAACGTTCCGACACGACTGACGGAACCACGTCAAGGCTTCTCCACTCAATAGTTCGGTAAAAACTCTGGGAAGTTCGTTTTTGGGGAAGCGTCTAGACTCGCAAAGCTCGTCAATTCTTGTCAAAAAGCTTCTAACATTCGAACCGGAAGAACCGTCAAAAGTAATTCTCCAATTTGCTACACTACATGACTGGTCTCGAACAACGTAAACAGTATTGGGCGGGCAAGGAATGAAGTTTTCTTGTACTTGGTTATGAGCTAAAGGTGGCAAGGAAATCTGTTTGCAAATTCTGTTCTCAGGAATTGCGGTCAACTCTGGAGCTTCAGATAAATTTTCGTAATTGGGCATTCGTCTGGGGGTGCTTACTACTGACGGCGATTGGGCAAGATTTAAATTTGCATTAAAATTACGAGCTTGCGCACGGAGTGATTGTAAAGCCCTGGCTGGACGAATTCCTCTTTCGCGAAGTTGTTTGGCTAGACTTGCGCTATTCGCTCGCTCAATATTGGGGATCGGTCCATACAGTGAGAAATCCATATTGAACAATATGAAAATTCTACGGGAGGGAAAAAGAAGAAGAGAAAAACTATGAACGCGTTCGCTTATAGTCTCCACAGAACTGTGTACATGGACAAACGCTCCATATTTTAATCTCCATTAACAAGCGTAAAGATTATAATCGAGAAATAAAATGAATTTAATCACGGAGAAAAAGGATTGAATATTGCAAAAATTCGGCATACGAAATATTGAGTTATATTTTTTCTAAGTATGCAGGTATGTGATTTGACCTCGCCTCGTGTCGCGAACAAAACAAATATATCCATATTATATAAGTAGACTGGATGCTATGTAGGTATATACATAATATTTCCGACGTCGCATTTCCTGCCGAGGTAGAACAATAATCTACTGCCGCTACACACACACAGACAAACTCATACGTATATCAGAAAAATACCCTGACGCGAAGTATAGGTAGGTACTACGGTTTCCTGTGCAAAATCTCAAGGTAAGAGTGTCCGTTGGCTTGTTATTATTATTTTTTCTTTATGCAGGTTTATTCCTGCACGTGGAGAGAAAGCGGCCAGCGTCGCGCTACACATACACAAACACACACAAATACGAGTGGTTGAATACTAGCGGAAACGTCCGTGTACGATTCGCGATGTGCAAAAGAGAAAATTTTTTGTTAAATTATTTTTTCTTTCAATATTGGATCTGAACAATTATACAATATTTTCTGAAATGTTTTACAATATTAAATCACCAAATCTCCATCCACCTTGTACCTTAGATCTCATCATATACCAAATCACCATTTGAAAATTAATAGAAGTTATCCACCTATCTATTGCAATGGATGTGGACAATACTGGACAAAAGTGGGCAAGGAATTTCAAACGGAATCTTTTAATTGAAAGGGTGCCATGCATGCTATGGCATCCGTGAAACAATATCGAGCTCCACAGCTTGGCTGCGACAAAAATCGAGCTCCACGTTGGCTCGCCATAAATCGAGTCCCACAGCTTGGGCGCCATAAATGCCGTGTCCTTTTTGGGGACAACAGCATTTGGTTAACAAAAAAAAGAAAAGGGAGAAAATAGGGGAAAATCAGATTAGTCCTCGGAAGGAAAAACTGTACAAATATACTTACTTCTGTTGTGTTTATACTTCTGCCTGGCTAGCATCTCTATGTGAAAGAATAGGACTCTTAATGAGCGGAGACTTCTTAATAAATAGGAGAGATTAGTATCTTCCTTTATGATCTTCAGGGTGTCCAGTAGGGAGAGGAAAATACCAACAACCGAGAGGGGTTGCTGTGATATACTCTTATGTCCAATGATATATTATAATATTGCAATAGATAGTAAAGTGTGTGGTCACTCGGACTCTTCTAAGTTTTATATATAGATTTGCAGATCCTGGTCGGATCGTTCTTATGTATAAGTAGTCATCTAGGTGCTTGGTGTAGAGGTTAAGATGATGCAATCTATTATTATAGGGCATTCAGTAGGTACTTGAATGTGGAATGGAAAATATGGGTGATATCAAATCAAAGAAGCTAAATGTTATATTACATACAATCAATATATTATTATGGATTTTGATTGACAAGGGGTACATACATAGGAACATTATTTCTGTACTGAATGTAAAAAAGACAATAAAATTTGATATAAAATAGTGGCTTACATGACATGAATTTGGTTGATGTGATGAGAAGATTTCCAGGTGATGTGTTTGCCTTTTACGGTACGATAATATGTATGTACGTCGTGATAGAATCCGGACGAAGAGGTGGTCCTCAAGATAGATGTAGATTTCGAAGAGTTCAAAGCTCGGGCCCAGACACGGAGGTAAGGAGGCGGTCATCAGGTTCGAAACGGGGTAGGCATCATGTAGACGGTAAAGTAATCCTTTACTTTGCTTGTCCAAGACAAGCAAAGGCTCTGGGAGCGGCTGGTATCGAAGTTGAAAAAGTTTCGTAAGATTCGAAATGAACTTGCCTTCGGCACAAGGATAGTTTATGTATAATATTAGTAGTTCACTTTTGAATTGTCTGAACAATGAAAACAGGAGTCACAGGTGCGGAACAAGATGTTTATGAGTTCGGTTGAATTTCAATTCGTATTTCTTAACGGTTCAATCAAAAGAGCAGGAACAAAAAACAATATGGCGGGAAACACGACCCACGCCAGCACTTATTAAGTGAGAATAAAAAATTGATTATTAATGTTATTATAAAGCACATATCACGGCTCACTTATTTAATTCCATCACTGTTATTATAGATTTATTCACATGAAGATTCAAATATAATTTCTCGATCACAACCATTTCGATACATGGTCGTAACGACAGGAGCGCGTCCTGTTAGTAGAGATCGTAAATCAAGAGTGCTTGTACAGGACGAAATGGAATGGATCCGAAGTCTAGGGGCGGGGATAGCCTACGCGCGCGAGTAGTGCAAAGGTATGCATATTTATCAAAAGGGGCAGAGTATTAACACGACCAGTGATTGGACATGAATACACCAGGGGGCTTCCAGTCGAGGAGCGGGCTTGTTTACTGACATGTTACCATGAAAACGGGGACGACTATGAAGAAAGGTGTATAGGTAGACATTTAAGCAAACTAAAACCAGCGCAGGAGCAGATATACTATATAGGTAGGTACAATTAAATACTCAACATCGTCGGGTCGTTTAAGAGACACGACAGCCTGATTCTGAAGACCACTTTTGTTCACAATAATTTCCAACTGAGAACCTACTAAAAAATCCCACCTTGTCGTACTATTTTTGGGTATTAGAAAGGAATTGGCAACGGGTCAGCTGGCTCACTGGCTAGCGTCTTTTTTAATTTTGTTAAAATTTCAACATTTCTTGTTGGAATTTCAGAGATTCACCAAATTTGACCAACTATTTGAGTTGCTACATTAAGCCTGCATTCGAAAGGGTAGTAGAAGATGGTGTGAAGCCCATATTGTTCAAATTTGAATAATTCGAATTTAATCTAACATAATTGCATCAAAACTTTGATTATAATTTTCCAACTGTCGATTTTAATCGGTTTTTCAAACTTTGACGACAAAAACACCAACTTAGAGGCTTCGCAGCATATATGTTCCATATATGCCGTGGGGCTGTCGGCATAGAATAGCACCTCTGCTCTTTTTGCTGGTTTTTCGAGCATCCTGTAAGAGGCAGGAAATCGAAAAATATGATCGGGGCCGTGAGGTTGACCAACTCACGCCCTTAAACCCACATCGGTCAGAAAAGGCACCCTCTCATACCGTGTTTCGTTCCTTCTAGGCAGAGCTGAGGGAGATGAACTTGGTGTGGGAAGAGGTCATAAGCATTGCGCAAGATCGAGCGCAATGGAGAGCTCTTGTTGCCTCCCTATGCTCCTAAGTATAGAGTTCAAAGGGAGATTTGATTGATTGATTTGATATGGATTTACTCAGAATTCGGAGAACATTTAGTGTGTCTGTGTGTGTGTGTCCGTCCGTCCCCCCTTATAACTTTTGATTCGCTTAATGCACAGTTCCTAAACTTTCAGAAAATATTGAATACTTTAAGCCTACAAAACCTATGTACCCAGAATTTTGAATTTTCTTTCAGTCAGGAGTAATCAACCTTTGAATTTTTACTTAATTTTTTCATAAATCTCGAAAACTATAAAAGCTAGAACCCTAAAATTTTGTATGTATATAGGAAAATACAATATCTCAAATGAAATTTAATAAAAAAGTTCCAGAATTTCTCAAACTTTTTTTATAAAGAAAAATATTTTTTAATGACAAATTTACCAGTATTTTTTTTTTTTTATTTACCTATATTTCAGAATTTAAAAAAAATATCGAAAAACGCCGAAACACATCAACTAGATAATTTAATTTTCTGTAAAAAGTATACATATTATAACAGTACGTACATCTCAAACTTTTCTTAACAATTTATGTAAAAATTTAGTTTATTGACGACATCGTTTCATACAATAAGCATACCGACTCAGGCCATCGACAGTTGGATCTCATGTTTTACATGCAACTAGTATTAAATTAATTGTATAATATGTTTAAATGTATTGGAGAAGTTATGTGCGATAATTATATTCCTTCATTCGTTTTTGACAGTCTTGGGCCCTGTTCGTTTTATTATCGCTTTCGTTGTTATACCTTTTGAAAATTTGTTTCAAATAAAATCTGAAGAATTAATATCTACCTACATACATACATACATACATTCTCCTTTTAAGGCACACCGCAAGCCAGCCCGGAGGAGACCTATCCGCAGCATACCCGATCCGCACGAAACCGACCTCCTAGCTCGTTCAAAGTAATCAAACCAAAAAGCCGGCCCCGGACAAATCAAGCCCGCCGCGAATCACCCCCAAACCAACCAGCAATGCGGGGGCATTGGGAGGCATCAAGAGCTCTCCATTGCGCTCGAAGGCATCCAAGGCTCATTGTGCTTTTTCTGACACACAAAAGGCACAATATCTACCTACACAAGTTTAAATTGAACAATTTGGAACAAAAATCTGATTGATCAAATTTTAAGACCAGTTTCTCATCATACTGTTAATAAATCCAATGTTAAAAATTATAAATTTTACCATAGTGCAATAAATTGTATAAAAATAATCAAATAGATCTCTGACTTATTAGATCGTACGTATAGGAAACAATAACCCATCACTTTGTTTAATGCTCACGTATTAAAATGATAACTTGAGCGGCTGAATTATGAGACTAAGAAGCAGATTTACGCGAGCCAATTTTTTTTCCACTGATGGGAGTGAAGACCCACTATAGACACAATAAGATAAATTGCATCAATTACATCGTACAATGAATATGGTAATAGATAATTTCACAAAATGAGTTTGGTATTATGAGACGGTCATCGTGATAACCCAATATTAGACAATGAACGATAAATCATATTTTTTTAAGTAATCATAATATTATGAAAATTATAATTAATGTCTATTGCGTAATTATTTATCGGTTATATATTTTCGACCATCCTTTTTTAAGTTTAATAGCTTTATTTTTAAGGCAGTGGAATTGTTAAGCCGAATAACGTTTGTGGGGTCTAAAAATACTTAACATTCGACACCTTTGAAGTATTTTTTATCCATTACGCCTTGAGGTAGAAAAAATGACACCTTTTCTACAGGTATCAAACCAATATCGTAGATTCTTCAGCCAAGAGGCTCTTTTAAGGCCAATACATTGTCTGCCCTCTATCTTTCCTTCCACAATCAGTGTTGTAGGAGAGCATATTTGTCATTGCGGAAGATATGGCCAAAGTACGCGGTTTTTCGTCATTTGACAGTGGTGAGCAGCTCTCTCTCTCTCTCCTTATTTATCACTCGCAGGACCTCCTCGTTGGCTATACGCAATCCCCTCAAGTGATGCAGAGCATTATTCGGTAGAGCCAGAGTTCGAATGCCTCAATTTTATTCATGGTTGAAACTTAGAGAGTCCAACCCTTCACTCCATACAGCAGCTATAGTAGTTATAACAGTTCTCCACCTTGTATATATAAGCTCAGCTCATTTTGTTAGTAGGAAGTATGCTTTAATAAATAATTATCTTATCACACACTCTGTCTCGATGTATGATAGTATTGATGTATGGGATTAGGCCATACGCTTGGTCATACATATGTTACAGGGTATAGGCGTCCGGCTATAGAATGTTTCAAACTTACTCTTTATGAATGGAAGTAAAATAATATCACATTTTGATAGTATGGTGAACAATCGAATAGCACACAGAGGTGATACGACACATAAGTTACAAAACTAGGTTAGTTTCGAAATGGCATTTTATGATTTACTAGTAGTATTTATTTATCAATTGTTATATCGGGTTTTGTGTTTGGTCTATTCTGTTATACAGTATTTATAACAACAACAAAAAACTGCTGCAAATAAAAAAAACTATCACAGGAAATGAAACCGTAATTATTTTCGATTCATACTCTAAATTTCTCCCGGGTATGTTTGTCTGCTAACAGATAAAAATGATAAATTGCTAAATGATACAGTCTAATATAAAGTGCTTTATATTTATCCAGCTCGCTTAATTCTAAAATTTAGATTATAGTAGAATAAAAATATGTTAAATTGAATAAATGAAAGAAAAATACGCTACGCTAAATAAATAGGCGTAATTTAATCCTTACATCTGCACTTTCAATCTCATGTACATTATATCCATCCAATCAATTAATCATTTTTACTTTTTTTAAACCTTAGGGGCATAGGCAACAAAATATCTCCACTGCACTTCTCCCACACCATATCCAGATCATCTGGCTCTGCGTCGAATATACAAAGCATAGGATGAGATGGTCTTTATTCCAATCTTAGAGACACTTGTGGGAGAAAGATCGTCGCACTACACACTGCACATCCAACTCTATTGGAATCCTAACACGACGGCGTAAAGCTCCGATCATGATGCGGTAGAACTACCTTATATAATATGCTCATTCTTTTATTATAAACTAGCTTTCTAAGATTTTAATTTAAGATTTTAAGATGCATAACTGTCATTAAGATGTACACCAGTTTCATAAATTCTGCGTGCAACTTCTATGATTTATAATTCTCAGGCACTGAAGTACATTTACATAAATTTACATTATTTTCACGTACATTTACCACATTTTATATTCAAACCATGCAGAGACCACCTAAAATGACAAGGCTTCAATTCCGGTTTTTAATACGGATAAAACAATGCAATAAATTACGATAATACTCAATGGGAAGTAATTGATGTTGTTCCGACCTACGTTATTGGCTGCAGCGTTCTCTTCTAGTGGTAAACAAGTTTCACAGCCTTTTAATCCCCGTATCAGACTTTTATGATTATAAATACGCACATTTTTTATATGTTAGATAATAAAAAATAAAACATCTGACAACAATATTTCACAAGAACGGCGATGAGTTTTACAATTTTAATCAAAAAGCAATGAAATATGTTTACGAGAGATTACTCGAGATTATATTGTCGAGGGCAAAATGATATATGGGGAAATTATCACGTTTTATGGTATTAGTTTGAGGAAGTTTATTATATTTATCATTTGAACTTTCGAAAATTAAAATAAGTCTGTAAGGTACCTACAGATTTAATTTTTAAGAGGTTTATAATATTATGAGGCAACGAGCCATTGTGTGTAATTGGATTAACGGTCGTTTTAAAAACGAATCCATGATAATTTTTAAATTTTATCCCGGAGTGTTGTCTACTCTACCGTTACCAGTTTTACAATAAGCAAAGATATACAGAGCTACAGGAAAAGTCGTACTGAATATTAAAGGACGTTATTATTTAGGTCATTTATGATGAATTTGATTCCAAAATATGGTGTCCGAAACTTAACCGTTATGGAGATATTGAACTTTAAAGATTTTGAAAAAAAAATCCTTTATTTTTTGCTTTTTTATCGATTTTTTCGGATTAGAGGTCCTTGGGTCCAATTTTTTTTATGTATCTAGTGAGAGGACATGTCAATTAATAAAAATGATTAACAAAAACTGAACCTACTACTAACAGCTAAAAATACAGCTCGACAACGGTTAGGATTAAAGAATTTTCACTAAGTGTATTTAAATTTGAGGCGCTTTTTTTTTAAAATTATGGAACGTCTCTCTAGCTATTCAAAAAGGTATAACACTTGCTATTAAATAGGCCAAACATTGACCAAATAACAGTTATGATGTAAAGAGTTTTATCAAAAGATAGGATAGGTATTGATTCTGTCTTTCATCCGAAATCACATTTATTTGACAAAAATGAAAAAAAAAACAATTTTTATAATGACAATCAAAACTTAGGCCCTGTTTTAAAATGTTTTCAATTTGAACGGTCCGTCCGCGTTTGAGTATGTGACGTTAAACGCACGGACGCTTTTCAATTATTTAACACACACTAAGAAGGTTGATAGCAATAATATCTCAATAGATATTATTGCTTAGACATCAATATGTTCTTTTTACTTCCTTTACAGTATAGAAAAATTCCCATTTTTTTTTCGTGTAATTCATTTACAAAGTTTGTTTCTTAGCTAGAATAATATGTGGCTATTTCAATATGTACCTACTTAATTAAAAAAAAGAACTCCCATAAGTACCTACTTATACGCATTATATAAAAGAAAAACATCGCGCGCGAATAATAATTAGTTGAACAATAAAAATGCATTCATGGGAGTTCCAGGAATAATAAACTGCGAGTCAGACAACCTTGCATGCTGGGAAGATGTTCCACGGAATTCCCTCTCCTCCCTTTATAAACGTATTAAGATCAAAACGCCGTCTGTATTTTCTCAGCGTTTATCTCTAATTACACATCGAGGGACTGTATATTGTATAATCTGTCTAAACGCTGAAGAGGGAATCATTATCTCGTCAGTATTGACGGACACTGAAATCGCTTGCACGGAAAGTAACAATATGACATATTAATTTAGCGCGCTCTTACTCTAGCAGTCACATAGGTGTATTAAAGAACATGTTGTCGTGTCTCATAAAGACCCGACGTTGTTTTAGCCTTCAATCTGTACCTAAATTCAGCACGGTCCCTTCATAGATATGCGCCCGAGTTGGTTACAATTTAAATGTATTCATATAAACCATTCTCCACTGTAGTTCTCGATCTATCGGCCACATTTAGTCAACGGACCCGCTTCTCGAAAGAAATCCCTCTGCCGTTCTCATGTTTAATCGCCGGCCATTTCGTTGCTTGGTTCCTTTTGACGAATATGCCCACTTTTGCACTACTCGCGTAGATTATCCCCGCCCCTAGAAGTCGGGCCTATTCCATTTTCGTTTTGTAAAATCACTCTTGATTTACGATCTCTACTAACAGGACGCGCTCCTGTCGTTACGACCATGTATCGAAATGGTTATAATCTAGAAATTATATTTAAATCTTCATGTGAATAAATCTATAATAACAGTGATGGAATTAATTAGTGAGCCGTGATATGTGCTTTATAATAACATAATAATCAATTTTTTTATTCTCACTTAATAAGTGCTGGCGTGGGTCGTGTTTCCCGCCATATTGTTTTTTGTTCCCGCTCCTTTGATTGAACCGTTAGGAAATACGAATTGAAATTCAATCGAACTCATAATCATCTTGTTCCGCACCTGTGACTCCTGTTTTCATTGTTCAGACAATACAAAAGTGAACTACTAACATATTATACATAGACTATCCTTGTGCCGAAGGCAAGTTCATCTCGAATCTTACTAAACTTTTTCAACTTCGATACCAGCCGCTCCCAGAGCCTTTGCTTGTCTTGGACAAGCAAAGTAAAGGATTTCTTTACCGTCTACATGATACCTACTCCGTTTCGAACCTGATGACCGCCCCTTCCATTCGTGTCTGTGCCCGAGCTTTGTACCCATCAGAATCTACTATATGACGACCAGACGTAAGACTACCTCTATCTTGAAGACCACCTTTTCGTCCGGATTCGATCCCGACGTACTTACATATTATCGTTCCGTAAAGGCAGACACATCACCTGGAAATCTTCTCATCACATCGACCAAATTCATGTCATGTAAGCCACTATTTTTATATCAAATTTTATTGTCTTTTTTTTTATTCTGTACAGAAGTAATGTTCCTATGAATGTACCCCTTGTAAATCAAAATCCATAATAATATATTGATTGTGTGTAATATAACATTTAGCATTTCGATTTGATATCACCTATATTTTCCATTCCACATTCAAGTACCTACTGAATGCCCTATAAAAATAGATTGCATCATCTTAACCTCAACACCAAGCACCTAGATGACTACTTATACATAAGAACAATCCGACCAGGATCTGCAAATCTATATATAAACTTAGAAGAGTCCGAGTGACCACACCCTTTACTATCTATTGCAATATTATATATCATTGGACATAAGAGTATATCACAGCAACCCATCTCGGTTGTTTGTATTTTCCCTTCTCTACTGGACACCCTGAAGATCACAAAGGAAGATACTAATCTCTCCTATTTATTAAGAAGTCTCCGCTCATTAAGAGTCCTATTCTTTCACATAGATATGCTAGCCAGGCAGAAGTATAAACACAACAGAAGTAAGTATATTTGTACAGTTTTTCCTTCCGAGGACTAATCTGATTTTCCCCTCTTTTCTCCCTTTTCTTTTTTTTGTTAACCAAATGCTGTTGTCCCCAAAAAGGACACGGCATTTATGGCGAGCCAACGTGGAGTTCGACTTTTGTCGCAGCCAAGCTGTGGAGCTCGATATTGTTTCACGGATGCCATAGCATTCATGGCACCCTTTCAATTAAAAGTTTCCGTTTGAAATTCCTTGCCCACTTTTGTCCAGTATTGTCCACATCCATTGCAATAGATAGGGGGATAACTTCTATTAATTTTCAAATGGTGATTTGGTATATGATGAGATCTAAGGTGCAAGGTGGATGGAGATTTGGTGATTTAATATTGTAAAACATTTCAGAAAATATTGTATAAGTGTTCAGATCCAATATTGAAAGAAAAAAAAATAATTGTAACAAAATTTTTCTCTTTTGCACATCGCGAATCGTACACGGACGTTTCCGCTAGTATTCAACCACTCGTATTTGTATGTGTTTGTGTATGTGTAGCGCGACGCTGGGCCGCTTTCTCTCCACGTGCAGGAATAAATCTGCATAAAGAAAAAAAATAATAATAACAACCAACGGACACTCTTACCTTGAGATTTTGCACAGGAAACCGCGGTACCTACCTATACTTCGCGTCATGGTATTTTTCTGATATACGTATGAGTTTGTCTGTGTGTGTGTAGCGGCAGTAGATTATTGTTCTACCTCGGCAGGAAATGCGACGTCGGAAATATTATGTATATACCTACATAGCATCCAGTCTACTTATATAATATGGATATATTTGTTTTGTTCGCGACACGAGGCGAGGTCAAATCACATACCTGCATACTTAGAAAAAAATATAACTCAATATTTCGTATGCCGAATTTTTGCAATGTTTAATCCTTTTTCTCCGTGATTAAATTCATTTTATTTCTCGATTATAATCTTTACGCTTGTTAATGGAGATTAAAATATGGAGCGTTTGTCCATGTACACAGTTCTGTGGAGACTATAAGCGAACGCGTTCATAGTTTTTTTTCTCTTCTTCTTTTTCCCTCCCGTAGAATTTTCATATTGTTCAATATGGATTTCTCACTGTATGGACCGATCCCCAATATTGAGCGAGCGAATAGCGCAAGTCTAGCCAAACAACTTCGCGAAAGAGGAATTCGTCCAGCCAGGGCTTTACAATCACTCCGTGCGCAAGCTTGTAATTTTAATGCAAATTTAAATCTTGCCCAATCGCCGTCAGTAGTAAGCACCCCTAGACGAATGCCAAATTACGAAAATTTAGCTGAAGCTCCAGAGTTGACCGCAATTCCTGAGAATAGAATTTGCCAACAGATTTCCTTGCCACCTCTAGCTCATAACCAAGTACAAGAAAACTTCATTCCTTGCCCTCCCAATACTGTTTACGTTGTTCGAGACCAGTCATGTAGTGTAGCAAATTGGAGAATTACTTTTGACGGTTCTTCCGGTTCGGACGTTAGAAACTTTTTGACAAGAATTGACGAGCTTTGCGAGTCTAGACGCTTCCCCAAAAACGAACTTCCCAGAGTTTTTACCGAACTATTGAGTGGAGAAGCCTTGACGTGGTTCCGTCAGTCGTGTCGGAACGTTTCGGATTGGAATACCTTAAGAAAACTATTGATTGACAGATTTGACGACCCCTCCAGACAGTGGCATCGTAAACTCTCCATTGTAAATCTAAAACAAGGAACTAATGAGCCCGCTTCCTCTTATATTGGACGCGTCTTATACGAGAACGAAACCTTAAACAATCCTTTTCTCCCGGTTGACATCCTAACTACGTTGCGCCAGGGTCTGTTACCGAAATATTCTCCCGCTGTTTTGGCAGCTGGATCAGATACCATAGAAGGTTTAGAAAAGGCTTGTAGAGAGTTTGATCTTATTTATGGTACTTCTTCACGTTCTCCCGTTCCTGCCAACAAACCATTCTATCGAGCCAGACGAAACACCGCGGTCGGAATTGTTTCCTCCTCCAAGAACACCGCTAAACAGGATTCCGTTTGTTATAAATGCGGCAGGAAGGGTCATTTCCAAAGAGATTGTTATAGTCAAGTTCCCTCGACTCGCCCATCAGCTGTTATTCCCCGTAACACCTCAAATCCTCAGGTGGTAGTAGATGTCTCTCGTCCTCCGCCCAATATTTCCAAATCTGCTAACAAACCGAAATTTGTAGGAAGCCGTCCGCCTGGTTCTAAGTCAGCTGGATTATCATCTATTTCTTTCATCCCCTCTGCCGAATCAGCTAAATCAGAACGCGAGAAATGGTTGAAAAGTGTAGCTCTCTTCTTTAACACATTGGAAGTACATAAACTCGATTCATCCTTAGGTAGAGACGGTCGACCATACATTGATTTTCGAATTTCCCAATTAACTTTTAGAGGATTATTAGATAGTGGAGCTGTTATCTCCGTGTTAGGGCGCCACGCCCACAAACATTTTCTTTCTCAGGGGGCGGAATTAATGCCTTCTCACGTGCGCGTTGTTACCGCCGATGGTACCGTTCACAAAGCCGTCGGTCAAATAGAACTTGAGGTGACTTGCAACAATAAAACCGATATGATTTCCTTTGTAGTTCTTCCTTTAATTGAACCAGCCTTCATTTTGGGAGTTGATTTTTGGAAAGCATTCAATATAGCTCCCCAGTTATTTGGTCAATCAGGTCACCCTTCAAACAGATCGTTAGCCAGTATTTCCGTTCTTTCCGGTCCAGTCCCATGTTTAAATGACATGTCCCATCTTTCAGAGTCACAGTTGAAGGAACTTCAAATAGTACAAGATAGTTTTGCTGAAATTTCTGCTGAAGCCGTAGGTTTAGGTAGAACTCCCCTCGTCTCTCACGAAATTATAACTCATGGTGAGCCTGTCAAACAGCGCACATACCCCCAATCCCTTCCGAAGAAATTAATAATTAATGCAGAAATAGATAAGATGCTCGAATTAGGTGTAATCGAAAAATCCAACAGCCCGTGGAACAACAATGTGCTGGTAGTTACCAAGAAATCAGGTGAACACAGATTTGTTCTCGACCCCCGATTATTGAACTCTGTAACCCGTAGTGATTCGTATAGTCTTCCTTTCGTCAACCGTATTCTGGATCATTTACGTGATGCTAAATTCCTCACTTCCCTCGACCTTCATAAAGCCTTCTGGCAATTGCCTCTGCACCCCGATTCTAAGTGCAAGACTGCATTTTTCATCGAAGGAAAAGGAAAATTCCATTTCACCCGCTGTCCCTTCGGTCTCAAGAACATTCCTGCTCAATTACAACGCCTCATGGACACCCTATTCGGCTCAGAATTTGGAGGTAGAGTATTTTGTTTCATGGATGATATTTTGGTCGCAAGTCCCGATTTCCAAACTCATTTATCCGACCTAAGGAAAGTTCAGGCCATTCTGAAGGAAGCCAATCTAACCATTTCACTAAAAAAGTCAGTATTTTGTAAGAAAAGTCTCCGTTTTCTTGGACATGTTATCGACGAACACGGTCTTCGTTCTGATCCTGAAAAACTAACCGCCATGAAGCTTTTTCCTACTCCTAAATGTAAAAAGGATGTAAGATCATTTCTAGGTCTCACTGGATACTATCGTAGATTTATAAAGGATTATTCTAAAATTGCCGCTCCCTTATGTAAACTCACTGGAGGTAGTCGAAAGAACAAGTCTTCAACCCCTTTTGTATGGACCCCTGAAGCCCAAGAAGCGTTTGATTCCTTAAAGAAAGCCATGATTACTGCGCCATGTCTGAGACCTCCCGATTTTAAGGCACCCTTCATTATCACATGCGACGCATCTGCTTACGCCATTGGCGGAGTGCTTAGCCAAGAAACTGATGGTCACAACCAACCCGTGGCGTATTTTTCCCGCAAACTTAACAAAGCCGAAATCAACTACTCTGTTACCGAAAGGGAACTGCTCGCTGTATTAGATGCTATTCACCACTTCAGAAGCTTCGTAGAATGTACCAAATTTACTGTGGAAACTGACCACTCTAGTCTTAAATGGTTGCGTACTCTGGACAATCCTAGTGGTAGATTGGCCAGATGGGCTACCCGATTAGCTCAGTATGATTTCGATCTAGTTTACCGTAAAGGCAGCGAAAATGTGGTCGCTGACTCCTTAAGTAGAAACCCAGTATCTTCTTTGAAATTCCCAGAGCCTTTCATTGACGTTTCTGACCCCTGGTATAATAAAATATTTCACGGCTGTTCCGAAAATCCACAGTCATTCCCCAGCTATACCATCGTAAACGGACATTTGTATCGAAAACGAATAAACGATAAACGAAAACCCGATAATTACATATGGTCGTTAGTGATTCCTGCTAGTGAAGTCCCGCAATTAGTTCTAGATTACCATGCTGACAAGGAATCATGTCATTTTGGTGTAGTCAAAACGTTTCATAATTTGGTAAAAAATTTCTATTGGAAAAATATGAAGAAAAGTATTAAGGATATTATTAGTAAATGTGAACTGTGCAAAGCGTATAAAGTAAGTAACTCAGGTGCCTTGGGTATATCTTCATGTCCAAAACGTCCTGTTGCTCCTTTCCATACAATTTCAATTGACATCGTAGGTCCCATGGTAACTTCTACTGAAGGTTTTGTTTATATGCTGACCGTGGTCGACGTATTTTCAAAATACCTATTCGTATGTCCCCTTAGAAAAGCTACTAGTGGGCACATTATAAAATTCCTTCGTGAGTCTGTGTTTCTCAAATACAACATACCTCACACGATCATACTTGATAACGGGCCTCAATTTACCTCAAAGTTGTTCAAAGATTTTTGCGATTCATTTGGCGTGTCACAACTCTTTTACAATACTTTTTATACACCCCAAAATAACCCAGTCGAAAGATATCATTTAACCCTAGTTACTGCTCTCGGTATATTAGTAGAAAACAACCATAGATTATGGGCTCAAAAGTTGCCAGCTATTGTTCATAACTTAAACACGTCTGTAAGCTTAGTAACGAATTATACTCCCCACTACCTGGTGCACGGTTTTGAGCACATACGGCACGGATCTTTCTATAAATCCCTCTCGGCCAATCCTTCATCAGAAGAAGAACCCTTTGCTAATAGATTAAAAACTTTCGATGAGTATGCTCGAATCCATGAAGAAGTCTCTGATGCTATAATAGCCGCTTTTAAAAAACATGCTGTTCGCTATAATTTGCGTCGTTCAGAAAGATTATTAAACGAACAAGACGTAGTATGGAGACGTAATTTCGCTCAGTCTGATAAGGCAGCGTACTTCTCAGCTAAGCTAGCCCCTAGATTTATAAAAAGTATAGTGTTACGCAAAATTTCTAACAATGCCTATTTGTTGGCTAATGAAGATGGAACTCAAGCTGGGAAGTTCCACATCAAAGATATATTAAAAACTAATTAGGAAACCCTTGTCTTATTGATCTCTCAGTTGAGAATCAATCGATCGTCTGTAACGTATTTTGTATGTAGTATATAGGTATAAAGTAAATATCTTAGTTAAATTTTTCTATAGCGATGACGTTAAAGTGCAAAAGAGAGAATAATACATTGTCACTTATTAGGCTTATACCTATTGCCGAAAATATTGTCATCGCTACCAACTATGTATATATATTATTATTATTATGATATTTCTATGTGTGTGTATATAAATGTATCACACTCATAAGTATGTGTTTCCATTAGGGTATATTGTTCAATGGAAAGAGAACCTGTGTTTCACCATCTGTTCGTATTATTTAATTTCAATTTTACTATGTACTTTTTTATGTTTTCCGTCGACTTAGTATGATCAAGTTTGTATGTATGTTTATAGAATGTTTGCGAATGAATGACGTATGCTTTAGGCCGGCCTATGATTGGAAATAGAATAAATGTAGTAATGAGTGAAGTCGATCGAAGCATATATTTTTAAACTTATAATTAATTGCCTTGTGGAAAGCCCACGTTCTCCTTCCTAACGTCCGTCAAAAGACTGTAATATTGTAAGTACAAAAATAGCTGTAATTATCATTCTAGTTGAAATCCTGTATTTAATAAATAGATAAGTATGATTCGATAAGTTGTTTATTGGTCAAAGGTTCTTCCCAGATTCTAAACCTGACCAAACATAGTAATCATAGTACAAGAATCAAATAACCATTGTAGTTTAAATGAGAATCTGGGTGGCGTCTAATTAAATTGATTTTCTTTTATTGTATAATGTCTCATAGTCTAGCCGAATTAAAAAAAAAAATAGAATATTAAAAAATCTAAAATGTTGAAAACTGTTGTTTGTAATGTTCCATGCTCCGTGTACCTACCTAGGTATATTGGATATTCTATACTTATTGTGCCAAATATAGATTCAATAGGAGGTCACTAACCTACCTCACGGACGACCTTCGTCGCTTATAAGTAAGTCAAGGTATGACCGACTGTAAATATTCCGATGATGTTATGAATACTTTTGTTACCAACTAATATTCTTAGTTATAGGATATATATAAAATGTTTCTTGATATATGCTGTGTTAAATTGAGCTCTTTTAAGATAAATAGTTTATAAAAAGCATATTTATTTTCCATGGAAACTAAAAATAGTCATTGTGTTTATTTATATTGTTTATGTTATGTCATTTTATTTTTTTTTGTTTGTGCGAATGGATATCTGATCAATATCATTCGTACGGTGGAAAATTATTCCACGGACCAACGTTTGAGTCGTTAGGTCACCGACTTGTGAAGTCATGTTTTGTAAACCTGGTCTTTTTGAATTTCTACTTTCAAAAGGGCCACACGCTATGCGTGATGCTGTACGTTCTGCTGGACAGAACTGGAGATAGATCTCTATGTCAACAGGAGACTAGCCTTATTGCCATGACCTCTCCGTTGTCAAATCTATGAGATACTCCAACGTTATATTCACTTTTGTGTATCTTGTTCGGGAACTTTCGGTAACTAATTAAGAGATTGCCATCACTGGACCTGTATACTTTAGAGTCATTTTTTTTGTTATGTAAACATGTCACTTTTAAGTGTATGTATGTGTTGCGCAACACCTTAATATGCGCTCTGCGCTCAGCTGTGATCGTATATATGAATATGATCTGGATGTACCTCGTTACATTTCAATGTGAATTTTAATCATTATTATGTCCATAGTAATTGTATCTATACGAGGTCTCCAACTTAAAATCTTCTCTATTGTTTAATTGTCTTGGCCGTGTTATCGGAATTCACGAGAACCGTGCTTCCTTTTGTGCCGAGCCTATAACTTAAAGTTAGGTATTTTCTAGTTAATTATATATTGTAAAAATGTTGTAAAGTTTTTTGTTTGTGTCCCGTCTGTCATCTGACCCGAAATTGTCGTCTTCAGCAATCGCCGAAGCACTGAACTCGAGTCAGGCCTCAGCGGCTTAATTAATTGACTTTCTGTACTTAAATAATTAACTTTCTCTGTCATCCAATTCCCAACATATTGTATTAATTGTCTTGACCAATCTTTCGGAAGCCAGGCGTGAGCCTAGCCCTCCCAAGCGTCAAGCCCCTTTTTCTATTATTGTAAATTTTCTCTGTGTATAATAAGTTACTACCTAACTACATTTTCTGTAATATGTATATTCATGCTTGTATGCCCTCTGTGGTCTGATCAAACCAGTGTCGTATTCCGCGCAAGCGTTTTACCTCTCATTACAGATCAGGTCGCAATGGTGTATGTATTCGTATGTATGTTTTCAAACAAATTCCCTTCATGCATATGTACAATGTACTTTGTATTTCAAATATTTTTCGTTTACTTAATAATCTGTGCCGAATAATATCGTTGTCTCCCTAAAGAGATCAACTCTTTCGAATCAGATTTTCTCTCTTCTTTTTGTCAAATTGTAAAGTTCTTTACTGTTCAAAATATTAGAAATCTTTATCCCACTGTACTGTTAACTTCTATACTGATCTATTCAAGATCTATTTTAAACAGCTTTTTGGTTATACTTTCATAACACGCAAATTGAGTGTCCATTTAATGTTCAAGTATTCACTGACACTCGTGAGATAAATAATGTTAGAATTTCGTATTGGCACCTAACATCTGAAATTAGTATATTATCCCTTGTTATTTGTATCGCTATAGGGGAAATGTACTAGTAATTGGCCCGCCTATATTGGCGATTAAAAAAAAAAAAAAAAAAAAAATATTTTTTCGTTGTAACTTTTATATGGAATCCATACTTGCTGTTGTTATGTATTGTATGCTTGTATTCTTTCAGATGTGATGGTTGACTTCTGGGATGTGTCTCATCATGCCTTCGTGATTGCCTTTTCTTTCTTACTGAGATGTTCTTGTGTTAAACTTGCTCACGCTCAGTTTAATTTTAGGAGGGGGGAAATGTCGTGTCTCATAAAGACCCGACGTTGTTTTAGCCTTCAATCTGTACCTAAATTCAGCACGGTCCCTTCATAGATATGCGCCCGAGTTGGTTACAATTTAAATGTATTCATATAAACCATTCTCCACTGTAGTTCTCGATCTATCGGCCACATTTAGTCAACGGACCCGCTTCTCGAAAGAAATCCCTCTGCCGTTCTCATGTTTAATCGCCGGCCATTTCGTTGCTTGGTTCCTTTTGACGAATATGCCCACTTTTGCACTACTCGCGTAGATTATCCCCGCCCCTAGAAGTCGGGCCTATTCCATTTTCGTTTTGTAAAATCACTCTTGATTTACGATCTCTACTAACAGGACGCGCTCCTGTCGTTACGACCATGTATCGAAATGGTTATAATCTAGAAATTATATTTAAATCTTCATGTGAATAAATCTATAATAACAGTGATGGAATTAATTAGTGAGCCGTGATATGTGCTTTATAATAACATAATAATCAATTTTTTTATTCTCACTTAATAAGTGCTGGCGTGGGTCGTGTTTCCCGCCATATTGTTTTTTGTTCCCGCTCCTTTGATTGAACCGTTAGGAAATACGAATTGAAATTCAATCGAACTCATAATCATCTTGTTCCGCACCTGTGACTCCTGTTTTCATTGTTCAGACAATACAAAAGTGAACTACTAACATATTATACATAGACTATCCTTGTGCCGAAGGCAAGTTCATCTCGAATCTTACTAAACTTTTTCAACTTCGATACCAGCCGCTCCCAGAGCCTTTGCTTGTCTTGGACAAGCAAAGTAAAGGATTTCTTTACCGTCTACATGATACCTACTCCGTTTCGAACCTGATGACCGCCCCTTCCATTCGTGTCTGTGCCCGAGCTTTGTACCCATCAGAATCTACTATATGACGACCAGACGTAAGACTACCTCTATCTTGAAGACCACCTTTTCGTCCGGATTCGATCCCGACGTACTTACATATTATCGTTCCGTAAAGGCAGACACATCACCTGGAAATCTTCTCATCACATCGACCAAATTCATGTCATGTAAGCCACTATTTTTATATCAAATTTTATTGTCTTTTTTTTTATTCTGTACAGAAGTAATGTTCCTATGAATGTACCCCTTGTAAATCAAAATCCATAATAATATATTGATTGTGTGTAATATAACATTTAGCATTTCGATTTGATATCACCTATATTTTCCATTCCACATTCAAGTACCTACTGAATGCCCTATAAAAATAGATTGCATCATCTTAACCTCAACACCAAGCACCTAGATGACTACTTATACATAAGAACAATCCGACCAGGATCTGCAAATCTATATATAAACTTAGAAGAGTCCGAGTGACCACACCCTTTACTATCTATTGCAATATTATATATCATTGGACATAAGAGTATATCACAGCAACCCATCTCGGTTGTTTGTATTTTCCCTTCTCTACTGGACACCCTGAAGATCACAAAGGAAGATACTAATCTCTCCTATTTATTAAGAAGTCTCCGCTCATTAAGAGTCCTATTCTTTCACATAGATATGCTAGCCAGGCAGAAGTATAAACACAACAGAAGTAAGTATATTTGTACAGTTTTTCCTTCCGAGGACTAATCTGATTTTCCCCTCTTTTCTCCCTTTTCTTTTTTTTGTTAACCAAATGCTGTTGTCCCCAAAAAGGACACGGCAATGTCTTAACTCCATTTTTTTGGTGAAATGAAATTAAAAACAATTTCGAAATATGCGTCGCATACTCTATCAGGGCAATAAAGACACAAAAAAGTTGTTTGTATTTTTGAGACAGCCAAATTGGCTCTCTGGTATAGCAATAGTTGGTATATAATATACCTACGGTCGTTCGTCCGTAACACGATATTTTCGATGAAACTCTCTAACCCACACATTTATGTATTTTTTATCATACAATTGACAAAACTAATTCATCTACGGAAATTATTTTTCATACTTACCTACCTATAATTTTCGTCGATAAGTCGATTTTTTTTGCCAATAATAACAAGTACCGCGGGAAATATTATATCGAAGAAAATTTTTCAGAGGTTGGTACATAAAAACTGTTGTTACGGGAAGACAGTTCTCAACGCGGTAACGTAAAATTGAGAATCTTTAGTACACTAAGTTCCTTTTACTTTATGAATCACAGAATATATTTGTAATATTTCTTTGAGTTCTTTATTAAAAAACGCAAAGATCAGAATGGAAAACGTTTCAGTCAGAGAAATGTGACAAAGTTACTACCACCTTGAATCAAACGTGTAGGCTCGTTCACAGTGTTACACAGATGGATTCAGATGACTATCGCTAGCCATAATAAGTGATTAGAAAAGTAAAGAACATTTTAGAAAACCGTTTAATTCAAGGAATTAGTTAAAATATTTTCTAAAAGGTCTTAAAGGATTTCAACTTCTTGTTGTCGAAAGCGCTAAGAAATTTCAACAGCACAGAAATAGGATTTATGCAGCATTCAATTATTATTGGTCCTTCTAGAAACACAGATCACGCACATCAGTTCCTATAACAAATTATAATATACCTTAAGTATTACTGTGTGAATAATGATCGCAAGAACGTATAGATGTGGTCTCAGGGCTTTTTCCTCATAGCATGTGTGAGTAGAAACCAAGCGTTTGTACGGAAATATTATGAACGAAAACAAAATTCTTTGATACATATACGCAAGTTTCACGAACATTAAATTTGAGACCACTCATACCTTCAAACACAATATTCGGAATACATACACAAATACATTTATACTGAGTAAAGTTACGTTTCTTTATCTCTACATTGGCCGTAGGTCTTTCTTCAAGGTTCGGAATCGTGCCTGGGTACCGTCTCGAACTGGTGATTAGCCAAGTTGCCTTCGACCCACAACGCTCTACAATTTACTGCAATTAATTAGCTCAATTAGATTAAATTAAACCCATCCCTAATACCTACAACAATATTAAACACTTAGTGAAGAGTTAATATTTGATTTGCATTGCTTGAAACTTGTACCTATCCTTTCTACGAATATTTGCAAACCTTTAATACTTTAGTAATGAATTGTTAGAGCCATTAGTTGTTATTTTTTCCTTTAATACTAGTTTGAAAATATCCTAGATATTGTTTTCTTAATATTTGAGTTGTTTTCGCTGATTTTCACGATCACTTTTTACATCTTTTTTATGAAGCAATTCGTTTCTTTTACAATATTTACCTTACTGGCCTTGCTAGATAAAGGTCTCTCTATATCATCAACCTTTTCAATTTTTCCTATTATCCCCCTTAGCGGCTTTGTCATCAAACCATCTCTCTTTCTTCCGACACCTCGCTTATTTTCCCAGTGTCAATCTTGTAGGTTTTTGTACACTACACACACTACACACCCCATACGAAAATCATTGATCTAACCTCTAGGATACCAGGCAGATTTTTTTTTAATTCCCGTAACATAATAATTAATTATATGAACTTAACGGAAGTATGAATTAAGAATTATTTACATAATTTCTACAACCAGTAATTAACTGAAGTAGGGGACTTTCATCACATTTATATGACGTGAACATAATCAGTAGGGGAAATAAATTACAAAAACCGCCACATTCATTACATTCGGCAGCACTTTATACTCTCTATACTCGTGTGATCCTCTGGTTTGAAGGACAGGAACATCTTCGCCAAGGAAAAAGCCGCACGGCGCGGGCGGACCGACCGACCTCTCTTGCGCGCCCCCCGCCATGTGCAAGATATTGCATGTCGGCACTTATTTCACTACACAAGGGGCCGCATTGGTTCGAAACTTGATCAACTTAAACGTCATAGAATTCAAATTTTGGATTGTTACTTTTTGTATGCTTCTTGGTGGTTTTCCTCTGTCAGTCTATGCAGAGTCCTGAGTCCTAAGAACCTTGGGTTCTGCATTGTGAGTGGTCACTGTTTCTGGTCTTGCCTCTTGGATGTAATTTTATTTTCATTTTTACTTATATAGTTTTACTTATACATTTTTACTTAGCATACTATGAAGTCTTCATGTTTTTATCACTGTACCCCTATTCTAAGTTTCTGTGACATTCACGCAGGCGTGAAGCAACAAAATTTCGAATGGAAACGTGTATTGTGCCCCTACAAAATACTTCGGAAAGATCCGCTGCTCATACAAAATTTCCGTGTGTTTCTCACTTAGGTAGGTACGTTAGTAAGAAAAATTCGGAATAGGGGCACTGCAAAACAATTGAGACTCGTAAAAATCTATTCAAATTTAGAATGTCAGATTTCGAATAATTATTCCGTATTAAATTAATTTTATAAATTGAAAATTTTCCCACCAAACTATTTGTTGATTTCTAGTTTTAAATTTTCCGAAGTGCTATGTAGAGTTGAATATGAAGAGAGAGGCGTGCGAGTGTTGTTGTATTGTTTTTACATTTTATTAAAAATATGTACTTAAACCGGTTTTGAAAGATGCTTTCTAAAATGTCACAACATAGACAAATACAAAAAAATATTTTGAATTAACGATTAAAAAGTTAAAAGAAAATATTATTTTTTTTTTACCTGAGCGTAACGTTGAATCGAGGTTCCGAAACAAGAAAGTGGTGTGATTTGTGAAATTAACTTTATAATAATTATTATCTCTTTTGAAAGAATATTTTAAAACACATAAACTTTTAAGGAATCGCCATGACCTCTCAGGTTAATTGCAAATTTTAATTGAACACACAGGTCGAAAATATCCTTTATAAAGATGATGTTCTTTTTATTATATATTATCGAATACCTACTCGTATTTGATTTAAAATAGTTTGACATTTTTTTTTCAAATAAAAAATAATAAACCAATAATTGATATATAATTTGACAATAATTATTTTAAGCCAGCCTTCGAAATAACAGTAGAAGACGGTCTTAAGCCCGTAGTGGTTTGTTCCATTTAAAAATCGAACATCAGTGATGAATTGTTAGTCATTAGTTGTTGTTTCATATTAATTATTTTAATACTCTGACTATTTTTGTAGGTGCAAGTAATACATAGTTAAAGATGAGAAAGAAACAATACCCGTTTCTTAAATTGATAGGGATCGGGTTCTGTCTTTGTGTAGAAGAGTGTAAATTTATTTATTTTTAGAACAACAAACGATATTTAACATCAGTCTGCCTGTGTTCCCAATAATTTGCACAATACTGTATGAAGCCATGAGGAAAATTATTTTTTAATATCGGCTTTCATAAAAGAATTACGCTATTAGCAACATAAATGTAATGCGCAAATAATTATACATCCTTTAAAAACTTAACGCCATTTCATAAAGCGAAACGATTTTTTTTTATTTAATTTGAATCCGACATATAAGAAAATTAAACATAAAAGTAGTGGTTGGTAGACTAGCGGTTACAACGCCGGCTTTCGTACTGTTTTGTGCGGAGATCGTGGGTTCGATCCCAGGTGCCGACAATCTTCTTCTTTCACGACACAAGCTTTAAGTAAGTAGCTTACTGTGAAAGAGTCAAATAGTGTATTTGTGTTCACTTTGAGTGAGCACAGATTCATAAAAAAACATTCATTGACGAGTATTATGTAGACGCTTGTACATGGATCCTTGTAGGATTTTTATATTTTTCTAATAAAGTGTCAAGTTGTTTTGTTGTTTATTTGTTGAATAAAAAAATAAACAAATGATTAAGAAAAAAAAAATCATGGACCCTGAAAATCGTATTTTTAAGATACAGGGGACTTTCCGTCGATAAGCCAAATTCGATATCGATAACTTGAATATTTTTTCTGGTCTCGATTCACGTCTATCTAACCCTGTGTAGCTATTTTCACCTTAATAAATCGAACACTTTTTCATAGATGAGCTGATGAATGTTTTATTTTCTAGTAGACGAGTCAAATTGCCTCGTAGAAGTCTCACACATTTATGAAACGATCTCCATATACCACTAGCACCTCTATGAGTTAAATCGTACCATATATTATTATTATTCTGGCATGACACCATTTTTTATGCGCATTATCCCTCGGTCGTCGGTATTTGAGCAAATTGATAAATGCCCACGTATTCTTTTCTTGTGAAAACACAAGTTTTCTTCTTCTTTGTCAGCCGTTCCTCCACTGCTGGATGTAGGCTTCTTCTAAAGTTTTCAATTTTTTCTGTTTTGTGCAGTTTTTGTCTAGTTTTCCCCGCGACAGGAACCACATCATCCACCCATCTCTTTTATGGTATCCTAATTACTGGTATCCTCATAGGGGTGCGATTTTGCAATTCTGGGTGCCCATCTTTCATTTCCCTGTCTAGCTACATGTCCTACCCATTGCCATTTTTGTTTTGCGACACGGTCTTCTATGCCTTCGACTCTTGTTCGTCGTCTTATTCTTCGTTTCTTATTTTGTCTCTAAGACTTATTCCTAACATTAATTGTCGCTCCATAGCTCTTTGTGCGAATCCTAACAAGAGTGTTATTTTATACATTTCCTGTCGATTCTAACATTGTCCCTCAATGTGTCGAACAGTCGATAAGTCAATACTCACTTCTGGATAAATCGATCGTTTGGTGAGCCGAAATAGTTGTCAACATTTTTTTTTTCGAATTCGACTTATCGAGAGTGCACTGTATCAGAACTCAGAAGACTTAAATGTTTAGCTATGGATTGACATAATAGTGGAGTTGAGCCAAATACGACTTTATGCAAATGTGATTGCGAAGAAAGTATATACATTATGAAAATGGATAAATAAACACTCAATAAGGCGGGCACCTCACATTAGTAATGATGTAATTGCGGGAAACAGGAATGATTGAATCCCGACGCTGGGAACACTTAGCAATAAAATTCTCCTTGTTAATAATGACATAACGAGCCGTACGCTATATTCAATGCGAATCACTTTTTTAAACACAACGCGCCCGATGTAAAATGATTCAACTACAAAATGAAATAAATTTGTATTGAAAGAGACCACGTACGTAAAATAAAAAAAAATCTTTCATTCTTCTTTATATTTGACAAACACTTCTTAGTCGTTGGTTTAAACAGGTTTCAGGTTTAAGAGTGAATCGTAAAAATAGGCACATCCAACATTTTCTACGTTTTTCAATGCTTAAATAATTTCAACTCACTGAATTTGATTATTTTATTAAAAATCCACAGTAAAAAACAACTTAAACCTATTGACTCATTAGTGTTTACATCTGTTCACTTTCAGCCCCACTTTTTCAATAATAATTTTCATCGATTTCATAATATAGTGTTTGTCATAATCTGCAAGTTTTAAACAATGTTTCATCTGCTTTTACTGATTAATTTTACAATTTTAATTAAGAATGGGGTTCAAAACTTTTTTATTTTAGGTAAATTGACACTATATGCTTAATTGCATGCCCCATTTATGAGGCGGGATACGTTTGTCAATTCAAAACGCATGAGCTGCAAGATTTTAATATTTTTAAAACAGTCTCGAAAAGAATAAGAGAAAAAGGCACATTCCATTCCACATTATAGAACAACTAAAAGGAATTGAGTGAGGTGGTAGCGAGACATAGATGGTTAGAAAATATATGAGAAAACCCTGCTTAAATACTGAACTATGGATCAGATTCACTCATTGAGTGTCTCCATAATTGTTTATCTTTGCTTCCAAGCTGCACCTTAATTTTAAGTGGAAAAGCCCTTCAAAACAGTCGATCAAAAATAAAAGTTTGTCAAGATTAGTATGAAAATATCGTAGGTACTTTTGTTATTAAACCAATCCGTTCCAAACTCGATTTAGAATGTTGAGTTGAGAAGTGATGGTTGTGTGGCGTTCTTCGTTATAAAAACAGACCTAGAACCATTATTACACAGACGTATAGAGCATCTAGTCAAGTAATGATAATAGTTTTGGTTCAAACGCTATCATTTAATAATCAGGAAAGATGATTCCACACAATCTACATGCGTCATTATTATCTCTTTGGTGTTTCTGAGAAACCATCATCAATGAACCATTTGTATTGTATTGTATGTATATTGAGATATGACTTTAGAGTGTAGACGTGCAAGTCAAACGCTCTTTCTTTTTATGTTTCTTTCTCTATTCAGTAAATTAAAGAAAACTCTAAGTAGGTAAACTTTTTACTACTTCATACCATATAATTTTTATTCCAATTTTAAAATTTTGACAGGAATTGTCAGTTGTTAGATAGTTGGTGCGATTGACAGAATGCGGATGAAATACCTATACGTCATGATTTAAACAGACGGATCGGTCGGAATTACATTGGTCAAATGATAATTAATTCATCACCATACAAATTCGAATTCAACATTCATAGTTAGGAACACAGGACAAAGTCTGTCGGGAAAGCTAGTTACGTATATAAATGGAAATACATTTTCAGAGCACAAGTAGAATTATTTTAGGACCAATAAATATGTACACATATAATGAAACGACCTTCTGAAACTCAAACTATGTAAATAAAATTCACATATCAAGCATAGACTGAGACAGTTAGAAAAGAAACAGATCAACACAAAGCTGAACTCTTGAACTGTAAACTGTAGCGCTTTTGATTAAAGAGAAATGATTTGATTTTCCAGAAAGTAAATATATAAATGAGAATATGTTTTTTTAATGAATCTGTGAATATTACCTACACTAATACACTTTCGAAATTTATTTTTTTTATTACATCAAGGAAAAAAGTGACAGCTTCGGGGTTTAAGTCATTGATGGAACCATTAGGCTACCAACAAAATCCATTTTTAGCCCCACAACATGCTTTCAAGCTTTCAGTTGTTGACAAGCGATTCAACTCGAAGTGGATAGTTCTAAAAAGTTGGTTTTCACTAAGTCAATGAAGTTTTATATGAGGATTGTGTTATTAATATTGATATGTAATTTGT
Organism: Mystacides longicornis; assembly: GCA_963576905.1. Classification (NCBI taxonomy): domain Eukaryota; kingdom Metazoa; phylum Arthropoda; class Insecta; order Trichoptera; family Leptoceridae; genus Mystacides; species Mystacides longicornis. Next base: position 18,066,323 of record OY756427.1, on the reverse strand, counting down.
CTTTTATACTTCAATAAAGAGCCTTTTGTAAAAATTGGAATGTATGTGGATATCTTACATTAGGTTCAGTTCATTGCTCTTACAAGTGCAATATTATAAAAGTGGCCGAGATATTCGTGGAAGATAAATGCCTCTTGCAGTGAGATATATATTTTGAGATAGGTATACAAATTACAGTTGTTAGATTGTACGTGTACGAATATAATAATTGATATTCAATGAACCGGTCGTTATTTTGTGGAGTATTTAAAGCGATTACAGTGATTAACGATTTGAGTGACATCTAACGTCAAAATTACGCTTTAAATGTATTTCAATTAGCCGAACGTTTTCCTAAACGCTTAAGTACACGGATGTTCGTATTAAGAGGAGTGTTCATATTGGGTGTTGGGAGTGTGTCGGCTATTTGTAAGAGATTATAACATTCGTCGCCCGTCTTTTTTTTCATGGATTTCGTATCCAGTTTTTATCGTTAATTTTCGAAACGATGACTGTAGGTATTTAAAGTTCTTAGTGTGTGTATAAATTATAAATCACCCAACCTCTCATAGATAGCGACAGGTGTGTGGGTACTAGGGAATCCAATCCCGCAAACCGCGGATCCCGCAAATGCGGGATCCCGCACCTTTTTTGCGGGATCAGAAATGCGGGATTTCTCATGCGGGATCCCGCACGTTTGCGGGACTGAAAATGAAAAAATAATAAACAATAAGAATGGGCTCAGATGAAGTTCTGATTATTAATTACATCCTGTACAACCTCATTAATGAAAGATTTTTCAACTTTCGCTGGAAAAACGGGACTTTTCTTTGAAATTCACATGGAAAATAACTAAACTTTCAGTTTTTATGTTACAACTAAGTAAGTTTTGAATTTATATTTTGTGTTGTGTGAATCCTGTATCGGAACGGAACAAAATCAATGTCATTGAATTACTCTATGGCTAGGGATTCTCGCACGGTAGGAGATTCAGTATCGAGCGTAGTAAATTGTCAAAAGAAGGTAACTGCGTGATGTATTGTTAGTTAATGCAGAAACCAAATTGATCGACAAAATACCAGGATAAGCCAGGAACTTTATAGTGTCGCTATCTCATCGGATAAAAGAACGCCGTACATCAATGGCCGTTATATGGTTGTGAATCCTGGCATCTGACGAAGCCTCAACAAAAGAAGATCCTTAGTGTTAAGAATAGATTTCTGCGACAGATTTTGGGGATTAGATGGTACCACTATGTCACAACAGCGAATCACCTCAGTGATTCAGAATCGCAAATTGAGCTGGCTTGGCCATGTTCTCCGCATGTCCCCCGAGAGTCTTGAATATGCAAGTCTTTACTACAATCCGAATGGGACAAGAAGGCGAGGCAGGCCGAAATTAACAATGATACGGGCATTCACTGAGGTTCTACGAGATGCTGGACTGAGCTGGGATGAAGCTGTGCAACTGACGCAAGATAGAGAGGCTTGGAGAAACTTCGTGGCGTCCACATGGTCCACACGGGGAGCGATTGTGGATTAAGTAAGTACATCAATGACTGCCGTAAAAATATCTAGAAAAAGATTCAGGATCTACAAATGTGGTGGACGATCCATTCTTTTATCTGAGAAAAGTAAGAATTGAAATGTGTGTGTTGAATAGAGAATGCTGTCAGACGCGCAGGTCCAACAAGAAACTGAACACCAGCAAGTTGATGACAACGACGACAAAAAAGGCATACCTTTAACGTATCTATCTACGAGTATCTGTTAAATGATGATCCTTCGCTTACACTAGAAAATGAATGAGAACGTAGTCTCCGTACCAAATGGATAGCTGAGTCTAGATCTGCCTGTATCCGTACCCACTCGAGATAATTCTCTTGATCTGATGTGGAGGGAATAGAGGAAAGCACTTGGATGTTGTAGAGGTGGGAATAACGGCTTAAATTCATAAACTTTATAGCAGTTTCATAAATTTTAAATAACGTTATTTTTAAAGGCTTAAAGCTTATTTATTTCATTAGTATCCGGAAAGACTTTCCTACAAAAAAATCATTCCGAAAATTTGATGTCCGTTGGCGTTAATGTATAATTTCGCTAAAAAAGTCATTCAGTAAAGTCATAGCTCTGATATATTTACAAATATCGTTTAATACCAACAACGAGAATAGCTTATTTTTATTTATCGAATATTTTTATCAGCATTATAACGCTCACCTCTACTTGGAAACTGCTTACAATTATGTAAACTCAATTCCGTCTACAACGTTTAGACACTTTATGATTTCTTCGGAAGTATTATCAGAAAACAATAACTAGTTTTTGTGCCTCTTAAATCAATAATTCATTCGTCAATACTCATAATCACAATGCTAAAAGCTTAAACGCAAATGTTGTATTATATCGTTCCTTAAAAGAAGCGGATTTTTTTACACTTACCTCTAAAATATCATTATTTTCAATTGCTAACACTTCTAATAATTAAAAAAATGCATACTTATTTTTATTTCATCGTTTTCTTAATAATAATAACCTACTTCAAACAAAGAAATGTCAATCCCGCTGATCCCGCAAATCCCGCGGGATCCGCGGGATTGAGGTCACCAATCCCGCAGGCTTGCGGGATTGGATTCCCTAGTGGGTACTATGAGTGTAACGGTTGCTTTTACTAGGCGGCGTTAGTCGATCAGTCAGATAGTGTTGTGGACTATTCTAATGAAGGATATTAATAATTGTTTATACTAGGACACTAGAAAGGGATTTTTTTAAATACTTTTATTATCCATAATGTTATCCCGTTAACTGAATCGTTTTTTTTGTATATTACCATCCATATTATTTATTAACTGTTTTCAAATGATTTCCAAAATGTAACAGTATTGGAGAGAAGTTATCGGAAAAACTGGAGAGATATCGGATAGTTTGCATACAAAGAGAATCTTTCTTGTGGTCAATAGATATAAGTCAAAATGGGTTGAAGAAATCACGTGAATCTGGTGATTGTCTGGCGTCGGTCCCAGGCATTTTAATTAGTCTTACCTACTCTGCATATCTTGCCGAAGATGTCGCCACAATCATTCCTTCGAAGATGATAAAAAAGTAGATCTAGGCGCCTGATGTTGTGGCCCATCTAAATAAGGCTCCGAATTCTGAGAATAAAATTTGAGAAATTGATGCCTTCTCTCCCGATTCCTGTTTAGTACCTACCTACTTAATTTTTGGTGAATCGACCAGTGTTATTATCAGTCGAGGAAAAAAAAATTATAAATAGAAATCAAAGTTTATTAAGAATCTGATATTAATTTACCATAGTTATGATTAAAATACTTAAGCTAATGAGTTTTTATACAAGAATCTAACATTTAATTATTTTTAATTGACAGATTGATGTAAGGATCAATCTGTATACAAAGTAACGTACATTAAAGGTTATATCATTATGATGGCTTGCTAGTTAGTTCTTCTAACAATACAATAAACTCCATTTATTTTTTCGTCGCATCAAATAGTTTATAGTGTAGTTATGGAGCTTTTAAAACCCCTAACGATGTATGTAACAATACGTGGACATGCATAAACCAAGAATGTGGAATCTTATAATATAAAAGAAAGTCGGGTTAGAGCGAACAATTATAACTAGAGATCGGCTGAACAGATTCTTCCAATGTTTGATTCATTGGATTCTTCGCCGCTCCGGATAACAGAATAACTATTAATTAAAAATTTGAAAAAAAAAACAAATGATATAAAATATGATATTAAAGTTCGTATGGAACGGGTTTCCTGCGATGCCAACGCCATCAATTAATTTTTCGGACTCGAGTTATTTTGGGGATGAAAAATTCTATAACAACAAAATTATTGTTTAACCAGACATTAAAAATATTGGTACGCAGATTTTTGATGGATTTGTTTTCGAGCTTTCGGGAATATTTTATTAACATTCAAACATATTTTGGTATAAATTACAATTTTGAATTCAATAACAAACCAGCGTCTGTCGGGAGAGCTAGTATGATATGAATGCGGAAGAGATGAAGATGTTCTGTAGATTGTTTAAAAACGCGGTCTATAAATCGATAAGAAAAGAGTGGATGATGAATGTTTAAGTTGTAAAGTGCAATAAAAATAGCGTTGAAAACCCTTTCTTTTCTTTGGTTTCTTATTTCGGAGAATCTGACCTATGGTTGTTGTGTTGCCAGCTCTGAGAATCAAACGCCTCCAATCATTTCTGTCATCCTAAGCCGCATTGTCGATGTAAGTCTGTGTCCGTTATTATCTTCATTCCTGCCCCTTCTTTAATTTGAAACGCTCTTTTTATTTTAGTTATTTCCAGGTGAGTTACTTTCTTTCTGGAGATGTGAAGAAAAAATCTAAGAAAGCGCGGTACATTACGTAAAACGACAAACATAGAACGAAACGCAATAAAGTACAAAATATGACTCGTAATAATAATCTCATTATAATATTTGGCTTTTTAAAAACTTGTTGAGTTTTTCTTATCTCACATTTATTCATGAGTTAATTCTACGTCCTTTATAACATGTATGAAGATGAAGAAGATATTATTACTCAATTTAAGTTCATAATCAGTTCGAATTTAAGAGAGTGCATTGCGAGCGGTGCTCCAATATCTCTTTATAATATTCTAATAATGATTTAATTGATATTTGATAAATTAAAAAACGAGAGAATTGAACATTAAAACAAATTACAGATATTTATCAGCCGAACATTAGTCCAATTGCTTTAAACTTATGTTTTATTCTATCATTGATTATGATCGTGTATTCCCATCACTATTAAGGTAGGTACCTGCTCGTATATTGTTTCTAGATAGCCAAGTATAATATACGCTTTATCATAAATACATAAGCAAAGTTTTGTACAATTAGAATTTTATTTGTGTTATAGTATGTACCTAATTATATTCATTCCCAATGCTCTGAAAACTTCGTTTTCGCTTTTCTATTCCCCGATCCAACGATTCAATATTTTTAATTTATTTGTTAGATCTAGTCCTGAAATGACCACCTCCCTTTCCTTTTCTTTTGTTTGAGTTTCTTTTGATTGTTTTCTTTTTTTGTATTCTTTGCTTTCTTCTTCTTTTTTAGTTTTTTTTTCTTTATATTGGGGTTAGTTGTTACTTGTTAGAGATCGCAACTTCGTTGTGGTAAGCTCGCCATCTGTATGTTGATTCTGCGTTGTCTTTGTTATGTGAAATTTTGTGTGTTAGGCCATTCTCCCACGAGGATACTCACAAGCTACGCGACTGAGACGCAATCCATTGGTCGTCGACGCGTATGCTACTCTATCAAGCTAGATTCCGCTCACGACGCTACCTAAACTATGACTACATTCATCATTCATTTGTTGTAACTCTTGAGAATACACGCTCGTTCATAAAATGTCCAGTGATTCTAGCGATGAAGATAATGTTCTTCTCTTAATTTTTAAAAGGAATAATCGAAAAAAAGTAGATTTTGGGTGCACCCATACATAACTACATGAAAATGATGATAATAAGTTTCTTCATTTTTATTGAATGTCAAAAGAGTCTTTTTCTAATTTGATGCAGTTATTAGCTACACATATTCATAAAAAAATACAACAATGAGAGAGCGCGTGTGCGAGTTGAATTTCTTTCCTATCTCAACCCACGCCTTATCTCGTACGTATATCCCTTACATAATCCGGCAGTCCATAATTATATAAACATGGATAATTTTCAACCTCCTGAACAAATTTAATGTTTTCCGCTTGATCTGACGCCATTTTATTACGATTCAAGTAGCGTCGCAGTCGCGTTGCAGTCTCTTGCGACCAGCATGACCAGTCGCATGCAACTGGTATCAAACGCGTCGTAGACGCGTTTTGTCGTGTGCGAAACCGATCAAAAATATGTATGCAAGCGACTAACGAGCGACGCGTATCATACGCGTAGGATACTCAAGTCGCTTGTGAGTATCCTCGTGGGAGAATGGCCTTACTCATACCACCAATGTACAGTAAAGTTAGAAGGTTCTCATAATGTACCTACAATAGCTAATGTCTCATTTTGCTTATTAAAATAAATCCTAATACTGAGCAATTTTATCCACGTCTCGCTAGGTGTTCGGACGTATTTTTGTTACTAAATTACTCGCCACTCGACTTAAATATTTATTTAGTTAATTCTTTATGCACATATTACAAAAAAAAAACAGTGCATAAAAATAGTGGACAATGCGTTATTATTGCCGAATCAATCTCTAACATCCAACACAAATAAATACTCAACCAAAAAGGGAACTACGCTTAAGCGCCTCGACATAATTTGTAGGTTCGAATCTTACAGGGGGATGATGGTGGGTCGATCGAGGATTCGAAATTTGTCCACTTAATTGCTAATATTGTCAACGAAAAGTTGTCATAGTAAGACAGCCTTCGAAACAAATGACGGCTGAAATCCCACAGTGGTTCATTTTTTTTTTAAATAAATTAATCTGCGCTTACTCAAAGTGGACACAAATACATTCCGAGATTCATTCGCAGTAGATACTTAAAGTGTCGTGAAATAGGAAGATGGTCGGCACCTATGATTGAACCCGCTACCGCTGGTACAAAACAGTACAAAAGCAAAAGTACAGCGTCGTAACCATTTATAATTTATTTCATAAACAGACACTTCGTCAATTTAGCTTAACTTTTAAATTATTGAATGCAATTTATAAGGTGTTAGTTAAAAATAACGTCCGCTTATTTTACCGAGGTTACATCAAGCGTAGGTACTACACTATAAAGTAGTGTCAAAGATATTTCTTGTTCACACTGCACTAAAAATATGCATTTAAAAGAATTCGTGAGTGGTCTCTACACACCGAACATACCTACTATTTAAAAACTCTTATTATCTCGTGTAAGAAAACATTATATAAACGTTTTATAAAACAAAATAACCGTGTATTACGTTTATCAATTTGTAATTTCATTATATCATCATCGTATAATATTATAAGCGGCGGAAGAATTATAATACGTAAGTAGATGCGGTGAATATTATTTTTCTCATAAAGATTTCTTCTAAAACATAGAACGGATATAAGCATTATGATACACTCGTCTATATAATTAAGATAATTTCTAGAAATTGTTTTTGATTATGTGGCGGCGGCATATACACAATTATTATCTTATCATATTAAATATTTTCACGATTTAGGTAATTAATTGAATTTAAATTTTGTTTTATTCACAATGCTTTAGGCGTTTTGTTTTTACACTTTTTTTCTGTAGAGAAGTTATGTAAGATATATTGCATATACGTACAAGGGAACTAAACTTTGCTATTTAAAGATTTCTATTGATTGATACAATTGCTCGCGATCGCGCCTCAAGTGAGTACGCGGCATTGAGAGCTCAAGGGTGGGTTTTTCGACCCCGCGAGTAATAGTAAAGTATTAGCACAACACTTTACTATCAGGTGTTACTCGATCGTAAGGAATGACAAATAAATGATAATCGATTAGAAGCATGCTAACCAACATCACTATGCTTAAAACATTTTTTCATGTTGCAATGTCATTTTTTAATATCTAAAAGATTCCTATTACTTTGCTATTTCTAACGCTTTGCTATTACTAACGATTGAAAAACTCACCCTTAAAGATGAATTTTAAGCTCGATTTTAAGTGTTTGAAGGTGCTAATAGAATGATTGTGTATGTATTATGCATAATATGCCGGATTTTGTATGGTTTCTTTTGTTTGTGTTGTCTTTTGTGTTCTTTTGATGTCTTTGATAATTTCTCTATCAAAATTTCATAGATTTATAATTAACTCTATGAGAGGTTATATATTATCTTTATGGCATGTAGTATTTCATAAAGTACCGATTCATCATTTTTTGAAAATCTTACATTGTAAACGCAGGTAGCCCTCAGAAAAGGAGTTGGGTTTGGACTGTATAAAGAAGAGGGATAATGTGACCTACCTGGGATGCTGGTAAACGGATGTCTTCAGACAGGCCGGTTCTGTAATTTTTCTTCTGCAATCTGTATTAATAGTTTTTCACTAAAAAAAAAAACATAGTTTGTTTCACCAACACGAAGCACATGGAACCATTTTCCCAACAATAATATGACAACAACAACAAAAAAATACGATCGTAAAATAAAATAACAAAAGTTCCATTTTCAAAAATACTTATAACAATTTTATCATAGACAATTTAATAATGTTCGAAATAAATATGTAGGTCACACAAGGGACAGAGGTAGGAACTGAGAAACAGGTAGGAACTTGGAAAAGGAGGGGTTCTGCGTCAACAGAAATTACTGGTTCTGGAAATTCATTGGCTTCATATGCCATCATAACCAACGAATTGATAACCTGATTTAATTGAAATATTTTATAGTGAATGTTATAAATACAGTGTATTTTAAAGAGGTTGTACCTAATTACATGAATATAATTACATTTGACCTGTGCAGTTTTTACTTCTCAATATAAATTGTACAGTACACTGTATAGTCCGTTGTATAGTTATTGCCCTCAATAAAAACTGATTCGTCGAATAGTAAAAATTATTTTGTAGCAAGACGAACGCACAGGGATAATCAACATTTTTATTTATAGAATTTTTATTTTCATTTAACACACGTCTGTTATTTCTGAAAATATTTCATTCTCAGTATTAAATCAACTAGTTTAACTTAGAGACAATCCGTTTTCCGCGTTTATTATTTACCTACTTATTTAACTTTTTTATATCTTCACCCATTAACTTATTTAACTTTTTAATATTATATTCACCTCTTCAGACACTTGAGAGTGTCAGTAATAAAATCCAATATGTACAAGTGCACACCAATAAAGATTAAAAAAAAAAATAGAAAGAAAACAAAAACAATTTAATATACATCTAGTAACAAACAGAGTGTGATAAAAATGTGATTTTTGATATTATGGTTGTATGTGGGAGAATAAAATATGAAAAAACGCTGAAAAAGATAAGAAAATCGGGAAAGAAAAAAGTGCAGATCAATTTTTCAAAGCCGGATGGGTAGCAAAAATATTGAGTATAGTTTCATTTACTATAGTTCCCACCAAAGTCGTTTTACACAGAACCTGATTTTAATGTTTTTCTTTAGGTATTACTAGATCCGACTGTTCGGGACTTCTGATCGAGGTATCCGTCTGCCTTATTTATTAAGAGAATGTTCTCGTAGCCAGCATTATATTATTATTATAGACGCGTACGGTGTTAATTTCAATGAACTATAATCGATATATCCGTTACCTTTGGCCGCTCCAAAACAATTATCGATTTCCATCCACAGGTCGCACCCAAACTAAAGAATCATTGCGATACAACCTCGCCTTCAGTCAAAAGTTGTTTGGATATTATTAAACAATGCCTACTATAAAAACCGTATCATTATTAGTGTAGGTATTTTTTATCATATTGTATTGTGAAATCAACCGTTTATATCATTTTATTTGGCGATTCTTTCATTGATTTTTCTATTTCTCATTCTTGTTTTCATGTTTTTAATAAAACATTGTGTGATCATTTGATTTGTGAGATTATTTTTTTTCACGTTGTCTCAAGCAAGATTCCAATTCGTGATTTCCTGAACATCCAGAATTTACCAATTTCACTTCGATAGTTTTGATCCTTTCAATTCACAAAACTCAAAATTCTATTGGTAGTTTTTGTGTATTATTAACTAGCTTTCCCGACTATGTGGTTACCGTAGCGATAAAAAAACATTGTCGCTATTTTAAATGACGCACCGCTTCCTATAGGAACCCTTTGCATAAGAAGTAGGTGATGTCCCTAAAACTTTGAGAAACTTCTTTGGAATAATAGTATAAGTAAGTACTCTCACTTTATTATAAAAAACAAGTGAATATTATATAATATGTACATACACTCTTTAATTTTAATTGATTTGTTTGTGAGAAAAAATCAACAAATCCGTTTGCGTATAATCAACGCCTCGTAACATTTTTAATTAAGTGAAAGAGTTTAAGTCAAAAGTTGTTCTTTGTGCTCGCCCTGTGACACTGCGCGATGTACGCCCAGTTGCCTTCCATTCCACCCAATCCAATAATTACAGTCATTTCACGAAAACGCTATCCAAATTACAATAATTAGGCGGTGAGCGGAATTGACGAGGCACGAGATATTGTGGGAATTTGATTAATTTTTTAATCATCTTTATTATCAGATTTGTGGTTACATACTGAAGTTATTATTTTGTGGGTTAAACTGTATGTTTATTATTTAATCTCTACCACACATAACCAGTAAAAAATATCCCAGTTTGCTTTTGAAAAATAGTAAAGAAAGTTGTATCTACCATACCCATCTATCTGACGTCGATTGTTTTGGTTTAATGCTTCAAGCCTTTGTTTTTGTAGATGAATAGATAGACAAAATACTTTCTGCTACGAGAAAATAAAAAAATCAAACATCACATGTCCCAATATACATATTATTTTCAGATAAATATCTGGAAGCATTGCTTTGATTCAAGACGTTAGTTTTATATACTTACTTAGCTTGCTTTGTAAAAACATTCTCTCCAAACACATCACTATCTCTGTATTAAAAATGCTTTAAATTTATTTTATACTAAAATAAAAAAAACGCAAACTGGAGAATTTTTCAAAGCATTTTACGCACTAACAGTTTTACATAATAATTATGATACATACCTACTCGTTCCCCTAAGTAATATAATACATACACAACTTATGAATGTTCAAATAAAATTTTATTGAATTCTTGTTAATGAAATAATATGTTCATTAAGCCATAAAGTAGAATATAATTTAAACGCACTTGTTCAACAATGTTGTTGAAATGTGCATACACAACGTAGGTACATCAAATCTGAAACCCCCAGTAACTGGCCATCTCTCGCCATAACGGTGTCCTCGTGTGTGCATGTGTCACGCCCTATGAAAATAAATGGTAGTTGAAGTCAATGGGCTTTACTGAGAAACGCGAATTTCAAACTCAATCAGATGATAAAAAATTTTCAATCTGAAAAGTGATTTTGAAAATAAGTGCCTTCTACCACTTTGTACAAATAAAATTATATCTATGATTAAATGGGTTATTTACGATAATCGATTTATAAATATGACACATTAATTCTTGGTTCATTAAATTGATCATCAGTTAGATTGCTTCTTGTGAAAAGAAGTATTGGATCTCATAACAGCTTTGCAACATTGTATTGCCTACCTTAACCCATCAACAAGACATTTATAACATTGTCGAAGCTAAATCACTGGCTTGCTATCTTTTGTAGTTTCATATAAGTGGATTTTATGAGAAAATGTATGATACTGTAGTTGCATATTAAAGTCAATTTAAAGAATCTTATCTTGTGACATAAACCACTATTGATAACGAATGGTAATGTCTAAAAGGCTCATTGCAGGATCAGCCCATAATAATCCACTCCTAGTGGTAGGTCCCCTTCAGGCAAAGTAGGTCCCCAACCAAACCGCAAAGCGTGGCCCTATGCCTCACTCAGGAGCATCGGGAGGCACCAAGAGCTCTCCATTGCGCTCGAAGGCGTCCGATGCTTATTGTGCCTTTTCTGAGCAGTTGAGGTTTAAGGATGTGAGATGGTCAACCTCACAGTTCCGACCTAATATTAGAAATAAGATGTAAAACTTTCAAAGCCTCCAAATGTTTTATTATTGTTTTTTTTTTTACAATATGAATTCGAAAATGTCTTGCATTCCAGAGAGATTCCAAGATTCTTCAAGAATGGTGTTTTTAAATTTGCTATTTGAATATATAGAATGGTGTTTTTAAATTTGCTATAATATAATGGATAATCAGTGACACTTTTCAAGTAGGAAACAATATTTGTTCAGGAGTGTACGGATTTTACTACTTATACGATAATATTTTAGTAATAAAATGTGAATTTAAAATATGTATACAAGCACTAAAATTATTAGTAAATTTTATGTTTGTTTTGTTTTATGGTTACATTCTATGTATTTTATCGATGAAATAAATTTCATTTTTAGTTTAAATCATCTGCTTGATTATACATATTGTAAGATAACATTAAATTTAAATATGGATTTTTAGAGCGTAGGTATATATATAAGTTTAATGTGCATGATAAATCTTAGGTCGTAGGTATAAGCAATAATGAAGCGCAACTCCTCTGGGGCTGAAAATCAGAATCGGGACCCTGTTGAGGAATAAAATAAAACCAATTTTATCCCCGTGTCCTGGCGTTGCTTGATGCACTGTTTGGAGAAATAAATCTTTATGTCAAAATGCATCGTACCTAAATGTATTGTGATTGTTATATCCCCGTTTTCACACAAGCGTCTTTTCGCTTTAGAAACGGGGTCTATATTGATTTAATAAAAAAATATGTATGAGTAAAAGAAGCGATGAGTGACCATTTTGTATGGTAAAACAATGATGCAAAATTAAGCTAATTTTAGAAGGCTTCAAAGCATTAAATCACAAACCTTTGTACTTAAAAACAATTTTTATAAAATTATTGAAAATAATCGGTTTTCAGAAATCCATTGATATGGACGCTTCGCTACTTATTCTTATGTAGATTAACCCCATGCAACCTTTCCGTGATTTTGTGAAAAGAAAAAGAAGAAGGGATTGATGTTTGTATTTTCAACATCAATTTTTTTTATGTTGTGTTAGTTGTTGCATTTTCGGCGCTTTTTGAGTTTGTGTTATTTGTTTTTCATGACATTTAGGACTTGCTGATGGAAGAAAGAGATTTGAAAAATATATCTCCGTTAGATAGTGTTTACGTATTATTGGTTCAACCACACATAGCCATTCAAGTATTTGATATTTTTTAACGAATTTCTTCATCGAAAAATGTTAAAATTACATAATTTAAGGCCAAGATATGCTAGAAAGTTAAGAATGATTCCGCGAGAGTAATATATACAATACCAAAAACACACAAAATCATATTATACGTTTTTGCGCCTTCACAGAAAACTGGAGAGAACAATGAGAAAACCTGATACAGCCTGTCAACGAGGCACCAGACTCGTAGTTTGAAAATTCATTACCTCTGTAACTTTACCTATTCTTACACTTTCGTGCGAAAATTTTTAAAGTTGTAAATAGGGTTTTGTTCGCTTATTATTGTTGCAACCTTTTTTTTATGTATATATATATATTTTAAATTCTTATAGTCGTTTATTTTGTAACATGCACAGCGGAATTTTTACTGGAGGGTATTCCTATAGAATCGTGGATATTGGCATAGATCACTCTCTCGAGAGTGAATTGCCACTTCGTAAAAGAGAAGAGAGAAGAAATAGGGTTTTGATCTTTTATTACGAGTACATATTTTTTTATGTGGTGTGGGCTTAATCTGGTAACGGGTTTATTTTTAAGTATGTGTTGTAGCTTGTTTTTTTTTGGTGGGATATGGTTGTGGTGTAGTTGTTGGGAAGAATCATTAACGGTTGTTAAAATTCAAATTAAACTCAGAATTTCCGCAATTTAATTTAATTATAATTGTCAACTCAATCTGAAGATTTTATTTAATTTACGTTTAAATTAATAATTTGTTTCAAGGATCTATTTTTTTTCTTATTGTCGTATCAGCTGAAGTCCTCCGACTTTATTCTTAAACCTCGCACTTTTTGCCTTCTTTTTTCTTTTATTTTTTGGCTTATAAAGTCTGGATGAAATGAGAACTTAGGTTCCTGAAACATCCAGGGGTATGGGAGGGCGCAACCCTTAATGATATTTAAAAAAGAAGAATAATATGTTTGCCAACCAAGTATAGGTAATAGTGCATACTACAATAAACTAAAAACGGCAACAACTAGATAATTGATGCGAACTGAAGCGATAGAAAATTAACGATTTCGCTTATAAAAAAATTGCATAATCATTCTACAATACTGAGTTTATTTTGACGTATTCTGTTATTTAATGTGACTTGGTTGTAAGGAAACGAAAGTATAGATAGGTAGGTACTCTAAATTTATCATCAACTGATAAAAAATACATTTCATGTGAATTTGATTTTGAACAATAAGTTACGTAAAAATGTAAATCGTTATTATTTTCTACATTTTGTCGAAATTTGTTTTTCTCATGATTTGCTTAAAGGTGAGAGGTCGAAGATAATGAGACCGCACTTAAGGTACCAATCGTACGAATAGACAGAGTTAGTCATTAAAAGAGAATAAAATCTCTCAGAACAATATTTAGTAAATAATTATATTAAATAAATTTTATATTTTTCTTTCTGTCGTGCAGTCTCCCTACCTTTCGATTTTATTAGAATATGACAATCTCATATGTAGGTTTTTTTTTACCATCTCGCCGTGTATCGTAAGGGGTAGACAGAGAGAACGGACCTCCACTTCCTTTTAACCAAGCACACTTCTTCTTCCGACATACCATTTCTCATACAACCCTCTCCTTCTTCTTCTTCTTACCCTTGATATAGATCCGAGGATCTGTTTTTTTCACAAAGAAGTTTCCTGGGACGCCGAACTCCAACTATCCTTCCATCTTTTTGGAGGTCTCCCGGGTTGGCGGCTGCCCGAAGGGATGTTGTTTGCCACCACATTAGGGATTCTGGTATTGTCCATCCTGGCCACGTGGTCGCGCCAGAAGCGTCTCCGTGACCTGCCCCATCTCACAATGTCTTCTGTGTTGCAGGTCTCTCTGATGGTAGTGTTGCGAATTCTATCCCTTAATGTTTTCCCCAGAATAGCACGAAGAGTCTTCATTTCGGATGTTCTGAGCAAAGCTTTGGTTCTATTTGTGTCGGCCCTGGATTCAATACCATAAGTCATAATTGGCCTCACACATGTTTTGTAAATCCTCACTTTGCTCTCCACCTTCATATGCTTGTTTCCCCACACGAAATTTCTGAGGCAGCCGGATACTGCGGCTGCTTTATTTGTCTGTTCTCGGACTTCATTATACAGGTCGCTTTGACTTGAAATCTCCACCCCCAAGTACCTGAAACTGGTCACCTGCGCTATTTCCTCGTTGCCAATTTTTAATCTGCATACTCTAGGCTCTTTTGAGACTACCATACATTTGGTTTTACCCACAGAGATTGTCATGTTGTGTAGGCTTGCACTCTGGTGGAATTTGCAGAGTAGCCGTTGTAGGTCGGCCTCATTTTCTGCTATAATAGTAGCGTCGTCTGCATAACATATCAAATTGACAGTCTCATTCCCCATCCTGTACCCAATGTTGAGCGATGTGACATCCACTATAATGCTGTCCATAACCAGATTAAACAGGAATGGACTAAGACTGTCACCCTGTCGTATGCCACCTACTGCTGGTATCTCTTTTGACAGGTCATTGTCTACCCTGATCCTAGTGTTACAATTTGTATTCAAGCTTTGAATAATCTTCACAAAGGTTGATGGAACTTCTTTTGCCTGTAGTAGTGATATTACATCCTCCAGAACTACCTTGTCGAAGGCTTTTGTGAGGTCAACGAAGCATATGTATACTGGTTTGTTATACTCCAGTGCTTTTTCTTTGATTTGTCTTACAGCAAATATAGCATCTGTCGTTGATCTGTTCCTTCTGAAACCCTGTTGTTCTTCTCTATTGACAATTATTTCTTCCAGCCTATTTTTCAGTATAGATGTAAAAAGTTTAGGTGTTGGAGAGAGTAACGATATACCTCGGTAGTTTCCAGGATCAGTTTTAAGGCCCTTTTTAAAAATTGGAACTGTGATGCTGCTTCTCCATTCGACAGGTATGCTACCTTCCTCGAGTATTTTATTGAAGAGTCTTTGTAGCTCTATTGTCAGCTCTGGGCCGCCATATTTTAGCATCTCGTTCGTGATTTCATCCAAGCCAGAGGACTTACGGTTTTTAAGCTTTTTAATAGCCCTGGTAATTTCTATCTCAGTCAGTGTTTCCGGTTCCGTAACTTCAACTATACTAGGCGTTCTCTGATCTTCATTACTGTATAGTTCTTCAAAGTAGATTTCCCAAGTTTGTATGTCTATCTTTTTAACCTGTTTATATTCACATACTGGTTTTTTCTGTTTTCTGAGTGCCTTCCATATCTTTTTCTGTGCACCATATAAATCGTGTTCCATGTCTTTTGTGTATTTCAACCAGAAATCCTTTTTAATTTTACTGATACTGGAGTTCACCCTGTTTCTGACTATTTTATAGACTGACTATTAATTTTATAGACTATAACCCTCTCCTATTTCTCTTATTTCTGACATGGCCTTCCTTGAGGACGGATTCGATGCGTTCTATTCACGTCATTCTCGGTTGGCCACGATTTCTTTCACCTTTCTTTTCAACCATATAAATTTCCTTTGTCATTCTATTAACATCCATTCTTTCCACATGTCTCATTCCTTTCCATATACAGCAGAGTCTTTCCACATATTTTTTTAGAGCTCTCATATCTACTGTATTTTTTCTACATTCTTATTTTTCGTCAATGTCCACGTTTCATATCCATACATTATTGATCTATGGATTTGATGCTATCTGGTAGACCACCAAAAAGATCGAGGGTTTGTTTTCCATCAGGGGAATAAAACATGACAGACCACATACAGTTCCAAAACAAAAGGAAGAATTCAAAAGGACATTGAATAAAAACTCTGATCAGAAAGTTAAACTGTATGACTATTAAGAAATAAAATTAAACCTTCTTAATATGAAAAGTTCTATGATAATAATGAAGAGAAGGAAGGAATACAGTTATCATAGTAAAGTAAAACCGACTTTAAACACATTAAAGATGAAATTATTTGGAAGTTATATTATTCCCATTACAATTAATTATCACTTAAAAAATACAATAAATAATAATTCATACTGTTTACAATATTGTTAATTATTAACTTAATTCGTAGAATCACATCGCTGTAACAATATATTATATTATTCCATTACCTACATCGGGCGGTCGTAAATTGGTAATTTATTCTGAACAAATAAAACGCACCGTGCGGACTCAAATGGCTCGCCTTCATTCAATAACTTACCAGCTATTTTTCCCACATTTAATTTCTAACATGAAAGAGTAACGTATTAAAAGAACAATAAAAACAGTGTTTAAAATCGCTTTCGTTAACCCATTGTGATACTGTAAGAATATTTTTATTGCATTTTTAATAAACTTTAATCAGGTTTCGACATCAAAAAGGATACAATAATGCAAAGCTTACTTACACTTATATTGTGTAGATATAAATATACTATCTTTCACTCTTTGAGGGTGGAATGCCTAATTAATAATAAAAAAAAAAAAAATATATACTATCAAAGTTTTCAGCTGCAGGCAAAATTTTATGCTTATATGCGATCAGGAGCCTTATTCCCGTAATCCATCGCTTTTAAAAATCACTTAAGTCGCCCTTGAATTTGACGTTTGTAAGATAGTTACGGGAATGCCGATTACATAGCATTTCATACTAATATTTCAAACATAACGAATTTTTAAGATATCTTGTTTTGTGAATACCAATCCGCCATTTTAATGTTGTCAATCAAGATAGGAGCGTATTAAGACCGCTACGAGAATAACCCTACAGTAGCAGCAATCCTCTGCTTAAAATATTTATGGGTTATCAAATTATTAATAGGGCTGATATTTTGAGAGACATTGACTTATTAAAGGGTCATCTAAGATTTTTTCATGGTATTAACAAGCTTTTTTCCACTAGCCTAGTTCTCTTTGATTATAGTCAGAAATAAGAAGGTAAAGTTTAAACAATGTTTAAACACAACTTTAATTTTTTTTTGATAAATTCTTGTGTCCTTTTTAGGACTACATCTTACCTAATGACCGACTTACTTATGCTTACCTTTCACCAAGCGTGTTTCAATACTGAATTGAGAAAACTATTTACAACCGTCTTCTACTGCTACTTCGAAGATTGGCTTAGTGTAATCACTTTACTTTGCGAAATTTTTATCTCTTGTCCAATAAAAGAGAGAATTACAAATTCCTTAAAGAAACTTATCTTCCACGAAGAAATTTTTCAATTTGCATCGCCAAAATCTTTTGAAATCACCAAGCTTACAATATAACAACTCCAACTACCAAGTTTTAGCTGCTTACGGTAATTGACTTGGTATAAAACTACTACTGTTTTAAAATTTAACATTGACTATAAATATTGATTACTAGCTGACCCGCCCGTCGACTTCTGACCTAACTCAATTAAAAAAATAATTTTCACTTATTACATGAATAAAATGCAATTTACGACATAAAAATCAATTAAATTTAGCTAATAATTTATTTCATTATGTAATAGTTATCGTTGATTCGGATGCGGGACGAAGTTCGATATGGGTCATAAGTTAGAAATCAAAACAATTAATTGCTCTATAATTCCTTTACTTTTTAAAAAATCCTAGAGATAGCGGTGTAGTAGGAAATAAATCACATGTGAAGCCTGTTTCCGTATTGTATATATCGTTGAAAGAAAAACCCTCTTTATAACTGAATTCACTGAATTATTATGGTAAGATAAGTCCTAAGTAATATTTACACAACTCCAGAACAAACAAATCTTCAACATAAGAAGTACGAGTATCTTAGTTCTTATACTCTTGGCATGTTGGAATGGGTAAAGAAGCTATCCAGGCAGTAGAATATTCTCAAACAATTTACAACGGTATTGATAACAATCTCAAATCAAACAAAACAATAAAATTCTGTGTAGCCAATTAAAAGTGCTTTTAGATCCGATTAATATAGGAAAACTGTAATTGCGGTATATTTTCAATACAAAAGAGATTTTAAGAGTAAATTATTCATCGTGCAATTGTAGACTTAAAGTATCTTTTAAAAAACAATAATAATTGTAAAAAATAAACACTTCTTTTTTCTACATAGATTTTCATTGTGGGATACCGATCTAGATCGCGTCAAAGTGCCCATTTTATAAAAGTATGCTCAGACTTGACGAGCGAATGCTCATTTTACTTTATTATACCGAAGCAGTGTTCTAAAGGAAAATGTATGTGGAACGTTATGCCCTTGAATGAAGCGAAAAAGGGTTGTCTGGATAGGAATGAATGGGGATCCGTATTCTGCTAAAAAGATGTTGTAAGTATATAATAATAAGCCCAGTAGACATATTGAAAAAGGTAAACATATGTATTACGGATTGAATTTTCGATTTGATTAGAGTTTTCTTATTAGATTTTTAAGACCCTATGCTAATTTGAGGAGGGCGAATAACCTTAAGTTTTTTATTTTTGTAATAAATAGGAAAAAAAAATCCTTCTGAACTTAATTGTTCTAGGTAAGTAATAACTACTGTTTAAAAACCATTTGGTAACTAAGAGTAGATAGGTATTATTTAACTTACGATTGAAAACCTCTCTTTAAAACAAAATTATGATGACAAGAAAAAATAAACGACATATTTATTTGAAGACAATCTTCATTATGAAAAATAATTATTATTCTACCAACAAAATATTAGGTAGAACAAAACAGTTTTTTTTAATATTTCCGCTGTCTAATTAGAACTTATTTTTGTTTGTCTTTTGTTGACATAATAATGTTCATTTTTTTTGTTTTAATATCATTTTAATTGATGCAGATGTTTGCTAATAGGCATACCTAATTCTACAGCTGCGGCTATAAAACACAACATAACGAAACAATGAGAATTTTCTCATACAAAAGATTTCAACGCTGGACAAGCAAGAAATTTACTTTTAACATTTTAATCTGCCGGGAGTACAGTAAGTTTTATTTTTTCTTTTTATTTCAAAGATATTTAACTAATTACGCTACATTTTATTGAAATAAAAATCTGAACTTTTTCATAGCTCTTCGGTTGTTAACATTGAGCTTGATAGAGGCGGTTGTTGATCCCTATGCCCCTTAGTTGGGTCACTAAAGGAGTTAGTATTTTGTTGTTCCCCGGTTGGCCTATTCTATTACCAATTTTTTTAAAGAACATATAGATTTCTTAACTATCAGCACGAATTATAGCTGTTTTTTTTCATTATTTTTTCCTAGCAAGAGTACCTCTGTAGAGACAATCTTACGTGGATGACAAACTCAGTGGTCAAATGGGACATAATTAGGTCATAACAATAAAAACAATTGTTGCAATGTGAGACTGAAATCTTGTAAAGACATCTTTGGAGTCCTTAAATATAATTAAAGAGATTTCTTGTGGAGGGCAGGAGCAAGACGTCTCTAGAGACGAGACACAATAAGAGGCAGCGCTCCATGAATGAATTGAAGGATGTCACAATATACCCACGTATTTTGGTCACTCTGACACGAGCGGCAAATGGTTCATTGACCTTCTTTATAATTGAAGGATTATTTTGCGTCAAATTATGGAGGAAATTTCTCCCTAAACGTCAGCATATCTGTGATACTTGTAAGAGTAGAATCACACCTAAAAATTTGCACCTATAGGTAGCGCGGAAACAAACTGGATTATTTTTCATAGGGACAAAAAAATATTGCTCGTAAGCAAGGATTCATTGCGTAAATCATATTATGATTATGACATAATGGTGACAGGAAATAGATCATAACGGATATGTTGCGACAAGATCCAAGTTCTTAAGACATTTATAGTTTATGTCTTACAGTACTCTTTTTTTAATCAACTTCATGATTTATTTAATTGATAGTCAATAATGCCATATCTATTGCTATTCTAGATTTACAGTTATAATCAACATATATGTAGAAAATCAATAATTTTTCTAATCTATTTATTATTTAATTTCTAAGAATCTAAAGAATTATTCTACATACTCTTTTGGTTACTGTGGAATGTTATCCTTATTATAAAAAAACTTCTTGTTAGGGAACGTTCAAGTATTACGTAACGCAATATGGGGGGAGGGGGGGTTTTCTTGTAAAACGTTACTATTGTATTACCGGCGCCGCAACAAAGGTATTTAGTGAATTTCCAGTAATAATTGTGATTTGAGGCATATATAGTTGTAATATGTGCGTTAGGCAACGTTTAGAGAATGGGAAGAGGGGTAACAAAGAGCGTTACGATGCATCTCGGGGGGGGGGGGGGGGGTCAATTATGTTAAAAAAATGCGGTACGTAATACTTGAACGGTCCCTTACCTGTCAATTAATTGTTGCCATTAATTGATTGAAAAAATAGCAACACTTTCAGAAATAGCAGCAATATCATCACAGTAAATGCCAATGTAAGATCAGAAAAAGACTTTGAAAACCTTTTTTCAGATCACTCCGAGTGTAACCCTTTAATTATATTAAAATACATTGATCTTATATGGAAAAAAGTAAACTGAGTCAAAGTGGTAAACTTTAATTGGTACATTTAAAAGAACATATTAACAGTGATCAACTCGCCAAATATGAGCATTTTTTGCTGTCGCATCTGTTGTTGAAGCATATTTTTTACCAAGCAAAACACCACGAAGTAAACTTGTTGATATTGGTCAGAAAGATCTGACGTAGAATCTTCTCAAAATATTGAAAACTTTTGATAGTTACGCCTTTTGTCCTATAAATTAACCATCTTCATCTTTTTATTGACAGCCTATTTCCGTTCACTACTCCACTACTGGACAAAGGTCTCTTTCATCTCATCTTTAGACCCAATTCATAGCAACGTTCTTCACAAGATTGTCCTTCGATCCTTTGTAGTGATGGACTCCAAACGTACCTGATAGTTTTTTTAGGTCTCCCAGGATTTGACCCCCGTTTGATACAAACTTTAGAAATTAGGAACTTTTCAAATAGATTAATAAAAACGTCTTCAAAAAGATTTTTATTTTAAGTTGACCCCGTATGATTTAGAGCAAAAGTTAAACCGTAGTGGCAATAGGCAGACAACCAAGCATAAAGCTTTTATTGCATATCATCTTGCATAAAGTATAATTAATTAAACTGTAAACCTTATTAAAATAAAGTAATTAATTATATTTAACATAAAATCAGCCATATAATCTAGTGAACAGTGATTAACAGATCCAATGAGTTGAGCAGTAATTAAATAATAATTAGTTTCAATTGTTTGGGTTAATTGATAAGCTGCGTATGCATTATTAAAATTAATCAACATAACTACTAAATAGGTACCTACATAATTTTACTAAAAAAATAAATTTGAATTCAACCATTAAAGATAAGATAATAACTTACCAAACCAATTAATTTTATAAATTTTTTACTTACTCTCGGTACAGATTTTGTCCTTAGTGAGGTATTCCTGGCGATAGGTACGAAAAATTCTTCGATGAATCCATATCACAAAAGCTTCTCTTCCGCACATTTTATTCACATTCAGCATCTATATTTCAGTTCGGTTATAAGCAACGACCATTCGTAACATTTCAACATTCTTTGCCATAATCTTATATTTCAGCTATCCATGCAAAATGAAGTTATCATGTCGAAGTATGCTTCACATGCTATTCCTATTCTTAATCGAATTTCTGTATTTGGATAGAAATTTTCAGTGCGAATATTGCCCGGATATTTTAATATTAGGTCAATTACACTATTATACGAATGGAAGTAATAGTTTAAGCAAACCTTACATTTAAGCTCCAAGATCAAGTGTACATTTCTGACTAAAAGCCTTCGTATTTCCCCTATGATAGAGATCGCCAAGTAGATAAGATCTCTTTACTTGTTAGTTGATAAAGAAGTAACTCAATGATGATCAATATTGTTGGTGAGAAAGTCCTTCTACACTGCCATATTATTGTTATTTATACTGCGGTCTATGACTCAACTTTTTATACATACATTGGATCATTGACTGAAGAGTGGTGTACCTAGTTATAGGAATATATTGTGAATGATATTAGTATATTGATTCAAGTCGCTTTATCTATGCGTCATTGAGAAGCTCTTTTTGTATTTACCCATCACGGTGTGGGCAGAGTAAGCAGACCTTAAAATTTTCTCATAAAACCACTCCTATTTATTTTGCTTGTGACTTGGCCTTCCTCGACGACGGACTCGATGTGTTCACTGTTCAATTCAATTCATGGGCGACCAACGCCCTAGTCTTCAGTTACACATTTACATTCATGTTTATAAATTATTGATATTTTCTTTCTGAATGCTAACCGAGCATTGAACATCAGACAGCTACTTTATTCGAACTTTTATTAACCTATTAGATTTTTTATCACGAACCACAGTTTTTTACTCTTAGTTTGAGTAAATATTTGATTTCTTCTCTATTACAAAAATACAATAAAATATGCATTTATTCTAAATTTAATATGTATATATCGGAAAGCGGAAAAAAGAATTCGTAAGCCAGAGAGGTGCAGCTCAAATCATCAGAATTTCACAATGACATTTCAAACGACATAAGAATCGTTGAATCCATATTGCGAATGGCAAATAAGCCTAAGTAAAGACGATGTTGTCATTTGTTCGTGTGACTATGATAGTGGAACCATCTGCATATTTTAGATTGAGTTTTTTTTTCTTCAAATGAAATGTTATGACTCTCAAACCTTATAGTTTTGATACGAACAAAAAAGTAAAAAACATTCTTGTGTGAATCTCACATGGCTTTATGATTGAGATAAGAGTGTTGCTAGGCTCGCTGATAGTACTCGCCCCGGAGTGTTTCACTGGCAAACCGGGTCTTCTTGTTTCCTAAATAGGACATCGCGTCACATCACTCGGGACTAGTCGACTTAATTTATCTGTTCGATTCACTGCCACTACTTGTTCGGTTAGCAGCGTAGGTACAGACAATCCAGGCGCTGTTGTCTTAATATGCTTTATTTCAGAAGCCTTTCGTCACCACACTTTACAGACACGGGCTCGAAATAAAACTATATCTGTTAATCTATTTTTCTTTTTAGAGAGTGGCTCTCTTAACCTTGAACAGTTTTCCAGGAGTCCTTAGTCCCGTCTACTTTCAGATGCTCCTCAGCTACGAAATCTGACTTCTAACATGATTTTGTCGATCCTTTGTTTTTCATTAAAACATCGGATAAATTATTATGTTGCCTTTGTAGGTATTGGTAGTTAGTAACTCGAAGAGCTCCATGGAAAAGTTTGATATTTCTAACCATGTTTGTCGAAGAAACGTGTAACATTCTTCAATTTATCCACATCTCAAAAGCATCCAGTTGGTTGGATATTGGATTCCAGATGATAATCTATTGAATCGGGCTATTTAAGGCAAAATTTACTAACTACTGGAAATTCGAAAAGTTTGTTTTTTAACCAAAAACTATAGATTTTATTACCGTTCTTTAAATTTGTTTCCTTTTTCTTATTTTCTTTGTATTTTCCCAAACTTTTGTAAAAGTATTAGCCGACAGAATATTAGTCTTGTCCGGTCTTCGGGGTTTGTGATAATTTCGGCTGATTTTCGGTTAGAAGCTCGGCGCCTTCAAATTTGCTCTTAAATATTTTACTATTTTCTTTCGGTCCAATCCCGTCTGGGATCGTTTTTTAGCAACAAATACGAAATATGGTGGAAAATATCAAAACAAACAAGGAACTTTGTAAGTTGTAAATGTCTGATAGGATGAGAAACTATTTGATAATATGATAATCTGCCAGGATCTAACAAAACATGATTTACGAGAAAGATAAAGGGTCAATGCATTATTTTCATAACGAGCTACTTTCAAAAGAAATCGATTGGGTATCCACATTTAAAGCCGACAAATTCAACACTAACAAGAAACCGAAACTTCCTTAAGAAAATGTGAAGCATTTTTACATACAACGAAGTTAGGATAATAAAACACAAGAAGCTTAGTTCATTCATAGGTTATAAAGTAACTGATTCTATAGGAATATTATGTTTAGTACAATCCAGTCCTGTAGAGAGGTCCATAAATAATTACCATCTCCTCTCGCAGCCTACACATGTAACGATTACATTGACACAAGTGCCAGACGTATGAATTCTCACGATGTGCTTCTCTGCCATGGAAGTGCCATTGTCGTGGAAACATCAACCAATTATAATTTATATCGGAGAAACATAGGTGCTGTTTAGTTATCTCAATAATGGTCGCAGCTTCAAATAAAATTTAACGAGTCTGCAAGTTCTATATTGATGAAAGGATGTCCTATTCGTTTTACATTACAAGTAATGAAATTGTGTTGTCTCCGGTATGCTTTTTCTTCAACTTCCGATTTGTGTTGAAAAAACTTTTTGTCATCTCTTGTTTCCTCTTTTGCGTTCAACTGATTGATCTCGCCACCTTTTGTAATCCTGACTTTTTAATATGATTGCAACCCAACTCTTTTCACTTTTATGACGTACGTTTTTTTCTATAAATTGTCTTTTTTTAACAGCTTATCTAGTTCAGTTGATTTTTTTTACGATTTGCGATACATTCGTCAAACTTCTATAGAATATGGATTTTCCTTAGGAGAGATCGATTTTTATTATTGTTTTTACATACAGAATAACTCGAGATCGAGTGGAAGTCTTTTAAAAATATCGGAGAGCTGTTAAAGAAGTTTTTTTCTCCGGATTTGTATTTTTCTTCGTTTCGGTTCTAAATTCGTAAAGTGTTTGGTAGTGTAGCGATTTTGTGCCTGACTCGAACTGAGTTAGTAGGTTCGATAGTCTAAGTGATTAATTAGGTCATGGCTCATTTTGAATATTAAATTTTTATGATTTTTTCATTATGACGTAGACAATTTTCTACAGACACCTACAGTAACGTTTTCTGTTTTTCGAAATGTTTAAAAGTATATTGAAGCCTAGTTTTGATGCCGCTATTATTAATATTTTGATGTTAAGTGTTTTGATTCTGTTCTTTTCTTTCTCAGCCGTGTCCATCCCTGTTATTTCTACCAAGTTCTTACCATATTTTCTTTCAATCCTAATAAACCTAATTTTTCAGGTATAAGAGTGCATTTAAGTGCACGCAAAATCATATACGAATAAAATCATGAGAATTTTCTATGCGTTTCCTTAACAAACAGAAACAATCTTGTTGTTCAAACAAAATGAGGGAATTTACGGAAAAAGAGACATAAAAATATTGTTATTTCTTTATCCCTTTGACTTATTACTTTTCTATTTTTAAAGTTAACTGCCTTTTGAGGTAAGTTTATTGTTCAAAGTCCATTTCAGTAAGTATGTAGTATATATCATGTAGGTAGTTTGTTGAAGGCAACCAACCATTAATAACCCAACAACAATAAAATATAACGAGAGTCGCTGTATAACGACCATTAATATTGCGAGACGACATCTAAACAAGTTATAACAATGAGGAATGACTTCTGTTTTTAATAACAATTTATTTTACAATCGTAAATTTTAAAGTGCGTTTTTAATTAAATGTGGCCAATATGGTATATTGATAGTTTTACCGCATACTCGAGCCTTGTATTACAATTATTTATCGTTATTATAAATTATCGGTGGCGATTCTGGAATTTATCTAGACATAAGATAGTCATTATTTGTGTATGTAATGATGTTTTTTTTATTTAATAAATCTCTACTGTTTGTTATTACTTTTTAAGGTTAGTGTTCTTCTTTATATTATTTTTGCTCCTTTTCAGTTTCCTAATTGAAAAACAGTTGAAAAATGTTAAAAAATTATATTTTCAAATTTTTTTTGCAACATTATTAGACCAAATGACTACCACAATGCCTTGGCAATATACCAATCTATGAAATCTCCTTTTAAACCTACACGGAGGCAATAAGCACTCTCTAATGCGCTCAATCTCGCAACTCAATTACCAAATTCTAGGCACAAAAAGTCTCTGCATTTGAAACGAAGTGCCTCATGAAAATTTTAGGTATAAGATGGTACCACGCACCGCATTACAAACGGACGCCATACATCGGCTCACACAGCGGGTGCCAAGATGACTTGGTTGGGACATGTCATAAGGATGCTGAATATTTATTGGCCGAGGAGAGTGCTGTTCTTCCTCCCATCAGGTCCCGAAGACGAGGAAGACTTTAGAGCTTCGAAGCAGAGCTGAGGGATTTGGACATGGTGTGGGATTAGACATTTTCTTAACACCTCACTTATTTTCGCTAAACTCACTATTTTATAATGATGGATTTGAAGGAAGGACAGTTGTATTTTTATATATCTTGAGCGTTCATAAAGTCCAACTGCTTTCCTTCAAATACATCATATTGTTCTGTCATTATGTACCTTACGTTAATAAGTAGATGCATAAACCCAGCAACATAGGGGGCTTCCATTTATCACGTGAGCCCAAAAGGAGGAGGGGGGGGGGGTCTGTAATAATTCACGTAGGGGGAGGAGGGGCTAGTGAGAAAATCACGCTCATTTACTTTTTCTGATGAATTTAAAGAAACACAGACGAACTTTCAGAAATTTCAAAAATTGATTTAATTAAAATCATAAGTTTCGTAATTCTTTGTACTAAAAAAGTACACGCGATTTTCAGGGGGAGGGGGGGGGGAATTCTGAAATATCACCAGGGGGAAGGGGGGTCTAAAATATTGCAAAAAACGTCACGTGATTAATGGACGTCCCCAAAAAAAAAAAAGAAATGAAGTATATCCTCTGATCATATTATCGTGTTAACATAAAACAGTTTGACATATAAGTTTTCAGTTGTGTAAGTAAAATCATTATTCATGATTGTACGAATTTCTAAGGTAGGTAGGTATTCAATGCCGGTGTGAATGAATTAGTAGTCCATCTAATATGTCTGTAAATCTCCGGAGGAGCTCAAACCTCCGAAGATTGATGCGTAGAGAATTTTAATGAATACGTTGGTGTGTCTGGCGTATAAAATATGGTTTAATCAGAGTCTACACACATTGTAATTACACGAATTTCAATACAATTACAGCGCACATACGGCATTAATTGAAGGTATCCGTGTTGCCATATTACCGTGTTAATAGTTTTATAATAATATACGATATGGATAAAACACATTTGTATTCGTTATGCTGGAAACACTAAATTTATGTAAATATATTAAATAATAACCATAGATGTAATTTGTTTCCAATCGAAGACACATAATATGTATTAACCTATGATGTAACCATTTTAAGTAATTTGATAATCTTTTTTTTTTGTTCACTTAGTTTAATGGATCAAATTCTTTGACATAATTATTTCTTAATTATAAATGGTTACTTCACAAATTGCCTACACTACCATACATCATGGATGGAATCAGGATTGCATTGTGCATCAACTGTTTGGATTTTATAACGTATCTCTTAAATCTAAACAGTTGATGCACAATTCAATCCTGATTCCATCCATGATGTATGGTAGTGTAACTTGGACGTGGACGAAAAATCTGGAAGTTGGAATAAATGCTGTGGAAATGAGATCACTGCGTAGGATATGCGGAAAGAGACTGATTGATAAGGCGAGGAATGAGAATATTAGAAAGGAATGTGGAGTGAATGTTAGCGTAATGACTAGAATGAAAGTAAATAAATTAAGGTGGTTTGGGCATGTAGAGAGAATGACTAAAAGGATACATAAATCTGAAAGAATGGGTGCACGCAGACGAGGCCGACCTCGAATGACATGGTCCGACCATATCGGTTCAGTCTTAGAGGAGGGCAAAGTCAGGAGCAAAAGGAATAGAAGAGCATGTATGCGGCATGTTATGCGTTTGGAAGAAGCGAACGAGGTTTGTTTTGATAGGAAAGAATGGAAATCCGTACTCTCTGCCTACACCCTTCGGGAAACGGTGTGATGGGTAAAAAAAAACAAAACTTCACAAATTGAAAATAACTGATTATTGCGCCAAAAGTCTGCAGTTCATTCCTCAGCCGCTCGCCTATCGAGTGTAGCTTCTTTCAGTAGGTACCCTTATTTTGAGTTTCCGTGACATTTATACTGGCGTGAAGTAACAAAATTTTGTGTGGAAACGTGTATGGCTCCCCTACAGAATACTTCTGAAAACTCCGCAGCCCATACGATATTCCCGTAAGTTACATTAGTGTGTAAAGTTCGGATTAGAGGTGCCTACTGCGATAGTGGAGGTTGGCGCGGCGACCGAGCTTAGCGGCATCAATTTATAGAGGCAGATACCAGTTTTGTGTCTCGTGTCTCGGTCTCGCTCGCGAACTTGCCCTCATACAACACTTTTTGACAAGTAAGCAACCGTTTGAGAATCTTGACTGTTTCTGTCGCGGATCTCGGTCTAGCTAGAGTCTAGGTCGCGGCACGAATCGCTTAATACCTTTACTCTCTTTATTAGAACGCACCACCTACCACCTCGCCAATTCTTTACCTTTACTCTATCTCTCAATACTCACTTATTACAGCCTGCAAACGGTATTTCTGCGAAGTTCTTTGAAAATCAAGTTTGTGGTTCTCTTAGCAGTGCTTAGTTTCTCACTTTACTATTATATTTTTATAATAGGTATCTATTATAAAAATATTATCAGATTTAAGTAACTCGCAGGAGGCTATACTCTACGAAATCGAGAAAAATAGCGCATATTTTGTAGTGATGATGAACGAAATAAAAACTTTTCAAAATTTTTGTCGCCATAACTCATGGTTATGGAGATTTAGGACAAATATTTGAATCACCGTTTACTTCCATCGAATTATTTACCATGCGTTTTTTTATAATACGAATCCGTTGTATTGTGATTGGATGTATTTTTGTATGTCTTTTATCTGACGTATTCATCTGTCGCCTTGGACTGTCACTCAGACATTGTTCTGCCTCCGATATACCTGCTATACGTTTTATATTATATTCAAACATATTTGATAGGGGAATGTGATAATACCACACATCAATGATTCATTAAACTCATTCCTTTTGTATTTATAATGAAATTTAATTGGAGATCCACTTGTTTATTTAATAATATTAGAATATTTTTTTAAATGAAATCCTATTGTCACATTTTGCAGATTGTTCCAGGGCCGTAGCTATAAAATAGTTTCGGAGGGGGTTTAGCTTAGTTGTTCACTTGTGCAATGTGCAGTGAAAGAGTAAGTAGAACATAAACGGGTCACCGTACGTAACTGCAGATTTCTGGCAACAGTATTGGATTGTTCTAATAATTTGAATAATTATTGTTTACTTCAATATCTCATGCATCTATTTGGCGGTCTTCCAGCAAACTGTTTGTGGAAGCATAAGGAATGTGTATTATATTATTTTGTCCATACTCTAAAATAATGTGGTCGTGGCGTACAAACCTTTTTAAAAATTCAACTTACTTTGAATTAAAGTTGATATTCTAATGATTTTGACTTAGATTTAGTAGAGAAAAATTGTTGCAAGCTTTGACAAATCATGTTGGGTTTGCCAGGTATTAAAATACAAAAGTTTTTAATTACAAAAGTTCTCAATTCAAATAAATCGATTCATCATGTTGTCAAACCATAGATTATAAAAAATAGCTCCGTATCTAATTTAAACTAGAATACACAATAGGTAGTTGTCTGTAAATGAAGCAGTATTTACGTATCAGTGATTTTGTCTTCGTGTTTTTTGTACGTCTGAATAATTATTATCCGCGTGACGAATTCAAACCTCGTCACATTGATACGAGTGACATCTGACATTATTCAAATTCATTTTGACATTTGAGATCTAGTGTTACCTCTACAAAATATCATAGCATAATATGTTCAATAATAAAAATAACTATAAAAAATGTAGGTAATACCCGGGTTTCGACTCCACATTTTAATAGCTCAGTTATGTACCTGAATGAAAATATAATTTTATTTTACATATTATGATTGTTTTGTCGATAACTTGAATGTATTCTTATGTATGCCACCGACTTCGCCAGCCTAGTGGCAAAGGCGCCGACTTTAGATCAAGAGGTCCCGTGTAAGATCCCCGATTCGTCATTTTCTATGTGTTTGTTCACATAAAATTTCTACACGGAATGAAAACGTTGCAACCCATAGCAGGGAGATCCCTAAGAGTCCCCAATGATGAGATAAGAAGAACCTGCAATGTCGATGACATCGAAAGATGGAGTAGACAGAGAAGAAGGTTCTGAAGGGACCGTATCTAAAGGATGGAAGACAACAGAATAGCTAAGGTCGTGATGCAAAGGATTCCAGATGGACGCCTGCCACCAGCGCGTCCCTCAAAAAAATGGAGAGAAAGCTGATGCACTTCATCATCACACGGGTCCCATTTGACCACTTCTTAAACATTTCGTAGATCTTAAGAAAGAAGAAGAAGAGTTAAAATCGCAATGAAAGGATGAGGTAGAAAACAGATGACGTGGCACAAGAAAAAGCACTTAAATGAAGATGGGCTGGTCAACTGAAGAAAGAATAGATAAAGAAACTCAATTACCGAAACAGACTGCACTTTGATGATTACGGGCGGGCTTTAACCCATTATAAAATAAATTCTCTTGAAAATCGACGCATCATAGCTGACCTTGTCTATCTTCACCAAATAATAAACAACAGAATAGACAGTGCAAGTCTGCTGGGTGCTCTGCCATTTCACTGCAGCAGTAGACCGCAGCGTCAGCCTGCTCTCTTTTATGTGGAGCCTTTCAGAACAAATTACCACCAGAACACATTCATAAACAGAGCGTGCAACAGTTTCAATAGAAAATATATGGATGTTCCTGAATTGGATCCCTTTTGTAGTTCTGTTAAGAGGTTCAGGAAAAGGTTGGTGGCAAGGTCCATTCAGGGAGCATCCCAAAGTGAACCTCGTGAGAGATGATCGCTGTCATGGTGTACCGGCGTGTTATCGACCTATTCACAGACTTACGGACGAGACAGACTGTTTAGTACAGACTATCCGACACTTGACCCCTTAGGACAAACTGACTGACGAACCCTTACAGACATTGACTATACAAAATAATCTCCTAGCCCTCCTTCCTTCCCCCTTCATTCCCCACCCTTCCTTCCCGATTAATATGAAAGTGGAATCTGTCATGTGGTGAAATGGGCTGATGTACAGATGTCAAGAAGAGGAGAGGTGATGTACACATGTAGATGTGGACCTCACAGATCTGAATCACCCCACAGGTGATTGTAATTGTTACGTAGAATCTTCTTACTTAATATCGTGGAGACACTTCCTACCTTGATGGAATGGATGACGATGAAGACCTCTCTGCCAATGCTCACCTGAGCCAGAAGATTGTGAGTTGCAGGCTTCCTCTATGGTCATCACTGGCTCCAACAAGATTCACCATCTGGGTACACTACGGCTAGCTTTACGATGACAAACAGAATTGTCCTCGTATGGTTCTTAACACAGAGCATGAGACACAATGGTTCATTGATAAAGTTCTTAGATATTATTCTCAGATAAAGTTCTTAATTAAAATTCTCAATAAGATTCTCAGGGGTCGTGTAAGTTCGTAAGTAAGCAAGAATAAGGCTCTTATGAACACTGAGTTAAATATAAAAGTCACTTTCACAGTTTCAAGTTTTATTTCAAAAAAAAACACACGCACAAAGGTTTACAATGTTCAAGAAAGAGAATTATATTTTAACAGGAAAAACTTATTGTTAACTTGTAATATTATTTTTGGAGTTCGTAAAATTACATACAACTCTATAAATTAATTATTTTTATCGAACAGTTCTATATTCGCTAATACACTTAATGTTCGTATCAACAATCTTTAAAAATGCCACTTCGATGATTTTAAAATATAACCGAAAATGATTTACAATGATAAATTACGTATTTTCCATCGAACGGAATCAATACGAAAAATCGATAGAACCGGACAACAGGTGGGTACCACACACGTCTTATCCGAGACTGTTGGTGGCGCCGACTGATTACGTGACGCGCATACAGGTCAATGCGCGGGTATCCACTGGGGTAGAGGAGAGGGGAAAGAGACCTTTCTATGCAAAGCGAAGTGGGTATAATGAAGTTAGGTACATACATTCTCAGAATCTATACTTAACAGTATTGGAAATTATCAATTATATTTGCAATACGACACTCTCCTCCAAGTTACTCAAAGCAGAAAAAAAATCAATAAAAAAAAGAAGGCCTGAAGCAGTATACAGCATTAACCATAATGGTTCAATCAGGACTTACCAAAAAAAAAATTAAAAGAAGAATATTCAAGTGTTTATAAGACTGCGGGTAGTAAACTAGTATGCAACGTCATCAGGCATTGTTGTTAAAAAAAAATACATAAGTAACAACATTCTTAAAAAAAAATTATCAAATTAAATTTTTACAAATAAATTAGTTGACCCGCCCTAATAAGGAATACCATAAGTTTTTTGTTATGAAGAATTGGTTTAGCGAAAACAATCAAAACGTCAAAAGAGAATTCTAATCTTTGACGCGACCGATGCTAACATCGTACAGTACATGTCATTATTGATATATGGAAATTAGTGATGCTATACAATACACAAATTTTCTAGAGAAAATTTCTTTACTCAACAGCTGGTTTATAACTTAGTACTCATCTCTTGTTATATTTTAATTCAACAATAAGTCAATTCATTCTTAGTGAGAGGAATTATGGAACAATTCTTGATTGACTCTGAAGTAGGCCTTTATAGAATATAGTTATAAATTGACGCCTCCAATTAGATCTTTTCAAACTTGAGAATTTACCAATCTGGTTGTGCTACAACAATCATGACTCCACTTATTAGCAACAATACCAGCAATTCAAGACCAAAGGCAACTCTTGGTTCACTTTTCCGGTACAATAGGTACTAATAATATTTTACTCTAAGGTAACACAATTAAATTTACAATACGAGTACTATTTTTCTTTGAGACCAGTCGGCATAGTCCAACTTTTGGTTTTAAACATTAGTTTTAAAGAGGCGGATATGGTCAACAGGCACAGAAATGTAAGAATGAAATTTCAAAGCAAAATTGAATAAATACAAGAATTTAGAACATAGTACACTATATCTATTACGACACGTATAGAAAATTAGAATAAGATTGATGCTTGTGTCATGAACCTAACCTTGATCTGTGAATACAATCATTATTTAATTAGTACAATGAAACATAAAAATTTACAGACAGTTTATACAAGTTTGAGCAACACACACATACTAATCTAACGCTTTCTATTCATTCATCTACTTACATATCCTTCTTATATACCAACAAAAATTTGTGCACTATTATTTACCTCTTTCATTCTTCTTGTGCTGCAAACCTGTACTCCGTCAAGGAATACAATTATTACCCTATTTTCAACGAGAATTTACATTCACAAGCAAGTCAAGCCAAGGACACATGATCAACTGCAAGTACATGGTTAATATAAAAAACATATCTTATCATAACAGGTACATAGATAATTTTCTTAAGACTAATAGACCCTAGTTGCGTCATTTAGGTATTTTTAAGTTGAATTTAAAAAGGCCATGCCAGGATTCAAAATGTAATCCTGGTTATCACTGTTTATTTTCACTTTTAACACTGGTTTTCACAATTTTATGTTTAGGACGCTGCCTAACTGAACATTTATAGATACCTAATTTAAATTTTGACAGGAAAACTGTTTTATTGTGCAATCAACCGAGTCCACCAGATCTATAGAAGTACTTATGCTAAAGTTTCTGTTTGCCCAAAGTATTACAGAATAACGAGGATGAATTTCTCGTGCTAGCAGAATTCGTAGGTGTTCTAGAATTCTATTACCGAAGGACGCCATTCAAATTTTATTTATAGAGACAAAATTGAAAAAATTCTCTAGACTTAACTAGACATTTACTATTAAGACTCTAAGTGACAAATAGGCGTCCCTTTTGTCACGTCATTACACTATATACCGATCGGTGCTTATTTTTATATATTAGATACGACGAAATTACGCTTACAGAATATACCGTGTATTCAAGGTGAGGCTTCAAACGAGAGTTGACTCTTTCCTTATTCTAGGTACGGTTTTTATGACTACGGACTTATTTTTATTATTTTATATACATACCAGACTCACGTAACTCTACACACAGGTGTATGAGATAATTGATTTGTCTGCTAATTGACTAATACATGGAACCTATTGTAAGTTGGCCGAACTATAGTGTGATAATTATTGAAATTAATTTCAATCAGAATAACACAATTATTGGAAAATAATTCTTTAACTATACCATATTCATAGGTATGTTAGTATCATACAAAATTTAACATAAAACACCTGGTCTAAGTGAGACCACTCTACTACCAACGGATTAACGGATTTGACGCTTTTGCGTAAAATAATTGGTTAGTTAATCAGGCTTAATTAACAATGGAGTCTATTCTAAGCCGAACATAAGGCTGTGGCGCTAAATCTCTGAATTTCTTCATTCAGGAGGTACACCAATTTAAAAAAAAAACTAACCCAAACAGGTCTTCCTAGACTAACAGGATCACTGTTGCCAAGGGGAACTAAGATATTCTCTAGGTTGAGTTCATGTTCACAGAATAATCAAACCTAGTAGAGAATATTATAATAAATGAACTATTGTTTCATTCTAAACATGATCACAGTTTAGAATAATAGTTGAGGGTTCACTAGCTTGAGTTCATGATCACAGAGACACAAGACTTCTAGGGAACTTTCTATAACTAAATTACCGGTTATTTTCAAGACCAATAATTCTTTCCTTCATACCTTTGACACAAGTACATAAGGAGAACTCAAACGATCAGAGTGCATATTAGACTTTCTGTCATGCATCTAATCTCTTTATACTAATATCTTATACTATCTAAGGCTCAAGACTTTTAGTCTTAAACAACTCTAAGGGTAAATAAACATAATCTAGGCCTTATTTTACAGTCTAAAGACTGAAGAAATTGGCATACTGCTAATTTTTTACATAACAAGACTTTATTTTATATGAAACAAAAAAAATAATAACAAGGGAAGGATGCTTCATTCCGATATGGTTTTCTTTAAAACGTAGGTTACTCCTTTAGCACACATCTGAAGCATCAAGTCAATTAAGTGCAAAGGGCCTACAAGGTTGATTGCTGGTACTATAGGACAGCTGTAGACCAGGTCAACCGATTTCACTCCTTTGGATAGTCGACTGAAGGTCGAGTCCTCGAGTACACATGGGGTATCTCAGTTGGGTATGTATTTCCTAGGAAGGATAATACTTAAGAATTTGAATTGTTATTCAACAATAAAAATTTTAACTCCTACTCGCAGTTTACATAACAGGGTGTCACCGTAAAAATGTAAAACTACTTGTGTTCTTGGCCAGCTCTTATGGCTTGGCACAAAGACTGTCACGTTCAAGGGGTATATTTATCATTAAGTCTTGACAATATCTTTTATGTGGAATTTTCCTATATACGGGCCGTCGGCGTCCTGTAATTCGAAAACTGTGTGAGATAATTTGTTCACAACAATACACTTAATGAACCGGGGTGCAAGCTTTTTAGAAAAGTATTGGCCAGCATTGGATTGTTGGAAACTCCTTCTCCAGACGACCTGACCAACATTAAGGGATAAGTCTTTTCTACGAAGATTGTAACGAGCAGCACTTTGATGAAAAGCCTTTACCAACGAACGGGAGACAGATTCATAAAACTTTTCTAGGTGCGAGATGTCAGTAAGGCGTTGTTCTATAGGGTCTGTTGTGTCTGACGGAAAAGGTTGGTTGACTTGAAGGGGCCTATAAAAAGAGGCGTGAGGGACACTTTCGAATCCAAACATTAAGAGGTGGGGGGTGTGTCCGGGCGATATTCATTGTAGAGTTAAGACAAGAACATATCTTAGGCAAATAAGTACACCAGTCGCGTTGATTTTCTCCAACCATCATTGCGAGTAACGTGACTACTGTTTGATTGTATCTTTCCGATACATTGTGCTGGGGATGGAAAAAGGCGTTATAACGGAGATCTTTAATACCATAGGATGCAAGAAAGGAACGGAATTCTTGCGAGACAAATTGCTTTCCGTTGTCCATAATCAATATCTTGGGAACAGAGAAGGGAAGAAAGATGTGATTTTCCAAAAGTTGGATTACGTTACGGGAGGTAGCCGATCTTAAGGCAAAAGTCCACAAAAATTTTGAAAAGTTATCGACGACTGTAAGGATAAAAAGATTTTTCTTAAGGCTGAGGGGGAAGGGACCTATAAAATCTAAACTGATTGACTCAAGAGGTCTTGTCAAATTTTTCGGAAATGTGGAAATACCTTGGGGGCCTTTATTGCTGTGTTTATAAGCTTTGCAACGTTCGCAGTTGGAAACAACCTGTTTAATGAGTGATAATAGACCCTTGGCATAATAAGTACGAGAAACGAATTCAAAAGTTTTCTGAACGCCAGGGTGACAATGTTCGTTATGATTTTCGTTTATAAGCTTTAATATATGACATCGGGGAACTACTAACTTCCATAAGTGAGGTGAACTATTTGAAATGGGATCCTTTTTGTACTTGCAGTATCTATACAGGTGACCATCGTTTATCATGTAATTTGGGAAACTCTGGGGTTGTTTTTCACAAGAAGAAAATAATTTATTATAACTAGAATCTGTAACGTTATTGAAAGGTTCGGGAATAGAAATTGCTGCAATTGGGAGCCTACTCAAGCCATCAGCGAGATGATTCTCACAGCCACGCTTGAATACAAAATCAAAATCATATTGGGATAATCTGCAGGCCCAGCGGGCAAGGCGGCCGCTTGGTGATGAAATTGAATTTAGATACTTCAGGCAACCATGGTCACTCATGACTGTAAAACGTGTCCCTTCTAAATAACTCCTAAAATGATGAATCGAGTCGACTATCGCTAACAACTCGCGTTCTGTGGTACTGTAATTCTTCTCTGGGGGGGAGAGTTTCCTGGAATGATAAGCTATGATATGTTCCACGCCGTTAGCATCCTTTTGAGAAAGATAGCTTCCCAAGCTGACAGCGCTCGCGTCGGTGGTAAGGATATAAGCTAAATTGTAATCTGGGGGCTTCAAAATCGGTGCTGACGTCATTAATTCTTTTAAAGTGTTAAAAGAAACTTCAGCCTCTTCTGACCATACGAACTTACGAACGTCATATTTGTTACTGGTTAATTTAGTGAGGGGGGAGGCTATTCTAGAGAAATCTTTAATAAAGCGACGATAATAGGCCATTAGCCCAATAAATGCCCTAACTTGCTTGCTGTTTGTTGGACGCGGATAATTTAACATTACTGATACTTTGTCTGGGTCTGTTTGTATCCCATTACGGTCTATTACATGCCCTAAATACTTTAAGGTGGACTTACAAAATTCTGACTTACTTAGTTTTATAGTTAAGTTGGCCTCCTTTAATCTTGACAGGACAATACGTAGGGTTTTTAAATGGGACTCGAAATCTCTAGAGCAAATCAAAATATCGTCTAAATAGCACAGTACTGAATTCCCCAAATCAGGAAATAGGGTGTCCATTAGTCGTTGCATTTCGGCGGGTATGTTGCGCAATCCGAACGGTGTCACTTTGAAATGGAAGAGCCCGCGGTTCTCTACAAAGAAGGCCGTTTTTTCCTTACTAGATTGTTCAAGCGGCATTTGCCAAAAGCCTAAGCTAAGATCTAGAGCTGTCAGGTATTTGGTATCACGCAAGTTATCCAATATGTGATTGATGTTCGGTAGTCGGTAACTGTCGGCTTTTGTCACCTCGTTAAGCTTTCTGGGATCGAGAACCAGTCGACCGCTGCCGTCCTTTTTTGGAACTATGAATACATTATTTAAATAGGGTGACCGTGAGGGTTCGATTACATCCATTTGTAGCATGGAGTCTACCTCTCTGCAAAGTTGTTCTCTACGGACGTGGGAGGCCGGGTATGTACGTTGTCTCACTGGCGCACAATTTCCTGTGTCAATCTTATGGCTAACTAAATGGGTACGTCCGAGACCTACCTTCTCAAATGCTATTTGGTCGAACTCGGTTATAACTGATTCTAAAATTAATTTTTGATTAGCAGAAAGGTCTTCTATTGAATTTAAACATCGAGGCATGCTTGTAACGGAGCTAATGTGACACGACGGTTCAGCATTTGATTTACTGTTTGGAAAAAGAGGAGGTACTAACTGTGATTTTTCTAAAAACGGTGTGCCCAAAATGAACTGTTCGGCCAAGGAAGGAGCTATTATGAATTCTGTCATTAATACTTTCTCATTGAAACACAAGGGAAGTGTAATTTTGCCGATAGTAGGTATTGGTGAGTTGTCGACACTGCTAATATTCGTGGGAGAATACGTGGGAATGAAACCGACTTCTGCAAATGATTGATATAGGTTCCCCCCGAGAAGATTGACTGCTGCTCCACTATCGAGTAACCCACGGTATTGTAAATGAAAAATTTTAAAATGTAAAAATGGTCGACGATCACTGGCATTGGAAATTTTTACCGAATTTACCTGCAAAGTATTATAGAATAATTTGACACAGGCAATCCATGCTTTTCTCTCTTTTACGCAGGTTGTATTATCCGGAGAGATTCTAGCAGGACCGCCTACACGTTTTTTTGTTTACTAAATGACGGGGGTGGACGAGAGAAATCCGGCACAGAAGTATTAGAAGAATTTTTGGATCGATTGAAAACTGAACGATTGATTGGAGCAACCGTAGGTCTTTGTGGGGTTCTACAATTTCGTGCATAATGTCCCATTTTACCACACTGGTAACACTTCACCGCAGGAGAAAGAGGTTTTCTAAATTGAACAGGGTTTGGTGGTCTAATATTTATACGAGGAGGACTCTTCACCGAACGCTGTGGGAGGGCTACCGTAATGGTTTCTAATTCTGTACATAATTGTTCTATCTCTTGAAGAGTCGAGGGTCTTCCCGCTACCAAAGCACTCGCATAACGTGAGTCCAATCCACGCTTTATGGATTTAACCAATTCTGCACCTCTGAAGGGGGATTCCAAAGATTGGTTCAGTATGACTATTCTAGAAATGAAATCTCCTGCGCTCTCTAGAGGTAGTTGAACAGCTGTTAAAACTTTTACTCTTCTCAAGCTATTTGCGTCAGGAGTATCAAACCTTTTGATGTATGCTTGCTTGATCTCTGACCATGGCCGATTTGTAAAATTGGAAGCTCTATGGAAAGTGAGAGCTCGTTCAGCAATGAACTCAGGCAAGGAACTGCCCAATGCCTCTATAGGGTAATTTCTTGAGATGGCTACTTCTTGTAAACGTGTGAAAAATTCGCGAACGTCCGATTTTCCTGAGAAATGTTCAACGGGCCATGATGAAAAGTTAGTTGAATGAGGCACTGTCCTAACATGGCGTGTTTCAGCAGGTAGTTCAGTAAAAGAACTAGGTTTGGCTGATAATGTATTAGGCAATGGTTCCTTTTCTGCGGAAGATTCCGAACGTAATAGATTTGTGACGGGTTCATATTCTGAACAGGAGGCGGCTGTCTCTATGCCGGAAGAAGAAGAGGAAGAGTTGGTATTCAATCCAGCATTGTATTCCAAACATTGTCTTCTAAGAGACAATAAACCCGCGGTGGGTTCTATCCCTCTTTGTCTCAACGCTTTTGACAATGTCCTAGAGTTAGACTTGTCCACTCTAGGTATCAAGATGTCAACGGGTTCCATTGTAGCAAAAAAATCCAACGAAGAAAGAAAAGGAAGAACAAAATTTATTCAATAATCGCGTATATTGTGGAGGAGGACTTTCTCTTCAAATATTTTTAAAACGAAACTTATCAATTACGGCAACGTAGGTATTTAATTGTATAACAATTGATGGATTGTTTCTATAAGCTTTCAAATGCATATTATTCATAGGCAAATTTCTAAACAATCAGCTGTTGAGCGCACGACGAACACTATTCTATAATACGAAGAAAGTATGTATACTGAATACACACACAGGTAGGTAGGTAGCTATAAATTTCAAAGTCGCCGAATGGTTAGGCCTTGACAACACACAATGCACTAAGGTATAAGTAAGTAGGTAAGTATAGCTTTTAAACCCGTGCAGTGAAGGGCCTTGGCTAATATACGACACACTGAGGTATAAGTAAGTATGTGAAACTGCCTCGTGTCATTCCTACACCGTATGAATTCGAGAGCGCGCGGACCAAGTTTTTACGAGAAATCGGGATTCCTTTTCTATAGCCGGTATCATTTGTATACATAAAGAAAAAAAATCGCGGCGAGTTGGTCGTTGACCTCGGCTATACACAATACTCTTGGGTATGTATAGGTAGGTATTCTAGCCCAGTGTGGGGAGAGTTTGTCCTTGGCCGCTTCCTGTGCCAACAGGTAGATTCGCTTCGCGACAGTTTATACACACACACACACAAACATGTTTCGGCGCGGAATATTTGACAAAACAAAAAAATAGTCCAGGGCTGGTTTCGTTTGTTGACTAATGAAATGTTACCAAAATTTTCTCGAAAACTAAACTTAGAAAAATTATTGCTCGTCTAATTCTTTGATCATCGACCTTCGTTAGAGAAACAACAAGAAGATTTCTCAAAAAAAAGGAGAGAGAGAAAAAATTATTTTGTTCATATGTGGACAACAATTCTCGCTCTATTTTCTACCGCGTATGTGAATTGAGAGAAGAAAAGGAAGATGTATGTGAAGTACTTATCTGAAAATATTTCTTCCGAGAATATTTATTTATATAGGGCAGTATTATTTTTGACAATTCACTTCGTGACATGCAACACTTGCAGTATACACAAAAGCAAACTTCTATATAGTGCGTTTTAAAAGATTTATAACTTGAGACGCCTCAATATAGGTCGAAAGCAGAGAAAAAGAACACCGACGTTGAGAAAAAAAAATAGGTCACCTAAGCAATCTTTGTTAAGAGAGTATAATGAACGAGAGAAGAAAAATTTATAAACTTGGGACGGCCCTGGCAGTTTTTAGCAGAATTCTTTCCATTTCATGGTTCTAGAATATACGCTGTGGCGAGGTACGAGTGCGGGTTGAGGGGAGGGAAGCCAGCGCAGCGGGCCGATTTAAGCTCCGCCCATTAATTCGTTACAAAACTACCCACTTACTTTGGTTACAACGGTTTTTCGCGGTATTTTCCTAGAGAACAAAGGAATGCATCGAAATATCAATTCTCGAACAAAATATGGACAGTGGACTGCACAAAAACATTACATATGACAATAATTAATATTCAACAGTCAGTTTTTCCCGTCAAAAGGATACCTTAAAAGTTTTTATTTTTAGTGTTCATTTATTCTTGATGCTATAATTGATTGGAGATGGATTGACTTACTTGATGCCATCACGGACGGGCGCCAAATTGTCATGTGGTGAAATGGGCTGATGTACAGATGTCAAGAAGAGGAGAGGTGATGTACACATGTAGATGTGGACCTCACAGATCTGAATCACCCCACAGGTGATTGTAATTGTTACGTAGAATCTTCTTACTTAATATCGTGGAGACACTTCCTACCTTGATGGAATGGATGACGATGAAGACCTCTCTGCCAATGCTCACCTGAGCCAGAAGATTGTGAGTTGCAGGCTTCCTCTATGGTCATCACTGGCTCCAACAAGATTCACCATCTGGGTACACTACGGCTAGCTTTACGATGACAAACAGAATTGTCCTCGTATGGTTCTTAACACAGAGCATGAGACACAATGGTTCATTGATAAAGTTCTTAGATATTATTCTCAGATAAAGTTCTTAATTAAAATTCTCAATAAGATTCTCAGGGGTCGTGTAAGTTCGTAAGTAAGCAAGAATAAGGCTCTTATGAACACTGAGTTAAATATAAAAGTCACTTTCACAGTTTCAAGTTTTATTTCAAAAAAAAACACACGCACAAAGGTTTACAATGTTCAAGAAAGAGAATTATATTTTAACAGGAAAAACTTATTGTTAACTTGTAATATTATTTTTGGAGTTCGTAAAATTACATACAACTCTATAAATTAATTATTTTTATCGAACAGTTCTATATTCGCTAATACACTTAATGTTCGTATCAACAATCTTTAAAAATGCCACTTCGATGATTTTAAAATATAACCGAAAATGATTTACAATGATAAATTACGTATTTTCCATCGAACGGAATCAATACGAAAAATCGATAGAACCGGACAACAGGTGGGTACCACACACGTCTTATCCGAGACTGTTGGTGGCGCCGACTGATTACGTGACGCGCATACAGGTCAATGCGCGGGTATCCACTGGGGTAGAGGAGAGGGGAAAGAGACCTTTCTATGCAAAGCGAAGTGGGTATAATGAAGTTAGGTACATACATTCTCAGAATCTATACTTAACAGTATTGGAAATTATCAATTATATTTGCAATACGACAAATCATACATCAGCGTAAAGACAATGTAATAATAAGAATTGTAATTAGTGTGAATTAATGTGAATAATTGGGATACACATATGTAAATGGCATTATAAAAATGTAAATGAAATATTGAATATTGTAAACTTAAAAAAGCTGTCTGTCCAATAAAAGAAAAAAAAAAGAACCTTGAAGCTGCGTCCGAAAAACAAGGGGATGCCACAAACAAGATGGTATGGTGTATGAAGAAAGTGACGGGACAACAGTGGGGCATGATGGCTACCGACAGGGGACTGAAGAAGTTAGGAATGAAAGTCCAAAACTGGACTTTAGAGGTATGATGATGAAGATGAACATTGCTTAATTCAATAATCATACATTTTAAACTTGAAATATTAATGTTTAATTGGATAATTTGATAAAATATAAGTCCAATAAAAATGTCATGTTCTCGAATATTTCAACTTATGTTGATGGTACGTTAATTTTATTTAACCTAATACCCTGATTTGGAATGTGGGTAATGTTAAACTTAAAATAAAAAACAAGATAGAATATTTTTATTGCACTTAAAATCGGTATATATACCTACTTATGGCGCTTTATGGGAATAACTACATTTCATAGGAAATTATCGAATAAACTATTATCACTTTACTTTAAACTATAAAGATTTTTTATGCCTGATATAAAAACCAATAGGCCCGGATATTTTACTTAAATTAATTAAAATTATTTATTTTTCAATTCTAAGGTATTTTTTTTTATTCTAAATTACATATTAAGTGTTCACATAAATTTTCATATTATTTGTCCAAGAAACGTGTTTGATAAAGTTTAAAAATTAACCGTATTTTTAATCACCTGTACCGTTCCAAAAAAGCCATAAATCCGTTTGGGCAGCGTACAATTATTAATAAAGCCGACACCATTGGCAATTCTTTAGATAAAAATGTTTTATAAAAAACGTTATGGCACCTGCATGTATATTATTTTTTAATCAGAGTGTTGTATTGCGGCTAAATAGATGTCGATTGTTCGTATTTCACATCGACCATCGACAAACGCTCATAAAAAAACTATTTCAAACATTTCATGATTTATTTATTTTTATTTTGATGGATAATGTCAAAGTAGGCGCTTTTATTCGAACTATAGTGCTCGAAATTCAATTCGACCATAAGTAATTTAGATTAAAAGTTCAAACAATATTAAACTATTCTCAATTTGACCACAGATAAAAAAATAAAATGTGCGTCTGTGTCAATGTCAAATACATCGAAGTGTGTGTGAGTATCAAATACATAACATTACAGTAGTGTTTTTAATGTTTATTTATTGTATTTTATATACAATTTTTTTTTAAAAATATTAGCATTCGCCACTTCTTTGTGTAAATTTTAAGTGTGCAAAATTTCATACTCTTCCGTCCTCGCAATTTCCATAAAAATAGTCACGAAGATTTTACTTCACGTATTAATATAAAGATTATCTCATGTCTTCATCCTACAAATCAAAATATTTTAATACTCCTTACGATAATCAAATTTTAATATACATTATTTGATAAGCTTGCCTAACCAAATCTTGGTATACGGAATTATGGATTTGATGCACTTAAGCATTTTTGCCAATT
The DNA here is from genome assembly GCA_963576905.1 of Mystacides longicornis. NCBI lineage: Eukaryota > Metazoa > Arthropoda > Insecta > Trichoptera > Leptoceridae > Mystacides > Mystacides longicornis. Next base: position 18,021,533 of record OY756427.1, on the reverse strand, counting down.
GTCACTTGGCTAGCGCTCTGCTGAGAAACACTGTCTTTTCTTCTATTTCGATGTGAAAGTTGAGTGCTTCGGTAATATGTAAACTTATACGAATCGTTCAATTGTTGTAGATTTATTTTTACGGTGAGATAAATACATTCTATACAAAGGTGTCAGTATAGCCGGTGGAACTTATTGCCCGAGGCATTTTTTTCCAGTCAACCTGTCCCGTCCAACCTGAGACGGGCCAACCTCTGGTAGAAACTTCAAGTGAAAAAACACTTAGAAAATCTGTGACCCGACCAGGAATCGAACCCGGAACCTCGTGATCTGAAGTCCACCCCTTTACCTCTAGGCTACCGAGGTCTACATACAAGATACACTGTTCACTGTGACCACAATATATACACGTTTGTTTTTAAAAATCCATAAATTAAAAAAAAATGTATGTACGTAAACCAACGTTTGAAAATGTAATATATAAAAATGTTTTTTTTTCGATGTTCGATGATCGCATTAACATCACTTCTGTACAATCAACAATAAATAGCAATCGAATAGGTGTTTTATTGATATTTGGTGTAGTTATTATGTCTGTATTGAATCTTCTTATAATTAACGGGATGTAACTTACATGCCTACATACATATTATCCGACTGACTAGCATGTACTGTTTAACCTAAAGGAAACCTAAAAGGAAGAATAAATCAACATTCTAACACTTATTTGAGAATTTATTCAGCTTTATTACCTTATTTATATATATAGTGAGGTGCTGAATATTATCGACTAACTATTTCCATAGTTGGCTTCCGTTGGTTGGCAAGAGATTTGCAGTAGACTCTTTGATGTTGGCGATTGTAAAGACCGGAAAACATTTTTATACAGGCGTTCATGGATTTTGGAGTCTAGCCATATACCAAACCATCAAATCCAAACATTTGATGCGCAATGTTGTTCTGATACCAACCTTGATGAAATGGGCGTGAAGCTTATTCTCCAACTGAATAGCACCCTGATGGGAATAAAACTTGGACATGGACAGAAAATCTAGAAGACGAAAATGCGATGAAAAAGACTGATTGATAAGGTGAGGAATGATGATGTTAAAGGAATGTGGAGTGAATGCTAGCGTAGTGACTAGTATGAACTGAGGTGGTTCGGGCATGTTAAGAGAATGAACGAAGAAAGATCAACAAAATGTTTAATAAATCTGAAACAATGGGTGCACGGAGGCGCGGCCGACTTATAGTAACGTGGGCTGATCATATCAATGACGCCTTAAAGGAAGGCCAATCAGGAGTAAAAGGCATAGAAGATAATGTGTGCGGAACGTTATTCTCTTGAAAGAGGTTTGTCTGGAAAGGAAGGAATTCAGGTCCGTACTCTCTGCCTACCCCTTCCGGAATACGGCGTGGTGGAAAAAGTTAATCCCAAAAGAGGTTATTACTGGTTAATGCTCATAGCAGACACTTTTTAAGGTATACGTCTATTCTATCTTTTTACTGAAGTACTTTCTTTATTTCTTCATGAGTGCCATACTGTTGGTCCATACCAATGCCATACCATATGAATGTGTATCCTGGCATAAAAAAACAACAACATAAAATTAGGTACACTTTCCCGGTAAATGTTTGCGGTAGATCATATGTAATACCTATGTATATTGGTAGTACTCTAATGCACTAATCACGCAAACTATACCAATACGTTTTGCCGAGGTCATCCTGAATCGCAGGGTTTGTTTAAAACTTATTCTAAGGTCTACTAAATTTACCAAAAATGGACCTCTTTCAAAATAAATAAGCTAATATAAAAACTCACTTTTTATAAAGATCTCCAGTAGAAGATAGATAATAATCAGGGACCCATAAGCCAGCGTGGATTTGACTGATTTTAATAAAAAAAAACTCTTCTATACATACATAGGTGTCAGTATAGCCGGCGGAACTTAATGCTTGAAGCATTCTCTACCAGTCAACCGGTCCCGTCCAATCTGAGACAGAATTCCAACCCCGAGTAGAAATTTCAAATGAAAAAAAAACACATTGAAAATTTCTGACCCGACCGGGAATTGAACAATTTAATAATCCGTTGTTTTAAACCATTCCTTTTATATAAGCTGTGCTAGATTCGAATGGGTGGAGTATTATCATCTTGTTTGTTTATTTGGAAACATCAAGCTACTGTATCATTGAAAATGTAATTTAGTAAATTATTTCTCTTACAATCTTATTAATATGTGCTTGATACTTTACCCATAATAAGTTTTTTCTAAATGTACCTATGTCGTATTCTGTATTTGGTTAGCACCTAGACTTAAAAATTAATTTGCACCTTACAACAAAGATAAATAAATTAACGGACTTATTTCTTAATTAATACCGGAATATTTCCATGTTATATTATTGTACATGATTGTATACATTCAACATACATACCGGACATTACCAATAAACGGTTTGTTACAAGCGGACATTTCCATTCACCAAGACTTATTAGAATTGTATTGGAAGGAACGGTATTGGTCCGGGTGAAAACAGGTTTTTTCGTAGATTAAAAGTTGAGATTTGGATCTTTTTTTCTTTATTAACGAATGTTATTTACAATCAACACGCTTGTAATTAAAGACAATAACTCCCAACATCATTTATTGAGTTGATTCAAGTACCGTTTGAGTCAAATATTACTTACGACTTTTTTGTAGAGTCCGAGTACTCGTAAACTAACGCCTTCCTATAAAAGACAGCCGTTTTAAAGATGTGATAACTTGCTATTGTTATTTTGACCGATAAAAATGATATATCAGTGGTCAATTACATCAATTGCTCGACTGAGAGGTGATGAAATGTAACTCTGTGAAATTTGTTTCCAACAATGGTGATTTAGATTAGTTATATACGAGAGAACAAAACTTTCTAAAAATAATAATTTAAAGCAGTAAATAATCGGGTAACACCTATGTAGCGATCACTTTACTAGTTAATAGTTAAGCTCTGTCTAATATGTAGTTTAAGAAACACATTCACCCTATGAACTTATTTAGGTACACGAAATTTAACGTGATTGTCTTAGCTTTTGATGTCGATATTATCTTCTATTATAAAAATGGAGATCTTTTTTCCGATGTCATCGCATCACGGATGGACGGATTTCGCTAATTCTTTTTTTGTCTTGTCGGCTTTTATTAGGAGAAGGTTCTTATGAAAGAAAAAGTTAAGAAAATTAAAGAAAACTCTAAATAGGTAGTCTTTTTAGTACTTTTATAATGTACTTTTTCAAATTATGAAACTAAACTGGCATTGTCAGACGTTTTAAATCTGATTTATAGGATATTATATTATTAAACAATGCATGACCTTTTTCTATGCCCGTAAACCGACAGGTTTTACTTAGTTCAAAAAATCAATACTACTTACTTCTTAATTTTTATAGTAGTAGGTTAGTATGTATGCTTATATTTTTAAGACAGAAAAAATAAAAACAATACATTCTGCATAAATAATAAAACATTGTGAAACACTTTTGGTAGGTTTATAATATTGAGCTATCTTTTTACGATTGTTTTTACGAGCTGAGCACCGAACGCACGCTCCATCACATGCCCTGTGCGATTGTTAATTTATTAGTCTGACCTCTTTATAACCGAAGTATTAAAATGCTGATTTGCACTGGTTTGATACAGAGTCGAGATTTCGCCCATACTAAACTGACATTCAACGATGGTGAATGTGTAGCGCTATTGTTTGTTATTCACAGAAGAGCTGAGTCAAAAAGTCTGTCACTGCTAATTTTGAACAATAGTTTGCTAGCCGAGAACAATGTAACTGTAATGTAACACACTGCAGTTGTAATAAAAGCTTATATTGGACTTTATGTATGATATCCCACCAATCAGAGCTAGAGGAATGTAAAGTCTCATTTATTTATTAGAGACACCTACAGAACACTGAACAACACAAAAAACAAATCATGAAATATTCATAATATAGTTTCCAGTCCTCCATTTACAGGTATTTCCCGCATATCTATTTTACATAAAAACAAAATGTAAAAGAGTAGGTGTAGGTACCTATACAGAGAGATTTTTTTTTAGATTGAAACAATGTTATGAAATTTCAGATTGGCTACTGTTTGGCTTCTGTAGAATGTTATAAAATAGTTAGGTAGGTAGGTATATGCAGCGTCTAACTTTCGAAAAGATGTAGAAAACGTTCGTTGTGTAATGCTTGTATCAAATGGTTGGTTATCAATGTTGTTATATGAAATTGTTGGTTATTAATTTTGTTGCATTTTATTATCTTGTTTGTAGCTCTAGCAATTACTTTTATGATTTTTAAAACATTTTCCTGACAAGTTTATTTTGGTCAAAGGATATTTAGAAACTACCAACGACCACGTAGTAAGCCGTTTTGTTCATATTTCATAATTATAGAAATACCTTAATATTACGAAACAAATTCTTAATCTTTCAAATAACCTACGTAATAACAAATATTCAGCTAGATAATTCTTACTGAGGAGTCTCCGTACTGATGGCAATTTATTGGTTTCTGCATAGACTAGTCATAACATAATCATAAACAATATTATCCTCAATAATAATTATTGTTAGTGTTACTTTTTTTAGCAGTTCATTGCACTATAGTTGTGCATGTTATTATTGTTATTACAAACGAAATAAAAGCACACGAGATAATTATATGAATGTCCGAGAGCCTTGGAAGTTCACACACAACCTGTGGCCGTACAACGGGACTCTCGTCCAGGCAGGCGGCCTCAAACTGTGAAATATTTTATTATAATCTTTCATTATTATATTCAACATTGTTCTTTCAAAGGCTTTTTGACAAAACATTTACTACATCTCACCATAATAATTCGGTAAAATTTGGTCTATTCTTTCAACAATACATACAATAAGATGACAAGTTTCATATGTGACTTATTTCCTACTACATCGCCATCTCTTGGATTTTTTAAAAAGTAAAGTAATTATAGAGGAATCGTTTTGAATACACGATAATAATCAACGATAATAATTTTAATTACATAATGCAATAAATTATTAGCTAAATTAACGTATGTTTTTATGTCGTAAACTCCATTTTATTCATGTAATTAGTCGAAATATTTTTTTGTATTCTGGCTAGGTCGAAGTTCGACGGGCGAGTCAGCTAGTGTATCATATTCTAGACGCGGAACACTCACTTTATCATTTTTCCTGCTTCCAGCCATTCCTATTTTTTTGTTTCCCGTGTAAGCTACATACTAATTTGTATAAATATTATTGAATGAAATTAGAGACCATTAAATGATGACGTCATTTGACGTTTGCTGTTTAAATTAATTTTCAATATTAGAATCTAGACTAGGAATGGCTGGAATTAGGATATCTGACTAAATATGCATGTGTTCTGCGTCTACACAAACCTATAGTTTGTCTATCTTGCACAATATCCATTATCTATCGTTCTGCAAAAGAAAGGAATGTGTCATTCACATACAAGTTAAAAACAAAGAGCATTCTCATTCGTATATCGAGTAAAAAGAGAAGAAAAGAACTACCCAGTGACAAATTTTAGAGTAAAACTTTACACTGGTAACACTCTAAAATTAGTCATTCTATTTCAAAAGCACCTTAAATTATTTTTAAATCAAATTCAGGTGCTTATTCTCCTTGGTATAAAAAAACTGGATTTGCGTTTTTAATTCAAAGGTATATAAAATATTGTTACAGATTCATATTGTGCATCTAAAATCCAAATTTTGGGTAAGAAATTGCTATATTAGCCTGAACTTTATAGTCTTTATATAGATACGTAAGCAAATTTTTTGCTTAGTAAGCGTATTGAAATATGTTTGGATGTTCAGTTACAGAGATCCTATTATAGTTAGCCTGAACACGGGTAATGGTGAATTATCAGGGAAAGAAATCAAATGAGGGGTTTGCGAAGAGACGTTATTATTGAACAGCATATTGGAAGGTAGGCTTTATCTCCCCTCTGGATCCCGACGCATCCTCCAGGCATCGTTTCCTTATCTCCTCGGTAAACGTGGTAACTACCTCCAAATCTTATTTGAAATGTCTGAATTTTCTACCATCCATTGTTCTCGTTTCAGGTTTTTTTTATTCAAGTAAAAAATCAAGGGGCTTAACTGAATGTGTTTAAGTAGATACATGGTTTTATATCAAATAATGTAAAAATAATTTATTTTCATGTTCAAAAAGATGTTAAATTTACTCATCAATGAAATTTTTTTTTTATTTCTATGTAGTTTGTATTTTGTTTTATACGTCTCATTTATATGCGATGTCAATTCCTATAACATAAAAATAACAAAATACAATCACACGTAGTTTTTTAGTTTTTATGAACCGTTCTCGTAGTGTCCCGAAACGGTTTAGCAAAATGAACACTGAACAGCTATCCAGATTCACTTTCTTCGCTTCTTTCAATGACAGATTTTCCTGTTTCCTTTTCTTACTTTAAAAATAGGGCATTCTTGTCGACCAAATCGCCTGACTCTTTTCCTTCTACAATGATTTCTTTCTTCTTTTAGCGGTAATTTTTCAAAGTATCCCAATCTATATGCTAGTTAAAACCTTCTTAAAATCCCTGTTGAGGATCGAATCAGTCCTTAAAAACCAGGCAAATATTCTTTGATTGCTACAATTGCAAAGGCGTTTGGAAAGGCGCTTTCTTCTTTATTGCTCATTTCATCCACTGCTTTGGACACTGGACAGTCAGTGAAAGTGACCATACCACGCTGTTGGTATGGGTTTGCTACAGATTTTCATTCCTGTTATTATAATGGGCATTTAGTCCATTATGATGGGATGTTTGGTCGCCGGAGTCTCGTCAGTTTTTTTAGCAGCGGCATCACAATATGCTCGTGGGATGGACATTTAGGTTGGCTGGGAGTTTTTTCGCTATCGATAATGGTTGCATTCTTTCCAATTTTCTTTTTTTCCACATCTCACAGATTCTATGTAAATTTCTCATCTTTTACTCTTCTTTTAAATGCTGAAAACATTTTTTTAAATTAAATTGCTGTAGCGATATTTTTAATTTTTTTTTATTTATTTATTATCCATTATAAATTATTTTACACAATAATTTGTTACACATCAATCTCTTACAGCTATTTTACAATATTGTGTAGTCCATATCGTCTAAAGCAACTTAATCTTGAGCGACGAGATGGACTTTCTAAAAATAAATATTCACACAATTAATTATATAGGTATTGTCAGCATTAAGTAGGTACCCAATGATGGGCCAACATTTTCTTTTACTTATAGTATATGGACTTATACTTACTTACAATACTTATAGTATAGTATATACATGAGTCTTGTGATCGGAATTAAAAAAAAAAATAGATTTCGCTGAAATTAATTTTCTCTACGTTTTCGAGGGTGTAGATTCAAAAAATGCAAAAAAAGTATTTTTTTTTACAAGAGGAAGAAAATTTCCGCGTACCCGTACGCGTACACCAAAAATGTGTGCATGCGCACCCATAACTCATAGTAATTCTTATCCGATTTGATTGAAATTTGGTAGAACGGTTAGCCCCTCGATGCAGAAAAAAATGTCTTCGATTTTCATAAAATTTGGTATAGGTTAGTCTAATGCTCCTACACAAGCACGTAAAATTTGAGGTCCGTAACTTTAGTGGGTCCCCTTTAAAAAGGGCTAAAAATAAAAAATTCTTCGATTTTCATAAAATGTCTCAAAAAGAAAGCTCCCACCAAACACCAGACACAGACAAAATAACCATCAACACAGATACAACCACCCACAAATGGATAAGAGGACATGATATCAAAGTTAGTAATTTATTTATTCCTTACAATACGCATCCATTTAAGTTCCATATAAAAATAAATTTGTCCGTAATAAAAGTTTTTGTAGATACGTTGGTACATTCCTGAGCGGCATGTAGGGAGCATTGCGGACGGTAGCAATTTGTCTGAGGTTAGAGGTGCTTCGCGATGGAAATTGCCTGAGGGTTCTTTATCTGAATGGCGCGCTATAAACCGGGAGATAGAGCCTGGGCGTGCGTAATAGGAATAGCCCATGCAAATACGTGTCCATGTTACAAACATGTATTCCCATACCACGTTATTTTAAAATTTATACATTTTTATGTGGTGAAATGTGTTAAAACATTTCAGTGATGAGTGATATAAGCGTCAATTTCTATCTCCCGAAAAAATAACAGCTACCAACATAATTCTGTGGGGCTAGTACGAGTTTCATCGAAAGCTATTTGCACGCTAATAAGCGCTTATAGAAGGTTCTTGAGTGGCGTCCGAGAACCGGGAGAAGTGTTGGCAGGCCTCAGGCGAGGTGGTCTGACGACATTAGACGGATTGCCGGGAATGGGTGGATGCGGCTGGCGCAAGATAGAGGGCGGTGGAAGTGACAGGGGGAGGCCTATGTCCAACAATGGACGCGAGAGGGCTGAAGAAAGAAAGAAAAGAAAGAAGCGCTTATAAAGTGCAAATAGTGTTCTAAAATCAAACGATCGAATAGTTCGATCATTTTTGTATGGAAAATTTTCGAAACTCTTTCGATGATCGTTTCGATATTCGATCATCGAAAACTTATACTAGAGCTACTGTTTTAAAAACGGAATTTTACTAACGCCTGTAAAAATGCCATAAACTATTCATTCATAATATGCTATTATTATTCTTTGCTTTCGTGATTCCATAATTTCATCAGTATGTCCCAAGCAGTCTCCGCTTATTTGCATGTCGTTAGCCAGTCTCGTCATATCCAGATATAAGCTATAGCGCTTGTCTTTAATCACCAGTTCTATCGAGCTGTTTCATGATCGATCTCTATATTTTTAGTAACAGTAAAAAAAATATTATTTATTCATCGAAAGTTAAAATCACGTACATAGAAAAACAGTTAGACAATCCAATGATTGATAATGAACGAAAAATTTATTCATTATTTAAACAAATGTTTTGATTCTAGTTCAATTAAGCGTTTTGATATAATTATAACGATTTGTTCTGCATTAGTAATTAGAGTAAGCGTACTAGACACTAGTGTAGGTTTAAATTCTATTTGAATAGTTGTTATGGGTGGTCCCAGAGCTGAGACGAGTAACCCAATTATTTACATCATAATGGTGAGTCTTCAACTAATTAATCATCTTTGCTTCACGGGTTGCCTTTGTAACTCCAATGGTAATACTCTTGTCAAATGAGGGTTGTTCAACTGTCAAACGAGTAGGATATATTTCTTTTTTTTTTGTTCGTACACACCACTCTGCTACTATTCTGTCTGCTACGTAAGTTCTAGGTGAACCTTATCATTTTATAACTAGGGGCTACCCGTTTCCGAATGATGGCGTACGTCGACCGATTTTACGTTGATTCGACGTGTAACGGCGTAAATGATGGCGCATAAAGCTTCTATCCACGGTGAGAATTGGCCTGTCTCAGATTGGACGGGACCGGTTGACTGGAAAAAATTGCCTCAGGCAATAAGTTCCGCCGGCTATACTTACACCTTTGTATAGAAAAGTGTTATATTATTATTAGAATTGATTATAAATAGCTCTTATTTCAAACCTTCTTTATAAGATAAATTAGTTCCCTTTTCTACCACCGCGGTATTACTTTTGATATAGAATGCTTTGTTTTAATATTCTCTCGTTGTCAGGGTGGTTGACAGCCAATCAAATTACAACTAACTGATGCGATCTGTTTGTGGATAAAATGAATCTGGGATTATCCAAAGTGAACTCAAATACACTTTTGACATCTTTCACGTTACGTGTCACTCAGATTGTTGCGTGAAAATGGTCGACACCGGGGATCGTGCCGACGACCTTCATTATGAAATTTGCCGACTGGTGTTCTGCTGGGCCCAGCCATTTTATTAGACAGTTTTGCATCTGGAGTAAGTTTGCAACGCAATGTAATTATCATTCCACCCCATTAAATATAAAATTCTAACACCCTAATGCTAACCTTAACCTTTAGAAGATTTTTAGCATCATCTAAATAAGACACCCTTATCATTTAAGTTTTGTTTTCTCACTAAAAACGTGTTAAGTTTGGTAGGTAATTTCGTTTTTCATATTAACATATAAACTTCTAAAAATTACTGACATTTCATCTACTATCTATAATATTATGTAATATTTTGCAATAATGCATTGATAAAGTAATTTAAATAAAACGAAAAGAGAAAAGTTTCTTAGTCACCTGTGACCATGCAGGACCTGTGCCTACGAAACTAGTCAGGGTATTAAATTTGTTGAATAACAAATCAATTGTTTTGTTTTTATTACTTTACTTAGATAAGTCTACCAAGAATGCACGTTCAATTCGTTTATTATAATAATGCTCACTAATAAATGAGTTGTTAGAATTTGAACCACGTTTACTTAATAACCCCTAAGTAAGGGTGGTTCTCATTATATTTGTTATGTTAATTGGATGACAACAATATATTTTATGGACGCTTAGGTAATATGTATATTTTTTATTCATATTGTAAAGCATAGAAGTAGATCACAATTTTTTCTTTATTATTAAGTTTTGAGTTTTATTTAAAAATTCTGTATTGTAACGGTACTAGTTAGAAGAAATAAATAGGCAAAATATTCTACCGTGAACCCTGTATAAAAATTTAAGAGATGGATAGGATTATTTTTCAGCTTTCTTTTGTTTTAGTCTCCTTTTTTGAAAACACGATTTTGTCATTTGATTTTTTTTTTTTTGGAATCTGTGTGCTACAGATTTTTAGGTCTGGGTAATCTGTATAGTTTGTCAAAATATAATTATGTAAACCCATGACAGCGATTGTTTAGGGATGGTTCTCCTCTTTTGGGATCTCTTTGGAAACATATTTTAAGGTCATGTCATTACTGTTTTGAATTATTCTGTCATTACTTCTTTAAATTTACGCCTATTATACAGCGTAGTCACAGTTTTCATTATTTCTTAAAAAAAAACTACTCCAACCTTCCTACTGTTCATTGTCGGCCAAACAACAAGTTATGCATGAAATTATACCGTCTTTTACTTGATATTCTGTCCAGCTTTTTGCTCCACCATTCGTCATGGACATATTTGTCCTGATAACCATAATGCACTGAATTCAGTACACTTAAACCATATTCTTCGAATTCTTTTACAGCATTAAAATAATTATCAATTTCAACGCCGTGGTTTATATTTATGGCACAGGTATTATAATTTCCAAGTATTTTTCTTAAAACCATAATGCAGTGTGATTATAAATAAAATCAATGCGAGACCCTGGTACATAGTGAAGATATGTAATAATAATAATATAATAATTATAACTCCGAGCTTTTATCTCATTAAGGTTTTAAATGTCACAGTTATTTATTTTTTATCTTTGATAAGTGTACGACCTCCAAGACGGTCAACTACACATCCTATAAAAATATGAATACTGAAGTTCCTTAACTCAGAAACACAAACTGTGATAATAATTAATGTCCTTAATTTGTGTATTATGTGTTTATATTTGAAATTTATGTTCTGAAAAAGAGGTGACTGATTAGACTGATTCACATTCAATTGGACGAGACTATATCATATTTATTTTGATGATACTGTTTCATTTTAGACGAGACTGTTTCACATTGGACCTTGGACCAGACTATTTCATATTTTTTTTAGCGATAGGTACTGTTTCTTTTTAATGAGACTGTTTCACATTGGATGAGACTATTTCATATTTATTTTGACGATACAATTTCATTTTAGACGACACTGTTTCACATTGAATGAGAATTTCCGTTCCATTTCGAGAACATCGTATGTATGTATGTACTCTAAGATGAAATTTTTATAGTCTCTTCATGGGTGAAAATCAAGATTTTTGGAGATTTAATCTCTGATAAAATATGATTCGAGTCTATGATTATACCATAGTTTAAGCATTCTTTATTTCTTTTAAGATCTAATAAGTTTTAAAATATTTCTAAAACTTAAGCTATTTTTCTCACAAGCAAAGTAAATTTTCTTTTTTTTTTAGCTTTTTTTTATAAAAAAGATAATAATAATAATAAACACTTTATTAGTCAAAATATAAATAATAATAAACCAAAAAGATGCGGATCTTAATGAAAAAAGATGCTAGTTGTATGGTATTGACTAAAATTACAAAGATTTACAAAAATTGCGGACGGGATTCTATTCGATGGGGCTCCTTTCGGTGTAGTCTGAGTACCTTGATAGGCATATTGCGAGTAAAAAGAGAATTCTCAATTCGAAAATCGGGTAGGTAGTAGAGAGTTTTTTCGGAAAAACTCTCAACATGATTTGGTAGGATTGTCATTTGTCTGCATTTCTTCTACTCCAATATACGGCGATGTCTTTAGTCTTGTCTTTAGTCAGATCGAAATATTCCATGAGATTTCCAATTCCTCGTGATGTTAGTTTAAAGATGCCACTTCACTACTGAAAATTCTCTGTAGAGTACCGGTTGAAATAATAATGAAGAAGAAAAATTAAAGTTTTATTACAGAATCACATTGTTTTCTTAAAAAAAAAAACATTCTCTATGTTAAAATATCATGTTAGGTTGAAGTATTTACATTGGTACAGTAGCTTCTTATCAAGGAATTTCGTATGTTCAAATATTTCGACATAAAGATGTTTATGCTATGTGTGATAAACTAAAAGCTAGATACTTATTTATCCAAAACAATAGACCATAAACAAAAGATGTTTGAATATTTGAAATTTTTATAAAACAAATGATAGTCAAATACATATTGGAATGATTCATTACTGATGGCATACCTACCTTTATATGAATAAGAATGACTTGAAGTTTTTATTTGTTTTTTAGTTCAGGTTTTTTAAATATTGGTAGACCCTCGCGCTATTTTGGGTGTTTTAAGAGAAAAGAAATTGTTTAAATATCATTAAAACGAGCCAGCAATAACGCAGTATAACTAATTATTATGTTTCTATTGATCTAGGGCGTTTGCATATTAAACAACTTTCGACAAGGAGTCTGAAGCATAGGGTATGTAACTTTGCTACTTAGGTCGGAAACCATTTGTTTGTGATGTGTTTGTGATTTCATCCCATAATGCCATACATTAAACTACTTGAAAGATGAAAAAAAAAAACACTTAAGATATTCTTTTATATCAAGAGTAAACCTAGAATACGGAAATATCGAATCCATATGTTAAAGTGGTTATGCATTTTGAATCTGTATTTTTTCTTTGACTCCTTCACAGTGAGCTGCTATGTAAAAAAAACTTGCACCGTGAAAGAGGAATATGATCGGCACGATCGGCCTACGATTTCAGTATAAAGGTCGGCGATGTAATTGCCAGGCTATAAAAGACTTCAATATAATAATATGTTTCCAAATATTGTCTTATTTACGCATTCCATCTGAAGATTTTTTAGTTACGAAATCATGCCAGCATTATAAAATTAAGAAGTCCAGGCTCACTCAAAGTGCCCACAAATAGGTACACTTTCGACATCAATAACAAAGCAGAAAACCTTATGTAATTAAAGTGGAAATTGTCGGTAGGTACTGGCATTTTAACCCACGATAACTTACACTTTACGTACTGATACCGCTGTTCTACCATCCTTACCTTACTAGCTTTATAAACGTATATCCTACGCGAGGGTATAGGAAACAAATTTTGAGGATCTCTTGTGATTTTTTACAAAATGTGTGCCTATGAAACTAGTCAGGGAAATAGATATTGCATAGCAAATAATTTCAATATTTTCAATTTTATTTCTCAGCGCAGTACACATACAAGGTCATAATAATTTAAAAACTTTATGACATACATATTTTCGCGATATCAGCTTCTGTGCATAACGAGTGGTTTGAATATGTGAGTTTAAGAGATAAAAGAGCTTTTTCTTTGTAGAATTTAACCTTATCGAGGAATCGAGAGATATGTTTAGTAATTAAGAACGTAACAGTGACAATGCAGATTAAAAAAAAGAAATAATTATTTTTCACATATCTACCATAGCAATACATAGTGTTGTGTGTAGGTGATAATGGCAGGGACCGGAACGATCGTGGGAACCGCGGATACAATCCATACAGATTCTCCACTCAGCCACAATGATTATAATTCTCGTTACTATGTGTATTATTGTGTTTGTCGCTAGGAGATTGGATGAAGGTTTAAGCTGATTTGTCCATGTCTAATTTCACGCGAGTTTAAAGCGTTTTATTTTATTGGATTCTATCGCTTTTCTTTGATATTGAGTTGAACAATGCGATATTTTTTAACCAGAGGTGGGTGGCCATTTTTTTCGCCTTCTATGCCCTATCAGATCACCTCGACGTTGGCGAAGACTTCTTCTAAATCTTCACAGTCCTGTGCTTTTTAGAACAGGATAAAGATACTCTCTGCTTATCCTTTCTTGTCTTCTTGTATCAGTTATGTGAGGCTATGCTTCAATTTGGTATCAAAATTTAACACTTCGACTCGCAAACCAAAATTAAATATAATGATGAAATAATATATCTTCACCTCTGTTTTTCTCATTTGATATTAACCTCAAATTCGCATCTCTTTCGAATATCTATTTCATTTAAATTGTTTATTTGTATAATGTTATTTACTTTCCATTAATTTCTTTTATTTTACTTTATTTTCAGGTAAGCACATTCATCAATTTTGATTCCGAAGCCATTTTTAAGGTAAATTGACATTTATTTGTTTTAAGATGGCCCTTTAGTGAAAAAGACAATAAATAAAAAAATAAAAACTATTAACACAATCATTCGTATTTCATTCAAACATTAATGCAATATTCATAAAACTTTTTCTTATATGCCGTAAGTATTTAAAAAGTTATAAGTAAACATTGGAACAAGCGATTTCTTACGCGATAAGGTTACCTATTTAGATAATGAGTGACTTCACGGTGGTTAAACACTGGTGGCTCGGACATTTAAAACACAATGGGAGTGCCTACTGCCTACCACACCACATAGGTGGGCCACAGTACGCACTTTCTTCAAGATGATTACCTCTATTAACCGTACCTAATTAGTTCAAAAGATGACGTGTGAGTGAACTAATTGTGACCCATTCTTCATATTATGAGGACGACAAAACTGACTTAACATTACGATACTTTAAATTTAGGTACTCTAAAAAAACACACACATCATAGCTTAAAATGTTGAATCTTATTGTTCATATCAATTGAATCGATCTTGTTGCTCGAATCAAACACAAAAGTTTTTATAGTCGCATTCATTAATACTATGAAACATTATTAGTTTTTTTTTTAGGTTAATTTGTACTTTTACGACGTTTCCCATCCTTGGCAGCTGTGAGTAGGTCCTTCACAGGGTCCTATACATTCTCTTATGTTTGTTAACAAAGAAACCAACTTTCAGCAGCAAATTATGACGTTCTTGTCTGGTTATGTTGCTAAGAAAGCGCAATAATTATAAAATGACTTCAAATATAAAACATCCGTGATAATTTAAACCTGTGAGGTTTGAGACTTCCAACAAAGCAAACTTCTTCACACCTACTTCTGTCCGCCACTAGCCATCCTCTAAAAAAAACATTAAAATAACCCTCTGGTCATCATCCAGGCGTCATATTTTCGGAAAATTCGGACATTCTTGATGCCTCATTTCAAGCTTTGCGGATTTTGAAATAAATTGCAACTGCATTTTGATGTTTGATTGGAGAATATAAATAAATAAAAAAATGTACGAATTCGCATTGAATACAGCGAAGAGTTTATGCAAGCACTTTAGCTACCTACTTACTTATTTAATGATTCCGATCACCCATACACTAGCTAGCTAGACCACTCCACGCCAATATCCGGCAGCTGCAACATCATTGTCGTTACTCATGGTCTTGCATATCACACCTCACAGGCATCGGCAAGTAAGGAGGTGTTCGTTAGTTTGAGTCTTGCCGCAGCTACAGGAGATATCCTCCTCCACATTTTAGAGACACCCAATCTATTTCTTCTAAGTTGGGTAAGGTAGTTGGTGTCCCGGTCCTGAGCCTTCCGACAGTTCTATCTGGCTTGCATTATTATTGTGTGTGCCAGAGACAGACAGAGAGAAATAATTTTTTAAATCAAAAATTATTTATAATGATCCTAGGTATGTGAAAGTTATAAGAAATGACTAAAAATGTCCCTTCTTATTCATCCATGGGAAACAAAGCTTGATCACATACGATGCTAAAATTCTATACATTAAAGAAAATTTAAGCAGAACGGTTAACCGAGCTACAATGTCGACACACAGTCATTTAAAAAAACATGATAAATATTATATTAAGAAAAAAACGTTGAAGTTGAAATAAAAAAAAATATACAAAATTCTCGTTCAGAGTAAAACTTTTCACTTAACTCCTGGTGAACTTTAATTCTGTTGAAACACGCACACGGGAATAAACAAGTAGTTTTTAATACTTTGACCTCTGTACAAGCTAAACAAACATTTGACCCATCTCCATCAGCCTGATGCTATGATGTATCATCATCTCTAAACATCATCCCAAATAATTAACTGTTACTTCTCAACTGTCTACGTGCTTTCATTTTCTTTCAATCTCCTCCTAACCCATCCTACACCCTGCTCTCAGCCCACACCCCTCAACTATTTCATTTAATTAACTACTACGCCATATTCTTATTGCTACCTATTTCCTTTCCTCTTCCACAATCCTCCGACTCGCTTTTAAGGTTCGTTATTGTTGGAAGCTTATTCGAGAGCTTTATATTTTTTTGGTTAAATTGAATACAATAGAAAATGGGATATCTTTTTGCGAAATTCATTTTCTATTCTTAGAAGGAAATCTTAGAAGCACTTTGACAATTATCGTGGACGTGAAAATTAAAACAAATTGATTTTGTTCTTAATTCTATACCTGGATATGAACCTTCTTTCTCAGTTTTTTCCCTCAAATAATTACTTCTGGATAGTATTTTTATTTGGAAGAGAGAATGAATCTGTGCTCACTCAAAATGAACACAAATAAACTCCGACTCTTTCACAGTAAGCTTCTTAAAGCTTGTTTTGTGAAAGAGGACAATAGTCATTACCTTGATTGAAGATTTGTACTGAAGTAACTCTAAACAGACATGATTGATTAAAGGTGTATGTATTAAGGGCCACATTGTTATTCTCAACCTTTCAAAAATCCCGCTTATTTTAACTACACAGTTAGTCCCGCTTATTTTAACTATTCAGAGTACAAAAATAATGTTTAAATGGCTTTAAGCCGTTTAAATGGCTTGATGGGGCCTATTTCACTTGCTGCAATTGTTGTTCTCTATGTTTAGTTGTATATTTCTTTATTTTGTGTGTATTATGTATCTTATTGTTTATTATGTATTTTTTTTTAAATACTATTATTATTCCTACAATGCGTATTAACATACAAAGGGAGTCAGCTTTCAATACCTACTTTAAAAAGGTGCTCAATCAACTGCATATTCCTTTGATATTTTGAAATAAAGGCGTTCTTAAAAGGGGATTTGTTGACCGTTTGTGGTTGAGAATATCTAAAAACTTTGAAATGACACGCACTACTAAAGCACTGTCTCTCAGCCTCTTAATTTATATATATATATATATATATATATTGCAAACGAAGATGTTATGAATAAGGAGTAACAAATGAAAATTAATATAAAGAATATCTTGTCGCCATGAAACAGTCTCTCAATTCTCGGCAAATCCACACACGCGTCAACCCTGTCATTAGTGGTAGATACCTCCCTACTCCCAAGTCTCTACTAACCCCTAGATATTGTTTATTTTTCATCATTCTAGCTACCAGAGGGATATCTAACTTAATCTTTTGCGTCCAGCTAATGATAACACAATGATGCCATGGATAAAAACGAACGTTCTCTTATTATTGAATTTTTCTTATACCTACTGGTAGAAATTGTGTTAGAACCTCCCTTGTTTGTGGAAAAAATCTTTCTTTATCAGTATTTTACGTATAATTTGCTGAGGACTTTTGATTTATAAGATAAATTTCGTTTAAAATTTCTATCCAATGTTGAAATTTCGGCGATTCATTGAATAAAGACTAATAAACTTTATCTTCAATTGGGTTTTATATCCCTGATTTCTTGATAGCTTTCTCTGGTTTTCTGTGTGCACTGTTGAGTTAATATCAAAAACAAGCTTTCCCGACAGACGTTGTCCTGTGGACCCTGTGGTCCTAACCAGAGGCGGCCCGTTCATTGTGCACTGCGCCTCCAGAAACAGAAATAAACTAATTAAATAATAACATTAAAATATTAATTCTAAAACGTCCAAATTTTATTCGTATTCAAAGGTCAGACGGGATCAACGCGAGAATATACCTATGCGTGCAATTTGGTTGACCTTGCAAGAAAAATTTCTAAAACGCCCGTAACGGTGCATGGAGTAAGTGAAATGGGCTACTGTACGACTGTACGAGTGGCAATTACGTATGCGAGAATGAGAGGGTGCCGGTGCAGAAGATAATAATTTTTTCGAGAATACTCATGATTAGGAGTTTCGGAGACTCAAACATTGCCACCTAATGGCGAACGTTGTTAATGTAAAGTGATCACACTAAGCCAGCCTTCGAAACAACAGTAGAAGACGGTCGTAAGCCCGCGGTGGTTTGTTCCATTCAAAAATCGAACATCAGTAATGAATTTTGAATTATTAGTTATTAGATAATTCTTTAAGATCTAGTCCTGAAAAGGGTCACAAGAATCTAGAAATAATTTTGTTGTTAGATTTTTTCAAAGATGGCGTCGTATGAAATTCGTCCCATACTAACTTTAATATTGTATTATTTCTATTATTTCTTATCCATTTTTTCAACTTTTTATTAATTATTCTGTTATCCGTAGTGGAGAAGAATCCAATAAATTACACATCGGAAGAATCTGTTGAGCCAATCTCGAGTTATAAGTGTTCGCACTAACCCGACTTTACACTTCGTTGTCTTCGACCATTTCGTCATTCCTGAGGGTCTATTCATGTATAGTTTCAATCGTGCAGATCCAATGATGTCCACCAGTCATTTCCTGTTCACACTGCCTTCGCAATCAGTTATGAAATGCAAGTTCGCAAAGTTACAATTTAAATTTTGGACTTATAAATATGTATGTCTGCTTATAGGTATTGAACTATGCTTAGTTAAAATCCGGTTGAGGACGCATCTGCTTCCAGATAACTATCAGAAATATTTCAGTGCTCAACCTTAGGCTGCAAATAAAAGGGACATCACGCCCAGTCATTATAGGTAGAAAACCATTGCAACAGATTTTTTTGGTCCTTCGATTGACTTCCTTCGGATTGACCATGAATTATATTGTGTGTAAATATAAAACATTTTTTTTGGACAAATTCTCTACTTTTCTACTGCCATATCGTTTGGTGGAACCACGGAGTGTCTTTAACTCATTCTAAATGCATTTTTTTATGTAAATGGAAATACCAAATAGCTTCTTCACCTGCTATGCAGCCGCTTCCTCATTAGTATTACCAACATGACAAACAATTTAATATGAGTCGCGGTGGTATTATAGAGGGGATGAGTAATAGGGATAGGAATTTTTCCAACACGTCTTCCATAGATACCCCCGGCTTATAGATGATCTCAGTGCCGGGGAAATTCTTAACACGCGTCATACACACCACCTATGTACGGACCGTATTATTCGTCTCACACATTCCAACATTTCGAATTCAGAACACGCCTCGCCATTTTCAATATGGCTACCGTGTTTTGGCGGTAAATAGCTACAGTGTTGCCAGCTTCAACAATACCATAGACTACAATAATAATACTGTTGGTAGGAGCGCAAGTAATATAGTAGGGGGTATATTGAGTGAAATGTACGTACTATTATTATTGTAGTGATGGGAATGTGTACTTGCCTACTAAAATTTTATTCCCCATGGTCGTTTATTATTTTTATACGAATTTACGACTGACAATAAAACAGACTTCAAGTGGAAAACCGTGATTTTCCGTTGGATTTTACGATTTTTTCATATAAATTTTTGAGTGGCAATTGTGTTGCAGCTGTGATTTATTTCATTTTTTTTTAATAATGTCAACACTCCACACAGTGCTTTTTTGTCAGTTTGAAAATGTCATACTCTGAGGCTGACATTTTTCCTATTTAATTGCGTGCACGTGATGGGTTTTGTTTACTAACGCCGCCTATATTGAAGTTGTATCGTACCTACCACAATGACGTGTTGTACAATTTAAAAACTCTCAAATCAAAGAAAGTTAAAATTGAAAAAAAAAATGGTTTGATAAAATTAAAAAAAATTGAGATTTTTTTTCGTGTCATAATAAGAATTTCTCTTCTGGACACGAGCGATAACGTAAAGGAAAGGCCCTTATTTATAGAATTGGGTGATATCTTCTTAGCGGTCCCATCACCGCATTTCATATACATATTTGATCAAAAGAGATTTTTTCTATAAATAACACAAATACGTCACTTTCAAAAGCAAAGTTGGAGTTTTGAAAGTGGAAGGGGCAGCATCAGCAACTAACCCATGCACGGCCGATATGCTGTACGGTCGAAAACCGTCGACTGGACCACTGGGCTACCAGCTTTACAATCTTATTATTGTTGGTTCTTCGAAGCAGTAGAGAAAATCGCAAAGTTATTGAAAGTAAACAGCAGTAAAAAAAAAAAAAAAAAGAAAACATCGATCTCGCATTCTACACTGATATACATTCTAATTTGTTTTTATGTATTCGAGGCTTAAAAAAATAGGTTTTAAAAAGAATTCTCTAATCTCGTCTTGTAATTATATCAGAGCTGGAGTGAACATTAAAATAAAATCTATTTATCTCAAATGTAATTGGATATAACAATAATAATCACTAGCTCTCTATAGAAATAGGTTTTGGTTGAATTATAATTAAGATAACGCCGCTTGGCTTCGTCTTAATGACCACATCAAGTTTATACATTAGAATACATCAGTATTGCAGTCAGACACCCATTTGTATCTTTATTTGATTCAGGTATATCGCTTTAGTTTTTTTTGTCAATCATCAGATTAAAATTAGTTCCTATCCAGTTTTGATTATGTATTGTGCAAATGTTGTTAATGACGCAGGCGGTTTTTGAATCGAAAAATTTAATTTAACAGATAAAAAGAAACAAAACGATGCAATTATTTTTTTTAAATAACTATCATCACTCATTCTTAATGTTAAATGTAAGTAAAAAGTTACACAAAATTTTAATACTAATTCAAGTTTAGCCCGATCTTACAATGTGAGTATCTCGATCGTTCGATACAATTGGCAAATCTCATAGCTTTGGATTCGAACCTTTTGCAGTTATGGTCTGTTTTTCTACGCATACGGCGAAACTGGATATAAACAGCGGTGAGTATTCACCAGTTTAGAACATTGTCAATATTGTTATTTTTTTTTTTGTAAAGAAGGTCAAAGGACCATATGCCCCTTGTGTCACCGCGACCAAAATAGATCTATTGTGACATCCTTCAATTCATTCATGGAGCGCTGCCTCTTATTGTGCCTCGTCTCCAGATGCCTCTTGCAGAATGGCTCTCCCGGCTCCTGCCCTCCGCAAAGGGTCTCCTTAATCTTCTTTTTGAGAGATAGGTCCCAACAGGGTTCCCATCTCTCGGTTGCAACAAATGCTTTTGATCATGTGACCTTATGTCCACTTTGACCACTGATGTGGAAGTACCTTTTATATCCATCACACCAGGTCGGCTCTACAAAGGTGCCATGTACATCCTCCATAGCCAGAACTAGGGAAATAAAAGTCCGCCCCTACAGATCCCTCCATGTACGGGTAAGGCAAAAAGTCACCCTGAGGTTGCCTGGTATCAGGGAGCCTCCGTTAGTTACTAACTTACCCGTTAGTCACGCATCCCTCGGCACGGGTCGATTGACACCTTGGATTGGGGAGTCAATATATTTTGAGACTGCTGTCTTGTCAGACGACGAACCGCTCCCTAGGAACCCAGCGCATAAGTCTATAGAAACTTTAGTCTTTGTTTTTTTTCATATTATCCTAAATGCCAGTGAGTCAAGCATCTTATTTTTTTTGTAAGCCGTCCCTCCACTACTGGTTATAGTGCATAGGCCTCTTCTAAAGTTTTCCACTTTTTTCTTTTTTGCACCGCTCTTGACCATTTTCTCCCCGCGACTGGAATCACATCGTTCACCCATTTTTTGGGATCACCTACATGGATTCTAAATCTCATAAGGTCGCCATTTTAAAGTCAGTCAAGCAAGAGGTGCTCAAATTGATAAGGTCTGTCTGTGTGACTGTAGGGGAATATACTTGAAGGACAGATTCTTTCATACTCAGCGTGAGTGAATTATTTTCATCTTATCTGTTTCTTAATGCCATAACTTTTTGCCACTATATTTTTTTCTCCTCTCCATTCTTGTAAGCTTTTGGTCCCCAATCTGAAAGCCTAATGCTCTTCAAAACTAAATTCGAATTATCATTCTTGGACCTCTCACGTTTACCCACATTTTTTTTGTATAAATTAGTTTAAAAGAAGTAAGCCTAAAAAGAAGATATCCGTCCACTTCCATTTCATTATTTTCACAATACATTAGTTCAAGTAAGAAATAAAACCATGTCGAGTGGCCATTTTATTTTGTGTTGAAATGGCTGTGTTTCATAAAATGTCCGTTCGGTTTTCCGGTTCGAATAATTCTTGATTAATAGTTCGTAATTAATTTGTTATTATGTCGCGTCCAGAGGAGGCTGTGGGAGGCACTCCGCGTCGTTACTTCGTTTGAAAAATCAAATGTTATGCCGCCTCTTTTAAGTCCATAATAACCATTAACACCAACAGGGATCTTTTTTTGTTACCACGCATACCGTATTTTTATTTGATGGAATAATTATTTATCAACAAGAGATACATGAACGTTCACTAGCTCCGTGATTTTTAATGTCACCTATTGAATATTTTTATTTGGTCCTTCCCAACAGTGGGTGGTGGTGACATGTTCTTGTTTATATGCATTAAATTAAAAGTATTGAGGGCACGGATATTGACATGACGGCTTTGACTTATCCAAAGCAGTACCGCAACTTTTATAGGTCTGCAAGTTAAGCTTTATCAAAAATATTTATTATATGACATATGCCCGGAAAAATGTGAAATCCAGGCAGATGTCAGCTGTTTTATTCAACTATTCTCAGAAAAAAACATGATTGTAAATTCAATGGCTTGGGCACAGCTCTGTAGTTTAGTTTGAAACTCGGAATTTTAATAAAATTTACAAAAACGTAAATAACTTTTGAACCACCCAATATTGCTGAACATTCGTGGGGGTTAAATCGATGGGCATTGAGGTCCTCTACCTCCCTGCTCCACTGTCGTTTTTACACCGTGTAAGTATATGTAGAGGTCGGAAAATATTGCTGCTACTGGCTCTGGGCTAGGGAAAAAAGAAAAAAAATCTGACATATAAATAATACAAAAATTCGGGTCTAATCTTTGAAAATGCACCTGCCCAAGTCGTAAGGCTAGCTAAATATAATAATATGCATATCAATAGTATTCAACCTTCAAAGTAACCGATATATTAAATGACTATTTATTTACTAGTTTTTTAAAGGCGCCCGTGGCGCCCCTGGCCGGAGAGGTGAAAGTTCACCAAAAAAAGGGCATTTTGCCGTCGCCAATTCTCGTTCCGAGTAGCCCAAATGGCGATAAATCGCCCACGTTGGCAACACTTAATAATATTAGTTAGTATACCTGTATGTTCAACGCGCGTGCGCATAACGGCAAAACGCTATTGGTTGCTCAGAAGCATCCCCGATCCGCTGGATCAAAACTTGTTTGAGGGTGCGAGTGGCGCGCCATCTAGCGGCGTTAATGACATCAGTCAGTCAGTCAGTCAGTCAGTGAGTCAGTGTTCAAGACAAATATATATATAGTAATAGTAATGGTAATATTTCAGCACTCAAATAAATTGTATTTTTATGATTCTACGTGTCATTAGGATGGTAGAGAAAATATTATTAATAAGTTGGAGATTATTGAATTAATTAAATTCGACAGAGATAAGAAGTTAGCTAGCTGTGTTTTAAAAAATTCAATGAATAAAACATTTTCTTGGTATTTTCCATAAATAACTCTGTGTGGTCTAGAGTAAGATAGCGGCTAATAGGTACACTTTTAATAATATTATTTTGGAGTATCTCCAAACAGTAGATATAGGACGTTTTAATCGTCTAAAATATAAAAAAAATCGTGTTATGGTGTTTGTATTCGTCATCCTCCGAAACTGTCCGAGCGATTTGTATGAATTTTTTCATGAACCTTGTATTTTGTAGGCAGCCATGATTATTGTTTCCGAAGCGGGATGGTTCAGTTGGACGATTCAGCTAGTATTACTTTATACTTGGGTTTGCAAAGGAATGATAAGTTGCCGTTATATAACGAATACAGTATTCTTTGAGACAAACACGAAGCATTCTATATTTTTGTCTCTTTTGGTAGCAAAATAATGAGTGCACGAATGAGACGGAGTAAGCTTGACGTTAAAAATGTATGCGTAGCTTGAATACCGTAGGAAACAAGACATCAACTTAAATAAAATGTATGAAAACTATGTAGAAAGTTAAATAAGCAAACAAAAAATATTTTATCAAAATAAACAAATATACATAAGCAAACAAAAAATACAATAAAAAGACTTAATTGATTACAAAATACATAAACAGAAACAGCGCAACAAATGAGTGGAACCCGTTAAGTCATTATAATGAATTCAAAAAAATTTGCAATTTACTCGTAATTTAGAATAATTGAAAATTAGATTTTTCTTTGTACCTATAATGGCCGTTCGATCGGGGGTCCATTTTGTGCGTGCGGAATATGTGCGGTAAATTTAGAGACATAGCTCTTTTAAATTTAAATTTCATATTTATACATTCCTAGTCCAATTCTTTAGTTTCAGTTAAAAATATTTAAATGGCGAGAAAAAAAATATCCGAAGTAATCACAAAACTTAGCATAATTGTAAGCAAACGAATTATTATTACCGAAGTTAAAATCATCGATTTCACTAAATTAGTTTCCTAATTATTACTTTGAATAAGATAAGATAAGCGTCGATATTTTTTTTTTTTTTTTTTATTACGGCAACTCACCCTTTAAGAGTGATATGTGCCTAAATACAGATTTATAATATATTACAATAGTATAATATTATATTATATCAATACATTTTACTTAACTAAAGATACCTTATTATACATCGGTGGTGTTTAACATATAGAATTCTTTTTTTTAAACCTAATGTGTGACGATATACTATAATAATTACAATAACAAATAAAATAAAATATAAATATAACAAAGTAAGATTCATCCAATCAAACAAGCGTCGATATAAAATAGACGATTGATTCCAAATAATGGAGAGTCCATAAGTTAATCAACGGCAACCTTCAAAAGGAACTCACTTAGTGAGGTTAATCTTCATCTTAATAAAACTAATAATGATAATGGTTTTATATTAAAAAATAATGATTTCTATTATGCAGGATATTTTTTGGTATTATCACAATTTCGTGGGGATTTCTTAAATTCTTTTAAGTATTTAGAATAATATAATAATGATAATATAACACTTATACGGCGGAACTTATTGCCTGAGGCAATTTTTCCCAGTTAACCGGTCCCGTCCAATCTGAGACAGGCCAACCCCGGGTAGAAATTTCAAGTGAAAAACTCTGACCCTGAAGTCCACGCCAGTACAACTAGGCTACCAAGGTCTATGAATTAGTTAAGTAGGTACATATAGAATATTTTTTAAATACTCCTACCAAGAATTTAAAATTTTATTTGGTTAAGGCATAATACTTAAACTTCGAGCTTCTTTGTCCTCTTATCTATTGGTGATGAATGATGATGCATCGTAATAGAAAATTACATTTTGCTGAATTTGTTGAATCTGGGATATGTGAGAAATGTACGAGCTACTGCACCTGATTTTGATTTTTTCCCCGAAGCACGAGTTTTACTCATTTTCGGGGACAATAATTTCAATACTTAATAACGATTTTGTCTCAATTTTTTTTATTTTGTATTATATTATACTCAGATAATTATCAATAAAGGAATTATATTATTATTATTTTGAAGGCAAAAATAGAGGGTCGAAGACAGATTTCTGGCACCACAATATCCAGGATTGGACTGAAATCAGAATGGATTCTGCACAGGACAGGGAAAGATACTCTCGAGAGCTAGCCGACGTTGGGGGGACCCCAAGACTAAGGGAGACTAAGAAGAAGAGTACGAGTAGTGTTTCCTCACTACCATCATAAACATGTTACGTTTTACAATAATTCTTTAAAATATAGAAGAAATTGTGTTTTTTTTGAAGTAGGTGCCTAATTTGTTCTAGCATACTTCGGTTTTCTCAATACAAAATACCCTGTTTCATTTTAAAAAAATCGTTAGTATTTTAAAAACATTTTTGGAATTCTTCAACATATTTTTAAAATCACAAAATCTATTACGGATATGTCCATAAACGTCTCTTAAAATATTTTTCAATTTAAAAGTTTGTCGATATTTTTATTGAAATAATAATAAAATCATTTATTTATTTTAATATCTTAGCCGACAGGGCCATAGTAAGAGTGAGGTACATTGGAGTGTTGATAGTGTAGACATTGAGATCAAGCTGGTTCTGGTAATATGTTATGACTTACAATATTTATTGGTCATAAAATATTTAATTTGGTCCAGTGATCGGGAATATTTTAACTTCGCGTTAATGATCATAATTCAGTGAACAGAATTTTAATTACAACTCCACTACTGGTTTTATGACTCGGAGAAGTCCTCTGATATTAATTCACAAACTTATGTAAAATATGGTGTCTTTGCCTGGTGTATATTATTCCTTTTAACATTTATCTTGAATTCTTGTTCCTGTTTACACCCTTTATTTATTTGTTCATATTATGTGGATCAATAGTGGCTGTCATTGAATCAATCTTCTTCTTCTCTTTATAGATCTTGCGGATCTGTTTGTGCCGCCGTTTCAGCCACTTGAGAAGTCGACTGCCAACTATCTCTCCATCTCTTTGGTGGTCTTCCCGGGAGTTTTCTTCTTTCAGGGTTGCCTTGAAAGGTGACACGAGGAGTTCTGTCGTCTGACATTCTATTCACATGATCGTTCCAGTGTGGCTACTTCGTTGCCTTTCCCATTTGACGATGTCCTCCGTGTTGCACATGCTGCGAATGGTGTCGTTCCTTATGCGATCACGCAGGGTGTTTCCGGTAATAAATCTTAGTGGCTTCATTTTGGAGCTTCTCAGTTGAATAAATCCTTTATTGTAATCGGTCAAGTTAGTCCATAACTTGATATTTTTTTTGATGTTTTTCATTCTCATATGACAAGAACCTACGACCTCCAATACGCTGTACGCGTGAAAGTCGCTGATTGATACCACTGGACTACCAACCACCTCTATACATAATAACATTTTCCTGGTAGGTAATCGAAATCGATCCAGCCGTTCACGGGTGATGCGCTGATGAAGGGAAGTGAGTCTCCATTTTTATATATAGAAATTTTGGGCAAAATAATTTTCAAGTCTCTTCTTCTTCTTATTCTAGGCCTGAAGATCTGTTATTAAGAGGTGGGGTTTGCCTCTTGCGAGGTCGACTCCCAGCTGTCTATCCACCTCTTTGGTGGTCTGCCTGGAAGTCGTCTTCCGTGGGATTGGCCGTGCAATGCCATGTGAGGGAGTCTGGATGAGTCCATTCTCCTCACATGTGCATACCAGTATCTTCTTCTTTGCCTTTCCCATCTTACTATATCTTCAACCTCGCATATTTCCCGTACCCTCGTATTCCTTATTCTATCTCTGAGGGTCTTCCCAGCAATGCATCTTAGAGTCTTCAAGTTTTATAAATTTTCATCTTGCTGCTGATTTTCATGTCGGGGTTTTCCATATTGAGTTTCTTAAACAACCCGATATGGCGGCAGCCTTGTTTATTTGACCCACTATTTCAGCTGGCAGATCCGTTTGTCCACATAAGTCAACACCGAGGTATCTAAATTTCGGTACCTGTTCCACGGAGATACCATCAACAGATATGCTGAAGTTTATCGGTGACCGTGAAAACAAGTCAACATGAATATTTAAGTAAAAACCTTACGAGTTCCTCTAAAATTATGTTTATTGCTTCACAATTATGAATTCAATATAAATGTTTAATTCATATTTCTTTTCATCAATAAATTATCCTGAATTCCCCAAACTGATGTTATGTACAAATTCGTTTAAGTAAAATTGGTTAAACAATGTAAAGATCTGAATTTTAGCATAAGCTAGGTTTATAAATATAACTATGTTTAAAATACTCTGTCATTCAAACTAAAAAAATAATGATCGTTCTACTTAAATAATAACAATTTAACAAATTACATTAAAATAAAAATATTTACAAACTCACCTGTTAAGTATAATGATTATCAAAAGACTCTTAATTTGATTGACATGTGAACAGAGTGGGCATTAGATGTTCCAGGGAATCCGAAATTTCATAGAATTCCAACACATTGGCTAAAGTGATCACTTATGCTCACCGTTCACAATCGCTCCATCCGTCCAATTTGAGTGATATGGAGGATATCCATCAGTGCAAAACTCAATCGCGTCAAGTCATTTGTTTATCATTCCAACGGCTTATTTGGGAAAACTCGAGTGGACGTGTCGTTGTGCACTCAAGTCGTTACTTCGCTTGATTGTCAGTGTTTAAAACTTGGTCCAAAATTGTTTCATTTTATCATCGTTCCACCAGGGCACACATTGCCCCACCAGACCTACGCAGAAGTCAGGCTACAGCCAGAGTACTGGAAAAGATAAAGAGGAACCCAGAAATTCCCGTTTTTAGAGACATCTTTCAACCCCCACAGCAGCATCTTAAGTCTCGAAAACCTGTTAGGACCGCAGAATTTAAAAAAATTTGAACTGTCCCAGACCTGGAGAGAGAGATGGAATAGCTCCGAACATTTTGGGAACAAAGATATTATAGAAGACCCTACACTAAGAATTCCGGGCTACAGTCTCTCTCGAAAGGTCTGGGTTCAGCAAAATAGGATACGAACGGGACAATGGCGCTGTAATTACCTGATGTGGAAGTGGGGTAAAATAGACTCTCCTGAGTGCGAATGTGGAGCTCCCATTTAGACCGTACAGCATGTGATGGAAGAATGCCCTTTGCAGAGATACCCTGGAGATTGGATTGATATCCACAAGTCAACGCCGGGGGCGGTGCGGTGGCTGACAGAGGTGGACCTCAACATTTAGAAATAAAAAAAAGCCAAAGCTATACGAATAATAATAATAACAACACATGATGCTGTTTTTAATTTAATGATTGCAAAATGCGTGTATTAAAATAGTGAATTTTCGATATAATAAATGAAAAAAAAAACTAAATTTGAACATCAGTCACAATGGATGACATCAATTTGGAGTGATCGTGAATGGCTGGCTTTACTTTGCTTTAGATCGCATTCGTTATACATTGATCGTGTTGTTAGTTCAAAAAGTTGTTATTGAAGAAGTTAAGAGATCTCAACACTTTCAACACCGGGCAATAAATCACTGATATCTCGAGATAAACACTCCTTAAAACCGGATCATTTTGTTTGAATAAGAGTATTAAAAAACATTCACGCAAACTTGATTGGCACTCTACTGTTAATCAATGTTTGCCCCATTTCCGCTAAAACCTGCTCAAAAACAATAAAGACATTAATACATCCAGAGTCCTTTATTTGAGATTTGACCGCCAACTTCGACATTAATATCAACAAACCATTTCTTGAGCATTAATTTAATTTGAAGCTGCATTTAATACTCTCTACTATTGACTGAAAATCATCATGCTCAAATCATATTGTGGTTTTATTTGTTCCACTTTTCATTAAAATTCTCAAAACTTCATTACAACTTCTCGTTAACGTTTTTTTGTATAGGTATACGTTAATCAGTTTTACTTACTAATATATTAGTTAATGGATTTAGATTATTTAAGTTTTCATGGTTTCCTTCCTCATTGTTAACTTCTATATAATGTTCAATTAGTTTGCTAGAAAGTCCTTCTATTTTTTGTCAAAAAGTCAATAGTACCTTTCCAAAGCTAAATATGTGTAAATAGCATCGACATCAATTTATATATCTGCAATAATAATCACACAAAGTCAATATTAAAATCATTCAATTATTTGCCCTGGATTTTGTCTTGGCGTCCCCATACATTGGTAAAGCGTCCTCATTGGTTACTCACAAACTAAAATTTTGCACGGTTTGCGGAGGAGACTTCTGACAAAAACTGGATGTAGATATAGGTTCCGTGTCCATGTAATCAGCCAATAACAAATTTTTTCTACATTTCATAAGAAATACTCGTATGAAAAAATCATCTAAATTGTTGATATCGATGTCTTTATTGGTGGTGTGTTTGAGATTTGCTGTTTTACCAAGTTTAATGGTATGAGTGGGTCTCCCATGTGTTGTTAATCCCAAAAATGCTGCTAACAAGTGACTTCACGGTTTAACAAATATCGAATGTGTAATACAAGATACTCACTTATTGTACATCTAACTAATCCCACACGAATGAACCATCGACCGTAACTTGCACTGGTGAAAATTTAAAATACTTACTCGATGATTTGGACTTTGGATTTAGATTTTAACTATAAAAATTACGTGCTCTTCAAGAGTAGGCAGTTGACAGAAGATTTCAAAACCATTGAAATGGTTTTCCTGAATTATTTGACCATATACGACGTATAGTGCGATTTATGTTGACTGCAAAATTCTGTACGGGGAAATGAACCGGGATCTAGTGAGTGATCTGGGACGTTAGTGTCTTCTGGTGTAGAGTTTTTGAACATGGTAACACTTTTGATCAAAAACTTATATTGACTCGCTGTGACATATATGACTGTATTTTAAAGCTATTTCGAAGGATCAAGGACAAAGCGAAGATAAATAAGCAAGAATTCTTTTTATTAATATTCTTATCTGTTGGATTGCATGTGATGCTAACAAACACATAACACAGTGAGAATTTTATAGTGTCTACGGTGGAAAAGAAAAACGCCGACTTAAGACAACATCTAGTAAATCCATCCATCATAATTATAAAACCATTGGTTTTTTTGTAAGGCACATTTAGGAGTTACACGTTGTACGTCGGAAGATTCGATCCATCAAATGATCGACTCTCAGCGAGTTTAACTTCACGTATATTATCATGTTTATAACTCGCGTTTCCTCTTAGCTTTTGATAGTTTATGATATAAAACGACCTGTCCTTTGCGGGTAGAGTACTTACTATACTTATTCACGTTCGCTCCCAATGTGGAGATGTGGATGCCAAGAAGTTTCAACGAGCTTCTTTATATTGTGCCAGTTGCATAACTTCATTCCAGCATTGTCCAGCTTCTTGTAGAACCGCAGTGAGTATTCGCTTGATTGTTAATTTTCACCTGCCACGCCTTCTTGTCCCATTGTGCTGTTCTGGCACGTACGGTCTCATTTGAGATACCATACCATCTAATTCCCAAAATCTGGTAAATAAAGTGGAAAGGACGACACGTTCTTAGCTTTCAGCATTAGGTGAACGATCTTTAAGAAGTATGAAAATGATATATTACTATTATGATTTGTTCAAGGTTGACGAGGAGAAAATATTTGTGCGTGTAGGTTTCTTAAGTCCTCCACTTAAATAGAGTTTTACTGAAAATCGAGGGGGTTGTAGTCCAGTGCTATCAATCGGCGACTTTCATACGTACATCGTATTGGAGGTCGTGGGTTCGAGTCCCGGCGGTGGTGACCATTTCCATTTATCGACACAACCTGTTGGTTAGTGTTAAAGATCTCAAAAGTGTATTTGTGTTCACTTCGAGTTAGCACGGATTCGTTCCCCCAAAATACTTCATAATTAAGTTTCATCAAAATATAGGAGTTATGGAGACAAACATTTGATGACGGACTTTGGATGGCGCCGTCCGAGGGCACAGCTACGGAGAACATTAAGTGTGTCTGTGTGTGTGAGGGTGTGTCAGGGTGTGTGTGTCCCCCCCCCCCTTATAACTTTTGATTCGCTTGATGCACAGATCCTAAAATTTCATAAAATATAGAATACTTTAACCTTACAAAACTTGTATACTCAGAATATTGAAATTTTTTTTCAGTCAGGGGTAATCAACCTTTGAATTTTTACTTAATTTTTTCACATATCTCGAAAACTATAAAAGTCAGAACCCTAAAAATGTGTGTGTATATAGAAAAATAAAATATCTCAAATCATATTTAATGAAAAAGTTCCAGGGTTTCTCAAACTTTTTTTATAAAGAAAAATATTTATTTTATCACAAATTTACGAGTATTTCAGAATTTTATAAAAACATCGGAAAACGCCGAAACACATCAACTAGATAATTTAATTTTCTATAAAAAATAAGTAAATTATAGCAGTAAATCTCAAACTTTTCTCAACAATTTTTATAAGAATTTAATTTATTGACGACGTCGTTTCATACAGTAAACATACCGACTAAGGCCATCGACAGTTTGATCTCATGTTTACATGCAACTAGTAATAGAAAAAAATCTTTATAGGTACATTTACGATACAAAAACAATCAGTTTTAAGGTTGAAACCTAAACAACCTATATGGTTTAAAAGCAAACCAAACTATGAAGATGTTTAAACAACTTTTATGAATGAAGAACATTTAAGTAAAAAGCTCCGTATCATATATAAATTTTAGAGCAATTTTATTGATAATTTGTTTCATTTTACGATTTTCCTAAAGGACTTCCACCCACATGGGTATAAATTGTGTATTTGATTTGGAGGACGCCCCTCGTCTTTAGACTGCTCGGTAGGTATCCTAAGTGCTCCTGAGGGTATATTAAATGCCAATACTTCTTTCTCAAATCTCCAAGTTGACCCCTCGTTTAAGAAGTCTTATAGATCTAAACGAGAATATCGGGTATTTACATACAGGAAAACAGCTTTGAATTCTTAAACCGTTTTATTCGATATTAAATTTTGCTCAAATGTGTAAGGCAACACTCGCAAAGAGTCAAGGGTTAAAATAGTGTGTAAGGAGAGTATTAAACTAATTCAATAAGCTTTTACGGTATTGTAGTTATTGAAGGTTTGCCTATTTTTCTTATTTTGGTTTGCGATTTTGATTCTAACTTGCCTCATATTTTAAAACATTATTTTTTGCCACATTAAGGAACAAAGGAAGACAAAAAAAAAACTCATCTTAATAATGTTTCATTCACGTACAGGTCTCATAGCGCTACTCTAACTTAATTTTGGTAAAACAGTATGACATATGGTCTCCTACAAATTCAAAATCTGGATGAGAGGAATAACAGAGCTTTTCTCTGACAACTGCCATTCGATAGCCTTGCCTATAATATCATGTCCACCCACTCGTGTTCATGATGGATAATTTCTACCTAAAATACCCAACCTTTTCTATATCTACAAAGATGTCATCATAGGAAAAATTTATTTCCTAAAGGATTAATTTTTACTTAAACGACTGCACCCAACCTGAGACAGGCGACCTTAGGACAGAAATTTCAAGGGCATAACATACAAAAAAGACATGTAAGGAAACGAATCTGAAAACTCTTATTTAATAAATTGGCGAGCATTAGACAACAAGGCTACCGAGTTCAGTGAAACAATAATTCTGTTGTAGATATTTGTGGAAAATCTATTCTAAAGAAAAAGTTTTCTACTTTAAATTAATTATAATTTTCCCATTTTAAGTAACCCATTTCATAGAATCTTTTGCCTTTATTTTATTTTTGGTGCTAGCTTCTTTTCATACGTACAATTTAAAGTCGGTTTTCAACTAAAATAGCAACGACGTTCACCAAATAAATATTGTAGGAAAAAATTTGTTAGGAAAATGTCCCTTTTGCAATAATTGTGGGGATGAATTAGTTCCGGGCATCTCGGTAGTGGCGAGTTGAGAGCCAGATGTTTCAAACTGACCCTTTTATTTTTTAGTTAGCAAAGTACCCACCCCTAACACTGAGGGTCTGCACCCTTCACAATTCAACTAATAATCTGGATTTAAACATATTGCACATTACGATTCAACAAATCAGTTTGAAGACTTTGATACTTAAGTTTTATTCATTCAAACGTGACCGAGGACCAAAGTGCATTGTAAGAAATCACTTAACGAAATACTACCTATAGCTGATAAATGTAGCCTTACTGGCATGCACGATCAATCAAGGAAAAAATGCAAGCACGATACATTTTTAATAACACAATATTTCGTTTGACATTTGCCAATTGTCTATGAAACGAACAACCATGACATAAAGTTTTTAAGATTATCTAAAGGTCGATTATTATTGTACAATAATTGTAAATAATTAATTCATTTATCGGAATGAAAAGCTAAATTACCGTAATCGTTATAAAAATTAGAGTTACTTTCAACTATGAAAGTAACATTGGATGAACAATATGGAAATGTTAAGAAAAAAAAATGAATTTTCCTTTTATTACCTATGAATATTCTCTTGAATACGTATATTATTGATCAATCATTTTGTTAAAAAAAGTCAGAGTTAAAGAGCTAAAGTTCCGAAATAAGTAAGTAATAAATAAGCTATCTTTAAGCCGAAGAAAATCGTCTGACACAAGAAACCCTTAGATGATCTAATTAATGAATCTTCAGCGTGGGTGTAGAGTGGGAAGGATATGTATTCCTCAGTTTTCAGGGATCCGAAGACTGATAATCTCGGATTTTATTCTGAGACTCTCAAACTTTGACCTTTCAAATTGCTTCGAACTTTTATGAGGGTTGAACGGTAATTATGGTTGTAAAATATGCAACATTGAAGTTGGTAGCGATCAAGGAAAGATGGAAATAGGGTAGGGTAGCAAAGAGTTAATTTCATAATATGTATTTTTTGAGAGAACTTCAAAGAACCCCTCTTTGAAGCCGATTGTACAATTTCAAAAAGAACGACTATCTCTGCATCCTTCCTTTCCAAATCATTTGAGGTATTTATACCTTTGACTGTCACAAAACCTCAAAGGACTCCACGAATGACGTTTTATCGATGGTTTAGGATTGAGTATGAAATGCCCATATGGAGATGAAACTTTGGCCAGCGAACCATCAAACCGTACCTACTGCCTAAACGATTTGGAAAACAACTATTCGATTAGGCCAAAATTATCTTTAAAAGTCGACAGATGTTTTTTTTTACTGTATTTCGTAGGAAATTTAAAACCTTTCATAATAATTGATGAGAAATTTTAAGAAAGCATTTTCCATCACCTTTAAGTCAAGTGAATAATTTTCATCAAAATGAAGTGTTTTATTTCTTGGCTCGAGTTACAGCCCGATTGAATTGTCCGTCTCATTTTCATCATCCATTAGGGATGTCCTTGAAGCATTAAACAAATTATTAACATTGTGAATCACCGTTATTTGATACACAGCTACCCCAGCTATTTTAATAATAAAAATATTTTCCTAAACAATTCCCTCATCATTCTTTTTCATATTAAATTGCCTTGGAAGATTGATGGTCCTTGAGAGACACTGGTGCCAAGTTGATGCGTCACCAAAAAGTTCCGGTATTTTTAAATATTGCAAACTTGTTTTTATCAATTTTGTGTCAAATGAAACTTTACGATCACCAACGCTACAACCCATATGAAAACCTATTAACCTTTTTTTATTGAGTTCCAAAGTGTGTTCCAACAAGTAGTTACTGTCGAATAGATAAACTAGTTGCATGTAAACATGAGATCCAACTGTCGATGGACTAAGTCGGTATGTTTATTGTATGAAACGATGTCGTCAATAAATTAAATTTTTACAAAAATTGTTAAGAAAAGTTTGAGATGTACTGATATAATGTACACATTTTTTATAGAAAAATTAATTATCTAGTTGGGGTGTTTCGGTGTTTTTCGATATTTTTATAAAATTCTGAAAAATAGGCACTGAAACTCGTAAATTTGTCATAAAAAAAAAATATTCTTTTTAAAAAAACGTTTGAGAAATTCTGGAACTTTTTCATTAAATTTAATTTGAGATATTGTATTTTTCTATATACATACAAAATTTAAGGGTTCTAGCTTTTATAGTTTTCGAGATATATGAAAAAAATAGTAAAAATTCAAAGGTTGATTACCCCTGACTGAAAGAAAATTTCAAAATTCTGAGTATACAAGTTTTGTAGACTTAAAGTATATAATATTTTCTGAAATTTTAGGATCTGTGCATCAAGCGAATCAAAAGTTATAAGGGACGGACGGACACACACACACACAGACACACCCTCAGACACAGACACACTAAATGTTCTCCTCAGAATCCTGAGTAAATCCATATATGGAACATATATGCTGCGAAGCCTCTTAGTTGGTGTTTTTTGTCGTCAAAGTTTGAAAAACCGTTTAAAATCTAGACCTGGCCATACAAATCTCACGTATCTTGGCTTGATACTGCCGATCTGTCTCGAGAAATAATTTCTCTTCAACAAATCGGCAGTTGGACTACCCTGTGAAACCGGTAATCCTGAGCTGACTGGGCCATGTCCTACGAATTCATAGAATTTTGGAGACTACTTAATACACAGATTGGTACAAGAAGACGTGGTAAACCATGAGAGCGTACAATTGAGACCTTCAGGATGCCGGTTTGGATTGGAGTGACGCCCTGGATCTATTCCAGGGAAAAAATGCTGGGCGAGGATTTGTGATGACCACATGCTCTACAGTCTACAATTTTGACCCTGCATAACGAGCATTTAGTTAACTTAGTAAGTTGCAATTGCAATCTTAAACAAATTTTTTTTAAATTCATTCACTGCCATTTATAGTTTTTCTTACATAAATAACTTGAATTACAACTATATGTATAGACAACTTTCGAAATCACCTCCGGGGTTCCATTAATATAGGTACATAAAGCATATTGTTTTTTGACAATGTTTCTACGAATTCAAATTTCAATACTTCTTGTCAATAAATTCACAGCTTTCTTCATAAAATAATTAGAACTGTATCGATAAAGAGTTGTCATTTATGTTCATTAATCCTGTTTTTCATCTTTATTTTCTCCATCTATGTCTGTTCGCTAGTCCTCATTGCCGCATCCCGCATCCCAATCAACGCCTATCCTATGAAAGACAACTTCTTATTGCATGGAGGAGCCTACTGCGTTTCTGATTGCCTTTTGTATAGTAGTTAAGGCTTAGACGGGCTATCATCACGTGACCGAGCCTGGTAGTCGGCGGAGAAGAGCTACGTTTGACACAAAATCTGTCCAATTTTTTTTTTAACAAAAAGTATAAAAACATTACGGAAGATCAACTCGTATTCAATATTATTCATTTTTTACTATCTTCAGGGGTAGTTTGATAAGCATGATCGAGGTCTATGGGAGGAATTAGCCACCGAAAGAGGGCCTTCCATGTCAAACGAACCTTCTTGCCAAAATTCGGGCAAAAAAAAAACTCCGAAGGTCCGAGACTGGCCCAATTCGATGCGACCTCACGCCTCGAACAGGTACCAAAAAGGGGGCCGAAATTCGGCTATCAGATATAGTGTGTATAGACAAATGAAATAGGTTCCTGATGGGGTACAGACTACAGGGGCTGAAAGCTTTCTTTTAACTATCTAACTCTTGACTCTAAATACCTAACCGTACTTTTGGCAGAGACTCAAAATAGGACAGGATTTTACTACGCGAAAATTATGCCACGACTAGCTACAGTCAAACAACGCGATCCTGCCTATTAACAATTGTACTGACTATCTCGCATACATATATTTACTGATTATCGATCTCTCTATCAAAATAACCGTTCAATCACTTTACCGGCGAACTAATTAACCGTCTAGTCGAATTACCGCGGGCTGTTCATCAGACCGCAAGTTTTCCTCATTAGGTTTCCGAGTGGCTCACCATCTTGGGCTTGTGCACTGCTTTTTCGAAGGGAACTTCCTGAGCTGAGCTGAAGAGCGTCCAATTCAGTCAACCCATTCTCCCGGAGAGTCATGTGAGGTATATCTTCAGTCCACAGCGCTCCTAACATACCTACTATACATTATTGTAACTTCAATATATTTACAACGGCGCGATCAAAATACATATTAATCTATCTTATGCGCGGGCAATAACAAGCTCAGAATATCATACTATCGCGACCGGATATTCATAACAAAATTACTCTCTCGGGGAACACGCCGACGTACCTAATTTTACAAATGAAAATTCTACACTAAGCTTACTAGAAGGTTCTAAATATGAAATTCCTAACCGGATTCAAAAATAAACATTAAAGATAGGTCACATCACTGGTATCGGAAAATGGGGTAACCCGCGAATGACAGATAACAATTCGCGACGTGTGCTTGACATGTGACGTGTGAAAACAATACAGGGAGGTACATGCTGCAATACAATAAGCCCAATGGCACACAGAGATCACAAATATTCAAAACAATGCCGTAACGCATCGGCCATATATCTCTCAGCTAAAACCAATCGAGCAACTTGCTCATAAGCATGCTTGGCGGGGCAACCAAGCAACAAACAAAATACCACACAAGAAAACATCTCTCTGTGTCCATACAAATTCTAATATCAAAAAAATCTGGTCACTCACCCAAAATTCTGCATACCTTCAAATATTTAGCAAAAAAGCACAAAACGAAAATAAACACGTCACATTCATAGTTGGAAGTTGAATTACCACGGGGCTGTCCAATCTAACGATCCGCCACGCATCCTCCCTCATTGGTTAGCCCAGTCGAACAATAAATAATATATTATAATCATTAAACAGAAGGCTTAATCCAAAACCGAAGATTCTAAGTTTTATCAAACGCGAATTTATCAAATGTGATATTTCAACCTCCAAAGATACACATCAATCAAGTCGCACGCAAATCCCGTATTAATAACAACACACTCGGACACACCCCGGTAGGTACATAATATGTACAATTGAAATATGCGAAGGATATTAAAAATTACTTCAACACAAAATTTAAGAACGTCTCCCATCGGAGCGTGGATCTAGACTAAACTTCAAAAAAAACTATTTGTCCTATCGAGGGCCGAATATACTATCTCAAAACAAAGAAGCATTGCCTTCTCTACTAATCCCTTTAAACAACATTTTTTCTAAAAATGGTTTCCCCGTACATCCATTCAATATGTAAAAATACCAAACCTTCTAATCTGTCATAAACAAAGAAGCAACTGGTTTTCAAACTCTTTACCATCGCGTTCCCAAATTTTCAAATAATGACTTAACAATATTTTGAATAACACATCTGAATAAATCCCTCACATCAAGTTGATATCAATAAATTTATATTTTCACGAACTTTTTGACCGAACAATGTATATTATGTGTATGAAGATACTGTGTTACGGTCATTATTATTCTTAGAGAATATCATCTTGATGGCCTAGGCTTTTAATTAATTTTTTCAAAAATTGCGCAGAGACATAGATAAAAGAATTAATAATTATTACAATTTTCTGTTTAATTAATGACTAAATTTTATTTCTAATATTCATGGAAGAGCCTTTGCTGAATGAGTAACCTATAATAACAATGACATTTTTACATTACATTACATCGCAGACTGCAAGCCAGCCTGCAGGAGACCAATCCGCAGCAAACCCGACCCGCACGAAACCGACCCCCTAGATCGATCAAAGTTATCAAACCAAAAAGCCGGCGCCACATGAATCAAGCCCGCTAAGGTACCCCCCAAACCAATCCGCAATGCGGGAGGCCTGAGCCCCACTCAGGAGTGTAGGGAGGCAACAAGAGCTCTCAATTGCACTCTAAGGCGTCCGAGTTTCATTGTACTGGTTGAGGTTTAAGATTTAACCTCAATGACATTTTAGATATATTAATAACATGAGTACGTATGACATGTTTTAGATTGTTATAGACAATGTCCAGAGTATATTAAATATTATTTTATTAAATCAGACATCAACCAATATAGACGTGTTTTCTTCTCTACTATATAAGAACCTATATTATTTTCTCTGGTTTGCTCTCAATTGGGCTTATCACATCACCTTACCATGGTAAGGTGACGAGGAATGCTTGTTGCCTCCCTATACCCCTATGTTGGGTCACAGAGGGAGTGTCAATGTACGTACAGAGTAAGTCGATTTGTTTAATATATTCTAAATTCAACTGATGTCTTCGCGCTTATATCTATCAGAATAGAAGTCATGAGAAGCCGCTTAAGTGACGTTTTTTACAGGTATGGAAAGACAGTTTTAACTGAACCATAAATAAACCTAATATTATTACGCCGTGAGTTCCCCGAGGGTCCTATCACTTACGCTTTTTTATACAGGAAAAACACGATAACTTAACAATAATAAAATTGCATCATACTGATGCAACCTGGGAGTGCAACCGGTACTTAATAATCCACCTGACACCTGATGGGAAGTTGAGCCTTATAATATGGGTGCTCTGGATCCCCGAGGGATGCTACCGACTTTCCAGTTCTTAAACATTCAAATTATATAATATGTTTCTGATAATATTACTATGCTGACGGGCAACATTTCGTATGTTTAGTAAAATTTCCATAGAATATTTTACAGATTTCTTACATTAAATATGAAAAATTCAAAGTAGTTGTTTCTTTATTAACAAAGCAATAAACACGGTTAACCTAAAAATTGAGAATTTTTTATATTTGGTAAGTATTTTTAAAAGTATTTTTTTACTTCTGAGTTCCTAAACATTCAGTTCACAGTTCACTCTTTTTTTCTCAGTTCACAGTCAAAATGTACAAGATATTTTTTTTAATTGGTTAATTTTTTTTGCACAGAATTATCATTTGAGTAATTATTGTAGTAGGTATATGCATAGGTATTGATTAAAATAATTGACACACATCGAAAAATCGAATGCTCTACAAGAAAATATACGAAAAATGAATTTGATTAATAATTTAAGATTTTCGTTTTCTTGTCAAGGAGACGATTTCATTAAGTCGAAGCCTTAGTTTACTGGTATAAAGATAATAGTGGCGTGCGGAATTTTCTGTTTATTTTTTTTTTCAAATATTGTTTCTAATTCAGAGTTTGTCTGGGAAATTTATTATGATATCTTCTAGTGTTTATATGTATCTATGTCTTTTTGTTGCAGTTTTTGTACAAAACATAATTTGTATAGAATGAAATAAAATTTGTAGGTTGTGCAAAGGGGTTTTAAAAAAAATGTTAAACGTAGTAAGCTGAACACAGAGTACCTATATATATATATATATATATATATATATATATATATATATAATGTATGTATATGAATATTGCTGTATATTATTCGAAATTTATAAATAAATCACTCTTCTATACATAGGTGGAAGTACAGCTGGCGGAACTTAATCCTTGAAGCATTCTCTATCAGTCAACCGGTCCCGTCCAATCTGAGACAGGATTCCAACCCGGAGTAGACATTTCAAGTGAAAAAACACATTGAAAATTTCTGACCCGACCGGGATCGAACCCGGGACCTCTTGATCTAAAGTCGGAGCTAAGTGTATTGTATACGATGTTGTATAAGTAGGTACATAGGTGTGGTTATCTTTACCCACCTGCTCAAATGTATTATTTGCTTGCATCTAAGTATACCTAGATGCTTTACATTATTGTATTGAAAAATGTTTATTTTAAATTTCTTTCCCTTTTTGAGAATGGACTCACTTATGTTTTTTTTTGTAAGAAAATACTAAATAATAAATAAATTGAACAAAAGTGAAAAATAAAATAAATAATCTATTATTTTGAAGTGGTTGGTAGACCATTGGTATAAGTCGACGGCTTTCGTCCGTACAGCGTATTGGAGGTCGTGGGTTCGAATCCCGTGGCCGACTATTTCCACTTTCACAACACAAGCTTTGCTTTATGTGAAAGATGTCGAAAGTGTATTTGTGTTCACATTGGATGAGCCCAGAATCACTTAAATTTTTTTTTGCTTTTTGCAATAAAATTATGAAAAACAAAAAGATAAACTTGAAATTTTTGAAAGGACGTTTAGATTGCAAAAGTCAGTAACTAGCACGCCACTGGTAGGTTGTTGGAGGGGTTCAGAGGCTTCTTTGTTTGATGTCATGTTGATAAGAGTCCTCCGGGAGACCTCCTCTCCGCTGTCTCCATGACGACACGCAGGTGTTCCACCAGTCACGCTTCACGGATCCATCACGGGCCGACCTCCGCAGACCTGCACACTTCCTCGGGGACCTGAACGCCGAGCGCAATCAATTTCTATCACAGATGTTTTATTTTCTGCTCTTCTCCTTTTACACACCGTTTATCTCGGTTCGAATATTGCGGAAAATCGGGAAATCAAATTAATAATGGAACACGATTTGTTTCTACATTTTATAAGAAGCCTGTTTTTATTATCTACTAGCTTTCCCGATAGACGTTGTCCTGTAGTCTTTGCTATGAATATTGATTTCAAATTTGTAATTTATACAAAAACACGTTTAAAATATGTTTGAATTTAAAAAAAATATTTTTTGAAAGCTTCTATCAAAAAACTGCGTATCAATGTTTTGTCA
Organism: Mystacides longicornis; assembly: GCA_963576905.1. NCBI lineage: Eukaryota > Metazoa > Arthropoda > Insecta > Trichoptera > Leptoceridae > Mystacides > Mystacides longicornis. The sequence goes on along the minus strand of OY756427.1, from coordinate 17,978,846 downwards.
AGTAAATAAAATTGTGTTGTTATTGAATTTTTCACAGAAGGTGTTGTTGTCAGTAAATCCGTTCCATACTAACTTTAATATTATATTTTATATTACTTGCTATCCATTTTTCGATTTTTTAATAATTATTCTGTTATCCGTGGCGGAGAAGAATCCAATAAACCACGCATCGCATCGCATCGAAATTCGGGTTAGTGCGAACTCTTATGTACCTACATATAACTCGAGATCAGCTGAACAGATTTTTATAATTTTTGGTTTATTGAATTTTCCTCCGCTCCGGATAACATAATAGCTAATAAAATATGTTTAACATTAATTAATGTTAGTGTGGAACGAATTTCGATACAACAACGCCATCAGTGAAAAATTGTAGAAAACTATTTTTATTTACAACTTTTAAGATTAAAAATATTAGCACGCATAATTTTTATGGAATTTTTTTCAAGCTTTTTTCTAATTTGTTAAGCGCATTTTTTTATAAATTAAAACGTGAAAAGTGAATAAATCGAATTTTGAAATCAAACTGTCGCTGTCAGCTGTCGCACCAACCATCAAACTTAGTGCGACAGAATTCGGTTGGAAAATATGGAATGACATTGGTTAAAAGTCATTTTTATCATTATTTTAAATTGAAATTCAATTCATTGTTAGATAACAGGACAACTTCTGTCGGAAAAGCTAGTCAATTAATAAAACAGAAAGACACTGAAAAAAAGTTTGAGAAGATATCCTTTTACCGATACACCAATCTTGAATGAGATAGTGTAACAAATGTTCGAACAGAAACAGCATCACTTTTAATTCAAATAGTTTGCCGGTCTAATTAGGAATCGTACGCGTTCGTGCCATTTCCTTGGGAGGTTTACACGACGCTCGGAGCAAATATCTCCGATTTGCTTCAACTATCACTAATGAACTGTAGAATTAGTAATGAAATGGAAACCATTCCTGAATACAAGATGGAGTCAGACGATTCGTTAATGAGAACTATCCAGATGAAAATCTAATTAATTATAGAGGGTAATGGGCACATACCTGTGACTTATGGGATCAAAAACTATACAAGAAAAAAAAATCTATGTCAGTTAAAGACTCAGAAATCATTCAGCCGATGTGCTCCAAACCGTTTTTTATTTGAAAGGTAGGTAATAATGCGAAAATGATGGCAGACCTTTATTTCTTTGAAATCTACGCAACCATACAATTTATTTGCAATAGGTACATTTTATTTTACATACAATTATTTACAAATCAGTAGAAAAAAAATTCAATAGCAATGAGCACAATAAAGAAAAAAAGGATCTCAAGGAATTTGATGAGCCAAGTGGTACGTATCCTTTAGTTTTTTTTTTGAAACTATACAAAGGTATCATTGCTTAATTTTCTATGTTTTTGAAATAAAAAAAGTCTGCCATAAATAGTTAAAAGTTTAAGTATTTACGGCTCTGAAGATGGTCGTATGACCGAAAGGCCTGTGACACTTAAAATTTATAATTGAAATTAACAGGGTTTTATTTAAAAACAAATAAAATTAATCAACGATAAGATGGGATTTCACAAAGATACCACCTAAAAAATATAAGTAAATTGCTATACAAAGGTGTACAAAATATATAAATTTCCCCAAGATCATTATCCACCTAAGGAAACTTTGCATGATCGAATTCATGTATAAAAAAAAACAATGTTTGTACCTACGTCAAAAATAATAATTAAAAATGGTTTTATATCAATAACACCTATTTGACCGCTTTCGTTAGAGACTTTTAACACAAAAACATTGATCTGCCACTCTCATCGAAAAGTTGTATCTTTTGAGGTTATCGCATGTCAAATAGTAAGTTGTACTAGCACACATCCCTATATTTTTAGATTCTTCTAAACTGGTTAATACATACCAACCATTTATCCCAGTACACTGACTGATTGAATAATCGACTAACACAGCCTACCCGGCGATTCCTTACAGTTTACACATAAACACATATAATAAGAAGTGGTTCGTGAGTCCTGTTATTTAATGGGAGCGGATACATACAACGAATACCCCGGTGGTCGAAATGTATAAACTAATGATGGAATTTCAACAATAATTATTATTTCTCTGCATATTATGTAGGCACGAACTGAAAGCATCTACAGCCATCATTAGCGCCTCGAATCGAAAATAAAAATCCATTTATCCATTTTATAATCATTAAAGCATATTATTTTCTCAATTTGGAGATTCGTACTATAAAACATCTCCTTGATTGGACAAAAGAACAGCGTTTTTGTTGGCCACCTGTCATTGGACATGTTTGACACATTTTTCAGCCATCCCCATTTACTATTAAATGCTATACCTACATCTTCTTTAAAGTTCAGCTTAACAGAACAACTAAACCTTTAGACTTAATGGCTTATAAGTGAGTAAATTAATGTTCCAAAACTAGCTCTTTACTTGCTAATAATAATAATTGTTATTTCCAGTCCGTTTCATGATAGATAAGTAATTATTCATAACTTCAGATGACGGATTTCTCTCAGACAATTTGTAAATGGAGTTTCCGAAATTAGCATTGGGTATCGTTAATTTAGAAGGGAATTATTCATAGATTATTCAAAGAAGAACTTGCCTTACACCTCAACGAGTAGCTGATATGAATGATACCAAATTTATAATTGAATTCACATATTATCTTGATAGCTGTCATTATTAATTCAAGTATTGTTATACCCACTGACAGCTCATACCAAACATCAATTTGATGTAATTAACAAGGCAATCCCTTAAGGATGTGTTCGCGGTAGTTTCAGATTATCGATCAGTTGAGAAATGCCCGAAGGATAACAACTACGTGCGGCTCAATATAACGAAGTCGAATTCCAGCCCAGCAACGCTAAAGTTTCAATTCACCATAAATGACAGCGCACTCGATTGAAAATTCCTGGAACTGGGTCACTTAACATTTTCATTAAGATGAACTCGAGTTAAAACTCGTGGGGATAGTATAAATCCTTGGTGATATTCATAGTTTTCAATTGTGTGCTATAGATTGAAAAAAAAAACGCATTTTTTTTCTTTTTGTAAATTTATTCAGGGATGATATCATATAAATACAATTACACTATTGTGTCACGCCAAGTCTCTTTTTTTTTTTAAAGTTATTTTAGAGACAATAGCTTAAAATCTGTGGAAAAACAATCATTAATGTTTTGATTAATTTTAGGATATTATAGAACCAACAATTTGATGCTATCATTAAATTTACTAATTGTCGATTTTAGGAGGTAAATTTTATGCAAATTTGTAGTGGTTAAATTCTCTATAAGATTTACATTACTTATTCTTTAATAGGTTTGTTAAGATTTTTACCACAATTAGGACACTCCCTGTTGAGAAAGTCCATGCAAGGAGCAAGAGGTATACCGATAACACAGAGAGATGGTCTAATGGGCGAACTGTGCGATCTGGACGACCTAGTGTTGTTCAGTACGACAGTGGAGGAATTACAGCGCAGTGCACTTGCCATACGTACCGGTATGGCAAGTGGCGCCTTCAACAACATGACCAAGATATGGAAGGCGTCGGCGTTTAGTGTCGAGACGAAATGTAAACTGTTTGATGCGTGTGTGTTGCCCATTCTTCTGAATGGGTGTGAGTCCTGGCACCTGACTCTGGCCCAGGCACAAAAAGAATCTGCATTCGAAACGATGTGCCTCAGAAGAATTTTGGGTATAATATGGTACCACTGCATCACGAACGACGCTATACGCCGGCGCACCCAGCGTGAGCCCATCACCTCCACCATTGTGGGGAGGAGATGGACTTGGCTGGGACATGTGTTAAGGATGCCGAATGACAGTTGGCCGAGGAGAGCGCTGTTCTTCCTCCCACCAGGGTCCCGGAGACGAGGAAGACCCTCTCATACTGTGTTCCGCTCCTTCGAAGCAGAGCTGAGGAATCTGGACATGGTGTGGGAGGAGGTCATTAACGTTGCGCAAGATCGAGCGCAATGGAGAGCTCTTGTTGCCTCCCTATGTCCCTAAGTGGGGTCTAAAGGGAGTTTGGATTTGGAGGACACAAAAATCCATAAATACCTATTTGGAATGTTGTGTGTGATTTCAAGATTTAGAAGATATGGTTGAAAAGATAACATATTATTATCTCAGTTTGTGTTTCAAAGATATTCTGAATTCATGACAAAACGAGATTACTATGGAGTTAATCTGTATTAAAGAAATTATTTCTTCTTAGAGTATAAAACATGATAAATAAAATAATACGAGCATTTAATTGTTAACATCTCAATCAAAGCTGTAGAGAATGCGTTACTGGTGCTCTGAAACGTATGCATTTAGTTCCCCTATCATTCTTAATCTGTTATTAGTAAGTCTACACAATTACTGCTTAGGTGTTGGTTCATAATTAACGTTTAAACACAATCCAGCGTCAACATTGAATCTCCATTATTTAAATTGCGTAAAGCGCGTCCAATCAAACTTTACAGCTATTCATGCGTCTATAAATGACACTTAAATTTATATGTAAGTAAAACTTTATTATCGCTCAACGAAGCTTTTAATGATATATCTTGCACTTGCTTGCGTTCATCTTAACACTGATAATTTTATCATTGTTATTACTTAATGTAAGCTTTCTTGACCATAACCTTCTTTAATCAACTGATTATTAATATAAAATTGATAACAATGATTGTAGCATTTGTAGCTTAGCTTAATATGTATAAAACCTCAATGCAAGACTTGATAGTATGCAGTCATTTTGTAATTATTTATTTAACAGGTATTCCGACTCAGAAAGTGCAGCAAATTACTGGTATTCTCAAATTCACGTTCCTACTCAACGCAAGAAGCTCTTGTTTAGAACTTAATCGGTTGCCAGTAGTTACGCAACTAATGTATATCGGATAAAACATTTTCAGAATACAGAAATGTCAAAAGTCTCAATAAAAATTGGATACGACGCAACTCAATCGTCTGTTTTTCATTTCAGAATAGCCGTCATTGACCCGTTTACTGCTAAGCATTGATTCGTTAGAAAACACGTAATTTCAAAGAATGACAAAGATAACTATAAGACTCAAAGGGAAGGTGTAAGAAGGCGTGGCCGACCGAGAGTGATTGGATCGAACACATCATTCTTGCGTCAAGGAAGGCCAGGTCATAAGTAGGAAAAATATAAGAGGTTGTATCACAAATGGTATGTCGGTGGAAGAAGTGAAAAAAAGCGTGCTTGGATAGAAAAAGAGTGGAGGTCCATTCTCTCTCACTACCTCTTACGGGTTACGGGGAATGGCGTGATGAGTAAAAAAAGATGATATAATATGGATTTTGTGGTAAACATTGAATTTTCATGATGGAGGTTATTTCTTACCTAAAGATTTGGCTATCTCTCTTCTTCTCAGCCTATTCCCGTCCACTGCTGGACAAAGGCCTCCTCCATCTCCTCCCACACCGCTCTGTTTTGGGCTTTTTGGAACCAGTTGACCCCAGCGTATTTGACGAGGTCGTCTCTCCACCGTAGTGGTGCTCCTGGCAGTCGTTCTGGGTCTCCAAGTTTCGACCCTCTTCGACCATTTCTCTGCCAGGTCTCTTGCCAAGTGACCTGCCCATCGCCATTTGAGGGAAGCGATACGTTGGGCTATATCTGTAATCATGGTTCCTTGTCGTATCACTTCATTTCTCACTCTATCTCTCAAGATGATACCCAGCATGGCTCCTTCTATGGATCTTTGGGTAACCCTTATCTTTTCTGTACTCAGCTTGGTCAGCGTCACTGTTTCCAGGCCATACGTTGCGACCGGCATTATGCACGTCTCATAAACTCTACCGTATAAAGATCTGGCTATATGGAATGTGAATGCATCTCAAAATTTTCAAAACATCCTGCATAATGTCAATAATACACGCTGAAGTAAGGCAAGCTGGTAGGTACAGATAGAGAATTGTTGTCAGCTTTTCAAGCTCGCAATGTTTCATTCTTGTACCAGGTGCTACGAAGGAAACGTACTTTTTACACCTGAGTAAAGGATAAAATTGGTCCCATATCCGAAATTCACAAGAGTTGTTTTGAGATACGTAGGTCTGTTTGCAAAAGTGATTGCCGACGTTGGAGAGACCAGACAAGGCACTTGAAGCAGAAGAAGGAGATATCACACAGCTTTCTGATTATGTAATTGATCATCCGTACAATAAAATGAAAGATTTATTGCTTCTCAACATGGAATTGCGCAAAAAATAAGCGGTACTCAGTAGAAATCAGTAAGCATCGACTTTCAATAAAACCAAACAAAAACATCATTATTAGATTGTCGTCGATGGAAAATGAATATAACTGAATAGTGCCTATATTCTCATGCTGGGAGTTTTTTCTGACATATGTCTTATAGAAAATGTCAGACCTTGATGATATATTAATCATTTTATTGTATCGTACGTGGAGATTTATAGCTCTGTCTCTGTTTGTGCTTATCTAGTTTATACAGCGCGTTCCATAAAAAGACAATATGGTTACAAATTGCTTTGCTAGCTCGAACGATCAATTTGAAAGTAACCGCTACATATTAAAGAAAGTATCAACTATAATAAACATCACATACATTTTAGCTTTTGTTTTTCAATTTTATTTTTTATAAAAATGAATCTATTTTCTCTCAGAATTTGACTTTTCACAGTAAGCCTCTTAAATCTTGTGTTTTGAAAGAGGAAGGTGGTCGGGAACGTGGGGTCGAACCCACGACCTCCGCACGAAACAGTGCAAAAGCGAAGGCGTAACCGCTAGTCTACAAACAACTTCCCAGTAGTGTTATTACTCATAGTATATGGAATATACACGAGTCTTGTGATCGGATTTCAAAAAAAAAAGATTTCGCTGAAATTAATTTTCTCGACGTTTTCGAGGGTGTAGATTCCAAATATGCAAAAAAAAATTTTTTTAATTTCCGCGTACCTACCCGTACACGTACGCCAAAAATGTGTGCGCACACATAACTTATAGTAATTCTTATCCGATTTGATTGAAATTTGGTAGAACGGTTGGCCCCTCGATGTAGATGAGTCAGTAAAATGTTGAGATCTGTACCTTCAGGGGAACCCTCTTAAAGTATCCAAAGAAAATTTCACTTGTTCTAGAAAAAGAGCTAAAAAAAACTTTCTTCGATTTTCATAAAATTTGGTATAAGGGTTGGTCTTATGCTCCTACACAAGCACGTAAAATTTGAGGTCCGTAACTTCAGTGGGTCCCCATTAAAGTACCGATTAATATTGAATATGTAGTTCTAAATCAGATAATAAAAAGCTCCAATAGTCGATATCATTTTAAAGTTTCTATAATAATTCCAAGGATAAATTCATTTTAATCGTAAAATTATGAATTTTTATGCAAAGATATGTGTAATGTACACACGGTATGCACAGGGACGCTACTTATCTCGCTCGTGGCCTCGAGCAGACTGACTAACTACTCCGCGTCTCGCCTCTCACACCGTGGCACGAGATAGTGTAAGTCACTATTATGGTTATGCTAGGTTGTGTTATTTAGACCCAAACACTACATCTCTTCCTTATCGAACTTTATTTTATTTACTTAGATATACAATAGAAACAGAACACACTTATTTAAAGCTCAACTTCGACACAGCACGTGTCAAGTTATTCTTCGGTTAATCACTAATTCTCTAGTTATTTCCTTCGTTTTCTTGGATAGCTCTCCATTCGCCTTCTGTTCTCTTTAGATGTAATATATTCCTCCTTAATATTTGTCCCGTTTCCTCATTCCTTATTGTAATGTCTCCGTCTTTTGTTTTTTCAACCACATGAGGTGTTGGATTGTAATTTGGGGTAAGTTTATTTGTTTTATTGAATTCTTTTACATACACTTTTTCTCCTACATTCAAATCCACGTTCTGTGCTCTTCTTCGCTTGTCCCCGTATACCTTTCCCTTTTCTTTCTGTTGTTTATCTCTGTCTCTAATTTCATCGTCATTTTCTTTATATATATCTCCTAAAGTAGGGATTTTATCTTTGTTCAGTCTTCTGTAAAATAGTTCTGATGGTGTCTTCCCAGTTGTAGAATGCGGTGTGGAGTTGTACATCATTAAGTATTGATTTACAGTTTCTTGCAAATCTCTCCTCTCAATGTTTCCAATTTTTAAACGTTTTAGTATGTCTCTATTTTGCCTCTCTACTTCGCCATTTTGTTGAGGCCAGTAAGGAATTGTACTAAAAAGTGTTATATTACATTCCATGCAAAAATCTTTAAATTCTGCGCTGACAAACTGTCGTCCGTTATCAGCTGTAATGGATGAAGGATATCCTAAACGACCAAATATTTCTTTCAACAACCTTATTATTGTGGTACTTGTAATTGTTTTTGTTATCTTTACCTCCTTATAACGGCTGTAATAATCCACTATTACAAACAAATACTCATTACTGGGCAGTGGTCCTAATAAATCTAGAGCGACGTCAACCCAAGGTGCTCCTGGTAATTCACGGCGCTTCATCGGAATTGGTGGATTCGGCATTCCAACCAAAGTACAACCTTTACAGCTTTTTACCAAGTTTTCGGCATCTTTATCTATTCTCGGCCACCATACTTTGCTTCTTAGGCGTCCCTTCATGGCCACAATGCCCGGGTGTCCTTCATGAGCCGCATCTAAAACGTTCCTGCGAAGTTCTGTCGGAATTACCAGTTTATTTCCTCTCAAGAGTACGTTACCGAAGAAACATAACTCAGTCTCAAAAATTTTATATCCTTTGACACTATCGTCCCAGCTATTGTTATAAATTCCCTGCTTTACCTTTTGTATTTCCGGATCTTGTTCCGATTGCGTTTTAATGTCAGCCATGGAGACGGCGCGAGGTCTAGCATTTTCCACGATCTGGTTTAAGTGTTCGTCTTCATTATTGTTCGTACAACCTGAATCCTCACATAATCGTGATAATGGGTCTGCTATGTTCATCTTTCCTGGTTTGTACTTTACATTGTACCTATACGCTTGCAACCTTAGCACCCATCTCTCTATTCTAGCGCACGGCTTAGATTTAAAACCAAACAAAACTTCCAGGGGCTTGTGATCGGTGATTAAATCAAACTCTTTGCCGAATAAGAAAACATTAAAGTGTTCTATTGCCCAAACTAGTGCTAAAGCTTCTTTCTCCGTTTGGCTATATCTGCGTTCGCATTCAGTTAATGTACGATTCCCATAAGCAATGATTCTAGGTCCCTTAGCATCTGTCTGAGGTACCAGAACTGTACCTAACCCCACAGGACTAGCGTCAGCAATAACCTGAATTCCGTCATTAACATCGTAGTATCCGAGTGTCTTTATTCTTGTTAGTGCTGTTTTTAATTGTTCAAAAGCCTGGTCTTGCTCTTTTTTCCAAAATTCTTAAATTTTCGCATTTTTTCCAAATTTTTGTCTCAACAATTTCTTTAATGGTTCAGTCATTGTTGCCATATTAGGTATCCACTTATTTATATAGTTGATAAGGCCCAAAAAACTCTGTAATTCCTCGATGGTTTTAGGAACTCTAAATTTCGCCACACTATCTAAATATTTATTCAAGGGTCTAACGCCTTCTGGGGTTAGCTCGTGTCCTAGAAAGTTTACCTTTTGGACTTTGTATAAACATTTGCTATCGTTTAAAAGAACATTGTTGTGTTTGAGTACAAACAATACTTTTTTGAGGCGCAAATCATGTTCTTCTGCAGTTTGACCATATATTAAAATGTCATCAATGAAATTAATAGCACCATCACATTCAAGAAGCATGTTTCCTAGAATTTTCTGGAATAATTCTGGCGCGCAAGTAATCCCAAACATCAAACGTTTATATCGATAAAGGCCTTTTGAACTAATAAAAGTGGTAATGTGCCGAGAATTTGGATGTAATTCTACTTGGTGAAAAGCATTTTTTATGTCCAACTTTGTAAAGTATTTAGCTTTCCTTATCTTCGGCAAAAGATGCTCCATAGATGGTAATGGGTGATTTTCCCGCATTATGGCCTTATTAGCGCATCTCATATCGACGCAAAGGCGAAGTTCTCCGTTGTCCTTTAATATAGGTACCATAGGAGATATCCATTTTGAAGGTTCGCGCACTTCTTCTATTATGTCGCTTTCCAGTAATTCCTTAATTTTTGATTCTACCTTTTCTTCAATTGGTATGGGGATTCGACGAAACGGCTGAGACACCGGTTTTTTGGTCTCGTCAATAGGGATTTCCACTATAACATCTTTAAACTTAGGGAATGGTTCATTTTTTATTTGATTTACGTCAATTCCAACCTTCAGAACCCCAAGATGAACCGCACTGTCCTTGCCAAGTAGATTTCTAGAACCATTTGCAATGACATAAATTTTTGTCTGTTCTTCTTGTCTATTTACTCTGATTGTAGTATCAAAAGATCCTATAATTTGCAATGGAGTCTTGCTTCCATATGCCAATAAAGTTTTGTTAGGCTTTCTGTCCTGATTAAAACATATAACTCTTTTCTGTTTTAAAAATTTCCATGTCTTATCCGTTATAAGATTATATTTTGACCCAGAATCTATCAACATTTGAGTTTTAATTCCTCCAACTTCACATTCTATATTCGCATCATTGCTTATGTTGAAAACGTAATCTTCTTTTTCCTCTGTCACGTTGTCAACTTCTTTGTGACCCCTAAACTTCTTTGAAGGTTTTTCTTCTTTAATTTTGTCGCTCTCGAATAGCTTTCTTTTCCTCGGATCTTTACAGTATTGTCTAAAATGCCCTAATTTTCCACAAGAATAGCATGTTTTTCCTAGAGCAGGGCAATTCTTGTCTTCTGATGTATGTTTTAAATTTCCACATCGATAACATCCCTTATTGTTAGCGGTTCGTCTTGATTTTTTTCCTTCTGACTTGTTAATATTTTTCTCCTTTTTAAATGGTACAATAGCATGCACCTCTGGATAGTTTTTTTTCTGTCCATATTCTTCTAACTGTCTGGCTACAACTTCTGAAGTGTTAGCTTCAGTTATTATTTTTTCTAGTGTAACTTCATCTCCAATAGTCAGAATTTTTTTTCGCAAGTCGATTGAGGTACATTTTTAAACCAACAAGTTTTCCAATTTAATGGGGGCACTTGTATACCAACAAGTAATCCAATTTAATGGGGGCACTTGCAAACCAACAAGTAATCCAATTTAATGGGGGCACTTGTGAACCAACAAGTTTTCCAATTTAATGGGGGCACTTGTATACCAACAAGTAATCCAATTTAATGGGGGCACTTGCAAACCAACAAGTAATCCAATTTAATGGGGGCACTTGTGAACCAACAAGTTTTCCAATTTAATGGGGGCACTTGTATACCAACAAGTAATCCAATTTAATGGGGGCACTTGCAAACCAACAAGTAATCCAATTTAATGGGGGCACTTGTGAACCAACAAGTTATCCAATTTAATGGGGGCACTTGTAAACCAACAAGTTTTCCAATTTAATGGGGGCACTTGTATACCAACAAGTAATCCAATTTAATGGGGGCACTTGCAAACCAACAAGTAATCCAATTTAATGGGGGCACTTGTATACCAACAAGTTTTTCCAATTTAATGGGGGCACTTGTGTACCAACAAGTTTTCCAATTTAATGGGGGCACTTGTGTACCAACAATTTTTCATATACCAACAACAATTTTATCCAATTCAATGTTGGCACATATGTACCAAATTTATAATAACTAAATTTGCCAATGTGTCGTTTCTCATTCGTTTCATTTGTTTATTCAATAGTTTGGAAATCTTTGAAGAATTACAATATTTTCATTGCATTATTTCTATATTTTATTTATATTTATTTCAATAATAACACATTTACAATATAAACAAAATTAAAAACAAATATTATTCTTGCAGCAGCCTCACTAGGTTGCCCTGTATCGATATTAAAATAAATAATAATATTATAATTCTTTAAATTTCATTTTCACAAAGAATCTATAGTCATCCTGTATTTTAGCGTAATTTGTACAATTATTCTAATTTCGATAAAACATAAACTCACGAGTTATCGTGACATAATTTGTCCGATTTTATGAAATCGATCGAAGATTTTGTAAATTCACAGTTACCATTTACGGACTATTTTTAATATTTAAAATTACTTTGTACCCGACATTCATACTCTAATACATAATTATAAGTTAATTTACTATATTCGACACATTGCCCTTTTCAGTTATTAATTTTATCTAACCTTTAATCCTGTCGCCACATGTAATGTACGCTCTCTCTTTGTACTTCACTGGCTCGCCAACACACGGTATGCACAGGGACGCTACTTATCTCGCTCGTGGCCTCGAGCAGACTGACTAACTACTCCGCGTCTCGCCTCTCACACCGTGGCACGAGATAGTGTAAGTCACTATTATGGTTATGCTAGGTTGTGTTATTTAGACCCAAACACTACAATATGTTTTACACGAAAAGGCTGTTATAATATACTATGAGTTCTGGGCTACCCTAGGTTAGCAGCTTTTTTTGTTCTCCAGTCGCAAACTTTTCTCTATTCAACGTCACAAAATGTTGAAATACACACTCTACTGATTAAAGGTTTATTTTTCTTTTATTAAAGTTATTGTGAAAATGTTTAGATACTTGTAGCAGGACAGGTACACGGAGGCAAGGAATAAACATGAGCAGACTTCATAATGACTCTGAGGGATTACTGTTTGGTCTTGCCGGTGCCTCCGTATCCTTGCCAGGATTATCATGAAACGTTACTACACTCCTTCCCTGTTAATATTGCAGATAATAAATAACCTAATGATAGCCTATTTGACCACATTTTCTACGACTGTGACAAAAAAAAAAACCCATCTCTTCAAGAGTCGCCGTACTGATCTTTTGTACTACAAAGTTCGCCGCTCAGTAGTCCAAATCTTCTATTTCCTGTCTTGATTCTAGACAATTCCTGTGACATTTAAGTTATGCGATGTGGCCTGCTGTGTCGGCTGTTTCCTATATATGAGCAGTTTTTTTTAAAATAAATGAAAAAAACTTGTTATTCAATCGGGTTGGCCGTGAAGAGCTCAATAATTCTTACTTCCAATAGGGTCCCGAAGACGAGGAAGACCCTCTCATACCGTGTTACGCTCCTTCGAAGCAGAGTTAATGAATTTGTATATGGTGTGGGATGAGATCATAAACATTGCGCAAGATCGAGCGCAATGGAGAGATCTCGTTGCCTCCCTATGCGCTCAAGTGGGGCGTAAAGGGAGTTTGGATTTAATTGGAATTCAATCGAGAACAAAACCCTTTTCTACCGCTTGAAAATTTCATCATTTAAAACTCATCATTGATTTTGATGTCTAAAAGTAGAGTTTTTTTTAAATTTTATATTCTTTTTCTATTACCGTAACATTCTCTACAATGCTTTATTAAATTTTTAAGTACTAGGTATATCAGAACTTTTGTTTATAATATTGAATGAATTGTTTAAACATATGTGGTGTATTAATTTCTTTTTAACAATGAATCATTCATAAATAAATATTTTGAAGAATAATCAACTTTTTAGATCTGGAAATTTGTGTTTTAAAATATATGATAAACACATCTTTTTAAGCGCACAAACGTTAAACGAATATCTCATGTTTGTTTCAGATGATAATATAAACTTGTCTACTTGCGCTAAACTAAACCTAGCAGATCTTTCCAAATAACTTTGCGACAAGCAAGTAGGTACTTGATAATGTATTTTATATACAGCAGACGTAGTCCTATATGACTTATGTTCCAAATAATAGTGTATAATTTACTTTGTTTTCTTCGACAAAAGGAGAAAAGTTTTGTCTACGTGAGCTAATTTTTTAAAAAGAAAAAGTTAGCATCATTTTACGATGTCAAAAGGGAGTTGTTATTACATTTGACAGGTCGTTCAAGCGTCTATTAATCTTAATGTTGATAATAAAAGCTTAAAAGTATTTTTTGCAAAATATATCGTATTTTTGTCGTCAACTGAATTTTTTTGTTTCTTTGTTAGAAGTAGTTTTAGCCAAAGTTTAAAAAGTTTATATTATTTTATGATGTAATAATTACAAAGATACTGTAACAATGGAATGGACTAAAAAAATGCGTCACTAACCTGGGTATCTTGAGGGATCTGAAAAGTTAATTGATAGACCAAAGGTTCAGCCACCGACTTGCTTTTAAATGATGGTTCATTTCATATTCCATCTTGGTACCACCCAGCACTTTCACAACATACGTTTAGTTTCATTAAATTAGTGTAAAAGATATAAAATGTATTTTTTTCGTCACTTTGGGTGAATAGAAATTTATTTATTAAATAAAAGTGAAAGCAATGTTTGAAGTATTTTAATATAATACGAAATATTCAATCTGCTCCTTCGAAGCAGAGCTGAGGGATTGGGATATAGTGTGGGAGACTTGGAGGAGGTCATAAACATTGCGCAAGACCGAGCGCAATGAAGAGCTCTTGTTGTCTCCCTATGCCCCTAGGAGGGGTTCTTTGGCACTTAAGGGTAGTGGAGTATAAAGGTGATTTGACTCTTTTGTATATTTATTCTTTTCAAATAGGTTTTTTTCGTCTTTATTTAAACACACGCTATGCCTAGTTTTAAATCTCCAAAATATGTTAGTTTCTCATGACTATAGAATTGGTTTATCTTTTATTAAACATGATTACCTAATAGAATTATTTACATTTTTCATTACATTTAGGGATTGCAATCCGGAAAACCGGATCCGGTATTCCGGCGGATCCGGCATCAAAATGCTCATATCGGATCCGCCACAAATTGACGGATCCGGAGATCGGATCCGGTTAATCATATTTAGGGATTTTTCGACACAGACCGGACTCGAATCCGTATCCCTATGAATTCCACGGGGTCGTTGTAGGTACTCATAAAGGTAATAAGAGAAGAGGAGGCAAATCCGTCACACTGAGCGCAGTGTAATGCTGTTTTTGCCTCCCTGTGCCCAAAGTGGGGTTAAGTAGTGTTGACTGATCATATTGATAGCATTGACTATCCAATGAAAAGGCATCTCGTAGAAAAATGGCGTGAGCATGAAGCAATAATTAGCCAACAGAAAATATATTAACCTATTTAAAAGCAAAACTATTATGATTGTTATCTGGTATACATTAGATTGTGTGTGCATAAAACTGAAATAATTTCTCAAACATTTATTCTCGATATAGCAGTGTCTCTGAATATTTCCGGTTATAAGTATTACTTATAGGACGCGGATGTCTAACTGCACATCCAACTTTGATTTGAATTGAAGTAGTATTGCCCCAGAACAGACTTTGTCTAGTGGGGCAGTAAATTCCAATAATTATATATGTAAACTGTTTGTTGTGTAATTGATAATGGAAAATAAAATAAATATCTTTAGTGCTCGTCCAAGGGTATTTTGGTTGATGTGATTTCATCCTCTACCAGAATCACCGGATCCGTTTTGTTGACGTGATCATTCCAGTAACGCCTTCTATTGCTTTGCTACCCCATTGCCTGCCGTTCTCGATATCGCAGAAGCTCCGAATTTGGAGTTTCTAACTCTACCTCGAATGGTTTATTCCACAATGGGTTGGAGAGTTTTCGAGAATCTTTCTTTATCGTGGTGTCGGTTCTCTGAGAATCTTTCTTTTCAAATCATGATCAATCAAGCAGGTTAAAATAAATATTTTCGTTAAATTTGAATTTGACTTTCATAATACGTAATCTAATTTCTATTTTTTTTTCTTTTGATACTATTTTTTTATAGTTTTTACCATTTAAAAGTAGTCATACCCTTATAAAATTACTTTCGTATATGTGCTGTTTAATTTTTAGCCTTCATTATTGTTAAAAATGTCAATTAATCAAGGTTATTTCAATCCGGTCGGATCCGATCGGATCCGGCCGGATTGACGAAAATCCTGTTGGATCCGGCCGGATTCAAAATGAGACCGGATTGCAATCCCTAATTACATTAAATAAAAAATCACGGGTAAGAAAATAATTAGATATATAATTTTTTTATCCTTCGTAAAGAATGTTATTAACTCTAGCAAGATACTATGAATAACTAATTAATTGAAAGATTTTTTCCTCACATCATGCAGTTTCTGTAATTAATTAATTTTCAGTTCAGCGAAATCACTCTTTTCGTTCCTTAATTATTTTCATTTTAACGGCATGCCTGTATAACAGTAGGTTCAATGATAAAATGAAACTATTTGTGCTTTTAAAATATATTTATGTGTTAAACTATCATATCTTAATTAGTGCCTCAGGAAATGGTAATTCTCTTCTACAAACGAGTTTACTAACGAAATTAACCTTTAATTTGTGCTATTAATAGGAATATAACAATATCTAACTTATTCTCGAACAAGTTGGCGAACAAAGTCTGTATTTATATAAACGTAAGCCCCTACCCACACGAGATTATTGTTATTGTTTAGAAACTACTAAATAATATGAAACTAGCAGTGTGCTTTCGGTGCAACGGTCTTTATTAAGTCACTGAGATTTTATTATCGTTATTTCTATACTGTAATTTCATCATTAATTTAATTTTATTTAATAAAAATGAATCTTGTAACTTTTATTTACTTTTCAACCACAATAATATGGTATCAGTTTAGGAATATTTAAACAAACAATTCACTATAAAATTACTTATGTGTTAAGCTAGAAATTCACTATTGGGTCATTTTGTGTTGTGTAACAGCATATATGTACATCATCAAAATAGTGTGTTATTTGGTTTTTTTATGACTCTTTAATCATTCAAAGTGAACACACTTTTTCACTCTTTCACAGTAAGCTACCTAAGGCCTATGTCGTGAAATAGGAAGATGGTCGGCATCTGGGATCGAATCCACGATACAGTACGAAAGCAGGCGTTGTAACCGCTAGTCTACCAACCACTTCTTATATTCTTCTTATTACGACTACCCTCTATTTGGAAGGCTGATAAAGATTTTTTCATTAACATTATCCCGTTGATAGTCAAATACCTTTACATGAAGTGCTAAGTACTGTTTCGTACTGGAGGTCGTGTGTTTTATCCTTGATTCCAACCGCCCGACATACGCTTAATGCAGAAGAGTCAAAAATGTATTTATGTTCACTTTCTCAACTTGGTCAAAAAGGCGCTGTCAACCAGTAAATTCCTGAAAGCGATAGATCAATACATTAGACTTTCACATCTTCTTTATCGGGTCCCCCCAACGTTATCGATCACTTCGGCGAACTTAACGCTGTCCTTCGCTGCCTGGAACAGCGCTTCTACAGTCCAGAGTCGTAATTCCATAAAAAAAATAAAAAAAAATATATATATATATATATATATATATATGTTTGTCAACTAGCACTTCGTGGCTCAAACCGTCTGTGAATTACCGGGGATGTTGGCTCATTTCTACTTGTTGGCTCTTTTGTCACATACTTGATCAGAGTCAAAATGAGATTTTTACATTTTCGGTATCACCACGTGATCCTGAGCCGATTCCTGCCTATAACTCATTTTGAGCCAATATTTGACATTTTGTGTGACCATATATACACTCCGATATACCTTTTTATCTGAAATATACATTCTCACTTAGGAAATCATTTTGACAATTTATTAAACAACAATAATCGATCAAAAATTGCAACGTTGCCAAATCATATTACTGTATCAATGCCATCCACGAAAGTAAATAAATTAATGTAGCAAGTCCCCACGTTTGTAAAAATGTGATAACATTTGTATTAAGATCAGAAACAACGCCTATACGAACGCGCGAACCTTTTGTTGAATGCGCATATTTTGTTTGGCTCAGTTACGTAACGAAGACATTACCAATACTATTACACTTAAACGTCGCTAGGCTTGGGGGAATTTTATCAAAATGCGAATATAAACAATTAAAAACACGTATGAGAGTCGTTCAAATGATTAAACATTTTAATAAATACGCATGATTTACATTCTTACAACTTATTTTTTCAATATTACGATTTTATGAATGAATCGTATTTACGCACTTGATTATTATTGTTTTGAATGGGATACGAGAAAGTTGATCAATATTATGTGATATCGTTTTGTGACCAATATTTGATCTCAATGGTCTGCACGTATCTCTTGGTTTCAAGTTACACAAGGCTCTTAATGCTCTTTTTTGAAGTACAAAAACTCTTTGCGTATCCGCTCCTCTGCCCCAGAACAATATTCCATATGACATAAGACTGTGGAAATACGCAAAGAAGACAGTTCTCGCTGTTTTTAACCCACAAGTTTCATTTATCTTTTTATTGCATAAATGGCAGGACTCAGCCTGTTACATAACAGATCTATGTGTATATGCCATTGTAGAGTCCTGTCTATTGCAACTCCCAGAAACTTATATTATTTTTCTGTCATTTCCACATTTCTATTGCTAAGAACTGACAGTACAAGATCATTTTGCAGTTTTTTTTTCAGACAGAAATGCATCGCATTTGTTTTTGTCAAATTAAGAATTAAGCTATTGACTCTGAACCACTCGCTCACCATATCTAGTACTTCAACAACATTTTTTTTGTATCAGATTTATGTCCCATATCCTTGATCATAAAGGTAAGAACACATAGAAAGCCGATTCCGACACGCGCCGACCGGCGCAAAGAATGTTACTATGCATTTGAATGGGGATACCCACAGAAAAAGCAGGAACCCGCTTTCCGGCATGTCCATTTAAATGCATTGAAACCATAGACAACAATCTATGAGCCGGTCGGCGCGGGTCGGAATCCGCTTTCTACGTGTTCTTAGCCTAAGGGACGTGTCATCAGCAAAGAGAACAGTCTCGGCTATATTTTTAAGATGGAACGGTAAGTCATTTACATATATTAGGAATAATAAAGGACACAGAATAGAGCCTTGAGGAACACCGCAGTTAACATTTTCCACTGATGATTTGATATTTCCTATTTCTACCGATTGTTTTCTGTTATTGAGATAAGATTTGAAGAAAATATTTTCTACGTTTTTAATTCCATAATATTCCAGCTTTTTTATAAGTATCTTATGGTTAACACAAAGGCTTTAGTCAAATCGCAAAAAATCGAATACATATATAACCTTTATCTAAACATTCGAGTACGCTTTTGACTAAGTGCGATATCCCATCACTCGTACCCTTGTGTTTTTGAAATCCATATTGTTGTGGGTGTAATATATCATTTTCTATCAAGTGGTGAGTAAGTTGTTCCGCTATAAGTTTTTCAAAAATTTTACTCAATACAGGAAGCACTGAAACGGGTCTGTAATTACCAGGATCATGTTTGTCTCCTTTTTAGTTTGTCGGTATTACTCTAGCAATTTTGAGGGTATCTGAGAAAACACCTTCTTCAAAGCATTTATTTATTATGAGTACTAGGTCATCCGCCGGATGATCGATTATCCGTTTAATAAACTTTGTCGACGTATACCATAGGTCATTTGAGTCCTTGGATTTTATGTGACTACATATACGAATGATCATAAATCACTCTCGACAGTGGAATGCCGCAGTGGGGGAAGAAGAAGAAGAATATACGAATGACATTAGCTCTAGAATTCATTCTAAACCTGAAATCATTGTTACATTTCTTTGTGGATTTAAGTAAAAATTCAGCAGTCTCAGTTGATTTAGGCATAGTGCTAGTAAGATCTGAAGTCTAAGTTTAGTTCGAAGTTCGAACGAAGTTCGATTCAAACTTTTGTGAATAGGGCTGCTGGTAATAATAATTATTGTAGGCGGCGACTATCTACAGTCTATGTACCTATTCACGGAGGGTTTGAATCGAACTTCGTTCGAACTTCGAACTAAACTTAGACTTAAACTTTTCCGTGAATCGGGCTGCTGAGGCTATATTTACAAATTAGTTATTAAATCTATTTGCCACATCAAGATTACTAAAATTCTAACTCTCGTTATACTCCCATGTTTTACCCGTTTCTTCCTTTATGACTTTCCAAGTTGTTGTGATTATGTTGTTAGAACTTTCTATTTTATTTCTGATATACATTTGTTTGGCTTCTCTACAGACCCGCCCGAATACTCTACTGTAAGTCGATACAAAATCTTTCGTCGTCCGCGAGTTGTCACGCTCTTTCACTCTATACAATTCAAACAGTATTTTCCTAGAGATTAATATACCGGGCTTAGCCCAGCCTTTAAAAGACTTATTTTGCTTACAATTGATCTTTTTGACAGGCATATAACTATTTAGATTTAACACTAAATTTTCAAAAAACTTTTTGAACATAACTTCGGAGCAATCATTTACTTTAAAGCTTTGACATGCTCTTATTGCATTGCAGAAGGATTTCATGTTGTTATCATTAAACCTTCTTCTGTAGATAAACGTATTATCACAATTTTTTCCTCCGCTACTAATTTCTACGCTAATTGATTGACCAAAATGGTCTGATTTTACAATTTCCGTAAGTTTTACGTCAGAATAATAATAATAATAATAACTTCTTTATTCATTGATAATATGTACAAAATTTTATAAGCATTTAAATCCACCTAACTGGGCAAAGCCCGTACTAAGGTAGACCTATAGCAACTATTTTTTATTTAACATAACAAAGTAAATAATAATAAAATAAATAAATATAATAAAATAAATAAATAAGAGGTTGACTGTAAGACATTGCTTGCAGCAATAAGTCCGCCTTTTGGAAGTTTTTCAAAATTGCATTATACACTATACTTTTTTTTTTCATCCAATAAAGATTTATTTATTTTAAATAAAAATAAAGGAATAAAAGATGCATGTAGGAAATAACAAAAAATGCATTCAAGAATAAAAAATAAAATAAAATAATGCAATGCATGCATGTAGGAAGCGGTATCATCCCCAACACACACTCAGTCATTGAAACCTCACACCCTCTCTCCTTCTCTCTCTCTCTAACACACATATCAGAATACTTCATATCAGTGAATATATTATCAATGCAGGAGGAAGATGAGTTTGCAACCCTAGTAGCCATAAATATTGTACGCGATAATATGCCTCATTAGGTCTAAAAGTTTTCCCAAGTATATAAGTACCCATTCTTAATCAAGGACACAGAGAGGCAAAAAGTATTGACCCATGGGTAGAGACTGGAAAATAGTGGTGTTATTTTTTGTGAATTTCGGTGTTATTTTTGGAGAAATTCGGTGTTATTTTTGCTCGGAAATTCGCGTTATTTTTTCAACGACCATATGTTCAAAATGAAAGTAGATGTTATAGTAAAACAAAGAATAATAGCAATTTAATGAATTGATTGTATAATTAACAATTTTTTAAAACATACATTGCCAAATGAATGAAAAAATCTGATCAACAAAAGTAATATAACAAACTTACAAAAAAATAAAAAAATAAAATCTATATTCAATTCTACAAAATAATTATAAAATAATCCAATCAATGCTAAAATAATTGAAACTACGCTCCGAAATAATTATAATAAAAAAAAAAACATTGTTTTGTTGGAAGATTGTCTTAGTTAAGGTTTTTCTTTCGACTTGTTAGCACAAATCAGGGCATTTAAGTCTGACAAGCAGGTATATTTCCCCTGCGCTTCAGCTCCAATCCTTTTTACTACATACAAAAATGTACTTTATTTCTTATAGATTGTTATAATCTTTTGTGATGAACTGGCCAAACGCTAAATAAATCAATTTTATTTTACAAAATCACATTATTTCTGTAAATTAAGCATGAAATTCGCATTTTTTCTCCAAAAATCACATTATTCGCGCTAATCGCGCAAAAACTTCAAAATTCGCGTTATTTGCACAAAAACTTCAAAATTCGCGAAAAAAAATCGTTTTATCGCGATCGCGAAATTTTCCAGTCTCTACCCATGGGGTATTTCCGACTCTATGTAGGTACACCCCACCTCTCACTATGACACCTCCCACCCTAATGAGAGTTATATACAGAGTCGATCAGGTAAATAAATAAATAAAACATTATTGAAATAAATTACACATATGATATAGTATAGGTACATTCAGAGTCAAACGGCGGACGTATCCCGAAAAATCTATTCCAGCCAACCCACATGGTAGTATGATGGAAGTTTTTTATATATTTATTAATTCTATAATAAATAAAACTAACAACACATTAGATTTGACATAAAAAAGACATCACATAATCAACATACGTGCTAAACCCAAAGATTATTATAAAGTATGCAAGTTACGTGATCAGCCCAACCCATGAAGGAAAGTAAGGTACAGGTAGTAAGAAAACGAATAAACTTTGGACCAAATGTAAAGTTATCAATTTATTAACTTTTACGCCGTGTCCTTATAGGGGTAAGCAGAGAGAAGAGACTTCCACTCTTTCCTATCCACATACTTTTTTTCACTATCATACTATTCCGCATGCATGTATCCTATTTCTTTTATTCTAGACGTTGCATTTCTTTAAGATCACATATCGATATATTCTAGCCATGTCGATCTTCCACCTATCCTTTCAGGCAGGTAAAAAGTCACTCTATTTTCATTCATCCTCTCTATATGTCCAAACTCTCCAAACACCACACTTTGTTTACATTCATTCTTGTTACTACACTATTTTTTTATCTCTCATTATTTCCTCATCTATCATTCCGTTTCCGATCTCATCTTCAGCATTAATAGCGCACATCCTACGCAACATTCTCATTTCTACTGCATTCATACTACTTTCTTCCTTCTTGGTCTACGTCCATGTCTCATTACCATACATTATACTTAGATGGTATAAAAATTGCGTTGAGCACAAGCTAAAGCGAGAAAATCTACACATACGAGTAGGTACATCTCCCTTTAATTTATTTAATTCTTTATGCACAGATTACAGAAATCGATTTTTAAATCATTTTTTATCATCTTATTTTACTGACATTTTGTATACTTGCTTGCTTTGGATGACAGTTTGATATTTTAACATCTACAATACTCTTCTTCTCTTTCCAATGCGGCAATCCACTCTCGACCATAAAGAAGATTTTCAATTTTTTAGTCCAAATGAATAACGTGGTTTATTAAAAAAGATTTTTATACTTACGTATTATTTTATTCTTTTATTTTCAAAGGAATCGACATTGTTTAAATTGATTATATGAGTTTATTTTTAGACTAAATCATTTTTTATTGTAAATTTAGGTATATCAAAATATTATCTACTCACATACCTATAGATCCCTAACCATTACCACCACTGGTGACCTCGGGGCTGAGCTCCCGATAAGTACCTATCGATATGGCAAGTGGTGCCTTCAACAACATGACCAAGATATGGAAGGCGTCGGCGTTTAGTGTTGAGACGAAATGTAAACTGTTTAATGCGTGTGTGTTGCCTATTCTTTTATATGGGTGTGTGTCATGGCACCTGACCAAAGCCCAGGCACAAAAGGTATCTGCCTTTGAGACAATGTGCCTCAGAAGAATCATGAATATTAGATGGTACCACCGCATCACGAACTTTCTTCCTCCCATCAGGGTCCCGAAGACGAGGAAGACCCTCCCACACCGTGTTTCGTTCTTTCGAAGCAGAGCTGAGGGATTTGGACATGACGTGGGAGGAGGTCATTGAAACTGCTAGAGATAGAGCGCAGTGGAGGGCACTTGTTGCCTCCCTATGCCCCCAAGTGGGGTCACAAAGGGAGTATTGATTGATTGATCAAGTGATCATCAGACACAAACCGCCAAGGTCCCGAATCAGCTCATCCTATTATCAATGAAACACAAATTAGCTGGTAGGTATATTTAATTCGCGTTTGTACCTATATTGCGGTTATTTACTATGAATTATAGTATTAAAGGCTTATCTCTTTGCTAAAAATAATAAAAATATACATTAGGGACGCCTAACAGCGTTGTTTTAAATACAATATCAATTTAAAAAAATCTCAACTTTGGTGTTGGATGAACATCACGCAAAATTTAAAAAAGAAATTTATATTTTATTCATGAATGAAATTGTAAATTGAAAAGTGTAACTTTTAGAGTATTATGTCCGATAAATAAGATTTAATAAGATACTAAGCAGCTTTGATAATTAAACCCATTATAGTACAGTAACTTTATACATTACAGAATGCGTCAAATAAGGTAGTTATGATTTTTTGCAAACTTGTAATATCAAATTTCTAAATATCTCGACTCTGGTGTTGGATGAACTATAATCAATCAATCAATACTCCATTTGTGACCCCACTTGGGGGCATAGGGAGGCATTTGGACAAGACCTCCACCCACGTCATGTCCAAATCCCTCAGCTCTGCTTCGAAGGAAAGAAACACGGTGTAGGAGGGTCTTAGTCGTCTTCGGGATGATGTTGGTCTGATGAATAATCCAAGTTTTTGACCTCGAGCGCCGAATGCACCTTTGTCAAAAATCGAAAAACCGCGAAAAAATCGCTATGTTTTTATTATTTGGCGAATATAACCGTAAAGCACTATTTTTTTAAAAAAACATTTTAGCGCGTTTTTAAAGAAGAGTAAATTTGCTACAATATGATAACTAGATTTGTCTCTGTAGACCAAATAGATTCCAAGTTAAAGCCTTTATGATTTATTTCTTCTCATCAATTTATAATAAACGCTATTCTCATAAACTTCTCGTTAGAAAAAATCTAAATACCTACTCTAAAATACTTTAAAAAAATATTGTCATAAACGCTAGCCAAGTAAAAAAATATACGAGTCTAAATCACAACAAAAATAAAGTAGGTAGGTAGGTACATATTATAGGTCCTCAATAATACGGAAAATATGAAACCAACAGCGATGTGTGAATATTACGATCAGATATAGAAACCTACCTACCAATTCTACGTCTACAATAGGAGATGTATTATGCTATCGTGAGTGTGTTAGTGAGATCGATTTGGCAACGTTGTAAGAGCTAACAACTCTTGATCAACTAGTGTTCTTTAAAAATAGACAGTAAATAATTGAATATATAAGTGGAGAATAGAGTATATAGGAAGCTAAACATAATCGTAACGCGGGGGTGTAACTTTCAAATTTATGTATCAACCAGGTAATTATATATTCCAGGTAAAAGGTTGATCAAGTTTGGTGTGTTAAAATCAGATGAGCCAACATATGCCGTCTGACATAAATATATATATATATATATATATATATATATATATATATATATATATATATATATATACCTACCCGTATGCAAGATTAATTATTCTTTAAGTATAAATACCTTTTATCAATGATATCAGTATTACACTAAATATCAGTTTCTTATTAATCTTCAATCCACCACTTTGCACGATCTTCTCAATAAAACCCATTCATTTTAATTTCGTACCGCGCATCCATCTCCCTGATTATAACCTTAATTTATTTAGATTATGAAGTGACAAAAATTACATTTTTTATTACTTAAAAATAACAATATATTATTATTTTACTTAATTGACGTTTGAAGTAATCCTTCTGAGTTATCTGCGGTCTTACTAAGTACACAAGCCAGCGTCATCAGTTTATTAATTCATTAAAAATCTACATTACGAGTATATACATGACATAGTTGATCAGATCATGATATATTCATTAGCTGATCAACTAACTACCCTTCATTCATATAAGGTAGATACTTGTATAGAAAACCACACACTGTCATCCTGCTTAGTGCAAAACACAATTATTATTATTAGTGTATCAGCTCAACTTGGACATAGCCCCGAGTGCTTGGAATATGTGTAGGTATTATCTGGAACTTTCTTCATAACAACAATAATAATATATCCACTCTCTCTTCGGATGAACTTTTGATTCTGCCAGTGCACTACATACACTTATAACAGTACGTGCACTCCAGATAAGACTTTAAAGCCGATACACTTGCCAGCGTTGAAGTTAATTTAATATGGGATCTAACAGATGTGGAATAATGCTTTACTTTGTTGCCACAATTCACACAAACTATGTAATTCATATCAAATTTGATATTGGTTTACTTACTACAATTTGTGTTGTGTTAAGTTATGAGTTTTGTTAATTTGTCATGTCTCAACAAATGTCAACAGAAACAAATATTTCGTACAGATTAAAGAAAGACGGTACTGAACAGGGTTTAAACCATGATTATAAATTATACCTAATGTGTGAATGTCAACAACTGCAATTTTACTTCTTGGCCAATTTCCAGACTGTAGGTACATATTTTTTTCATAGTCATAAAACATTCTTTGATTTTAATGTGACTGTCGGTCGCTGCTTACATCTAATTATTTTAACATCTCAATTTTAACAATCTCGAGAATTTTTTTTTAAATCTTCGTCTTCTCCTTAATACCTATTTTTTTATATATTTACTTAAAAAACTCATTCATACTATGTCCAAACAAAAACAAAACTAACGTCATATCAATAACTTCTCATTTTTTCCTCTATGTCCAGCTACGCCCTATATTGTATAGATCCTATAACTATAGTTTTTCACTTTTTATGTTTTAGCTTTTTGCCTACTCTACTCCACTGTATACCTACTTATAGAAGCATTTGCATTAAGTATTATATGTAGGTACCTACGACTTGGTAGTAAAGATTAAAATTACCACAATCTTATATATAAAAATGGAGAGCTATTTCGCGTTGTCATCGGATGGCGCCTAAACGGCTGGACCGATTTCGCTAATTCTTTTTTTGTCGTGTAGGCTTTTATCAGGAGAGTGTCCTTTTAGAACAAAAAAATTAAGAAAAATGCATAGGAAATTAGAAAATTTAAGAAAACTATAAAAATGGAGATTTATTTCCCGATATCATCGCATCACGCCTAAACGGCTGGACCGATTTCGCTAATTCTTTTTTTGTCGTGTAGGCTTTTATCGGGAGAAGGTTGAATTAGAAGAAAAAAATTAAAAAAATGCGTGGAAAATTAGAAAATTTAAGAACACTATAAAAATGGAGATTTATTTCCCGATATCATCGCATCACGCCTAAACGGCTGGACCGATTTCGCTAATTATTTCTTTGTCGTGTAGGCTTTTATCGGGAGAAGGTTGATTTAGAAGAAAAAAATTAATAAAAATGCATGGAAAATTAGAAAATTTAAGAACACTATAAAAATGGAGAGCTATTTCCCGATGTCATAGCATCGCAACTAAACGGCTGGACCGATTTCGCTAATTATTTTTTGGTCATGTAGGCTTTTATCAGGAGAAGGTTGTATGGGAACAAAAAAAAATATGAAAATTGCGTGGATAATTAGAAAATTAAAGAAAACTCTAAGTAGGCAATCTTTATAGTACTTTTTACAATATAATTTTGTTCTACTTTTGAATTTTAATTAATTGACATTTTGAAAGAACTGTCAGTGGTTTGATTGTTGTTGCAATTGATAGAATGCGAATGTAAAATATATCGTATGAAATAGATTGATTGGATAAGTCATATAATATTCATTGCAGTTAATTTTTATAAGGAGTTTTGGTAAGTTTTAATACAAGGAATACATTACTGTATTGAAGTGTAAGGAATTTTGAAAACTTTCTTTATTTACAGAGATTTTTAAAACCGCCAGCAAATAGAATCGTAGATATAACATTGCTGTTAAGGAGTTGTACTTAATTGAAGTTCATTTTAGGAGTTTTGATAAGTTTTACACAAGGAATTCATGATTATATTGAAGAACAAGTAGATTTTTTTTTGTTTGTTTGATAATTAATTCTTCGTTTATGGGCTGATTTTTAGAGAGGATGAGTACATACATATAACGTAAATACAATCTGCATCGTTAATATGTATAAAAAGCTGGATATTATTTGCTAATGACCTAGCATTTGTTTCTTTATTGAAAATAAAAATTGCTACACTTCCACCATGTTGTAATAGAAGTTAGAAAAAAATCACAGATACTGCATTAAATGAGATTTTTAATTATTTCCACTGTTTTGAAAGAGAAGATTTAATACGCAATGTTGTGTGAAAGTGAATGTCAAGAACTTGGAAGTATGTCTGTTTAGGTAATTTACTTAGAAGAGATGGAAGGTGTGAAAAAGAGATTGAAAAAATGAAATTGGCTGGGAGAAGGGTTGGCGGTGCACTTAGACCTCTAAGAAGATATCTCTGAAATAGACAGTTGATGCACAATGGAATCCTGATACCATCCATGATTTATGGGAGTAAAACTTGGACATGGACGAAAAATTTGGAAGTTGGAATAAATGCTGTGGAAATGAAATCACTGCGTAGGTTATGCGGAAAGAGACTTATTGAGAACGTGAGAATTGATAATATAAGAAAGGAATGTGGAGTGGATGTTAGTGTAGTGACTAGAATAAAGTGAATAAAGAAAGAAGGTTTGGGCATGTAAAGAAAATGAACGAAGAGAGAATGACTAAAGGGATATATAAATCTGAAAGAATAGGTGCACGCAGACGAGGCCGACCTGGAATGACATATGGGAGGGCCAAGTCAGGAGCAAAAGGAATATAAGAGCATGTATGAGGAATGTTATGCGTTTGGAGGAAGCGAATGAGTTTGTATTGGAAATAATTGAAGTCCATATACTCTCTGCCTACCCCCTTCGGGAATCAGCGTGATGGGTAGCACAAAAGCCCGTGCTGAGGTGAATTTATCATCCCACTAGACAAAAGCCCGTACTGAGGTGATACTAAGTATTTATACTGCGCATTAGTTTTTATTCCGAGTATTAGAGTATTTGGTGTATTATGATGAATAACTATTTACTGTAGTTTTGTGCAAGTAGACCTAACATTAACGAGACACAAAGACGAGCAAACGGTGCACAACAGAAAGGAACACAAACAAACAAAAACAATCAGCAAAGCGCCAACAACACACTCAACCTACATAGGTATTAACATCAAATCAATCAAAATTAAAACTCCCTTTGAACTCCAATCAGGAGCAAAGTGAGGCAACAAGAGCTCTCCATTGCACTCGATCTTGCGCAATGATGACCTCTTCCCACATATTTACATTAGGTTATAAGTTTTTGGTGTAAAAACAAACTCAGACCCAATGAATGCAGCATGGTATGCAGGTTTTGCTAATGCCAGAAAATAGTCATTCGTGTTAAATAACTAAAAAACGAATTTGAGCTCTGTTGCATAAAACCTAGAGTACCCATATTATTTATTTCGATACGAAGTTCGACGGGTCAGCTAGTAATAAATAAATAAACTAATTAATATTTTTTCTAAATAAAGGTGTCAGTATAGACGGCGGAACTTATTATCTGAGGCAAATTCTTCAACCGCTCCCGTTTAATCTGAGACTGGTCAACCCTGGATAGAAATTTCAAGTGAAAAAACACTTAGAAAAACTCTAACTCGACCGGGAATCGAACCCGGGGTACCTGTGATCTGAAGTCCACGCCTATACCTACCACTAGGCTGCCGAGGTCGGTAAGTAAGACAAATGTATGATAAAATCAGATTTAAAAAATCCTATTTAAAAAAAACATGAGTATGTAAGACAAATAATTATAAAGTGAAGGGACACATCTTTGACTTAAATCTTTCATTTTGTCATCTCTAAAAGAGTAGGTACATACATAAAACTTTTTGACAGTACGAAAGGTGTCAAAGTGTTGTAAAGCTCCACATCAACTCAAGTAGATGAAGCCAACTAACCGATCTATGTATTTATGAGATAAGTTCTAATTAGAATATCAAATGAAACACGCCGATTGCTCACTCAGGTGTGGTATTAATCTATGAATATTCAGTGGAAACAGGCAGTTTTATCTGAGAAACCTACCTCATTATGTAGGTACCTACGTAGAAGGGTTGTCTCTAGAATATTTAAGGATCTATGAAGGTAGATACTCTACATACTCTACAGTGTTACCTGTAGGTACTCTTATTATTACAAAAAAAAATGGTTTAAAATTGTTGTTGATACAGAATTACATATATATATAAAGGTCATTATTTTGAAGCTATCAAATAATCTGTGATTGATGGAATAAGTTAATATCAAGTTAATGTAACATGTTAATATCAGATTAATTTAATGAACAATGGTTCATTTATTTTATACTTTTTTTTTCATACAAGCAGTATGTCATTGTAATTTAATAGATACATAGTTATTACAATATTTACACAGATTTTAATATTAATTAACCAAAAGTCCATTTAAAATAAGAAATTTAAAAAAAATATATATCACTAGCTGACCCGCCCGTCGAATTTCGACCTAACCCAGAATAAAAATAATAATTTTGACACGGATACAGATATGACATAAAAACTGAATTAAATTTAGCTAATAAATTTATTGTATTATGTAATAATAACTGATTATTGTTGATTCGGATGCGGGATGAAATTCGATGGGTCATTCATAACTCATGAGTTTGTAATAAAAACAATAAATTCCTCTACAGATGCGTATCTTTAAAAAAAATCCAAGAGATGGCCGTGTAGTAGGAAATAAGTCGCATGTGAAACACGGTACGTTATTGTATATGTTATTGCGAGAAGAGGCTCCTTTAAAACCAAATTTTTCCGAATTATTATTATGGTGAGATAAACATTTTACTACTGAAATACGTTACAAACTATTAGTATAACGCAGATAACGCCACAAAACAGGAGATTTTCACACCGTTTCCCGAAGGAAGTAGGCAGAGAGTACGGACTTACCTTCTTAGTATGGACTTCGCTTCATTCAACAGCATAATGTTCCGCATAAATTGTCTCCTATTCCTTGTTCTCCTGGTTTGGCCCTCCTCACCAATGTAACGTTCCAACTTCTTCTAGAATAGCCACGTCACCATGCACCCATTCTTTTAGATTTATAAATCGTTTGAATTTTAAATTTGTATAAAAAGTTTATTTATACGCGAAGAAAAAACTTTTTACCCATTTTTACGAAATTTGCGCGGACGAAGGATTATGAAATTTCCCATATTATTTAAAGTTCATATAGAAGCATTGGCGAATGTTAATAAATTTTTTATATTATGCATAAAAAATGCATTATATTAATAAAAAAAATAGAAATTCTACTGCGATGATATGTTTTTTATACTCACACACACCACACACTTCACTTGACATTGACAAAGAAGCATAAATTCTTTTGTTTATCTGAGGTCAAATTGAGAATACATTAATATTGTCTGACATATCAACACATCAAATTTAACGTATCCATGTCATTTTGAAAGAAAATTGTGAAATAGCGCTCGCTCAGTCTTTGACAATGGAACCTTAATAATGTTCAAACTTATAATTTAAATTAGTTATGGTCGAATTTCGAGCGCTGATCGAATACTAGTTTGAATTAAAATGTCAATTTCAATTTTATAAACATACTTACCTTCTTTTCTCCTGCTGTCGCTAATACAGACTGTACAATGCAGTTCCACACAGAAGCTAGCAAAAAGGTAAGTCCCTAAGAACCTACCCATGTTTCTTTACAGAAGCATTCTCTCTCCTATAATATTCATTCTATTTTATTCAGAACACGTATACATTTTCTGCAAAGTGAACGACTCTCCCCTATTCATTCCTTTGGTGTATTCCACCTACTCCTATATACGCGCCATTCCTCTTTTGTGTCTTATTTTTCCTGCCACAGACAAACCGACATTCAAAGACAATAGAAAAATCGCGAATCAAAACCATTTTGTAAGCAATGTCTACGTTTGTTCGAATTCTGATTCAGGCTGTTAGTCTAGACTTTGTACAGAATCGCTTCAAATATTTTATAAGGCAGTATTTTATATATTAAGGTACATACGGTAGGTGTTTGATATGTTTTTTTACTAAGTATATTTTACGAACATGATTGCAGGCTTGTTACCACAGGATTTTGGCGGCATAGTTTTACATATTGTTAACAAAATTTGATTTTAATTTAATACGCGATATCACTCTGTTTTGATAGGTAAGTAAATTAATATCAACACATTTTTTTTAATTTGAACAAAACCTAGTAGGTACATATGTAATGGTTTTCTCATATTTTGTTCAACACACATTTATAATGAATGATATTAAATATGTGCTGACAATAATATCCCAAATCAACTACGTTTTTTAACCCTATTTCTTTGCGTTTTATGTGGTTGCTTCTTTGGCTTAATTTCATTTTGGTTAACCATCTTGGATTTTTCGTGTTTACATTTTTATTCATTATAATATTGTGTTGTTTAAGTACTAGAACCAAAGCGTTATTTTAAATGTATAAAAATGAATCTGTAATTACCCAATGTGAAAACAAATATACTTTCGATATCTTTCACATAATATACCAAAGCTTGCGTTGTGATAGTGGAAATGGTCGACGCCGGGATTCGAACCCACGACCTTCCGACCGCCGACCGACCACTGGGCTAGTAACAGTAAACTTTAGTAAACACTTCATATGTTATGACATTTTTATTTTGAAAGGTACAAGCAAATTTGGTTCCGTAGACAGAATATAAAATAAACAATAGATCTCAAGCTGAAAATTTTCTGACATCATCCTTACATTTCTTGTTCAATTCTCCTATGTTTTATTTCATGAGTGAATAAGGCATATAAAATTGTCGGGATCTTTATAAAACATTTTATAATATCGACAACCGTGTTGATTTTGTCGGGAAACACCGTGAGGGCTAATAATACTATTAATTTTGGGGAAGGAAGTGAACAATGTTTCTTTTAGGTAGGTTCCTACTTGGAGCGTATTCGTTTTCACAACAACCCGGTAGACAAAATATCATTGTGAATTCCGCCGAGCAACAGATGAGGACATTGTTTTCTCCAAACCAATCATTGAGTCGGATGGGGGTTTTATGACTCACTCAAAATCTAAAGAATATGTAATATTTTGAATACAAATGCAGGGAATGCAAGATTGCCTTTTTTAAAAATTACAAGTTTTAAATCAGCCAGCTATCATGTTGTATCTACTTACCAATATATAAACTTCTAACTTCAATGGATCGGTGGCTTCGGTTTTTTTAAAGGTAATAAATGATTAAAGCCGGACGGACGTATTATGTATGAAAATAACACGATGCCGTGCCGACCATTTCCACTTTCACGACACAACCCTTTGGTTAGTGTGAAAGATGTCAAAAGTTTATTTGTGTTCACTTCGAGTGAGCACAGATTCATTTAAAAAAAAATATCATAGGAATCATTAGTGGGTGCCACTTGGTGTAATAGTGGAGACCAATCCGTCACAGACAGATCCTTCCTCATTCCAGACAGGGAAGTCGGTCGAGATTCTGCCACGACTTTCCTCCATTTTTCCCTATTCTCCATTTTTCCTCGGTGGCGATGGCATATAAATGAATATGTAGGATTGTGACACGTTATTGGACATGACTGGAAAATTTAATATGAACGTCAAAGAGTTTTTTATCTTTGTTTTTTTTTTCATGCAAATCGAGTGTTTTTGGATGTGGTGTGGCAACACAGCATTGAGATTGCGTTTTATCTAAAAGAGAGTCCTTGTTTTGGGGAAGATAAATCACAAGGATCGATCGAATTCTATTGAATTAAAATATTGTTTTAAAATTTACAATTAAAGTAGCAAACGAGAAATTTACTTGTAGATTGAAACTTTTTGAGAAAATTTATTTTAGAATTCTTTCAATTAGAACGATTCACGAAATAAAAATAGAACTTTTTGTAAAAACAATGTTAACCACATTCCCCGTTTTTTTCCCTAATAACTTCCTAGTATTTCTGTTTGAGATTGTACCAATCGATTCGAGTGTTTTATATTTTCTTGAAATCCCCTCACAACCCTCGTTGTACCTTCCCATAGGTATTGCGGTGTTTGTTGGGGGAGGCTCGGTCCTCTACCCACATCACATAGAACAGAAGGGCCAAGGCTTAGGGATAACTGACTCGTTTTCACAATGGCCTAGACGCAGCGCACGATAAGATTTATGGCTTAAGGATTTTAAAGAAAACTAGCTTTCGAGAGGGGCGCGTATTTCATATCTTCCAACTGCCAATACTCACTTACATCCTTTTATATCCTGCTCCAAGCCACCCTATTTCTTTAACGAAATTACCATAATAAATGTTTAAGCTATTACTCTCTTCAACCATTCATCATTACATTTCTATACTTTAATGGCACATTTTTTCTCGAGTATTAATGGAAAAATAAAACATATTTCCGGAGTTACATATTTTTATCAAATCTTAAAATGTCATATCTTTCATTCGATGTGAATAAAAATATCTCAATTTAAACTATCTGAATAAATAAATAAACTACTTTTAATCCAATCCAAATCCAAATTCCCTTAAGGCCCCACATAGGGATAGAGGGAGGCAACAACAGCTCTCCGTTGCGCTTGATTTTGCGCAATGTTTATGACCTCCTCCCAAACCATGTCCAGATTCCTCAGCTCTGCTTCGAAGGAGCGGAACACAGTATGAGAGGGTCTTCCTCGTCTTCGGGATCCTGATGGGAGGAAGATCAGCGCTCTCCTCGGCCAACTGTCATACGGCATCCTTAAAACGGGTCTCGAAGACGTGGAAGACCCTCTCATAGCGTATTCCGCTCCTTCGAAGCAGAGCTGAGGGATCTGGACATGCTGTGAGAGGAAGTCATAAACATTGCGCATCAAGATCAAGGGCTCTTGTTTCCTCCCTATGCTCTTAAGTGGGGCGTAAATGGAGTTTGGATTCCTTAAGAGAAATAAAGAATATGACGTTAATAATGTTTAGCTATATTTTTTTAGCTATTTGTAGCTATATATATTTTTTCAATAATACTATGAACTATATTAGCGTGCGTGAATTTATATACAATGCATTTGTTTTTATTTTTTGTAAAATACTTTGTTCCTATTTGTTTTATTTTGTTATCGCTTTCTGTTCTGTAAAAAAGTCTTTACGCCGTTGATGATAAACAAATAATAACATTTTCATATAAAAAATTTGTACCTTTTCGCTCATTTCGTTTGATCAAGTGTTGTAAAAAACACATTGTATAAATGGAGCAAAGTGGTTAAATTAGTTGGACAAAGTTTCAGTCGAGCGTTCAAACGCTAAGGACATTTTGACATTTGAATAATGTCGAGGTAAAGTTATTTTATACAAACGAATGTATCATCTTCATAACGTTGGACCTCACTCCTGAGGCTATTTGAAGGAAACCATTATTTTTTAAAGGTTTTGAAAAATGAACACTTTTCGGACGTTTTTCATTGTAATGAACGTAAGTTATTTTTTCATTAAGCGTTTATGATGTAGAATTATGAAAGTCTTCTTTTTGTCTTTGTTGTTTCAGGGTAATTCATTTATGTATTATTTTTTTGCTTTGAAAGTGTGTCGTTTTTAAAACGTGAAACATTATTTAAAGAAACTGACTACAAAAACCTCAATAAACTTTTTTTTATCATTCATATACAGCGCAAAGCCATTAAAAATCAAACAAAAATCATTTTAAATTCACTAAATTACAATTCACGAACTAAAATAATGAAAATAAAAATATTAAAACAGTGGTTGAACGAAAGGAATCCATCAAATTAAGAACAGATAATTTTGGTATATAGAATACAGTAAATAAAAAGCTGCTAACCTAAGGTAGCCCAGAACTCCTAGTATATTATAACAGCCTTTTCGTGTAAAACATATCTTTGCATAAAAATTCATAATTTTACGATTAAAATGAATTTATCTTTGCAATTATTATTGAAACTTAAAATGATATCGACTATTGGAGCTTTTTATTATCTGCTCTAGAACTACATATTCAATATTAATCGGTACTTTAAGGAGGACCCACTGATGTTACGGACCTCAAATTTTACGTGCTTGTGTAGGAGCATAAGCCCAACCCGTATACCAAATTTTATGAAAAGCGAAGTTTTTTTTTTAGCTCTTTTTCTAGAACAAGTGAAATTTTCTTTGGATACTTTAAGAGGGTTCCCCTGAAGGTACAGATCTCAACATTTTACTGACTCATCTACATCGAGGGGCTAACCGTTCTACCAAATTTCAATCAAATCGGATAAGAATTACTATGAGTAGTTATGGGTGCGCACACATTTTTGGCGTACGCGTACGCGGAAATTAAATTTTTTTTTATCTACACCCTCGAAAACGTCGAGAAAATTAATTTCAGCGAAATCATTTTTTTTTTAAATCCGATCTTGATTCACGTATATTCTATATACTATGAGTAATAACAATCCAAAAACAGTCGATAAAAGTCTTCTTCTTCTTCTTAATTTAGGCCTTGTGGCCTGTAATTTAAGAGGTGGGGTTTGCCTCCTGCGAGGTCGACTCCCAGCTGTCCTTCCACCTTTTTGGTGGTCTGCCTGGGAGCCGTCTTCCATGGGGTTGGCCGTGCAATGCCATGTGAGGGAGTCTGGAAGAGTCCATTCTCCTCGCATGGGCATACCAGAACCTTCTTCGTTGCCTTCCCCATCTTACTAGTTTGCAAGGCCAGAGCCCCCTATATGCTGTAAAAGAAATAATCTGGCTCACAGAAAAGAGAAGAAGAAAGCCTCGATAAAAGTCAAATGTGTTAATAAAAAGTAAAGATAGTTTATAATAGTAATAAACGCAATGACAATGACACAGAAAATCAATGTGAAAGCAAATCGGCAGTGTTCTCGATAGGTAAAGACTTGAATAAAAACAATTGAAATAACATCCAAATAATATGATGAAAATAAAAATAACTAAAATAAATTAAAACAGAGAATTCTACTCGTTTCTTCTAACATTCGTTATGGGGTTTTTATCGCCAAAACAAGATTATGGTGAGATGAATTCTGTTTAAAGTTTAGGTTTTCTCCTTATTTTTTGACCGCATTGCATGTCTCTTATAACTAAGTCTATGTCAAAATCAAATTTTAATTATGAAAGTATATCAGTTCATCGAATTTTTCATCAGAGTAATTCAATTCCTGAATTTCATTATTTTTCTTTGAGTTCGAATGATGTTCATGTTTGAGGTAATTAATGTGTTTTATGGTAGAGTAGATACTTTCGTTTAAATAATTAACCATTGCTTTGTACCGTCTGGTTTTGTCAACATCAAAAACGTATTTACGTTTGCCGAGTTGTTTGTTTCAAAAAGGACCTGTAGATTGAAATGTTTACTTTGTAATTAATAAAGCGAAATGTTTGAACTCAGAATTAATAAAAATAACTTATTTCGTAATGTGACTTGGATTTACAAGTGTTTTATTATATATCTTTTTAAAGGTCAAGGTCCCATGTTCATGTCACAATT
Organism: Mystacides longicornis; assembly: GCA_963576905.1. Lineage (NCBI taxonomy): Eukaryota > Metazoa > Arthropoda > Insecta > Trichoptera > Leptoceridae > Mystacides > Mystacides longicornis. Next base: position 17,941,620 of record OY756427.1, on the reverse strand, counting down.
ACATTATTACAATGATGAAAAAAGTAGATTACGTAGAGAAAACAATACAGAAACAGTTATTACAATATCATACATACATCCTTCTCTATTCAATACTGATATTTCAGTAAACGGCGCCATAAAAGTTGTCCAAGTATTACTATTAATACTAAAAGGGTGTAAAGAGCCCTTTTAGTATTTCGTCATAATAAATTGTTGAATATGATCAATGTACAAAAAAGAAAACAATTGCTCTAGTATTTAAAAATCATTTATGTTAGAGTCATTAGTTGTTACATATTCAATTAAGTGCATTTTTTTGTAGATAGTGACAGAAGATAAAGTCAAGACAAAATCCGGGTACCCTAAAACGATAAAAAAGTCAAACACTAACAGACAAAGGTATACAACCACAAAATGAAAGATAAAATAAATTTTTGTCTCAAAAATGTTAATGACAAATTCGTCTATTGAGCATCTCGTCAGTTGAATAACATACATTTTCAATAATGTACTTCTTCACCTCTCTCCCGAAATCTATAATATATATGAAAGCTCATTATGTAGGCGCACGCTCATACATCTAAAACTTTTGGACATTTTGGATAATCTGTCATCGATGGAGTATCTTGCGCAAATTCGACGCTCTTAATGCCTGTCCTTACCACTAAACGGTGTTAGAAAGACAGATTTTAATTGCAAAGCAGATTGTTTTTGCGCTATCATACGTCTTCAAGTTAGATTTGAAGGAAGATTAGGAGAAAATGAAAAATATGCGTGATAGATTTCAGACAGATTTAGACATTTACCAAAAGGATAAAGAGAAAGTTGTCCGACGAGTAATTTATTCCTGGACTTAAAAAGGTCCCCACTAAACATATTGTGCGTTTTACGAAAATAATAATACAAATTATTGAAACAATAGAACGACCGAAGAATACAAAAACTCATTCAAGAAGAAAATGTACTACTTGATTATATAAATTACTATCTATTGTTTTCACCACTGGCTTGTAGGTTTGTAGCAGAAACACTCGTTTCTGCCTGTATCTAATAGCTGGTATTTACAAACATTTCATGTAATATTATATCATTTAAAACATTACCCTTATAATAAAAAGCCTTCAGGCAAGGTGTTTGTGAAAAAGTATACTTAATACGCCTTTTCAAATGAATTATCAAATTGAATTTACAACATATCGTTTTATTTGACTTTAATTGTATTTACTTCATTTAATTCTAAAAGCTTTGAACCTCACCGACATAAAAAAATCCGAACCTTATTTTTGTTATGGAGTAATACTTAGATATTTAGCCCGTACGTGGGTTTGTTTACCTTGTTTATATTGTAACGGTAGGTACATAATTCATTTAAATTTTACTATTTTAAGGCCGATTTTTGGTTTTTTTTTAAATTTAATGAGATGTAAAATAACGGTACCTAAATAACTCTTCTCTTGAGGTTTTCAGGCACTGTGTATAGCAAAATCAAGCTCTTTGATGTGCATATTATGAAACCTATGAAACCCACATTTGTTTTATATTTTTTTTCTATTAAACTTTTGTACTACTAAGCTATAAAATAGCAGCACATTAGAGACTTGAAATGAACTAAAACAAATTGCATTTTCCTTTGTGAAAATGCATAACATTAATTTAGTTTAAAATGGTTATCTGATAATTCGTTGAATCATTTTCATAGGTAAGGGGTGTCGACTCTGAAGTGTCTCTGAAAAATGCAAAATTCACCGTTTACCGATTCCCATTACCGTTGATGGCCTCGTTCACTCAGACTGGGTAATCCTGCAAATCTGCAAACTTCATTGGATAATTCCAATGAAGTTTGCAGATTTGTGCATCATAAAATTTTATATAACACCGACGTTTAGTCAAATTGAGATTTTTAACTTGCCCCCCTTCCTTTCAAAACGAAATCATTATTTAAAGTGTTTAAATATAACATCCCCACCTACAAAAGCAAGCCTTTGAAAGGTTAAATGAAAGGAGGTGTTGGTAAATTTGATTTGTGTATAAAATATCTTTTTTAAATTGGGTTTGCTCCTGAAAATGTGGCCCACAAAACCTACACATCTTGATGTTTGATGCTGATTATTTATATTGTGTTTTTTTTATGAATATTGTTCTTAATTTTTAATGTACCAACATTAACCCATATCTGCCCAAATTTCTTTTTTGTGATTTTTCGATTTTTTCTGCTTAAGTGACGTCTAAATAACATGGAAAAAATAATAAAAAAAATATTTTTTGAAAAATAAACTAGTTTTCACACATACTATATATAGTAGGTTGGGCAGATACGAGTACAAATTAGAACATACCTATTGTTTTGTTAAGTATTGGTTTATTTCTAGGCACATATGGACGTCTTTTTAAAATAAATATTACAATATTATTATTATTTACAGTGTGGAACGGAACACTTGATAAATTAACCGCCATCACTTTTTAAGCAGATTTAAGAGGGCCTAGATTTGCTCTCTTTGAATGCACACATCCACACTTATTTTTTAAATGTTGTGAATAAAATGTCCAACATGTTCAAATCAAGTGTCTGGTATAACTTTATAATTTATCAAGCATAGTTCCCAAAAAGCATGTTGCTCTACTCCACACAATAGGACTGGTGTAATATGTTTTTTCAAGCTCAGCCGGCTTATTTCGGGTTATTTATCTACCTAAACCACCTAAAATGAGCTAATTGAGCTTGAAATAAATAATACAACAGCTGTATTGTGAGGAACAGAGCAACGTGCTATTGTTGGGACACTATGCTTGATATATTAAGTTATACCATACATTTGATTTGAACATGTTGACATTTTAAATCACATTGTTAAAAGAATAATTTTGGAAGCATGCATTCAAAGAGAGCAATTCTAGGCCCTCTCAAGCCTGCTTAGAAAATAAATGCGGTTCATTTATCAAGAATTCCATCCCATACCATGTATATGACAATATTGTAACATTTATTTAAAAAAAATGACCATATGTGCCTAGAAAATAAACAAACACTAAACAAATAATATGTTCCTTTTTGTACTCACATCTGCCCAACCTACTAAATATAGTATGTTGATAAATAAATGTGTGCAGAAAAATAAATAAATGATTTAAGCATTTCAAGTCATTTATAAATAGTAGATACATTCATATTCTTTAAAATTAAATAAAAATAACAAGTAAAAAATTGTTTGAAATTTTCAAAATACCTACTTTGTAACAGACGAATCCCTAACTTTGCGACAGTAATCGACAAATTGAGGAATAACTTTTATTATTTTAAAATTTTGATTCTCCAATTGCTACTAAAAATGGTGGTAAATGTTCTATTGTTTATTTAAATACAAAATAAAACCAAAAAGTCTTCACAATTTGTACTTACACCCGTTTTCAAAGTGACCTACTATATATAGTAGGTTGGGCTGATATGGGTTAAAGTATAAATAAATAAAAATAATCAGCGGTTTTCATATGTACGGCATCGTGGGTTCGAACCCCGGTGCCGACCATTTTCCGCTTTCTACCACGAAAGATATCGAACGTGTATTTGTGTTCACCTTGAGTGAGCCCAGAATCTTTTTTTTCAAAAATGAATCTGTGTTCATTCAAAGTGAACACAAATACACTCTTTGACTCTTTCACAGTAAGCTACTTAAAGCGTGTGTCGTGAAAGAGGAAGATGGTCGGCACCAAGTATCGAACCCACGATCTCCACACGAAACGGTGCGAAAGCCGGCGTCGTAACCGTTAGTCTACCAACCATTTGAATAACTATTTTTTTCATTTTTGAAGCATTTGATTATTTTTTCTAGCGTATGTACTTTTGACTCAACTCGGTTCACGCACGTTCAGTTGAAAAGCTAACTACATTAAATAATTCAATAATTAAAAGCTTGATTTCATTTTTGTAATATTTTGTTAACTTTATTAAGAAAATAAAATCTACGCCGTCATGAATGGAAGGAAGAAATTTTATATTGAAATTTATAAAACTATCCAGAATTTTCCATATTACTTCATAAAAAAGAACGGTTAGGTGTAAATGATACTCTATTTCCATAAAAAGAAATTGGTCCATTTCAGAATGTGGAATCGAATATAAATAATCATACACAAAATAACTGAGAAGGTTAGATCTTCTAACATCCCATTGTTCCGGGATTGCTATCTATTACGTTTATTGCTTTTTTTTGGAACGACATTTTTTTTCAGTAATTGAATAGATATTTCAGCTTTCAGTTCATTTTCATCCCTTGTAATATTCTAGGCGTGTGTTGGGAGAATATTGCTTTGTATTTTGTTATGAAATAATCGAAACACGTGCGGTTTATTATTGATTGTGTAAAATAGAAAGCGGTTTGTCGTTATTTTTTATAGTTTAATTTTATCGCTAGAATTTGCCATATTGATATCACGACCAAAATCGACATGATTTAAATAAATGGCTGTGATTTTTTTACCATCCTTCCATTCCCAAGAATGTGAGGTAACCGGTGAGAACCCTTTCACTCCTCTGCCACAAACACGTCAAACCCTATTCCTTTCTTCCATCTCGTTCTTTACATAAGTCTTCTTCTTCGTTGGTTAGCGAACGTTCTTTTAACTGGTGATTTTATTTGTCTGAGAAGTGGGTATTCTTACTCCACACACTCCAGTAATATTTAGTTTAAAAAAAAGGTTATTTAACTTCAAAACAATGGAAGAGAGCTTAATCGCCAATCTTAATACTCTCAGAAAAAAATCGTTCGTCAAAAGACCGTCTGGACTTTCCTAAACGACAGTATACTATGGAATAGGGCACGTTATAAACCTTATACCTACTGAATACTTTTTGATGCATTAAAAATGTATAAACTAAGTGGAAGATCTTTCTATCTTTATCTAAACTCCCTTTAAGATCCCAGTTAGGGGCATACGGATCGAAACGAGATCGTTCTACTGTTGTGATTATTTTCATAATTTATGTATGTAAGCTGGTAATTCAATTAGTATTAAATATTTGTAAAATATATGTTATCCTTTTATACCATATCATTTAATATTTAAATTGTAATAGTCGAGTTCTAAATATTACAATCCGCAGGGTATTGTTCTCATCAAATATTTAGCTAGTCCTTAAAGTTAGAACAGGTTCTATGTTCTATTGTTGTACAATGCAAATAATATCACTATATAAACTATTGAATTTACTCGTACAATATACACAATTTTTTCATTTTGTTAAATTAATAATTTATTTTGTTGATAATATTATATACGATACCTCTACAAAATAATAATATTATTGTATTCAATACGAAATTGATTTATTGGAGATAAAGATATAAGTATTATTATTATTTTCTATGAATAAAATTTGAAGGTATAAGTATAGATTTTTCGCGGGATTAACAGCAAAAATCCCGACATCTGAGGGTGTAGATTTACCAACAAAGGTGAAGTAAGGGCGCGTATCACGGTCGGATGATAATATTATCATTGTCAAAGAAGTTATCCTTTTTTCACGAAATAAAATACTCCGCTGCAGGAGTCAATATTCAAACTAGTTGAGGGAATTGTTTCGTAGATTTCTTCAGAATTTACATTTACAGGCGAGCTGTAACGAAAAGCTGCTCAACAAGTTTAATAATTATTAATATGGTATTTTGAATTCTTTCTATGGAGAATTTTCAAACCGCGCGGTTACCAACGAGAAGAGGAAGTTATTAGTGAGTTTGCTGAACACACATCCTTAGATAAAACTCCTCCATTTGTATTAATCCAATGTTTCTCATCCGATTACTTAGTAATAATACGAGTGTATAATTTCTATAAGGCACAAAAGTTTTGTGTTACACTAAATTATGCATATTTTGTGTTTAGATATCGCATCGTGTCCATAAAAGGGGGTTGGCAGATAAAGAGGTCCCCATTCTTTTCTATAAAGGCACACTAAAGAAGCTTTTTCCAACGACATACCATTTTAAAAACAATTTTTCCTTTTTTAACATTATTACCTGGCCTTCTTTGAGGACGGGATCGCTTCACATCCTCGTATTTCTCTATCAATCGGCTCCTCACACCTGAAGGCCTTATATAGTTTTTTTTTTTGTTATTAATTCATTTCAACACCCAAATCTACTTTTCATAGAAACTAAACTTGCACAATTCATTTCAACACCCAAATCTACTTTTCATAGAAACTTGCACAATTTTATTGCATTTTCTGTATATTATTTTGCCATTACAACAGGAGATCATGAACAGTGCGCAAGATCGGACACGATAGAGAGCTCTTGTTGCCTCCTTATGCCCCTGTTTTTAGTGTAAAGGGAGATATTGTATTATTGTATTGTTCCTATTACTAAACAACATGAAAATAACCCTTTACACACAAAAAAAAACGCACTGTGAGACTCTGCTGAAAATTGGGACGGCTGTGATGTTAGACCATCAATTTCGTTTTGCCAAACAAATATTTCGAACTTAATTTATGGAAATTTTGTTTTCTTGACAGCTACGAGATATTATACAAAGCACAAAAATGGTCTTTAAAGACAAGTTTAAAGTCGCAATCGGTAGCAGCAAATATTAAAGAAACGTAAAATCAATTATTCGAAACCACCAAGTAGAGTATATTTATGTAACCGTCAGTCTATTTTAACCCCTAGGTGCCGCGTTTATGGGAAATGTATGCTAATCCAGCGCATATGTCACTGGTTTCTTGGGTGGAGGGTGTCACCAAAGCCGAGCTGAACTGCTCAGGAATTTCTGCTTGTCCCGCCTTATTTCGGTAGATTCTGCCTGCGTGGTGGTTGTACTTAATAGATTGAAGACGCAACAGTCTTGTGATCAAGTTATATTGAAGATGTTCTCTAAATTGCTCAGACGAGGACGTAATGTTCTGTATGAAATAGGATAATTTATTGGCGACGTTTGAGAACAAGTAGATTTCCTCCGTCATTTGGTTTACTATATTCAAAACTTATTAAAAATCCTCAATTTTTTAAAAGTAATGCACGTCTTCCTCTTCTTTTTTTTACTACACTGTTTGTATAATTATTATTGTCTGTGTACAGTAACTATTCAATATATCGTGAAGAACTTCGTCGCCTGTTTTTACGGATTTGACGCGTAAATTATACTTTTAGGTAGGTAGGTACCTAAAGTTCTTGTCGGCACAAAATTGACAACAGAACTGTAACCGTATTCTAAGTTTTATCGGAAGGTAGTCACGGAAGTAAAGTGAGTATTACACGATACATTTTGTATGGAAAACGTGTATCCCTTTACTGCCGTGACTACCTTCCGATAAAACTTAGAATACGGGTACTGGTGCGGTAACTTCATGTTGAATATTGTATTGAATTTGTGTATCCTCCTGTTTCAAATAAGAGAACTCACGCACATAATTTCGCCGCCTACTCGAACAAAGCGTTAGTCCATCATTCATATTTTGGGCTATTCGTATATGTATATATTACTCATTTATTTGTTTCCGTATTTGAACAACGAACCTTCTAAAACCACGATCTAAAATGTTTGAATGTCGGTATTTTGAAACATTCTACTTTAGAAAAGCAACTGGTGAAATTCATAATACATAGTCTTCATTTCGTTAAGTACAATCCTTGTGAAAGTTCGTATTGCTAGTAGGGTACATTTTCCTAATAATTTGAAGGTAGGCTTCGCTGGAATAAACCTTAATTCCTAATTATTTCAGTATTACAAAGCAAAACCCTTTAATTGTTGTTGACCTGGCTGGGGCCGGGCCACGCAACGTGTTCGTTAGTCGGTCGGTCTGCGGTTTAAGGGTCTTTCGGGGGTGACCGTCGCCTATTTCAATTTACCCGCAGACCGACGATTTCATATGTAGGTACATGCTTTATATCCACAGCTTTTTGGGGAGATTATGTGGGATTATAAAGCTTTCTACATTCTACCGACGATTACTGGAAAATGTTGATGAAATATTTTCATACACTTCATAACATTTTGAAATATTTACTCTCATGTCGTATTATTTGTTCCTAGTTATTCTGTATCATGTTATGGATTTGCTTTTTATTAATTTAAAACAGGGTTATGCAGGTGCTTATTTTAAAAAGAAAGATAATAAGACATTAAGTATTATGTAGGTATATATTTTTTCATATCTTTCAAAAAATATAACACGACATATCGGAATAAAGTGAGTGTTATTTTTGATGTGGTATTTGTCTATCTGAGACCCGACTTAGGGGCACATGGAGGTAACATGAGCTCTCCACTGCGCTCAATACGGCGTGAAAATGACTTTCTGGTCTTCGGGATTTTGATGTAGAAAGAACAGTGCTCCGACCTGGTATACCAAAGTTTGTATATTATTTTTTAAACGTGGTTGGTAGCCTATCGGTTCGCGGTGGTTCGTCACGAACTATGGAAAATTGTCACGTTGCATGCAACGTGACATTGGTTACGTTACCGCGCGTGTTCAGAAGTGTACAGACTCTAGCGTACAAGCTTTAAGTAACTTACTGTGAAAGAGTCAAAGGGTGTACAATTTATGTTCACTATGAGTGAGCACAGATTCATTTTTATACAACAAAAAAATATTTAAAATATAAACGGTAAATACTTACGTAAAAACCTCACAAGTTTTCAATTAAAAAAAATCGATGGATACCTATTATAAATTAAAAAAGTATTAATGCAATGAAAAAACAAATAAAGTTGTTACAATGCTTGAGCAGGCATATGGTTTTCAAACACTATTTCAAATTTGCCATGAATAAAAATAACAATGTATCAAAATTTTTGAACAATATGATTTTACGTTTAAATTATGGTTTATAAAATACTGCGCATTTAAAGAATATATAATATAAACAAGGAAAACAATAAATGAGCAAGAATATGGCATATTATGAAATATGCATGTTTTAATAAAAATTTTATAACATGTTGAACAAACTATAGTTCACTAAACAAATAATAAGGTTGAGTCAACAAAAAGAAGGTTTCATGGCGCAAGTATAACGTGCTGAATTCCCTTGCTTACATCCCTTGTAGCGACATCCACCCGTCTAGGAATTTTTAATAAACTGCGAATTCACAACCGAATTTTTCGTTATTTACCGACAGCCTGAAACAAAATATTTTGCCGAATTGTTACGAGTTTATTAAATTTATTATATCACCTTTTTGACCTTCCAATATATTTTTGTAATCTTTTTATTTAAATTTATTACACACGTACGCCTTGCAGTGCTAAAACGACAGGAAGAATTAAGGCAATGTAAGAAAAAAGTAAGCACCCTGAACAAGTGTAAATTAGTCAGTGTTTTGAGGACTTTTTAGAAAAAGTTTGAAAATCGACTTAAACTATCCCCGTTATATAATAAGGCAAAAAAAATCAATTGTACCTACCTATAATAATAAAGGTTTTTTTCCGTATATTCATTTCAATATATTATCAAAACAATGTCATCTTTAATTCACTATTTTATACGATTTAGCGATTTAATTAAACAGCCAAAAATCCCGTAAGGGATTAGGCATCTTCCTATTTAAAAATTTTTGTACAAATTTTTTTGTCAATAAATTAAAAAAAAAGTAACTTTCAGAACCTTACACCGTCACCTTGATTTATTTCATTTTATAGCAGAACAATAACATCGAGTTTTTGTCTTTGCGTTAAATAATATAGTGTTCAAATTTATGTTAATCTATAATTTAAAAGAATGTCGGGTTAGTGCGAACACTGCTAGATCAGCTGAACAGATTTTTATAATTTTTTTTTGAAATTAAACTTTTATTAAATAAATAAATATAAACAAGCAAACAGAAAGATACAATAAGAAACTTATTTACACAATATTTTACACAGAAACAGTGCAACAAATGAGCGGAACCCGTTAAGTCATTTAAATGACTTGTCAACAGGTACCGCTCACTTCCACCCTCAGTTTACCGCATCATAATATCCACTTACATATCTATTTAATACTAATTATACTATGGTTTGGTTATACATACATATTTTTACACAGCCAATCCCTTCGCAACAATTTCAATTTTCCAATTTTTTTTATTTTCATTGGCAATGAGTTAAACATTTTCGGAACTAAGCAATCTAGAGTGCGATCACCATACTTGTTGTTAGTTTTTGGTTAGTTGATGCTTGGTTACTTGGATTCTTATCCACTCCGGATAGCAGAATAATTATAAAAAAAAATGGATAGCTAATAATATAAAATATAATAATAAGGTGAGTGTATGGAACGGATTTCGACAATCATTTAACTTTTCTTTTTCTTCATCTATGTTGGCTATTTGTCGAAACATATTGTAGAGACTCTACAAGTTATAGATATCTCACTAGACCGAAAAGCTAGTGCGAATAGTGCGATATGTATAACTTGTAGATGTAGAGTGCGATATTTTTTGGTAAAGTAAAATAAAAATAATAAAAAAATATGCGGAAATAATATCATCGATTTGCCTCATATTAATCGGTAAGGCATGTTAAAACAAAATAATCCCTCCATAGTAATCCTATTCTTATCTCCAATTAAAGATGTCATATTTAAATTGGTTATTTCTTTTATAGTGCTATTTCAGACTTTTTTCATTTGAACATCAGTTTTTCGGAAAATCGATTACGTTCTTGATACATATATCAGTTAGCTGTTAGATATTCGATTCATTAAACTACTTAAAAGTTTTATAGCAAAAATCTAAGAGTTACTTTTTGTAGGTAACCATTTTTAAATAATGAAATCAAATTCGTTTTCACTTGCTGGTTAAGTGGGTTAGCTTTATAAATTCCGGCTTAACTTAAAGTGGGTTGGGAATAAAGAGTAATAGCTAACCGTCATGATTGAATAACGTATGCGACAAGAGTACACAGGAATAGTTTCCCTGAGGATGTGTTGTGGGAAAAACACCATTCCTCTAACGAATGTAATTTATCTGTTTCAAACCCGTTTGTTTTATTCGCAGGTTCCTAAGTACGTGTGACAAATGGTTTAGGATTTCTTTCAGCAAAAAGTCACTCGGATAAGATTACTTTGTGGCTTTGGAGCTATAAAGCAAAAAAATTTTTTTTTCTTTTTTCTACAAAAACTTCTATTTACTTTACATAAACATCAAATAGTATATCAGTTTAGGCGTGTTTAAATAAACACTTTGCTAAAAAGTTATTGGTGCCTTTTGCTAGAAACACATTAGGTATTGGGTCGTGTTGTATTTTACCACAACAAAATAGTGTGTTATTATCATTTACATTACTTTTTTTAAACGACTCTGCTTAGGGGGCGTCCATTAATCACGTGAGCCCAAAAGGGGGAGGGGGTCTGGAAAAAAATCACGAAAGATCACGTAGGGGGAGGGGGGGGGGTTAGTGAGAAGTGCATTTATTTTTCTGATGAATTTGAAGAAGAACAGTTGCATTTTCAGAAATTTAAAAAAATTGATGAAAATAAAAACATAAGTTTCGTAATTACTATACAATCAAACTACACTTGATTTTCGAGGGGGAGGGAGGGGGGTATCCTGAAACATCACCAAATATCACCAGGGGGGAGGGGGGGTCTAAAAAGTTGCAAAAAAACATCACGTGATTAATGGACGTCCCCTTACTCACCATACTCGTGAGCTACTTAAAGTTTTTGTCCAGAACGAGGAAGATGGTGGCGCCTGGGATCAAACCCACGACCAGTAGGTACGAAAGTCAGCATCTTAACTGCCAGTCTATTTACCACTTAAAGAAATATCTTATTCCGAACATCGTACTTGAAGGTATCAATGATTCCCTCCTACTTTTTGTCAAAATGCCTTTTCCTCATTCATCATCTTTTACGTGGTAGAAATTATGGTACGATGCCGACAGTACAACTCAGCGGGTACGATGCGACAGTACAAATGACAGTTAAGTCGATTCAAAAGTTGTATGTATGCGCCAGGCCTAAAGTCGTTCAGTCGATGGAAGTTGGCATACGAGCAATCTTCTTTCAACAATGCTGGAATAACAATCTTAATTGATAAGAAAGCCACACTGAAACGTACATAAACAGTAATAAACACACAATCGAGCAACAATAGTTGTCCAACCTTTTAATCAAAAGTCGATCGTAATTTGATAATCAAGCAACTTTCGTGTCGATGTTGTGTCCACTTCTGTAACATATACCTACTAGCTTTTTGATGCACTAAGTAAATAGTACCTACAGCGATTAAAAGTTGTATTATATGCGCCTCGCATAAGACAATTAGTTTCTTCAGAACTAACCCCTACAAACAGGAGAACAGGTTGCACATAATATAAGCAAATATATAATCTTGCACAATTTTATAAAAATTCATATCTCTCGCAGATGTTTTTGAAATAATAAAAGGAAATGTTTCAATGTTGCTAAGGATCTCCAGAGCTGAAGAAATAAGAAGGATGTTTGAAACATGTAACAATGCGGGCAAAGCACACAATCATTTTGGCTCGGGGGAGGGAAGGTACATCCGGCTGAGAAAGCGCCCCCATTCGCCCCTTAACCTACGCTATTAGAATGTTGTTATTATTCATGGAAGCGGCTAATTCATATGGGAACTAAGCTCTTCTTCAACGCGGCCAACGCTTCAACTTGCCCACGCGGTACACGAACTTTTCATTAACATTTGAATATATTACCTTAATATTAAATAACTAATAATATTTTGAAAATCCCCATTGTATGATAGATCTACTATGAATATTTTAAACTAATATTAAGTTCATATTTTTTTTTTCTTGTAAACTTGAATAATTTCTAAATTAATAAAAGGGCAGTTGGCGAACCAAGAAAAAGTTGTTTTTTGATCTTGTTAAAAACTACTCTAGATTTTCTATATACTTACGGCAGTTCTCTTTATTTACTTAAGTCTTATGGTCTTTTTTTTTTTTTTTTTTTTTTTTTCAAGATATACTTAAAGGTTTCGGCTCTTGGTTCTTCATCTTGTTATTTAACATAAAACTAACATTGCTTTAATACTACGTATATCTTGAAGTAATATAATAAAATTTTACGAGAAGATAGCTCTGAAAACTCTTCCATAATAAGTTAAATATAATGTTGGCTGTTTTAGGCTAGTTTAGAAAGCAGTCAATTTAACATCCTCCGCATAAAAAATAAACTTCAACCGGTTCAAGGTATCGAAAATAAATTCCATCGCTTCGGCTGGATTTAAAACCGCGACATTGACAGCCCCATGCAATGACGTTCTTTACAAGTTATAGGTCAAAATGAAAGTTAGTTAATTAGTACAAATATGATTTTGAATAATTTTAGTATCTTTTTAAGTATTGAGACATCTAAGGTCATCTTAGATGGGAAAATTCTAATTAACTAGCTTTCCCGACCATCGTTGTCTTGTCTTGAATTCGAATTTTTATATAATGGTAAATTAATTTTCTATTTAACCAGTATAATTCCGACATATCTGTTTTAAAGAAGGTTAACAGAGCATATTCTGTCAATTGCACCAACTATCAAACAAACAAAAGATAACAAAAAATAAAAATATTAACTTATTTTCAAGACTAAATTTTAGAAAGATTCTTAAAATGTAAGAACCTCAAAACATACATACAAAAAGATTTTTTTCAATTTGCGCCAAAACGTTTTTATTCTTACATAAAATTTTAGTCAGCGCATGGGTTGATTAAAATTTTATTGTCTTGTATATAGCTTCTACCGAATGAAATATTTGACATTTGTGGTCGGTCATTTAATTATAGAAGGATTTTAATTTAATCGTTACGACACTAGGAACTGTCATTATTATTAAATAGAAAATATGGTACGTATGTCGGACTTCCTTTGTTGCATCTGTTGTTTGCGTGGGCTGCACTATACACCGTCCTTTCAGTAGCGTCCCGACGTTCAAAGGGGAAGGACGCTCGTTTTAGCGTCGCTCTTCCGTATCGGAACTGAAATACGTAACTTACAATAACACAGTCATGTTTACATTTCGAGTCATGTGCTTACATTGTGAATGTTAAATAACTGAACATGTGTTTAATATGAAGAAAAAATGTGTTCCATTCATGTTTTAATAAGCTATCGAATTGAGTGAAGTTTTTGTTTTTGTTTTTAGCATCAATACATTTTGTGGAATAATGTGCAATGCCAACATTTATTTTGTAAAAGTACGATTGGCATGTGGCAATGTAAAAAAGTCAACAAATAAGGTGAGAAAGTTTTAAGTACCTATAAATAATAATATGTAAGTACATCTTGTAATACTTACTTGAGAAATTTTTCCTTTGTCAAATCAAACTCATAGTGTTTCCAATATGTTTTGCAATTATTTATACTGAACGTATTGCATAACTTACCTTTTTAAATTTTGATAAGGTAGAAGAAACTGCTACAGTAATCATTTCTTCGATGTCTTTTGTGGCTAGTGCTCTTATTACAAATTAAATAAAAAACGCAGAATATGAGGATCAAAATTAAATTTTATAATCTTTCATTAGTAATCGGTTATTCACTATGACTGCAGAAGGTAACATAATATGGTCTCTGGACTTGTTGAGTTCATGCCGTAACATAGCAGGCCTGTAGGATGATTGGAATATTGTGCTTATTCCACGAATACTGCGAATCTATTTAAAGTGCAATAATATAGGTACATATACTCATACTTATCTTGAGAAATGAGTTATGAATTTCACTTCCTATTTCATCATATAGGATACTGTATTGAATTGAAATGACGTCAATGCTTCGAATCCAAACCAACGAACGTAGGTTTAAAGAAAAACAAAAATGGATATACGAATATTCTGGCGCCATCTATTTGTATAAAGTAAAAAAATGTGCCCGAAGAAAAAAAAAAATTAGCGAAGACATTTATTGATGACTTCGACATAAACAATATAAACATCTGACAAGTAGGAAAACTCGACCCTGTGCTACTCTCTACCTTATTTGTATTAATCCTTTCCTTTAATATTGTAAATGTGACTGGCAAAAGCTAAATAACTAATTATTCCCTTACAAAAGAAGAGCTAAAAGACAATGTCAGGTAGGTATTTGAAGAAAGCTGAAAACTTCTTCATTATCTTTTAGTATCAATGGAATAAATTATAACTGTGGTTATATTTAGATTTTTCTTCAGCCTTATAGATATAAAAGAAAACTTGGCTAAGGAAGTAAAGTAAAATTCGTATAATAAGTGATGTCCATGTTAAATTCTGTGACGGTTGCTCAAAAGTCAGCTAGGAAAACTTGTTCATCTGCATTGCGAACAATCCACCACACGGTTGTAGGCAGGTATCATTTTAAATATTGGATTTTTCAATATAACCCGTAACAAGTGGGTTTTGAATATAATATACTTGGATTTTAATAAAGTACTACATACAATAGTAAAACTTTGACTTATAACGATGTATACTTAATAAACATTGCGCAAGATCGAGCGCAATGGAGAGCTCTTGTTGCCTCCCTATGCCCCTGAGTGGGGTGTAAAAGGGAGAATTGATTGATTGATTGATTGATACTTAATAAAACAGTTTGTTGTTGTCATAGTGCGTGATTTCCCCTGTGATTTCTTTATGCTACTTACATTAAAAGCAATCTTTATTAAACTATGAAATATGGTAGTACTTTACTTGTGAGGTCTTAGTAGTTCTGGTGTTTCTTCTAGTAATCTAAGAATACTTTTGTATGCTTTTTTGATGGTCATAATTTAATACATAGGTTGTTTAATTCTCTCAGTAAGATTGTTGAGTGATCTGAAATCTATTTCTATGGAGAGAATGACCAAAAATTACATGATTTGTAGCTTTAAGAGAAAAAAGGATGGATTTCACAAATTAATACAACCAACCATTCCAATAAGAATAAATAACTAAAGATAAGACACCATAATAAAAGATAAGACACCATAATAAAAGATAGAACACCATAATAAAAAAAAAGCTACCAAAAAGTGTTATTGTGTTATTATGAATGTTCATATAAGTCGGTAGGTTGTTGAATCATGAATTTTTATAGTGATACCATAACATAGCTTATTTTAATTATTTAAAGTATTTTATTTAGGACCCCATTGTTTACAAAAAAACCGCATAAAGATTTTTTTATATAAAAAATAAGTCGACCCAAAATGTTGGCCGGTATTTTGAAACGAGTGGTCGCTGACACTAAAACGCATTAATATTATTAAACGATGGGAATGCGTGCCAGGGCGCATTTTGATAGGAAAAACGAATAAATAAAACTGAATATGATATAAATAAAAAAAAGAAAAACAATACACCCTAAAACCTTATCAGTTTGTCGTGTGGAATATTTATTACAAGCTTACTTACTCCATTGGTAACGTTTTTTTAGAATTTCAAGAGTAGTTTCATTTTCAGAGTTCGAATTTTATCTATTAATTTGTTAGTTTTTCTCTTTGCTTAAACTTAATATAACTTATGTATGGTTTATATGATCCGCATAAATTTATTAATGTTATAAGTAGGTATGTTATGAATTAATCTATCAAAAAAGAATAAGTGAAAAATAAAAAGAACGATGAAAATACCAAGTCACAGGCACAAAATAGGCATAAAATTATGTAATATTGTGGATTTAATATTAGAAATTAGATGAAAATCCGACACGATAGGGAATTGAACACTGTATCCTATGTTAAGAATTATGGCGCCCATTTCTCGTTATTTTATTTTTCAAACTAGCTGACCCTTCAAACTTCGTTCAACATCTGCGTACGACTTCGAAATTCTTTCCAAAATATCTGCATTTTTTCTGAAACATCATGTTAATAATTAAAAATTCGCTTATCAAACAAACAAAAAAAATAAAATTTCCGATGACTGACGGCATAACCTCTCAACATATTTATCAAACTTAACTCACCTCTCTTTTTTCACTTTTTGCTTTTTAATTTCCACAAAAATACGTTAAAAAATGCGTTTGAATGTTAAAAAAATATTTCTAAAAGCTTGAAAGAAATTGTATCATTAATCGGGGTAGGTACCAATGTTTTGAAACTCAATGGTTGTCAGGTAAATATAAATAATTATTGTGCTTTTATAGAATTTTCATAGGTCGCATTGTTGTTAGGAAGTCCGTTCCATACTAACAATAATTCTAAATTACTTTTTATCCATTTTTCGAATTTTTAATAGTTATTCTGTTATCCGGAGTGGAGAACCATCTAGAAACTAAACATGATAAAAATCTGTTCAGCCGATCTCGAGTTATAAGTGTTCGCACTAACCCGGCTTGCTTTTATATCTTAGATGTTCACGTCATCTGAGCGAATGATATTAGGTACCGTTTTAAGCAGATTTCGAGCTTAGCTAAAATACTTTCAAGTAGGTACCTAAGTTTGAAAACTTTTTGAACATGAATCCATTACCATCAAATTGAAATGGACACTACGGAAGTTTGCTACTTATTATTCTTTAAGTAAATACATACGTATTCTTATACCATAATTAGTAATTTAAGATTTTGATATAAATACTTATTTGTGGACCTCAATAACTTTTTATAGCGTCCAGTCTTGGGAGATATAGGCATTCGCTTCCGTTTAAAAAATTATGTAGGTGAAAAAAAAAAACACTTTGGATCATTATGAAGATAATGTTTTTTTTACACGCTACAGTGTTGTAGGTATGCATGAAACTGAATATACCTACTCATATTTAGTAGGAAATAGATTAGGCATATAAATTTTCATCCCTTCCGTATACACTCTGGTATTTTTTTGTTAACTTGAGAGATCGTTTGCTCTATATAAATTATTTTTTATCAAATTTATAAGGGTTAGATCAGAATGGTGCTATGAATAACAATCACCCATTCTGTTTTGTTTTATTTGGTGTTTTGTGTACCTACCTTATTTATCACTTTAAAAACACGTTTTGATAAAATGTATGTTTTTATGACATTCTGAGCTACTAACTGAATTTAAATAGCTTATATAGTACGAGCACATATTAAAGTATTTTGTATCGTCTGCTACAATAATTCTTGTTTTCACATTTTTTTTGAAAATCTACATCCAAAAGGCAACCATTCTCATTCAATCTATCTGTGCACCCTTTTAGAGCCCTCTGAGTAACAGAGGGATGCAACAAAAATCATTCCACTGCGTGTGATCTTACGAAGCTGCAATTCATTCCCCCCACATCATTTCCAAATCTCTCAATTTATTTTGATGGGACGGAAGACAGTGTGAAAGAATCATGATGAGAGGAAGAACAGCGCTCTCTTCGGCCAACTGTCATTCAGCATCCTTAATTCATGACCCAGCCATTACCATAATTTATTCATAATGGTGGAAGAATTTTATACGCTCAAGAGAAAATTTTACTTGTTCCAAAATGATAAATGCAAATTCGTTGTTGATAAAATATTTACGAAAAGTTATAGGATGAATAAATATTCGAAACCTTTTCAAAATTTGTTAAACCATCAATCTTTATCTGCTTGAAAACTTTTAGATATTCTTAAGACCTGGGCATGCCAAGGGCCTTGCACAACTCTTATAGCTGATTTGTTTTTTTTTTTCATTTATTATGTACGTATACCTACAAGTAGAGACGACATAGGAAAGGGTCATTAATTGTTTGTGATTTTTCTATGTATCGGTTGCCGGCTAAGAATAGCACCTCTGCTCTTTTTGCTGGTTTTTCGAGCATCCTGTAAGAGGCAGGAAATCGAAAAATCAGATCTGGACCGTGAGATTGACCACCTCACGTCCTTAAACCCCAACCGGTCAGAAAAGGCACCATAAGCCTCGGTCGCTTTCGAGCGCAATGGAGAGCTCTTGATGCCTCCCTATACTCCTATGTGGGGTTTAGGCCCCTCGCATTGCGGGTTGGTTTGGGGAGGATCCGCGGCGGGCTTGATTTGTGTGGGGGCGGCTTTTTGGTTTGATTGCTTCGATCGAACTAGAAGGTCGGTTTCGTGCGTGTCGGATTCGCTTCGGATTTGTCCTTCTATTCCTTTTGCTCCAGACTTGGCCCTCTAAGACGGCACCGATATGATCGGAACATATCGTAGAATTCGTCGATTAAAGTAAGAAATTACCATTGCTCGAAATAATGAGCTACTAACGAACTTCCGAATTGTATATAGGATTTGATGAAACATTCAATGAACAACCCGTTTATTTGTGATATTGCTAACAAGGTGTAGCGAGCTGCATATGGAGAGCATCAGTTCCAACATCCGACTTGCCGGCATCGTAAAGACTATTTTAGGAAACACCTCCATTACTCACTCGTGTGCGATATGTTTACATTGGACGAAATGTTCCGATATCCTTGCTAGCTGATGTGCTAGTACTAACAATACCTAGGTACCTACATAATGGTATGTTGCATAGGGACGCATCTGTATATTTAATAATATGTCGATGACAGAGAAGAACGCACGTGTTATAACTAGTGTAATTAAATCACCAATATTTATTTATGTACTACTTTTGTCCGTGGTGACAGGACGCAACTTAGTTGAAATCCGGTAAGTACCTATGACTAATAAAACACTACTACAATATTGTGAAGTTACCTGAAGTATAGTATTTAACATCTGTGATCTATTCTAGTCAGTACCCAGTATTCATAATTCTGAATATCCAGGACCAGTATCTTTGTTAAAATGATTTTCAATAAAATGGTTTGATTTACCCTCTTAATTAGAAATAAACCAGTCTGACTTTATGATGTGAAGATAAATTTGTTAATTCTTAGATATTTGAAAATAATAGGTATTTGTTAATTTCTACAATCTTGAATAAAAATATATAGTTGGCATCTGTGATCTATTGTAGTCAGTACCCAGTATTGTGAATTTTGGACATCATGTCCCTTCCAGGAGCACGCGAAGAACACAGACCTTAAGATTAGCAAACAGTGTCACAAACTATTCTTTCAACACGCCCATGCAAAAGTTAAAGGATAGGTATCGCTTGGCTCATTAAATTCTTTGAGATACTTATTTTTCTTTACTGTGATGCATATTGTATTTTTTTTCTTCTGATTTGTAAATTGTATGTAAAAGAAACCAGTGGTTGCGTAGATTTCAAATAAATAAATAAATAAAATATTACCATAAAAGCTGCTATAGAAAGCTCAACTAAATGGGAGGCTTTGGTCACTATATTCATATACCTATAATATTAAAGTGGTCAAAAGTAAGATAATGCCAAAGTAATTTTTATTCATATTATTCTAGCTTTGACGACAGACGTTGTCCTGTGGTCCTGACTATTAATACTGATTTTTTAAATGAATTTGCGCTCACCCAAATTGAACACAAATACCTACACTTTCGACAACTTTCTCATAAAGAAAAGCTTGTGTTGTGAAAGTAGAAATGGTGGGCACCAGTTTGAATTTGTGTAATGATAAATTATTTACTTTTTAGAAGGTGGAATTCCGAGCGATGCATCTGTTTTAAACCACATATTTTACATCCGCTTTTTGTGAATCGCACCAACTATCAGAGTATCTAAATTTCTCTCAAAATCCGATTTAATTTCAAAATTAGAATTAAATTATATATAGTGAATTTTTCGAAATCTGACGAACAAGCCATAAATCTTCAAAAGAATAGCAGTAGGGAAACAATAGCAGGTATTGGTATTGTCTTACGGTGGCACGTGTTATTAACCAATCACGTACCGGGTAAATATCGAAGGGTTTTGCACAGGTACTTTCTTTTACTTCTTAGAGTTATCGGCAAATTACAAAAACCAAGATGTTTTTCACGCATTTTAATAAAATATTAATACCTTTCTCCGATCAATTTCAAAGCTCACAAGAAACTAAACAGTAAAAATATACATGCTTGTCATTTATATTCAAATAATCTACAATCAGTCTGAAGATGCATTAACACAACAACAAAGGTCGATGACTCATACTTTGTTCCTGACATCTTCTTTGAACTTTCAAAACACTATAGAAAACAAAAAAATGTAATTGATTTCAACGGAATTTATAGTATTTCAAAATTCCCATTATGAAAGGAAATAAGTTGCAATAACTGTTCCAGGAAAAAAATGAGCAAGAATTAATATCCTGTCAGTTAAAGTCATATTTATCTAGACAGGTTGACGTAATGAATTTCCAATTAATGTTTCGCCAATAACAATAACACAAGGGTTCATCCGTCATAAAAATAATCCTACCTTTTTCTATTGTATTATAGTTTGAATAGATTTGGCCAGTGCTCAGATTTGGGTGAAAATAGTTATAGTAAAAAGCACTAATAAGGTTTAAAGGTACTTTAAGTTTTCTTAAATTTTATAATGTTCAGCGCAAATTTGAAATTTCTTTCTTTCATGAGAACCTTATACTGACAATTGAAACTACCTACAACAAAAATAATCAGCGAAATTGATCCAGCCTCACGTGTGATGCGATCAACACGGAAAATAGTGTTCCATTTTTAAATATACAGATAACCTTAGAACACTATTTGATCCAATATTAGAATATATCCCAAATATCTTCATATCTGAGGGTAACACAACAATGTGCCATTAAAACACTCGAATGTCTCCCGGATTGACACGGGTATCCAACGGAGGTTATTGATTGTCGTATTGACTCCAAATATTTTCTATTCAGGACCAGAGGGTCCTTCGTTTTCTAGCTGTCAACCCCAGTAATGGCGTCTCTAAAACGTCCTCTTAATATTCATAGGACTAATGTTTGGATTTATTTTGCGAATAGCCCTATTCACACGTTCCCTTTCGATCAAAGAACGTTTATAATACGCTCTCATAGTTGGATTTTTTTTTTGTTATACCACTTACCTAAGATCAAACTCTTTTTTTTTTAAATAGAATATTTTTCTTATAGTAATTTGTTTTTTTTTCTTTGTTTCTCAGGTGAGTGTGCTTTTGAAGAGTACTTGGTTACTATCTACTTGGATTTTTTGATATGCTCTTCTCTGTAGAAACGGGCTGCGATCAATTTGTTTATGTGAGTATTTTTTAATTTAAATTTTTATAGTTAAAGTTATTACAAAAGATTCGAATGTCGTCTGTATTGAGAGATTAATTATTTTCTGGGCGAAAACAATTGGAGTTCCATTGTTTGCATTGCCCATGTGATGAGTGTATAAAACTTACATCATTCATTATTTACTGCTTGTTTCTTAAACTACATAAGCGACACTTAAACTAGTAGTAATCTTATGAAGTTTTTTTATAAAAGTGAATTTGTGAACACAAATACAGTATTTGACTCTTCCACAGTAAGCTACATACTATAGTGTAAGAGGAAGATGGTCGGCACCTGGGATAGAATCCACGGCATCCAATACGAAACAGTACGAAAGCCGACGTTGTAACCACCAGACTACCAACCACTTGATATTAATGGGTGCAAGCTGTGTTTTAAGAAATTTTATGCGTCGTTACATTTTATCGGACATTTTGCGTTTTTTCTTTCTAGTAACTAAAATTCAGCCCTCTTTGAGTAGCACCCATACAAAGTTGCACACTAGCCAGAAAAAAAGAGCTCCGTTAGCCCTCCACCTCAAAAGCAGTCTTTGTACAACCGCTTGTAGGCTGGCATCCTAAAATATCAAAGGAATAGCACCAAAATTTGGCCCAGCATTCATATCAAGGTACTGTGACATCATTACAGATGCATATTTTAAAAAGAACAGTGCAATAAAAAAAATCACGCTATTTGTTTGTAGCAAAGATTATCTTTCTTTCAATACTGCAACCTTAGAAAATTTAATAACTTTAGAAATCCTATTCTCTTGACCACGTGTTTTTGGGTTGTCTTTCTATTTTAATGTCAATATTATTGGTAATACTATTACTTATATTATGCTGCACTTGAATTCGAAAAAAAAAAATAACAAAATGCCTATTATAACTTTCAAAATTTAATTAATGCTCACTCTTGCTTCTAAATTATATTCTCTAATTTATGTTATGTTAATTACGATTTTGAAATGGATAACCATATTTTGTAATCGAGCGCCAGGAAAACATGGTCCATGTTTGCTTTTTTCATCCAAGTATCTACTAAATTCTCAACATCCTATTGACTTTACTCCAAAAAGCTGTTAAAATATTATTTGGTTCAAACGAGTACAGAGCCGAAAGCAAAACTGTTTATGTACAAAAACAAATTAAAAATCAAAACAACCGAAATATAATTATGTTTACGTTTAATCAGTTTAATTAGTTTTACCTACAGATTAATAACCACGTGTTTGCTTATAGCGGGTTTCAATTAAATCAGACGCCTTTGTGGCGAACTGTGTATTTGGGAAATGATTGATTACTTTCAATGTTTCTAAACCAACTTTTATTATTAACGTTATTATCTGTGTGTTTTCTCTCCAAGAACAATAAAAATATATTCTGGTAACTTCGCTATTTAACTCTTTCTCAGAGTGTCCGAGAAACAAAAAGCTATGACTATCAAACATTTCAATTTTGTGAAAAAACTTGAACTTCAAAATTTGGTATCTTTTTTTTGAGGAGTATTTGATTTATACGGTATTCACTTCTCATTCTGATAAAAATTTTCAAGCCTTTATATTTTTTCTCATCGCCACATTCTTCAAGATAACAGGCTGTCCAATGGAAGTGTGATGGCGTTATCAGAAGCAGCGTCACATGAAGGTAGATACTGTCATCCCGTTTCCCATGTCACACTTTTTCAGTGACATTTTTAAGACATTACAGAAGTTGATAACACAGAGATAGAGAAAACAGTAAAAACATGCCAACAAGATAATATGTCATTTGTTAAGAACTCATTGCAAGCGAATTAAAACTTAGTTCGAAGAGTAAATACCTAATTGATATTCTACTATGACAAAAATAGAAATATAGAGACTTATAATTTCTATAAAATTGTCTCATAGTCGGCGAAAGAGTGCATGCTTGCTAGCCTTGGGGTTTAATCGCCGACTTTTGTTCTGAAGGACTTGGGTACAATCCCTGGTGCCATTCATCTTTGAGTTTCACAACAGGCTTTGTTTTTTTTTTAGAATATGAGCAAAAATATTCTCCTCTTGGGTAAGCCCAGATTCATTATATAAAAATATCTAAAACCTAGTTATTCTATTGGCTGTTTTCACAATTCAATTGGTTATTCTAATCTGAAATAGAATTCCATACAACAATATTATAATCTGACCGGATCGAATACCGAACATGAGATATTGTGATCAAAATTTGACGTCTAGGCTTCCAAGGTTTCTCAGAGCTTTACGTAGGTACATAATAAATATTGTATTATAATTATTAACACCCTTTAATTGGTGTCTCAGTATTTTGAGAACCACTGGTGATCGCTTTTCGTTTATTTTATTTCGAAAATAGAATTTACGTCCGAGAACGAGCAATCTGTCAATGTCGCACTGCATTAGTGAAACCACTAGACTACGTTGCCAGACGCCGTCGTTTGGGCTCGGCTTATAGTTCAAGTGAAATAGAATATATTTATCTATGAAACATACCTATATAAAATTGTGAAGAGATATAGGTATTATAGCTTAACGATATATGGGAAAAATTGCAGTGGCATTTGAGCCGCTGGGCAAGATTAGAATGTTATCAATTATATTAACGTTAATTTTTTATTGATTTCTGAGCTGCAGCGTCTACCCGGAACTTCCAACCAGGGATTTTGCGAATATCAGCAACGATTTCACTATCATCATCATCATCCGCATTAATTGATCCTGATATTTAGTTTAAGTCCTGTCAATTTGAGACGTGGTTTGGAGCTCTCTCTCGAGAACCATTGACCAATCCAAAACCTCAAAAACAATATTTTGACAATGTCTGGTTTCTAGTAAACACCTGTTTAGTGGCAAAGGACAGATTTTTTTTTAAATTTATTAATCAAATTAACCAACAGAAACCTGATCTACATAAACAACGTCATAATCACAATAATATAATAATAATATAATAACACTCTTCTATATATAGGTATCAGTATAGCCGGCGGAACTTAATGCTTGAAGCATTCTCTACCAGTCAACCGGTCCCGTCCAATCTGAGACAGGATTCCAACCCCGAGTAGAAATTTCAAGTGAAAAAATACATTGAAAATTTCTGACCCGACCTAGAATCGAACCCGGGACCTCTTGATCTGAATTTGGCGCCTTTGCCATTAGGCTGCCGAGGTCGTTCGGTAAATACATACACATAGAATCTTCTGTGGTCCAATTACAAGAATCTTCCTCATAAAACTGCGCGAAACAGATTAATTCCTGAAGAAATTTCCGAGCTTTTATTTATAAAATACTAGCTTTCCCGACAGACGTTGTCCTGTGGACCCTTTGGTCCTAACCAGAGGCGGCCCGTTCATTGTGCACTGCGCCTCTAGAAACAAAAATAAACTATCTAAATAATAACATTGAAATACGTCCATATTTCATTTGCATTCAAAGCTCATGCGGGATCAATGCTAAAAAATATAATTATACCTATGCGCGCAATTTAGTTGACTTTGTATGAAAAATTTCTAAAACGCCAGAAACGGTGGAGTAAGTGAAAAGGGCTACTGTAAGAGTGGAAATTACGTATACGAGAGAATGAGAGGGCGCAGGTGCAGAAGACAATTTTGTTGTTAGATTTTCAAAGATGGCGTCGCATGGAGTTCGTTCCATACAAAACTTTAATATCATATTTTATATTAATTCTTATTCCTTTTTCAACTTTTTATTTGTTATTCTGTTATCCGGTGTGGAGAAGAATCCAATAAATCACACATCGGAAGAATCTGTTGAGCCAATCTCGAGTTATAAGTGTTCGCACTAACCCGACTTTAATTCATATTAGAGATAATTTGCCTTTAAAAAAACTTCAATTCCGACTATTGCTATGTTCCAAATAATGAGCGTCTTTAAATACTTAATTATTTATTTATTTATTTAAGTGAACACAAATACATTTCTGAAATCTTTCACACTAAGCAAAGGCTTGTGTCCTGAAAGCGGAAATGGTCGGCACCGCCGAGAATCAACCCACGACCTCCAATACGCTGTAGGTACGAAAGCCACCGATTGATACCACTGGACTACCAACCACCTCAAAATTCCCTCTCTCGAAGAGATTCTTGTTTATGTTGCCCAGAAGTAACTTATTGTAATAAAATCAAAACATTTATTTTCAAGTTAAATCAAATACATAATCATTTTCTCATTAATTACATAATTTCTCACAATTATAATAAAATAAATCCAGGTAGCTTTGAGAATGAGAGAACCCTGGGAGAATAAGAGAGGCGTCGGAATACCTCAAAAAAGATGGTCCGACGACATAGCCGCGGGGGGGGAAAAACTGGCTGCAAATAGCAGCAAATAGGAAGAGATGGAAGAATATGGAAGAGGCCTATGTCCAGCAGTGGATAAATGAAGGTTAAAAGAAGAAGAAGAAAGAAGAAGGTAGCTTTAAATTAGGAAAAAAATTTCTCCTGGATATTACACGAGTTTGACTACGATACGCTATACTGGTAGTATATATTCAGGGGTAAAAATTTTTGTATTCGAGAAATTATTTATATTCAAAACATGAATATAAATGTACACACATACCTAGTTACTTTCAAAATAGAAATAATTAACAAAATTTATTGAATACCTATTGATGTTTTGTTGTTCAGATTTGTTGAATGAATTATTGTTTCCGACTTATTTATTTATTTATCGTATGGTATACAGTACATCACATCATAAGTTATTCAAGGAATAAATGGAATATGAATATTTATGTTAAAGGAAGAGAGAAAAATAAAATTAATATTGGTATTGATTAAGACCATTTTTACCCAAAAAAAAATATTTTCATGTAGGTAGGTACATACCTATACCTAGCGCATTTTTTTTAATAAAACCGTTAGAGCTCTATGTGAAGACGTAATAAATATCGAATCCAAACCAAACTCCCTTTGAACCCCACTTAGGGGCATAGGGAGGCAACAAGTGGTCTCGATTGCGCTCGATCTTGCGCAATATTTATGACCTATGACGTAATAAACATGAGTCAATAATATGAATTCATTCAACGTTTTGTAGCTATTAAACATGTAAATAAGATTCAAACATTTTAAAGTATACCTAATTGAAAATTTATTCAACCATGCACGCGGAGTGCGTAATATTTTTTTTGAACATAAGGCTCGCCCAGTACCTATACCTGCCTACCATAAAACAAAATTCACTTTCAGGTGTTTTCATTTTTTTAATCACCAAAGAATATGATAAAATAAAGAATACCTACTCTACTGCCTTACTATAATTACTTATTGTTATTCAAAGATACATCAACCCGATGGTCTTTCTGTTTATATGGCCACCATGATTCCACCCATAAACACTTAGTTATATTACTGTGATATGGTGGGTATGAGTTTAATAAGGGGTGATCCAATACAAACCCGTTCCCAGTAAATAATCATCCCCGCTACTAAAACTGCTGCACACAGATAATATAGCGACATGAACAAGTACCTCTACTTATCTAAGTTAGTGATTTACGATTGGTTATTTTTCTGGAATGTCATCTGGAATAATAATATTTTTATTTTTTTAACATAGGTAGGTACTTACATGCCGTGTCCCTAAAGGAGCAGGCAGGGAGAACATATCTTCACTCTCTCTTTTTTACCCAAATAAATTTCTTTCGCGTCTTCTACGGAAGACATCGGAGTGGAGACTAAATTGTAGTGTAGTGATTGTATCGATTATTTTAATTTTAATGTACAAGTGATTTAAATAGAAAAAAAAAATTTTAAGCTCTGAATTTCATTTGGTCACCTAATGCCATCTGGTGACGGAATAGTGCAAATTCAATTTCCCATTTACTATGTCAATATGCACTACACAACGATTAGTGCACATAGAGAGAATAATATGTATGCGGTTATTGTTTGTTAGTCAGAGGGTGGCGCGTATTCATCCCCGTCAGATGTTCGGTGCTCACCCTAAGCAGTCGTCTACCAGAGGGTTGTAAACGCGACGCCACACCGATAGGGTTGGCGCCGGCGTTCGATGAACACAATGACATGACGTCGGCAAACGAATACTAACAAATACATCCAATATTGTTCTATCTTTCATAAGACTAGATATTGTAGAAAAAATTCCCGAGTCACGAAAGATAGAATAATAATTTCTCGAGTTACAATTTCTTGGAACTTTTAGAATAATTCAGAGAATGAAGGTAATGCGTTATTTTATGTAATACTAGAGCCATCTTTAAGCCGAAACAAAATCATTTTTAATCAATTTTGTTTTGAATGGATCATGACAGTTGGCATAAAACTACTTTATTTTTGTATTCAGAATTCTGGAAATATCTATCGGGTTTACTAATAACCCTTTTTACGTCTGATGTATCTACCAATTCTTGGAGAAAATTTTAGGTTATTTCACACCGTGCTCAAACTCTCCTAATATTTTATATTTGCTCATTCATAACGACAAAGTTGTTTACCAAAGTGTACCTACATAGAACTACAAATCTGATCATAACGACCTATGATGAATGATGTTTTCAAAATTCTTATAGATATGTGCTTCTTAAATCAAAAAAGGTACACTTATAGATTATGATATTTTTTCATCGAAATATTTGCCACCCCTATCCGGAATGCACACGACTGCGAACTTTCATTCATTCAGTGATTCGCGTGGACATTGTAAAGTTTGCCGTCGGATTTTCGGAACGAATCAAATCTGAGATTTGAGAAGAAAACATTGGTTTTAAACAAAGATTTTCATTGTTGTAAACTCGTTTCAAAATAAATAACACGTGTCTTATGTTTATTCTACACAGTTTATGGAAAATCATAAGTTTACTACTAAGTTTTCGGTTATTTACATACGCTAATCATATGTGATATAAAGTGTATTTTACTTTGTACTGTCAAACTAAGTAAATATTTTAAAAAAAAACAAATATTTGCTTTTACTGTGTTTTTAAGTGGATATGAGTGACTTTGCTACAATTATTTTCTGTAAACTAAACTTTTAGATCTTTTATTTCTTTTTCAACATTTACAGTATTTACTATTTTGAGTATAGTATAAAGTCATAGTTTAATCTATCTAGTTAATTTTCATACATTTCAAGTCATTTCGTTCGTTCTATATTAATTTATTTATATTTTTGTGTATTTTCTTATATTATAGTTTAGTTTATTGAAAGTTCTTCTTCGCCCTCGCTTTTGTCCTATTATTTGAGATCGGCTCGTCCAGTACTAATTTATGCAAAGTGTTATAACATCTTACATATTTCAGAATAAAGTTTAACTGCCTTAATAGTTGGTGAAAGAAACACAATATCAATTGATTTTTAATTTCAATTAAAACGTTCCAAACGAAATAAGTGATTGTGAATGTCAGTAACTTGTGAATC
The DNA here is from genome assembly GCA_963576905.1 of Mystacides longicornis. NCBI lineage: Eukaryota > Metazoa > Arthropoda > Insecta > Trichoptera > Leptoceridae > Mystacides > Mystacides longicornis. The sequence continues at coordinate 17,912,245 of OY756427.1, read as the reverse complement.
ACCGAAATGTCTTATTGTAATTACGACGAACTGGAAATGTCTGTTCGGGACAGCGGCAGTAGCAGCACGACCAACAGCTACACCTATATGTCCCTACCATCCGACTATGTGTACGCCCTGGCGCCTCCTCTCAGGACGTTCAACTCCTCACCAAGACCGCGAGTCAGATACGCCATGCACTCGGTCATAGATACACACTACAGGTGAGTTTTTATTGCTATGGGAAAAATGTATCATGGTATATACAGATTCATGTAAAGTGTTCTATGGTTATAATAATAATAATAATTCATTGAAAATCTTATAGAAATGAAAGTTCGATACCATTCAGGTATTGCTTTCTAATATTCTAGAACCTTTTTCCAATATTTGGGGCCACACTCAATAGATTTAGGATTGGTCAGGTTTGCTGAGATAGGGAATCCTTTATTCTCTATACATAAGTGGGAAAGGGATAAACCACAGTGTGACTATGGACCCCTGAAGCAAACCATACAGCACATCCTACATCCCCTATACGCCTTGTTACTATTTGCAGTGCTGTCAGCATGTGCACAGAATTCATCCCGTGATCGACGGTGCTGGGTGTCAGATTTTGACGCTGTGACAATAAACAACTATGATTTATTTTATTTATTCATACTTTAATGTACATTGGTTACATATGAATACATGATGAATATATAGTAGGCACACTTACACAATAAAATACTCCAAAACTTTTGAGTAGTTGGAAAAGAAAATTTGAAGATAACCTCGATGAAAACTATGAATTGGCAAAGACGTTTTATTCTCCATGAGGGAAATCTTATGTAGTTGAGATAACACTGCAAAATCTAATATCAAGAAAATAATAACAGTACTTCTTGTAATCTCAACTTAAATATATTCTATTGTGACGAAAGGGTTTCCTTAAAAGTAAGTCATTCGTTTAAGAGTTTTAACAGGTGATAATTAGAGTACCTCCACACATAGTGATTTTGAATAGGTAGGTACATGAACAGTCAGTGGAGTCGATTGCGGTTACAAAACAGGCAACCGCACTTCATAAAAGCTCCAGAAAAAGAATTTTGTGCCCAATGTAACCCAGAATGATTTCATCGTATGTATAAAAATGATTAGCTGGGAATGTGTCTCGCTAAAACTTGAAAACGGCTGAAACGATTCGTCTAATTCTTCCTTACCTCCGATGGCCATACAACTCCTGTAGAGTTTTGCCCTCCTGAAGAATGGTTTTCCAAGCCGTCCTATCCTACGCAACGGACTCCCACACCAAGTACGTCCAGATCCGCTGTCTTGGTCTTCCTGGTGGTCCTCTACTAGTGGGCTTACTATCCAGAAGACTCTTTGTGGACCTCTCTACTCCGGACCTGGCAACATGCCAATCTTCTAGATTTAATGTCGCTAGTGATCAAACGTTGTTCTGTGAGTGCACGTATTTCCGCATTGCTTCTCAGCCTCGAGGTGCCAGCCGCAATTCCCGGCCTAGGTCCCAAGATTCGCCTCAGAATCCTGTTTTCCAGTCAGCAGACGTTGCTGATCTCTGAGTGTCATAGTCCAGGACTCTGAGCCATACATGACCACCGGTTTGACACATGAAACTTTAGTCGTCTGGACAGGGACTTGGAGCGAATAAGCGTACGGAGCGCTGCTGCCGTTTTAATTTCGCTCTGAATTCATGACACTATTTCTGCTGATATCTCGTTAGTATATTTGTAAGTATACTCTCCAGATAAGTGAGTGAAACTTTCCATCTCTTCTATCACATCTCTATTGATGTATCATTATTGTATGGAGGAGACCTAAAATAATTATTTAACTTCGAGAGGTGGAGAAGTTTGGTTTTCTGTGTATTTCTGAGTATTTATTATGTTCATTTCATTCATTTAGTTTCCATTTTTTCTAACAAAAAATTATTGACAATACCATACAAAGTATTGTATTTAGTATTTACATATTTTGGGACTCTTGTACTAAATAATGGGATGCGGCGGCAGGCACCTTCATGATATGGAGAGGATCCAAAATGGTACAGACCGTTTCTCATACAAGGCTCTATTACGGTTAAGGTGTATTTACATCATTGCATTGAATTTATGTGGTGAAATTATTCTGACTTGCAAATGACCATTAACCTTTTGAGTTCGTCCCAGCTGGTCAGGGTCGTAGTCAGAATTTTCCCTGCGTATAGGGATCTTTTTTAGTAAAGAAAATCTTTCCAAGTTTCATAGAATATTTTCATGCAGACCTCTAATTTCTACTGTATTATACCTATTTTTTGTTAAACAATTATACTGAAACGGTTGTTGTCATTCTATATTTACTTTTACAGTGTTGGTATATATTTTTCGTTATTTTGTTTGTAGCTAGCCTCAACACAGGTTAACACATAGTGAGAAAACACCTTACGTTGTAGAAAATAGATAGATGAATTTTATACGAATATAAATCAACCATTTGCTGTCAAAAATTCAAACGTTATTCGAATGTTGGAAATTTTAGAAGAAATACGCACATAATAATTATTGTAAATTTCAAATATGTTTCACCGAGCTAGTTTTTTAAACAAACAACATTAGAATTTGGTCTTTGTCTAAAGACATTATAATCTTCTTAGGACCTTTTCTAATACAGCTATTCAATAAAGTTTCAAAAGAGCGATAATTCATGCTCTTTTTCAAAGAAATTTAAGTACGGTAATTATGCATCAAAATGATGTGTCGGTTTGCTTGTTCCTGAAACAGCACCTGCATTTCACGAATTTGCATACATTTTCTGTTACCGTCAGTATGAAAAAGGCTTAAAGACCCTTGGGAGATTTAGCGCGGCCCCAACTTCACGGTGTCCGACACGATCCAATTTGTTAAATTTGGATGGTGGCTCATGTTACAATGTTCTACTCATCTTTCTAATATGTTTTATCGGTACAAGCTTCATCATAACCCTCTCAACTCATATCAATTAATTATGTTTTATGGCTTTTAATTATTATTATTTCGGCCTAACACCTACCCTCGAATTATCTTGATGACCAGAGGATACAATTATTCAAGGGTTGGTTTTCTTCTCTTAGTTTTTGTCCATTCCTGACTACAAAAAAACAACTGCAGCCCTTAGGTACATTGCATGATCTGTGTAACTAAATTCTCCTTAAGAAATTGATATTTAAATAATTTATCTACCAACGTCATAAAGTAGCCTTCTAAGATAACTTGAAAATAGTTTCGACAGGAACTGAGAGTGAAACTAAGGCCTGAAAACCTCCTTCGGACTCGGTTTAAGGTTCCTTTTACATCAGCTCAACAATATTGGCCTTTTCCCTACTTTCGAATGTCAACTTGTTGAAAATTGTATTCTTGATTAATCCTATATGTGAGTCTACCCTACGATCTTATTACAGAGAGATCAAGGAAAGCAAGTTTACAGTTTTTCATTTGAAAAAAAAAACCCTTTTTGAATAAAAATTAATCAGTGCTCAGTAAGAGTAAACACAAAAAATACACTCTTTGACTTTTACAATAAGCTACTAAAAGAAGAAGATGGTCGATACCTGGGATCGATCCCACAACCTTCAGTACAAAACAGTACGAAAGTCGGCAATGGAACTGCCGGTCTACCAACCGTTTCATTAGTCTATCTTAACAAGTCAAGTATATAATAGGCTTTTAGGGTTCCTAGTTTAGTTTCTATGATTGATTGAAATGGCTTTTTTATCTCTTTGCTATACGAGTATAATTTGAGAACTTAGGTAATGTTCGTATTTTCGTTGTGGGATATCTAAATAATGTCTTAATGGTTTGAATTAAACAATAGCCTCTTTTGAGGTTCTTGATTTAGCCTCGCCTGAAAAAAATTGTTTCTTTTTTTTTTGTTTTTCGCACAAATGAAATTTAATTAAAAATATCTTTGTTACGTTTCCGTACTTGGGGCGGGACACGACGCGAGAACTACGTGACGCAAATGAATAAATATGTCTCTTGGTGAACTTCGTTTGGATAATAATATACTGACTGAGTAGGTGCCTACACAGATACATGGCACATTATGTTTCTACTAGGGGTCACCCGTCACTAAGTGACGCTATCATAAATGATGACTGTAGGCACCTAAAACTCTTATCTATACAAATGGAGAGATTTTTTGTAAAAGACTCTTTATTCAAAATTATTATATTAGTCAACTTCTGTACCACCGGACAGTTAATTTATATTTATATGTATCTTCCAACATTCTCTCGTTGCCAGGATGGTTGCTACCCTCGAATGGCTGATGGAAAGTTCTTGTCTTAACAAAACTCTTGTCTCCCAACGTTTTACACCACCGGGAAGCTATTTATACGTATTGTTTTCATTCAATATACTCTCGTTGCCAGGACGGTTACCAATCTCTAATGGCAGTAGATGAATTCTTTTCTATACAAAACTACTGACGGGTTTTTTTTTTTCAAAAAAAGAACTCAGCACTACTATATACATTATGTGTGTATGTGTAGTCAGTGGGTATCGCTCAATTCGGGTAAGCGCCGTATGTCAGTCAGTCAGTGTTCTAGACTATTATAATATTACAGAATATTATTTTAGACTACAAACTCCTCTGTAGAAACTTTGTTGAGGAAAACTAAACCCTCGTATTCCTTTAAAGGCGTTAATTTGAGTTTTTTGTCGCATATCCCACTCTTACCATAATATGAACATAGATACACAGTCTTATATAAACTTGTAATTACATAATATAACTTGTTTCTGGCTTGCCTATATTATGAATATGAATTCTGCAAACATCATTGTGACTGAAAAGCGCAGAAAATTTAGGTGTGATCAAAGATCTTGGTCAAAACGCTTGGGGGAGTAATAATTAATTAGTGACAAAATAGAACTACAGACAAAAAAAGCTTTACATACAGATAGTCGGACATAAAAAAATCTGCGCTGATGTCCTTTAACGAGAAATAAAACATCTGATGGTCTTATGCTGATTAACGACATCTTTAAAACCATCAGCACAAACAGAATGCAGCTTGCAAAAGATCAGGGGGCACGAAAGTCATAATAGAGACTTTGTTTAGGAGAATGCACTTATATTTCTCTCCCAAATCTGAATACCGATAACTTTTGCTTCATGATGTGAGAATAAAACCACAATTCAACACAATAAAATGACCTCTTCTGTTCCATTTTATTTATTTGGTCCGTACTTTTCTCGCTTTTTGTATCGTTCCCTTACATAAAAAACATTGCGCAAGATCGAGCGCAGTGGATAGCTCTGTATGGAGGGAGTATTAATGTATGTATGTAGTATTACCAACTTCATAAAATCTCTTTGTAAACTTATACATTCGCAATTTTATGGCTATGTAAGTAGGTACAAAAAATATAATAATATATGGCACAAAAAAGCGCTTGCTAAATGTTAGAGACAAAAATTAAAAATATGAAATTAAATTTACACGTAGAAGAGACAAGAGACATTTAAAAAATGCTTTGTGAACACATTTTGTACATTTTCTCCACGTCGTCGCTGTGGCGAGAAATACGAAAAAAAGAAAACCCAAGAAATATGGCCAGCGTTCCTTATATAATCCACTTATTTATTTCCTTTGTAATTCATAATAAATAATTTCTCTTTTTCTTTTCTTTATGTCTGACAGAAATTTCTGGGTGAACAATCTACAATAATGTTTTTTTTTTCTCCGATGGAACAAATCGAGACAATTTCGTCGTCCGTATTGCCGATCCTGATATCGGCCCATATGTTGTTGAAAGAGACAAAAACGAATGATAACTGAAGGTTATTTTACCCTTTCCTCCTAAAGACACTTAAAGATGACACCGCTCAAGAGAAAGACCTAAGATCAGTTGGATCCTTATTATTATTATTATTGATAAAAATCAATAGAGTGAAAATGAGGGAGAGTTCTGTGTAATATTTTGTTGAACAATACTATAGTATCATAAATAAATAAAATAAATAAATAAAACTTTATTATATCAAAATATAGTGTGGAGACAGTAATTAGGACAGTCGAAAGGGCGGACTTATCCCGAAGGATCTCTGCCAGCCAACCCAGTTAAATCAAAGAGAATATATTAGGTTTGACAGAACAATAGATAACAAGTGACAAAAAATAAACAATTATAATAGAAAATAAAAATATTTCTAAGAATAAATAAATAAATAAAAATATATACATATAATATAAACATATAAATACAATATGAGGATAGGGATAGGATGGACTGGATGTTGGGGAGGAATAGGGAGGAAGGTGGGGATGCTTCTCATCTTACAATGAAGACTAACGGCCGGCAATGATCCTGCGGAATGTGCTGATGGACGAACAAACGCGACATTGCAGTGGAAGTTGATTCCACAATCTCGATCCATGCACCGTGAAAGAGTCCGTGTAGTAGCCAGAGTTATGTGGCGGGATAGCCAGAAGATTGTTCGACGCCGACCTCAGTGGGAGTCCATGCAGGTGCAAGAATGTGAATCGTTCCTTAAGGTACAGAGGAGTGGAGGGATCAAAAAGAATCTTATACAGAAGACAGAGAACGTGGTCATCCCTTCGCCGTGCGATTGATTTCCAACCCAGACGTTGGCGAAACTCAGAAACGTGGTCGTATTTTTTAAGCCATATATATAACGAATACAGGTGTTCTGAAGGCGTTCGAGCTTATTCAAAGCCTCAACTGAAATATCTAGGTAGCACACATCAGCGTAATCAAATAGGGGATGAATCAGAGACTCCACCAACCGCTTCCTTGTTTCCTCCGCACAGAAATTCTTCAATCTCCTAAGGGAGTGCAACGAAGCAAAAACCTTTCTGCTGACCTCATTGACCTGCTTCCACCAAGACATTCTCCTATCAAAGAATATTTTATTTATTTTTTTATTTTTATTTATTTAATAAATTCCACGCAACAACAATGTTGCTTTTACAAAACATAGGTATATACAAATTTATCCATTGATATTACTAAGAATAACAAAATACAAGATTAAATGTGTCACAAGCAATACAAACAAATCACACAAAAAAAAAAAACATCAAATAATTAAGATGACTCAATAAAACCATAAAACAAATACTTTAAAACATGATAAAAAAGATAAGATAATAATATATCATTGCACTGTTTGTGAAACAAAATAAAACATTAAAATCAATTATACTCAACACAACCATAATCAAAATAAAAATAAGTACATACTCCAAACATGATAAAAAAGATAAGATAATAATATATTATAGCACTGTTTGTGAAACAAGATAAAACATTAAAATCAATCATTAACATTGCATAAAATGAAATACTATTGAGAATAAGGGATAAGGAAAAGAAATAAAAGGAGCAATCTTAACATTAGAATGAGTCGTCATGCAGTAAAAGCAAACAATATGCAACACAGAAGTGATGCACACAACAATACAAACGTAATACTGCAGTACCCACCCACACAAATAATAAAAACAATCCATCACTATATTGCTCACACATACATTCACACGCACTAATATTCCTATCATTCATACTTGCCCTCAAAAAGACAGAGTTATACAGGGCGTTCGGTTGAGGACGAGAATAACTGTTTTTTAAAAACATTCAATGTTGGAGCAAAAATGTCGACATCAACCAACTGATTGCCCTCTCTCGGTAGCCTCTGCAAGGGTGAATTATAATGATAATTTGTTTTCGAAGCAGCCACACTGAAAGTTTGCCTGGTGCGAGTTACTCTATTTGGTACATGCAAGTGGATTTTTTCGAGAAGTTCCGGCGCGTCGACTACACCATTTATCAATTTGTACAAAAATACCAAATCGGACACATTTCTTCTCTCTGAAAGAGGCTGCAGATTGTAAGTCTGCCGAAGTTGTTCATAATTGATATTATTTAAAGGTATTCCTAGCCTGTAATTAATAAACCTCAAGAATCTATTCTGGACCCTCTCAACATTCCTTGAATGGACCTGGTACGAAGGAGACCACAAGACTGAGTTGTACTCCAAAATCGGTCTGACCAGACTCAAATACAGCGCAACAAACGTCTGAACACGACTAAAGTCGCTGCCCAAACGCAACAGGAAACCCAGCGTTCTGAGAGCTTTGTCCACTATGCCTTTAATGTGGGGTATAAAAGTAACAGCGGAGTCCAGTGTCACGCCCAAGTCTCTCATCTGAGTCACCGACTCCAGCTGTACTCCATCAATGGAGTATGGGAACAAAGTTGGGTGCTTTATTCTGAAGAAACGCATGACCTTACATTTATCAATGTTCAGGGCTATTTCATTTCTTCTGCACCACGAGAGGAGGATATCTATATTTCTTTGCAATACAAAACAGTCCCCCACTTCATTAATCGTTTTGAAAAGCTTTAGGTCATCTGCAAATAAAACAAAACGCACATCAGTAAATTCTGCTAAGAGGTCGTTTATAAAAATATTAAACAGAACTGGTCCAAGGTGAGAACCCTGTGGTACACCACTCTTTGCATAAAACGACGATGACACCGCATTTGTCACCTTTACAGCAAGGTCTCTGTTTGACAGATAACTTGTTAACCAAGCGAGTAGAGATCCACTCACGCCATATGATTGTAGCTTGGCCAATAAAATCTCATGAGGCACCCGATCGAAAGCCTTTGAATAGTCTGTGTATACACAGTCCAGTTGGCTCCTTACCACCAATGTATCCATTATATCACCGTGAAAGGACAAGAGATTGGTCAAAGTCGACCTATTCTGCATAAAACCATGCTGATTGATGGAAATTATGGAAGTTAAATCATTTTTAATTTTACTTAGCAAAATACATTCAAACAACTTAGGCACACATGACTGTATACAGATCGGGCGATAATTCGAAACATCCGACCTGTCACCCTTTTTGAAAATGGGGATTATATGTCCGGACTTCCAGAGGGTGGGAAATACTCCGCAATCAATGGATGTATTAAAAATTTTACATAGAATGCTGCTTAAAACCGCTGAACAATTCTTAACAAACAAGGGTGGAATTTGATCAGGGCCAGCAGATTTGCTCACATCCAGCGAGGCAATACCGCGCTCTACATCTTGCAATGTGAAAACAATTCGTGAAATCTGGATCCTATCAATCATAGGAACAGAAAAGTTCGAATCACTAGCAGAGGCCTCCGAGTAAATGGCTTTAAAATATTTAGCAAACAAATCTGCAATATCATTTGGATTATCGGCATGTTCCCTCTCATAATACATGATTTTAGGATAATCGCTATGGTCGTCCTTGAGAGATTTCACAAGTTTATGAAAGCTCACAGACGTGCCCGGCAATTGGTCTTCGATATCTCTATAATGATTGTGTTTGAGCCTTTTAGAGATCAACTGGCACTTTTTTCTGGCAGCGCTAAAAGCCTCATATTCAGCAACACCACCAGTTACCTTATACTGTGCGTGGAGTCTTTTCTTGGTTTCAATCAGTTGGATCAACTCTCCAGAAAACCATTTAGGAAATTTCGGACTTGTCCTTTTTTTAGTAGGAACATATTTGTCAATCGATTCCCCAATAACACCATAAAATTGTGAAACGATCTCATTAATACTTAAGTTAACATCTAAAAATGACCAGTCTGCACTGCGAAGGTAATCAATAACCAGACTGTAGTCACACAAATTAAATTTTTTCACTGCTTGTTCAGGCGGTGGTGGCTCACATCTGTCCAAACTAATATCTATTTCAAGAGGGGGATGGTAATTATCAGCCGGAAGAATAAGGTCCACAGCTGCCCCAACTTTAAGATTTTCCATGTCGGTAAATACAAAATCCAATATTCGTCCGGAAGTATTCCGAGTCATATTACACTGATCGAAACCAAGGAAAGAGGACATGTTTCTTACCTCAGCAGCACACTCATCATCTACCATTTCATCTATCACAGTTTCACATTCATTCCACTCTAGACGCGGCAAATTATAATCTCCGGTAATCAATATCTTTGCATCAGGATACTTAAATCGAATTTTTTCCAAGTCCTCACAATGATTTGAATAAACCTCTAATGGGGAGTTAGGAGGAATGTAAACACATCCTACAATTAAATTCCTCGAAGGCAATATGATTTTTACAAATATTTGTTCCACGTTTTTATGAATACAGTTAATAATACATGATCTAAGTTCATTTGCTACACAAATCATAACCCCTCCCCCCCTGCTTTTTTTGCTTGTAATACGATCTCTGTCCCTTCTATATACACGAAATTTGTTAAACCCCAGCTCTCCATCCTGTACATCCCCTCTCAACCAAGTCTCAGTTAACATTATAATATCATATGACACCATAGACACATTTATAGATAATTCAGACAATTTTGTATTTAAACCTCTAACGTTTTGGTAGTATGCAACTGCGGTGATTTTCTTACGTAGTTTTTTTGAGTTTTCACTATTTTAGGAATTGAATCAAAAAATTTAACCGTTAGGTTATCTTCCCCAGCAGCTCGTCTTTCGTCAACTTCCTTCCACAGGCCACGTAGATGATCTCTCTGCTTGACCGTCATATCCGGTTTCACTCGAACACCATCTTTTAACATCCGACTGTTCTGCAGTAAGTATCTGGCCTCAGCTGGGCTGTTGAATGACACCTTGATTGGTCTAGATTTTTCGGCATCCCTTCTACCTATTCGTGTTACTCTGATGCCATCCTTCTTCACTTCATCAAAACTATCAATTATATTCATGACTGCATCACGATCATCTTTTAAATTTTGAGCTTGTGTAGTCGCGGTACTTTCTGGAACATTCATTAGCAACAGGTTCTTAGATTTTTCACGTCTTTCTTCCAGTTCACTAATCGCTTCCATCACATAACTTTGCCCATTGGTTTCGGCTTCCATTGACTGAGCAGGTATTTTTCTGACAGTTTCTAGCTCACCTTCCATTTTTCCCGTAAATACACCGATCTGTGATATTGTTTGTATAAGCCCAGTTGTCATGGTGAGCATCCTTCCTGATAGGTCTTTCACTCCTTTTACTGTTGAGCTGTTAGCGTCTATCAATGCCAGCTGCATAGAGGTCAACAGTTGAGACGCCTCAGTAATAAGCTGCATTGCGCTAGGGCTCATGGTGGTCAGGTCAGTAGTGTGGGATTAAGCAGTTCAATTTCACCTCTCAAAAAGATTTTCCTTGATTTATCAAAATATCACAGTATATTAGAGCGATATAAGTTGTAACATACACCCTGTATTAGTTGTTGTCTTCAAAACTGGTGTGAACACTACAAGAACTTTTATTTGGTCACTTTAGTTATCTATTCCTCAACAATCCAACCATAAAATGGGCCTCAATGATAGCTTGTACTTACAAACACTAGTTAAACTTCACTGAATCTAAATTACTGCAGAAATCTTTATTTTACAGATTTTATTACAAGAGCACAAAAAAAATGACACATCTGTATTCAAAAGTATTGTTGTTATACCTAAGTTTTTGACATAATCTGAAAAAGGTATCACAGAACCACTTAAAATTAAAGAAGTCAGGGGAGCAAGATTGAGATTATGAAGTGCATGGGCTTCCCAGTACGATAGCTTGAGACTTCGCTGGATTAACCAGGAGACCGTGCTCCCTGCACCAAGAGTCCAAAAGTTGGAGATTAACATTCATATCATTAAAACAACCATCAGCACAGCCAGCATCAAAGTGAATATATAGTTGCAGATCATCAGCGTAAAGATGATAGGATCCGCTGAGGTTCCGAGTAATAGGGTCAATGAAGACAGAAAACAGTAAAGGCGATAATATACCTCCCTGTGGAACACCCGCCTGAAGACTCGACCAGTCCGAGACTCCGTCCGAAGAACATACCCTCTGTTTGCGAGGGTTTATCATAGCTAGGTTTATATTTCAAACAATTTATAAAATAGGTTATATTATCTTCTGGATCAAATTGAGGAGACAAGTGAAATAATTTTGAAAAATTATTCTGTATGTTTTCTTTATGGTTAAACAAAGTCATTCACTTTTTTTTTTTTTTAGTTTCTATACATTTACGAGTTATATTGCGTGATATCAAATTGTTTTTTATTGATAGAATTGTAGGTATGAATGATCAACTGAAATCTGAAATGGTCTATTATTCATATTCAATGAACTTTGTAATATTTTATTTAATGACTAAGTTTGTTTGAATAAAAATAAAAATAAAAAAACTAACTAATTTCCCCTTTCCGGCCGATGCATCTGTTTTAAACGATGTTTCTGTCAACCACATCAAGCGCCCTTGAGGTGGTAGTAATATATCACAAGACGGCACATAATAAATAATAATTGTCCTGTTAACTTTCAAATAACTAACAGTTAAGTATAACTAACTATGTCAAAAATCAATTTAAATAAAAAAAAAAATAGAAATGTTTATATGGTCAAAAGCACTAAAAAAAATCTCAAATTTTCTAATATTCCAGGCAACTTTATTATTTTATTCTACCGTTCCTTTTGCTGACGATTAAAAGCAAACACAACAAAAAAAGGAATTTGTCCAGCCGTTCACGCGTGCATGATGCTGTGACTAAGAGAAATAAATAGGGATTCATTTTTACATAATATAACAAACATTTATTCAGATGATTCGAGTATGTATTATTTTCATTTACATAATATAATCGTGTAATGTGTATCATTTGCTCTATTGTCGTCGGATTTTGCTGAATTACTTTGATCATGCACGATTGCTGTATTTTTTTTATTTTCATATTTCATGAATATAATCCAATGCTAGACATCTTCAGCTATTGTCTATTTATATCTATTGTATTGGACCCGTATCATCAAAGGATTTTTATATTTCACGTAATATCTATTACTGACAGACACCCTTTTCAATAACAGATCATTTTCCTCACACTTATCCTATTAGACCTTTCTCTTTATCTTACGTAGGTCGGTGCTTACAATGTCAGTTAGTTTGATGGTACAAAGTGTGGATCATTGAATTTTTTTGAATCCATTAACGAAATATTCGGATCCTCTTATAGCAAATTAAATTAAGTATTCTTATTGGCTTTTTTAATAAAAAAAAAGACTGGACAAAAGTGACAAGTTACATTTTATAAAAAAAAATCACCGTGTGTAAGATATTTGTGATCTTCTCTTGTGTTTTGTTAGAAGATTGCGGAATAAACTAAATATTTTGTTATTACTTATACCTACTAATAAGTTCACTGTGTGTTTGCAAAACGTGTAAAATTTACTGACCATTTAACCATACAAAAATTATCGGTGATTAAGTAAATCAAATTTATATTTGAAGATTTATTTTGAAGTGGTTGATTTCCTGGCGTGTATGATGCCGGTTTTCGTACTGTTTCGGTCGTGGACTCGATCCCAGGTGCCGATCATCTTTCCATCGTCTTCTAATTTCATGACACAAGCTTTAAGCGCTTTGGTGTGAAAGAATCAAAGGATGTATTTGTGTTAACTTTGAGAGAGCAGATTTGAAAAAAGTCAACTACATGGTGCGAACAACAATTTTTCCCTTTTTTCTGTTTTATGGTTTACACACTTAGCACCTTTGTAGTATTCAGTACCTTTATTTAAAAACAAACATTATGAAAACAATTGACATCATGGAAGCACTTTGTAATGCTTTAATCTATGTAGACTAAAACAAACAAACATAAATTCTTCCAAAGAAAATCATAATCAGTGCTCTACATCTACAGATAAACAGTCTTGGATGACTATAAATAGGAAAGATCTTATAAGTTAAGCACTGAACTTAAAAAGAAAAAATGTTGGAAATCGAAAATCATTTTTATCTTTATTAATTTAAAATACTTAGATTTCTATACTGGTATATTACGTATAATCTTTGCTCATTTGTTTAAATCCTAAGGCGAATCATGAAACGACGGACATGGAGTGGTTTTTAAGTCCCAAATCCTAATCCATATAAATTGTCTTGATCTAAAGATACAGAGATTACTGTCCAAAGCTGAGTCTCATCTCAAAGGTCATCATTATTAAGGGTTCTAATGACTGACCCTTCAGGATTACGAGATTGTTCGTTGGAACAAAAGGAGAAGTGAACTACCGACTACTTCTTATACTTGTCTTATACGTGTAGCTATCTGTGGATCAAACATTGTTAGGTAATTTTGGAGATTTAAGAGGTTTCTTTTTTTATATCTTAAAGTTAACATCAATCAATCACTCAATCAATCGATTCTCTTATTTTGACCCCACTTAGGGGCAAATAGAGGCAAGATGATCCCTGAACTTCTTCTTCTTCTTCCTAGCCTTCCCTCCACTGCTGGATGTTGGCCTCTTCCATTTGTCTCCACTTCTCTCTATCCTGGGCCGCTTCAACCCATTTTTCCCGGCGACCTCAACAATATCGTCGGCCCATCTCTTCTGTGGCCGACCAACTCCCCTTTTGTTTTCCCATGGTCCCCACTTTAAGACTCTGGCAGTCCATCCCGCATTTGGCTGTCTGGCTACCTGTCCTGCCCATTGCCACTTCAATTGTTGATAAGGGAAAAAAATGAATTTTCCCCAGCCTCAACGTGCTAAAGTAAAATTGGAAACTTTTTTTTTTTTTTTTTTAATCAATAAAATTGATTTTCTTTTAAAATTGTCATTTTTTACACTCTTTGACTCTTTCAAAGCAAGCAACTTAAAGCTTGTATATCGTGAAAGTGGAATTGATTGATGGTTGCGGTACTGGGATCGAAACCAGACCAAAATCTGAAAATCAATCGAATCTTTTAGAAGAATTGAACCAACAATTTAATGACACTTTTTCATTTGTGTCGTCCGACAGGTTACCGAAAATAATGTTTTTTTTTTCATTTCTTTTCAGGTAAATGGAAGACACGTTCGATATTTTCTAAAGAATTTCCGCACCACTTGACATGCAAATTTGCGTAAGTACTTACTTCGTACTTTGAGATGATTTCCACGTTTCGTAATGAATACATCAACGTACTCACATAATACCCATAGAGAACCACAGTGTACTTTCATTTGGAATTGTAATCAATTATTTTCTCGAATGATCGAGTTTCGGAATGAGAAAAAAGTAGATCTTACCGTTTGATTCATAAAAAATCAATAGTAGATTCCTATGTGCAGACATCTTTGTTATTTTTTTCAATTCTGGGTATGAAAAATATATATTTTTTGATAGGCTTTGATATATTTATTACAAATTTCGTATTTATGAAGAATATGTGTAAAAAACTTGAATGTAAAGAGGATATCATACAATAATTTCGCATAGATATTTGAAGTGTTGAATGATCGACTTTCCACAGATTTATGTACTTGTTGCCATGGGCCACGGTGTCAGAAAAAGTTATGGAATCTCCACAAGATTTCCTAATTAATGTCTTCTTGCCCTATGTTCCTCAGCGGGGTCTTAAAGAAATTGTTGATGGATTGCATTTCAGTTGGATATTTATAATGTTTTGTTTCTGTGTATCCATTATTTTAATCAAGAATGACCAAATGCCTAAAACGATTTGCTTGAAGTCCTTAAAAGAAAATCTATTCCCTATCGCATCTTTGACTTTGTTTGAGGTTCTTATATGATCCCAAAATTCCACATATTATGATATCTTTCACCGAATAATGATGTTTCCTAGTGATATTTTACGCAACAAAGAATAAAACCTTACAAAAACTACAAAGAAATGATTTTTCCTTATAGTATTTCACACTATTTCAACCTTACTATACAGCAATGATTTCATTACACAATAAGGTATAAACAATCGTGAGATTTCGGTCTCTTTCAAACGACATCTGAAAAATATTATAAAAATGATAATTCTGTTCTTATTTGTAAGACGTAACGTAAAAAAATCGTATGTCGGAAAATATTTTTATTTTTCATATCCACAAAAAAGGGAAATGTATGATAATCTATGATGAAATCACAAATACGTTTATCCGCTTTTTATATTTCTCCTTCTTTTCCCTGCAACGAATGCGAGGGGCAAACATTCTTCAGAGAGAGACACATTAACATAATAATATGTAGGAAGGTCTCAGAACAGATACGAAAAATGTGTTTGTATGTTAATCATAAGCTCCTTTAAAACATAATTGTGTTTCTTTGAATCTAAAAGCGGTTAATATTTTTATACGAAACTTCATTGTTGTTCAGCATGTGTTTTAAATGTTAAAATATATAACATATTTCTATAGATTAGCAGGAAAACCTGACGGACGATAGGCAAAGAAGGGGTCTTTAATTGTTTGCTTGTCCTATAATTCAGTTTTATCGACTCAACTTTACTTTACCATATTGAGCACTGCAGAAAATATGATTTTCTTTACGTAACAATATAGTTATACTCGTAAGCAGGAACCTTTGGTTAAATTTCACATATTGTACCTATTTTCGATATATTACTCATAATATATGGAATATACATGTTACCCATAGTATATGGAATATACATGAGTCTTGTGATCGGATTTAAAAAAAAAATAGATTTCGCTGAAATAAATTTTCTCGACGTTTTCGAGGGTGTAGAATGTAGATTCCAAAAATGCAAATATTTTTTTTTTAATTTACGCGTACGCGTACGCCAAAAATGTGTGCGCACCCATAACTCATAGTAATTCTTATCCGATTTGATTGAAATTTAGTAGAACGGTTTGCCCGTCGATGTAGATGAGTCAGTAAAATGTTGAGATCTGTACCTTCAGGAGAACCCTCTTAAAGTATCCAAAGAAAATTTCACTTGTTCTAGAAAACGGGCTAAAAGAGAAAAAAAAAATCTTCGATTTTAATAAAATTTGGTATATGGGTTGGTCTTATGCTCCTACACAAGCACGTAAAATTTGGTCCGTAACTTCAATGGGTCCTCCTTAAAGTACCGATTAATATTGAATAATATGTAGTTCTAAAGCAGATAATAAAAAGCTCCAATAGTCAATATCATTTTAAATTTTCTATAATAATTCCAAGGATAAATTCATTTTAATCGTAAAATTATGAATTTTTATGCAAAGATTCCTATGTTTTACACGAAAAGGCTGTTATAATATACCTACTATGAGTTCTGGGCTACCCTAGGTTAGCAGCTTTTTTTTTCCTGATATCATTGATTATCAAAGCAACTATCATCTTTCAGATGATTAATACCTACTAGTAGTTGCTGGATTGATTAGGTCATATACATATACGAAAAATATTTAGAATAGAAATACAATTATTATTCAACAAAATATAGCATTTTACCTACTGACGAATCAACCAAATTATAATATACCCATAAACTTACTGTAATAACAAATCAATATAATATAATAATATAACACTTTTCTATACAAATGTGTCAGTATAACCGGCAAAACTTATTGCCTGAGGCAATTTTTTCCAGTCAACTGGTCCCGTCCAATATGAGACAGGCTAACCCCAGTGAGAAATTTCAGTCCACGCCAGTGCAACTAGGCTACAGAGGTCGGACAAATAATCAATGTAAAAATTATATAATTTTAATTAGGTACATTTTCAGTTTCCTTTTATTATGGTTGGTATAGGTGACTTAAATACTCCCGATCTCAAAAACTTTTAAATATATCGGAAATCTTTTGAAGTTTCATTATCTAGCGAGATGATCTATACAAATGCGTGTGTATCCAGTTCGAGATAACATTATTATCTCTTTGATTTTTCTTTTACCAACACTTCATTTCATTTCCACTCTCTTCACATAATCACACGATAAAAGTAGCTATAGGTTACACATTATAACAATACACAATAATAGAAGTTCGCTTATTTCCCGTGGGCCATGAAGGAAAAAAAAATTCCATCTAAAAACTTTGATATAAATCGGTTTTCTCGACAACGTGGGAGAATGATGTAAAATCGATGAAACTTCTTTCAAATTTAGGTAGCCAGCACCGTATTTCTGCACGTGTATTTCTCGAGAAAGAAGTTCAAAGCTTAATGCATGGTAAGGAATCAGGTAAAAAAAGCTAAATTTTTTTCGAGTATTTTTTCAAGCTTTTATGGTTTTTAACAATTTCGGTGCAATTTGTCTCAAACGATTTTAATGGGAACGCTCTTATGTAGGTATTTGAAAGACATAAAAATCATTATTCGAAGGTTTGAGTTCTAAAAGAATAAAAATATAGTTTTTGTAACCGAATTATTTTCGTTTTTTTTTATGTTCTGTTATCACTTAAAGTTCTTCTTACTTAAAGTGAGCTTTATTATACGCTTTGACACTTTCACAGTTTTTTTTTTTTTAATTTTCGCAAACATACAGTTTTTAACATACATATAATAACAAATACACGAAAAAATACAACACACAAACCAGCAAATCTTCCCCCTTTACACGAGACTTGTCTCTATAAGGGGGATACGCATAATATTATGTTTTGTTCAAATTCTTCTAGTTCATCATCTTATATCTGTGTAAAATATAATATTTGTATTCAATAAATAAATAAATAAAAAAATTTTTGAACTAAAAAAAAATTACAGTTACCTACTTAAGCTGCTTTAATATGAAATAGCTGACAACCCTTAATAAATATATGGGTAGGTAGGTATGTATTGAACAAAAATGTGACTAAATATTTCGAAATTTTTGTCACCGATGCCGCATCTAAAAGCTTATTAGGTACACATACACATGTCTCAAATTAATTATTTATAATATGAGTTATCTCGTTTCATTTTTTGTTAAAACTCTTGAATGTTCTTTATGTTTTAATAATTCACGTAGATGGAATACTTTTACTTTAATAATAAAGTTATGTTTTTTTTTTGTTAAAAACAAAGAATATGTAGGTAGTGAAAAGTTTCTTGTGTCGGTTTGTTTTTCATAATTTATGTTTGGAAAGCTCCTTAAAGAATATCACGTTCCAAACGCCTGATACATTATTAACGTGTTTTAAATATTTTTATTGTCTCATCCATAAAAACTAAGAAAGTATGTTTGAATTTTTTTCAATGTCGTGTCTGCAGTGTGTGTTACGCCAACTTTTAATAGTATAAAATGATTCTAAAGGTACTTTCACGACAAAGAAACATAAAAACAGAGCATACTTTCTTACGTTCACAACGTTCACTTGCTTAAAATGGTGACTTTTTGACGCACTCACTACTTCTCCATTCTTTCCGACGTCCTCAAAGACCAAAATTGTCATAAAATTTATATTCTTTTTTTTCGAAAAGCCGTTACTAGTAGGTACGTCACTGTACAAAACTAAGGGACTGATAACATATCTTGGAAATTTTAATTTCATTTTCTATAATTTACTAGCTGGTACCCGTCTTTCCGTACATCTTCAAAAGTTGGTTTTATCTTGAATTGAAATTTTACCATGAAGATCCCATCATTTTAGATATGTAAATTATTTCTTAAAGACTTTAATAATATTCCAGAAAACAGAACTTTTTCTATCTAACATTACTACATTGCAAGGCTTAGCGATGATTGAAATCAAATACTAAGTCTGCGGTAAATGTGTGATGAAGTGATGACATAAGAAAATAAGAACGTAACTGATTTATTATGTAAATGTAATAAATAAATAATAATATAAGAGCGCTCTTAATTTTTAAAGTTGTCCCGTCATGTTTCTATCAGATGCATCGGATAACATCGATGTATATTTCCGATGCAACGCACATCGATGTATTATTTATCTAAATATCCAACCGTACTTTACGCGATCCCCGTTTCTTGTACATACCTACCTATATCTTTCTCTCAATATAAAAAAAACCCTTACCATAATATCTGCTTAGAAATCATCCTTTTTACGAACGTAGTTGTTTTACTCGAAGGTGTTTTGACATAAAAGTTGAAATGGGAGCAAAAAACGCCAAATCTAAAAACATTAATTAAAACAGAAATATAGTATCTAGAAAGCCCCTGTTTTCATCTAAACCATCCTTGGGTAACCCTCGACATCTCCAATTTTTTTCATCGAAATCCGTCCAGTAATAAAGGAGGAGTTAGGTAACAAAGAAAACGGCTAGATTTTTATAGAGTAAGATATGATCGAGTTATAAATGACCATTCGTTAGGAGCAAAATCAGTTTATGAAGAGAAAACTTCAGGATTTCATAATATTTAAACAAGCTTTGAACTGATATCAGCTGTTTATATTGTCCGTTTTAGATACTTTTCGTATCCGGAACACTATAAAATCTGTAACCCACAATGCTCGGCCACCCGATTCATTTAAGATGGTCTGAAGGAGCTAGGGTTTATGGATTGATAACCAAATCACTTCTAATTTTGAAGATAACTATTTTCGTAACTGCAAAAAAATCAAATAACTACAGATGGTACCTACTGAATCACTCGTAAAATAATGCAGTGCTAAAAAGATAGTGGCACTCTTACTCAAGTTTTTGATCGTCACCATATTATAAAAGTGTGTTTTATGGCAAATAATTTTCTTAACACGAAATAAAGTAGATTTGTGTTGTCCTGTATAAAGAAAATATAGCAATGTTGAAAAGGTTTCGTAAATTAAATTAGTTTCAGTACAAGAATACGGTGCACAACCAGGCGTTATAATGGAGGAGAATAGGACAGAGGAGAGAAAGTAACAAACAACAAGAAAGTGGAAGGGTTTCTCTTGTGAAGGGGACACTCACTTCCTGTCAATCTCCTGTTGACTTCCGGCAAGTGTAAGTTATATCTGCGGGCAACACCGCACAACACCTTCACGCTTACATTCCTCCCTACCTCGTGCACTGTGCACTAGGTAACTGATTACACCCTCAATGTGTCATCCTAAACTATTTTGTAGCTTATCATTTAAGGGTTGAGTGATGTTGAAGCCAGTTTTATAGATGCGTTTTGAATTTATGTATTTTTGCACATTGATTTTAGTATGGATAGGTAGGTATAAACTTTCAAGAGCTACTCAGTTAGGTACCTACACAAAAACTGGCTAGTCTAACTAAATATGTTGAAGTGAAAGCTAAAAATGCGGTTTATTATATTTACCTTAGATTAGGAAAGAGAGGGGATACGTAACTATGCCCGGTGGCGTGTGATCATTTTTATGGCTGTTTGCCACCAACCTGTCACTTTTCGGATCTTCCGTGGCGCTTAAAAGTACCTACCTTTTTTTTTTTTTTTTTACCGAGGGGAAATCCTTCATGGACACCTAGCCTCAAGGGGGCCAGGTAGTGCCGGACTTCAACCGGCTAAAACCCCTCAGCACCTTTTGCAGCACGGTTCCTACCTTACGGTCTAACCCAGTGCTACAGATGCCTTATTAGCCCTGATGATTTTGGGCTCTTCGTTCATCCTCCTCTTTGACGCAGATTATTCTATCCATATAGCTCGCCACCATGCTCCAATTCTCTGGGGACTGGCACATAATTTGAACCACGTTGCTTGGGTCTATACACACACCCAGTTCGGCCTCCAGATTTCTTCTCTCTGTGTCCCACTTGTTACAATGGAACACTGTGTGCTCCGCGTCGTCCTCCAGTTCCTCACAATACACACAGCTAGCCGATAGGGCTTTTCCTATTCTTTTTAAAAACTTGTAGAAGACACCGTGTCCCGTCATGCATTGAGCCATTCGGAAAGTCACCTCCCCGTGTCCTCTCTCCAACCACACAGACAAGCTTGGCACCAGTCGGTAGGTCCATCTTCCTTTTTCTGAGCCATCCCACTCTATTTGCCATTTACTTATGGTTTCGTGTCTTTCTCTCCTTTTTTCGTCTTCATCAATATAAGTACTTATTTGAAATATGCGATTTCGCTCCTCTGCCAAGAGGTTCAATGGTATCAGTCCAGCCAGTACCAGTACCGCATCCGTCGATGCTGTCCTGTACGCCCGGCAAACTCTCAGGGCCATAATTCTCTGCGCCTTAAGGAGGTCGACTTTATGCCTTTGTGCTCCTTCTTCGTTAGTCCAGACAGGAGCTGCATACAGGATAATAGACTGAACCGCCATCGTCAGTACCACTCTCTTTTTCTCTCCAGGTCCTTTTATATTTGGCAGCAAAGCGCTCAGCGCTTTAGTTGTTTTTTGAGCTTTTTCACAGACATATTTTATGTGATTTCTCATGGTCAACGCACTATCCAAAACCACTCCCAGGTATTTCACCATTTTGACCGGTTTAACATCTGTGTTTTCAAATTTGAAAACCAAGTCTGAAATGTTTTTCCTCCGGTTCAGAACTATGGCTTCTGTTTTTTCCGGAGCCAGTTTCAATTTATTGCGATCCATCCACAATTTCACAGAGTGTAAAGCTCTATTTGTTTTTGCAGTAAGCGCTCTGGTCGTGGGTGCAGTGACCGATATCGCCAGGTCGTCGGCGTAACACACCATACTCACGTTTTCTCCCACATCCAGGGACATAACATCATCGTATAAGATATTCCACAAGGTGGGGCCCAAAACTGAACCCTGTGGAACACCGCCAGTCACTTCTCTTTTAAGTTTATTGTTTACCAATACGTGTCTGTTAGAGAGATAATCAGTTATCACATTTACTAGGTAGGCAGAGATACCTCTTTTCTTTAATTTTTTTATTATTAGATGCCAGGATGCCGTGTTGAAAGCATTTTTGACATCAACGAGGACTAGGCAGTTAAGTTTCTTTTGGGATTTAGCCACCTCTGCTAGTTTTAATACTTTTTTAATTGCGTGCACCGTGGTCCTCTTTTCCCTAAATCCGAATTGTCCATCGTTGAAATCCCCTTTTTCTTTTATCTCATCTAAAAGTCTTTTATTTATTAGGCTTTCGAAAGCTTTGGCTATCACATTTATTAGACAGATTGGCCTATACTTGGTGTCTTCTGTTAGATATTTTTTGGGTTTTTCTATAAGTAGAAGCTTTGCTGTTTTCCATGCTTCTGGAAAAGTACCATCTGTTAGAAGTTTTCCCATAAGTGATCGGAAGTAGTTTTTTTCTGACATAAGTAATCTTTTTATTATCTCTGGGGAAATTTCATCGGGCCCGGGCGCTTTGCCGGCTTTTATTCTTCCAGCCATGTACTCTATTTCCTCCTCACTAACTCTAATATTTACAGAAGTTTTGATTTTAACTTCGATTAAATTTTCCTCTTTCTTATGGATGAAAAGTTGTTCAAAAAACTTTAGATGGTCCTCTATGGTGAGATCTGTCCTCGGGCTTGGAGCTTTCAATTGATTTTTAACTATTTTATAAGCGTCTCCGAATATATCTGTGGAAAGTTTGTCACACAGGACCTTCCAAGCCTTTTTCTTTTCATTTGAAATATCTCTTTTTAAGTTATTTTTCCCTAAAAGTACCTACCTGTTGTTTGACATCGCATGCATGTTCCTTAGAGTTTATAATTTGCTGTTTTGGCAAATTATTAATATTTAGTACAAAACATGTATTTGTGCCTGCCAATATCTGCCACCAAAAAATGTCGAAATGATCACAGATTCTTAGTAGGTACGGCAATGCATAGAAGTTACGCATCCCCTCTCTTTCCTAATCTAAGATAATATTTACATTCAGCTTTATGGACAGATGTTGTCCTGTAGTCCTTATTAATACCTATTGATTTCAAATTTAAACTAAAATAGGTAGGTACGTTTAAAATATGTTTGAATGTCAAACAATTATTTCTGTAAACTCGAAGGAAATTCCATCAAAAATCTGCGTACCAATATGTTTAATGTCAATGGTTGTCAGGTAAACGATAATTATTTTGGTGTTATAGAATATTTCATACATGGCATTGGCGTCGCAGGAAATTCGTTCCATATCTTTAATATTATATTTTATATTTTTTTATGCATTTTTTTTTCAAATTTTTCATAGTTATTATGTTATCAATCAAGAATCAAGTAAAAAAAAACATTCTTCACTTATTTCAACTTAACAGCTAGTAATGTATGGTATTCTGAGTACCAGTGTGGAGTACGAGATGCTACTAGCAACTTGTCAGTTACTTTCCATCTTCATATGTTCTATTGGAGCGAGTGACAGAAGATGAAATTAGGGCCGCCATCTCTTCGTTGTCTTGTCAGTCCGGTGCGCGGTTGGCAAGTGTGACTCCCTCGGGCAGGCTCTGAAACAAAAATCAACAACGATCAGGTGCGCGGAACATTATTAAATTAAACGAGAAATTCAGTTTGTCGGTTAAATAAACACTGATGGAGAATTCTAAAATATGAGAAACGCAAAATGCCCTAAGCTAAATTCTAAGTTAATTAAGTACCTACCTACCTATACTTACCTACCTATATAAAAAAAATTCTATCGTATGACAAAATTAACGATTTTATGTGTAACTAGCTTTCCCGACAGACGTTGTCCTGTAGACCTTACTATGAATATTGATTTCAAATTTGTAATTTATACAAAAATACGTTTAAAAATATTTTTAAATGCTCGATAGAATTTCATACGAAACCTGCGTACTACTTTTTTTAATGTCAATGGTTGTCAGGTAAACAATAATTTTGTTATCATAGAACTTTAATAGATGGCGTTGGCGTCGCAGGAAATCCGTTCCATACTAACTTTAATATTATATTTTATATTAGGTATATCTTATGCATTTTTCAATTTTATTAGTTATTCTGTTATCCGGAGCGGAGAAGAATCCAATAAATGACACATCGGAAGAATATGTTGAGCCCATCTCGAGTTATAAGTGTTCGCACTAACCCGACTTTCTTTTATATTATAGATGAAGTAATTATTGTTTGTGTGTTTTTCTTTTAAAATCATGAATATAGTAAATTAGGTATGTCATCAAGGTTTCCTTAAATAGGTACCTATTGGTTTATTGAACAATAGTGCTCTAAAAATACTGTCATGAATGTAAAGTTTCAAACTATCTAAAACCTTATCATAATAATATATCTTGTATTTGAAAAAAAAAAAATGCAATGAATTTCGCAATAGTTGAAAAACTCTACATACATTTTCATAAGCATTATAGTAGGAATAGGTTTAAAAAATGCAGCACATTATTTGTTTATGCGGAATGATATAGTTAATGAAACAAATCTCTAATATACATGAAAGTCGGGTTAGTGCGAACACTTATAACTCGAGATTGGCCGAACAGATTCTTCCGACGATTGATTTATTGGATTCTTCTCCGCTCCGGATAACAGAATAACTAATAAAAAGTTGAAAAAAAAATGGGTAAGAAATGATATAAAATACAATATTTAAGTTAGTATGGAAATGATCACCTGCGACGCGCCAACGTCATCGCGGGTAGTTCCCTCTCATTCTCGCATACGTGATTGCCGCTCTTACATCGCAAAATCATCGGGTACATTCGTATAGGTACCTACTTCATAGGTGAGGTAAAATGTGTGCGCGCGCGCATAATATATTCTCACATTGTTCCCGCCTGAGCTTTAAATACGAATGAAATATGGATGTTTTAGAAATATTTCAACATTATTATTTTATTAGTAACGGATTAATTATGTATTTTTGTTTCTGGGGGCGCAGTGCACATATGAACCGGCCGCCTCTGGTTAGGACTACAGGACAACGTCTGTCGAAAGCTAGTAATTTTAATAAAAAAAAAACAGATTTAAGTAGAAGATACATACACATACATACATAATCCCTTTAAGGCCCCCCGCACAACGCAAGCCAGCCCGGAGGAGACCAATCCGCAGCAAACCAGATCCACACGAAACCGACCCTCCAGTACGATCGAAGTAATAAAACCGAAAAGCCAGCCCCACACAAACCAAGTCCACCGCGGACACCCCCAGACCAACCCACAATGCGGGAGGCCTAAGCCCCACTCAGGAGCATAGGGAGGCAACAAGAGCTCTCCATTGCGCTCGAAGGCGTCCGAGGCTCATTGTGCCTTTTCTGACCAGTTGAGATTTAAGGACGTGAGGTGGTCAACCTCACGGTCATAAGTAGAAGATATCACTAAATAATTATTTTTATACTAAAAAAATCAAATCAAGGTGTTGTCAAGCATATTATTATAGAAGTCATTTTAATTTCATTTAGTTAGATAGTTGATATATAACCTTTTTCGTGCACGTGAAATTTAAAATGAAGGATATAGGTACCGCAATTTAAACTAGCATACATAGGTTGCTGGATGAATTTCAATTTCCACGAAGTAATCCTGATACCTATTTAAGTTTATCCCCCAAGGTGTTTAAGCCGGAAACTGGAGGCATTTCCACATCCGGCCAGTTTCGAATTTCTAATATTTACTTACCTCTTAAACGGAAACTGACAACATAATTTATTACCATAAGGATAAAATACATTGTTTGCGATAAGCTTCGTATTATTATTTTTTTCATTTTAAGCTATGCATATTTCCCTAAGTTTTCTTCATTACTGAGTAATTTTTTTTCTGGGATTCCTACCGACTTAGATATAAACAACACATACTATGTAGGTACCCTGTAGACTTAACATTGACTTTCTGTTACTCTAAATATTTCACATATTATCTATATATTAATACGTGAGGCAAAAACTTTATGTCCCTTTTTACGAAAATTGAGCGGACGGAGGAGTATGAAATTTCGCACACTTACAGTTTATATAGAGGAAGGATAGCGAATGCTAATATTTTTATTAAAATCATACATAAAAATGGATTAAATCAATAATAAAAACATTACGCACACTAATGTAATGTTTGTACACTACTACTCACACACACATCGATGTATTTGACATTCTGTGGCTAAATAGAGAAAAGATTAATATTTTTTGTCGCATCACGCCTAAACGACTGGACCGATTGCGCCAATTCTTTTTTATCGTGTTGGCTTTTATCAGAAGTGGTTCTTATGAAAGAAAAAAATAAAAAAGTTGTGTGGAAAATTAGAAAATTGAAAAAAACGCTAAGTAGGTAAACTTTTTACTACTTTTTTAAATATAATTTTTATTCCAATTGTGAAATTACTCAAATTGACGTATGATAGGAACTTTATTTACTTGGTAACGTGTTAGCAACGAAAGTACCCTGATTGTTGACATAATTATTTCATTCAAACGTTATTTAATATGTTTTTCATCTGATTTACCTAACACTGGATTAATATTATTGTGCATTTTTTTTAAATACCTGCTACTTACAATAGAGTTTTAAGAACGTAAGCTGATATTTTAAGATTTTACAAATATTTTATTGCGGAAAGTGAATATATAATAAAGAGGCGAGCTTTTGACACACCTTATCTACACTGAGAGAAATTTTGTCATGATGAAGGCACGTACAGTAAATGGTTTTATAAAAACCGCAGAATACAAGAAAAAATCATAAACTTTTATGAAAAAAACCATTATCATTGAAATAATCAATTCACCTTATCTGATTATTTCCATTCCCAAGAATGGAATTTCCGAAATTCTCGGATCAGGGAATTATTCAAGTAATTCATAGAAAGAAACAAGTTTACTTGTTTTACGTTTTTTCCAGTAAGAATAGAAATAATGTAAATGCTGTATGTCATTGATTAAACTAATGCAACTGGAATAAAACAATGATTCAATTTATAATAATTTAAAATATCCCGTACGGGAATTGTTTCTTTCTATTACGGAGATGGTTTCTATAAAAACGCAACATCATTGGTATTTTCAATGATGGAGCATGGAGTTTTTCCCTGGACATCCGTACAATTTCAAAAACCTATGCAAGTCAAATATATTTCTGTTGTAAAATCCATTATTTCTTTGGTTTTGAGTAAAGCCAGTACAAATAATAGGATACTAGGTAAGAGCTGGTAGGTAATGGAAAATAGCTAGTAAACTTGAAAAATCCAATGACAATAATTAATTTCAACAGAAACAAGTAAATACGAGAATTTCGCAAGGACAACGTGAAAAAATCCAGGCCCTTGACTTTCTCCCGTGCGGCACCTGTTAAAACCAAGTTCGTACGGGGTTTTCACAAGTACGTCCGTGATTTCCAGACGGAGTAGGGATATTTTTTTACCAGACGCAATCGACCTACCTCTTAGATCTACCATTAGTTTGCTTGAGCTCGTAGATGCAAGACTTGTTTGCTCATTACATAAAAGTTTATGCTAAAATCATTTTACAAATTATGTACCTAGTTATATTTCTCTATACAATGTGTTAACTGGATAATTATTGATCAAACGAATTGTACGAACAAAGGCAAACATTTTACGTTGAAATTGCAATTGGCACTTTAAATTGAAATAGATACCTTAATTCAAACTTCGTGTTCATATTTATTTTCTCTTCAGGTTAACAACCTATTTTCTTATAAATAAGTAGGTATACTTAACAGATTTTTTTTTCAATGAATTTGGTAATTATTTTTTGGGAAATAATTTTTTTTTTCTATTTTATTTTAAAGACCTTCAAATGAGATCAAGTGATTTTACTTAAAAAAAATTAATATTATCAATTTATTGCTATATTTTTTTTTGTTCATAAAACTTGTTTGATCAAGTGTGGACATAAAAAAATTAAGTGCCGTATAAGGATAATAAATAAATATAAAAGACAAAATAAAATATCTATGAAATTGCGATTTTTTTTTGGGAAATTCTTCTTCTTTTTCTTTTATAAGTGAAGTCTTAATAAAGAAGAATATTACAAAAAAACTTCCGCAATTTCATCGTTAATTTTTAAATTCGTACAATTCGTTTGATCAAGTTTCGAAATCAACACATTGTAGATGTTAGGTAAACATGTGTGATCCATACCTACGGAAGACAACTGAGGGATAGCCATGAGAAGACGGTGTATTCTACCAGGTGTTTGGCAAGTTTCCTCAAGGAAACTATGCGTCACCAACTCATCAGTTTATAATTTAGATGAAACTTCACAAAACGAGCTGAATGTAATCTAGGAAGACGCAAAAATTTCATCAAGTCATCAATACCTCCATAGTGTCTTGTTTTGATCAACTGGGAGAAAACGTATCAAGTACGAAGAAGACAAACTCAATCACCTGGATGTGTGGAATTTTTAGATCTAGGTAGGTATTGAGAGCTTAGATAGCAATGATGTAATAGGTAAGAAAAGGGTTTCTACCTGGTTGAATCAATTACAGCATTGGTTTTTCCTCGTAATATACTAGAAAATAAAAAGTCTCTTCCTTAGGAATATCAATGAAGTAATGGGTTGTACCAAGCACGGCATTGATATTACCTCGTACTATACTAGAAAATATAAAGGACTTTACTTAGATATATCAATGAAGTAACGGGTTGTACCAAGTACGTCATTGGTTTTTCCTCGTACGCTACTAGAAAATATACAGGCCCTTACTTAGATTTTTCAATGATGTAACGGTTTATACCACGTACGGCATTGATTTTTTCCCGTACGTTAATAGAAAATATGAAGTCTCTTACTTAGATATATCAATGACGGCATTGCTTTTTCCAATGAACTATCATTTAAAAATTCAATGACATTGCATAGATTAATTCCTCTACAATACGTGCTAATTTCCAGTAAACCGTACGGGAAAATACCTCGTATGAAAATTCAATGACGGAGCATTGAAAAAACCAATGCTTCACTCTGAGTCAAAAAAAACAGTTCTTACGAGAAAAAACTCAAGAAATACGAGCTTTTCCCCCTTACTTTTCTCTCAGTGTATATATTAATACGTGAGGCAAAAACTTTATGTCCCTTTTTACGAAAATTGAGCGGACGGAGGAGTATGAAATTTCGCACACTTACAGTTTATATAGAGGAAGGATAGCGAATGCTAATATTTTTATTAAAATCATACATAAAAATGGATTAAATCAATAATAAAAACATTACGCACACTAATGTAATGTTTGTACACTACTACTCACACACACATCGATGTATTTGACATTCTGTGGCTAAATAGAGAAAAGATTAATATTTTTTGTCGCATCACGCCTAAACGGCTGGACCGATTGCGCCAATTCTTTTTTATCGTGTTGGCTTTTATCAGAAGTAGATTCTTATGAAAGAAAAAAATAAAAATGTTGCGTGGAAAATTAGAAAATTGAAAAAAACTCTAAGTAGGCTAACTTTTTACTACTTTTTTAAATATAATTTTTATTCCAATTGTGAAATTACTCAAATTGACATATGATAGGAACTTTATTTACTTGGTAACGTGTTAGCAACGAATTTACCCTGATTGTTGACATAATTTCATTCAAAAGTTATTTATGTACCTAATATGTTTTTCATCTGATATACCTTCCACTGAATGGATATTATTGTGCATTTTTTTAAATACCTGCTACCTACAATAGAGTTTTAAGGACGTGAGCTGATATTTTAAGATTTTACAAATATTTTATTGCGCAAAGTGAATACATAGAGGCGAGCTAAGTCTGACACACCTAATATTAATTGTGAAACGTGTGTCATCGGAAATTTTGAAGATTGTAGATAAATACGAAAGTGCATTGAAAGAGATAGTGTGGCCGATCTTCAAGCATCACAATCACATCAACAAGGACAGAAAGTTAGCAATAAGAATCTTTTTTTCAATGCGCAAGAAGAAATGCTTCATGTGTTGATTTCAAACAAATTTCAAGGTAAATGAAAAACTAACCATAAGTGATGAAAATAATGTTTTGTAAAATTGTTGTACAATAAATAAATGAAACAGAAGTAAAATTATTTTATTGACAGAAATACTTTTTTTTATTTTTAACTTTGATACCATATTCCTTCCTAATATTCTTATTTATATCGATATCCCACATTATTTTTCGAAGAACATGCTTTATAATCGCTTCTTCGGTTGTCAAAAACTAAAATTTATGATTGTATAAATTTTCTTCGGAGTGTTTCCTGTACCAATCAGTATTTTTTTCTTAAATTTGCTTTTATTTTTCAAATGGTATCCAACACATTGTGTGGGTGTCATAGGATATTTTAGGGAAGTTTTAATGAGATTTGAAGAACCTGATCTTTTTATGAGAATTTTTTTAAGTGAATCATAAACTAACCACCGAATAGAAACATTGTAAAAGCACTAGAAGATACACAATATAAATGGACATAAATAATTATACACTTCACAATCAATACGTTGGAATATACAAAAGTGGATTGGACCTTTGATTTCAACATCAAGAGGAAGTTGAGAGGTGAGTATGTACCGATATCAATCAAAGCAAATCAAAATTCCCTTAAAACCCCACTCAGCGGTATAGGGAGGAAACAAGAGCTCTCCATTGCGCTCGAATTTGCGCAATGCTTATTAACCTTTACCACACTAACTCCCTCAGCTTTGGCTCGAAGGAGCGGAACACAGTATAAGAGGATTATTCACATCTTCGGGACCCCGATGGGAGGAAGAACGGCGCACTTCACAGCCAACTGTCATTCGGCATCCTTAACATATATCCCAGCTATGTCCATTTCCTGTACCGATATGAATTTTTTTTTAATCAACTTTATCACTTCAACGTGTCAATAGTTTGATTTCACTGATATAATTTTTGGCGAGGAAACGACGAAGAAGGTTAGCTAGAAGAATTTTAACGCATAATACAGTTTAAAGATTCTTTACTGATGAATTAGATGGCAGAGATCCTTCGGGATAAGTCCGCCCTTTCTACTGTTCAAATGTTTTTTATTGCCACATTGTACTTAGGGGGCGTCCATTAATCACGTGAGCCCAAAAGGGGGAGGGGGGGGGTCTGGAAAAAAATCACGAAAGATCACGTAGGGGGAGGGGGGGGGGTCTACTGAAAAAAATCACGTGCATTTATTTTTCTGATGAAGTTGAAGAAAAACAGTTGCATTTTCAGTAATTTAAAAAAAAATTACGATAATTAAAATCATAAGTTTTATAATTATTAGTACTAAAAAAGTACACGTGATTTTGGGGGGGGGATGGGGGGGTATCCTGAAACATCACCAAATATCACAAGGGGGGAGGGGGGTCTAAAAAGTTGCAAAAAAACATCACGTGATTAATGGACGCCCCCTTATGAGTAATAAAGCTTTATTTATTTAACAGAAATTTGCTACGATTTCGGCAACCATTTTTTTTTTAATTGAATCTGTGCTATCTCAAAGTAAACACAAATACACTCCTTGACTCTTTCACAGTAAGCTACTGAAAGCTTGCTTCAGTAATATTATTGCGTCGAAAAGTAAGTACCTCCGCCAACTGAAACGAAGCTAAGAAGTTGAATCAAGTGAAATTACGGTAAGAAGAGTACCTATAATATTAATTATCAAAATGCAACTAGAATCGCAAGGGATATAAATAATGGTTTGCAATATTAACTCAATAATATGTTTATAAGTTGTAAATAATATGTATGTATTCTAAAACTTCGATTAAATGAGTTTCGGAGACTTAACATTACGGTAGTAAGCCCGTAGTGGTTTGTTCCATTTAAAAATCGAATATCAGTAATGTATTGTTGAGTCATTAGTTGTTAATATTCGTAAATATTTGAGATAATTAGTTGGTTTAGTTCAAGGTTCAGTTTAGGCAACATTCGCGCTGGAGCTTTAGGATTCGATGCCCGATTCATTATATCAAATACTTCAAACTTAACCTATGCTAACGTAGTGTTGAAGTTTTTAAAACGTGTATGTTTGCTAATACTAATTTTTAAAAATGTACTATGCAGAATTTTGATACATAAGAATTGAAGGCATTTGCAGTATGTAAGATCATCACATCGAAACAACGTTCCAAATATTTAGGGATTCTTGCGCCGTTTTCCTACTACAAATTTTGACAGGATCCTACTTATATTAAATCAATTAGTGTCAGATTTGTAAGACGTTAATTTTATACAAATTTGAACCACTACGGGCTTAAGACCGTCGTCTACTTCTGCTTCCAAGGCTGGTTTAGCGTGAATAATTGAAATATGCTGTTTCATTACAATAAAGAATATTTTAAAATGAAAAACAGCAGTAAAATTTTTAATTGTCAAAGTGATATCGAAAATGTATTTGTTTTTATTTATTAGACAGATGGTTACAGGTACATACAGATATTCGTGATACAAAAATCTCACAACTTATATAAAAACACAAGTAAAGTAAACATGCAAACAGTAAGAAGTGAGAAAAATAAAAAAAACTGACAAAAAAATGACACAATATATGCAGGCGCATCTGGGGTAAAGGGATGAAGACAAAATGTGAGGGACAGGAATAAAGGCCATGGAAATGGTAGTATCGGGAATATGGACCAAGATTTTTTTATTTGAATTTTACTTACAACGATTGTCTTTTATATTTCGGGATCTGCAAGAAAATACCGCAATTATATTTCCCAAATAATGTTGTTTTTTCGTATCTCTAAGTTAAATCTAGGAAGACCAATGAATATTCTCATAATATGATTGAACAAATCCTCCAATCACTTTTTATACATTGATTGTGCATCCGAAAAAACATTTTTTTCAATCGTATAAATCGCTTCTTCGGAGTAAACCAAGTTTTAAAATGTCAAAACGTTAGTTGCTAGATTGCAAGACGAAGAAGTAAAAAGAGAATCCCGAAATATAAAAGGCAATCCTCGATGTAAAAATATTATATGTAAAAATATAAGCCATGAAATTAACTTTTTACTGCTGTTTTTGTTTACTATTGCATATTCACTGTCTTTATATCTGTCTATAAAAAAAGTCAAATTCATAAAATTTATGAGTTTTAATGTTTTTGTTAAAAATGAATCAATTAGGGAAGTTATTCGAATTTATTGAATATAAAATATATTAATCCTATATATAAGTAATTCCTCACAACAAGATCTCTGATCAATTTTGGGGGTAAAATTTATATAAAAAAAGTATAACTTTGTTTATTGTATATTATGCAATGTGTTTTTTATTTTTATTTATCAATAAAATATTTGATTTTTCAAACACATTATTTGTAATACTTACCTATATATTATAGTAATACTGCAAAGTGTGTTTTATTTACAAATAAATAGGTAAAATATGTGAAGTTGAATTATAATTTAAATTCATTATGGTCGAATTTCGACCACTGGGCGACCGCTAGTCTTAATAATTGTGAAACGTTATGCCGTGTGTCACTTGAAGTTTTGAAGATTGTAGATAAATACGAAATTGAAATAAAAGAAATAGTGTGGCCGATCTTCAAGCATCACATCAACAAAGAAGGAAGTCGGCAATAAGATTTTTTTTTACAATGCGCAAGAAGAAAAGCTTCATGTGTTGATTTAAAACAAATTTCAAGGTAAATGAAAAACAAAACCATGAGTGATTATAATAATAAACTTTATTTTCTTTTGGTGGTTCTAAATAAGTTATAAGAGTTTTTCTTTTACTTTGCAGGTACTGAATTACACTCCGAATCTCAACCACTAGAAGACGCACAGTATAAATTAATGTTGTACAATAAATAAATGAAACACAAGTAAAAAAAAATTATTGACAGATATTTTTTTATTTCTAACATTATTTTCTTCCTAATATTCTTATTCCTATCGATAAACCAGATATTCTTCGACGAGAGTATTTTTTTTTGAATTTGATATTATTTTTCAAAAATGGTATCCAACATATTGTGTGGATATCATAGGATATTATAGGGAAGTTTTAATGAGATTTGAAGAACCTGATCTTTTTATGAGAATTTTTTTAAGAGAATCATAAACTAACCACCGAGTAGGAAGATTGTAAAAGCACTAGAAGATACACAATATAAATGGACATAAATTATACACTTCACAATCAATACGTTGGACTATACAAAAGTGGATTGGATGAATACCATTGATTTCAATGAAGTTGAGAGGTGAGTAGGTATGTACCGATATCAATCAAAGCAAATCAAAATTCCCTTTGAACCCCACTCAGCGGCATAGGGAGGAAACAAGAGCTCTCCATTGCGCTCGAATTTACGCAATGCTTATTAACTCTTACCACACTAACTCCCTCAGCTCTGTCTCGAAGGAGTGGAACACAATATAAGAGGATTATCCACGTCTTCGGGAACCTGATGGGAGGAAGAATGGCGCACTTCACAGCCAACTGTCATTCGGCATCCTTAACACATATCCCAGCTATGTCCATTTCCTGTACCGATATGAATATTTTTTTTAATCAACTTTATCACTTCAACGTGTCAATAGTTTGATTTCACTGATATAATTTTAGGTGAGGAAACGATGAATTAGCTCAAAGAATTTTAATGCATAATAGAGTTCAAAGATTCTTTACGGACAGTTCTTTACTGATGAATTGGATGGCAGAGATCCTTCGGGATAAGTCCGCCCTTTCTACTGTTCAAATGTTTTTTATTGCCACATTGTACTTATATGAGTAATAAAGCTTTATTTATTTAACAGAACTATTTGCTACGATTTCGTCAATCATTATTGCTTCAGTAATATTGCGTCGAAAAGTAGGTACCTCCGCCATCTGAAACGAAGCTAAGAAGTTGAATCAAGTCAAATTACGGTAAGAAGAGAACCTATAATATTAATTATCAAAATGCAATTAACCTATGCTAACGTAGTGCTGAAGTTTTTAAAACGTGTATGTTTGCAAAAACTAATTTTTAAAAATGTACTATGCAGAATGTTGAAACATAAGAAATGAAGGCATTTGCAGTAGGTATGTAAGATCATCGCATCGAAACAACGTTCCAAATATTTAGGGATTCTTGCGCCGTTTTCCTACTACATATTTTGACAGGTACCTACTTATATTAAATTTAATGAATTAGTGTCAGATTTTTAATAGGTTAATTTCATACAAATTTGAACCACTGCGGGCGTCATCTACTTCTGCTTCCAAGGCTGGTTTAGTGTGAATAATTGAAATATGCTGTGTCATTAAAATAAAGAATATAAAATGAAAAACAGCAGTAAAAATTTTAATTGTCAAAGTGATATCGAAAATGTATTTGTTTTTATTTTATTAGACAGATGGGTACATACAGATATTCGTGATACAAAAATTATCTCACTAATTATATAAAAATGCAAGTAAAGTAAATATGCAAACAGTAAGAAGTAAGAAAAACAAAAAAAAAACGACAAAAAAAATTTCACAATATATGCAGGCGCATCTGGGGTAAAGGGATGAAGACAAAGTGTGAGGGACAGGAATAAAGGCCATGGAAATGGTAGTATCGGGAATATGGACCAAGATTTTTTTATTTGAATTTTTCTTTCAGATCCCGAAATATAAAAGGCAATCCTCGATGCAAAAATATTATGTAAAAATATAAGCAATGAAATTAACTTTTTACTGCTGTTTTTGTTTACTATTGCATATTCACTGTCTTTGTATCTATAAAAAGTCAAATTCAAAAAATTTATGAGTTTTGATGTTTTTGTTAAAAACGAATCAAGTAAGGAAGTTATTCGAATTTATTGAATATAAATATGAACCCTATAAAGTAATTACTCACAACTCGATATCTGCTCAATTTTGGGGGTAAAATTTATATAAAAAAGTATCACTTTGTTTATTGTATATTATGCAATGTGTTTTTTTTATTTATCAATAAAATATTTGATTTTTCAAACACATTATTTGTAATACTTACCTATATAATATTATAGTAATACTGCTAAGTGAGTTTTATTTACAAATAAATAGGTAAAATATGTGAAGTTGAATTATACTTTAAATTCATTATGGTCGAATTTCGACCACTGGGCGACCACTAGTACATATGGATATCTCCCAAATAGTACATTAGAAAGGAAAAGGCTATTATTGAGAAGGTGTATAGCCATCTTTAACTTTATATTAATTCCCGTGAGCGTAAAACATACAATATATTCATAAAACAACATTTAAGACGCGCGTGTCTCGACACTCTAATCTAATGGATTGTTTCTGAAATCCTAGGGTTCAAACATAAATAATGGTTTTTATTCTAATATAACATAGAAGAACTATAGCCTTCGAAATAACAGTAGAAGACGATCGTAAGCCCGTAGTGGTTTATCCCGTTTAAAAATCTAATATCAGTAATGAATTGTTAGAGTCATTAATTGTTATTGTATTCTTGAAGATCTAGTCCTGAAAAATGGTCACAAGAATCTAGACATAATTAGAACGTTGTGCTCCAAAAAAGCCAATAGGCAATAAAGATGAGACATTAACAAAAATGGATATAGTCATATCCTTGCGCCAAATACATGACAGCAGTCGCACTCTTTAAATTTGGTTGCTCTCTTGTTCTCAATAATTTCCAACTTTTATTTCTATATTTCATTAGGTAATTATTGAATATCTACTTGTTGCATACATGGGATTTTTCGACATGTTGAACATGTCGAGAATTCTCATGATTAGGAGTTTCGGAGACTTAAACATTACCACCTAATAATGGCCAACGTTGTTAACTTAAAGTGATCACACTAAGCCAGCCTTCGAAATAACATTAGAAGACGGTCGTAAGCCCGTAGTGATTTGTTCCATTTAAAAAGCGAACATCAGTAATGAATTGTTAAGTATCATTAGTTGCTATTGTATTCTTTTAGAATAACTACCTTTGTTGTTCACGACAAGAAATTTAAGGATTTACTTAATAATAATAAATTTATGTATGTATGTAGTCTGTAAAGTCACCATAGAGTTAGATTGGAGTATAGTGTTTCTCAAATTATTTATGATAGTGAACGAGCAACCCGACACTTTGAGAGCTATTATTTAATGTAATGTTTTATGATTGCGATTAGGTTGGTTGGTACTTGTCCCGCTGTGTATGCTGTGTAGCCCCCTATTATTTCATGTCGGACATCACGACAAGATAACATGCCCTGGAGGTGTTTAGATACATAACACCAAGTGCTCTTCCCACCTCAACTTCATACTACTTCCATACATACATACCTACATGCTGGATTATCTATGCACGTACATACGTATTTAGGGGTGCCTGTTTAATAGACCTGGGTGTATTGTGACACGTCTCTGCCTGGGTGATAATATTTGCGGGATGGATGTGGTTTTGATGTTGAAGATGTCATTGTTCATTGATGTAATCAGGCTCATTGAAAGATAGAAATATCTCAGTAAAACTAAACGAAGATCTAGGTATTTTATGCTCCAACTTAAGCCTTACGAATAGGTACCTACAAGACAGGACTTTAAAAATAAATATGATTTTTCAAATATGAAGGAACAATATTTCATTGATTTTAAATAACTACCTCTGTAGCTTATGAACAATCAATGCGTTTGCACTTTGAAATAACAATTAATATTATTATTTACAAATTCCTGTAACATTAAAGTAGGCAAAAATATTGTATTCGAGCGCCATCTCTTGAAAATATCAGTAGTATCTGAACGCCGCCATAAACAAGCGGTGCTTTGACTACCGGTAATTTCTAAGTCGTCGTAGTGCTTTGCGATATTGCTAAAAGATGGCGCTTTATAATTCAACAATTTAAAATATTTTACGCGACTTTAACTATAACGACAAACTGATTACAATATTATTTTAATAGCTATTTATTACAACATTGAATGTAGGTACATCACAATATTGTATTTTTTATTATAAACTAGCTTTCCCGACAGACGTTGTCCTGTGCACCCTTTGGTCCTAACCAGAGGCGGCCCGTTCATATTATTATGTGCATAATGTGCACTGCGCCTCCAGAAACAAAAATAAACTAATGAAATAGGTAATAACATTAAAATATTAATCAAAGCTCAGACGGGATCAACGCGAGAATATATGCGCGCAATTTGGTTGACTTTGTATGAACAAATTCTAAAACGCCCGAAACGGTGGAGTACGTGAAATGGGCTACTGTAAGAGTGACAATTACGTATGCGAGAATGAGAGGGTGCAGGTGCAGAATATAATAATTTTGTTGTTAGATTTTTTTAAAGATGGCGTCGCGTGAAATTCGTTCCATACTAACTTAAATATTATATTTTACATTATTTCTTATCCATTTTTTTCAACATTTTATTAGTTATTCTGTTATCCGGAGCGGATAAGAATCCAATAAATTACACACCGTAAGAATCTGTTGAGCCGATCTCGAGTTATAAGTGTTCGCACTAACCCGACTTTAATTTATATTAGAGATAAAAAATCATTAGCTCACAAACAAAAAAATACGTTTTTGAAAAGAGGTACCTACATAGATTTTTTTGTTGTGCACTTTAAATGTGATTAACGCTTTAGTTTGTAAGTAAACCAACCGACTTATAACAATCTGCCATAATTCAATGAGGTGGAACTACACTGTGGAACATTTATTTTTTAGCATTTTTATTCCAACTCGCAAATGACGAATATT
Organism: Mystacides longicornis; assembly: GCA_963576905.1. Taxonomy (NCBI): domain Eukaryota; kingdom Metazoa; phylum Arthropoda; class Insecta; order Trichoptera; family Leptoceridae; genus Mystacides; species Mystacides longicornis. Next base: position 17,873,060 of record OY756427.1, on the reverse strand, counting down.
TTCTACAAAGTCGTGGAATTCGTTACACGCAAATTTTATCTGCGGAAGGTTAAAACATAATTTATAAAAGGCTTTTGCGGCTGATTTGCGTTAACATTTTCAAAATCAATATATTTACCTACTTACGCTTAGAATGTGCACTCACATAGATAATCAAATACCTTTTGAACTCGATTTAATATTATTTTTATTCCAAGCGCCTAAATTACGAACGATTTTGGTTCGAGAGCGTTTTTTTCGCACGTAATTTCATATCCGATTTTGGAATTCATCGTTGGTTTGCTGTTTGCGATCGAATTTCTGATAATTTTAATCAGAGTTCAACCCAGCGTTAAATTTTACATCAAATATTTCGTTCTATCAAATGTGAAATGACGGTGAATTTGCAAAACCCTTTTTGGCGCTTTGCGATAGCTATAACATCATTTGCCACCTCTGTATTTTATTCAAATAATATATCGTATTCAATCATCAATATCAAATACGTAACTATGCATTTATTATTAGGATTTTGAAAAAAAAAACAGTATTGGGAAATCAGTGAAATTAGCAGAAAACACTACGCCCGTTTCTGTTCCAATTTTAGTGTGCACTAACTAAAATAAGAACGTTCCAATTTTAGTTAGTGCACATTTTTTTTCACATTGGTATTCTATAAAAATTAAGAACGTTCCTAATTAGACTAATATTCAAAATTGTTCATTTTAATTCATGTGAACTTAATTCTTGAATTTTGGAACGTTCTTATTTTAGTTCGAACCAGAATACGGGGTACTATGTATTTATTACGAAGGTAGGTACGTATCCAATTGTTATCATATTATCTGAGAGAGAATCTTAAAAAAGATCTTAATAATTTACAAACGAACCAGTTAAGGTCTACTTAAGAATCAATTTCGAAAACGTTGTCCAAAAATGTTAGCAGTGCTAGACAGATTGATAGATTCAGCAAAATTATAAATAATAAGTGCAATTTTTTGCAAGCTGTCGTTAATGATAAAAAAAAAATTGATTTTGATTTTTGTGTCTGTGTGTCGCGTCGATGATAATTTTGGTGTGTAAAATACACTTGTTTCATAGTGACATAAAATCTGTACCCCTTCATATTAATAAAATTGATAATTTTAGGGGTGGGTGAATTTTAATTATAATTGTCTATAAATGTTTAACCGCTATGACTGTTATCATCCCTTTGTTTAGATAAATTCCTACTTGACGTACAAAGGCTTTTAATCATCATCATTGAAATAAAAATAATGAATTTTATTATTAAAGACACACATCTCTTCTATAAGTTTTTTTTTATGTATGCTTTGCTCACACTTTATATTGTTTTAATCAATAATTAAACAACGAGAGTAGGTATTTATGATAAAAATATGGTGTAGGTACTTTTGTCAATTAATGATGCGCGGTTAAAAGGCGTATTTATTATTCTAAAAATTACGTATTAAAAATATTAATTCTTGATCAAAGAAATTCTCCAAAATCGAAGTCACGGTAAGATGGAGCAGAAAATGAAGTGCCTGCCAAATATGGATCATAAGAGGAAAGATAAACAAGGTGTTTCTGGAGTTTTCTGAGAATTCAGTTTTCCTGGAATAAGCGGAAATAAAGACTTTTAAAAAAGAGGGCAAAGAAGAAGAATTTATAAAGGTATTCCACATAATTTAAGTAACTCAAAGTCCCAAAAAGCCGAATCACTCGAAAACGAGTGCAAGACTTAAAAAAAAAAGTCCCAAAAATGAGTTGTATAATGTATTCTCGTTACACCTGAGTTTTCAACATACCGATTAGAGAGAGACATTTCCATATTCTAGTAGTACACAAGGATCATAAAAACATAAATTGCATTTGGAAAATTCAAAATGAAGTGCTGTTTTGAATGTTCATGAAATGTACCGGTTTAGGAATAAAACAAACGGCATCGTAGAACAAGGGTGCAATTAAAAAAACGAATATTTTAACCTTTATGAGCTATTTCATTATCTATATTTCGTTTTCACATGCAGAGGGTTGGGACCCCTTATGGTTTTTTTTATATTGTCACACCAGTCGTAAATTTTTACCAAAATGTACCCGCTGAATAATTATTCTCCTAGGTACATTTGATTAAATATTTCCCGGCTAGAATAATGTGGTAGGGTTAGACAAAGATTAAAAAACACGCCTTTTTGTAATTTTATTCTATTTTAATGTAGAATCATTTTATTTATTAGAGCACAAGTAAATTTAATTTAATAAAATAAATAATTATTTTTCTTCTTCCACTCCCCTTTCTGTTAGAAGCACGAGCTCCAACCGATGCATCAATATTTTCTGGAGCAAGCAGTGTGTACGACGTACGTGGTTCGCAAATCGAACGCGTTCGTCCTTTTGATAATGAAGATTCAATGGCTCCTGCTCGCGGCTTTGTGGCTTTAGGAGTACTGTCTTCAGTCTCCATCCCTTGGATGGACTGACTTAAAGCATTTTTGTAAGGATCATATTATGTAGATATTTCTAGATTTTAATAATTATCCTTAAAACTCGAATGATTTTTAACTTCATTACATTTAATAATTGTTGTTACCCTGTCATTGAAAGAAATACCCTGCTCTAATATTGTACCAGCTTTTTAAAAAGAGATAATAAATTAAACTTAAATGTATGTAGGTATATCCTTTGTGCCTGGATTTTGGTCAGGTAGGTACTAGGACTCACACCCATACATGAGAATGGGCAACACACACGCATCAAACAGTTTACATTTTGTCTCGACACTAAACGCCGACGATTTTTAAAATTTGGTCATTATGTCAAAGCTGCCACTACTTGCCATACCGATACATATTGTAAGATCAGCCCCGAGGTCACCAGTGGTGGAAATGGGTACTCAATTGGGTACATAGCACAGTTCACATTTATTTTTGGATAAGGAAAAAAGTTCGGGCATGTGTTACAATATGAAAAAACAACAGTTTATTTCATTTAAGCATTTATAATGTTTTTTTTTTATTCACGATTACATTATTTGCATCGCTAATAATAAACTGCATTTAAGTTAATGAATATTAAACAAGAGTTAAACACGTCCGTACAAGTCTTAAGCAGGAGAGTGGTAATTAAAGTTGCCAGCAACACGAACAATATTGCGCGCCCCAGAGGTAATGAATTTTCATATTACCATCGTCTCCCTTAGGAAGGGTTGTCTCGCTTATAATGCGGGGCGCATACTGCTGCACATCCTTGCCTACCCTTAAAATGAAGCTGAAAACAATTTTAATCAAATTCCTCATCAAAGATTTAAATTGAGCTGGAATGAAGAAGGTTTGTCACATTTTCATCGTTCATATCAACACCCCTAACGTGCATGTAAAGGGAGATCTATCTTCGTGCATTTTACATATTATGCTCCGTAGCTCAACGTAAAAGTTTGTTTTAGACGGAAAAATAGAAGTGATCTGCCCCCGTAGACAAATTGAATTTGGCGAACGAATTTTTCTTCAATGTAGAGTGTTAAAAATGAACTGTCCACTGGAACATATAAACAATTATTTAAACCAAATAAAGACACTTAAGTATATTTTAAATATAAAACAACAACAACACTCCCTTTTACACCCCACTCAGAGGCATAGGGAGGCAACAAGAGCTCTCCATTGCGCTCGATCTTGCGCAATGTTTATGACCTCCTCCCACACCATGTCCATATCCCTCAGCGTAAGATGGTACCAACGGATCACCAACGACGCTATACGCCGGCGCACCCAACGTGAGCCCATCACCTCTACCATTGTGGGGAGGAGATGGACTTGGCTGGGACATGTGATATGGATGCCGAGTGACAGTTAGCCGAGGAGAGCGCTGTTCTTCCTCCCATCGGGGTCCCGAAGACGAGGACGACCCTCTCGCACTGTGTTTCGCTCCTTCGAAGCAGAGCCTCAGCTCTGGATATGGACAAAGTATAAAAAGTGGACGGTAATTTTCTTCCTACTATATTTGCGAAAATTCGTTTCTTTAAATTCATGTTGACTAGGGCCACAGTTTTATTTGAAAAAATAAGTAATTTTATGAAAATCTAATGTTTTACATTTAAAGGGAAAATACAAAAAACCAAAAATGCACGCTTGATAGAATGGTAATATTTTATTTTGACATACAGACCCTACAAAAAAGTAAATTATTATGTCCTGCATATTTTAAAACACTTTCAAGCTGTCAAACGCATGTATTGTCCATTTATTACGTTTGAAATATTACAAGCAGGTTGGGTGAATATATTGTATTTACTCAACAATTGCAATAAAACGCTCAATGTTTTTTTTTTATATTTCGGTAGGTACCTACCTCTATTCCGAATACACGTGATATTACAATGCCGACGAAAAGTTACAGAATTTATGTATGAACCTGCGCTACCACAACATAATATTTCGTAAAGGTTTGCAGCCCATATAAATACCCGCGTTTTTTATCACCGCTTGAAATAAGCTGTACTCGGAATTAGCATTTATTGGATCTTAGGGGTGACTGTACTTACTGATCGTCCTATCCTATCTCCTTTACTAGACAGTACAGTTATAGTTATGATGAGAGTCGCACAGCGCGCCATGGAAAGATCAATGATTGGTATCTCAATACGTGATCGCATCAGGAATAGTGAAATCCGAAGGCGCACTCGAGTCACAGATGTGGAAGATAAAATTGCAAGGCTCAAATGGAGGTGCGCTGGTCATGTATCCCGCAGGGACGATGGAAGGTGGAGTAGAAGAGTGACGGACTGGAGACCAGAGACTGGCCGAAGGAGTGTGGGTAGACAGCCGAGCGACGACATCGTGCGTGCCGTTGGGACAGAGTGGATGGGGTTGACCAGGGATAGAGAGGAGTGGCGTGAGCGTGAGGAGACCTATGTCCTGCAGTGGATAGTTGCAGGCTAATATGACAGTTACATTTTATGATGAATGCGATTGATGCGCAGCTCTCGTCAAGAGGCCAATAATTTTTCTTTCTAGAGACTCGTTATTCCTCAACAGATGTCTCTAGCATATCGTATGCGTCAAATCCTACATCTTTCTAGAGTTCTGAAAGTCCCGAGTATTTGAGGTGAAAAAGAAGAGATCGAACTCTATATAGTGATTTGACCAGCCTCGTTCAAGTTCTAGACTCGTTTTCTACCATGGATCCCAGTGCATAGGCATCCAGGCCTAGAATATGATGCAGAAGTGTGAGATGGCCCCATACAAGATCTGGATCTGATTTGGTCCAATACTGGACAAAGGGTATTGAAATAGTCCGTAGAAATACAAATCATCTTATCATGATATTATTTTCCATATCATTTAGGTGGCGTTTACTCAAAAGTCCAGCAAAAAATTCCGCGTTGCAAAATACCCGTAAGAGGCTGTTGTAGTAACCGGTACAAAAATGCTCAAGTTGAATGAAGCATCTTCCATAACTGCAGTTATGTACCTACTTGCTTTAACATGTCCGTCGTTACGCATTATCTATCACACCTCTTCTCAACTGCTCTTTTATTATAGGTAAACGTCTCTAAAAACGGGTAATGCTAAAATGAAATTCCAATACTTACAAAAAACCCTCCCTATTGTTGTAGAGTCAGATAACCGCCTCTGACAGCTGCTACCTTGTGATAATTCAAAAGGCGAAAAATCTGGTGTTTTTTGGAATAACACCACGTATTTTCACCTGCGAAACAACATGTCTACCCCAAACCAAACCAACCTGTCATTTATATGTAAATGTATCACGTAAATCTGTGCAATTCTCCTCCATATCCACACACACACTCCCTCTCACCGATAGTTTATTACCCCACATATAAACACTCACCTACCCCTATTGTAGTCTTTGAATTGTTTTTTTTTTCGTACAGAATAACACGCTCCGGAATATTGAACATTGTGGAAGTAAATTGTATTATTTTCCTCATTTGTATTCTGTTGCGTTCCCTTCAAATAAATAAGGCCAATTTTTCAAAAAATATATTTATTTTGATTAATAACAAAAAACCGTTTAATGGATTCTTCCGCTCAATCTTCTTTGACATTTCTATATTTCTAATTCAAAAGGCTTCTCTTACAAAGTATAAGATGTTGCCTAAGTAATACCTAGCAGGAAAAATAAAAGTATGTAAAAATTCGACAACGTTCCTCCTTAGAAATGTGCCAAAAATGTGTAACTAATTTTTATTGGATGATCATACGAAGCATATTTTCCGTATGAATACCATAATGTTATTAAAAAGTGTGAGTTGTAAAAAGAAATGATAATAATAACATATTCGGGGTCAATTTTCTCTGCTTACACTGCAAGAGATTTGCGTGATATTCCTTAGGAAAATTCTTTATTTATCTATCGTACGGGCCGTTTTGAAGAAAATACTCAAAGAATACTTTTTAAGTAGGTACAAATATTAAAATTATTGAAGTGATCAAACATTTATTTTGGCTGAAACATAAAGGTTTCGTATGATTTAATAAGGACTTAACAATATTTTGATATAAAATAAATAAATAAAAAATAAGGTACCTATTCTGCATCAATAACTCGTTCAAATCTGACATAGCGAATATTGGTAGTTACCAGTCGCGTTGCCCAGCTAGTATTTTTTGTTTGTTTACAAAATTTTGTATGAAATGTCATCTTCATACATAACAAACGCGGATTAATTTTTTTTTATAATTTAAGTAAAAACTGATCAGTGATTTATATGTAACGAATTTTTTATAAGTTAGACGGTAGGCAAGTGTTCTTTTTTAAATTAATTTAGTTGTTAAATTTCGTCAACTATAATTCCGGAGGATATTTGATTTTTTTTTATAAAACGTTGAATTCGAATTTTAAATATCGTACATCCAATCAAAAATAAACTATAGTGTTTTAAGTTGTGATTGGCTTGCAAATATATGAGATTCGCTTCGAATTTCAATTTCGTACCAGGGAACGTAATCTTGTATTGTAGGTCTTTTTTCTAAGAAAGGATCTCGAGTTTTGTTAGACCGTCATTTAGTCGATAGCTTCTCGTTCGTATAGAATTTATATCGGTCTTTTTCGTTTTTTATTACGAGAATAGTATCGATATACAGCTGGAACCTTTTTAATGTCAAATCGGTTTCAATACATTTCTTTCAATTTTATTTTCTCTTTTACAATATTCTTCCATTTAAGTTTCATAATGTTTTTTCAATTACAACCGTCTCTAAGCTGTCTAAATAACTTATTATTCCTACATAAATAAATAAATCTTTATTGGTAAAATGATAAACATAATCAAATTTAAATAAAAAACTTTTTAACTATTCCACAAATTTATTGAACCTGACATGTTTCGAAGGGGCACGCCCTTCATGGTCACAGGTTATTTTTATTTAAATTTGATTATTTAAATTACTTCCACCAAGAAAAATGCATGTTCAACAACTTATAAAAAATGATAAACATTTTTTTTACTATAAAAATAAATGTTGATATCTTCCCATGAGAATCTTGGGTATAAGATGGTACCACCGCATCACCAACAACGCTATGGTAGCACAGGCCCATCACTTCAAACATTGTGGAGATCAACATGGCTAGGACATGTGTTAAGGATGTAGAATGACAGTTGGTCGAGCAAAGCGATGTTTTTCTTCCCATCAGAATCTCGAAGACGAGGAATACCCTCTCATACCGTGTTTCGTTTTTTCGAGGCAGAGCTGAGGAATCTGGACATGGTGTGGGAGGAGGTCATAAATATTGCGCAAGATCGAGCGCAATGGGGAGCTCTTCTTGCCTCCCTATGCCCCTAAGTAAGGTGTATTTGATTGATTTAAAATTTATTTATCGTATGGTTATCTATTACATCACATCAAAATTGATTACAAACAAAAAAAATTAGATATATTGTACCTATATCAGTGTCGCTAAAAAAATGACAGTATTTAAAATTTAAAGTCAGTTGTTTTCAAAAAGTCAGTCGCTGTCTCGCTTAGTGTATAGAAGTCTTCAATGCTTCCCTCACATGATCTGAGGCTGCACTCAAACACAACGTGGCTCACCGGCTGTCTATCTGCTCCACAGTCGCATTCAGGAGAATTCTGCCAACCACATTTAAAATAATTTACTTAGATACTGCTTCTGACAATATTTTAATGAACACGAACAATAGGTATGTGTGTTTTTCATCAATAAACCATAAGTTACGCCTTAATATTGGTTACAAAATGTATACAATGTAGAAGTGTCATGTTGTATAGGTGGTACTATTAAATACTCGTACTAGAAGACATCAACCGAAACAAGGGGTATAATGCTGATTCGACAAAATCAGTTTCCTCGAAACAAGTGATTATAATTTATGACGGTATCTGCGTGGGAGATATTATAAACTATAAAGTTTGTAAACGGGTCTATAGAGGTGATGTTTTATCTTAGATCTATAATATTAGGGTCTAGTATGTGATTGACCAAGATGCTGTGACATGAATATGCACATTATTTACATTGCCATAATATTACCCTTTGTTTTCAGTTCTGTTCTATCTCCTTTCAGCTGAAAAACGTTCCATCTAGAGAAAAAAAGGTTCTAATTTTGAAAATTCAAAAAGTAATAATTTAAAAAAAGCAGTAGGTAGGTATAGGTAGGTACATTTAACCAATTTTTACTGTTTTTTTTTAAATTGTTTCTTATCATCCTGGCGCCAAATACATGACAGCAGTCGCAGTCTTTAAATTTGGTTGCTCTTTTGTTCTCAATAATTTCCAACTTTTATTTCTATATTTCATTAATTATTAAAAATCTACTAGGTAGTTGTTTACATGTTCAACATGTCGAGAATTCTCGTGATTAGGAGTTTCGGTGACTTAAACATTACTACCTAATGGCTAACATTGTTAACGTAAAGTGATCACTTTAAGCTAGTCTTCGAAATAACAGTTAGATGACGGTCGTAAGCCCGTAGTGGTTTGTTCCATTTAAAAATCGAACATCAGTTATGAATTGTTAGAGTTATTAGTAGTTACATATTCGTTTCTTATCATTATTGTGTTATCAAAAATTACTGCAGTAAGTAATTGTTTTGTATTAAGAATGAAATGCTTAAAAAAGCTGTAGGATTCTCCGCTTCCGTTTGCATTAAATCCATTATGATAGCGCAGTTTTGTGATCAGTCAGGCAACAACAAGAGCTCATTTTTTATTTATTTATTATATTTCCCATACCAATAACATGAATACAATAATAAAACATACAATCTAGGTAGATATATGTATATTTTTTATGTTGGGATTTATTATCTCACTAGGCAGACGCCTGTGCCGAGATAATACTTTTTTTTTTTAGAAATACTGGAATAGTACTAATAATTTGGACGGTTACTCTACATTTCAATCACAATGCCGATCCGATTTCAATCTTAATAACGATGTCATTATCACACTCACATTTTGGATTCTATGCATAAAAATAGTTCCACGTAGGTCAATTTTAAATTCGTATTAATACAAGCATTTATAATATTGAAAGTATTGAAGGTCGACATTCAGATCGGAATTAAGTTTCTAGAGTAAGCCACCAGTTTTCTATGTTAATTGTAGAGGTGTTATTAGGTTAATTGTAATGAAGTGGTTGATAGACTAGCGGTTATAACGTCGGCTTTTGTATACCTACTGTTTGGTGCGGACGTCGTGGTTCGATCCCAGGTGCCGACCATCTTCCTCTTTCACGACACAAGCTTTAAGTAGCTTACTGTGAAAGGGTCAAGGAGTGAATTTGTGTTCACTTTGAGTGAGCACAGATTCATTTAAATAAAAAAAAAAACTTGTTAAATATTTACTTTACCTACCAAACACATACAAACAATATAACAATACAATAAAAATAGAAGATACAATAAAAGAGCATACGAATTATTAATGTAGGTAGCTACTCATGAAACACGAGGTTTTGGCTTGTTTGTTTAAGAAGCTATTGATATAGTGAGTTTTGAATCTAAAATGTGATCGATATTATTTTCTTTGTCAAAAGTATAAGCAGTAGGTACGTGGAAGAGAGATAAGAAAATGTTGAAAAAATAAAGCGATATTATACTGTCAAAATATTAACGATATCGTTTCTAGCCTTAGGCGAAAGAACCCCAAGATTTAATAAATAATATATCTTCGTAGAGATTTTACACACGAATTTCCTCGAGATATTTAGAGCAGACACAAAGCAAGATACATCACGTACTTGCCTTTGTTTGAAGACTTCTTGCCGTTGTACTGAGGAACTCCCGGCTGGAGATTGATCGCCGAGATAATGTAACGCTCCCATGACGTAAGTGTAGGCCTACAAGAGTTATAGATACGTCTTAAGAAGGGATTAGACATCTTGATGCGATATTACACGGTGCTCCCCCATAATTCCTATACTCGCTTGCAAAACGACAAATAAAATTGTCGTTTTATAGAGAAAAATGTTTGGAATAGCTTATTATTATTATTATAGAAGAATATAATCACCGAAATTATAGAAACTACGCAAGATCGCGCAAAACAGAGAGCTCTTGTTGCCTCCCTATGCCTATTAAGTGGGTTCAAAAATGTATATACCTAATCAAAGATTTTATGGAAATGGGTTAACTTTTGTATTTTCTCGTTGCTTTCTCTGGTTGAGTTGCTATTAGAAATTCTCATTTCATCCTCGGTCATCTACATACATTGTTTCATATGATGTGAACACATTGCGGAGGCGAGTAAAAAAATTATACAAGGTGTCCCAGAAAGTACGACTAAGCGGAAGTCCAGAGAACACCTCTGAGGCTATCTGAATACCATAATTTTATCTTATGCGATTTTTTTTATAGTTTTTTAATATATTTTAAGTGAAACCTATAGCGAAGAAATATCGTACGAAGGAGCTTACCAAATACGTAGACTTTAAACCGCACAAACAGTTTCCAATACATGTTACCCATGTTGTTGATATGAAGAAGAAGAGAAACACAACTCTGGGAACGCAAACTGTAGGAGGCAAAGTGGAAAAAACTGGGGATTCATTTTTTATTATTTTATATAGCTACATAGAAAAAACAAAACAATAATATCTTCCAAAAATAATGTCTATTGGCAATTTATATTATTTAGCTTGGGTACTCAACAAAGTTTCCCATCTTTCACGAGCATTCCCTCTTCCAACTCATCACTCAACATCACCCTCTGCCCTCTCCCTTCCTGCGCGTCTTCTTCATTCTCTTCTTTACACTTTATAATACGTAGGAATGCTAACAACACTTTATTTATGAAATTATTTCATTTTTCATTATCGTTGTCTCAAAACAAAATATTTCATTGAAATTCCTTTCATTGACTAACTGATTCCTGTCTTGCTTTACTTGTTAATTGGAAAAGTCCACTTATTTTCATATCACTATCTCTCCACACAACTTTTAGTAATTTATTTGCTTTTAACAGTTTTTTAAAAATATGGTTAAATTTATGTATCCAATTGAAGTGGTTGGTGACCCAGCGGTTACAGCGCCGGCTTTCGTACTGCGGACGTCGTGGTTCGATCCCAGGTGCCGACCATCTTCCTCTTTCACGACACAAGCTTTCAGTAGCTTACTGTGAAAGAGTCAAGGAGTGTATTTGTGTTCACTTTGAGTGAGCACAGATTCATTAAAAAAAAAAAAAAAAATTATACCACAAGTACACTGCAATAAGGATCTGCGATAGTTAAAATTAAATGTTTTAGTAGTTAAAAAGAAAATAAATGAATAAATATGTTCAAATAAAAGATTTTATAACTTTTCCACAATTTTTTATTATCCTGACTAGTTTCGTAGGCACACATCCTATATGTTCACAGGAGACTAAGAAACATGTGCCTACGTAGGCACATGTGCCTAAGAAACATGTGTGCCTACGAAACTAGTCAGGCTAATAAAAAATTGTGGAAAAGTTATACAATCTTTTATTTGAACTTTATTTTCAAATAAACTCCACCAAGAAATGCATGTTCATCATTTAGTGAATTTTATGAATAAATATGTAATGTAATATATGAAAATAGTCAATATTTGACTAATTAGGGACATAAAAGATATATTTGTTTTGTATTAAAAAATATGATTAAAAATACTCATTTATTTTTACCTGTTCGGCAGCGTCTAAAATATTCGGTATTAGAAATTCAGAAAAGTCATTTTTCGTGGCATATCTTTAGTGTCGTGTACGTTTTGAGAATTATTCTTATTTCACACAGATACCTACGTATGATTTTGATTTTTTTTTATTTTATAGGTTCGAGATTCACCGGAAATGCATAACAATACTAAAAACTCGATGATTGTAAAAACAATATTTTTTTATTGTCGTTCTGTCGCATTCCTTCCCCTTCTCCCCATCGCTGCACCCCTCATCCCCCACGAGCTACCCCTTGTAGAGAGTCACCACCACACCATCTGTATGCAAATTAACGAAATCTATTTTATACGTTAGACACCTATCAACACTGAAGCGCCATCTGTTTATCTCTCTGAGCACTAACTGCACGGAGATTCCTTCACGATTTTATGAAAATCACCGGCGCAGATGACTTTAAACAATTTCCTTGCTAATTGGCACTAGAATCAGAATTTTATCATTTTTTACGGAATCCCTGCAAAATCTCGTTATTATATTATTTCTCCGACATTTTTAATCTCATATCTTTTTTAATTCAATTTCTTTGTGTTCCGCTAATACACAGGATTACGTGAGGAATAATGAAAAACTGCGCCATACAGCGTTTTAAGTTCATATGAAATTTCATTGTTTTACTTATAAGTGAAACATTCGACGTGGTTTATTAATAAAGATATTGGTCGTTAAACTTTGTATACGGTAAAAAGTATGTGTCTTTCGTATATTTTCGTAATCTGACTGTGTTTTTTTAGCTATTACACATTTTCAACAAACTAACGTTATTTGCTACTGGTCGACCTTGAGTCTTGAAATTCGACCATAACTTATTCAAATAATAGGTTTGATTTGAACATTATTAAGGTTCCATTGTCAAAGACTGGGCGAGCGCTATTTCATTTTTTTTTTTTCAAAAACAATGACGTGTAAATTTGAAATGTTGATTTGTATCTACAAAGTTTTTTCTGTTACAAACAATATTAAAGACAAACAATATTAATATATTCTCAATTTGATCACAGATAAACAAAAGAATACCGATATACATCTATGTCAATTTCAAATACACGTGCGTGAGTATCAAATAAATTAAAAAAAAATATTTGCATTCGCCAGACCTCTTTATCTACCTTTTACATATAAGTGTGCGAAATTTCATACTCCTCCGTCCGCGCAATTTTCGTAAAAATGGTCACTTTGAGAAATAATTCCTTCACTTTGAGAAATAATTGCATTATTGATCATCAATGATGTATAATGGTTGTGAAACGTGGACATAGTTGTTAAATAAATAAAAATGTATAAATACAGAAGAGATGTGAGCTCCACGAAGAATGTGTGATAAGACTTTGTGGGACATGGAAAGAAATTATCAAATATAAGAAGAAATGTGTTGTGGTAGTTACTGTTGATCCTAAGATGAAAGTTAATAAGTTGAGAAGTTTCGGGCATGTAGAAAGAATGGATGTAAATATTAATTTAAAAATAATTTATAAGGCTGAAAAGGTGTAAGAAGGCGTGGCCGACCGAGTACTTCGTGGATTGAATGCCTACATGGATTCCGTTCTCAAGGAAGGTCAGATCAAAAGCAAAAGAAAAGGGAGAGATTGTAATATTGATGGAAGAAGCGTAAGAAGTATGCTTATAGAAAAGAGTGGAGCTCCGTTTTTTCTGTCTATAGGTACCTCTTAAGGGACACGGCTTGATGAGTAGAAAAATAAGTGGAAAAAGTTGAAACTTTTAAATGACATTTTTAACTATTTTAGCCATCTAAGGTAGAAAAATAAACATATAATTTTTCCTAACACGACCCAACCTATACGAACGATTTTGTTTTATAATATTGTCACGTCGCTGTACAGTGTACAGGGTTATCATTTGAGATTCGGCGCCAGTGTGGCCGCGCAAACAAGGAACAACTAAAATGTACCCGTCTGACGATATTATTACATAAGAAAAAATCTATATCAGTGAAACATTAACCCATATCTACTTGGATACTAAGAGCAGACTTTTATTAATCTCTATCGATAATAATTTCACGGTGGTTTGGGGAAGTATTTAGTGTAGAGTTATAAATTTGAGACATTCCGTCAATGTAGAAATTTTCTCATTTGTCACCCTGGATGTCATCTTGAGAATTTCAATAAGTGATCAATCTACTTTCCAACCTATTTTGTTTGCGTTCATCTCTTTATTTATTATCATCTCGGCTATCGTTTACTCGATTTAGTCCTGTTCTGGCTCAGGCATCGCATCGAGTCTCTCTCTCGGCTTTGCCTACTATTTTTAAATTTGCAGAATAAAATTCTCCAATATGTGCATCCATATCTTTTGCATCAATAAGGTTCTCCAGTACCTACACAACTCTCAAATATTCGGGTCAAGGACTTGTTCAAAAATCACAAAATATCATTGAGGTTTGTAGCAAGGATATCTCGTGTATTTTTTATGTATGTTTGCTTTAAATTCGTGATTAACAAACTGAAACGACAATGTCTTAACTTACTCCTCTCCTTGAATTATTATAACTGTGTTTAGTTTTTTTTTAAATAACCAAAAATAAAATATATATCGATAATACACAAAAACTGTCATAAATTTGGGTTAGTTGTTAGAGACCATAACTTCGTTGTGGTAAGCTCGCCCTCTGTTTGTTGATTCTGTGAAACAAATTTTATGTGTTGTTTATTATACTTTCAATGTACCTACAGTAACAAAGAATAAATAAAAAAAATATGGAAAAACCATGACGTGGTTAATGAACGAGATTGGGTTAGGGAAGATTGAATTGGCATATCTACTCTTTTTGTTTAACCGTTGAAAGATTCATAACATATTAAAAATGTTATATTTCCATCAAAAAGTTATATTATTCAACAAAAACACCAACGTCATATTTTATTCAACTCTTGGCCCCATTCCAGTTCCAAGCCATTGCTTTGGAAGGCTACAATGTTTCTTCCCCACAATACATTTCTACATTATGTATGTTTTCTATATTATCCACTTAGTTTGTCAGATTTTGCTCTACTGAACTCCAACTATGCATGCGGTTTTCTCGGCAAAGCATTCAAATTATCCAATTCCCAATCTACATACATAATATATCATACACGTACATACTTCCTTTTGACCCACTTAGGGGCATAGGGAGCCAACATGAGCCCACATGTATACGATGTACTGAAGCATATTATAATGTATAGAATGTAATGTGATCTCTAAACGACAAAATCTTTTCAAACGAACCGAATTGAGACTTTCTTACCCAAGCACACATATCCATTTTTTTTTTTTTACCCATCACGCCGTTTCCCGAAGGGGGTAGGCAGAGAGTACGGATTTCCACTCTTTCCTATCCAAACAAACCTCTTTCGCTTCTTCCAAACGCATAACATTCCGCATACATGCTCTTCTATTCCTTTTACTCCTGACTTGGCCCTCCTCTAAGACGGCACCGATATGATCGGACCATGTCATTCGAGGTCGGCCTCGTCTGCGTGCACCCATTCTTTCAGATTTATATATCCTTTTAGTCATTCTATCTTCGTTCATTCTCTCTACATTCCCAAACCACCTTAATTTATTCACTTTCATTCTAGTCACAACACTAACATCCACTCCACATTCCTTTCTAATACTATCATTCCTCACCTTATCAATCAATAAAAATCTGAAGTAATGAAATCACTTTAAATAATTAAACATTTCAATTTTCTCCCCGCGTTTTCCATTTGCGAACATTTAAAGAGTTCCAGTAACAACCCTAAATTGTTTTCGCACGTGTCGTTCATCTATTGATTACGCAAAAGGTATTACTTAGCCTTTCTTATTAAATCCATGGGGGTCTGTCTCTCTAACAAAGTACTTTTTCGTCACCCCGTCAATACGAAGTTCTCTTTTTATCTTATGTAAACATTTTCTCTCATTGGAAAAACCTGCAAAAATCTCTGTAGGAATGAACAGAAACGTATTGTACTATGATAATATAATGCAATTTATTTACAAAAAGCACTTAAGATGGCATTCGTATAAATTCACATGATAAATACTAACTGTTTAACGTATGTGAATACTATATTGCATAACTTCAGGAGTCCAAATTCAATCAGGAGCCAAAAGTTGGTATATTGCTGCTTTTATATTATTTTGTTTAACTACTTTTTGCTTCATTCAATTCTTATCCCAATGGCGACCATATTATTGTTATTTTGCATCGAAATTCGTGGAATAGGTTACATACCAGTTCACCGCAAATGTAACCTCTGAAAGCCAGTTACTTTTTGTAGTCGAATGTTCCTCTTCGTCTTAAATTAATGTATCTGGGCTCACATAATATAGTGAACACAAAAATAGGAACATATAGACATATTTCGCAGAAAACATGGTTGCGTTGTAAAAGAGGAAGATCGGCTTCAGAATGAAAATCGGCGGCTGAAATGCTTGAAGTTTGAAAGTCTACAGATTCACTTTCTAATTTTTTAATAGGTACGATTAACGATTATTTTAGATATTGCTCTAGGAATTAGAAAATAAGAACAAACAAAAACTTCTTGCTCACTCAAAGAAAACACAAATACACCCTATGACTCTCTCACAGTTACCTAGCTACTTAAAGCTTGTGTCGTGAAAGAGGAAGATGATCGGCACCTGGGATCGAACCCACGACATCCGCACGAAACAGTACGAAAGCCGGCGTCGTAAACGCTTGATTTAGTTATGTGAAAATAATATTATTATCCAGATATTTTGCATTTTCCCTGGAAATTCGTATGGATTTTCATTATAGTAGGTTGCTTCTCAAACATCCGATCAATTCCCTCAGTAATTAAACTTAACCCCTATTCTGCTTAAGATGGTTTATACAGTGTGGATTACTCGTTGGCAGGTAATTTAAGAACTTTGTATCGGGCTGATCTTTTAAATGTAATTGAAATGTGTATTATGTGCAGGGGTTGAGACTGGTGGAAATTCATCATATGGATTAAAACTTCTTAAGAGGATAATCTGCAAAGCTTCTTTGTGAAATTGCTTCAGTTTCCATCTCCTATATATATCCCAGCTTCTCTTTCTTCTTAACAGTATCATAAAAATAACAGAACTATCTTTCATATTTTTAAATTAAATTTCTTCGATAACTTAACTTCGTATTTGTTTTTTGTATTGAAAAGTAAACTTACTTTAAGTATAGGTTTGCTTCTCCTTATTGAAAACGCTTTGCTTTTCAATTTATTGAAATCAAAATTATTGTAAACAGTGGGGCTAGTACGAGTTTAATCGAAAGCTTTTTGCACGCTAATAAGCGCTTATTAGCGTGCAAATAGTGTTCGAAAATCAAACGATCTAATCATTCGATCATTTTTGTGTGGAAATTTTTCGAAACTCTTTCCATGATCGTTTTATTATTCGATCATCGAAAACTTACCTATACAGTTTCCTTATTTTGAAATGGCGTAGCGTAGTAGAAGCATTTTTTTTGCTGTCGCAATTTTTAATTCGTACCTGGTTGCGAGTAGGTATTCATTAATGCGTCAAGCAAATTTTGACCCAATGTTATAAGTGTCCGCAGCAACCCGACTTTCTTTTATATTATAGAAGATATTGTCACCGGGCCAAAAACAGCGAGCAAGCAGTGAAACTCTTTCATCGTTCATTTATTACTTCTTGGCGTTGATTCTTGATCGTTGTTCTTGAAACAATCCCGATCTCAATGTCGTCTGTCACTACTTTTAAAACTATAAATATTTGTATATAGCCTTTTTCATACCATTTCGCTAAGCTATACCGGATTTAAAATAGACCTACGTGGAACTATATTTTTATGCATAGAAATCAAAACCAAAGTGTGATAATGACATCGTTATTAAGATTGAAATTGGATCGGGATTGTGATGGAAATGTAGAGTATCTGGAGGAAATGCTCTATTGTTGACTCTGGCTCTATGTTCGTTCAGTGAGAACGCACACTTACGCTTGTAAGAATATATTTAACTTTAATACTCTAAATCTTTCCTCTGATAACTTTTGTGACGAATGAATCTTGAAACTTATTGAAACTTATTTAAATCATTTTTTTTGGTAGAATAATTTAAATAATGGTGTTAAAAATATGTTAATTCAAACAAACATAAACTACCAACAACATATGTGATCATTAGCTGATCCGAATGCATCACGATTGTCGAAACCTGCATTTTAAAATCCTCAACGATATCTAAGTCTATGAAAAAAAAATTACTTACTAATTTGTCATGTTTCGGCATCCAATGTTCATTTTCCATTCACTTTATCTATAAACTGTGTATTCACGTATTGTCAGATAAATCAATAGTGGTGTGTGGTTTTATACATCATTTACTCAATTAACTTTAGCCTCCAACAGCTAAGCTGCTGCGATCCTATTGAAACTTTGAACCCTCACTTAACCTCATTATATTATCTACTGAGGGCTTAAAACATTCTAAGACTTGAGTATTACTCGAGTAGTACTTTAGGTTAGAAACGATATTCAAGAACTCTTTAAGCATTCTCTCATATATTTATAATCTCCTTATAGAACCTCTTGTGCTACTTGGCAATAAATATTGTATGTGTATCAAAAAAGTGCCATCATACTACTTTTTAATTCCAAACAGGGAAAACTATTCGTAGAAAATCCATAGCACGCTTTTACAATGCTCTTCTTTGTTCTTTGATATGGTCTTGTTAAATAGTTCTGTTCATTTCTCTCATGACATAATATTTTTTACCATCAGAGATTTTAAATCATTCATACGTCAGCCATTATGATATCTTATATTAAAAACAATCCAACGGCCAATCCAATAAAATAGATATTGAATCCGCATAAATTACAAGATGTACAAATTTCAATAAATTGTATACACACAAGCTGCGATGTAATATTTGTGATTGAATTTCGTCTCTTAATGAGAAATCTTCCGAAAAATGATAAATCTACTTGCTATCCTTCGTGGGAGGCGGGGAGTAATATGTCATTTTAGATAATGAGACGTGATTACTATTAGCTTTGTGTTTTTTTTTTCTTCTTCGTTCATCTTAATATTTTCTTGATGAGTCTTGATGTTAAACGTAATCTCATCATTGTAATAATAATAATGATAAACGTCAGAGAGATAATACTAGAATAATTACAGAGTCTGGAAACGAGATAAGGGACACGAAACTTTGTAATCTTGATTGATAAATAAGAGAATGTATAGGTCAGAAATATCCTCACACACGCACTGCCTAACTTGAGCTATTTTGTTGCTGTTCTTGTTTGATTCAATGTTACGTTTCTGCGAGGTGCGGCAGAAAAGTAATGAGAATGAATTCAATCATCAATGTTATCTCTTTCAAAGCAGCTAGGTATCTTTGGCAACATTGCTGTTACTATACTGGTAGCTGTGCTAAAAGTTTTGAAGAAATCAATATGGTCTTCAGCATCAAACAAACCCCCTTATGAACGACACAATACCAAACAAAACCATTCTAGTAGCCACTCTAATGTTGGCCACAGCAGCAATCAACGAATGTTGGCAACAATCGGATACAGACTAAAGTAAAGACTGCAAAACACGTCTTCGGGAAGAAATTAGAACACGTGAGAAGGGTTGCCGGTTGCATGCGGTTGGCACAGGATAGGGAGCTGTCAAATCTCAGGGAGAGGCCTATGTCCAACGATGGACACGACAGGGCCGACGAAAGCAAAATAAAGGTCGTATACTCATCTAGTCCCCAACTTAGGTCCTTTGAGGACATTTTTCAATTTAGGGAAATATTCGATGTTTAAGAACATGTTGAACGGCTTTAATGTTCAACATGTTCTCTGACTTCGAAAAAAATACCATTGGCCTGTTTGCACTTTTAACGTGTCATAATTGCTGATTCTCCAAGATTATTATTATTACCTACATATATTATTAGCATAATCTTACTCAAAATCCGCTGTTCTATTTTCGTGACACGGCCAGATAACCACTTCATTTACATCCACAAAAACCACCTAGTAAACTGAAAGTGTCGAAATTCGTACTGAGATGAGAAAAAGTTCATATCGCGTTAGCACACCGCACAGCACGACCTTTCGCCGTGACAGCTGACCGAAGAATGACCATATTATATACGTGTTCGCATGCAGTGTTGTCAGTCTCATTACTTTTTTACCACACTGCGAAAGTTAATTTTTATAACCGATATCAATACCGATTACCAAAGTTGTGAGACACATTTGAAAGTGCGAGGAATTTGTGGAGTTTTATTAATATTTGTCATGAATTGTACTACGACAGACAATGTTACAATTAATTATCTCATGATTTAGGTTTATAAAAATATGTATATGATTGATTCGATATGATTTATTCATAGTCAAATTATACGTAGTACATTGGTCTTACTCCTCCACATCCCTGCTACGCGGAATTCGCTGCGACGCTCGGTGTCGGTTTGGCAGCCGTAAAGAACGGAGGTCTCGTACAGTCCGTGGTTCGTTTTTGAATTAGATCGCAGCTAGATCGTATTTGGACTGTCGTGAATATTTCTCCAGGTTTGGTATCTAAATGCAACATGTAGTGGAGTAAAGAAACAATCTCAATAAAAATGTTGTGTTTGACTTTTGAAAAAACACCTCAAGCAATAATTGACTGTATTTGAACTGAATCGTATTCGACTAGTAACATTGAGACATAACACAGATACCCAAACATTACGATTCAACGTCCAATAATTATTTATGAGCGCTCACATGTCTAGGCTAATAGCTGAAGGGGATATAGTCCGTGGAACAATAAAACCAGGTTTTGTTTTATAACATAATTGGTATTGTGTTTTTTGCCAAATCATTTTCTAGCGTCGATATTTTAATTGGTGAATTCGTAGCTTGTTAATTCGATAAAACACCTTTAGTTTACGTAAAAAAATTCATACCTTTTAGCAAAATAGGTTAAAAAAAAACTTAAAAAAGTAAGATTTTTCATATTTTTAGAGTATCTACTCTTGGTAAAATGATGGTTTCTATGGCAACCAAACAGTAGATTTCGGTTGGAAATATTGTTCGGGGTGGCCAATTTTGGAACTGTTGCTATGCTGGATTTTTGTATCATTTTATATAGCTAGAATCTAGACAAGACTGTGCCGTACCTGCGCGTAAAAAAAGAATGACGACGTCGAAACATACGACACAATACCACAGTGGTGCTTACGAGAAGAAATCTCAAAATGTCCGTAGTTTTCAACCAACACCGCCTATATAAGAAGGTCTTAGCGCTACGTCACATCGTGAGGCCCAGCATTCACTTGCCTATATCTGTATGTACTTACCTGTACGCTATGATATCTGTCTACAGGCCGCGGCCTGGTGACGCGAGAGGAAAAATGGCCGCCAGCGCTAAGGCCTTCTTAATATAGGTGTTGTTGTTTTCAATTGGTTAAGTGAAACTGGGACCCTTAAACTTGATGGTAGACTTTATATACATAGTTTGTTTCTGTTTTGTTCCAATGCGGGTGTAAAGTGAGCGTCACATAAACAGTACACTGTAGATAACATTGTTGCAATGCCGAAATGCCTTTCTCCTATTTCTATTAATAGGTATAAGTTTTTTTTGTTATTGATGTAGGCAGTTGTGGATATTTTTTTTCTTCTTAAATTACTATACTGAAAGCTACACTCTTAAAATGTGGGTGTAATATTCAAATATGAGTGTGTTTTGTTTGTGTACTGTTTTGTGAAATAGTTCTGCCAAAAAAAAAACAATATAGGTATTCATCAAACTCAAAACTTATAATTGTTTGTATCACCAATTTAAAAACACTAAGCACGGTACATTGAAGTGATAATCATTAGTAATGATACTAGGTGTGGTATCATCTCTTCTAAGTCCACCATAATAACATACGCGTGCATGGAGACGCGTCCTGGTGATTTTTATGATTAACTTTATTGACAAGACTCGTTACAAATACCATTCAAAGTCTCAACCTCTTATTATATTCCTATAATTTTCTATCAAAGTGTTGCTACAGTATACCATAACATATTATTAGGTTACGTAATACCTATTTATAGAGTGAGACTACGTCATAAAGTATTATGATCCTATGGAGCGAGGTCGTGTTTTAATCATCGTTATATTATACTAATCGAGTGTCCAAAGGAGTGCAATATATGACTAGATCATCAAGAAAGTAATAATATAGCCTCATAAAATTGTGGAGTAAATTGAATTGGTTGATTAAAATTCATTTTTACATGTCTTTTTCTGTCACATTCTCGTTTCACTTTCTAATACAAACTTTTATAGTTAATGAATTATATTTTAGCCATATTTAATTTCGAAACTAAGACAAAAGTATGTTAAGGCTAATTTAGGGGATGAAAATTTCGATATTCTTTAACATACTGTTCCTACTGATTCTATTTATTTCGGTGAGAGAAATTGAGGTTAAGTTTTTTTTTTTCATTATATGATCCTTTCCCAATTTATCACTTAAAAATAATCTTAGATCTTAGCAAGCTTGCAACACCGATTCTCAGCTTATTTTTTATGCTATCGGTCCAGCTTGTTTGTCGTCTGCATGAATTCTTACGACCAAATATTCCGCTCTATTCCAGAATTCACATAGGTTCGGCTATCTTTTCTTTAACTTATCTCCAGTCCGTTGCTTTCGTCTTTTCAGGATAGGTTCGATAGGACATTATCAGGTATGAGTTCATCCGCATTCACACTGTCCATCCATTGCATTCTTTGTTTTCGACCCTGTGGTACAGAAAGTGTGTTATGAACGACACTCATTGCAAATAATTATTATTATATTTTTCATTATTCAAGTCCGGTTATTTAAACCCGAAATTTCTGACTACTGCAGAGCATGCACTATAGCTATCTCGCTCGCACAATGTAAGAGTTTCAACTTCGAAAATGTTTACAACCGCAGAGTAAACACTTGTTTTCTGCACTTTAATTTACAATTAATTACGTGTAGATCCACTGATTTGTTATTTATGTGTGTTTCCTTTTCCAATATGATCAAAATCTTAACATAGGCTGCTATCATTCTATGTTAAGAACGACATTAAATTTGATGGACTGTATAGACGAATGTATACGGGTATGTTTTTATGTGGTATATCGTTTAATTGAATATTTTAATGTTGACAAGAAGTAATCTCACAGCAAAGGTATGAAGGAACTACGCTACGGTCTATTAATAACATATAATGTTTCAGATGTAGTGAGGAAGGCATGTCAATGAAGAAGATTATTCATATTTTCTTATAATATAGAATCATCTCATTATGATAGAACGTGACCATTTTATAAAGGAGATGGGGTAAAAAAAAATTAAGGCAAATACTGTAGATAGGAAGGTAGGTACTTATTTGATTATGAAAATTGAATTAAAAAACCTGTTTAAAATTTGCAATCGTTAAATTCAAAGCACAGAATGGCATCGTGATAATATGAAGTCTTTAATCGCAAAGAACTAACCCGCTTTTAATGCTACATTTAGCAAGCCACCACAAGCTCCGAGCCTTCACAAATGCTTGAAGGCCATTTACACGTCTGCATGCGCTTCGGTATTTTTTATACATTTGCCGCAAATTCCTTTGATCTGTGTCGAAAAACCGACACTCGCTCGATCAGGGACAAGCGTTGGCAAGCTCACACAAGCCATGGCAAACACCCCGTTCACACGTTGGTGTTTGTGGTGGCTTGCCAAGCCGTGGCAATCGTGTAAATGTAGCATAAGAGGTTGAGTCGCGCATCTTTGCATAGGTATTTTGTGTACAACTATTATTAGAGGCGTACCTACCTACATTACAATTCAAAATAATCCTTGAGATGGAGCAAGATCAAAAAATCTGAAATCTGTTTTTCGGGCATAAATATACCTACCTTATGACAGGACTCAATATTGGTTCGTTTTTCTTCTATATAAATTAGAAAATGAAATACAATGTGGTTTATTCGTTCTATTTATTCATCTTAACGCAGATTTAATCGTAGAGAGATTATACATTATCTCACTGATAAGCCACTTAAATTTACAATTTGTATCCGATTTTTTACTATTTTCTGTTTAAGGTTTTTTAATAAGTTATCCGCTTGTTATGGCGCAAGATCGAGCGCAATTGAGAGCAAATGGAAAGAGTTTTAAAGGAGAATGTGTGTATGTATCTACATTAGAAAAACGAATTGTCATTAGATACTACTATAATCTTATAATAAATAGCTAAACCTTATTTTGCATTTATTTAGTCATATTATTCTTCTCACTTTCCACCCCTATCAGCTACGGGGTGTCCCCTTACGCTCAAGATCTTTCCAGTCTTTAAAGCCTTGCTCTACAGGTGGCTCATCTTTACCGGGATCTTGAAAAGATATATGAAATAATGTTTTCATTGCCCATTGGAGTTTTCAACACTCTCTCATAACTAATATCTACGAAATACACATTTACATGCTGGGAATTTCCCCCTTAAATCTCTTTATAACTTCCATGCTTCAAAATTTTGCATATTCTTTTTATATTGAAGTTCTTCGGTATATATTATTCTGTTGTGTTTTCTTTATCAGTAACATTTCGTATGGCTATTATTTTGTTCATTTTTTTTCAACGGATCAGAAGTCTTCTTTACTTAGATCTGTCGGTGAGTTGTCTTTTGGTCTGCCTCTGCGATGTGAACAGCTAATAATTTTTCAATCTTCTGAGAGTGATCATCGAGGACTGTCAATATTTGGAGAATTAAATGCTACATTTATTATTCCAGTTGTGCGTTCTCATATAATACCTCTTCTTTTGAATTTAGGCCTTGTGGCATTTAATTCAATTCAAGACGTGGAGTAACCCGCCTGAGAGTTCAAATCCCAGCTTTTCCTCCACCTCTTTAGTAGTGTGCTTAGGAGTCGTTTCGTGCAATGTTATTTGGAGAACTCTGGATGAGTCGGTTCTCATCAAATGTGCATTCTAGAACCTTCCAGAACACTATGTCCTCGTCCTCGTACTGTGGTTCTTATTCTATTTCTTAGGGTCTTGCTGGCTGAACTTCATAATAATTCTTACGTTTTGTAAAATATTTTTAGAATACATTTTTTTTTGTTTTTTGTAAAATTGAATTTCTGACTTTATTAAAAAAGAAGATGAAATTAATTTCCAATTAAAAGCAAATAATCGTCTAGCAGTTCAGGCAACGGTCAAATATTCCATATGTGTGTAGCTATTACCCGTATATTCATCACTGTACACAAAAGAGACCTTATTTTTTCAACACTTTTCTTCTCTTTCTGGTTTTTGCCTCGGTTTTATTTTAAGACTCTCTGGTAGTTGTAGAATTTGCCAATATAATCGTTTGTAATTTCCAATATGATCAATCGACTTTAATATAAACACCACAATTTACGTTGGAGCTCCTCCCGTGACCCATTCAAAGATTTGAACAGTATTCAAATGCCTCCCAATGAAAACAATCTTCATAATAAAATTCCCTCTGAATGTTTCAATGCATCGTGTATGGTGTAATTATGGTTTATTTGGTAGGAAATACAACACTCCATAACATTTGCATAACTGCTCTTTGCCGCAATTCGCAATGAATGTGCATGGTTTGGATAATTTTATAATCGGATTCTGGTGGTCTGTACTCGGACAACAGGACCGAGTGCAGGTATTAAAACACTGCTAAAATAATAATATAGGACTTAAAGTTCACTATATCAGGTTAAGTCTTTATAGTGAAGTCGAAATCACTCTTTCAGATTATAACTAAGCTCTTTCAAACCTAGTCGTCAATGGTTATCGGAGATTTCTAACAGTTTGAAGGGTTTTGCCATTCATTCTGTCTAAACTTTTAACGATTGTATTACAATCAAGTAAAAACATGTTAATGTGTTAATAATATAAAAATAAAGTATTTTGTGTGTATAAATGTGAAAGGGTTCTATAGAGACTTCCAAAAACTACCATACAGCTTAAAACGATAGCCTTGAATGCATTTTTTAGTATAATTATTCAATAATCAAGTCTTTATTAACAATATGTATCAAAGGAATAAGGATGTTTCATATTTCTAGAAAAGTTGTGATACACGAACAATTAACATTATTTATTTGATAAAATTAAAATGATTTCTTCCGCATTTCCTAAACTTAACAATGTTTAAATATCCCCTTACTAATACACAGTCTTTCAATCATCTACTTCACCTTTTACATAAATCATTTATTAATTTATCTATACCATTGAATACAATAAAGTATAGTATAGTAAAATAACATATTATTAACGGTAGCATTTTTATTTATTAAAGGAATTAACATATTTTTATGCCATTCACATTCTTCTTAATTAAGCCATTAACACCATTTGGTGACATTAGTATAAATAATGTAATAAACTTATCTTGAATTTGCATTTTGATAACTTAATTATTTATAAGTTCATTAGATCGATATAATCATTCAAATTACATATCTAGCGTTATTTTGTCTTGTTGTACGGAAATTATAGCGATAAGTTATGATAATATGACGTATTCATTAGAAAGTATTGGCAACTTTGGGACTCAAACCAGCTGGTTTTAAAATCTTAATAACGGATTTAAAATAATAGGATTATAATAATTTAAACAACGACATGTTTTAAATTTATATCAATTAAATTAATAACTTACTACATGCAATAAGACTGTTTTTAGATAAACTAAAAATGAGATTTTTAACCATTAATAATCAAGTAAAGTAGATAGTCGACGAAAGACGGTATTGTAAGTCTAAGCTATTTATAACACGAAATGAATTTTGAAGAATTATTACGTGCTGCTCAAGACATAGTGGTAAGACTGTTACCCAACTTTGGAATCTTGAAAAGACACAATCAATGGAGAAAAACCCACACAAATATTTCAGGTAAAAAGTCAATTTCTACATCATTTCACAGCGGGATAGAGGAGAGTGATCCAGTTCATTCTTTATACGTTTTCAAAATCCTATGTTACTTCAGATTAAAAATCGTCTTTTCTTTCATGTTCTTCTTACACGTTCCTTGATAGAATCTAAAGAAGTTGAAAATCCATACAATTTTTATGATTATTCAATTATATTTTCTCACAAGATCTAAATTTAATAATGGACCATATCAAAACCAACAAAACATATTGTTTTTTTTTTGTATCCTTCGTCTTGAATAGTTTTTTTGAAGGGGTACTTACAGTAACCCTATTTTGACGAAGGTCCATGTTGGAGCATAATATTATCAAGTAACAAAAGAATTTACAATCCTCAATAATTGGATGGAATGAAGCAATATAGCCGACAATTACCTCTGGAAACAATTTAAAAATAATAAAGATGCCGTAATATTATTCTTACTGCATATTAAACTGTATTGAATTGTTATTTTTATTGTGTAGAGATTTTCTTTGTTTTTGAAACACCGCTAGCTATCAAAGATACACTCAAATACTCAAAATGATTTGAGTCTTATACTGAAGGACGCACATCACGATTGGTATAACTACTAACCAGTGATATCGATATAATTTTATGATTTAAATTTTTCAAGTTATTTTCATATATTTTAACCTCTCCTTCGTGTGCCTCTTTAAATGGAAGTTGGCGACCATCACTCCGAACTCCTCAGAATTTTTTATCAGTCTAAGAACCCGCGCAGACAGGAAGCGTTTAAGCGTTCCGAGTTCTGCATTCCGCGTTCTTTGTAAGTAGCGCGGTCTGACTGCCGCTGATGTGTCTGCGCATTTCTATATAGTGGTCTACTACTTACAAAGAACGCGGAACTCGGAACGCTTGAATGCTTCCTGTCTGCGCGGGCCCTTATTACCCGGTATTCCAAACCACTGTGTTAGATTTTTGAGGGACTCTTGTCCACCTCATACCCCTTTATTTTTCGTAAAACGTATAAAGTTCACCACGAAATTTGCTGCGAAATTACGAAGCCTTGACAGGAGCCATCTTTCCTTTTGCATCATGCCCAGGACTCTCATTATATACCGTGTCGAGCTTTTTGACAACCACATCTCGAATGACTTTAACTTGTTTAACATAAAAATTTTGAGAGTCCAACTTATATGTTCCTTATAATCCTCAATCTCTCCTACGAATATTGTCAGTCATCCTCTCCTTGGCGCCTCTCAGGCTATTTGAAGAAAAATATACTGTCACAACATACGACTTTCAATAAAAAATCATATATGTTTAACATTATATTGTATTCTTAATGTCATATCCACCATATTGTTACCTTATTATCATTATCATATTGCTACAATTCTATAAGATTAAGCGGGATTGGAGGAGGTCGCAACAGGGTAGAGTCACTAGACAAATGTTATCTTTGAATTATGATGTTCCTTTTAAGAACACAATATTTGGCCAGCGACAGTTCGTTTACACTGCGCCTAAACTTTTTAATAAAATGCCTGCAGAGATTAAGCAAATCTTGTGCTTCTCTAAATATAAACGTGCCTGCTCTGGTTGGGTCTCATCTATTCAGTTGGAGGTTTTGCAGGGTATCTTGGGTTTTGTCCCGTAAAGTATTTTGTTTAGTTTTTGTTTTTTTTGTTTTTTTCTCTTCTTTGTACTGTTGATTGATGTTTGTTGGACCAAAGGGTGTTGTAATGTGACTGTTGGGTTAGGCTTTGTTTGTGGACTGTACGTATTTGAGTTGGTGGTTGTGCTGTTGTTCGTGTTTGTATGTTCCGTTTAATATTCTTTTTTTATGAACTGTATATAATGTTTGCCCTAGTACAGGCTTGGCCTATTTGGGCAGCAGTTAAATTTGTTATACATTATCATTGTATTATTATGTACTAGCTTATACCCGTCTTGCTTTACGTTTTTGATTCCGAATGTCAGGCTTGATCGGTAGGTTATTAAACTGGTTCTAGTCTAGCTTCCCATTGCTTTGCAGACCTCTATAACTGACATAAGCACAGAAAAAGAAGAATGAAACTTTCACAATTCATAAAAAGAGAGAAGAATGACACTTTTAATGTTTATTAAAATTTTGTATGAAGATCCTAAAAAATAGAGATTTTTAAATAGCTCTAAATATATTAAAGTTAATGCAGCAAATTGTATTAAAGAACCTTCTCCGGCATTTTGCACGGCTCTGTGCATATTCATATCTGACGTAGCATTTGTATTTTGAGCGTGATGCTATGACATACGGTAAAAAGCAGATAGAGAAGGAGGGGCTAATGCGAGTTTTATTTAATTTCCCAATTTACCACGCAACTTTCTTAATTTTTTCTTTCATAAGAACCTTCTCCTGATAAAAGCCAACACGACAAAAAAAGAATTAGTGAAATCGGTTCAGCCGTTTAGGCGTGATGCGATGACATACGGTAAAAAGCAAATAAAAAAACATTTCTGAATTATTATGTAGATTTTCCATGCCACTTTCTTAATTTTTTCTCTCATAAGAACCTTCTACTGATAAAAGCCAACACGACAAAAAAAGAATTAGTGAAATCGGTTCAGCCGTTTAGGCGTGATGCTATGACATACGGTAAAAAGCAAATAAAAAAACATGTCTGAATTATTTTGTAGATAAAATGCAATTTACGATGTAAAAACTTAATTAATTTAAGCTAATAATTTATTGAATTGTGTTATAGTTATCTTTGATTCGGGTGAAGGATGACGTTCGATGGGACATAAGCTTGAAATCAAAACAATTCCTCTATAATTGCTTTACTTTTTAAAAAATTCAATAGATGGCGGTGTAGTAGGAAGTACATAACATGTGATGTATGTTTGCCTATTGTATAGATACATCGAAAGAATTGACCAATTTAAACCAATTTTTCTGAATTATTATGTTGAGATGAATAAATAAATTTAAAAAAAAAATAATAATAAAAATAAGAATTAATAATTCGCCTAAGAATTCTGGATGATTAGAACTAGGGATGGGCCAAACTAGTATATCATTGTAACAGGTATAACTCAAACTGTTACCAAGAAGTATCTGTTATTTTAAAATGTTATTTTTTTACCTACTTATATTACCCCCCCCCCCCCCCCTCTCATAAATCAAATAACTCTTTATATTATGCTATTGGTAGGTATAGATAAAAAGTGGCTAGATAATTTTGTTCAACCCTACTTGTATCCAAAGATAATATAAATAATATACTGTAATAAGATAAGCGTCTCCCCACCACTTTTTGCGTAATTCTAAAAAATGCCCGCCAACAGTATACTACTACTGCGCCTCTAGCGTCGTTTTCATGTAACTACAGCACCACCCACCCACCAAAATTTGTATCCCACCCACTCGCACAATTCAACATATTCTATTTGGATTTTTCTTATACACCTTATTATTATGTCAGCAGAAGAAACACAGTGTTTGCATTTTCCATAGTGTTCCAAACATAGTGTTCCAGATAGCGATATGACGCAAAGGTATTTAGCGCTTCGAGTGTAAGATTCGGGAACTACAACTTTGTACAAAGAAAAAAATATATATGAAGTTTCCTCACCCTGCTTGTATCCATGTATTTCATCATATAAATAAAATGTATCAAGTAAAAGCGTGAATTACTCAAAAGGGACTAATAATCATGCTCACTGTATACAAAATTGATAACTAATAATACATCATTTTGACTACGTGTCATTATATTGCCATGTAGGTATACAATATTAGTTCGAATGAATACACACAATACACCGCATAGACGGATTCAATGTAGAAAAAATCTTGATAGCAATAATACCACTTAAACAAAGTGGCCATTAGTAATGTATGGGACATACTTTATTACAATATTATTGTTTAATACCTTTTTTTAAATGGGCCTATATAACTTTACTTTTTAATGATTTTATTTCGGTTGAAACAGGTAAAATTTTAACAGTTAAGGACGATAACAGGATAACAGGGTTGAGAATTGTACTGGGTAACAAGTACTGTAACAGTTAGTGGATATCGGTTATCGATGGCGGTCTAGTAACATTATCTTTAACAGATAAAATTTTAACAGGTATCGGAGAATGCAATAACAGTTACGTAAACTAGTATGTGCTAAACCGATATTTGGTAACTGTTAAATATTTACCTACACAACACTAATTAGAACAACATTAACAAACTTTAGTACAACTTCATTAGCATTCAGATATATTCAAACACATAAGAGTTTTCTTTCTAACTACATATCTCTCATCGACCTATCCGTAGCTAAAAATTAATAACAAGTATTAATTATTCAAAAATTAAAAACTCCATAAATTCCGCACTCCATCTTAAAGGGTTAGGAAAAAACAGAAAAATTTCGCTGCTACTAACAAAACATTATGTATGAATCTTAAATGAACTATTTTCTTTAGAAAATAAATAAATTGTGATCGTGATTTTTTTTGAAAATTAGGTAGCGCACCCAGGACCTCTTGATCAGAAGTCATGCCATATAGGGTGAAAACACGTAGAACGCCGATTCCGACGGACGCAAAGAATGTTGTTTATGGTTTTAATGCATTTAAATGGGCATGCCGGAAAGCGGGTTCCTGCTTTTGTTGTGCGTATCCCCATTCAAATGCATAGCAACATTCTTTGCGCCGGTCGGCGCGGGTCGGAATCGGCGTTCTATGTGTTTTCATGCATAGAGCATAGCTACTTGACGGCACATACCTCACATCGAAATAATAATCATACACGTATCAAAAATGATTGAACTTAACTATTGTGTTTGAAAATGAAGATATTATATCGAGTATTTCAAGCGGCCTACTATACCGACACTTGTTAAAAAAATGTGTACAAAAGGGACTACCTGCCTTTCATTGTTTGTGGTCTACCGATCCTAAACATCTAAATCAATTTTGTATTGTATAATTCGGTACTTTGAGTAGGTTAGATCTCACCAAATCATAATAAATGTGTAAGAAATCTTATTAAATTTGAAACCCGTTTCCATATTATTTTTTTTACTTCAAAATTAAACCCAAGGGTCTTTGAAATATAACCCAAGGTTCCTTAAAAACGCCAGGAATAAGTCGTTAGATCGACTAACAGAAAATCAATATTCTTTAAAATATTATGAAATCAGCATAATTTGGGCATTATTAAAACTCTTAACACTATGGGAGGCCCTAGAAATGGCATTGGACCGGGGACTTTGGGGACGGCTGGTTGGGATGGTGGGGAGTGGTGATGGCCACGATCCTCATAGAGAGGGGACGACGAGGATGATGATGATGATGAAAACTCTCAATGACAGTTTCTTCTTTACCGGTCCTCGAAAGAGGATTTGTATCATATTTATAAAATAAAGTACTTATGTAAATAAGAAATGAATTAAAATAATATTATAATGTGTTTAGAAATCACCGTGCTGTAAATGCTGTAGAAATGAGATCACTGCGTAGGATATGCGGAAAGAGACTGATTGATAAGGTGAGGAATGATAGTATTAGAAAGGAATGTGGAGTGGATGTTAGTGTAGTGACTAGAATGAAAGTGAATAAATTAAGGTGGTTTGGGCATGTAGAGAGAATGAACGAAGATAGAATGACTAAAAGGATATATAAATCTGAAAGAATGGGTGCACGCAGACGAGGCCGACCTCGAATGACATGGTCCGATCATATCGGTGCCGTCTTAGAGGAGGGCCAAGTCAGGAGTAAAAGGAATAGAAGGGCATGTATGCGAAATGTTATGCGTTTGGAAGAAGCGAAAGAGGTTTGTTTGGATAGGAAAGAGTGGAAATCCGTACTCTCTGCCTACCCCCTTCGGGAAACGGCGTGATGGGTAAAAAAAAAAAAAAAAAAAAATCACCGTGTTTCGACGGCGACCGAAAATCAACTGTACCGGCTGGATCCGCATGTGTGAAATTAGCCTATCTTAATAATGATATTCAAGAAGTTAGCATTGACATTCAATTGAGGTAGCTACCTAAATGTCAGATTTAGACAACATGGCCGCTAATATTTTACATCATCAATAATAATATTATTATAATTCCATAGATAAAAGAAATAATAATATTATAATTCTGCTCGGTGTAAATGTGTATGAGTAGGTATAATCAGTTAATGACAGACTTAATGTTGCGTTGAATTCAAACTCCACCCACAAAATGGCTGACCTTGTACCTAGAGGCGGGAAAGTGTATCAATAATAATTGAAATCACACTGAGCCAACCAACTACTTAAATATTTTAGCATTCGATTCATTTTTTTTTTCTGCGAAGTTCTAAGGACCGACATTGTTATGCCCCTTGTGCATCTTCCATAGCCAGAGTAAGGCAAAGAAGGTCCGTCCGCCGAAGGGGTAAGTCACCCTTAGGTTGCCTTGCCTGGTATCAGGGATTCTTCATTAGTTACTATCCTACCCGTTTGTCATGCATCCTTCGGCACGGGTCGAATGACACTGAGAATTTTCGGGCAGAAGGGTTTACTCCTTAGGTGAATGATATTGCACAAGATCGCGCGATCTATAATGCTTTCTCTGTGTTCCAAGTAGAGGCCAAAAGGGAGAATTAGTTTTTTAATTAATGCAAAGTTCTCTGAAATAACTTATCTTTGACCATTGATCATACCTAGATAAAAATTTAATATTTATATTGTACTGAATGATATACGAGTATGTATGTATACCTACATAGAAGTCAATTTAACAACATTATCATAGACAGTTAAACCTGTCTCTGTTGGTTAGTATGTATGTACCTAAGTGGTTTCTGCGTATAAAATTTATAATATGACAAACCTCCATCAATAATAAATTTGAAA
Organism: Mystacides longicornis; assembly: GCA_963576905.1. NCBI lineage: Eukaryota > Metazoa > Arthropoda > Insecta > Trichoptera > Leptoceridae > Mystacides > Mystacides longicornis. The sequence continues at coordinate 17,839,154 of OY756427.1, read as the reverse complement.
ATAAGGTGTGTTCTATTCTTATCATTTGAATTTAAAATTAACATTGCGCGTGAATAAAATGGTGTTGCCAGATAAGAAATTCATATTTTTTTTCTCTTTCTTTTGATCATCCATCAATATACTGTCTTATATTATGTAAAGTGATAGACCAAAACCAAACTTGTTAGACAAGTGAAAAACATGTAAGCACGTAGGTATATCTATCTTTGATATGAATGTAAATAAATATTATTTAAACGTGATAAATGAAATAAAATATTCGAGTAGGTACTTTGAGTCAAATTTGCTCAACAATAGAGTGAAACCATTTAACAAATAATTTTGTTTACCAATATTGACTGGCACAGATTTTTTATAGATTTTGATGTGAACTCAGCGGACCTTTTAGCCTTGATTTCTGCTTTATCCAAAACCACTTCGAATTCAATAACTTTGCTAGGAGAAAATTAATGATGAGGATATCCATATAAAAAATTGAAATGAAGTTAGTAGGTATGTGTGTTTAGCAAAAAAGGTTAATAGGTATAAAGTATTATTTTATTTTCTGTGGAGTGTATCACAATTTATTTGAGAAATTTGCTTATAAACAAATTTCACCAAACCTTAAACTGACATTACCCATAAACCGAAAAGGTTTTGACAGTGATGGATTTAAAGCTTAGTCATTCAGTTAATCAAAGCCTGTGTAACGCCAGGAAGCCTTCGTAATGTCGCTTGTCAGTGCCGTAATATGGAGGCTTGTATTTTCTTGACAATCCTTACATTTTTACCCTTCTTATTTCGGCTTAACATTTTAATAATGATGAATTTGTTATATCGATGTGTCGATTTTTTTACTTATTTACTGATTGTATTTTTTATTTTGTTTCAGGTAAATATCAAGCTACAATTTATACAATAAAAATAAGGTAGGTATGCTTTTTAGAAGATTACTCTACTCCAAACTCTTAGTATCCATATACTAACTATCTTAACACCCGTTATGTAATTATCCAAATTCACTAGCTTCATTCGCGTTTTGTTATTATCCATACTTACTATCCTAATACACGTTGTTTAATTGTTATCCAAATTCACTAGCTTCATAGGCGTTGTATTCATATGCATACATTCTATCCTTATACACGTTGTGTAATTATTATCCAAATTCACTAGCTTCATAGGCGTTGTGTAATTATTATCCAAATTCACTAGCTTCATACGCGTTTTGTTATTATCCATACTTACTATCCTAATAGGTACACGTTGTTTAATTGTTATCCAAATTCACTAGCTACATAGGCGTTGTGTTCATATGCATACATTCTATCCTAATACACGCTGTGTAATTATTATCCAAATTCACTAGCTTCATAGGCGTTGTGTAATTATTATCCAAATTCACTAGCTTCATACACATTTTGATTCCTGACTTTTGTACATATGTTTTATGAAAACCTATATTCGTACTATGCTCTTGTTAGGTTCATTTTTACTTCAGTTGCCACCAATCCATTCCAAACTCCCTTAAGGCCCCACTTAGGGGCATAGGGAGGCAACAAGAGCTCTCCGTTGCGCTCGATCTTGCGCAACGTCTATGACCTCCTCCCACACCATGTCCAGATTCCTCAGCTCTGCTTCGAATACAGTATGAGAGGGTCTTCCTCGTCTTCAGTTGGTCACAGTCATATTAATTAGGCACATAAGTCTTTTTAACATGGTGTGTGAATTTTAGCGAATAAAGGTATTATTAACATTTCTTACTAAGTATTAATCTTCTTTTAACCAACCAAAATCTTAAATTTTTACCGAGAACTTAAAAAACTTTGTGAGAGGAAAAAGTTGTGCTGCCTAGTGCCTATACTGGTATACCTATGGTCCTGAGGCCTGGGTTCCCTACCGTAGACATGTGAGAGAACTCGAGCTATTCCATCAGAGATTCCTGAGACGTGTACTGCGAGTGGATTGGAGCGATCACATCACTAACGTATCCGTACTCCAGCAATCTGGATGTAGATCCATTGAGGATATGATGGTGGAAATTAGGTTGCGATGGGTGGGGCACGTCATTAGGATGGAAGACCATAGACTGCCTAAGAGACTTCTATATGGTGAAGTCAATGGAAGGCGACACGTGGGAGGTCAAAGAAAACGTTATAAGGACAACCTCCGCGAATCCCTTAAGCTCTGTGGGGCCCCCGATGATTGTGAACAGTTGGCTCATGACAGGCCTGCCTGGCGTGATGTTTGTTTGCGATCCCGGGGAGTCTCAGAGGCAAGGAAGCTGCAAAACCGATACAAAGCGGATGCCCAACGGCAGAGAGAGAGGGATTGCGGAGAGATCTTCGCGTGTCCGGAGTGCGGTCGGGTTTGCGCATCCAGGTTAGGTCTTTACGCACATTCGAGAATAGACCAAAGGCGGTGAGTGTTATGGGATCCTCGAACTCGAGGCCCGGCAAAGAAGAAGAAGAAGACCGGAATACCAGAAATGCGAAATTCTATTTTGACTCTAACAAACAACATCCCCTGATTATTTTTTCTTGTGGGTAAGGTTTATCGAAATAAAAAAAAACCCGAGGGAGCTTAATTGGTTTGATTACTAAAAGAAACGCAAATGTCTCCATGGATGAACCAAATATTTCAGCCAGCTTATTGTACCTTGTATTTATCAAGATCTTTTTATATCTCATATTGTTTCTAAGAATAATAATATATTGAAGGTTGTTAGAGTGTTTTTGAAATAGGTACATATCTCATTCAATATGATTTGAATATCTTCAAGTTGTAGTTTTCAGTTATGTATTAAGTTGATGTTAGCACTTCTTTGGGTGTGAATTTTTTTCCTTAATGCGTAGTAGATATATAGATGCTAGTAAGTGTTGATAGAGGACGATTTCCCAAAAATATCTTGAAAATTCCATATTAATAAAATGCCATCATTTTGGTCAAAATCAAGTTTGAATTTAAAATAACGCCTGGGTAAAATTGCTTGATTTTTTTTCAACGTTTTCATAAATCTAAGATAGTAACTTGCGTAAGCCAAATTTCGACAAATTTAATCGGCCATTTTATCATGTTGATAATCCTTACCGAATGAACAAAGAGAGAATGGCTAAAAGGATAGGTATATAAATCCGAAAACAATCGGTGCACGCAGACGAGGCCGACCTCGAATGATATGGTCCGACCATATCGGTGCCGCCTTACAGGAGGGCCAAGTCAAGAGCAAAAAGGAATAGAAGAGCATTTATTTATGCATGTTAGAATGCATAAATGCTCTTCTATTCCAGAATGTTATACGTTTGGAGGAAGCGAAAGAGGTTTGTTTCGATAGAAAATACTGGAAGTCCATACTCTCTGCCTACCCCTTGGTGAAACGGCGTGATGGGTCAAAAAATGACCTGCAGGAAATATGCGAACTTCTATTATTGTATGTTGTTATAATGTATACCTACTTATATCGTGTGATTTTGTGAAGAGAGTGGAAATGAACGAAGTGTTGGTAAAAGGGTATGTACCACACGACTCGCGCGCGGCACAAGGGACTGCAGGCGCAGGCTCTAAGGGTCAGTCAGCCGCCGAGGGGTACGTGCACACGTCAATCGTCGTCCGCTGGCGTCTTCGAAGGAGCCCCCTAGTAACGACGCAGACCGTACTAGCTTCGGGTCTAAGCGTCGCTTTCGTGAGGCACCGCAGTGAGGACACGCCCGGCCGCTTCCTTGGATGGCGGAGCTCTCCTAATAACTACGCGGGCCGTACTTGATTTCGGGCCAACGTGCTTTCGAGAGAGTTGTAGCTCCAACGTCTTCTTCTGCGCCCTCGACGAGTAAATCCCCTAATAAACACGTAAGACCGTACTCAGTTCGGGTCTCAACGCGCGTTCGAGGGAAATCTCGCTCCAGTGGTATCAGCCGTAGTCAGGGTCCAATTGCATGGGTCGAGTCCACGGTCCAATGTGCCAGCCAGAAAGGGTCCAAACAGTCCAGAGAGAAGTCCAAGTAGTCAGCGCGGTCCAGGTAGAGAAGTCCAGTAGAGAGCAGGCAGGGTAGTCAAGTCAAACACCAAGTGTAAACGAAGATAGAATGAAGATTTATTGAGAATGTATGGGCATATATTCAAATTCGCACCGCCGCCTGTAGCTCGCAGGCTGTGGCGAACGGTGCGGACACATGATGCGCGCACAAGCGCTCCCCACCATCTCACGCATCGCAGTGCTGAGTGGCAGGGGAAATAATTAATCATAATTTCGCCTCTCCGCGGATTATCATCGCGAATCTGGGGCACATCCCGGCTTATCTGGTATCATCGGAATCGCCACGCGATTTTCGACCGGGACGTGCTCACCAGAACCCGCTATCATCAAAATAGCGGAAGTTAGTATTTTCCATACTAAATATCATATATCCGCGAAGAGGCGAATAATTACACATATTCAAATGCCCACCTCGGTGTATTTGGTATCGATGAGTTCGTCTCATCATGATACACCGAGGTGGGCTTATCAAATTAACCTACAAGTTAATCAAGCATTATTGCACATTGTGCAGCACTCACAGGTCTACACGCCGTGCCGGGTCTTGCTGAACATCACTGTGTCCAGCAAGCACCCGTCAATCAAAGCCCCATAACATGTCCCATGCATAGGCCGCTCTGCCAGACGGCTAGTCAGCATGCGGTTACTATGCTGGGTCCGCTAGCTTCCCTAGCGAGACCCCAATATTACATACGACAGGCTGCGCCTCTAGCGAGCCTGCCGCCATACCACCAAAAGGTATTGTCATGAGCCTCGCTCCATGACTGGCCGCACCAGTGTCTCAGCACTGGTGTGCCTTCGCTCAGCGTACACATACGCCTTTCATTTGCATGTAGCGTGTTACTCGGCCTCTCAGGGCCGAGCCACCGACGCAGCATGCTGTGTCATGCCAGAGTGAGCATCTGGCATGCACTCATAATATCCCCAGATATACAGGTTTCACATAAACATTATACAAGGGATTTTATTTACAATATGTTGGCCCCCGCCTCGGCTCTACAGGGACAAACCAGTCTTTTATTAGCTTGTCCGAGGCGGGATGCACAACCAAATCACAAAATATTATATATTAAATAAGGCTACTTATCCTAATATACAATAATCAATCATCGGGTTGGGGGCACGAGGTCGCATTCACGAGTTTTTCCAACAACTCGGCGGCCGCGGTAGTGAAAATGCGTCAGTCTCAGCGGACTGACATACACACTCCGCGGTCGTCATAAATTAGAAGACCCCGTGCACCCACCCTTAATAGGTATAAATCTATGTCGCAGGCAATGCTCACAAATCGGTCATATTTTCAATAGTCCAACACAAATCACAAATTGTCTGTAACATCATGCCGTCCGGTACAGGGTATGTAGGCTCAGCTGGGGTAAAGAGTTGTGGGCCAAGAGTGAGGGATGGGATAAAGGAGGAAGAAGAACTAGGAAGTTATTGCTCTGACGTCAGGTGTTAAATTTTGCTTAAGCTCAGTAAAAGATGAGTTGAATGAATCGAAACTTGAAGTCAATATCTGGATCAATAGCCTTTGTATTCATGAATCCGAATGGACTTTGTATTGCCACAAGAAGAATTGATGGGACGCAGTTTTATAAAGGTGTATGACACATCTATTAAGACTATCTATAAAATAAATTCTTTTGCTTATGATTGAGTTCGTTTAACCCGATTAACGCGGCTTATAATATTTCAATTCAAGATGAAGCACTCGCCCGGTTAACTTATTGCAAATTGCTGTGTGGATTTGTGACATTGTTGTTCCGCTTGTCGAGGATTCTCTCATCACCTCCAGGCTACCCGAGTCCGACGTTGATTGCTTTCCCAGAAGTATCATCATCTTTTGATTGCGTGACTGCGATCATCAGAACGGCAGGCTCCTATACATTGTTCGGTCGAAAAGGCTGCAATGTTTTTCAATCACAAATAAATATTTCACGACTGCATGAAATGTGCTTTTGTACACAGTAGCAGTTTTACAAACTTATATTTATGGGATTTCGAATGTATTATTTACATGGAAATTTTCAACAGTAGCACTCTAATAAGTCCGAACAAAGGAGACACACCAGAAAACGTAAACGTAATAGGGCAAATTTTGCAGTGCCGGGTAGACCGAAAGAGTGAAAACACAAAGAACGCTGATAGCCGTGTAGTATGTTTTCTACGGTTTCAATGCATTTAAATGGGCATGCTGGAAAGCGGGTTCCTGCTTTATCTGTGCGTATACCCAATTAATTGCATAGAAACATTCTTTGTGCCGATCGGCACCGGTCGAAATCGGCGTTCTTTGTGTTTTCACACAAAGGTAGGAACCGGGCTGTAAAAGTCGAAGCCGGCAAGAATTTTAGCCGGCGTTACCCCTTAGGTGTCTATGGAATCTACAAAAAGAAAAATCTAATTAAGTGATGATAGATTTTGAGATTCTATTGCAGTCATGCTTGTTTAAAATACGTGAAATATAAAATGTTTTGTTCTCAAATAAATCCCTGCTTTTCGGAAGGGGTAATGATAGACCCAGAGGAAATGGAATTGGTTGTGGATGGATTCTTTCAGAAGATTTGGGACGATGACAATGCTGCTGTGGGTGAAAAAAATGGCTCAAATAGCGACAGACAAATGGAAGATATTCGAAGTGGCCTATGTCTAATATGTCTAACTTATGTTAGACAGACTTCATCTTATGATGAAGAAGAAAAGATTGAGATATATAAAGGAATCAATGTTATTCCTTTCTTACGTTTTTATACCCGGAATTACCTACTGGTAGAAAAAAAAACATTCAGGGTGATTAAATTTTTAAATGCCTTACTTTCCCAGTATAAAACATCGACCACTATGATTTTTTTAATTCATTATGAATACCTTCAAACGATTTGACAGTGAATACAAAACATTTTTTGTCCATGGTCACCTTTATCTTCTCGGGAATTTTTCGATCCAGCTTCTTTTAAGGAACATCTTGTTGAGGTACCTACACGCAGCCTGGTAACCTGACGTAATATGATTGTGTGTTATTACATTGTACGCCTGACTTATTCCTATAGTAGGTAGGTAGATAGACTACATCGTCATTTCATATAAATGTTCAGATTCGACGATTGCTCGCTTCTAAATCAGTTCTTTAGATTCTTTCATACACGATAATAGTAGAAAAATCTGATTCAATACATTTTATAATCGTGGAAGTTGGAATTGAAGTGGTTGGTGACCCAGCGGTTACAACGCCGGCTTTCGTACTGCGGACGTCGTGGTTCGATCCCAGGTGCCGACCATCTTCCTCTTTCACGACACAAGCTTTAAGTAGCTTACTGTGAAAGAGTCAAGAAGTGTATTTGTGTTCACTTTGAGTGAGCACAGATTCATGTTATTTAAAAAAAAAAAATCTATGTAGACTTACATCCATATGTGGTGTCGTTTATTTTTCTTGTATGGGAAATTGTGTTACTGCGATGAATCGTCATCTTTTATATAAAAAAATTGAGAGCTATTTCTCGATGTCATCGCATCACGCCTAAACGGCTGGACCAATTTCGCTAATTCTTTTTTGTCGTGTAGGCTTTTATCAGGAGAGTGTCTTTTTAGAAGAAAAAAACTAAGAAAAATGCATGGAAAATTAGAAAATTAAAGAAAACTCGACGTAGACAACCTTATTAGTACTTTTTACTTATAATTTTTATTCCAATTTTGATATTTTGACAGAAATTGTCAATTGGTGCGATTGACAGAATGCGGATGGAATATACATGGTTTAAAACAAACGCATCGTTCGGAATCACATTGGTCAATTGATAATTAATTCATCACCATACAAATTCGAATTCAATATTCATATTTAGGAACACAGGACAACGTCTGTCGGGAAAGCTAGTTTCAAATAAAAATGTCAAAATTTACAAGCTACGCTTAATGATACGAACGTCGAGCTTATACTGTCTCTTACACGCCTTCATTATTCACTGCGGGAAGTGAAAGAGATAAACGTAGTTAATTCTTTGTACTTGTCTCAAAGAATACTGCGTTTGTAGTATTATGGCCACTAGGAGTACAAAACATAAGACGCAAATTCGTACGAAAGAACATCACTCAGCAATATTAACTCGTTCAAGTTTAAATATTAAAAGATGGCAGCTGAAATTTATATTCTTTAAAAGAGCAGTGTTGATGAAGGTGGTTTAATTAAGCTTCTCCATTTCAAAATAAGCCATAATAAATCGAAAATAGTTAATTGTATTAAGTTACCTATCCGAAAAAAGCTCATTTTGTTCAATAGAATCATTGACGTGAAGTTTTAAATGGGTACATTCCTTGTATTTTATTTATTATTATCAGTACACTTTTTTAATGTTTATATGTTGATTTTAATTATTTTTTTTACATATAAAACTTTTAAATACCAATAAAACGTGATCATGATTGCAGCAGCTGTATCACGTTTATGTTATCAAAAAACCATCCATGTTGTGTTTAGTATAAAAAAATCCTTTCGACAGAATAAAAGAAATACTTCTCACATAGGTGTATGCATAAAAAAAGTAATAAAAAACCCAACATTTTTAACGAGGCATTTCAAGATTTTAAAAACTGAATTTCATTTGGACCACCCGACTGATACAGTGCCATATCGCTAATAGAATCACCGCATTATTTGTAAATATTTTGTGTTCACACATAAAGTTCAAAAAAAAGCTTTTTGACATCCGGGTTTTTTGTTCAATTTTGAAGGGTTCGGTAACCAACCTACCTGAACAAAATGTTATCGTAACAATGTTGGTCCAGCACCTAATTATAATTATTTTTTTAATGACAGATTTTTAAACTACAGTCGAATGCCGATTAAGCGTATGTACGTACGTACCTTAGTTTTTTTTTTTTTCAAATAATAATATCTAAGTAGGTACTTAATTATATTTCAAAAGTTTTGGGGGAAAAAATGCACGATCTGTTTCTATGTCGAATATCGGTTTTTATTACTTGCGGGTCACAAAATTGTGTTTTATAATAACTAGCTTTCCCGACAGACGTTTTCCTGTATTCCTAACTATGAATATTGAATTCGAATTTGTATGGTGATGAATTATCATTTGACCGATGTGATCCCGAACGATGGGTCTGTTTTACACCATGTATATTCCATCCGCATTCTGTCAATCGCACCAATTGACAATTTCTGTCAAAATTTCAAAATTGGAATAAAAATTATAAGGTAAAGAGTACTAATAAGGTTATGTACGCAGAGTTTTCTTTAATTTTCTAACTTTCCATGCATTTTTCTTAATTTTTTTCTTCTACAAGGACATTCTCCTGATAAAAGCCTACACGACAAAAAAAGAATTAGCGAATTCGGTCCGGCCGTTTAGGCGTGATGCGATGACATCGGGAAATAGCTCTCCATTTTTATATATAAGACTAGCTTTCCCGACAGACGTTGTCCTGTAGTCTTTACTATGAATGAATATTGATTTCGGATTTCTAATTTATACAAAAATACGTTTAAAATATAATGTTTGAATTTTAAAATATTATTTCTGACAGCTCGAAAAAAAATCCATATAATTAAAAAAAAATGGTTGTCAGGTAGGTAAACTTTTGTTGTTATCGGACTTTTCATAGATGACGTTTGGCGTCGCAGGAAATCCGTTCCATACTAACTTTAATATTATATTATTTCTTATGCATTTTCAACTTTTTAATATAGTTATTCTGTTACCTGGAACGGAGAAGAATCTTATAAATCAAACATCGGAAGAATCTGTTCTCATATTATAGATTAATATTATTCTAGTTTCTGCTTGCTATATTAGACTTTGTGCTGTTTTTTTTTTCTTGTTTTAAATTCTATGGCATGTATGTTCAGCTGTTCTTCATTTTCTCGAGACATTTTTGGGGGCGTAATTGTGTTTCCAGTACGAAAGTCTGTGTCGTAACCGCCACGCTGCCAACTTTACTATTGTTTTTTCATTTTTTTACTCTGACTGTGCCTGTTTTGTAATCTACATTTTGACCTTCCCCCTAGACAATATAAAATTGGTGTTCGACTACAAACGAAGATTTCGTCAATGCGAAAAAAATGAACTGTACACTAGAAGGTATAATATACAATTATTTAAACCAAACAAAGATACTTATATTAAAAATACAAAATGTGGACGGTTAATTTTCTTCTTGCTCGCAAAACGATATAAAGATTGTTGAACGATTGATGCAAAATATGCATGCAAGTAGCGGATGAATCTTTTGCACGTAATAAAATCGTACAACAATAAGATTTTGTCCAGTTACCTTGGGTCAAAAACGGTTCTTAAAAAAATTGTGAATTACCCATACGTCAAAATCGGAAACTGTAAAGATGTATCAATGTGACGATATCCTACCTTTTTGAACAATCCCTTTGAAGTCTTTATTATTATTATTATTTATCTTTACATATCAAAAATATAAATGTCACATTATTTATTTACGTGTCATTCAAACTGACAGATTCTAACGTGAATTATATTGAAGACTTAAGGAGATGTCAATCCGGGAATATCGCTTCAGCTTTGATATAAATACAAGTATAATAATTCAAAAGCAAATGATATGATTACCTAACATACCAATAACGTGGTCCCTATAAATGGATTTCCATCATGTAATTTTTTTAAGTGCTTATTTTTTTGCCTACCGGGTGAACAAGGTAAAATAAAACCCGGTCGCATTCTTTTTAATACTTAGCGAGATGGTGTAGTAAGTATAAAAAAAGGTTCGATAAAAATAAGGGCTCCGGGCCATGTGTGAGAGAGATGAAACACCATGATTTGAACCTGATAGATAAGGATAAAGGAGAAACATGCGCGCGGAACATAATTATGTATGTAAATTAGTCTGGTGCGCATTTGTTGGGTATAAATGCCTTGTGTGATACTTTTGAAAATATTGGAACTTGTGTTATTGTTAAAAATTTCACTTTAAATTGTAAACAAACTAGAAGAAATACAGTTTTTAAGAGTATTTTTCTTCTTCTTCAGCCTTGTGTTTTTTTCTGAATGAATGCCTCCCACAATTTTATTGTCACCATCTCTCTCGTTTGTGGCTTTCTCATCCAGCCGTATCTAGCAAAAGCCTCGATGTAATTATTCCACCTCATCATTGGCCTATTTTTCATTCTTAACCACTTCAGCTATGTAATGCTTTGAACTATAATAGTGACCCATGTGACTGCTCTGATTCACCCATTTCTCCTTCTGTCTCTAGATCCCCTACATGGCCTTCTCCATGGTTCTCTGTGTGACAATATTATTAAATTGGTTTACAATCTTATTTGTGAGGATCCACGTCTGCCATCCATATGTGCAAGATAACTAGGAGTATGCATTTGCAGTTCTGCATGGATTTTATCGTTTTTCAATATGTACTACAGTTTTTTTAATGTTTCCTTTCTGTGGATCTCTGTTGATCAGAATATGATGAAGATAGATTAATACGAAAATAGGATTTTGTTTCTTACCTGTATGGCTCAACCTTTTTGGTATTTTCATTCGGGGAACTATTGTTAAGATCCACTCACGCATTGACCACCTCCTGTTGAAGCCTTCTTATATTATTATTACTACTTTGAAGTTGTATAAACATATATTATGTACCTGATTGTGTTTTGTTTTTATCGACTACCTTTTGTTTCTTCAACGGTAGATCTTACAGTGACCCGTCCCATGGTAGAGTAAACATACCGAGATCTTAAAAAAGATAAAAGTATTTAATACGCTTTTAAATGTATCAAATTTTATTTGTTTGAGACTTTTTTCTTTATGTATTATGGATTATTTTTTTATGATGAAAGGATAATGTACCGTTGAGTATTTTCGCGTCCATCTTTTTTTATCTCCTTTATCACGATATATTATTATTTAATAGATAAAAACATAAAAATGGAAATGTCGTGTATTTTTGATAAAATTATCAATAGCATAATCCAACATTAGGCACATGGGTTATACAATATAATTTTTATTATATTCCTAGATTTTTAGTCTTTACTTAAATAATATTTAGGTATTATAACACAAAAAGCTTTCTTAATTAGAATATATTTTAGTTTAGGGGATACAATAGACCATTAACGGCCACGTGGATTTTGACGTTTGCGGGGCGGCATGAAAAAATTTAGAGTTGGTATGAGTGTGTTTATCGGGTCACTGATAGAGTGAATCTACAGATGTTACGAGTCAATAATTAGATTATGAGATCTGTGTGAGCCGTAATGATCTGTTTGTACACGAATTTAATAGAATGATCGTTTGTGCGCAGAGATCCACGAATCTGAGCAGAATCATGGAAATTTTTGGAGTAAAATATTTAAGGTGGAAAACTAATAACAATATAAAATTTCTGTATCTTACAAGAAAAAGAATATTATTGTGTTTTATTGCTGAAAAGCATCACAAAACTGACCAAAATGAGCCGGATAACTGATTCGGATTACTATTGATTCGCGCAGTTCGGGTCGCTAAGCAAAGTGATTTTTACCCATCACTATGGCTTATGCATGTGTTGTGTGTGTGTGTGCCGCCATGACCGCCATTGTGCCGCACGGCAAACGTCAGATGACGTCATCCTTTAATGGTCTATAATATGATATATTTTTTACAGGTACTGTTATATTCTAAGAGGTACAAAATCATATTTTTCAACTCGGACAACTCATCTTTGGCTGCACTTTGAAATTCGCACAAATAAATTACAACCAAATCAAGTAGTAAAATAATAATACAAATCTGTTTTAAAGCCATTTGAATCTTATGTAGGTAATTTTTTCTACACATACCCGTTTTTTCTTTAAATAATCTAGTATCACCAAAAGCAACAATTTCACTTACACTTATTTCTGGTACAGAACGATGAACTGAAGAGATCATATAGATAAGATGAGAGATTACCGCGTGGGTAAGAAGACAGTTGAAGTGGAATAACATTATTTGGTAGTTGCAATGAAAGGAGAAGAAAGAAGACTAGCTTCAACTAAAACATAACTGGTCACAGTAAAAATTTTGATGTATAAAAACTAGCTACTTTTGAAAAAATGTTCTTACTAAATTAAGTAATTATGAGTTGCTTATTCGACGAGAAAATATCTTCAAAGAGAATTTCAAATAACCTATTCTTAACCTAAAAAACTTCAAAAGATCGAGGTTCATTTGATAACCTTTAACTATTGAAATATTTTATTAGGTTGGGTTCCGAAAATAGATAGAACCGCGTATGTTGAGTGAAGCTCATTTCCCATCACAAATCACCGTAACAAAAATTATCTCAGACTAGAGATTTCACTATGTTATTCCCAGAATATTTAAGTTATGTATGTACTTAAAAATTACGACCGAATATAATACACAAGTGGTCATAACTTAAAACATGGTAATAGATGTTTCAAAATGTTGGTGTTTTATGTATTGTTTGACGAACCATAGGCAATAAGTCATCAGTGAATTAAATTTATGTTTTCCGACAGTTTTTTTTAATAATATTATTTTTGTCACTTTGTTTTTTTTTTGTAAATGATGATTATCATGGTTGTCATTAAAAAGCTCACATAAATTCATTGGGCCTAGATTTTATGCGCGAAAAATGATAAAACATTATAATCTTGTAGCTTCAATTCAAGGATAGCCCTATACCTTAATAACAGTATATTTCAAAAAATGTGATTTCGAAAATGAGTTTCAAGGGTAGTTTATCTCTTATATTAAAATAGAGCCCTATATAATGTGTGGTAATTGCGTCACGCGTGAATGATTGAAAAGGTAGCTTACTAAAGAAAAAAAATAAGAAATATGAGCGGAACTTTATTAAATTTAAGAAACTGTTAGTTGTATCTATAGATAGTTAATGCGATTAACAGAATGCGGATGGTAATCATATGGCTTAAAACAGATGCATCGGTCGGAATTACATAGGTTAAAAGGTGATTTTTTATTTATTTACTAGAAATCACATTACAATCATCCGTGCTTACATAAGTTATACTAATTAACATTACAAAAAATAAATAACAGGAAAACGCTACCTCACTAGGTGTAAACCTGTATCGAGGATAGCTAATGCGATACAATATACAATAGAAAAAATAATCAATAACAATAATACAATAAGTAAATTAGAAATATAGCAAGTCAAGTTATAAAAAAAAATAGAAATAGTCAAGAATATTAAATATATTGAAACCATAAGAAAAGAAGTATTCAAGATGTAAACGACAACAATAAAATAAGTAAATTAGAAATATAGCAAGACAAATAACAAAACAATAAAAATAGAAATAGTCAAGAATATCAAATAGATTGAACCATAAGAAAAGAAATATTCAAGATGTAAACGACAACAGTAAAATAAGTAAATTAGAAATATAGCAAGACAAATAACAAAACAATAAAAATAGAAATAGTCAAGAATATCAAATAGATTAAAACCATAAGAAAAGAAGTATTCAAGATGTAAACGACAACAATAAAACAAGTAAATTAGAAATATAGCAAGATAAATAACAATTTATTGATCATCATACAATTTCTAATTCAATATTCATAGTTAGGACCACAGGACAACGTCTGCCGGGAAAGCTAGTAATGGAAAAAACGAAGAAAAATGTAATATTATAACTTTTGTTTAAAAACATAGTTACCTGTGCTCAAAGACTCTTCTGGATGATAACGATGTGTATGCAAATGAAGTGATACATTACAGGGAAAAGTATTATGATAGAGCTGCTATGAAGCCATTAGGTTTCCCATACTTTGTTTGAAGATGGTCAATGTATAGAATTATTTTATGCACGCGTTGATAAGCTTGTTTTCAATAGTTTGTGAACAATTTCGCGGATTTTTATGCTTGAAATATCTAGCAATAAAATATTATGCGCTATCCTAGAACAATGACTTATTTAATGATTAATCGACTTAACCACTCTGTAACGAGAGATTTTTCACAAAGCATGCTACGTTTATCAAAACAACGTCCCGGTGGTATAAACATGAAATAGGATCAAGCTTGCTAAACAAAACTTTACGAAAATTGGAGACACGATTTTAAAAGTAGGTATAACAAACTCACCAAAAGGCTTAATTAGATTATAATGCGACGACGACTATTTTTCCGCCTGATCAAATTTTACATTGCTTATCGGGTTTGCGATCAGCGAGCATGTTTAATCAAACCTTAAATATACCACATCTACACAAGCGAGTATTTTAAAACCCTAAGACAGTTAGCAGTGCATAAAAATATGTTCGTTTTAACGTAAATGTTTTGAGATCCTAAACAATCATAGATCAAACTATATGTAGATAATTTTGAAAAACTAGTTTGATGATGAAACTGTAGGGTGCATTTAAACCAAACGAACAGACACAACTAATAATTAGTGGGCGATGACAGTTCTTTATCGTTGTTATCTATTTCCTAGGTGCCCATATCAACGATCAAGAAAATATATACCTACCTACTCTTTTCCAGCTATATGTTCATTTGGTGTAATAAACTCACCTTAATTTGATGCTAGCAATAACAAATTTATTTCTTTGTTTCATGGTTAAGTTTTCAATTTGACTACTACGGATATGAGTGTTTTCTACTACCTACTGTTTTAAAGGGTGCTTTAACGTGATCACTCTTGATTTAATCAGGCAAAGCTCTGAAATTCCCATTATGCAAATCTTCATGAGCCGGAATCGAATCCTTATCTACGTCAGCTGACCCATGCAAAGACACTATTTCATTATCTTCTTTATACTGTTGATATAGATCCGAGGATCTGTTCTTTTCACAAAGAAGTTTCCTGGGACGCCGATCTCCAACTATCCTTCCATCTTTTTGGAGGTCTCCCGGGTCGGCGGCTGCCTGAGGGGATGTTGTTCGCCACCATGTTGGGAATTCCATTGTCTATAGTTATATATTATAGGTAGGTAGGTAGGTATCATTATCCAATGCAATATTGGGACATCTTTTGAAAGTAGTTATAGTAAGTTGCAGTGAATAATCCGGCGTGAGCGGGTGGTATGCTAGTGGCTATTGTAAGGCCGAACCTATCTAATAATTACATCAGACACTGTCTTATGTTGCGGAAGATTGATGGACACATTAGACATATTAACCGACTATTAACGAAGATATAACGCGATACTTGATTGAGATATATTACGGTCAGTTCTTGTGTGTGAAGTATCGGCGGGGGAGGCACTTTGCCACTTCGGTTGATAAACAATTAGATCCCGGCTAGCGCTCTACCCCTGACAATTTGACGCCCAACTTTATTCTAGATTCTTACAAAGTATATTATTATATTGGAACTTTCTTATAATATCTATTTATTAACACGCGAAGGAAAAATTGTGTGCCCATTTTTACGAAAATTGCGTGGACGGAGGAGCATGGAATTTCGCTCACTTTTAGTTTTTGTAAAGAGAGATGGAGTGGCGAATGCTAATATTTTTTATTTAAATTACGCATAAAAATAGATAAAATTAATAAAAAAAAAAAAATAATAATAAAATACAAGCACTAATGTTATGTTTATAATACTCACACACACACAGACTACTTATAAAAATCAACTCCATAGAAACAAATGTAAAAATGAAAAGTGCCGCATGATGGGCGCAGAAAGCTTTTTGAAGGCGGTATATTTAAATGGAAGGAGAAGCTTCTTTTTCAAAATTAAATTTTTCTGTGTGGTCAAATTGAGAATAGATTAATATAGTTTGTCTTTAATAATAATAGAAAAAACTTTCTACATACCTATCGACATTTCGAACTTACATAAATAAGAACGTTCCAATTTTAGTAAGTGCACATTGGTATTCTTTAAAAATTGAGAACGTTCCTAATTAGACTAATATTCAAGTTAGTTCATTTTAATTCATGAGAACTTAATTCTTGAATTTTGGAACGTACTTATTTTAGTTCGAACCAAAACCAGAATAGGGGGTATTGGAACCTTAATAATGTTGAATCTTACAATTAAAATTAGTTTTGGTCGAATTTCGAGCACTGATCGACCACTAGTATAAATAAATGCTTCTTTATTCTTAAAACCACTGATATCTTAGGGGGCGTTCAAGTATTACGTAACGCAATTTGGGGGGAGGGGGGGTCTTGCAAAACGTTACTGTGCGTTACGAGGGCGGGAGGGGGGGGTTTGAACAACTCGTTACGTAACGGTATTTTTTTTCTTAAATAAAAAAAATTGGGAAATAAATCTTCCAAGTTGGGCAATCCTTTTCGTTTATGTTTTACGGGGAATCCCTCGATTGTACTGTACGTCATTTTTGTTTTTTTTTTCTCCGAAGTTGGGCACCCTTTTCGTTTATGTTTTACGGGAAGTCCCTCGATTGTACTGTACATCATTTTTTTTCTCCGAAGTTAGCAAAGGAACCCTTTTCGACAATGTTTTACGGGAAGTCCCTCGATTGTACCGTACGTCATTTTTATTTTGTTCTCCGATGTTAAAGCTTTTGGTGTAAACACGTAGAATGCCGAATCCGACCCGCGCCGACCGGCGCAAAGAATGTTTCTATGCAGTTGAATGGGGATACGCACAGCAAAAGCAGAAACCTGCTTTCCGACATGCCCATTTAAATGCATTGAAACCATAGACAACATTCTTTGCGCCGGTCGGAATCGGCTTTCTATGTGTTTTCACCCTAAGCGTAAGAATTTTTCGCTCTGTGAAAAAAGGAACCTTTTTCGTTTAAGTCTTACGGGGAGTCCCTCGACTGCATTGTATGTAATTTTTATTTCGCCCTCCCAAGTTAGCAAATCTTTTATTTTTTACGGGGAATCCCTCGACTGTATTATACTTACGTCATTTTTATTTTATTTTCGTTGTCAGCATTCGTTAGTGGTCAAAAGGGGGATTTACACCATCAACTGGACTTGCCAACGCAGCTATGCCAAAATTTGGAAAACAGCAAAAGAAAAAATAAAGATAAATTTATGGAACATATAAATAGTATTTTTTTTTCTCCGAAGTTAGCAAAGGAACCCTTTGAAACCCTTTTATTTTTTTACGAGAGTTCAGTAAAAAAATTGTCTCTTGGGTGTTACGTAACATTTAGGGGGGGGGGGGGGGTACAGAAAAACGTTACTGCGCGTTACATGGGGGGGAGGGGGGGTCAAAAATCTTCAAAAATTGCGTTACGTAATACTTGAACGCCCCCTTATCCATATATCTTTGCATTGCTAAACCGAAAGCAATGAATCATAAGCTAGATGAGATTTTATGAACTTTTTAATATTGTTAGGTACATGTTGAGTGATTCTTTGGGTTAAAAAGTGGCTTTAGTGTTAGTGTCTACGTGTAACCTGGCTGG
Organism: Mystacides longicornis; assembly: GCA_963576905.1. Taxonomy (NCBI): domain Eukaryota; kingdom Metazoa; phylum Arthropoda; class Insecta; order Trichoptera; family Leptoceridae; genus Mystacides; species Mystacides longicornis. Next base: position 17,820,797 of record OY756427.1, on the reverse strand, counting down.
GCCATATTTTGAGGAAGCCTACAGAAGACTGAATCCGTCTTAGCCTCAACTACCAGCCTGAAGGCAACAAAAACGCGTTAGATCCATTCAAACTATAACAAATTTACATTAGGTGGATCTTAGGGGAGCAAGTGTCGACTGGGGTGAAGCAGTTAGGTTTGCAAGGAACAGAGCCGAGGAGTTATGGAGCTCATATGCTTCACCAAGGGAGCGGCCATGGACGAAGAAGAAAATACTATAATATTTGGCACCTCATATTTGGATCATATGAAATTTTATGATCGACCGATTTGAACCATTTTTTTGCATCTTTTTGCTAATTTGTCTCATTGAAGAAACAAAGGTCTTTTTACTAAAAACTTTGATTGTTTTCTATCATTTCAAATTCACTTAAAAACAGATCACAATCATAGTCCACGATGTTTAATATTATGTTCTGAGTAAAAGATAAAACATATAATAGATATTGATTTTTACTGTTGATATGCTAGAAAAAAGATTTTTCCAGGTGCACTCCATCCTAAAAAAAAGTAAAAAATACCTAATTACATCATCAATTTTACTATTTAACTAAATATTCGATAAATAAAACAACACTTTTTTACGCTGATAACTGACTACATTTAAAAAAAAATGTTTTGATGTTTATACAGTACCTATACACAACACGATTATTTTTTTAATATCAGATTAACCACACATTGAAGTAACACCTTACATTTCGACCTCCTGCAGACCAATAATACATAACTTTACCTTTCAAATTAAGTTCATCGATGCGTTATGTTTGAAGATTGATCTCTTTCGCGACTTCATCCAACATATTTTGAAGACTTCGTTCGAATTCTTATGATGGACATTTATCATTCGTAATCTAAAATTAATCTTTTTTTATTTGAAGAACTCGTTTTCGGTTCGATTGTCTAGGAACAATCGTCAATGGTTGGATTACTCGTTGAAAATGACATAATTATTGTGAGAAATTTGCATGGAACTGTCTATCTGGTTCTTTTAGAGTAGTGTTCATTACACGTTGACCTTTGGATTAAGTCAAAATATGCATTAGTATAATTATATAGCTCAAGTAATGGTACTCGCATATACAGACCGTTTCGTGCATCGTATGATAGACTTGATTTTTATGGGAGAAATCGAATCATCATAACTATGACTCAACCATAAGAAAGCAAAACTAATTCTCCACTGTATTATTCTTCAAACTTCTTATTTATTAATAACATATTCGTCTGGGCACTGGTCAGGTGCCAAAAAGAATTGGACACACACGCATAAAACAGATTTCATTTTAACGAATGTGTAACAACTAATGACTCGACTGAATATGTAACAATTCTTTACTGATGTTCGCTTTTTAGTGGAACAAACTCCTAATCATGAAAATTCTCAACATGTTCAACATGTCGAAAAATCTCGTGTATACAACAAGTAGAAATATAATAATAAATAAAATATAGGGATAAAAGTTGGAAATTATTGAGAACAAGAGAGCTACGAAATTTAAAGATTGCGACTTCTGTCATGTATTTGGCGCCAGGATATGACTATATCCATTTTTGTAAATATCTCATCTTAATTGTCTATTGGCTTTGTTGGTGCACAACGTTCTTATTATGTCTAGATTCTTGTGACCTTTTTGCAGGACTAGATCTTAACGAAACACCTCAATGAATTATTTAAACAATCTTCTGATCCGCTGTTATTGGCAATATATTTTTTTATAAAATTAACGAATTGAACTTGCATTCTCGGTGGAATCATTTAAATAAAGTAATTTAAATTAAACAATTAATTTGTTATTCCACTAGTTTAGCAGGCACAGGTCCTGTTTGGTCACAGGTGACTAAGCGAAACTCCGTCTTGGTCACAGGTGACTAAAAAATTATTTTCTATTATGGCGTGTAGCGAATTGTGGATACACTGTATAGAATACATCAACAATAATAATTATAAAATAACTATTATTTCAGTGTGAAGTTCCCATAATATTTACGTCTCATAGGAAAGTATCGTAATAATTTGGTCCAATTAAAACGCCAATCCTCAGTTAGTTCTGTACAGTTAGGTAAATCATCGTATCGCAGTTGGCTCGGAAGTCTGTAATTATCACAGTTCTCCTATGGGGGTTATGGGTTTTACAAAAAATAGACTACATTACAAACTATTCCTACACATTTCTGTCTTATAAACGTGTGAAATTAGAGGGTTTTTTTTACTTTTTATATAGGCAATTCCCTAGCTGTTATATTTTAACCCTTAGTAACTGATTAATGTTTCTTCTTCTAAAAATCACAATTTTCGTTTAAAAAAATATGGGTCGATTTAATAGCCGATACTGTCCGAACCAACAACCTCCTTCGTATCAGCGGGACGGAGATTCTAAGAAATATATCTGAAAAAATTTCTGTGTGAGGAGTCTAAAATGGGTTGATCGGAAGAACCTGCGATGTCGAGGGTTGATAAGTCAGAGATTATGGTTTTGGAACGACCATATGCTAAGAATGGAGGCTAAAAAGCCGCAATAATTCTGAGGAATAAGAAACAGATTTGCAGGACGACTGGCAGTCAAGAAGATAATTCAGCAGAAACAATAGGCCAGCTAGCCTAATCAAAGAGGAAAAAGTACAATATAAAAATAAAATATAAAAATTCAGTACAAGGTATTTTCCCAAATATATTGGTGGTTTTAGCGTTCTATATCTTCGGGAAAGTTTGTGCCCTTACCTTTCTACTACTAAAAAATATACATGATTTTTTTTAATCCATAAAAGGTTGAATGAAAAATACTTCATATAGTAATTAAAATTGAAAAGAATGCCACAAATAATAAGAATTCCAAAGAATCAAACCTAGAGAATGGAAGGTGTCAACGACAATCAATCGATAAAAAACGACATAAAATTTATCGAGTGTATTTCAAGTTTTTTACTCCACTCTCGATGCGGATATTAACTCTTTTGTAAGCTGCTCTCTGCTGGAATTTACAATCTCGCATCCATGCAATAAGTCTCCTCACACGTCGTGCAAGTTATTCCCTCTTTGAAAAGGCTAAGCTCCCAGAATGTGAATAGGAATATTTTTAAACAAATAGTTTCTGAGACTTTCTACGTACCTACGGCGTTGAATTGTATTAAGGGTTATTTAGACATACACTAAAAACGACTCCCTCAATCTACCAGTACGAGCGGACGAGTGACGATGCCCCTTAACGGCCCATTAGGAGGCGAAACGTTAAGCAAAATATCGGCTACAAAGCCTGAATACAATTCTATACTAAAACTCTTCAAATTTTTTGTGAGAAAAATCTATTTTAACGTACTTATTCATGGTTAAAACTGTATGATTTAATGTGTAGTTATTGAGTCACTTAAACGTAGGTTTTTTTGTTTAATGTGTAGTTATTGAGTCACTTAAACGTAGGTTTTTTTGCTTAATGTGTAGTTATTGAGTCACTTAAACGTAGGTTTTTTTGTTTAATGTGTAGTTATTGAGTCACTTAAACGTAGGTTTTTTTGTTTAATGTGTAGTTATTGAGTCACTTAAACGTAGGTTTTTTTGTTTAATGTGTAGTTATTGAGTCACTTAAACGTAGGTTTTTTTGTTTAATGTGTAGTTATTGAGTCACTTAAACGTAGGTTTTTTTGTTTAATGTGTAGTTATTGAGTCACTTAAACGTATGTTTTTTTGTTTAATGTGTAGTTATTGAGTCACTTAAACGTAGGTTTTTTTGTTTAATGTGTAGTTATTTAGTCACTTAAACGTAGGTTTTTTTGTTTAATGTGTAGTTATTGAGTCACTTAAACGTAGGTTTTTTTGTTTAATGTGTAGTTATTGAGTCACTTAAACGTAGGTTTTTTTGTTTAATGTGTAGTTATTGAGTCACTTAAACGTAGGTTTTTTTGTTTAATGTGTAGTTATTGAGTCACTTAAACGTAGGTTTTTTGTTTAATGTGTAGTTATTGAGTCACTTAAACGTAGGTTTTTTGTTTAATGTGTACCTAGTTATTGAGTCACTTAATAAACTTAGGTTTATAATTGTATCATAATATCGTCTTCAGCATGCGGCGTCAAATTCACATTTCGAAAGCACATGTTCGATCTTGAGGTTCTGTGGTTTATCATTGCATGGCAATCATGTCCTGATTTTACCATCACATCCATCATTTCCATCACTTCACAACTTAGGTATGTTCATTCTTCTTTATATTGTAATGCTTTAAGCTGGTTGAACGCCTCTCAGTATATCGCTAGTCTATTCAAAGTTTAAGTATTTTTAAAGTGAAACAAACCACGATTGTTTTAAGTAAAAACACTGGAATCCCACTCAATAGTTCCATAGTGTGACATTCTTCAGCGGAGGTATGATATTTATTGTTTTATAATGGACGGATAACACTATAAAAATATCTCGCGTACTCCTGTCTACGTATGGAGTTTAATCCGATTAGATTTATATTAAACGGGTGTTTGCTCTTAATTTTTTTAGTATATCTTGCATTACCTCTGTCTAGGTATAAAAAATCTTTTTTCTAAATATTTAATGCAATCTGGATTGCTCTTAAGACTGACTTAAGATGAAGACCATAAGAAGAGATATGGATTAAATAGACTATTGTTTTTTCTTCTTCTTTCCGGTAACTCCTAGAATTGGTTTGTGTCAAGCTCCACTCCCCTCTGTCACTGGCCAGCCTCTTCAGTCTTTGAAAAGTGCCACAGCCCATGTCCCCGACCGATCATCTGGTCTGTGAAGTTATCTCAGGTGGTTATTGCCCTCATTATTCCTTCGACTACCATTTACAGCAGACCTTAGCTTATCCGTTTAGAGCTTGTTGGGCAAATGTTTTAAGGATTTGCCTTGGTTCCTTGGCTTTACTCAGTACGTCGTACTAGATCTTACCAATTAATCTCTAGAATGCTACAGACTGTAGCGTTACATTTCGAAAATTGTAAGATTCCCGGAATCACTCTAACAAGTGGTCCATGTTTCGCTACCAGAGAGCATGATACTCCAAACAAGAATCATGATAAAACCCTTCCGTTGTTTTCTAGAAGTAAATAAATAAGGATTACATTGGAATAAATAATTCATCACGACGCAGTTTTTGTCATTCGCTACGACATCATCTTGAGTGACGTTGGCAAGAAACTCATCTAAAGTCAGAGGACGTAACTCGTTCTTCTTATTGATGAAAAAAAAAACATGGAATAAAAATGATAATTCGATGTATTAACACGAACATTTAGACTTAACAACATCGGCCATTTGTCACTTTTTGATGTTTTTGTTGCATTTTTCTGAAATCCTTTTGTACATATCACAGGGTTCACAATCATCGATGAATAATAATTGTGTATTGATAATTTAAACGCAATCAATTATTGAAGTACTGTTATCGTTTTGTAGTTGCCATGACCTCCTCCCGCAATTCCAAAACTGCTTCGAAAGAAAAGAGCTTGGTATGAAAAAATCTTCATTTTCTTCGTGATGCTGTTGGGAGAAAGAACAGTGCTCCTCTGGACCGATATAATTCGTCAACCTTAAGCCCATCACATGTCATTGTCGTGCCTCTTCTCTATAATGGAAGAATTGTTTAGCAAAAATAATATTAACAAAATATCGATATTTTAGTTCAGAGATTTCCTGTAATGAAAATAGTGTTCCAGTTCCAGTACTATGCTAAAATGACATCCGTTTAGTTGTTAATTAAATTATTTTTTTGTCGAATAGTTAGCAATAATAGTTATTCTTCCATCCTAGTATCGCAGTATGTAATGGGAATATTATGTATCATTGATTACTCGGCCAGTAACTCGACTTCCTTATAAGAAATTCTCATTTTATTGTATATCTAATAGGTGATAAATCACCGCTTGTAGGAATTGTGACAGATATGCATTTTTTTACTAGAGGGGTTTTAACACTCAGCCTAGTTCAAAGCTTCAACTCTATGATGATAAAGGTATTATATTTCAAGAGATTTGAGAAAAACGGACAGACTTTCTTCCTCGTGTGTAAAGCGAATCCTCCAGTTCTTCGGTCAAATTGCCAGATTCGATGAAGATAGCTTAGAAAAATTGGTAGTCCTTGGTGCTGATGAAGGATCTAGAGGCAGATGAAGATCACTAGATGTACTAGATGTATAGATTAAATAAGGGCTGCTAGCTGAGGATACAACAGTTACTGGAGCAGAGCGTATGGAGATATAGGATAAGCATACATGTGTGTTATTTGTATTTGTATTTGTATATTTTCGTCCTTAGGCCCTAGGGCAGGCACTTGGACACGTCAAGATTTACAATAATTTATAACAAATTCAATAAGGCACAACACTGCACAATCAGAAACAATAGAACACATCAACAATACAATAATATAGTGCAGAAAAAGAATATTCAAAGTTCAATGCAAACAGGGTGTAAAGGGCTCTGTTTGCATTTCGTCTTGCTTATGATTACAATGTGCCACTCAACATTTCGTCAACTGTATAAAATTCTTTAGCCACAAGATACTGTTTCACCCCTCTCCTAAACTCACAAAGTTCCAAGTGCCTCAGATAGTCAGGCAACACATTGAATAATCGTACACTTAAACATATGAAACTCTTTGAGACCTTACTGAGTCTATGAGCCACGGGTCGAATGTCGGTCCTGGACCGAGTGTTGTAATCATGATATTCCGCATTTTGAGGGGTATTTGCCATGTTGGACCTTGCATAGAGTAAGCATTCATGCATCATGGTGCTAGGCATAGTAAGGATCCCTAGCTCCCTGAATACATTACGGCAGGTATCTCTTGGCCTCATGCCAAGTAGCGATCTGATAGCCCTTTTCTGCAAAGTAAAAATTCTTTTGGAATCGGCACCCATGCCCCAGAACAACACGCCGTAGGTCATTAGACTGTGGAAGTATGCGAAATAAATTGTTTTTGCCGCATCGAAACCACAGGTCTCTTTTATTTTTCTGATGGCATAAATTGCTGAGTTCAATTTCTTACATAATCCTTCAATGTGCGGAGACCACTGGAGTCGCCTATCAATCGTCACACCTAGAAACTTACACCGATCTACTATCTCAAGGCCTCTCTCAGAGAGAGCAGCAACCACCGGATCGGGTTCTAAACTATGTCTCAGAGAGAAGTGAACAGCATTTGTTTTAGTCACATTTAAGACTAGATTATTGTCACCGAACCACCCCTCCACGTCATTCAAAGTTTTAATTATAGGTATTTTTTACTGTTTCATCCTTACTTTCACTATCTTTAATTATAAGAGAAGTATCATCTGCAAACACAACAATATGGTTACATTCAGGAATACAATTTGCAAGATCATTTATGTAAACCAAGAACAATAAAGGACCCAAGATAGATCCCTGGGGAACTCCATAACCCATCATTCCTAAATGTGATCTTTCATTATTTACTTCAACCATTTGTTGTCTGCAATCTAGGTAAGACCTAAAAAAATTTCCCTCTGTGTTTCTTATTCCATAGTGTTCCAACTTTTTTAGTAGTATTTTATGATCTACACAGTCAAAAGCTTTTGACAGATCGCAAAAAATTCCATATGAATCCCATTTTTTATCCATTGATTCTAGGATTGCTTTGGTAAGTGAAGCTATACCGGCAGATGTATCTTTACCCTTCTGAAATCCAAATTGTTGTGGATGAAGTATACCATGACTGATCAGATAGTGGGTGAGCTGTTCAGCAACAATTTTTTCCAATAACTTACTAATAACCGGCAATATTGATATTGGTCTGTAATTATTTAAGTCATTCTTATTACCCTTCTTATATATTGGAATTATCTTGGCCAATTTTAGTTTGTCAGGAAAGATTCCCTGCTTAAGACATTTATTAAATATGATTGTCAAGAAAGGAGCAAGCCTATTTATGATTAATTTGAGCAATTTAGTTGACATGTACCATAGGTCATCAGAGTTTTTACTTTTCAAGTTCTTACAAATTGTTTTTATTTCATTCATTGACACATTTTTAAATTTAAATGTTGAAGTTACGGTATTTGAAGAGTCAAGGTGCTTCATAGAGCTTTCTAAAGAAGATGAAAGATTCTGAGTAACATAAGGTGCAACATTCATGAAATAATTATTAAAGCAATTAGCTAGTTCTAGGTTTGTTATATTTAAGTCATCTATGTTCAAATCAATATATTCACTTTCCTTTTGGGATCTTCCTGTTTCTAATTTAATGATATCCCATGTTGTTTTTATAGGATTTTTAGATGTCATAATTTTATCATTCAGGAATTTTTTCTTAGCTTCAACACAGACCTTTTTAAATATTGCGCTATATCTACTTACAAACATTTTTAACTCATCAGAATTGTCATTTTTTCGGACTTTGTAAAGTTTAAACAATCTATTTCTGGATATTCTAATACCTTGAGTTGCCCAGCAATCAAATGATTTTTTCTTTTTAATCTTTACCTTCTTGGTTGGAATATAGTGGTCTAGTTGCAGCAAGAAATCTTTAAAAAATCTATCAAATATTACATTAGGGTCATTATTATCATCAGCATATGAAACATCATCAAAGGTTACTGAATTCAAAAAATGTTCCAACTGTTCAGATTTAAAACATCTTTTGTTGATAAATTTATCATCTTGAATAAGGGAATGAGAGAGTGATTCTACATTCAATTTTACTAGTTGTGCACTGTGATCAGATCTTACAAAATCTGTCAGTTGAGAATCTTGCACATCTAAGTCCGTAAAAATATTGTCGATGCATGTGGCCGTCGAGCTTGTTACTCTAGTGGCTTGATAAATGCACCTTTTTAACATAAAACTATCCATTAAATCTAAGAGTCCATCTCTATCATTTGAGTGAACATTAAAGTCAATATTAAAGTCACCACAGACAACTATGTATTTGTTACTTTTTTTTGAAATTCTATTTAGGACATTTTCAAGAACATTCAGAAAATTGTTAAAGCAACCACTGGGTGATCTATATACTGCTATTACAATAATATTATTTACTTCGACACAACTTAGTTCACAATCCTTTTCCACAGATAAATTTACAATATCACATCTATTTTTGCTCTTAAATTTGCTTTCAACTAATATTATCGTTCCTCCCCTTATAGCATTTTTTCGACAAAAATGACTTGCAACATTAAAATTGGGGATAGTAAAGTTCATAATTTCCTGTTCATTTAGCCATGACTCACTAAAGCACAAAATATTTAATTTACTCAACAATGGGTATGTATAGAGTTCATGTTGTTTATTATGCAATCCTTGGGCATTCTGGTGACCAATAAATAGTGTTGTCTTGCAGTTATCGCTGTCGAGCTGCAGTCCTGTGTCTTCTAGCTGTGATTGAGTCCCGGACGGCGGAAAGAGTGCCAGGTTACGACCCTCAGTAATGGGGAAAAACGACTATGATGACTTGAACATTGTTATGGATTCGGGCGTAAATAAGGACAAATTCGTTAAGTACTTAAAAGGATATTCGTTTTCTCGGATACGGTCTGCCTTTCAGTCAATCTTTGAGCTATGAGAATGATCACAGACCTGCCTTTTTATGTAGGTACATTCTCTATTCTATTTATTATACTAGCTTTCCCGGCTGACTTTGTCCTGTAGTCCTTTATATGAATATTGATTTCGAATTTGTCATTTATACCTACAATTTAAAATAACATTTAAATGTTAAAATTATGTTTTAATTTTAAAATAATAGGTTTCTGAATGCTTGATAGAAATTCTAAATCTGCGTACCAATGTTTTGAAACTCAATGGTTGTCAGGTAAATAAAAATTGCGTTTCTATAGAATTTTTCACAGATGGGGTTGTTGTTTTGAAATTTCCATACTTACTTTAATATTATATTTTATACTATTTTCTATCTTTTTTCGATTTTTTATTAGTTGTTCTGTTATCCGGAGCGGAGAAGAATCCTTAGATTTGTTTAAGAATCTTTAGATATTTTTATCGTCTGCATTTCAGTCAACCGCTGAGCTATGAGAATGATCATCATAGGCCTGCCTTTTTATGTACATTCTTTTCTCTATTTCTTATTTAGTTGATTTTAATTTTTTATGATTTTATTTATCTTTATCTTGGTGTTTTCTTTATCGGGCTGTGATTTGTTCTCTCGTCTTGAAGATTCTTCCCTACCTATTATGTTTAACCCTTTGTATGTTTTGTAAAAGTATGTAACGTTGCTTTCGCGTGGAATTCATTAAAATCAAACTAAGCAAATGTTTATTTTGAATAGATATTGGATAGCTATACATATTATTTCAAAACCTGAAAGCTAAAAGCCGCCATTTTTTTTTCAAAATGTAAATATTTAGGTAGGTAAATAAGGATCTCAGGGAACTTGTCTTGGAAAAGAGCAAAGATACTCTTCTTGGAAATTTATATGAAAGTCGTGTATTTGAATTGAGTCGGCGATTTCCAGTTTCAATAGTTGACAGAACGTTGCTGTCTAAATAAAAATATGCTCGTCTCAATTTGCTTCCTTATATAAAATACTCTATTTGTCTTATAAAACACCTTATAAGGAGGCGAAGTTTCGTATTATTATTTATGAGCTTCAATGCAACGTCTAACTGTTCAGGCCATCACTGAAGCAGTGATACGAAAAAAACATTAGCAGCTACATCTTCAAAGGCGAGAGTATGGTAAAGAAATTCACTGTTATATTTTCCATAAGAAAACCGGTGCCGTGTTGAGCTGAAATCATGTAAACCTTACATATGACTACATCAATAAATTATAATATAAACATATCTATACATGACAAATTTCACTTCCTAGAAGTATTCAGTTATTCTAGGGGTACTGATTTATCACAAAACAGAAATGAGGCATTACAGGTTTAATACTTAAATACTTAAGCTCCGGCATCCTTACTTTGAGATACTCAATTCTCATAGACTCGAGAAGATGAAAGCCATATTATAAGTATATTTCAGTAGAACAAATCGATTTCGATAACAACACTAAGGCCTTGTCTTAGTTGGTCGCATGATCGCACGATCGTGCGATTGCGATGATCGCATAAACAAATTTGTGATCGCACGATTAAAAATTGTCTGTCCTAACTGCCAACGCATGATCGCGCATCCACTTTCTTTGACAACGCAAACAAATAAATATGAATGTTAGTAAGTAAGAACTTTTGGAAAGTAGGTGTCGTATTAATTATTATCGATATAACAGAGCAATACAAGCGACGCGCGATCATTTCAAACAAGGCACCCATCGGACGATCGAATTTACGTCTGTCCATCTGCCCAGTTAGGACACGTTCATACAATGTTATATGTTTGAACAGGGCGTCCGCGTTCATGCGACCAGCTAGGACAGGCCGTGAATAATTTATTTTGTGACACCGAACACTCAGGACCCCTATTCTGTAGCAAGTGTAGGGTAGTCACTTAGAAAAAGTGACTATTAGACGATACATTTTGTATGGAAAACGTCTATACGTATCGAATGCGAGAATAGCATATAGACGTTTTTCATACAAAATGTATCGCCTAATAGTCACTTTTTTTCAAGTGACTACCCTACACTTGCTACAGAATAGGGGTCCAGGTTTCATGAATAATTATCTTTAAAATTAATAATTGTACTTAAATACCAAGACACACCTGACACAGTGACAGCGATTAATAATAGTATACGGGTAGCCGAGCATTGGGGTTCGAGAATTTGATAATAACCGGCTACGGAACGTAAATAACGCCAAAGTAATAGTATTCCTTCAACGTTGTTTTGTCATAAGAGACAAAATATTAGTATTACTACATAATAAAGATTTCTTAAACTGTTTAAATCTTTTCATTTGAGTTGATTAATTGGTTCGGTGAATCGTGAATTGATTTCTTCAGCTCCTGAGCGCATTTTTTATTATAATTTCTTTTATAATATTAATATAGAATGAAATAATACCCGTATTTGTTCTACATTGTTGAAGTGTCTATTATATTCTGCCAGCGGTGAAGCGGAAAGGTGTGAAAATGAACATTTTATTAGGAATGAAAATTAACAGTTGTTTTATTATGATAAAAATCGCAATAACAAATACATACGCTCGAGCGGTAAATATATCGCGGAGAGTTTTTGTAACATTGTGAGCGATTGTTTCCTCAGGGATCAGTTTTTTGTAATTAATTTGTATTTCAATATCCAGAGACAATCTCACAAGATGCATTCTACTGATAACGTCAAAAATATTCGACTTTGTAGTAATGACAGTCAATTTGTGTTAATTTGAAATAAAAATTTCAAATTCTAAAATTTAAAAAAACTCCATTTATTTTTTAAAATATTACCACGATGTCTATACATCAACCATGCGATGTATCTATAATTAATAAAAGTAACACTTATCTATTAACTAAATACTACATATGTATTAAGAAGTATTTAATTTGAACTGTTGGCCCAGTGGTTAGGGTTTCTATTAGGCACGGCTTGGAATGGTGGATCGAGTTCTGGCTGTAAAATGGGCTAGGTGGAAACCTTGAAGATCTAATAAAGGTTTCCCATTATAGTGAATGTCGGAGTTTGATGGTAACCGTTATGGAGAACATTGTTAAAGTAAAGTGATCACACTAGTGGTTGGTAGACTAGTGGTTACGACGCCGGCTTTCGTACTATTTCGTTCGAAGGTCGTGAGGTCGATCCCAGTTGCCGACCATCCTCCTCTTTCACGACACAAGCTTTAAGTAGCTTACTGTGAAAGAGTCAAAGAGTGTATTTGTGTTCACTTTGAGTGAGCATAGATTCATTAAAAAAAAGAAGCATAAAAATTAAAGTTAAATGTGTGATTATGTTTATTATTATTATTTTAAGAATATTTCTGTTGAAATACTGTCAATTAGCAATGCTTGACTTTTATGATTTCCTTACCCCATACACAGTTTATGGTTAAGTTTATGAAAAATAACAAAGATAATTAGATATATTATGTCAGAAGCAGCATCTGATGTCTAAAGAAAACCAATGCCTTTATGTAGCCTCGCATTAACTGTAACATTTCACAGCTCGGGTGAAGTTTTTTTGTTGCCTCGGCGGTCATTTGAGAACTGTTAATTCTCTCCAGACTGTCACGTCTTATTCACAAGAGTGCACACGACACGTTAAGTAAGTAATAAATTCATCATCAAATCATTGTTTAAAACACGCGACCGTTCTGTTGGATCACCGACTAAACCTGTTCGCTTCTTGAATCTGGATAATGGTTGGTGCTCGATATGAATCTGATCGTGACGTGCATTAATTAATTGATATTTGCTTAGCGGCTATTCCCAATAATATGTTTATCACTCACGAGTTTTTTAAACATAATGTGATGAAATTAGGCTTCACTAACAGCCTAACTAGCTCATTCGATAGTCGTTCTTTTGTTGCAGATTCCCCAACTAATTCTTTTTAATTACATATTGAATAGTTTCAAAAACTTTAATTATATTAATTTTGATGTCCCACGCATATTAGATTAATTATCCTTTTTTAACTACATCTATTGAAATTTGATCACTTCAGTTGCATTTAATAAAAAAATATATAAATTGTTTTCTATTTAAGTATGTAGAACTAACTTTTTAATAGAATCTTCTATCGCTGTTTCAAATACTATCTTAGTAAATACTTTAGCGATGGTCTCAATTTAGATGGTCAAGGTCACCGAATCTCCGAAATAATTATCATTTTCTTCACAGGTAACTTTTACTTCTGCCGTCAAGTTTATTAAAAAAAAAACATGTCTAAAGTAATTCTTGCAGCACCTTCTTCTTCTACACCTTCTCCTTTGTCCCATTATTTGGGGTCGGCTCTCCTTGTCCGGTTGCCCCAAGATTGTCTATCGAACGCCATCTAGGCTCCACTACCAATTCCTTGAGGTCCCTCTTGATGCTCGACAACCATGTGGCGGGTGGCCTGCCTGGTCTCCTGGCTGGAGTTTCAATGTTCATAGCTCTCCGGATCATGTTGTCTTGTGTTCGTCTCATAACATGCCCATACCATCTTAGCCTGTTTTACGTTATCTTTTCGGTTATGGGTGCGACCTTGAAACTTCCTCGGACGGACATTTCTTACTCTATACCTAGAGTCTTGTTACTCCTCCAGTTCTTGTAGTATCTAGGTATATGTTTTTAATATTTTCCTATAAATATCACAACTATTTATACCTACTATTGTTAAAACATTACAAGTGCATATCTACTTGATTTTCAATCATAATTGGGTGATGTTTTTAATAATATTGAAATTTTAAATAAAAAATATATTCGCGTACCGCAATTTAGGAACAGTCACTTTAAATAATGGACTGGATTAAACAAATAATAATTAAACCAGATTGATTTGTCGTTCTGTTTGGTTTAGGTTTTAAATATATTGTGATACGTGCTAATGTCTCGAGGCTATCCACTCCCATTAAGAGTGGTTCTTTAAAACGTTAATTCGAACGGAAGTTATCATATGAAGCAATATTTTGATACTAAATACCAATCTTAATGGATCACGCTACTCTTTAACAAGTTACCCACAGTTAAAATAAACCCAGTGAGTACCGTCTGCAAAGCTAGGGCTACTAAATCTCGCTATGGAATAATCCTAAGCTGAATATGATGTTCTCAGCTCTATTCTACTATCTGAAAGACTATCTAGAAAACCTAGAACATCCGTCTACGAAATGGCCATATCGTGATCGTCTAGAAACTAACCTAAGGACCCAAACGTTGTGGTTTTAGTCTAATAGAGATTTATTGTTCAACTGGATAATCCAGAAACATCAAATAGTCTGATTAGTTCTGAAATAAAATATGATAAAACAACATATTTAAATAACGATTATTTAAATAATATTTCTTCGTTTATTTGTATTTAATTTGCAATAATAGCGACATAAATTAAATAGATAAATATTGCACAATTTCTCGTCACATCGTGATTATATTCATTCGGTAAATAATTTATTAGTTTTATAACAACTAATTATATCTTTTTCGAATGCTCTTCGAATTTGAAGGACAATTCTGTGACGTATTATAACACAGAGGCGCATAATCACACTGGCGTCACCACGTTATTAGAGTTTAAAAATTATTCTATAAATAAAATTTAAATAGTTTACTAAAATGTTAATCCCGTCACACTATGTTCAAGTAACATCAAGTTAAGCTTCTGCCGTGAAAAAGGTAAACGGTCATTACTAGGCTTGAACCTACGACCTCAGATACTTGTTTTCTACTAACTAATAAGCTACCAACAACTAAAATGTTAGAGATGCTGTGATGATAGTCTGAAAACATGATTGATTCACACGACGCTAATCACCGTATTGTCTAATTCGAAAATGACGGTACCTACCTACGTAAAATCTGAGGTAAATTCTTAGTGGTAACAACATTTACATAATTCAACTGATAACACTTCCTCTAAAATTTCGGAGACGGACGTATATTTCTATTTTTTGACTACGAAAGTTAAAAAAAAATTGACATTTGGACATCATTTGGTTGAAATCACTTACAGCTTTATACGTAAGGATCAATTTCTCATAAAATATCGTTAGGGCTATGTTATTTTGGTTGAAATGACTTGACATTACCTTTGAGAAGAAATATTGTACCTACTAGATATATAATGCGCTACTGCGCATGGTCCCCTCATGCACCACGTGACTGTTGTTAAACTCATACAAATTGTGACGTTTGTTGATAATGGTTTGTGAAATCCGGTTTTCTACTTTTAATATTTTAGCGTTAGCACGGATACATTTTAAGTTTTAATCGTAAATTTTGTGAATGGAAATATGTGTTTTTTATAATAATTTTTCTTTTGGATATAATAATTAACATGAATAATTTATCTTCAGTCACGCGACTACTAGATAAAGGAACCAATTTTCGGTTCCGTGCGTCCACAAAAGCTCTCAATAATATTTGTACTCAATAGACATTACTCGTGAAATACAAGCATTCATTTAAATCTGAACTGATGCAGATTGACCTCATAGTTTGTTTAAAATATTATTGAATCCAGTAAACATTTGAACTTAGTTCCTGTCTCGTCGGCTTATCTTATAGCACGACCAGGTATGAGAATCATGATAGCCTGAACCGGGCCAAAGACTGTTTGCCGTCATATCCTCTTCTTGGTAAGCTGTCTTGTGTAAACACGATTTCATTAGTGCTACGACTCTGAACAAATAACCCAAGTTAAATGTTTGTATTTGAATTATTGTATGTATGGTGTTTCTTTATAAACTATTGTTTACTGGAGATTTATCTTAGCTTGTGCATGTCACATTATATTATGACGTTTATATCTCGTTAGGAGAGTATCTATGGGATATTCCGCTTTCACGCGGACCCAAGAAAGTTCTCTTTTCTACCGTTATAAACTTTAAACGAGAAATAGTTTTACACCTTTTGGCAGATTGTGTATATTTTGCGTATTCAAGCGTATTTTTTCAACTCTCAATATGCCTATTTGATATTTTCAGGCAATCTTTTTAGCCATCTGTATGTTTTTAATGAATATTTGCAATTTTCAATTAAACATGACGTTTCCACCTACTCCATTGGTGACTTTGTATTTGATTTTTCAAGTGACTATATGAGTAATAAGACGAAATAAATGCAACATATTTCGAATTGTTTTTTTGATTTTATCCCCATTTTTCCCCAATCATATGATTTTAAACAAAGATATCACGTTAAAGTCTTGCTTTTGAGGAGATTGCATAAATTACGCTCTTTTATATGAAGTTTTTGGAGGAGTAACATGTAACACATCTCGATGGAGTTCAACTAAGTTTAAGGCCATAAATTAATTCTGTTTCTACTTTTAATGTATATTTGTCCTCTGTAATGTGTTTTGTCAAAATAAATAAATAAAAAATTATCCGGCGAAACTCAACACTTGAAACATTCTCTACCATTCAATCTGTGACAGAATTCCAACTCGAGTGGAAAATTGAGTTGAAAAACACAGAAAACTTCTGACACGACCAGAATTGAGTCCGGAATCTCTTGATCAGAAATTTTGCGCCTTTGTCACTAGATACAAAGGTCGGTAGAATAATGACAGAAAGTGAAATAGTTAGGTTCTGAGACAAAGAAAAGTTAGAATGGAATCTGTTAGCTGTTAATAATATGAGGAGATGACTTAGAAAAACTCAGAACGGAGCAGTAGACGAACGTTGACTAGGAATATTGAGTTTGCTCAAGCCGAGAAGATAATATAATTTAAGTATAGAATAGCATGAAAAGTGACTAAAATTAAAGACGTGCTAATTTCTAGGTAAGGGTGTAATTAAACTAACTATAGAATGTGTTGTTTAGGAAGAGATGGCATGTGGGTGCCGAGAGTAATGGCAGTGAGGCCGTGTAGGCAGCGGGCGGAGTCTGCGCGCTCTTTCGATATAAAATAATAACATTTTAATGGTCAGGTGTGGAGGCTTGTATTACTCACTATATTGGAAGAGAGTACCTATAAATAATAATATTATATAGAGCCTGAATTATTGGAGTCGTGCTAAACAAACTTTTCTTCCGACCAAACAATTCTCTGCCCGTAAGAAGTTTCTGCGGTTTTATATCACAAGTACGCTCAAATGAATTGCGTCTAATTGTGCAGCCAATGCGATCATAAAGTTGAGATGAAGAAAAACTTTTCTTGATAATAAATAGTTGTTGAGTCATCTTTAAAGTGCAGGGTAAAGCGAAAAACCGTCTAATGATGTTGTATGTACGTATTTTATTTTGACTTTCTATTATAGTATCTCAAAACAAAACAAAAATTAAAAAAAATAGTGTGCTAGAATGAAATTATATGAAAGAATCTTAAAAGTTGTTGGAGAGCGTCTCTAGATAACTAGCAACAACTTAGTATAGAATAGAAAAGGGTAATATTTTATTTGATTTTCGTATAAATCGGTATATCCTCTTAAATGGTCTCAACTTTACTTTACCACGTTGCGGACTGCGGACAATTTGACACTTATAACTCGAGATCGGCTGAACAAAGATGTTTGATTTATTGGATTTTTTTTCGCTCCGGATAACAGAATAACTAAAAAATTGAAAAATGAATAAGAAATAATATAATATTAAGTTAGTATGGAACGAATTTCCTGCGACGCCATAACAACAAAATTATTGTTTTCTGTACATGATGGTAGTTCCTTCTCATTCTCGCAAATGTAATTACCGCTCTTTCAGTATTCCATCCCACTTACTCCAATTTTCATACAAAGCCAACAAAATTATCGGGCACTTTCATAATATGTGTACACGCAGCATCGGTACTTCATAGGCAAGGTAGAATGTCCTCGGGTTAGAACCACAGGACAACGTTTAGCGGGAAAGCTAGTTTTTTAGAAAATCTGGGTTCACCCGAAGCGAAATATACAAAAATTATGAAAAATATAACCCGTTGTTGGATTGGTTGTGTCATAGGTATGAAAAATATAGTAATTTAAGACTACGTCCAATTTTAGCGCAACCGAGTCTCGTTTGAAATAACCCACCTCTGCACCCTTCACTGTGCTCTCCTGTCATCAACTCGGATATCAAAATCGTGAAGCTGCACTGACTGCATGTATGCACCATGCTCACCGTATATCACTACATTCTACCATCGCCACTATTATTAGTTTGAAACCACGAGCTATACGAGAATATACGTGGAAGCACCTAACGCTGTGCCTAGCTAGAACAAAGCCTGATGAAGAATAGCATAAATACCTCATGTAAGGAATATGATAAAGGATCTTAACTATTTTTGCTTCGCAAGTAATGTTTCTTTAGTTGCATTTCTCATTGATTTATGGTATTTCGATTTCCTTTTCTTGTACAATTCTTAAAGCTATCGATGTTTTTCATTGTTTAACATAGGTGCCAGCTAAACATTGATGTAAACACAACATAGATGTTATGTATATGCGATTTTTTTGTTGTTGTAAAAATGTATTGTTCAAATTTGGACTACAATGGGCTTTCGACTAAATTCTACTGCTCTTTGAAGGCTGATTTTCAAATCTCCGAAACCCACAAAGGAAACGAATGAAAAATATTTTTTTTCACCAGCAGGACACGAACATACATCCGCAGCTTTCATCGTATCACGCGTGAACGGCTGAACCGATTTCGCTTATTCTTTTTTCGTAATTATATTTGTCAAATAACCAACTCTCCCTTTTACACCCCACTCAGGGGCATAGGGAGGTAACAAGAACTCTCCACTGTGCTCGGTCTTGCGCAGTATTTATGGCCTGCTCCCGCACCATTTCCAAATTCCTCAGCCAAGTCCATATCCACTCCACAATGGTAAAGATGATTTTTATTTTATTTTATTTAGTTAAATATTAGTGCAATAGACTTAACAGCTTCGAAAGCCTTTGCGTCTATCACAAGAAAACACAAAAAAACAAAGAAGCATAACTAAAAATACAAGTTATTTTCATATTAAAGCATATCATCAATATGTCTACACCAAATACTCGATTCGCCTGCAGAAAAGTTCATATGTAACATTGAAAATATCAATATCATTAGACAGCTGATTCATCAAGAGCATCGCTCGGTTAATTGGTGAATGCTTTATAACATTTGTAGGTACGTCCTCTATGCACATAAAATAAAAAATGGGAGCGAGATCTCATGTAATCGTCAGGGACGTAGATGCTCAACTCAACTAGTACTTATGCCATTTATAAGTTTAAAGAAGTGCCTACAAAGGTATTCTCTTGGGATGGGCCCACACTGGGTGCGCCAGCGTATAGCGTCGTTCGTGATGCAGTGGTACCGTCTTATACCCTAAATATTTTAAATAGGTATTAAATTTATCAATACAAATTCGAATTCAATATGCATTGTTAAAGACCACAGGACTAAAATATTTAAGAGAATAATTATATGATATTTTTTCTATACATTTCTTTTAAACTAATTAACATAATTCGTATTAAGAACATTTTATTAAATTCACAAAAAAATATAATCAAATAGAATCCAATTAGTCAAATAAATTGCATGATTTGTATTCAAATACAGATATGTTCTCAAACAAAACTTCGTCTATTACAACTAAGAAGAAAACTATAATTGCTTGCAAGTTCAAGTAAGTAGGTAGGTACTATAGCCAGATACCTCTCCAGCATTATTTGATTACATTCAGCACCTGTCGGGTGTATTCCTACATACAATCACTAACCTTTCCTACAACTATTTGCGTGTTTTATTTTATTACTAGCTTTCCCGACAGACGTTGTCCTGTGTTCCTAAATATGAATACTGAATTCAAATTTGTATGGTGATGAATTAATTATCATTTGACCAATGTGATTCTGGACGATGCGTCTGTTTTAAACCATGTATATTCCATCCGCATTCTATCAATCACGCCAATTGACAATTTCTGTCAAAATTTCAAAATTTCAAAATTGGAATAAAAATTTTAAGGTAAAGAGTACTAATAAGGTTGTCTACGTAAAGTTTTCTTTAATTTTCTAATTTTCCATGCATTTTTCTTGATTTTTTTCTTCTAAAAGGACATTCTCGTAATAAAAGCCTACACGACAAAAAAGAATTGTCGAAATCAGTCCAGCCGTTTAGGCGTGATGCGATGACATCGGGAAATAGCTCTCCATTTTTATATATAAGATTACGAGGATGATTTTTTATTCCTTGAGTCGCATCTGTTGATTTTTAAAGTAACTTCAAGAGCTCTACCGTCACTTTTGAACGTTTTGAAATTATATCTACATTGATTTCTTATATTATAGGTATATAGCTGTTGTAAATGGGAAGTTTTCTGGGGAGCTTCCGATAATACACACTAGGTGGCAGAACTTCTAATCAGGTCTATTGTCAAATTCAGTGCTGCCAACGTAGAGATGTTTTTATTCCTTTTTCTGCCACTAGAGGCGCCCTCGCTAACTCGGTCTATGGTAAATGTCAAATTAACGTTTATAATATCAATATCTACATATTATATAATATTAATACGTGAAGGAAAAAGTTTGAAAAAAAAAAATATTTTTAAATATGCCTTCAACATACTGTTACGTGCCGTTTTGCAAAAACAAGGGTACACATCTTTTTCCAAAGGATAAAACCTTGATGTCAAAGTGGTTACATGCTATTAAACGTGAAAATTGGAAACCGTCACTTAGCTCAGTTGTTTGCAAGGATCATTTTCAATCAAATGACTATTTCAAGGAAACTTTGAATTGTATAAGTATAATGTGTATTATGAATATTTAGAAAAATCTTATTATAAAAATCATACTAACCTTCCTACTAATACGGCCTTTTTCCCACAAACCTTCGCATTACGTCTTTTTAATTCTTTTTTTAACTGATTTATAGACCAATCTCCGTAATTTCTATTCATTTTAAAATTATTTCTAAACGCAATGGTAAAAATAACAAAAATACAGTCTCAAACTGACAAATCTCCGAACGTATTTATTTATGTTTTAATAACCAGCTGTCATATTATTATAATATTTAGATGAGAAGCGCTGCTACCTAGTATATTATTATATTATCTATGCTGCTACCTACCAAATGGCTTGGATGAATCTATGGTTATGGATGGATTCATTGGTAAAACTTTTGAAGCCGCGGGGTCGGGGGGAAAAATGAATTACGACGCCATCTTAATGGAACTTACGTGAACATATTCTCTGTTTTAACGAATATGTTGCTGGTTCTCTTTTTTAGTGTTTTGTTGTTAATAACTACGTTTACGAGTAGACATATTATTACTTTTTTAAAGTTTAATTACAGTTTTTTTTTCCATATTAAATTGTGATGATTTAATGTTATGTTGGTTTTATTTGGTGAACTTTATTTCAAATCTTTCCTTAAATTGAAGAGATGATTAATTTAAGTCAAATACACAAGATATTTCAAACTACTCGAAGTTCTGATATATATTTTCAATTATTCCATACGAATTGTTGAAATATGGTGCAACCAAGATGGCCGCCAGTATTTCCTCACACCCCCTCTAGTGGCATCACTTGCTCTCGTACAAAACTCAGCTGTCAATCTCTCCATATATAATAATTCCTCCAAGCCAAATGGCAGTAAATCGGCCCCGTTGGCCACACTGAATTTGACAATAGACCGGATTAGCTAGGGCGCCCCTAGCGGCACACAAGGGAAGAAAAACTTCCCATTGGTAACTGTGTTGTGAAACAATAGGTACCTACCTACTAATTAAAATAATGTATATATTTTTTTGTTATACCTAATACTATCCATCTCTCTAAAATCTTTGAAAATTATTATTTTCGCTCGCAAATAATTCGCGTATTTTGGAAGCGTAGTAGAGCCAATTTTTGGACTACAATGTATCTGGTCGACGCGACGTAATGAACTTCCTCGCCAGTTTTAACGGTTGCACATGTACAATGATGGTAAAAATATTGCTCTAATGGGCAGATTCACTTTATTTATAAGTAAATTTCGATAAATATATGCCGTGAGTCTTTTTATTTTCGATTCGAGGGGTTAAAATGTTTGCTGTACGTAGGAAGGTACTGAAATATGGTGAGTTTTTATTGTCCGTAAAGAACTCTAGGTCTGTTTTTAGTTTGTAATTCTAAGTAAACCCCGATTTGACAATCCCATCATCGGTGAGGCTCGCCACCCATCATGTCGTGTCAAAAGGGGAGGCGCAAAGAGGAGAGCGGACGATTGTAGGTTTGGTGTATGGAATATCAGGGGATGCATGGATGCTAAAATTAACGAAGTTATTGATGTTATGAATGAAAAAGGTCTGGATATAGTACTTATGTCTGAATGAAACAAAGAAGAAAGGTTGTGGTATGATTGAAAAAAAAAAGAGTTGAATGTTATGTGGTCTGGTGTGCCTGAGTCGGAGCATGGGAAACAAGGTGTGGGGGCTTTTTTAGAAATAGGAGAGGGTGTATGAGAAATGTTATGTCGGCGGAAGAAGCGAAAGAAGTAGGTATGCTTGGATAGAAAATAGTGCCTAACCCTTACGAGACACGGCGTAATGGGTAAAAAAAAGAACTCTTATTCAAATTTTCTGTATTAAGTAAGTTCACTTTTATACGTACGAGGTAATTGTTGTGTGTACACGCCCGCTTCAAACAACATAATATAAATAACGCATAACTTCACACAAAATGTGTTACAATACTGGTTACAATAATTATTATGTACTAGACGACCCGGCCGTCAAACTTCGACTTAACCCAGAATAAAAACAATAATTATTTTGACTTATTACATGAATTAAATACAGTTTATGACATAAAAACCAAGTTAACTTTAACTTATATTATTGCATTGTGTAAACATTATTGTTGATTCGGATGCAGGGTGAAATTTGACGGGCCATAAGTTTGTAATAAAAACAATTCCTCTACAATTTCGTAACTTTAAAAAAAATCCAAGAGATGGCGATGTAGTAGGAAGTAAGTCACATGTGATGCTTGTTACATTATTATATGTTGTTGGATGAATAGACTCCATTAAACCCTAAATGTATCAAATTATTATGGTAAATTCGTATCTCACTGTCCAGCGCAAAAGGTTGTGACGGGACTAACATTTTAGTAAAGTATTTTAGATTTTATTTATAGATTTATTCTTAAATTATAATAACTTGGAGACGCCCATGGGGTTATACACCACTGTTCTATAACACGTCACAGGTTTATCTCAAAATATGTCGAAACAAATTTTAATAAATAGGGGTCGCAAATACCTATTGGGAGCACTCGGAGCCAACGTTTGGATCAGATAGGACTTTCCATTAGCAAGCTGCCGAACAAAGGGGTCACTTTGGAGAACCTTCCTGGAGTACGGGCGTCCTCCCAGCGTGCCGCAGACGGCGGATGGATCTCTCGGCTGATTCAGATAAATATAATTTTGTTTTACTAATTTATTTATTTTTTAGTTCAATTTGTTTATTTTCCTAGAGATTTTGATTTTAATTTTTACTAATTTAAAATAAATGAATGTTTCGTTGTGAAAATAATAACGATTTGTTTAGACATTTGATAGGGAAATATTCTAGCATAATTTAAATTGGTTCCAAATTGATTTTTATTCATTGAATTATACATTGAATATTTTGTTTTCTACAGATTAAATAAAGACAATCTTTCTTTTGTGTAAATAATAGTGATTTGTTTTTAAAACATTAGATATTTCATTTTGAACATTATTTATTTTATTTTGGCCTTCAAATTTATAAATAATTATCGTAAAATATTTCGGTTTATTTTATTTATTTTCTATTCATATTGATTTACTTTTCAGCGAACAAACAATAGTTTTGAAATATTTGTTTTCTGCAGTATTAAATATAGACATTCTTGTTCGGGAAATTATCAAAATTTGTTTTAAACATTATTTATTTTATTCCGGTTTTAAATTCGATAAATAATTATTAATAATAACAAACTCATCATTTTGTACCTAATGTATTTATTTATTTATAATCTAATGGTCATTTAATTAGGGACATTATTTATTTCATTTTTTTAAAATATTGTTATATTTGTTTTACTTTCAACTTGATAAATAATACCAATTTTATGGTAGTTCAATTAGGGTCATTAGGATTATATTTTTCACTTTATTTTGTCTTTCAATTGGAGTGATAACATTAATTATTTTATATTTGCTTTCAGACATTTTCAGCTTTTATGGTTTTAATTTGTGTCGATTAGAATTATGAATTTATTGATTTATTTATGATATGAATTTAATGGTATTTTAATTAGGTCATTATTGGGTTATTAAGTGTTGCGTAATATGTCGTTATCAGATAGGTATTGCATAAGTGTTACATCATTAGATGTAATTATGGTGAAATACTGATGATACTAATCAAACCCTTCCATTTCAGATAAGGATCCTGGAGAAAGGATTCATTTCAAATTATTATTTTATAATTAACCATAAACTTCTAAATTGTTTGTGCTTCGCTTCTTTTGCATTTCAGATAATATATTAGATTTTATGTGCTTTCGCTTGCTGTGTTTGTGTCTTGGTGGAGGGTAGTTAGAGATCATTATTTAATTATTTGAATTAGTAGATTGGTGTTTTTCTTTATAATACGCTTTGAGTAGTATTCTAACAATTATAGATGCGCTATTGTGTGACACATAGAAAATATATATATTATTATTTTATTTTATACTAACAATAGTCCTATCCTTTTCTTCCCTAATGCAAATTGGGAATTGACTAATATTCTTATATTCGTATTTATACTTATTTTATTTAGTTGCATGGAATTTATCTTTAGTCTCTGCTGGATTTATGTAAGCATGCGTGCATATTACTATAATGTGTACTCATGTGGGTAGATGTAGCAGCGAATACTTATAAACTTAACAACCTCAGTCCAATTACCTCCGAGATTCGGTAATCGGTTCCCTTCTTCGTTATATTTCTAGGGAAGAGTCCAAGAGCTACCGTAGCGATTGCTCGTTAAGGCCCTATTATGAAATATTCTATAATAATTACTAACCTTTATGTTATGTATTGGGTGCATGCTTATGTATTTATGTATACCTTAATCTATGTGTGTTTATCCGCGAATTAGTCTAACAAGCACAGAGATTCAGCACTTGTCTAGGCCGGCTGAAATCGAAATAGGCGGGCCGTTGGGGGCCTATTTCCCCCTCCCCCATTAGGGGGGGGGGTGTGGTGTAGATAGAATTGTAGAATTTGAAACTGTGGTGGTGGTAAATAAGTAGATTTTGAATCTTTATTTCTAATAACAGGCAAAATTCTCTCTGTACAATGGATTCACAGCTGACCAGAATTATTGTCCTTAAAATTCGAAGGGCAATCGTGAAAGATATAATTATTTGTTAGAAAACTAATAAATTATTTGCAGAATGACTATAATCACGATGTGACGAGAAATTGTGCAATATTTATCTATTTATTTTATATCGCTATTATTGCAAATTAAATACAAATCAAGGAAGAAATATTATTTAAGTACCTAATCGTTATTTAAGTATGATTTATCATATTTTATTTCATAACTAATCAGACTATTTTATGTTTCAGGATTATCCAGTTGAACAATAAATCTCTATTAGACTAAAACCACAACGTTTGGGTCCTTAGGTTAGTTTCTAGACGATCACGATATGGCCATTTCGTAGACGGATGTTCTAGGTTTTCTAGATAGTTTTCAGATACAAGTAGAATAGAGCTGACAACGTCATATTCAGCTTAGGATTATTCTATAGCAAGATTTAGTAGCCCCTAGCTTTGCAGATGGTCTGCTTTGCTCGCAGGGCTTAGGTAGTTGCATAAATATGGTGCAATCGATAGTTTAGGTAAAATGGGGTTGCGACATATAGTGTCATCTTAGGTTTAGGTATAGTTAAGCTTAGGTTTAGCTTAGATCTAGTTAGGTCAGCTTAGGTAGAAAGCCCCTCGTTAGGGGGGGCTGTGACAAGGTGTAAACCTGTTATGCTGGATGGTGCTATTTTAAAAAAGTAAATAATAAAAAAAAATGTGTGACTTGCGGTTTCGCTTCTCTATTAGCGTTAGTCTATCATTCAGTGTTTTTGGCTTATTTATAATATAAGATCCAAGATGGTATTGGTTAAATCAAACCATCGTGATTCACAAGTAAATCTTATTAATTATAAAAAACAAAGTGTTTAAAAATCATCCTTCCTAGGTGGCATACTTTAACTTTACATGGTAGAACTAAATATTGATGGACTAGATCTATAAATCTTATTATTTATTTAGTTCTTGGATAGAAATTCCTAAATATATATTGAAGACTCGCACCAATTAAAATTAATTTATTGACAGAAATCGCTTCAGGCATCACCCATCCTAGGTAAGTCTTCAACTCGAACTAACATTTTGTTCAGTTTATAGTTTTTTTATAACTTAGATAAATGGAATGAAACAGAAACGATATCAAGTCCAAATTATATTATTATAACTATTAATGTGAATTCATACAAGAAGAACTGATTCTGGACGGTATTAGAGGAATGATAAATTCTCTTTATCTCGCATTGAATCAAAAAATCTTGTATTTTAATAAATGAATCTGTGCTCACTCGAAGTGAACCCAAATACACTTTTGACATCTTTCACACTAACCAAAAGGTTGTGTCGTGAAAGCGGAAATTGTCGGCAGGGCCGGGATTCGAACCTGCGACCTCCAATACGTTGTGCGCATGAAAGCCGGCGATTGATACCACTGAACTACCAACAGCTTCGAAGTCTAGATTCTGAGATTTCCGAAGGGATTCAATGCGTGAGTGGATCCCGTCTAACATTTTTTATAAATCGCTAAATTCATCATCCATTCATCGTCCAGTATTTGGACAATGGAAATTGGCCTACCTTCTCTACTTCCACGATTTTCTGTCTCTTGCCATTCTGTTACTGATTTCCAGCCACTCTCATAACATCGTCATCGGCTGACTCCTCCATAAGTTTTCATGACCTTTGCTCTACTAAATCCAGGGTTTTCTTGGTACATCTATCATGCATTGTTCTCACTACATACCCAGCCCAGTTACTATTTAACGACGCTATTTATATTTTTATCACCTTGGTCCTTTCTCTAATCCATTAAATTCGCTCGCTGCTCTCAAACTAATGTTTAAGACATCTTTCTCTTCATCGCTCGTTTTGCCACTTGAAGTGTTTTCATTCGTTTGTTAAGGTGGAAGGTTCAAAACCATAATATATTATTTCCGGAATAATGCACATATTATTGAATACCGAATATTTTTTTGAAGTGGTTTTCGAATCGTTTGTACTTGAGAATATTGAACAATTCACCCAAGTCATTCCATGCCAAGCCTATTCTACATTCAATTCCAGATTTCTGGCTGTAAATTGCCAAATTGTTATGAAAAAAATATCAAAATAGATACGGTAAAGCTTACGTTGTAGTTTTGCTTACCTCTGAAGTAAATAAAACAATCTTGGTTAGGCACTGTATTTGGATTTCATTCCTTCTTTTTTCCCGATAAATTTCATAATGAAGGACCTTTGATTCAACAGCTTTATGTTCATTTTGGTTTTTACATTATATTGTTAAACCTTCCTAAATGTTTATTATTGAAATATTCCACTTTATTAAGTGATTATTTAGACTCGAAACTTTTCTATTCAAAATAAAATTATTATTATATTGTTATGATAATTATCACAGAGTATAAATCCTAAACGAACTACTATGTAAGAAACACGTCCAATAAATCTCCACAGTAGCCATTAACATTGTAAATTACAAACAAATGTATATGATTATTTCTAAAATGGCTCTTAATAACTCAAAAAAATGGTTTAAGTGCAGCGAAGGAGGATGGCGTGATGTAGCCGTAACGAAGATAAATGTCATTCGAATCTCGAGCCGAGGGCGAAAATACTTTAACCACCATACACTCTTTTTTTTAATTCATTGATTTTATCAGAAGAAAAATATCCGTCATTAGTGTTTGTCTGAACAAAGTTTAACCGCACGATTTCTCCACTTGAACCTTTTATAATACTTGTTATTTATTTCCTTATCGAACAGCTCCACCAATCTCCGATAGATGGACTTAACTCTGATTTCAAACGAAGAATATGGACGAATATGTAACAACTAATAATGCCTCTAACAATTCATTACTGATGTTCGATTTTTAAATGGAAAAACCATTACGGGCTTACGGCCGTCTTCTACTGTTATTTCGAAGGCTGGCTTAGTGTGATCACTTTACGTTAACAACGTTCGTCATTAGGTGTCCGAAACTCCTAATCATGAGAAATCTCGACATGTTCAACATGTCGAAAAATCTCATGTATACAACAAGTAGATATTTAATAATAAATGAAATATAAGAGATAAAAGTTGAAAATTATTAAGAACAAGAGAGCAACCAAATTTAAAGACTGCGACTGCTGTCATTTATTTGGCGCCAGGATATAAATATTGAATATATCAATTTTTGTTAATGTCTCAACTTTATTGCCTATTATTGGCTTTGTTGAAGCACAACGTTCTAATTATGTCTAGATTCTTGTGACCATTTTTCAGGACTAGATCTTAATGAATATGTACTCGTTATTCGTTAAGATCTGTTATTTAAGTATTTCAAACATATTCTTATTTATTCATCTTTCTTTATTTTTCAGGTAAATGCAAAATCATTACTCACCTTATAGCCGACATCGGTAAGTTACATACAAAATATCATTTTCTCTCTATGTCGTAAATCAAAAAAAAAAAAAAACAGATCCTGTACCCGTATCAGCATTTTACAATAATCTTAATGATCGGTGGTTTTCGTGTGTGTGATCTGATAACATTAATCACCGATCTATAAATCACAAAACGGCGTCCGATAAGCAGGATCTCAAGTCCTGTCATTAAAGACTTGTTAATCTTTATCTTCTATGCTGTTACTGATAATAAGAATTCAATCGCGTATGTTTAAAAACAAATCGATCGCATTTATTATATCGCTTGTTATTTTTATTTTCATTCGTTTTTTTTAACTTTTTCATTCATTTTTCTTCTTCGTCGTATTCCTCATGTTCGCGACCACATGTTCTCCTTTTCAGAGCATCCTCAACTTTGCCCCTACAGCCTTTCCTGCACTGTCCCTCTGAGTTACAGCTATCTCCTTAAGCTATCAGCTACCTCCAACAGGGTTGTGAAACTCCTTTAAGGTCCACCTTAAACTATCCAAAAAGGATATTTTGGATGATCTTGTGCATGCGGGGAAGTGTATCTCACATTCAAAGCGTATTACGCAGGCAGCTAAAGATGTGTCGCATTGTTAAATGCATAAATAAATTTACACTTCTCTTAACAAAGCTTGTATAGCCGGTGGATCTAATTTCCTGAGACAATTTTTCGAGTCAACCTGTTCCGTTCAATCTGAGACAAGCCAACCCCAGGTAGAAATTTCAAGTGAAAAAACGCAAAAACTCTGACCCGACCGGGAATCGAATCTGGGACCACTTAATTTGAAGTCCAATTTGAAGGCTACACTGATAATTTGTTTTATTCATTGAAAATGCGAATAATTAAATAGTAAGGTACATATTTTATGTATCTTATTTTAAGGTTCAAATTTTCCATTTTAAGTTTGTAAATAATATTTTTTTTGTATAGTTATGACTTTTTTACTTTTTGTTATATTAAAAAATAGATTAAATTAAAAACACCCAAAAGAAATTTAATCTTTTTTCTTAAATCTGCAATTTGTTAAATTCGTTTCAATGAATAATGCGGAGTACCTACCTAAGTGTATTACGAATGTGCGAACACCTTTGTAAAAACGCGCTTCCATACAAAAGACATCAACGAAGGGTCGTACAAGAAACGCGAGTGGGAAAAGCGAATAAAATAAATTATGCCACGATATGTACATTAATCATTTATTTCTCATTTTATTTTAGTTGAAAAAAAAAAAGTTTTATAATATTCATAGATTTCATACAATAATTGGTATATTCGAACAAGAAATCCGCAGTCGTTATACGCTCAATATAAGATTCTTATAAGATTTCACACGCAATCATTGAAAGTAAACTTATATCGAATTCTCGATTAAAAAAATCTAGATATTATGATATTTATCTACATGCCCTACAGGATAATCTTTTTGGTTCCGCGTCTATGGCTTTGCTGCTGTGTTCGCAGCTAATAATAAATGTGCAGATCATAATATTATCTTCTGTAATATAAAAGAAATTCAGGTTAGTTTGAACATTTACAATTCGAAATCGGCTGGACATATTTCTATAATACTTGGTTTATTGGATTCTTCTCCGCTCCGGATAACACCATAATAAATTAAAAATTGAAAAATGGATAGCAAATACATAAATATAAAATATACTAGTTTTTTAAAGGCGCCCGTGGCGCCCACCTATGAACTTAAACTTTTAAATACAAACTTTACATTCAAATAGCTTTTAGCATGTGGGTATTCAACTATATGATTGATCAAACTTTTTATTTCAAACATTGCATTCGTAAGGCTTTTTCCGCTATGAAGTCGCGTGTGTACGTTAGTTTTCTGATTTGGTAAACTTTTTCATGCAAACTTTGCATATGTATGGCTTCTCTACATTATTAATTCACATGAGAATCGTTAAAAAAATACTTTAGTGTGTAAACTTTTTATTGAAAACATTGCATTCGTATGGCTTTTCGCTGCTATGATGTCGCGTGGTGGAATAAAGATTCGTGATTTGGTAAAAATTTTCATTGGCAAAACTTTGTTTTCTTATGGCCGAATTCATATGTAGGTAAGACTTTAAAGCACTTGATAATAGAACTCTATGAAAATTAAAAAAAAACTTGAACTTTTTATAACAAACTTTGCATATGTATGGCTTTTCTATGCTATGAATTCACATGAAAATCTTTAAAAAATTACTTTAGTGTGTAAACTTTTTATTGAAAACATGGCATTCGTAAGGCTTTTCTCCGGTATGAAGTCTCGTGCCTACTTTTGAGTTTCCTGAGAGTTTTCTATGTACACAGGTAATTAAACTATTAATTTATGCAAACTTAAAAAAACAAATTCAAGTTTTTATTACAAAGTTAGCATTGGCATTTAGCATGTGGGTGTTTAAAATTCTTTGATTGATACAACTTTTTATTGCATATATTGCATTCGTATAGCTTTTCTCCGCTGTGACTTCGCATGTGAATCATTAAATTAGTTGAGTCTATGAACTTTTTATTGCAAAGATTTCATTCGTAAGGCTTTTCTCCGGTATGAAGTCGCGTGTCTACTTTTGAGTTTCCTGAGAGTTTTCTAAGTACACAGGTAATTGAACTATTCATTTATGCAAACTTAAAAAACAAATTCAACTTTTCATTACAAAGTTAGCATTAAAATGGCATTTAGCATGTGGGTGTTTAAAATTCTTTGATTGATACAACTTTTTATTGCATACATTGCATTCGTATAGTCTAGTTTTTTAAAGGCGCCCGTGGCGCCCACCTATGGCCTTTTTTATGCAAACTTTACTTTCTCATAGCATAGCTGTGAGCATTCACATGTGAGACTTCAAAATACTTGGTTGATTCAACTCTTTATGAAAACTCAAATACCTACAACTTAAACTTTTAATTACAAACTGTACATTCAAATAGCTTTTGGCATGTGGGTATTTACCGATTTGATTGATTAAACTTTTTCATATAAACTTTGCATTCGTATTGCCGAATTCTTATATGAGACTTTAAAACACTTGATTAATTGAATTCTTCGTGAAAACTCAAAAAACAACGTGAACTTTTTATAACAAACGTTGCATATGAATGGCTTTTCAACGCTACAAATTCACATGAAAATCTTTAAAAAATTACTCTAGGTGTGTAAACTTTTTATTGAAAAC
This sequence comes from Mystacides longicornis, assembly GCA_963576905.1. Taxonomy (NCBI): domain Eukaryota; kingdom Metazoa; phylum Arthropoda; class Insecta; order Trichoptera; family Leptoceridae; genus Mystacides; species Mystacides longicornis. The sequence goes on along the minus strand of OY756427.1, from coordinate 17,788,380 downwards.
ATGGCATTCGTATTGAATGTATTCGTATGATCTCGTGTGTGTGAATTAAAGATTCGTGATTTGGTAAACTTTTTCATGGAAACTTTGTTTTCTTATGGCCGAATTCATTTGTGTGACTGTAAAGCACTCGATGATAGATTATAACTATTCATGATACTATAACTATTTATAAAAATGCAAAAAAAAAAACTTTTTATTACACACATTGCATTAGTAAGAGTTTTTTTGGCAATGAAATCGCGTCTGTGATTTAAAGATCTGATTTGGTAAACTTTTTCATACAAACTATGCTAAATATGGCCGAATTCATATGTCAGACTTTAAACTAATTTTGAACTTTTTCTAACAAAATATGCATTTAAATGGCTTTTATCATGATTTTATCATTTGATTGATTAAACTTTTTATCGCAATGGTTGCATTCGTATGGCTTTTCTCCACTATGAGTTCACAAACTTTTTATTGAACACATTGCATTAGTAAAGCGAAGTCCGGCTGTGCGTAAAAGTTTCCTGATTTGTCAATTTTTTTGCCGAATTCGCAAGTGATACTTTACAGCACACGGTTGATTGAACTATTTATGCAAACTTAAAAATGAAATTAAACTTTTTATTGCAAACTTACCATTTAAATAGCTTTTAGCATGTCATTGGTTGTTTAAATTATTTGATTGATTGAACTTTTTATTGCAATTATTGCATTCGTATGGCTTTTCTCCGCTATGAGTTCGCATGTCACTTTAAATTACTTGAAACCGCAAACTTTTTATTGCACTCATGGCATTAGAAAGGCTTTTCTTCACTATGAAGTCCCGCTGTGCGTAAAAGTTTCCTAATTTGGTACACTTTGCTTTCTTATGGATGACTTCGCATGTGAGCTTTTTAATAACCCAAAAAATTGTTTTTCTCTACGTCAAGACCTTTAAAAAAAGTGCTCAGCCACCAGGCAATAATAATATCATTATGTTACTGTCAGTTGTCACTGCTGTCAGCCATATTGTATTAGAAGAATAATATTATTTGTCTTTAGTTGCGAGTGGCGCGCCATCTAGCGGCGTTAATGACATCAGTCAGTCAGGCAGTCAGTCAGTCAGTCAGTCAGGCAGTCAGTCAGTCAGTGTTCAAGACAAATATTATATAGATTATATGGGTTAGTATGGAACGGATTTACTGACAACCACGCCATCTGTGAAAAATTCCATAACTACACATTTTTTATTTACCTGATAACCATTGAGTTTATAAACATTGGTGCGCAGATTTTGGATAGAATATCATTCAAGCTTTTAGAAATATTTTTTTAACATTCAAACATACCTACTTTAAACGTATTTTTCGAACTTTATGTTACTTAAGTACATAAAATTATAGGTTAATACACAGCTTAATTTTTTTAGCTATCCATTCAACATTTACATTTTTTCTTCCATTGTAAACTCACAATTACATTTATATATTAAGTAATTATAACCGCATCAATTTATCGCATAATTTTCATTGTCTATCAAGCATTTTGCAAAACGATTACACAATAATATTATGAATTAAATAACACACAGTTGCACTTTCACAAAATTTATATTGAATCTCGAGCGCTTTCGTCCAACTCACGCAGACATTGTCAAGAGACTAAAAGACGAAAGCGCTCGAGATTCAATATAAATTTTGTGAAAGTGCAACTGTGTGTTATTTAATTCATAATAATGAACTTTCACTACGTAAATACACAAACCCTCCAAATATTACACAATAATATGTATAAAAAAAAACAATGCGATAAAATACCTGCATACGTCCTCATTATTTATTCTACACAACGCATCAATATGAACCACTTGAAATGCGGTAAAAACATAAAAATGCAATAAAAAATAAATGCTTTAAATAGGCTAAAGCTCTTATTGTGTGTGAAAAACATAAAAATGCAATAAAAAATAAATGCTTTAAATAGGCTAAAGCTTGACGTGTGTGAAGTTTCTTTAAAACCGCAGTAGCATCGGCAGTCTTCGAGTTTTAATGACAGGGGGGGGGACTCGTCGAACTAATCGCTCAGAACTTAAAACTACGACCGAGTGTAAAAAAATCAAATGTAGTCTTACGATATAGATAATCACCTTGAAGATATAAGATAAACCTTTTTATGTAACACGATAAAGAGAAGCTCTTCGATATAATCATGGCTACCTCTTGCGTTCGAACGATATTTTAAAAACAATCGGTTGCCAGGTATAAAAAAATATTAATTAAACCTTTTTTCAAAACTTATAGTTCTAAATAACCTATATAAATTGTTTAAAATATTATAATATGAAATCGTGATTTTTTTTTTAAATTTTAAATATCGAAACAGTAGTCCGACCTGGCAACTTATTGGACAAGCCACTCTGCAACCTCTCTGTTATAGTGGTCTCAGGTAGTGCTAAGTCAGTAACAACAACCTCTTCGTATAGGGAACTTGTCTGATTGTCTGTGCGGCTTTATTTTGTCGTTCAAACCGCCGATTGAATTTGATCTTACGTTAATTAGACGACAAAAACGATACGCGGATTTCAGTGACAAATTAGTGTAGTGATTTGAACCACAGAAAAAAAACAAACCAAAAAAATGTTTTTTAAAAATTTGTGAATTGAGAAATTATTGAGTGAAACAGTGCAATGAAATGTGTGTATTTAGATCAATAATTGTTATTGATTATAATTATGATATCAATGTGTCTTTTTTGGATTATTGCAAAGGGTTTGTTTATTTAAAAAAACATACCTATTTTTTTTAAATCTGGTTTGAAACTGTGTATGTTGTATCGTGTATTATCAATTTCCTCACAAATTGGATTGGTTCTGACGAACACGTAGTTTGGAATCTGATTAATTGATTCGTGGAATCGGTTAGAGATACCTGTTTCATTTTAGTAGTGAAGCTTATTTATAACCAATATTGCCATTGATATATTTAATTGATTAAAAAAAAATTCTCGGTTCACAAACTACTCAATAAATTATTATTCAAAACTCATTCTATTCGAGCGAATTCTAATTTCGAAAATATTTAAAAAGCTTTTTGATTCAATTCCAGTAGGTACATATGTACTTGTTCCAATATAAATTCGAAAAGTTTTTTGTTTTAGTGTTAGATAGTTCTACTGAGTAACTTTTTTTTGTAAATAGTTCTGCAAAGTTTGCTTATTAAAATTTCGTGTAACATTTCTGGGAATTTATTTTGGAGAATAGGTAACCATCCATTCCAAATGTAGGCATTACCTACCAGCACCTACTCGGTTTCTTAGTGACTCTTCCTAAAAAAACCTGGACTGACCTAAATACTTTTGATATCTTTCACAGTAAAAAATGCTCATGTTATAAAAGGGGGAAGGTTTTGGGCACCGTGGCTCGAATCCTAGAAATTAAAACAAGAAGAACCATAAGACTGATGGGCTACTGTGTATATAATGTTTATTTATTTAGGTATTTGTATTGATTTTATTTCCCAAATTAAATCTTTTACAATAAAGTATACGTTTTATATACTAGGTTAATAAACATTTTTTGAGTTAAGATTTATTAACTCACTAAGCTGAGATAATATTTTTTACTGAAAACAAGTTATTTATTTATTTAGTACCTGTTAATTAATTGATAGATGCATCTATCAGTAAATTATAAATATGTAGGTACAAAATAAACAACGCCGATACCTGCTTACACTCAAAATAATAAAAAACCCACGACTACAACCTAACATCGAAAATAAAGGGAAAAGGGCCACTAATAATGCGGCATAACAGGACGTACTTCACACAGACTCACCAGCAGTGAGATAAATACTTCGAAATTTCGTACCTATAACTAACTTTTCTGTAACTAAGATACCTATTCGCAAAAAAAAGGAATACTACATCATTTAGACAAAAAAAAAACACCTACTCACGTTGACTTAAAATCTCAAATAATTTAGAGGACCTTGAAATCGTTAGTATAATGATATAATCATAAGAGACTTTTGTAGGTATAAATTTAAAAAGTTTGATGCATTTGAGATCAAGTTTAATGAAGTATGTTAGTATGGTAATCCTGTCTGTCACAAAAATTTACAATCGGATATAAAACGAGATATCGAGAGCCTTAAGATTTAACGATACCGAACGCTTGATCTATGAGATCAATTCAAATTAAGTATAGCTTGTTATCAAACGGTTTATTGATAGATCTGCAAGAATCTAGGTCGCCTGTACCGCTTCTTAATTATATTCCGTGGACAGTCACTCTTATAATAAATTCTATATTATATTCTAATACACCTGTTTTCTTGCTCAACTTCCTATCGAACTCACCGGTGTGGAGTCAAGGCGTGTGATTTATTACAAATACTTGAAGAGTGACAACATGTTATGTGGATGTTAATTAAAAAAGTGATAGAGTGATTGGCGCGTGTTTAGTTATGACTTTTTTACGTACTTTAAATATTATTAATTATTTGGCCTGGAAAGTATTAAATTAGTTCAGGCAAATTATAAATAGCATTAGGTGAAAATATACTGCCCAAATTTTTTGCATCCATTGCAACAGGCCTCCCAGAATTATTATAGAATAATAATGATAATAAAACCCCTCCTTATTCATTTTAACGTGGTTTGTAATTCTTCAAAAACGTTACGTGAAACTTTGTAATACTTAGCCATTACACCGATTTGAGGGGTTAAATAAAACTTTGCAGTATTACGATATTTCGTAATACTGCAAAGTTTTATTTAACCCCTCAAATCGGTAAACGTGGTTTGTGTTAGGGTCCATTCAATACCATCCACCGAACCTACGAACTTCAGTACAAAACAGTAGGTTGTACGAAAGTCAGCGTCGGAACCGCTAGTGTACCGACCACAATTATTATTTGAATCGTAATACTGCAAAGTTTTATTTAACCCCTCAAATCGGTAAACGTGGTTTGTGTTAGGGTCCATTCAATACCATCCACCGAACCTACGAACTTCAGTACAAAACAGTAGGTTGTACGAAAGTCAGCGTCGGAACCGCTAGTGTACCGACCACAATTATTATTTGACTAGCTTATACCCGACTTGCTTTACGTTTTTGATTTCGATTGTCAGGCTTGATCGGTAGGTAATTAAACAGGTTCTAGTCTAGCTTCCCATTGCTTTGTAGACCTCTATAACTGACATAAGCACAGAAAAAGAAGAATGACACTTTTAATGTTTATTAAAATTTTGTATGAAGATCCTAAAAAATAGGGTTATTTAATTAGCTCTAAATATATTAAAGTTAATGTAGCAAATTGTATTAAAGAACCTTCTCCGGCATTTTGCACGGCTCTGTGCAGATTCATATCTGACGTAGCATTTGTATTTTGAGCGTGATGCTATAACATACGGTAAAAAGCAAAATAAAAAAACATTTCTGAATTATTATGTAGATAGAGGAGGGGCTAATGCGAGTTTTATTTAATTTCCCAATTTACCACGCAACTTTCTTAATTTTTTCTTTCATAAGAACCTTCTACTGATAAAAGCCCACACGACAAAAAAAGAATTAGTGAAATCGGTTCAGCCGTTTAGGCGTGATGCGATGACATTAGGTAAAAAGCTAATAAAAAAACATTTCTGAATTATTATGTAGATTTACCACGCAACTTTCTTAATTTTTTCTTTCATAAGAACCTTCTACTGATAAAAGCCAAAACGACAAAAAAAGAATTAGTGAAATCGGTTCAGCCGTTTAGGCGTGATGCTCACATATACGGTCAAGCAACGACAAAAGGCAAATAAAAAAACATTTCTAAATTATTATATAGATGAAGATCAAAATAATATATCGTTTGTTATCGAAAATAACAATGTGACAATATTAATTATCATTGCTAATTGGGACGTAACTATGTATGAAACAACACAATTCTCTGGGCGGTTAATTAATATATTGAATCAAGAAATATGATTGTTTAAGTTTTATTAGGTTTAAGAATGATATAAAATATAACGCCATTAAGAGAAATAAATATATTTGAAATGAACAATGGTGAAAGGTGAAGAGGTGCCGCAGTGAGAATATGATAACAGAGCCTCTTAATTATTTGGCAAACCTGTTAATTTATATCTGTCTTCAATTGTGTTTTAATTTATTATTGAATTAACGCGAATTATATTTGGGTCAACGCTAGTATTAGAACGTGCCTACGGTTACAACAAAACGTTACAATCGTTTAATAAACTAAACATCGCATCAGCGTAAATCGTGTGGAAATTTATGATCATCGGTTCCCTTTCGTCCCGAGATTTTTTTTCGAAAAATATACAATTGTAGTACTGCTTGTGCTTATCGTATATTGTCACTTCAATATGCTGCAATATGAATTGCATTATCATGCGCTTATCATGGTCTTTGAGCCTTCAATCTTCCCGCAGCATAGGGTTTCTTGCTTATGCCTGCCATTCTAAATTTTGACGCAGTTGCATAAAGGCAGTTGTCACAATATCTCAAAAGATTTTGCCTCTATCTTGAGACCCTTTATGTCTAATTAGGGTAGACCACAGGGAGTTTAGAAGGTGGTCGCATTTTTATGTCATAAAATTTATAGAACTCTTTCCATGTCTTCTTTCTCCTGACCCTTACCCTTGGCATTAATCTCTTAACTCCAGCTGAGACTACATACATAATAATCTATGGCCGACATTCTGTTGATTGAGAATAACCTCTCACCTATCCTCTACTAATATTTATAATAGTGTTTTCAATGTCAATTTCGTTGTTTTAAGTAATAATTTTCGAGTGGAGATATAAATTTGTTTCTTTTTTAAAAACTGATATTTGTCTCCAAAAGTCTGCATTCTTTGAAAAGATAGAAGTAATAAGTTCGGAATTGAAAATTTATGGCAAAAATTTATTATTAGTTATAGGTTCCTATGAGAACAATCTGCCGTTTGTGTCCCATATTTGAGAGGATATGTGATGTAACTAGAGATAAATTGACTATCAAATAGCTGAATTTATTTATTTATTTATTTTTAATATTGAACATAATATATGAACATGGAGCTACCGGTTGATATAAATTGGCAATTATTACATGCTAATTGCCACCTGCTTAACTTTTTACGGATTATAAAAATATCTTAAACGCGAACGATTCTTAATAAAAACTAATAATATCCACACGCACATGCCACTGATATCGGAATGATTTTTTTTAACATATCAACGTTAATGAATGCCCAGGTTTTGACACTCAAAAAAGTGAATGTCAAATTAACTTTACACAGTCTTGTGAAAATTCATTATGTCTGAGTGGGTCGTTAAATTGATTATACCTTATCGAGCGTATGTAATAAAAAAACATCAGAAGTCATTCTCTCTATTGAATAAATCACATACGTTTTCCTTTGAATCGAACTGAACGATTGATAAACATAGATACCTATATTAAAAAAAAAAGACAAACATTATTTGTTAAGAGTCATTATCATAATCAGCCTTCACTCGTCCAGTATTGGACATAGGCCTCTCTTTCTGACTTCCACGTTTCTCTGTCTCTTGCTTCTCTATGCCATTGATTGCCAGCCACTCTCCTAATATCGCCAGACCACCTCTACTGTGGCCTACATGGGCTTCTATATTCAATTTGTCCCCACTCCAGGGTTGTCTTGGTCCATCTGTCATTACGAGTATAAAATACTATCTCTATCTTAATATTTCAGTCCAATCCAAAAGCGGTAGGTTATTGCACTGGAGATGGACATTTTTTCGTCCAGGCGACCCGATGTGGTTCTCTCAGCAATAGAAGAAATACCCATTAACAAACAACCACATTTGAATAAACTGACGTAAAATAATTAAAAACTCTCGGATGGAATTCAATATTATACCTGTTCAGTATTATTTGTTTTAAATATTGACACAAAAGATTTCGAGTCGTTGACTACAATAGCCCAAATACTTACTGTCTTTTTGTTGTTTGATTTTTTTTTTTCTTCAAATATTAACTTTTTTAAATTTTGAAATTGTATTTCGAAGAGAAGCGTTCGAATGTTTACGCAGGTGCCTGATCCAGAGTCCTTTGGTTAACCTCAGTCATCTTCGTGATTAAATATTTGTCTTAAATGAGTTCATGGGTCGGTGTTGTGTTTGAATTTCGTGAACTGAGTTCAAAAAACTTTATACATCGCTGTGGACATAGTTTAAAAATTAAATATATTACTAAGAAATGGTTCTTCTTTCAAAGTATTTGTATTTTTTTTAGTTTGTATATTTCTTATATTTGGCATATAAATTGATGCACTATGTCTAGAGGTACGTAATTTTCGCAAATAAAATATTAAAAATTCGCATTTAAAAAAAATACAGAAGCAATATTTCGCATTTATTCGCATCACCTAACATTAAAAATCAATAAATTAATATAGTATTTTAAATTTTTAATTAAAAGCTATAGCTAAGGAAGAAAATGTAGAAGTCTCTACGTTTTCTTCCTTTCACCTTTGCCTTCGGTCATTTATAACTATTTTATTTTTTTTGATTTTATTTTATTCAAGCAAACTTACTGTCATGTAACATATATTATAAATTTAAAATTTGGTACATCGATTTGACCATGTTGAACTATGTCGTAGATACTAAAATATCTCTCAGTATCTACACTGTTGACTGGACTGAAGAAGCTTTGAATAGCTGCCTTTGCAAAGCTAGGGTAGCAGCATTTTGTTGCTACTAAAATCTGTAGGTATGACATCGACAGGAGTTTCTTGGTTAACCACGTCAAGTAGTGGTCTATGAAAACGAGTATATCCATCCATATCTAAGATCATTCTGTAGTATTTCTTTGAAAAATTGTATTTTTGAGATTTCTACGTACTTCCGTGCCTACTACACCATCTACGTTCATAGATGATGTAGGTACGGTTGCTGCTATTAATGGAGAAAATAATTTGACAATGTGCTGGTAGGCTTGCTCGTGGTAACAGGCGGTCGTTTTGACGAGTTACTTGATGGTTTCGCTTTAAAAAATAATAATTATCGATATTTCGCTGAAATTGACTAAAAATTAAAAAATCGCATTTATAGCACATATTGGCAAATTTCGCCTTTATTCGCATCTATTTCGTAAATACGAAAATTACGTACCCCTAACTATGTCCTATCTGTCGTCTGACAGGACTGCAGTCTTTCAAAATATATGACAATGTTTTTTGTTACTGCGGAAACAGTATTGACAATCTGCTTAACTGATTCACTATTGTTTATTGCAGCATCGTAATCGAGGGAAACAAACCATAAGCCATCCAAATACCATTAACTTTTATATTCACAATATATTCCTAATTATCCATACTTTGAAGATTATTCGCTGATACTCAACTTTCGACAAGGAGACTTTCGAAATAAATTCCATTTTAGCTAATTGAAACTAACTTCGAATATAGTTATTGGTGCACTAGAGATTCTTTCTTTATGTTTCTTAACTTTCATGTAGTACAGTGTTCTGTTAGTGATTCTAATCTAATAAATACATAAATGAATAGTCGATCTGAAATGATATTCTTTCTGTGCGGGATCTGACAAATTTAGTATTATTTGAGATTAAAAATTAAACTATTATTTTAAAATGTCTCAACATTTGTCAACATTGATTCTTTAAAATTAAACCTCAATTTTATCTACGCTATTCGTGCTTCATTTATTGTATATTTTTAATTATTAATGCTCGAATACATCACAATTAAATTATTTACATGTAAAAAAATTCATACGAAATATGGAGTTTTATTCATACAGCCTATCAATTAAAATCAAACTACAAGTAGATAATATATTTTTCGGGCGGACACTGTTTACCCATCAAATTCATTCATGTTTTTTTTAGCGGAAAGATTTTGAATAATTGACGTCGGTATATCCCAGACTTGTGATGAATGAAACCTTTTTTTTGTACCCTGAACTTTTTGTTGGTTAATTTACCGTAAAAAAGAAAACAAATTTTTGATTATCTCTGGGTTGATGGTAGTAAAAAAATAACCCTCTTCTTTTATAAAGTATCAAGTTACTCTCTCTATATCTGGTTGTTATCAATTCTGATTTATGGCTCAACATTCCAAAGCGTATAACAAAGACATCTTTTCAAATTACTGCGCATCTTTGCGGTTTATCGTGCAACGAATACGCGCATCCTTTCTCATTTCTTTGCGCAAATCTCCTTGCGTTGTAGTAAACGTAGGTTCATGGTCATTTCATCTGTTTTTTTTTATACAACACCTAAACTCTCCAAAACACATATGTATATCTAACTAGATAGATAAATTAAATTTTCATATACATATATAGATAGCCCTTTAAATAAGTATTTTAGAATCTAACTTATTTTTATGATTGTTTTAAAGTATCTTTACATCTCTAATATAAATTAAAGTCGGGTTAGTGCGAACACTTATAACTCGAAATTGGCTCTACAGATTCTTCCTATGTGTGATTTATTGGATTCTTCTCCACTCCGGATAACAGAATAACTAAAAAAAAGTTGAAAAATGTATAAGAAATAATACAAAATATAATATTAAAGTTAGTATGGAACGAATTTCATACGACGCCATCTTTGAAAAAATTTTACAACAAAATTATTGTCTTCTACACCTGCACCATCTCATTCTCGCATACGTAATTGCATATCTTGCAGTAGCCCATTTCACTTACTCCACCGTTCGGGCGTTTTAAAAAAATATCATACAAAGTCAAACAAATTGCGCGCATATATTCTCACGTTGATTCCGTCTGAGCTTTGAATACGAATGAAATACGAACGTTTTAGAATTAATATTTTAATGTCATTATTTTATTAGTTTATTTTTGTTTCTGGAGCCGCAGTGCACAAAGAAACGGGCCGCCTCTGGTTATGACCAAAGGGTCCACAGGACAATGTCTGTCGGGATAGCTAGTCATAATATAAAACTCAGGATCTAAAAAGCTTGTTAAATCTATTATAAATTTCGTTGCATTTCTGAATTCATGCATGTATTCTTGACTTTAATCCCCCCCCAGGGAGTTTGTCCTCGGCATGAAAAAGGGGGATTTATTTGATTTGCATTTACATCGCGATACTGATCCAATTCCAATCGTAATAACGATGTCAATATGACATTTATATTTTGGTTGCCAAACAAATAGTTTCACGAACTTCTTTTCTAAATCCGGTATTGATTTACAAAAAAAATGGTATAAATCAGGATTCATACAAGTAGGTACTTTTAGAATTAAAAGCCGACATTGAAGTTGGGATTGATCTCTGGTCAGTAAAATATTTTTCACAAAACTACTTGTTGTTGATTGGACGTAGGTACTTACTTACGTAACTAATTTCACCTCTCACGATAACTCTTCGGTTACACGACATAAAAAAGTGTTGATAATGAAATTAGCCACAGTCGATACCTGATAAACCGTGGTTAATCTCCAACTATAGGCAGGTAGATATCTGTATTGTGAAGAGTTGCTTCATTTAAAACATCCAAAGAAGAACGCACGCATTGAATCATCATCAATTTAAGGATATAGGTAATATGTAGTTGCTTGGATGCATTGGCTTTTTTATTACTTTTGTAATATTTTTATTTGAATTGTTCTTGAAAATTATTTATGACTCTATGACTATTTTCTTGTCATAATTCACGGTCAATTTGGTAATTTAAGAGCAAAGCAAAATGTTCACTGCAAACACATTTTTGACGATTCCTTGTTTTAATACATCACAGACCACTCTGAGTAAAAATTCACTTTCCATTAGTCAAAACATGCCGCACTCAATTGGATACACTATCCTTTACTTCTGAGCCACCTTGCGTCTTACATTATAAAACGATTGTCCCGCCACCTGACTCGTGACAGGTGCATGGTACCTACCGATGTATAATATAACGAGTCAGTTGACTTACCTACTAAATCGCAAGGGTCAAATAATTTATTTTATGTAGGTCTCTATGCTGCCTTCAATGTAAACTTTAGTTTTTTTGGTTTCTGTAACATTCAGTAGTCCAATTCTGATGTATTTATATCCAGATAGTACACAGATAAATAGTGTTGGATTTAGTGTTTTCTTTTTGCTCAAACTTATGGAATTAGCTATTTATGCACATTCATTCAAGCTCACAGCCTGTCACCGGACATAAGGTACACAAACAAGTCATTCATTCATTCATTCTGTCTTTCGTTATATCCAGATAGTACACAGATAAGTAGTGTTGGATTTAGTGTTTTCTTTTTGCTCAAACTTATGGAATTAGCTATTTATGCACATTCATTCAAGCTCACAGCCTGTCACCGGACATAAGGTACACAAACAAGTCATTCATTCTGTCTTTCGTCTGTTTAATGTCACCAAGTTCCTGCTTATTTTATTCCCTATATTTATTGAATTCTAGCTTTCCGGACAGACGGTGTCCTGTTTTCCTAACTATGAGTATTAAATTCGAATTTGTATGGTGATAAATGAATTATCGTTTAACCAATGTGATTCCGATCGATGCGTCTGTTTTAAACCATGTATATTCCATCCGCATTCTGTCAATCGCACCAACTATCTAACAATTGACAGTTTCTGTCAAAATTTCAAAAATGGAATAAAAATTATATGGTAAAAAGTACTAATAAGGTTGCCTACGTAGAGTTTTCTGTAATTTTCTAATTTTCCGCGCAACTTTCTTAATTTTTTCTTTCATAAGAACCTTCTCCCGATAAAAGCCAACACAACAAAAAAAGAATTAGCGAAATCATTCAAGCCGTTTAGGCATGACGCGATAACCACGGAAAATAGCTCTCCATTTTTATATATAAGAAGATACATAAAGGAATAAAGATAATATATTACAATTCAACATGGACAAAACTGTATCAAAGTCGATCCAAATAGACGTATTCAAAATGCAATATCTCCATATTAAGATACTATTAAGTCCCACACCAAAGAAACGCAAGTTTCCTGTAATTAATACATAAATGCCCACCGTATAGATAATGAGACAGACCCGGGCAGATATTACGTCCGTCTTATCATTTCCTTCACTAAATTATACGTCACAGCAGTTGGATTGTAATTACATCATGAGCCGAATGCCTTCACTATAATGGTTACATTTCTTCGTAGTAATAATTACGCTTTGTGGTTAGGGTCGCGCGTATGTTGAAGTCTCAAGTCAACGCAAAATGGTAGAGATATAAACTTCGATAGTTATGTTTTTTGCGTATTTTAACTCTAGGCATCCTACCAGAGCAAAAATTTAACTTCATCTCCTATCGTTTTTACACTTTGCAGTGTATGTATGTATCTAATATTATCTAAGGAATATGTTCAGCTGATCTCTGCTGTAGATAGTCGATCATTTTTACTCGTGCACTCGTACTCGTACATGAAGTCACAAGTAGTTAGGTTAGGTTTTTATTTTCAGTAAGATAAAATTTAAGTTAGTTTTTTTATTTTTTCTAGTACATTAAGTCACAAGCTAATGTAAGTTTAAATGTTTGACTTTCTTAAAAATATCGAGGATTCTGATGATCGGAATTTTGGAGACAGATTTAACCACCCAAATGGGGAACGCTGTATGCGAAATGTGTCCACACTAAGTCAGTCTTGAAAACAGACTTTTAAAAGTTTGTAGTGATTCCAATTTGGAAAAAAGTACCTCTTAATTTTACGATGGTATCAACTATTTGGTTCTATGTTTGTTCATTTGTTTTCAGTAGCGCATATTTTTTCTTTCTTTTTCTTCGTGCAATATAATTGATGGAATATAAAGACCCAATCGTGTTCCGGCCATAAAGGTTGTCAGACCGCAATAAAGGTACAAAAATGTATTTAAAATTAACTGTCTTATTCGCCTGGTAAACTTTTATATGCGTATCTAAGTACTTTGCTGATTCGTACTTAATGAGTGATGAGGTTTAAAAAAAAACAAACGTCGTTAATTTTTTGTTTGTGTTTGGTCACTCTGCAAGACCGTCAAATGAGAATCCTTACGGTGGGGGGAAAAAAGAGGGAATCAAAACACTGACTTCCGTTCCCACGGCTTGGCACCCTTTTTTGTAGAAACACGAGTCTTCACGAATCAAGTTGTAGAACAAGGGTATATTGTTCATTTAAGACAATGATCGCGAGACATGTCTTCAAAACATTAATATTTTTAGATAATGATGTAAATGATTACGAATGTTTGCGTGATACGATATAATTGAACATTAGCTATAATTATGTTATTTTTTCTTCTTTAAACTTCCTGATAAAGTACCTTCTTCCTACTTATTTTTATGATATTTTATGATCAGATGATCCTGGCAATACGGCTAAGATAATATCATTTTGAACAACTCGAACAAAAAACCCGATGTCTGAAGTTCTTTTTAAGACTAAATTTCAAGGTATTTGATCATGTCATTGTTCGAATTGATTATTTTTTTGGAATAATATGTATATTTTTGGAACTTTGTGGACACCAAGTGCGTGAAAAGGCCTAGGATCTTCATTTGGAACAATTTCCTGTCGAAGGAGTAACCGTTCTGTCATGAGTTTTTTCCCTATCGACATTTAGTATTTGTTGAACCAGTTTCAACAATATATCACTATTGAAAAGTGTTGTTTTTTTTTTAATTTTATAAATTTTAAATGTGTCTCAAAAAAACATCGAAGATCTCTCTAGCAATTGCAATTAAGTGTAATTTTTTGACATACCTAGAAATCTATTGATATTTTTGCCGCAAATTGACAAAACTAATAATTAAAAAAAGCATGTGAAAACAGGTGGAGGTAGGTAGGTACTTCATAACTGTCTTCGTTAATCTGATGAATGCCATTATCTGAGATAATGACATTTAAAAAATTATGAACAAAAAACCTTATATCTCGCTGACAAATACTAATTACCGTTTCTCGATTACAGAGACAAGTATTTTTTTTTTTCAAATGATATTACCTGTACTCTATTATACACAATGGATAATTGTATATATATACCTACCTAATACCAGTGATACAAATAGCAAGTAAATGATATCCACTCGTAAAGAGACATAATGAGACTTAACGACATAATAGAATTCGGTAAGATGACTTAAGAGACATAAATTGCCTGCCTCTTAATGGGACAATTTGGCAGTTGTTACTATCCGACTCAAAACCATTGATGTTATATTGTATGGACGTCCTCAAACGTTTTTATTTTTATTACGTCATTAAAGACAGTTTTCATACGAAAATCGCAGAAAATATAGATTTGGAGGCAATGGTACTTCATTTATTTCCTTCTACTTTCTGATATATCAGATTTTATTGAAATTTGCAATATGTGACGACTTTTGTGGATATGAATACTGACAAGTTTAAAATCAACATGTTTTGTTTCCTGCGTTCTTCTGAACATCACGCTAAAGCCGCAGACGTTGGATTCGAGACAAATCATCGGTGATCCTTGCAATTATAATTGCAGTAATGATAAATAATATAGATTCATGTAGAGCAATCAATTACTGTTCAAGCTTAACTACCCGAATCAGCAACTTCAAATATGTGTGTATCAGCTAGTATTTATACGTCATTGCAATATATAGGTATAAAAAATATAATTTTATTATCCAAGCTACGCGTGATGAGACTAAAATACGGCTTATCCTGTCTCTCGCGCTTTCATCACTTTACTGCCGGCAGTGAAAGAGAAAAACATATCTACTTTGTAATTATTGTGGCAAAGAATACTGGGTTCATAATGTTCTGGCCGCTCTTTTCTCTTATAAAACGAAGAATAATGTCGAATCCGCTAACAATGGCCCAACCAAAATTTTTCTATTTTCACACATAAATGACATTAGTGTCTAGATGAATGTATTCTTAACAAAAATATTTTAAGTACTATTTAATTTAAAATTTGTTTTAATTAATAATACGTACCGTTAAATGGTTCTAATTGTGTTGTTATTTATTGCCCTCATTGTGTTCTTACTTGGAGCTAACTTTAAACTCATATTGATTACATTTTTTAATTCGTGTTTCAAATTTTCTCATCAATTTACTAATTTATTTTCTTTTTGACGTGTAATGTACAAAATTTATGATTAAAAAGTTTAAATTTAATATCCCATTTTATTTTCTTAATTTTTGTACTGATTAAAAACATTGCTTTTCAAAACTAATCTACTAAATAAATTGAGTATTGATCAAGAATTGAGCTGAGTTTTTTAAAACATCCCAGCTAATTTCTAAATTTGCTACACTTGGTTTAATAGAAGAAAAAATGCAGTAAAAATAAGCTCATCAGTCAGATCTATGTGCCTGACACCAGAATAAATGCTTATGCAAATGAAGAAATTCATTTTTAAGCTATCGTGGCAGTGAAATCGTTTCCATTTTAAGAAAATACGGTTAAATAGTACACGTTTAAGTAGGTACATGTTGTATTTTTTATTGTCTATTTTTTATTATGATTTTGATATACCTACCTACCTACAACAAAGAATAGTAACTGAGCAAAAAAAATGTTCGACACATTTCAACATTAATATTTTGTTATTTTTAATCACAAACAAAAATGAAATCAAAAACAAAGTATGACAAAAAATAATAATAAAAAAAATTCGTAGGGGTGTTATTTTTTATTGGGGTGAGGGGGGGGGGGGGGTAATCAGTTACCGCTACATAATATAAAATAAATATTTTTCTGATATGAGAAAGGAAATCCGTTTGCCCTGGAGACATTTTAATTTGATTGGCCCGGCACAGCTTATGTACCAACAATCTTTCTTAAATTTCAGAAACATGGAAACGCTCTCCTAGATTTTAGGAAATTTATATTAACAAATATTAATAAAATATATTTTTATTAAAAATATGTACCTATATAAAATTCAAAAATATAAGGTGCCGACCTGTTGCCTACCTAACTGTGTTGGTCGGAATGTTAAACCGTTTTATAAACTAGACTCTATGCCTTATCACCTACATCTTGCATTTTTAGCTACATACCTACAAAAAAGAACACTTTCTATGAAAAAAAAACAAATTGTTGTTGTTTTTTTTCTCCTCGCAATTATTTCAGATTCTCGCAGACAAAAACATTCTTGAATAAGTATTTCGAAACTTACTTACTTACTTTCCGAGTCCGTGCAAAAGCTAAGCCTTTCCCATCCAATATGTAGCAGCAGCAATCGCCTTGTCATTCGCCTCATACGACATGTAAAATCATTTCCTTATCGTTACTAATGCCCTCAATGTTAATCGAGGTTGTCTTCATGTTGGGTCCTAAGGATTTGTCAAATGGCCCTGGGAAGAACCTTTTTTGGGTCCTGAAAAGGACTTTTTTGGATTTTGACCTTGCTTTTTCGGTGGCGAAAGGATTAGCCGACCAGTGGTCGTTTCCAGGGGGCGCCAGATTGCTTTCGTGTCATTTGTTTTTGCTTTCATTTCGGTTACTCGTTATCTTTCCTTGTTTCGTTTGCGCTTTTTTTACTTTCTTTCTTTCTGAGATGCAATCGTGCGTGGAGGCTCCTTTCTTGCCCCCCCCTCAAACAAAAAAGTCCTTTTTATCCAAGGCTTCTATCACAAGTTTTGTTAGTTCAACAATGGCATCGTTTGTATTTTTTCCTCTTCGAAAACCATATTTGCTTGTTGTTAGTAAGTTATTTGTTTCAAGAAGATAAATTTATTATTAATTGCTTTTTTCAAATTTAATAATATGGTTTTCGATACGTGTTGTTTTTCTTCCTAATGGATAAACAAAATAAATAATTTCTCTAAGAATCGTCAAGTGCTTTTAAATAGGCTAAAATCTTCTCCATGAAATAGCTTATTAAATGCAGAAAGACTTTTTTTAAATCCGAGGATGGCTTAAGATTGAGGCGTTCATTTCAGCTGTATATACAAGTAGATAAGAATCTGTTGATCCAATTTACAGTGATTTTTATTGTTTTATAAAATAAAATATAACTGCATAATGTGACGGTGATTTCGAAATCCGTTTGTACTTGAAATGCCAGGATGCCGACGACAAGAGAGTTCAATATGCTTTTGACTAAATGGCTGTCAATTTTGAATAATTATTGATAAGTACGGTGCTGTGTTAATCAATGAAAGCATAATAAATAATTGAATTAATACATGCGTAAAAACGTGTATTTCCTTATTGAATGCTGTTCAATTTTGTGCAAAGTCATGACAGATATTGAGGGCCCAAACTTGATTTACTAGTAGGTACCAGTTTTATATTGTTTTATTCTCTTTGTCTGTAGTAAAGTAATACTAATAGTAATACTTTAGTGCTTAATGACTTGTGGTTTTAATTTATGTACCAACTTGCACTTAGTCGAAATGCCTAACACTTAAGAAGCACAATTAATTTTCATTCAGTAATCTATATAATATTTGCCTTGAACACTGACTCACTGACTGACTGACTGACTGACTGCCTGACTGACTGACTGCCTGACTGATGTCATTAACGCCGCTAGATGGCGCGCCACTCGCAACTAAAGACAAATAATAATATTGTTCTTCTAATACAATATGGCTGACAGCAGTGACAACTGACAATAACATAATGATATTATTATGCCTGGTGTCTGAGCACTTTTTTTAAAGGTCTTGACGTAGAGAAAAACAATTTTTTGGGTTATTAAAAAACTCACATGCGAAGTCAGCCATAAGAAAACAAAGTGTACCAAATTAGGAAACTTTTACGCACAGCGGGACTTCATAGTGAAGAAAAGCCTTTCTAATGTCATGAGTGCAATAAAAAGTTTGCGGTTTCAAGTAATTTAAAGAATGACATGCGAACTCATAGTGGAGAAAAGCCATACGAATGCAATAATTGCAATAAAAAGTTCAATCAATCAACTAATTTAAACAACCAATGACATGCTAAAAGCTATTTGAATGGTAAGTTTGCAATAAAAAGTTTAATTTCATTTTTAAGTTTGCATAAATAGTTCAATCAACCGTGTGCTGTAAAGTTTCACTTGCGTCGGCCAAAAAATTGACAAATCAGGAAACTTTTACGCACAGCGGGACTTCATAGTGAAGAAAAGCCTTTCTAATGTCATGAGTGCAATAAAAAGTTTGCGGTTTCAAGTAATTTAAAGAATGACATGCGAACTCATAGTGGAGAAAAGCCATACGAATGCAATAATTGCAATAAAAAGTTCAATCAATCAAATAATTTAAACAACCAATGACATGCTAAAAGCTATTTGAATGGTAAGTTTGCAATAAAAAGTTTAATTTCATTTTTAAGTTTGCATAAATAGTTCAATCAACCGTGTGCTGTAAAGTTTCACTTGCGTCGGCCAAAAAAATGACAAATCAGGAAACTTTTACGCACAACCGGACTTCGCTTTACTAATGCAATGTGTGCAATAAAAAGTTTGTGAACTCATAGCGGAGAAAAGCCATACGAACGCAACCATTGCGATAAAAAGTTTAATCAATCAAATGATAAAATCATGATAAAAGCCATTTAAATGCATATTTTGTTAGAAAAAGTTCAAAATTTGTTTAAAGTCTGACATTTGAATTCGGCCAAAAGAAAGCATAGTTTGTATGAAAAAGTTTACCAAATCAGATCTCTAAATCACAGACACGATTTCATTGCCAAGAAAACTCTTACTAATGCAATGTGTGTAATAAAAAGTTTTTTTTTTGCTTTTTTATAAATAGTTATAGTATCATGTATAGTTATAATCTATCGTCGAGTGCTTTACAGTCACACAAATGTTTCCATGAAAAAGTTTACCAAATCACGAATCTTTAATCCACACACACGAGATCATAGCGGAGAAAAACCATACGAATCAATAAATGTTTTCAATAAAAAGTTTACACACCTAGAGTAATTTTTTTAGAGATTTTCATGTGAATTTGTAGCGTTGAAAAGCCATTCATATGCAATGTTTGTTATAAAAAGTACAAGTTTTTTTAAAATTTTCATTGAGTTCTATTATCAAGTGGTTTAAAGTCTGACATATGAATTCGGCCATAAGAAAGAAAACTTTGCATGAAAATTTTACTAAATCATAAATAATTTATCCCATAGACACGATATCATAGCAGAGAAAAAGCCTTACTAATGCAATGTTTGAAATAAAAATTTTGCACACTAGCGGAGAAAAGCCATACGAATGCAACCATTGCGATAAAAAGTTTAATTAATCAAATGATAAATCATGATAAAAGCCATTTAAATGCATATTTTGTTAGAAAAGGTTCAAAATTTGTTATAAAAAAAATATCAAGTGCTTTAAAGTCTGACATATGAATTCGGCCAAAAGAAAGCATAGTTTGTATGAAAAAGTTTACCAAATCAGATCTTTAAGTCACAGACGCGATTTCATGGCCAAGAAAACCCTTGCTAATGCAATGTGTGTAATAAAAAGTTTTTTTTGCATTTTTATAAATAGTTATAGTATCATGTATAGTTATAATCTATCGTCGAGTGCTTTACAGTCTCACAAATGTTTACATGAAAAAGTTTAATCAATCAAATCGGTAAATACCCACATGCCAAAAGCTATTTGAATGTACAGTTTGTAATTAAAAGTTTAAGTTGTAGGTATTTGAGTTTTCATAAAGAGTTGAATCAACCAAGTATTTTGAAGTCACATGTGAATGCTCACAGCTATGCTATGAGAAAGTAAAGTTTGCATAAAAAAGGCCATAGGTGGGCGCCACGGGCGCCTTTAAAAAACTAGTATATAATATTGATTTATAATGAAGTTTCAGCATAAATTGTATATATAAACATTATCATAAGTATAAAGCATAAACATTCGCCAAGTTCTAAGGAATCCAAACATTCAATAAATTTAAATATTTTTAATTATCGTTGTAAAAATCATACACAAATTGAAACAATACCAAAAAGTTTTCCTAGATTTTATAATTGTGACCGTGTGGGCTACAATCATACACGGTCATTGGCCATTAAAATACATTTACAAAATAGTTTAAACCGATTAAAAGTAAATCA
This sequence comes from Mystacides longicornis, assembly GCA_963576905.1. Taxonomy (NCBI): domain Eukaryota; kingdom Metazoa; phylum Arthropoda; class Insecta; order Trichoptera; family Leptoceridae; genus Mystacides; species Mystacides longicornis. The sequence continues at coordinate 17,767,395 of OY756427.1, read as the reverse complement.
AATAATGTCAATACAACTATATTGTAACTGTGAACTATATAGGAGCTCAATTTAGGAACTATATTTATTAACAACTAGCTTTCCCGACAGACGTTCTCCTGTGGTTCTAACCCAAGGCGGCCCGTTCATATGTACATAATGTGCACTGCGCCCCGATAAAAAATACATAATTAATTCGATTGAGTTAAGCTTATAAAATATGAACATTAAAAAATTTCCAAAACATCCATATTTCATTCGTATTCAAAACTCAGGCGGGATCAACGCTATGCGCGCGCAGACATTCTACCTCTATGTGCCCGATGTTGATTTTGTATGAAAATTGGAGTAAGTGGGATGGGCTACTGTAAGAGCGGCAATTACGTTTGCAAGAATGGGAGGGAACTACCCGCGATGGCGTTAGCGCGTCACAGGTGATCCGTTCCATACGAAATTAAATATTATATTTTATATTATTGCCGTGGGGCTGTCGGCTTAGAATAGCACCTCTGTTCTTTTTGCTGGTTTTTCGAGCATCCTGTAAGAGGCAGGTAATCGAAAAAATCAGATCGGGGTCGTGGGGTTGACCACCTCACACCCTTAAATCCAAGCGGTCAGAAAAGGCAACAAAATTAAGCCTCGGACGCCTGGGCCCCACCAGGGGGGGGTCCAGGCAGCTAGTGTCCCCCCCTGTGTTGACCACGGCTCGCTCTAACAAGAGCTTGAAAATCGGGACCCTGAATGTCCCACTTTGAGGGCGGGCGGGGAGCTTGTTGCTGCCAAGTTGGCGGGAGAATATGGACTGGATATCCTGGGGCTGAGCGAGGCACGCATCCCAGGGACGGGGCAGAGTGACGCTGGCAACTATGTCATGCTGCACTCTGGTCACCGAACTGCACGGATGCGTGGCGTCGCTCTACTTTTAAGTAAATATGCCTTCTCTCGCCTTCTTGGTTGGGAACCTGTTTCTGACCGCCTGATGAGTGCGTCCTTCAAGATGACAGGCGAAACACTGACGGTCCTCCTATGCTATGCTCCCACTGAGGATGGGGATGCGGCTGCCAAGGACTGTTTTTATGACAGTCTGGATGCAGTTGTGTCCCATGTCCCAAGGCGCCACCGCTTAATAGTACTGGGGGATTTTAATGCCAAAGTTGGCAGTGACCCCCAGTATGGACCAGGCGTCATGGGTAGGCATGGCATGGGAGTGATAAATGATAATGGAAGCCGTCTGATTGGTTTCGCCACACTCCATGGACTCTTAATAGGGGGAACTTTGTTCCCCCACAAGGATATCCATAAATATACTTGGACCTCGCCTGACAGGAGAACAAAAAACCAGATTGACCATCTTCTGGTAAGGGCCAGCAACCGAACTGACCTGCGTGATGTCCGCACCTACCGAGGGGCAGACATGGATACTGATCACGAACTCCTTGTGGGTTCGTTGAGATTCAGATTTACCCATTTCCAGCAGGGGCCGTCTGCCTCTCGCCCGCTGGACATACGCAGGTTAGAGAGTGCTCAGTGTCGTCATACGTACGAGGCTGAGTTACGCACCAGGTTTGCCCCCTTGCAGGATTCACACGGAGCCGATTGAGACAGCTTGGAATAGCTTCCGTGACGCCGTTATGGAATCCGCACGTTCTTCTGTCGGCTATAAGAGCAAAAAGAGGCCAATATGGATGTCCGATGGGTCCTGGAGCCTCATCGAAGATCGCCAGAAGGCTAAGACTCTCAGAGACAGCGAAAAAGACCCTAAAAAACTGGCTGATTTGGTGTCTGAGTACAGAGAGCTGAGCCGCAAGGTGAAGCACTCTGTACGAACAGATAAGAGAAGACACCTGGACTCTCAGATACGGCGAGCGCAGTCTGCTGCACTCGGAAATGACTCAAGGACACTTTTCGAAATCACCCGGGAGGTCGGGGGCAGGGGTCAAAAAAGACCCGTGACGGCAATACGAGACTCTCGTGGAGCCACTGTCACTGCCCCCGAACTGATTAAAGGGAGATGGAGGGAGTACTTCGAGTCAATATTAAACCGTCCCAAGCCCTCCTCACCTTACAACTTTGAGGAGGAGTTGACTGGTCTGAATATACCTCAGGCAACTGGGATATGTGAAAACCCGCCGACATACAGTGAGATGGTGCTGGCCGTGATGAGACATAAGAACAACAAAGCGCCAGGAGACGATGGAATTCACGCAGAGCTCCTCAAACAAGGCATAGACACCCTTGGCCAACCACTATTAGATATATTTAAAATGGCGTGGGAAGAGGAGAGGTGCCCAAAAGATTGGCGGAATGGATCCATCGTCGCAATATTTAAAAAGGGGGACCCCCTTGAATGCGGAAACTACCGTGGAATTACTCTGCTGAGTGTTCCCAGTAAGGTATTATCTCAGATATTACTACACCGCATTCGGGGGCCTGTCATGGCTGTCCTGAGAGAGCAACAATGCGGCTTTGTACCTGGAAGGTCCTGCACGGACCCAATTTTCTGTGCCAGGTGCATCTTTCAGCAGTGCAAGGAGTTTAACTCTCCAGTCGCTTGTTGCTTTATAGATTTTGAAAAGGCCTTCGACAGCCCACATAGACCATCGATATGGAAAATTTTAGCTCTGTACGGTATACCTCCGAAGATAGTTAAAATGGTGCAGTCCCTGTACGAAGACTCCGAGTGTAGCGTGAAAACGCCAGGTGGTCCTACTGAAGCTTTTAGGATCACCACGGGAGTCAGACAGGGCTGCGTACTGGCTCCTTTTATATTCATAATTGTCATAGACTTCCTGTTGAGAAAGTCCATGCAAGGAGCAAGAGTTATACCGATAACACAGAGAGATGGTCTAATGGGCGAACTGTGCGATCTGGAGTACGCGGACGACCTAGCGTTGTTCAGTACGACAGTGGAAGAATTACAGCGCAGTGTTTCAAGACTCTGCGACGAAACAGCACGCCTCGGCCTTCGAGTCAATGCCAGTAAAACGGAGCTCATGGCAAATAATGCCTGCCCCGATAAACAGCTACCGATAACCATCGATGGTCACCAGGTCTCCCGGGTGGATAAATTTAAGTACCTGGGAGCAACCATTACCACCACTGGTGACCTCGGGGCTGAGCTCCCGATACGTATCGGTATGGCAAGTGGCGCCTTCAACAACATGACCAAGATATGGAAGGCGTCGGCGTTTAGTGTCGAGACGAAATATAAACTGTTTGATGCGTGTGTGTTGCCCATTCTCCTGTATGGGTGTGAGTCCTGGCACCTGACTCTGGCCCAGGCACAAAAAGTATCTGCATTCGAAACGAAGTGCCTCAGGAGAATTTTGGGTATAAGATGGTACCACCGCATCACGAACGACGCTATACGCCGGCGCACCCAGCGTGAGCCTATCACCTCTACTATTATGTGGAGGAGATGGACTTGGCTGGGACATGTGTTAAGGATGCCGAATGACAGTTGGCCGAGGAGAGCGCTGTTTTTCCTCCCATCAGGGTCCCGGAGACGAGGAAGACCCTCTCATACTGTGTTCCGCTCCTTCGAGGCAGAGCTGAGGAATCTGGACATGGTGTGAGAGGAGGTCATTAACGTTGCGCAGGATCGAGCGCAATGGAGAGCTCTTGTTGCCTCCCTATGCCCCTAAGTGGGGTCTAAAGGGAGTTTGGATTGGATTGGATATCATTTCTAACCCATTTTTTTTTTCAACTTTTTATTAGTTATTCTGTTATCCGGAGCTGAGAAGAGTCCAATGAATCAAACATTGAAAGAATCTGTTCAGCCGATCTCGAGTTATAAGTGTTCGCACTAACCCGATTTTCATTTATATTCGAGATGTTGTCCCGAACTAACTTAAAAATACTTCAAGTAGGTATTGCTTGAAAATTTTGTTTTGTAAAAAAAGTGACTAAGAAAACATAGTAATTTATGCTTCTATGCAATATTATTATAATCCCCGTTGCCTATCTACAGTTTGTTTAAAAACTTACACTTTAAAGTGTATTTAATTTTCTTTGATATATTTAACAATATTTTAAAATGACTATTTGGTATGTTTGATAACACGCAGAAAGGTTGAAAAAATTAAAATAGTGGCTTCACAACATCTGCATTATACCTATTAATTTTGTTGTGTATTTAGTTCGGCATGAATCACAAATATTAATTATATTTTAATATATGTAGTTAATAAATTTGTAAAATGACAGGATCTAAATAGACATGACGGGTATCAACTAGTATGTAATCTGCATTATTGTTTTTAAAATAAATCTGTAATTTTATCATAATTTTCAAAAGGTTTATCAGTAATGAATTTAAAATGAAACATTTTTCAATTTCTTCCACTTCAGTTAGAAATGCATCCTGTCTTCTCTCGGATCTTCATTTTCCTGGAAAACTGATCTCCAGCTGTCCCTATATCTCTTTACTGGTCTTCTAGTTGGCTGATTTTTGTATAATCTTATCAGGGTATGCTGTCTCATCCTTCCAGAAACGCCTTCTAGATCTAATCCCGTCGCACAACATCCTGGACATCGCAAGTTCTTAGTATGCCGAAGTTCCTTACTCTTTCCGGAGTGTTTCTGCAATAGGTAGTTAATCTCCGTAGGAGGCTCGCTTGGTCTTTTTTGTATCGGCTATTGAGGTTTTTTTTCAATTTACATTTCATATTATACTGAAAAGATAGCTATCATAAATCGGACCAAAAACGGGACTATCTAATTTAAAAAAGATGCTTAATTTATAATACGTACGTAGTCAATATCATGATCAACCTATATTATCAAGTATTACAATCAGCTCCTAACAAATTGGTTTCACACATAATTCATTATTAATTAGCTGCCTGGTGACAACATCTCGTCCACATATTATATTATTTACTAGTTCACAATTATTAAAATAATTTATAATATAAATTCTTCAGAGTATGAGCTCATCTATATAACACTATCTGATGATTGTCCTATTATGAATTTATGTAGAAAACTTATCTAACAGCTTAAAAAATCCCGACCATTACCACAACCAATATTATTATCTCCCACAATAGAAGTTATTTACGTCTTGGGTTCGAAATGGTTAGATTTTAAGTGACTTTATATGTTTCGAAATACTTTTGTTAAACACATGTAGAATTTAACGTTAGAAATATTATTTATACAGCGTATACTGGAGTAAATTATCAAAAATATTAAAAAAAATTGATAAAAACTGATAATTTTATTGATCGTAGCAAAAATGAAGAAAAAGATGTTAGAATAATCAGAACGCTCGTCCGCGATTTAAAGTACTAATCTTCTTAGGTTTCCTCCAAGTTTACAATCGCTTCTTTAAATGCTTTTTTATTTTTTCTTCATGAAACTCAAAATATTTCATCAAAAAAGAGAAGTTTAAGATTTGTTGTACACTTTCTTAAAGGTTGGTATGCAATGAAGAATACATTTGCAAAATGAAACAGTATAGAGATATGATTTTTTCTTCTTGCATTTTTTTTAAATTTCGCCCGGGTAAATAAATACTATACCTGCAAAATTTTCAGTAGTTATTTAGATCCATATGATATCGATAACTAATGATGCCTCGACGAAAAAACAGCAGGTTTATTGCCAAAATATTTCTTCGAACAAGTCGAAGATAAGACAAAACCATCCAACTGTCGTAGCTTTGGTCTTCCGACACTTCTTTTACCGATTATAAAACACCCTATTTGGGAGCTCCAGATCATCCATGCATATCAATTATTGACCCAGTCATCGTAGTCTGTGTAAGTGTGTAACCTGAGAAACTACCGTAATTGAAGTGTTTTTGTATTCAGGTAAAATCTCAACAAATGTCATTTGTTAGTTTTCATCAGTTAGTCATACGGACTGTATAGGCAAGGCGGGCGTCCAATTAAAAGACTGTTGATTCCTTTTATCATTGATCTGTTTTAGAGGGACTATTAGCACCTTACAACCAAAACAAGATACTCCGATAGGCTCTCACATACATAAGGCAGTTCATATTTCTCTGACGTAAAACAGGTTAACCTTGTTTTATCTCTTGGCCCGCCTTGTCTATGATATAATATTCTCTTTGGTCCTGCTTCTACCAACACAACCAGCGATTCCTAGTTAGGGAGGCATTTGTTAGAGATTTTATCAAATCGTGTCTCACTCATTAACGAAATATGTCCAACCAATATGATAACTTTGAATTAATTATGACACAAAGAAAAATAAATTACTGTATAGGATATACCTGCTTACCTAAAACATATCCGAAACAAATAGAAATCTACTTAACACAATATTTTTTTAATTGAGTGTTCAAAATTAGCTTCATATACTTATCTTTGTCGACTTCCATCAGAAAACTTCTCCAAGCCACCATATCTTCCACCTCTGAGCTTCAGTACCCGACCCTCAAAGCCCCAGGTCCTTCTCAGCGCCATCCATCCATCGAAGGCTTGGTCTTTATATGCTCCACCTTTCCTCTGGTTCCGTGCAAAAATTTTTGTGAAACACCGAGTGTTCATGTGCTCGCAATACATATCCCTCAGACCACGGAATGTTCTTTTCATAAAGTCTTAATTAGGTATATGTGTTTGATGAACTAAAATATATAGTAGGTAGTTAGACAGACCAACAAAAAAATCGTACAAAGTGTAATTTTTTTCTCAGCTTCTCTTACTCTTTCGTAGACTCAGAGACAGAAAGTATTTGTAAGAAATAATAAATTTAAGGTATGTAATGATGAAGAAAATTCTGAGAACATTGTAAACACAAAACAGGTATTTTAATTTAAAAAATTAATTAAATAATATTCCAATTTTATAGAAAAAAAATTTTTTTGGCGTTCCTCCCTAAATTTACAAAGTTTATTCTTAATTAATTAAATTATTCGCACACCAGCAGGTAAGCAAATTAGATACAGGTGCGCGTATTGAATTTAATTATAAAATCAGCGGACGCGATATCGTGTTGATTACAAGAAATGCATTTGTAGTAATATTCATTCTCCTAATGATATGCACATAAGGTAGCAGTTAGCTGATCTGTATCTTTGTATTGTTGTTTTCGTATGATCTGATTAGCGAACGTTGCTAAACTATATGTACACGGAGAGAAATCGATTTTTGTGCTCTTAATAAATTGACAAGACGTCTCTATATATTATTAATTCAATGCGAAAGTGTTAAGAATTCGTGCGATATCACCATGGAAAAACAATAAAATACCATGCCATACGAAATAAATATCAGTGTAATGATATTTATTTCAAATTGTTTTTGTTAAACTATCATGATATTGTCACGATATTTTATATTTTGCAGGAGGAATGATAAATTATCATAACACCTTTCAAAAAATGCATTACGGACTTATAAACTATCATTACAGTGATGTGAAATTCTTGTGATCATGATATATTTACCTGAGTACTGATATTTTATAAGTACTAATAATTCTTTATAATATTTATCTTGTTATAATATGTGTACACAGTCACAATAATTTTCTTTTTGAGCAGGAGAACGGTTATTTTATAATGAAATTCTAAAAAAAACAATTTCGTGGATATAAAATATGTATACAGGAATGTGAAATTGTCATTATTTATGTAATATTTATAGGTAAACTGATATTTTCTATTTTTTCTGTGCAAAATGTAGGTAGGTACCTACCTACTTATGTTACAAATGTCTGTAATAAAAAAATTAATCATGGCTCGCCCTAAAGTAAAGACAAATACACTTGAAATATTTAACAGTAAGCAAAAGCTTGTGTTGAATGGACAAAAGTCGGCACAGGGGATCGAACCCACCACCTTCGGATTGAATGCCGCCGACTGAAACGCTGATGTAACAATAATTTTAATAATTAGGTACATACCTATATGTTAAATGTACCTAATATTATATCAATTCGTCATTATAAACTCTTTACATCCATTATCATTTTGCACACCCTACAGCAAATTTGACAGATGGTCATGTCAAATTCTCAAGACGGCAGAATAATAATTTTTATCCTTCAAAAAACTAGCAAAACCAGCTAGTATAAATTTAACAGTCGGTGTGTTCGGACGCGTGCGTAGTGAATCATAATCATTTTAATGTTTTTCATTAATAATAGACTAATTTAAAGGGAATACTGTGTGCAAACGTGTTTTTACTTTTAATATTATAATATAATTGATGTAGAAACCATTCAGTTATTTAAGTGCTGGTTTAACTTCGTATTTAGAAAATTTTAAAGGTCGGTGAGTATATTTTTTTATATTATTATTGAAGTTTTTTTTTCATTTAATTAAAGATTTGCGAATGAATTATAAATGTTTATGTTATGTAATAAGGTAGGTACCTATTCGATAAATAATAACAATAGCCCATACAATAAAATTATTGTGCGATTGCGGCGTCACAAGCAAGTTTGAACAAGTTTGCCTTACCCAAGGTCCACAGTAGGTACCTACCTATCAAATTTATATTTAAGATAGTAGATTCATCAAATTTGCAAGAATATTATGGAAATTTTAATATATTAGTTTATTTTATTTCTTTATGTACCTACCTAAACAATATTATTTCTCCATCAGTTTGTTTTTTTTTTTTAATTATATTGCTGCTCTGTATCATAGTGATATTTTCATTCTGTTTTATTATTTTTAATTTTTTAGTTTACTATTGACTTGCTCGTATATTTGTGATTGTTGTTCATTTTGCATGCATTTTATTTATGTTAATGTATTATTAGTAAGCACCTTATTATCTGCCAATATGACTTGTGTGTGCGAATATAGACAAAGAGATGCGATTGAAATGTTTCCTGTATAATTGTAAGATTTTTATTTTGTTAAGGGCTGAAAAAAAAAGGAAAAAATGTATCGTGCTTGTAGCTTGGTTATGATTATTGTTCATTTTTCATGCATCTTAATTGTTATAATTTATTGTTTTAATTTGATATTATTTTATTTATCTGTGATTCTTTGGATGTGAGTTTAAAGTTTGTTTTATGTGCTTTTATTGTGTCTGTCATATTTTATTTTATATACCTGTATAATTGATAAACATGTAAATGGCCTTGCCGTATGTAAATAAATAAATAAATAATTTAAATAAAATATCTTAGTATTATCCAAATTATAAGATTAGTAGGTAGTTATTTACAAGTTGAATTGAAATTGTGCCCAAGCTTAATATTACTTAATATTCCGTTACAGAAGAATGTGTAAAAATAATTATTATTTCATTACAGAAGCTCGCATAGACATAAACACCATATTATTGATTTCGGAGCCAGAACTTAAAGAATAGATACCGGTATTAGGGGATCAAAATATCAAGATAATTTAAATAATTCACAATTTGACATCGGAATACTAGATGAACAAGAACAGTCGAAAACAGAAGATTCCGGTTTATCAGAAATTAAGGATATTGAAGAGCTGCTACGAGATCCAATTTTTTTTTATAGTTGTATCTTTATATTATTTAATATATTAAAAGTTAAACTTAATTTAAATGTTTTACTTGCATCCTATATGTTCCTCAAAACAATTTTCCCATTGTACTTATTAATGGAAACTATTGATATTTGTATTTAGTGATTTTACAGCTTTCATTTCAAGACAAATAATAATGTATATAATCCTCATCTCTATTTATTACCTACATAAACCTAATATGTACAAATATTTTTTCAGGTTTCGTAACATATTCATAGTATAGACACAGGTATGTATTTGTTCTTGTACAAATATTTTTGCAGTATTCTAAATACCTATATTCACAGTACCTAAAGACACTGGCATTTATTTTGTTCTTGTATGAATATTTTTTAAAGCTTTCTGAATTAATATTTTTACACTTTTCTGAATACCATGGTACCTATATTTTCTTTTGTTTGGATAGTCTTCAAATCTAATTATAATTACAAAACTACTTTCGAACGTGCGCTGGACATCCATTCTCAGAGGGGTGCTAAGTAAACCCCATTGATGATGGACTCTTTGAGTGTTCAAAACTTGTTAATGAATCATAATTAGATTTGAAGGCAAAACAAATAAAAATATCTACTATGGTATTCAGAAAGGTATAAAAAATTTTTCAGAAAGCTGCAAAAATATTCGTAGAGAACGAAGAAAATGTCAGTGTCAATAGTGTGAATATATTCAGAAACCTGCGATATTATTTGTATAAGAATAAATAAATTGCCAGTGTCAATGGTGTGAATATATTCAGAAACCTGCGAAAATATTCGTATAAGAAGGAATAAAATACCAGGTTCAGTGTTGTGAAAATATTCGTATAAGAACGAATAAAATGCCAGTGTCAATGATGTGAATATATACAGAAACTTGCGAAAATATTCGTATAAAAACGAATGTAAAGCAGGTGTGTACTGTAAGTTTAACATGAAAAATGAAGGAGATTTATTCAGATATCACGATAAAGCAACGGGAATTCTTAATAATTTTCTTGAGTGTTTATTAAGAATTCTTGTTAATATATTCGTTGACTTGTCATGTTATTTTATTAAGAAAGTCCTGTGTTTTTATTAGGAAGTGCTTCCTGACAATTTAACAGGACGAAAATCCTGTGAAATTAGTCGGTAGGACGCCAGTCACGCTTTTATGCAGAATTCTTAACAAGTTGTTAAGAATCTTAACAATTTCACTAAGCGTTTTTTTCTCCGTGTACGTATGTTCTCACTTGTACTAGCATTCTTCGGGAATACGTACAAATTTACATCAAATAATTTAGATTTTTCTTTATTTCATAATATAATTAGGTATTCATAGCCATGCGTACATAAATATGTTGTGGATTACGTACTTTACTAATCGCAAATCGCGAAATATACAATTGATGTTCCTTCTTAATAGGGTTGTTTTTTCCTTATATTGATTGTTAGTGTTTTTTTATTTTTGTTGCATGAAACCGAAGCCTTATTATAGTTGCATGAGACTTATAAGCACCTGTTGCATAACAGACATAGAGAAGGGACATGAATCGTTTAATTATTCTATGAATCAAGTATCCTCCCTCAATGAGTCCACGTTAACACGTTGAAAACTGCACACAATATCACATTTCTTCCCGTAGTAAAAGAAAAATGCATGGTGAGCGCTATCATTTTTGGCTCGAACTGGCTAATTTTGAAAATATGTAGTATTATCGTTGGTAACACTTTATACATAGAACGCCACCCCAATCTTAAATGGCGCGGTCTATAGGAAGAATATTTGATTCCATGAAAATTCTTCGAAACACAACGGGTGAGCAGGTATAGGGGGCTCCGCCCGCCAACGCCCCCCCCCCCTTTTATTATAACCTAACCTAACTCATGCATATAAATAGTAGAAAGCTTGCTAAAGCTAACGTAAAATAAAAAATTTCGTAAAATTGTGCATTAGGAAGATTATTGTGACTTCGTATTAGGTGAATTGTGATGTCGTACAATTGCCATTAGGTGAATTGTGATTTTCGAAGAATTGTAATTCGAACAATTTACGTGTTACCGAATATACCCCGTGGATATATTGATTAATTACGGACTAATTCACTGGGTTCTTATGGGTTGTTTTCCTACGGATACGCCGCTGCTATAAAAGCGGTGAATATGTCAGATGAGAACATTGTCAATATTGTTTCCGTAGTAACAAAAAACATTGTCATATAATTTTGAAAGACGCCGTCTTTTCAGATGACGGACCGTTCCCTAGGAACCCACTGCATTAGAGAACGGTCCGGCATCCGACAAGACGGTAGTCTTACAAAATATATGACAATGTTTTTGTTACTACGGTAATAGTATTGAGAATATTCTAATTGACATATCCGCCGCTGTTTATAGTAGCGCCGTATTCGTAGGAAAACAGACCATAACTTCCAAATGACACAGAGATTACATTCACTCAAGGGTTGCTTACGAGCTTTTCTTGGTTAATGTCCGCCGAGCTAACATTTAAAATATAGGTGTTCAAAAATTAAGAGAAAATTCCTCCCATTCCAGGATCATCATGAAGGATTCTGGAATTCATCAATACACTGTTTATGACTCTTAATACAAATAGTTACTCAAATAAGTCCTTAAACCATTAGGTATAGTTATTTTAAGCGTATTGCCATTACTGCATTACAAAAGGTTATTGAGTATACATATATTTTTACACTATATTACAGTCAACAATGAAAAGATTGGAGTGAATAATATGATCAAAGTACCTTTTTTTAATATAATATAACACTTTTCTATACGAAGGTGTCCGTATAGCCGGCGGAACTTATTGCCTGAGGCAATTTTTTCCAGTCAACCGGTCCCGTCCAATCTGAGACAGGCCAACCCCGGGTAGAAATTTCAAGTGAAAAAACACTTAGAAAAACTCTGACCCGACCGGGAATCGAACCCGGGACCTCGGATCTGAAGTCCACGCTAGTACAAATAGGCTACCGAGGTCGGTTTTTTTTTGTAATAAGTACATTCAATAATGAAATACTTCTTTTAACAATCAGGCTTTTGATTTTTAGTGTTTTGTTTTCAGTTTATCGCTGTTTTAACAATTACAATACTTAGTTATGGGTTACGCTAATGTGCATCGCTGTTGCATTTATGATTTTTTTCGCCCCGTATACGTCATAAATCTTACATACCTACTTTTTATTTAAGAAATCTTTTAATCAAAATAAGTTTACCCGCAAATACAAACGAATTTACCGTGAATGCATATATAGGTTGAAAAAAAAACAGAACTAAACCCATCAATTGGTGCTGACCATTATTTCCGCTTTCACGGCACAAGCATTTTGCTCAATGTGAAAGAAGAAAAAGTGTATTTGTGATCACTTCGAGTGAGCACTTATTCATTTAAAAGAAAAATTATAAAAATCTTCTTTTTTTTATAAAAGTAATCTATACAGAGGAGTTCATGTGAAAGAGAACGGCGTATGAAATTGAAACTAACAAGTGTTAACTATTATATATAGGTATAAAAAAGATAATGTTATTGACGTTTCCTTTTAAAATGACGGGTAAAATTTATCTGTGGGTACCATACCTACATAAAAGTGAGACGCTTAAAAGATGACTGTAGTAGGTATCTACCGTAAGATATTTTCTATACACAAAATTGACAACACAACGTATTGGAAGTCGTAGGTTCGAATCCCGGCCGCGCCGACCATTTCCGCTTTCACGGCTCAAGCCTTTGCTTAGTGTGAAAGATGTCAAAAGTGTATTTGTGTTCACTTCAGGTAGCACAATTCATTTAAAACAAAACTAACGCGGTATGTACAGGTACCGTGTTAGTTTTGACCGGACACACAAACATACTCTATACATAGACTATGTTTGTGTGTCCGCCCGTTTCAAACAACAGAACTTCGTGCTGTGGATCGTGGTTTCTGTGTTCTGGGCTATTTTAATCTAATCATTAACCGAATTTAAAAAAAAAACTGACCGTAATTATTGTTTCAACTAATTTGGGAAAACTTGCAAATAATAATCTTCATAAAAAATAATGTCGTATTGTTTTGAAATACCATTGAATTTTTTACACTTCTGTTTATGTATGTTGTATATTAATGAATGCTTATAATATAGGCTAGGGTTAATAATTATGTAAGTCTACGTTCCAACTTTGCATATTGTTAAAGTATTATAATGCATCGCTGTAATCACGGAACGATTAATCAGAAGATAAGTCCACTTGCACAGGGCGCTGCACAATTTGCTAACTTTATAGGGAGAGTAAAATAATCTCTTGTATCCTTAGCTCACTGTGTCTAGCTTACTGGACACATGCGCATTACTGTATTACGACTTAAAAATGTGTCATGCTAATTAATTTATTTTGAAAAAAATAACTCAGAAATATTGACATTGTATTTGTCAAAATTACCGTCGTACTCGATGCGTAATATAAAGACTATAGTTGACTTTCATTTTATTGATGACAAGAGATTGTTCAAAGATGAAGTTTACTCTTAAATACACGTTCATTCACAATAATATTGGTTGGTTCTTTTTTTAATACCCGTGGCGCCTTGTCCATTGAGGGGTAGACGGAGAGAACAAAACTCCACTCTTTTATATTATTATCGAAATCCACGTTTTTCGCTTCTTCTACCGACAACACAATCTGATTTGGCGTTCCTTGAGGATGAAATTGATGCGTTCAATCCACGGCACTATCGTTCATCAACGCCTTTTGCATTTTTCCTTTAAGCATTATTCCTAAATATTTTATCAATCCCATTTGCATTCAATAATTACCCCATGCCCCAACTTTCCCAATTCATTAAGTTCCCTCTATGAAAAAACGCTTACTTCCATGCGCACGCTTAATAATCGTAAAAGATTATCAATTTTAAGTTTTTAATAAAGTTTGAAAATAAATTTTAAAGAATATATTAATCACTTATAATAAAGAAGTAAATTTAATTTAAAAAATTTGAATCCTTTTTACATTTTATGGACCACAAACATAATGGATTTAATTTATGTGTGTACTTAAGTTAAAGGAACAGTTTACACAAGCAGCTAATTAAAAACATTTCCTTTAAGGTACTCATTATCCGATACAAAACACGGTAAGTTTATAAACCGATGTGCCAATAATTATTGTAAATGCCGTAGATACAAATATACTTACTCTTTATTCACTTAAATGTTTATGTTATAAATTCACACTTCGTGTATGTCGGTACGAGAAGAGTTTCTGCTTTTTGCAACATGGCCGCTTCTACATTGTATCTTTTGCAAGCAGCGAAGGTTAAAAATCTGCATATTATACCAGAACTATAACTTAAAATGTAGTGTTTGTGTCTCTCTCATCTAAATGCCCCAATTTGGAATTTGGGAAGTAAAATGACTGATTTTTATTACCTTACTAAACCTACAAACCATCCTTGTACTTATTTCATTAATTCGTCCTCCCTTTAAACTTCACATAGGGGCATAGGGAGGCAACAAGAGCTCTCCATTGCGCTCGACCTTGCGCAATTGTGCACTAATATAGTATTTACTTTACTTAATTTTATTCTTGACTAGCCGATCCGCCCTTCGAACTTCGATTTAACCCAGAATCTACATAATAATTCAGAAATGTTTGTTTTTTTATTTGCCTTTGACAATACTTTTACCTTATATGTGAACATCACGCTCAAAATACAAATGCTACGTCAGATATTAATATGCCCAGTACCGTGCAAACTGCTTGAGAAGGTTCTTAAATACAATTTGCTGCATTAACTTTAATATATTTAGAGCTATTTAAAAAACTCTATTTTTTTAGGATCTTCATACAAATTTCTCAAAAAGACAGTAAGTCATCTTTTGGAAACAAAATTACTCATGTAAACGTTGAATGGAATCTTGGTATTACGGTATGAAAATGTGATAAAATAATTGTAGATTGATTTGTTAGGTATACATATAAATGTTATTCAAATCTTATTATTATCAATAAATAAAGATTTAATGAAAAAATTTGCAGCTTGATTTTGAAGTTTGACAGGTACAAATCACCCTCTATGGGTGGAATGCCTAATTAATTATCAAAGTAGGGAATGTAGCTAAGATTCAAACCACAGAGCTCTCTATGAAAACTTGCAAATTATGTCGGTAGGTTCGTATAATATTATGAGGTCGGTAAAACAAAAATTGTAAAAGTGTCATTCTTCTTTTTCTGTGCTTATGTCAGCTATAGAGGTCTGTTAAGCAATAGGAAGCTAGACTAGAACCTGTTTAATTACCTACCGATCAAGCCTGACAATCGGAATCAAAAACTTAAAGCAAGACGGGTATAAGCTAATAATAACATAATTTTGACTTATAACATTAATCAAATACCAATATTTTACGAAATAAAAATAGAATTAAATTTAGCTAATAATTATTATTGATTTGGATGCGGGATGTGTGTGGAATTTCGACGTGTCATAAGTTTGTAATAAAAAAAATCCTTTATAGTTGCGTAATTTTAATCCTAGAGATGGCGGTGTAGTAGAAAATAAATTACATATGAAACTTGTTATGTTGTTGGAAGAATAGACTTCACCAAAACCAAATTTTACCAAATTATTATGGCAAATATTTCTATTCATAAAAATATCCTCAAATCTCGGATTCGTCGGAGTGATGGTGGAACTGACCCAGGCGTAAATAATTACTAGTTATATTTACACTTTAGATAGATCATCAAATAAAATTTAAATTAGTTAACTAGATAACAAGGCTTAAATTTAAAAGGACGTCACATTAAAAGCGAATTTAGGTAATCTATTATTCTCTGCCCTATGGATAAAAATATGGCGCCTTATAAGAGAGATTTTCTAGGAAAAATGTTCCTCAAATGTTTTTGATCCAATAATTTATGGTACTGAGTGACTGGTTGAAATGAAACCGATGTTCCGATTCCTCTATGCTTTATTGCAAGTCAGCGTTGGCGAGAGTGCAGCCAATGTTATCGCATTCCACATCTGATCGTTCCTTGCCAATATTTTTTTATCACGATTTTCTCTTTCGCAATTTAGATAACTTCATTGTGTATCTTTGAGTTTTGTTAGACGGTAAACCACATTGCAATTTTATAACATGGTATTATAACATTCTTCAGATGCTGTTCTAGATAAGTGTTCCATTCTTTTTAAAAATATTGCTTTCCTATGTCGAATTGACCCATCAAAGGACAAAATAAAAAGGTCTTTTCGAGGTCATGAAACAACATTATCCACCTAGTCTAGTTCTTTCAATCAGTTTGAAATACCTCTAAGGAGCATATGTAGGCAACAAAACTCTTCTTTACTCTATCTTGCGCATTTCGTGACATCTTATCTCTCATCTCTCCTTGAAGGAACGGTATAATGCATAAGAACCTTCTACAGTTTCGCAATGTTATAATAAACGGCGTAGAATGTATGTAATGTCGATTATGTATTTATGTAATGAGTGAGTCATCTGACAAGACATTATCATCATCTTTAAAAATCGCGACAATGTTTTCACTGTCATAACGGTAAGCACACAGACAATGTTCTACACTGACACATTAACCGCTGTTTAAAGCAGTACCGTATTCCTAAGGAAACAAACCATTAGAGTAGGTACCTACCGGAATTCATCAAATCGATTCCTGTATGCAACTAAGAAATGATCTCCGATACCCCATACAAACTCAATACAAACCCCTATTCGAAATTTAGGTGTGCTTTTTTCCTTTGAATGTGATAACAAAATCTTGACTCTATAATGTTATCTTTATATATCTTGAAAGAGTTAAGTTTTTAGCTCTTGGATTCGAACTAAAATAGGTCCTACTAACTACCCTACCAGCCAATATTTAAAATTTATAAAAATTGAATAAAAAATTCACGGCGCAGAATACCGTTTTGGTTGATACATTTTTATAATCGCCTTACGAGCCAGTGCTTGGGTGTACGGTGTAGTAGGATGCCCTATAGACAGCACACACAGGTATAACTTAGTATAATGATGATTGTACCAGGTAAAGCTGCCAGTGCCCGAGGCCACATCTCAGAGGTGTAATTATACGTAGACCGACCCTGGACGAGTTGGAGTCGTTCCATGTATTAACCAACAAACTAAGTGGAATGTTTTAATGGAGGTTACCTGTTTCTATGTTTTTTCGGTGGTTACATTTTATTTTGGTTAAAGTTTTGTTTAAATAAACTCGCAGTTCTATATTCTTTTTGAGTTTTCAAATCGTGATGAGTGGGTACTTATGTGTAATATGAAAAATTCGATGTCTTTTCTCTCTGCCTACAGCTTATAGGACACGTCGAGATGGGCAAAAAAGTTAGAAAAGAACCGCAAATAAACAACTTGTATTTATTGATTTATTTATTTTCTCATTATACGGTGCTTATACTCTTTAAACTCTGTTAAAAATGTATGTTTTGAATAAACCCCAAAAAAATGTGCATGTTACTTGTCTCGTTTACTATTTTGGAATATTTTACCTTGTTGATATTTATTTCAATTCAATATCAGCTTCAAGCTGTCTGGAGAATTTTTTTCATAAATAAATAAAAATGAAAAAAAAAATTCGTTTGTCTTCCGTACTTTAACAGCTTAAACTTTTTGGGTAAGGGAAAGAAACATACATGTCGTCAATTTTATATCCAATATTCACTTGTTTTTGGAAAACAGATATGTCACTATATATTTTTAAACGCAAAAGGTGCATTTTCTACATGTGATCGCTTAAATTTTTATTATCTTCATATTGTTTTTGCCCTTCCATTCTTACAAAGCGAATCAAAAGGTTTTATAACACATAACACGGGTAACATTTTCAATCTCTTAAAAAATAACGTTACGTGTGATTACTGTGAGTGATACCTCATATAACAATATCATACAATAGACCTAATATAGATAGATACATCCAGTTCTTACACGAACAATAATTAGATCAATTTTCTTCTTCTCTACATTGGAACATATAACGGCTATTGGCTTTATTATTTTATTCAATAAGCCAACTGAATGTTCCGCGCAAGTTTTGGTATTTAAAATTAATGAAATATAATATATTTAAATGTTTTGAATAATCTGTGCAAGTTTGTTTATTCTCGAACTCTTTCTTAGCGGCTGAACGGATATCAATGAAAAAAATGTGTGTATTAATGGTGTTTCGAGAGTGATTAAGAATCACAATTTGATCAGCTAGACAAAGTTTTTCTTAGTTTTTTTAATATTCTTTTTTGCTTGACATCAGATATCATTTGTGGTTTCAGTTTTTTAATATTTAATGTCAAATTTTGTGTTGGTATTGCTACATGTGTCTAAACCGTTCCTTGAGACTACTTCGTTTAGGTTTGATTTTGTCTGTTATAAACATGAATTTGTTCGTATTGAAAGTGAACACAAATATCCTTTGACTCTTTCACAGTAAGCTACTAAAAGCTTGTGTAAGAGGAAGATTGTCGGCACGTGGGATCGAAAGTTCGACCTTCAGTTCGAACCACTAAGCTACCATCCAATCCACCAAACAATCGATACGGAAAAGCGGTAAAGAGGTGTCTGGTCGTTCAAGAACCACGTCCAATCAACAGCTGCACCATGCCTCACGCCTCGGGCAATCACACAAAATGATCGCAAAATAATATATCTTTATTCGGCAGCTGAAGAACGCGACAAATTTGTTCGACCTTTTTTTTTAAATTATATTCAGCCAATACATACCGCCTGACTACCCGATGTTCTCCTTGTCATTTCCTCTTTGGAAAGTTCCCTTATTAAATCCCGAAACATCATAAGAGAAAGATGGGATGAGTGTAGTGAGAATATCACGTTTATTTATCACTAGCTTTCCCGACAGACGTTGTCCTGTGGTTCTAGCTCGAAGTGACCCATTAATATTATGTACATGATGTGCACTGCGCCCGCGTTAAACAATACAAAATTAATTCGATTGAGATAAGCTAATAAAATAATAAAATTAAACTATTTCTGAAACATCCCTATTTCATTCGTATTCAAAGCTCTGGCGGGAACAACTTGAGAAAAATGCGCTCGCGCACACACCCTACCTCGCCTATTACCAACACGAATGTGCCCGAAAATATTGTTGACTTTGTATGAAAATTTTCTAAAACTATCGAAACGGTGCGGTGGAGTAAGTGGGATGGGCTACTGTAAGAGCGTATGCGAGAATGAGAGGGAACTATCCGCGATGTCGTGGGCGCGTCCCAGTAACCTTTCCATACAAACTTAAATATTGTATTTTACATCATTCGTTATCCATTTTTTTTTTACTTTTTATTAGTTATTCTGTTATCCGGAGCGGAGAAGAATCCAATAAATCAAACATCAGAAGAATCTGTTGAGCCAATCTCGAGTTATAAGTGTTCGCACTAAACCGACTTTAATTTATATAGTAGATTTCAATTCACGAGCGGTTTCTAATTCTAATATCAGTTTATACAGTCTACCACATCAGCCCGTCTATCATTTGTTTATATCATTTTTTTAAGTCAGGAAGGGTATTCATGATCTGATTAACTAGAATGCAATTAGATCGTATTTAAACCATTTAATGAATGCCCCTACTGATTTACAAGAACTGATTTCTTTCATGCGCCTACTGATTTATTAACGGAGTTCTACGTCAATATTTCACTGACGATTCTGCATCATATGGCTTATTTTTTTACTAAATAATTATGAGACAGACGCTTAAAAAACTTCCAAACGCTTGGAGGTTATTTTTGAGACGTCATAACTTAACTTTAAATTATGCCATATTATAAATTTGTATATGATACATTACGTTTTGTTTAGTATAAAACATTTCACCCTAATTACGATAATATATATAACAACTTCTACCTATAGAAGGTTTATTAGTGCCAGAACTCTCCCGCTACGGCTATGCCCCGGAGATAATTGCGTGCTTCCAAAATATCATGTCTACAAAGAAACAATAAAAATATTGCCCCTGGGTTAGAACCGTATTCTACATAATAACACGTACTTTTATTAGGAGATATTATATTAATACCCAGTATAATTTGAATTATTTTCAACACTAATAATATCATTCATGGAATAGACCAATAGACATTCATTATTTAAATAGGATCAAAAATATCGAATAGAAATATATCACAGAGACACGTAATTTTTGTTGTTGTTAAATAAACTTTTTATTCGAATTTTGGATATCTAAACGAATGTTCTGTTGCCATATAAATAAAAAAAAGATAGACAGGTATAATGTTTACTTTCGCGTGAACGTGAATCAATCAGCAACCCATTCATATCAACGTTTAAAATGCGAATATTTTTGCCCAATGTCCGTAAATATCGAGTTTCGCGTCGTGTTTTTTTTTCTTCGTAATGAATTTACAAAATGATATCTCCTATGCGGTGTTCACACGAGGCGATGTAAGGCCAGACGATTTCGCATGCATAAAAAAAATATCGCTCGGTCGCCGATTAATCGTGTGATGTGTTCACACGAGTCCACCGGCATACATTAAATCTGACAGGTGCGCTGATTTTGACGTAGTTTTAAAAATGGCGGACGGAGTGTTTGGGTTTAGTTGAAAATGTTGTTTTACACGATATAAGGACACTCCTAATTAAGGAAAAATAAAAAACATGCAGATATTGGGTGCGGAATTGGATTCTAAGGAGAAATAAATTTAGAACAGTGCTGTCATCTGTCAAGAAACTGAACATACAGACGCCGCGCATATCTGCGCATGCGTGCATCGTTCCACCAGAAACAAAAGTTGAAAGGCGTTCAACTTGAGGCGATATCGCTTTCAACCATTTTTATCGCTTCAGATTTATGGACAATCTGTTCACACGGTTCAATTGGCTGGCTATATTTTGGTGTCCTGGCGATATTCGCTTCGAGTGAACACCGCATTAGGGTCGTAACGGAATTTCACAGCTCCATAAGCCGTCTCCAACAAATAGAATATCAAATTCAAAAAGTTTTATAAATTTCTAGGGAAAATTAATAAATATCTACCTAACATGTTTTGGTGTGTCCTAATTGGATAGCATCGAGTGCCATATGCTCAAACACGGACAAATCGTTCAAACTGAGAACATTGTATGATCGCTCGGACTGGCAATCACTTTTCAATTAGAACAGGGCGTTAGAATTTTGGATCGAGCCTAACAACGATCTCTCGTTGCCTTTCTACGTCAAAGGACAGTGCCTCTAGTATAAGTTTTCTACGATCGAATATCGAAATGATCACTGAAAAAATTTCCATACAAAATGATCAAAATATTTTTTCGTTTGATATTTGAATACTATAATATATTGCAAGCGTTTATAATAATATGTAAGCGGGCAATAAGCCCTTATTAAACTTTTACTAACCCCACTGGTATAGATAAAGGAATAAAATGTTTATAAAAAAAAAAAAAAATTATGGATATGAAAATTTTCCAATTAATAGAGAATATAACAATTCAAAATCAAGGCTTATTACAACGGGGATGTATAATAACGGAGGGATTTTAAATATACGTCATTATACAAAACGGTTCCATTTTTACGCAAATTCCCTCTTCAAGGAAACGGATTCAGTGAGGCAAATCACTGATGCGAAACATCCGTACTACTTAATAAATAAGTACCTACTTACATTAAAATTATGCATCAGATTTTATATAAAGTATGTGATGGCACTTTTTATATCAAAACTGGCCTACTGTTTATAATGCTTTCAAAGAACAGGTGCAAAAATGCTGAAGTTCCGGTATTTTTTTAAACACAGTTTATGTAGTTCACCACAAAATTAATCTATCAATTGATTTTAAAAATCAACCAATCTCCCTTTCATAAAAAATCGACTATGTAAGCAATTGGTCAAATTAATTATTAGGTATATTCACATGAGGTTAAACTTGTTAGCATTATCAATCAATACTCCCTGTCTGACCCTATGCAGCGGTATAGGGAGGCAACAAGGGCCCTCTATTGGTAGCCTGGTGGCTCGGTCCAAATTTCATTACAACGTATTGAGGGTTATAGGTTCGATCCCGATGCTTTCCGCGCCTTTCCTCTTTCACGCACAGGCTTTGTTTACTTTGAAAGATATTAGAAAGTATTTATATTAACAGATTAAAATTTAACATCATATTATACCTTTTAAAAGGAAAAGAGATCAAAGATATAGAAAACAGTTAGACTTAAAAAAAATCATAAGTTGTTGACGGATTTTACATTTTTTTTTCCAATTAAAAATATTTTTCTTTCTGAAAGTGTTTTAATATGCGAAAATTGATCATAAAATTTCTGTCATGTTCAAACGCTACTGTGGTCGTGAAATTAGATTTTTTCTCACAATAGCCACGTGAATAATGTTGTTAATGTTTTGTAGATTATATTGTCATCGAATCCCTCAAGAACAAAACGTTTAAAAATAAAGGTAATATTAACAAATATGACATATTATTTACAATTAAAATTATCTGTAACATAAGGTTTCCTGTCAGACTGATCAAATATTAGTCATTATCCCATGGAATTGGGTGGTCCGTGTCAACGGGATATCCAGACATGTAAAATATGACCAGTTCATTAGAAGCAATCGATTATTTAAATCCCAACAACATACCTACTCGTATTTTAAATCATTGATTTAGTCGTAGGTTGAGTGCATAGATTATTCTCACAAGAAATGGTGTATATAAAAATATTGATGAAACAATAATAATTATATTTAAGTTGTTATTGACTAGCTTAAAATTTTTTATAAAATTGCTCCAAAAACCTATCGAAAATATTTTGATAATTTTGCTAAATTAAATTTCTAACTGCTGACCCCCTTGACTAGCCTAGCATTGTTATGGCCCTCTTATTTTCAAAAATGTCTGGTCATCCTGTGTGAGAAAGACCTTCGTTCTGCAGTGAATAAGCGGGCTTCACCATCCGTGGTCTACTTCTGATCAGTGCCTCTTAACCTCTCCCAAAATATCTCTGTCAAACTCCTTCTTCAACCAATTTCGTCCGACCTTTCTCTCCACATAGTTTTTCTATCTAGCAGATTTCATGCGTTTTTTTAATTAGCTTAAGAAATTTGCTACAAATAACGTTCATTACAAAATTTATGTTTTCGAATCTCCATTGAAAGCTTTTTTAAATTAATTGAATTATTACATTTGAAGAATTTCAAAGTCTTACAGTGACAGCTTTTACTGAAATTGTATATTATGTACTTGGACTTGGTTAATCAAAAACTTAAGTTAGTAAAAATCTTTAAGTAGGCAAATTTCAATCCACGTTATTCCAGTCAGAATTAAAATCCATATTGTTTCAGAGCTAGGTGCTCCTCTTTGCCATTCTCAAGTGAGATCCAATGGAAGCAGTGAACTGCAAAAAGGTACACAAAAAAGAATAATTTAGGCGTCTTTGCATTTGAAATATTAACGAGCACACTATGATACGAATTAATTAAAGAGAAGATAGCTCTGTTATACCTTGGATGTAGACGCCCAATCAACAGTAGACATATTTCAATTAATAACTACCACCAGACGACTAATGAGAAACCAAATACTTCAAACATAACCACTGTGTTACTTGATTAGAACTCAACGAAAATCTATTTCATATTCTCTGTGAAGATTTTTTTCATTGCCTCGATTCATTTTTCATCGTTTACGAAGACTCTTGACACCTCAATTGGTTTTGGATACGCCGTACATAATTTCAAATGCTCGCATGAGCTTTGATAGTTTGATATTAATATTACTTTTCATCTACGGCCAATCGTTTATTTGGTATTATAAGTTTGATGAATACGCGGTGGTCCATTAAAATTAATCAATGTTTTATTAATGTTTTTGTAAACATCCTGAAAGAGACACGTTCATATTATATTTTCGAATCGTATATAAAAATTGTTGTGTTTTTATGTTTCATATGTGATGTTTGAGACGTTTTGTGTGCCTATCACATACATTCAAACATCACTCAATCAATTATGAATCATACAAATACGCAGACATATTGTTTGTTGAACCGAAAAAATTAAAGATGAATAATGTATCACATCGCTCATATTCTTTTTTTCAGTGTTGTGATGTTTCACAACGCAATTATGCATAAGTGCAATCGTAAAAGTGACAGTTTATGATTAATTGTTGTTTGTGATAAAAAGAGTGGATGCGACTGCGGCAAGAATGTCTACCACGGCGAGCAGTCAGATCAAGACTGCCAGCTCAGCCAACATTCTTATGTGCAAACAATGGTGGAAAGTGTGTTGGATGTACGGAAATCAGGAGAAGTACTACAGACAGCTGTACGGACGCAAAAACCTCGGAGGAAATCGAAACTTTTCTCACGCAAATCAAAAAAACAACAGCAATGTTCAGATAACTGAACTTAATGATGATTTCTTGCTCGGCAATTCAACCAATGCTAACTGTAAAGACACGAACGAAAGTTTTACACAGAATGGATTTAAGCACAAGAAAAAACCAGACCTCACCAATACTTCGAATAAACCCTTCTACCATGACCCTTTCATGTTTGGTAATCCCCCGGATAATTTGTACGGCTTTCAAAATGGAAGTCCTCAAACTCCATCACCCAAACTGCAGAAGGACGAATTCAATTTTAACAATCCCACCACTAATGGAAACGTTAATAACTTGTCCTATGACTCTGAAGATCAGTCTTATAGTTATAACTCGTATAACCAACCATTTCCGTTACATCCAATCAAACGACCTCCGTTACCAATACCGGCCGTTATAGACTTTACAAACTCTTTGTTACCAACAACCCATAATGGCGGCAAATTCGAACGCAGTACCACGACAGTGTGCAAAAATGGTAGTGCCGTGGTTGTTACAGAGGAGGCTATTATCAGTCCGGAAGGTGTCGTTAATACGAACGTGAAATACAGAAGAACTTCCATCTCTGGTAGTTCTCCTCCTAAGAGTGTAGTGCCTTATATGGGAAATAGAGTGTTTGATAATGGTGATGTGATTATAAATAGTGTTGGGAGGGACAGGAAAGGAATTTGTGGTATTCCTGGAGTGGATAACTTGGAACAACTGACGAAGGAAGGCGTGTCCTCAACTCTGGTTACTGTCACACAAACATCGGTGAAACCCTGCAATGAGTAAGTCCATTACATTTTTTATATATTTTTTTCAACATAACACATATATATATATGTCGTACATCGGACTCTAGCCAAATATTGATACCAAATCCAAATCCAAACTCCCTTTAGACCCCACTTAGGGGCATAGGGAGGCAACAAGAGCTCTCCATTGCGCTCGATCTTGAGCAACGTTAATGACCTCCTCCCACACCGTGTCCAGATTCCTCAGCTCTGCTTCGAAGGAGCGGAACACGGTATGAGAGGGTCTTCCTCGTCTCCGGGACCCTGATGGGAGGAAAAACAGCGCCTCGGCCAACTGTCATTCGGCATCCTCAACACATGTCCCAGCCAAGTCTATCTCCTCCACATAATATTAGACGTGATGGGCTCACGCTGGGTGCGCCGGCGTATAGCGTCGTTCGTGATGCGGTGGTACTATCTTATACCCAAAATTCTCCTGAGGCACTTCGTTTCGAATGCAGATACTTTTTGTGCCTGGACCAAAGTCAGGTGCCAGGACTCACACTCACACCCATACAGGAGAATGGGCAACACACACGCATCAAACAGTTTACATTTTTCGTCTCGACACTAAACGCCGACGCCTTCCATATCTTGGTCATGTTGTTGAAAGCGCCACTTGCCATACCGATACGTATCGGGAGCTCAGCCCCGAGGTCACCAGTGCATGGTGGTAATGGTTGCTCCCAGGTACTTAAATTTATCCACCCGGGAGACCTGGTTGCCATCGATGGTTATCGGTAGCTGTTTATCGGGGCAGGCATTATTTGCCATGAGCTCCGTTTTACTGGCATTGACTCGAAGGCCGAGGCGTGCTGTTTCTTCGCAGAGTCTTGAAACACTGCGCTGTAATTCCTCTAAAATATTGATACAGTTTATCAATAATATAATTCTGTCGAAAAATATCCTCTAGGCTCCCCGTACTTTGCAAATAAGTTTGTAGGAGATTAATCCACAGCAAACTTGATATATATGGGACCAAACTCTCCACCAAACAATTTTGCAGTATGCGGGGAGCTTTGAGTAGCGAAATACATTTTTAATTTAACAAAATATTTTGCTATTTCATTTCAGCCATTTCACATTATTTATTTATTTATTCATGGAATATACGGCTGAAAGCTTATAATATCATAAACTAATGCTTTTATTTGACATGTTTTTAAATTCAATGAAACTTGCATAAATTCATTTCGATAGAATCATACGACATAATCCATAAACACGAGTAGGTCGGATATATTATTTTCAAGCTGCAAATATTTTTTTTTTAATAGGTATATTATGTTACTTTTTTGCATTAAATTAGTCGTTTTAGCTTTGTTCTAAATACCTATGTTCTTCCTTTTTCACTGACCCTCATTTCTTCTTTTTTTTTCTCTTTGCGAGTCTAGTTTTCCACATAATTTTATACATCATCAATTTTGCATTTAGTTTTTATTTTTAACTGTGAAATTATGATTTCTATCATTTCCAGATTCTTCAACATTCTTCGGTAATTTTTAAACCTTTTTTTAGTTGTCATCAGTTGTACCCTCGATAATGTCCGTATAGATTACCCAATAAATACAAGTTAAATTTTTAAAAATAATTTAATAAAGTTTCTAACCGTGGTCAGAATCTAGACTCGGATTGAACTGCCATATTGAATGGAAGAAAATACTCTAAGTCATATAGTTTTACCAAATATTCTATCAAACTTGTATAGAAATACGTGTTAAACACGTAGCTGATATATTGTTTGCATTGAAAAGTTAATTACGTATAATTGTCTGAAAAGAGAGATAGGAAAAGAATATCAAACTTAATGTTCATGCTATTTTCGTTGGCTCTTAATAACACCTTCTGATAATCCAATCCAAATCCAAACTCCCTTAAGACCCCACTTAGGGGCATTGGGAGGCAACAAGAGCTCTCCATTGCGCTCAATCTTGCGCAATGTTTATGACCTCCTCCGACACCATGTCCAGATTCCTCAGCTCTACTTGAGCGGAACACAGTATGCGAGAGGGTTTTCCTCTGATAATAAAGAAGAGAAATCATGGCAGTATCTTTGAAATAGGTTCAATCTTAATGGTCTAATACTAAATTATAACATTGTTTAGTTGGAATAAAATAAGACATCAAAATAAATTAAATAAGACATTAAACAGCACCCATGAAATTAACTATTAGCCTTAATGTATATAATAAAACAAACAAAAAACTAAATTAGTCCACTTTTAGTACTACCTATGTCAAAATGACAATCGTACGACATAAAAATATAATTTAATTCTTAGGTATGAATGACACCGCGGAGAGTAGATTAACCTAGATTTGACGTTTTTAAAAAATCACAACTCTAATTGCCTTTTTCTAATCTAGATTACATATAAAAATGATGAGAACTGTTAATTAAAAAGATAATGGTGATCTTAAAAATTGAGTGTCTTTTACGCAGATGGACGAGACTTTTATATGACAGTAGGTGACTGTTTTTAGGAACATAATAGATTAGCGTTTCATTTCGTGAATGTTTATCCCATATTGTTTGAAAAAATGTGGTTTCATGTATGACAAGAATATACCTTATCGTGTTAAAGAAATCTTAAAAAATGTTAACCTACATATTTTCATCTCGTCTAAATTTAAATCAATGTTATATGTTCTTAATAGATAAATACGATATCTCAAAGGGGTTTTTTTTTTCAATAAAAAAAGTTCTCGGCAATATGTAGGTGAAGGTAATTATTGTACCAATTAATTGGTATAATGACTAAGTATCTATTATAAAGTTACAAATAATAATATGTTTGAAGAATTACAAGTATTGCTGTTTTAGGTGTATATTTTGTCAAAAATAAGTCGCTACTTACTTGTACACCTAATTTTTTATTTGAAAGCTTTTCAATTTAGGTATACCTACCACTAAATCAATATTAGAAAAATAAATCAAGTAGGTTCTACAATTGTGTTTTCTGAAAGACAAGGTATCAATATATTTTGTTATTTATTGATAAAGAAATCATTCAGATATGATACTTATTAATTGATCAGTTCGATTGTAACGGGGTATTTTCGTTAAAACACTCCAACCCCACGCATTATTATCATCGTCAATAAGGTGATAGTTACTATGATAATAATTAATGATACATAACAGTTATTCGCTAGAAAATATATTCTATGGAAGAAATTCGTCATACTTAAGAGTTATAATGATTGCTGCTACGGGAGAAATGTCAAATCATCCGTAGTTCTCAACTCGTTAAAGCTCAATAATTGAGATCCTTTGAAATACGTTATAACTCATCTATAGGACTATCAATTACCCTTTTCTATGCATGTCGTCCGACAGGTTTTGCTGCTAGGATATAATATTTTGCTTTTGTTTTCGTAGGTCAACTATTTTAAGAAGTTAAAGATCTTTCGTAACATATAAAATCTAACACCAAGCTAACCTAATATAATATGTAATCCGTCAGACAAGCTTAGAAATGTCGTGTTCATAAAACCAACTAGCCACATAGAGATAGATACTGTATAAGGTTAGGTACTTCTTGTTCAGTTTGAACTCAGCACGATATCTCCACGCGTAGGTACCGCGCGTTATTATACTCCACCGTATGATCCCTCCACCGCGAGTGCAAGAGACAGTATGAATGATTATGTTCTTAATAGTCCACAACAGTTCGTGACAGATGATAATGTTGCCGGTATACACCGCGGTTATTCTCAATAGTACACTCAGATCGGGAGTGGGTAGAGACTTACCTGTATGCTCGGGAGAAAGAGTGTCTCAGAGGTCAGGTGACATGCTGATTAACAATATATTGTCGTTATAATACAGGGAGTTTGGTTCATGGATGATGTTTCAAAAAAAATATAAACGAGGCGGCTAACATTATATCACACTACATAATTTTCGGAATGAAATTTCAACAAACTGCGATGGTCAAATTTTCAACGTCTGTCCCTACAAATGCAGTCAACATTATTTTTCTTATTAAAACATATTTTTTTACTTAAATCCATAATATTGATTTTACAATTAATTTGTATTTTTAGATTGCTAAGATTTATCGCACTGACAAAAAAAAACATATAATCGTCAATAAGATCATATTTTTATCTCTTAACCACCATTACCCTAGGAAATTTATCCAAAAAAGCGTGAAAAGTTAATCCCTGAAAACATCCTTGAAAGCAGCAGCGACATTGAATTAAAATGTCACCTCACAGTGATAAACTCTGTATGAAACAAAGCTCAACAGCGGACATGAAGGTATTTAATGACTTTAAAGAGAGAAATCATAATGTTTTATTGCAATGCTGATCATATTTAAAAATAATAACCAATAATAATAATAATATTATTATTATGTTGGTAGTAGTAATAACCACCAAACAATACAACGCTATACATTTCTCACAATGGGTATTTCTAATGACATTCATTTTCTAATGGTCCGTATTGTGTTCGTAAGTTATATGGCTCAGGTACTTGCGACAATCATAACTAATATTATTATACACGTGATAATCATAAGTTGTGATGGTTTGTGCATATTGAAAGAATGGATGCAAACAGAACAACAAAGACCATAAATTTATAATGCTGAAAAGAAAGGTGTAAAAAGGCGTGGTCGATCGCGAATGATTCTCAAGGAAAGTCAGACGCAAGAGAAATGGGGGACGTTGTATTAGAAATAATATGTCGATGAAAGAAGTGTGCATGGCTAGAAAAAAAGTTATGTTCCGTTTTCTCCGCCTACCCCTTATGGCGTGCTGGGTAAAAAAAATACTGTGAGTGAACTTAAATTACTGACATCAAACCTTTCACAGTTTTACCTGAAAATACTCATTAAAAATACAGAAATTGGCAGTCTATTGGTTCTTTGTCAATATTATGGATTGAGTTTCTCTTTTTTGATGAATCGTTGGCTGAAGTTGATACAAGAGACTGGGTAGTAGGTATAATAATATTATTAAATTTTATAGGAATGGTATTTAAATATACCCCTCGGTTAAAGAAAATATCTGAGAAATCTGTAAGATGATAAAGAAAGCAATATCACGGTTAAAAGATTCATATCAGCGTCACAAGTAGTGTAAAAAAATAAAATTCTCGGTATCCTTGATGATCAGATACATTTTTGGGAAAAAAAAATTTTTTTAAGTATACATAATTTTCAAAAAATATTATTATAAAATTATCCGGTTGGTATCTCCGCCATATTATAATAACAATCGGCAGGGTCAAATCAGGTGGCGGGTCAATGTGTTGATTTCCAGCTGAAGATTGTTCTGTTCGATGCTTCGTGATAATCCGCAGTTGATTATTAGAGATCTTATCTCCTAGATTCAACTTAACTTTGCTTATACATCATCTAAATGCAAAATGGAAAACAATAATAATAACAACTAGCTGATTGAAAACTAGTATTGTACCATAACATGTGCGATAGCCGACAAACATTTTTGCTTAAGAACCATTTATTTCAATAACTTGATTATGGTTGTCACATTTGATTTGTGAGTTTGAAAACTTATCAAAGACCTATGTACTAGTTTTTATATGTATCACTATATTATTCAATACATAAGCTATACTTAAAAGTAATGACTTGTCTATTCAGTCGTCAAATATATAGATTATCTTCTTCTCGATATACGACCAAATTCAGTTTTTTTCGGATATGATATAATTCCTGGAACACGTACCTCCATCTGTCCTTTCATCTTTTTGTATCAGGAGGTTTGCTGGTTGATGGATTTTTTTTAAATGAATCTGTGCTCTTTCTAAGTGAACACAAATACACTATTTGACTCTTTCACAGTAAGCTACTTAAAACTTGTGTCGTGAAAGAGGAAGATGGTCGGCACCTGGGATCGAACCCACGACCTCCGAACGAAACAGTACAAAAGCCGGCGTCGTAACCGCTACTCTACCAACCACTTCAAAATTTCTTCTGATATATAGATATCATGTACAAAAAAAGATCAAAACCAAATTTTCACAGATATATTTATGTATGTCTCCTTCAACTATTTGAGAAGAAAATTATACACGCGTGATACTTCGCGTTAAAAATTTACAAAATTTATGTTTGACTTACTTTTGAAATATCATTTTCAAATTGTTGTTAATCAAGCCTCACCTTGGGCGCCAAATTGCATTGATTTTTTTGTATCAAAAATTGAATTGAAAATTCTATTTTATGTGATGGTACCTACCTATACCATTAAATGAGAACAGAACAGATTTCTTAGCTTTTGAGGATAAATAATTTTATTTTGACTAATCTACATAACAAAATGTTGGTAGGTCGAACTTTTCCCCTAATAAAAACCGATTCTCTAAGCAATTAATAAAGCAGCGTAAAACTTCCCAACAATATACAATCAACTCAATGGGACTCCGCCCTGCTAAGCTTGTTGCATGTTCCGTTATGAGATTGAACTTGGGTATCAGCTATTGTTTATCATGATTGAAACTATTGGGTTTGGTGAATCGATACTTATAGATACATTGTTTAGAAACAGTTGGAAGTAATTGTTAAGATTTTCATCGATTATCTCTATCTTTATCTACACTTGAGAGTGATTAGTAGTTGGGGTTTTTGTTGAAATAAAATTATTCTCGCTCCATTTATTACGTATATTATCTTAAAAATTCCTTTTCAAAATTTGATAATGTATGTGGTTGCATAGAACTACTTTCATTCTTTTTTTCCTATTTATCTCACAACTTTACCCATGTAAATAAAACTAACATTTGACTTATTTTAACTCAGATGGTCAAGCTCTCAAATACTTTTTTTTTCGTTTAGTGATTGCGACAAAACAGGCAAAGCTCTCCTTTATTGTACGTATTGCGAATCGGAACATTACTAAAATAGACGGCAATTGGCTTTGAAACCATAAACTCGAACAAAAAAGCGAACAGCTCCCATAAAAATATGATTAAAACGTAGCTGCACCGCCAGATATGATTGAAAATATCTCATTGAACTGTTCACAAAATATTAATTACATATTTATGATAATAATGTTTCGTGTGAAATCTGCGGACTTGATGATTATAAAGAGTATCGTCATTATCACGAATAGAGGTGTATTTAATTAACACATATAAAGAGCCAACTGTACTGGGAGCTGGTATACCTACATCATTTATAACACCATAATCACTTGTGTTATTAGTATAATTTATTATCTACTAGCTTATACCCGTCTTGCTTTACGTTTTTGATTCCGATTGTCAGGCTTGATCGGTAGGTAATTAAACAGGTTCTAGTCTAGCTTCCCATTGCTTAACAGACCGCTATAACTGACATAAGCACAGAAAAGGAAGAATGACTTTTTTACCGACCTCATAATATTATACGAACCTACCGACATAATTTGCAAGTTTTCATAGAGATAGCACTGTGGTTTGAATCTTAGCTACATTCCCTACACCCTGTGATAATTAATTAGGTATTCCACCAATAGAGGGTGATTTGGGCTATGTGTGATAAATGCAGCTGTCAAACTTCAAAATGGAGTAACTATTTTGCAATTTTTTTTCATTAAATCTTTATTTATTGAGAATAATTAGATTTGAATAACATTTATATGTATAACAAATCAATCTACAATTATTTTATTACATTTTCATACCGTAGTACCAAAATTCCATTCAACTTTTAAATGAGTAATATTGTTTCCAAAAGATGGCTTACTCTCTTTTTTGAGAAATTTGTATGAAGTTCCTAAAAAAATAGAGTTTTTTAAATAGCTCTAAATATATTAAAGTTAATGCAGCAAATTGTATTTAAGAACCTTCTCCAGCATTTTGTACGGCTCTGGGCATATTGATATCTGACCTTTATATCTGTTTTCTATGATTGATGCTCTTACAAAAATATAAATAAACGGACTAAAATATTATCTATAATAATAATAATAAAGGAAAGTGCCTGACTGACTGACTGACTGATTGACTGACTGACTGACTCATCAACGCACAGCCCAAACGGCTAATCGTAGAGAAGTGAAATTTGGAAATCAGGTAGGTCTCAATACAAAACCTTCCACTAAGAAAGGATTTTTGGAAATTAAACCCCTAAGGGGGTGAAAATAAGGGTTGAATGTTTTTCAAAGTATGCGAATATCTCGGAAACTAGACATGGTACGAAATTGAGATTTGGCATATGAATTCTTCTATAGAAATGAGTGTTAGCGTATTTGGCAATTTTTCCAAAATTTAACTAAAAGGGACGAAAAAGGGCACATATAAAAAGGGATGATTTTTAAGTGCCTCCTAAAAAGTTTAAAACTGGTTTTATCGAAATTTCAAAAAAATGATTTCTTTAGAAAAAGTCAAATTATACTATTTCGTTTTCAAAAGATATCATTAATTAGAGGGGAGGGGGTGAGGGGCACTTTTCCAACGTGTATGTGTGTGTATCCGTTCCCTCTTTATAACTTTTGATTCGCTTGATGCACAGATCCTAAAATTTCAGAAACTATTGAATACTTTAAGCATACAAAATTTGTATACTCAGAATTTTGAATTTTTTTTTCAGTCAGGGGTTATCAACCTTTGAATTTTTATTTAATTTTTCCATATATCTCGAAAACCATAAAATCTAGAACCCTAAAATTGTGTATGTATATAGAAAAATACAATATCTAAAATATAATTTAATGAAGAAGTTCCAGCATTTCTCAAACTTTTTTTATAAAGAAAAATATTTTTTTTATGACGAATTTACGAGTTTCAGTGCCTATATTTCAGAATTTTATAAAAATATCGAAAAACGCCGAAACGCTGCAACTAGATAATTTATTTTTCTATAAAAAATACATACATCATAGCAGTACATCTCAAACTTTTCTTAACAATTTTTGTAAAAATTTAATTTATTGACGACATCGTTTCATACAATAAACATACATACTATGCGAGCTGGTCCGGTGCAGCGTGTATGAATATATACGTAGGTAGGTATACCCAACCCAACCTACTTTCTCCAATACACGTGACGAAACTATTGCGTAATCTATAATAATAATAATATAGTTTTGAACTAGCCGACCCGTCAAACTTCGTCCCGCCTTGGAATATAAATAATATGTTCGAGATTTTATGTATAACTTTAAGTTGATTTCAGTTTAAAGTTATTTAACACAGACGACGACGTGGTCCTTATATTATTGAATTTGAATTAGTATAATGATACAATTCATTATTACCTTTTTAACTACTGTAACCGCTGCATCTGTTATAAAACATATCATTATATTATTTACTATAAGCATTCCGTGAATCGTATCATTCATCAAACAACTGATTCCTGTCAAACGCCTGATTTAATTTCAAAATTAGAAAAAATCTAATAATAATATGGAAGTTTTATTTTTATTCCGTGCAACTTTTTTCTTTCATAAGGCCCTTCAGACAAAAGCAAACACGACAAAAAAATGGGCGATATAAGTTCAGCTGTTCTCATAGGGTAAGAAACACGTAGAATGGCGATTCTGACTAGCGCCAACCGGCGCAAAGAATGTTACTATGCATTTGAATGGGGAAACCCACAGAAAAGCAGGAACCCGCTTCCCGAGATGCCCATTTAAATGCATGGAAACCATAGACAACAATCTTTGAGCTGGTCGGCGCGGATCGTAATCGGCTTTCAACGTGTTCTTACCCATACGATGACCGCGCAAATTAGCGTTCCATTTTTATATAAGAGATAAATAATACACTTTCCGTGAATTCAGACAAACACTTTACGTACCTACCTACTTCAATATATTTTTCGTACCATGCATCCTGTACAGCGATTCTGAATTGTTTTTTTTACGATCGACATTAAAATCATTATGTAGGTACCTACCTATTTTAGTAATTTATTATCTCTACTAAAATAATTTACGGTAAGTTCACGAAAAGAATCTGGATTGTATTGCAATTCTTTATGTCTTGATCTGTATATTAAAATATTTGAAGCCATTTCATAAAAACACTAGCAAAAAAAAAACTATGTGAGTAATCTTGCTTTGAATTTATTGCGTAAACCATGAATAGCAAGTTGATATAATATTATGTTGAAAAAAAGTAAATAGTATTATGAAGTCAATAGGTAAATTATTTTATATCAAATGTAGTAAAAGTGCAAAAAATTAAATTTTAAAATTATCTACAAAATCCTCACATCATTTTAGGATAGATCGTAAATAATTGTTTTGAAAACACTGGCAAGTCAATGACCATATCATTTCGTCACTGTATAGTGCGAAAAAATTAACTGTCCACTGGAACGTATAAAAAATAGAGACGAAAGGGATAGCAGTTAGCCGGATATTATGACCTCCTCACACACCATTTCCAGATCCCTCAGCTCTGCTTCGAAGGAGCAGAACACGAGGAAGACCCTCTCGGTATGAGAAGATCTTCTTTATCTTCGGAACCCTTGCGGGAGGAAGAAAAGGTGTTTTTATTTTCAAAAATTTATAAAATTCGTAGAATTCTAAAGAAGTCCTTACTAGAGCCCGGCCAGTGCGTAAATTACCATGGGTACAACGCATGAATTATTCTTACGTAGGCGGTATAAACAAATTGGACTGACTCCGTTGCCGGAACGTTATTGTTCCAAAAATCGCGGAAACTATCTGCATCTTCACCCAGGATGATATATGACGAAACGTTGTTTTATTAAACTTCCCTTACTTACGAAGACCAGCAAAGCTGCTGTTTTCCTCTATATAGTCTAATAGTCTATATAACGAAATATTATATAGAATTACTCTCCATAATTTACCTTATGCTTGATAATCAATTTTCTAAGTTGTAGAATTTATTTTGTGATTATAAGGTGTATTTCTTAAGTGATACTTTAATAAACAAATCAATGAGTTATCCAAACATGTCTCTTTTTACTATTCGGTATCCGGCAGGATATTATTTACGCCGCCGGACAGACCGGATATCGGATAGTTGCCGATATCCGTTTCATCTAATAAAAAATATAAACAGTGGACAGTTAATTTTCTTCCTACTCTACATTGTCGAAAATTCGTTTATAGTCGAACGCCAATTACTTATACCATTAGAATACTGAGGTTGACCACCTCACTTCCTTAAAACTCAACCGGTTAGAAAAGGCACAATGCGCCTCGGACGACTTCGAGCGCAATGGAGAGTTCTTTATGCCTAACCTATTCTCCTGAGTGGGTCCAAGGCCTCCCGTATTATGGGGTGGTTTGGGGGGAACCGCCACGGGCTTGATTTGTGTGCGGCTGGCTTTTTGGCAATCGGGCTAGGGTTTGGCTTTGTGCGGATCGGGTTTGCTGCGGTTTAGTTTCCTCCGGGCTGGCTTGCGGTGAGCGGGGGGGCTTAAAAGGGAGAATATTACGTTATTATAAAAATGGAGACCTACTTTACGTGGTCATCGCATCACGCCTGGAGGCCAAGTCGAAATATTAACGACAGCTCCAACGTTAACAATTTGTTGTTATTTCCACGTGCGTTAAACAATGCTGTTCCAAATTCCGAGTCAAAAAAAATATTCTGTCAGTTATTCAAAATTAACGTTAAACGTTACCTCAAAATCTTTGGAAGTATTACGACGCTGCTATTATATTGAAGACGAAACGCATTTTTTTTTGTTTGGAAACCATTTTCAATTTGGTAAACGTTAACGTTCGGAACGTTAACAGTTTTCACGTTTAACGTTATTTATTTCGACCTGAACGGCTGGACCGATATCGTTTATTCTTTTTATGTCGTGTTTGCTCAGGATAAGATATTTATGAACTAAATTTCGAACCTACGACCAGACAAACAACAACAAATCAACGTGAAAGATATAAATTGAAATGTTAAAAAAAACGTCTGTAGCTTGAAAAATGCCCAAAGCAGATAGAAATAAGTGTTTTAAAGATCTCAGATCATTTCATTGCTTTTCGAGACCTGAATATTTTTTTATTCATATCCAGCAATATAAAAATTGATTTCAAATAACGTAATTTGATGGAATAAAAGTTATTCGAGTTATTTTTTGGGATTCTCATAGAACAATGTCAGTCAAGTTAGCGAAATTTTTAAGTTCGCGGGCTGATTCTATTTGTATAAGAAGCACATATTTTTTAAATACAGATTAATAACGACAAATATAAATAAAAATATAGTAATTTAATGGAAATTTTAGAATATATATTTAAAAAAAGAAATGTTGATGATGTTTCTTATTATTATTAATTTTGATGCGAATATAATTAATTCTGCATTGTTTAGGAAGAGAAAGCAAATACAGTAACACGTGAGCGAAGCCACGGGTAACTAGCTAGTGTAGATATATGCGAGTATTTAAATAGTGTTTTAGAAGACTTTAAGTATTTAATATATTATGATACACCAATTTTGTGTACAAGTCAAGAAGAACATTATTTATGAGAAAGAGAGATATCAAATAATCATGATTTTTTTAATGTATGGAAATTTTTTCAATGAGATTTACTTAAGTATATAATTTGTCATCATCTTTTTTGAAACATCTAGGAAGACTTTGTATGGGAAACTAAAGTTGATTTCTGACCCTCTTAAAATACCCTGAGCTCATACGAATATTAGGAAACCAAAATAAGCCAAATTGGCTCAGCCATTTTACAGTTTTAGCGTACAGCTTATCATTTTTAAACTTACATAAGATGTACAAAATAACATCATCTCATTTCAAGCACGGTGAAGAAGTCTGTGAAGTACCTGAGGCCCAGGCCACCGGCGCTGTATGACAGATATCATAGAGTATACAGGTTAATACATACAGATATAGGCAAGTACATACTGGGCTTTACAATGTGACGTCACATGTCCCAGCGCTATATAGGTGGTGTTGGATCGAAACCGCAGAAGAAATGGGCTTAGAAAATATTTCTAAAACTATCTCATTACACCCTTAGGTGCCTTTAGAAATTGTACATCAGCTTACTATACTTAAACTTAACAAACGTATTGTTTTTACAGTTTAATTGCTTCCATAATATAGTAAGTATTATATTGGACTAACAAAGGCTTGTATTATCTGTGTTACC
The DNA here is from genome assembly GCA_963576905.1 of Mystacides longicornis. Lineage (NCBI taxonomy): Eukaryota > Metazoa > Arthropoda > Insecta > Trichoptera > Leptoceridae > Mystacides > Mystacides longicornis. The sequence goes on along the minus strand of OY756427.1, from coordinate 17,728,735 downwards.
ATACTAACTACAATAATAAACAGTCTTGTTAAAATTAATACAGTTGGAATTAAATTCGCTGCCAAAATAAACAAGTAGAATAAACTGGAAGTAAAATATTATTCTGAGTGATTGTATCGTTCCCGTAATATTGTTGTAAGCGCCGTACAAGCTCATAAAATTTCTTCACCAGCGCGTCCGGGTGTATTTACATATGCAAATTCCTGGCATAGGTACTGCGGCTGTTAAAATCGTGCAGCATAGTCTACAAAAATCACAGCTAGGCGAGTTGCATAAGGTTTAGCATTTTGGCTCATCTTATTATTTTTCCCTGTGTTTTATTTTGTACAAACTAGTAATTTATCATTTTAGCAATCAATTAAGGGTTTAATTTAAAAATTATATATAGACTGAACTCATTATCATCTTAAACTATCTGCTTGATTTGGTTGGTATATTTGTAGTTATTGCTAGTATTTTATTGAATTGGGATAAACATAGTCGATATTTCTTTTCATGAAATTCTTTGTTTACAAAACATAATAGATATATTCCCAGAATGCATTTTTAATAGAAATTTTCGTACATCCTTAAATGCAAGATGGCGTCTCTAAATCTCGCTAGCATAACCTAGGTCCTAGAAGCTTCTTTTGAATTATGTATATTACAATGCAAACAATATATTTAAAAAAGAACTGTCACGTTTCACTGATTTGTGTATTGTGCATCATCGTTTTATTTACTTTTTAAATTTTCTTTGAGCTGTTTCCTGTAAACAGCTTTTTTCATTTATTAAAAGCAGAGATCGTGTTACCAACATTGAGGTTTTTTCCTTATAATTATTGCGTATAGTGTTTCAACAAAATCAGCCTAAAAATAAATGACAACACTTGTTGAGTTGGAATTTAACGGGTAATACAATAGAAGACTAGTTACGGTAAAAATTATACGTGTTAATTACGCAGATAAACAAACAATGGAAGCAATAAGTGGGTTTATGACTATTTTAATGTGGTTCAACTTCACACCTGTTTGTTTTATTTGATTGGAATTTTGATCCGTTAACTTGTTGCCTAATATTCTTATTTTAAATTTCGTTCGTATTTTAAATAATAAATAAATAAATAACATGCTTTTTAAATTTAAAATGAGACCGTACTTCTTGGTATAATCAAAAATATGAATGAATATTTAACGGAGAAGACCCTCTCACACAGTTTACCCTTTCTTCAAAGCAGAAATGAGAGAGTTGAACATGATGTGAGAACAGCTCGAGAACTTATGCCCCTAAGTGGGGTCAAAAATGTGTTTTGTGTGTATTGTGTGAGATAGTTTATATGTTTTAAGATTTTTCTAAAGCATCAAACTGATAAAACGGACAAAATCAATTAAATTGGCATAAATTGCCATAAAACAAAATAAAATTTAATTCCCATGAAATAATTAAACCACCAAACGAATGAAAAAGGTGTTGCCTTATAAAAGATAAGTACTTAATGTTTATGGAATAATTTGAAAATATTCCGCTCGAACGGATTCCAAATTTAAATGACTAGATCTTTAATGATATTGAGTTTTATTAAAATGTCTCTTTATCAACGTCTTTTAAACAGTTTAAAACGTCGTTCCATTCGAATAAACTCTAAAGTCAAATTATTATTTTGAACGTAAAAATAATATTATTACATTATCTATGTCTTTAATGAAACGTTTCAACTTGAAATTTATTTTAACCGTGGTTGGGCTTTTTCATCATAGAAAGACGATACGTAATTTAAAATACTTGAATTAATTTTTCAAATTTAAATACGAAATTCATTCCATAGCACAATATTATTATGTTACAAAGAACTTCACAGAATTTTTAAAGTTTTTCAATAACTTTTGCATGCTTAATTTTTATCGATAAAAATAATAATAATAAATAAATATTTTACATACTTTTTTCATTTTTTTTTTCACGATTTCCGTTTTACAGGAATATTGTTTAAAACATTGATAGAAATCTCGATATTTTAACCTCCAAGATGTTTAGTTATCATTCTTGAGTATGTGTCTAGTACAATTTCTGCAATCCGTTTTTGAGGTATTTCTAAACTAGATGATAATGCAATAATAGGTATGATTTTTTTCTCCTTTAGGGGTGATTTGCGCTCCGACCTACGGTGGTCTATTGTGCTTCCCCTGTTTGCTCATGGTGTCTCCTAATTAGAACTTCCCCACTAATCCCAGACGCTTCAGAAAGTGGGGGGGGGAAACATTAGGGGGGGGGGGGTTTCCAAGGCAGCGAAGTCCTCCACCTTTACCTACCGATACTATTGCTTTCACAAACTACTGCATCGCAGTTTGTAAGGTGGTGGTGAGACGTTTCTACCCCTTCTTCACAGAATCTACAGGTTCCATCATTCTCAAGTCCCAGAGTTTTCAGGTGTTCCCTAAGTCTATTACCCTATTTTACTTAGGCTCAAATATGTTTTGGTTATGATATTATGATACTTAGTTTAAGTTATTTTATAAACATATGAATTTATTTTTAGTAAAAAATATTAATGAATGCTAGTTTCGAGATCATAAACTTTAGCGTAATTTATTGGTCTTAATATGTGTGAAGAACAACTATACTTAAGTATCCGATTTATGTATAGGATTAAATATTTAAGTATAGTAAATCAAACTAAGCAATCGCTTTGGTTTTACTATTTATGATAAAAAATGATACACTCGTTTTGCATACAGCCAATTCACAGATTCTTTACCTGTATAAACTTATGTACGTTTCTTTAGAAAACCAACTATTCATTCATTTTTTTTTGCTGTGTAAGTGCAGAAGCACGATAATACCCAATCAGTAGGCGAAGACAAAACGAATTACACAGCTTCTAAGCGATTTCTTGATTATACTCCTACAAAATAACAAACGCCACTTTTTATTATTATTATCATCATTCCATTCCATAACTAATCGGTCAGCAATGGATTTACACTTCACGGACTTGGGTAGGAACTGCTCATTCTTTGTACCTACTTGGGAATGACCACAGACAATGTTGGCAGTCTATAATATTGTGTTATTCTTTGAGTCTACCGTGACTATATTCAGGTTGCTGTTTGAATCGACAAAGTTACTCGTTTCCGGAATTTTTACTAGGTATTGTAAGGGGAAGATATTTTTAGCTTGATGTGGTTCGACTAACCGATAAATGCTGATATCTTTCTCATAAGCTACTTTTATTTTAAATTTGTTTCTATTTAGTTAATGTACAATTCGCACAAACGTTGTTGGTAAACGTGTCACCAGACAGCCCGTATTCCTTAGCATGCGCTTGCTTAATAGAAAGAGAAATCAAGGATCAACCTATGAAATAAAGACTATTTTGTTCTCACTAATACAGTTAGATTCCACGGGTACGTACGTACGACCATTAGAAAGAAAGATATAATTATATAGTAAAATTTTGGCACGCAATTATAAAAAGCGAACACCCCTATGAAAAAAAAACACAATGAATGAGACGAATGCGTCGAGCCAAAAGAAAATGACGGCGCTACTTTTACTAGCCGTTCAAAAAAAATATAATCATTCATTAACTTTTATAATTAACCAAAAATAATAAAGATGCATGAGATTTTTCTGAATGGATCCCCGGTTAGTTAAGGATAAGGTATCTCGTTTACGTTACAATTTCTCGCTGCTCCCATCACCCGAGGATATCAGCATTATTATTTGAATATCTTCCATTTCGGATTGATATTTTATTTCAAAATTACCTACCTGTGGTGGAAATAATATAATGCAAACCATCTCACCTTATACCACCTGAACAATATTCTCGGAATGATTTCAAATCATGGAATCATTATGTTGATGCTCTCGGTGTTGCCTGATGGAAAAATTATTCCGAAATAATGATTTGTAATGAGCGGGTAGAAACTCCAACTGATCTGCAAAACGCAGAAGAACACATTTTTATAATGTTAGTTCTTTTGCACTCAATCTAAGATTATGAAGTCGACGTTTTGTATTTTATTTACATCTAGTTAGCATTTCATAGTACCTAGGTAAAAATGATTTCGTTCGAAATTTAAAAACTTCACGCTTAGTTCAAAATTCCACATAGAATCTTTCGTTTTAAAATATTTGCAGCGTAGAGGCAAAATTGATTTTAAAAGTAGGTACCTACCTTTCTACTCCGCGAAAAGCATACCGATTGCTTCTTCTGATGCATTTTGCTTGATTTTCTTCTCAATCGTCTGAACAGTATGCAGATGGATTAGATAAAACTCTTGATTGAAAAAGATTGGAAAATTCTTCATCTATTTTATCTATGGTACTACATATTTCTGCTTAACCCTTTAAAAAATGACGTCATAGAACAGAAATTTATTAAATCTTCAAATTTGTTAGAAATTTATTACTTGCATTCTGATTAAAAAGCAAAATTCTGCTTTTATAATGTTTACATATTGTTTCAAAATATGTTTTGATATCATTTTTTTCAATCGCGAATATGGATATTACTATGCTCTCGTTGACAAAGAATATCAAACACTCGATATTTCCGCACCATGAATATGTATATCCCATACCTGCAGCACCTTTATCCCATATCGACATACCTCCATCACGACTGTTTCAATTAAGCCTCATATGATTCTCGTTTACATCTCTTGATAGGAAGGTAGGTACACTTTGATATTTTATAGAAAAAAAACGAATGGAAATTCTGATAACACAATCGTTGGAGTGAGTTTTTTAATAAAAAATAAACACATACTCCCTTTTTGACCTCACTTTGGGATATAGGGAGACAACAAAAGCTCTCCACTGTGCTTGATCAAGTGCAGTAGTGAGATACAAATATTTATATTTGTTGATATTTCATTTCTGTATAATGTTACTTGATGTTTTTTAAACACAACGTACCATAAACTAGTTTTGGAAAGTATTCACAAGATTGCTGCCTTTCTCAAAATAGTAATTTTCTGTCTTTTCGATTGCTTATTTCGAGAATGTCACTAAAATATATCCCAAAATTAGAATAAGTAGTCCAGAAAATTAAGTGTGTGAATATAACTTCTAACGCCGCCTACCCAGGGGAACTGTTCTTCGGAGCGGAGCACATATAACATCTACAACATATTGTATTGTGTATTCGGAGTTCAATTCTGTGAAAATACCCACACAAATAAATAGGTCCCGCGTCAGTTACTTGTTAATTTTTTTTTTTGTGCACCGTTTACTCGTTTAAATAAAAAAATAAAAATGCGCAGTAAATTAATCAAGTATCACCTCAGCACGGGCTCTTGCCTAGTGGGGTGATAAATTCCAATAATTTTATTCTCATGTAATTCATATTTATTTGTATTATTTTTTGGAAATAAAATTAAATAAAAAAAAAAAAATAAAAAAAAATTTTGTGAAGAGAAGAGCTTTGAATACCTATAGCCATTCATAGCTGGAAACCACCCTGGCAACACGAGAATATTATAAAAAACATGCAGCATAAAACTAACTCCACAGTGGTAGAAAAGTGAACTAAAAAGCAATTGAATAAGTGTAGACAAACATTTTAGGTCATCATTTACGGGAAAAATCGAAATAATAATTGCGTCACATGATGAAAAACGAACTCTAATATGCTGTAGTAATACAGAGAAATATATCGAAGAAATACTTTACTAAAAAGTTTTTTGTTTGTTTTGCGTCTGTGACAGTTCAATGAATTATTCTAAAGTAAAACCATAGTTTTTGTGTGCACTGGAATGCTCTCATCAAACTCTAGTCGAGTGTCGAGTACATCGTGCTGCATGCATGTCTTTATTATATGCAAACGCCTCTCATGACGGAACCAACGAGCAACAGAGATTCCTCTAGCAAATACTTAAAATACGGATGTAAATCAAAATACATTCTATTGCCTCTCTCTCTCTCTCTCTGTCTGATGTGCATTCTACACTGCAGTTCTGCTATCACGGTTTTCGAAAGAACATAATAACAAAATATCTCCGTAGAATTTTATTACAGTATAGATCCTTTAGTCTAACACACTTCAATCTATGGTCTTTGCACAATCGATGTTACATCCTTTATTTTTATTTTAATATCATGGAACTATCTTCGCAAGCAAGCAAACATGTGTTCATGTTTGTTCTCTTTACTCAAGCCCCTGGGATACCCGTACATTTTCTGTTTACCAACAAAACTTTACTGTTTCATCTCTATTCTCTGCATACTTGAATACCTACTTTATCATCCCGTTTGAGAATTTGTGTTTATATGCACAACCCATATTTGCATTTGAGGATCTTATCATCTTCTTTTATCATAACCTTCTTAGTCATCTTTATTTATGGCCTCTGTTGGCTCTTTTGCCGGCTTTTCTCGTCCGGAGGTTGTATAAATATTGTTCGGTTCTGTTTTTGTTCTTCTGCTATGGCGTTTCTCTGGAGAAACTTATTTGATTGCATCATCCAGGTTTTCTTAGGTTTCCTTCCATATGAGTAACAGGGAAGATTCACCGACATCGCTTGATTTACCATGTGATTTGGTGATCTTCGTTTTATGTGCCCATACTCTACTATGAACTGTGTTTTTCAGTTACTTGCAAGCTGCCACGAATTCGTGAAATTTTGATTCCATCTTGGAGTTATACTCCTACAGACCACCTGAAGTCAAGTCCGCACGACAAGTGGCTTGTTAACGCCTATTGTCTATTGACGGATCTCCAAGTAACTACATGTTTGTTTCCTTGGATACACTAGGGAAGACACCAAGTGCTCATGTGGTCAGTTGCGAACATTTTAGAACGTTTTTTGGTCAACTATATACTCACCAGGTGACTGGCTAATCTCTAGGCGCTAAGCAATCCACCCGTCAGTGCATATATGCCCTAAGAATACACATTTATGTCATTTAGAGTTGTCAAGTGTAGCTGTTATAGCTTTTTATTCCCTTTTGCGTTTTTATTTAAAGAAAAATACGCTTGAATGAAGTTTGAATGTTAAAATATAAGAAATTTTAACAATAATCTGCGTACCGATGTTTTGAAACTCAATCGTTGTCAGGTAGGTATATAAAAATTGTGTTGTTATGGAATTTTTTACAGATAGCTTTGTTATAAGGATATCCGTTCCATACTTACTTTAATATTATATTCTATATTATTTTGTATCCATTTATCGATTTGTAATTATTATTTAGTTATTCTGTTATCCAGAGCGGAGAAGAATCTATTAAACCAAACATGATAAATATCTGTTCAGCCGATCTCGAGTTATAAGTGGTTGAACTAACCCTAGTTTTATTAGATTACTTGAATCTTTAGGTACTGCCATCTTTGGATAACATACTTAGGATTTTTTTAAACTAAATTTGTTTTAACACTGATCGGTGTTTCATTACTCAAATAAACAATATGTAGGTCAGGCAATTTAAATAAACGAACGCCATAATTGGATTAGTTTATCTGCTATTGTGGTCACTGATCCATATTGAGATTATCCGAATAAATCTTTAAAAAATCACTCATTATCAATACGACCATCTGTCAGTGCTAAGATTAGAACCTACATTCATAACATAATTAAGCTATATTTTTATTGTTACACGCGTTTCCGGTCCTCTGTCTATCAAATATCAAAGCTATCGGAGACAGTAACATAACCTAGTAAACTTATTGCATCAAACTGGTTTGCCAATAATAAACCAGCTTGTTGTATATAGACGCGCACTCACCCACTTCATCACACACTTCTACATCTACAACACAAAACACAATCCTATTGATTGAATTCAATTAATATTTAAATTAACCGGCCATTATAACATATTGAATTTGTTTTATTCGGATGGCTTCACCGTAAATTTGTAACAGTAACATTCATTGTTATAAGCAGATGTTTTATATTTTGTCCGAAACAACAGTCAACCACCACAAAGCTATGTTTTATTTTGATAAATAAGTTATATATAATTAACGTTCCGGGAATGAGGGTAGGTACTCTTTTAAAGAAGGAGAATGAGGAAAGGAGAATGATACGCTAGAGAAGAAAATATAGTTCTATGATCGTGATCTATGGTCGTATGTCATCACTGTTTTTGCCAGTGTATTAACCTTCGGACAGTAGTGTCACTATAAGGTATGACGTCTTTTCCTTCCTCTGAGACATGAAAGAGATTGTACCTACTGTATGTCCATGAATATCTCTTATTCGTTGTAAGACTTGAAATCAGTTGAAGAACCTTTGAAATAAAAATATGGAATCACACATGTTTCCATCTTCAATCCACAAGAACTAAAATAAAAGATTAAGCGTTGGAAATAAGTTGTAAGAAGGAAGATATTATGATTATCAAACATAAGGAAATGGAAAGGTTTACAAACTGTTTTAATAGTGTTCTATTTGCTCAAGACGTCTTGTTTATGATGGTATCCAAGCTTCGCTTTATGAAACTGAACGTCATGCCTTCACTGTCTCTTTCGCGCTTTCATTAGTTAACTGCAGAAAGTGAACGAGATAAACATATATCTTGTAGTCTTCTCCAAGAATACGGCGTTAGTTTCGTTACGATCGCTTTTCTTTTCTATGAAAACAAAGTATTAAAGTATATTAGTTATTAATGCTGTAAAAATCTGGCAGTATCATGTATGTTTGTTGTTTCTGGTGTATTCAATCCCCCGCGTTTAAGATAGTTGATGTAGCACTATTCAAAATCGGTACCTCAGAAGAATAAAGTCAATAAAGTTGGTACCTTAGAAGAATACCTACTTAAAGTCACTCAAATTAGGTACCTAGAAAGAACCAAAGTCGGTACCAAAGAATAATTATTAATTAGGCATTCCACCCTCAAAGAGTGATTTGTGCCACCAAAGAATAATAAAGTCAATAAAAAATTGATACCTCGAAAGAAAAATGTACACTCAAAGTTAATACAAGGAAGAATACACGCATACTCAATTATCGAAGGCTGAAATGTGCTGAAAAGACTTTATGAATGTATGTGTGTTCTATTTTGTGTGCGTGCTTATTCTGTATTTGCGATTTTCTAATGCAAGTTGAAAACTTCATATATGGTTGATGGGTGCATGGTTTCTTTTTCTTTTTACATTAAGAAGTATTGCCTCAGCAGACTTACGTCTAGTGTAAACCCGTTATACCAATTATATATAATATATATTTATGTGTATTGTAAAATGCTTGTTTTTTTTGTATTTTTTGGGAATAAAATAAATAAATAAAATATTTGATGTGTCCATAAAGATTACATACAATATGTAATTTATTTAGATTTTATTTTTATGCCATTAACGAAACCACATATAACCTAATGTTCACATGAATAAACTTGAATATTTTTTGAAGCTAGTTATAAGTTACACAAAAAATAGATTCATAACAATAAATGAATCAAAAGTCCGTCGAATGTTGAAACTGGTCATGTCTTTATATGGTAAGTGCTACTTACTGGTCACACGTATCTTATCCTACTCCGATATTATCATAACAGTTAATTTTCATCTAATAATTCGAATACTTATTGGGCAAATTATCATAATCATAGAATACTAGATAAGTTATTTTAATGACACCCTAACTCGCTAGATGGCAGTTACAGTAGGTAACTTTTAAACAATATAAATTTGTATTTCTTTTAGTAGGCGTTTTAACTCTTAACGATAAAAAATAATATTGTTCATAATATAGCTTCGTAATTATATTACCTATAAGGCAGATGTTTTTTTTTCTTATTTTTATCTGTGTATTTGTTTGTCATAGTTCAATTCGAATAAAATAAATTTCAAGTAACAAAAAAAGAAAGTCCCAAATCACTTCATAGAGAGTCCTTACATTCACTTAAAACATGTCGGTTCCTAACCTATTTGTAAATTAAGAACGAAAATAACAATAAATTATATTAACTTTAGACTCAGCAATAAGTGGGTTTGTAAACCGAATCAATTTCTTTATTTTATTTTATAACAATTTTCTCATTAACTTAAGTGAAACAGTTTTTATAACTTTTTAAAAAAAATTGTAACTTTATCCGAATATAATGAAGTATGAATATAAGCTCATGTTTTTTTTAAGATAAGGATTGATAATGATTCAATAAGGCTTACTTACATAAAAAAAAAACATTTGAAATTTTACTTTATGAATAACGATTATCAAGTAGGACAACAGCGTACGTGGACAGCGATTTCTTCTACCATCGAATTGTTTTTAAATTGATGTCTATTTCATGATAATTATTGTATTGAAAGCGAACATGCATAAAAAGTAGTATTTTATAGATTTATGATTCATGATTTCGAATGCCTGCGGGTTATAAAATTATTAATCTAAATCCACCACTGTTAGTAAATACGTATTTAACCGTGTAAATTTTTGACAAATAGCAACGTTTATTCTCCCAACGACCTCTGCGGAGTTGGTTGATAAATTTAGAGAATGTTTACGGATCTGTTGTGTGTGGGATTAAAACAAGATTAGGGCGGGGACAACTCCAAATAACTTTACTACTGAATACTCTCATGATTATTTGATTCTATGGGCTATTTTTCTATTGTCTGTTATAGTAATTAAGGTTTTGGGAGCTTGTACGAAATGACAGAGAAATATGAGTTTGAATATATTAGTATTTAACATGTACATATTTTTCTTACATACCACACCGTGGGAGGTAGGCAGAAAGAAATTATATTTTGCAACACGTTCTTAGTTCCTTCCTCATGCTGATTTTTTTCTTCTGCACGGCATTCTTTTAGGATTGTTTCAATATATTATTTGAAGTTTGAAATTTTTAGTCGATCAGTCTTTTAACATCGTCGTTTTCTACCTTGGGCACGTATTTATTCATTCTGTAGTTTCTTCATAGTATCTCATATTTAATCTATGAAAAGTATTTGAAAAAAAGAAGGAAAGGTCGGCTGTTTGTTTGATGTGCTGTGCTGTGCTGTAAAACACATTTATTCATTCCTTTTCCTTCCCTGAAACAAAGTGTTTCCTTGTCTTTTCTCTATTTTTCGTTTATTTTTCAATCATTTGAAATATTGTGATTTTACAAATACATATCCTGTCACATTTATTGGTAAATGTTCTGCATAATTTTGTTTTGGCGTAGACTCATTCATCTTATCTTATTTTTGCTTTGTATAGAAGCATAAAAATGTAAGTTAAGGTAAAGTTTCACTCTTAAAACTTTCTTTACAGCAAAGTTCAGAGAAACTGCAGTCCAGCGTACCAACTTTTCGGATAGATCAACCGATTTTAGCCCTTGTCTACCTTTTTACCTATTCAGTTAGAAGTCTACCTATTTTTGGAAGTTATTCATCTGAAAATCACATCTTCTATATTATAAAAATGGAGAGCTACATATTTTCCGTGGTCTTATCATCACGCCTAAACGGCTGAATCGATTTCGTTAATTATTTTTTTGTCTTGTCGGCTTTTATCAGGAGAAGGTTCTTATGAAAGAAAATATTAAGAAAGTTGCGTAGATAATTAAAAAATTAAAGAAAACTCTAAGTAGGTTACCTTATTGGTACTTTAATAATACTTTGAAAAATTGAAATTCAATTAAAGTTTAACAGAAACTGTCAGTTGTTTGATAGTTTGTGCGATTGACAGATGCATCGGTCTAAATAATTAGATTGGTTAAAAGGTAATTAGCTTATTATTTTACAAAATCGAATTCAATATTCATAGTTAGGAACGCAAGACAACGTCTGTCGGGGAAGCTAGTTTTTTTATAAAAATGACTTTTTCAGTGAACTTTCCGTAAGTATATCTAATTTTTGATACGACCTTTTTTTAGGAAAAGCTACCTTTCCGGACAGCAAAAACAAATCCACCAATTTCTATCGTTTTTTGGTTCATTATCTTCTGTTTTATTCTGGGTTGGCAACACTGCTGCAGTCACTTGAAAAGTAGGTTAAAAATTATTACATAAAACCCGTATTCATAACTACTGTACTTCAATTATATTTCCTCGACGTTATGACATCTGTGCCTATTTATAATATAAAACACTAAAAACATACAAAAATTCAGAAACTCATGAGTTTTTTCTATCAACATCATCAACAAAGTTATCACGAACAGTTATTGTGCATAACTGTTGCGAGACACAGTTAACATCCCTTTTATAAACTAACTCTGCTCTTGTTGTTGAAGTACATAGAATATACTTTCCATCACTGTACTAGTAGTTGAAGTACATAGAATATACTTTCCGTCACTGTACTTAGCAGTTCGTCAGTATCATCAAAGGAATAACTTGAAACATAGAAAATACTTACGGAATCTTGCATCGCGGGAAAAATGTTTCAAATACTTGATGTCGTGTTTATATCATAATTATTTTCAATGGAATTCTTTTGTAAAGTCCCCCACACTTATCTTTCCGTTGAAACTTTTCTGTATTTTATTTTATTTCAGTTTAATTATTTACTCCTTTATAAAAATTATTTTTTGTTTCGTTGATGGCTGAAGTTCTGAATATTTTCGTTTCGTTTCTTAAAGAGTTTGTGGTCAACTGCTTAGGTACTATTTTCAACAAAAAAGTTATCACTTAGTGATTTGTCGATAGACCTTAGCTTAAACTAAGCTTTTGTCGTTGTCACTGTCGTTGTCATTGTCAACCAATTAAGGTTATTTAAAAAAAAAGAAACTTTTTACATATATCTCTTAATTGACAACTTAATCAATATATCACTTAATTGACAACTTTTCACCTCTATGTAAGCAAAATTTTAATTTATTAATTTTCTAGTAGGTAATTGTTAACTTAATTTACCAATTTGCTGATTGGTAGAAAAAGTCTTAGCAAAAGCTGCACAATTTGGATCGATCAAATTATATAAAACTCTTCAATAATACATGCTGTAAGTATACCCGATGGAGTTTGAAGCATTCTCTACCAGTCAACCGAACCCATCCACCCGAGACAGGATTCCAACCCCGAGAAGAAATTTGTAAGTGTTAAAAACACATGAAAAATCTCTATCCGATGGGGATTTAAACCCGAGACCTCTTTAACAGAAGTCGGTATTAGTTTTGTTACATAAAAATAAACGCAGAAATCGACGTAAGTATACCTACATATTATCTAAGAATAAATTGCTGAATTACAAATTCGAATAGTTCGAATAATAATTTCATACTCAAATCTTGAAAAAAAATCAACTCTTTTAAACAGTCAATTAATTTTGTTCTGAGTTAAAGTGCTTCAATGCTTTTCCTAGAGGTTCATGAATTACAGTAAAGTTCTAGCTACAGTACGTTCTCACTACAATGTAAAAACACAGAGGTACATCCAGCATAATATGATCTTACTTTAAACCTACGTTATATTATTAATGCCGTCATCAAACATTTTTCTAATGGGTTGTTTTCCTACGGATACGCCGCTACAATAAACGGCGGTGGATATGTCAGTTGAGAACATTGCCAATATGGTTTCCATAGTAACGAAAAACATTGTCATATAATTTTGAAAGACGCCGTCTTGTCAGATGACGGCCGCTCCCTAGGAACCCAACGCATAATTCCTAGACCATCACTATTATACGGCATTAGAAATGGGTTTGTTAATGAACGCAAACTCATAATATAATAATTAAATATTTTCTACAAATTCTTCATGACTGTTTTCTTATCTTATTAAACAAACATTCTTCCTAGAAATGCTTTCGTAGTATAATCCTGTGTACATAGTTTACATTGGAATTTAGTTATGTTTCATTAAAAATTTTAATAACGTAAAAATATTCATAATTTCTTTCCATGCACTCATTCTTATCTCACATGCTGTGAGGTAACCAGTGATAGGGTGGAAACACGTAGAAAGCCGATTGCGACCCGCGCCGACCGGCGCCTGCGATTAGAATGTTTCTATGCATTTCTATGTCGGATTGGATAGGTTTAAATCGAATATAAAGTTTGGGGTTTATGAATGATGTCACGACATAAGAATATGACCTACCTGTGATTGTTTTTCCATAGAAAATCTTTTTAAACCCGTAGGCGATTTATCTTAAGTACCTACCCAATTCATAATTTTTCACATACTGAGATAAACAGTGAGAAATCACACACTATAAAATTTACTAGAATACATCAATATTTTAATATTGTTTTGAAATTTAAAACTGCTTGTATAACGATAAAATAATGGCTCTAGATTTGAATCAAACATTGCATATTGTAAGCTCAGATAAATAACCATAAATTATAAACGTACATAATATCGTTTTGATTACTTTGTGAAAATCATAAAATTATGTTTCAATAGAAGTGTAATGAATTCAACAGGTGAGATAATGATCTATTGACAATGGATTAAGTTTTCTTCTTAATGTTAATTAGATAGTTGTATGTGTTTTTATATCCAATTAATGAAAAACTGGTTAAGAAACTGAAGAAATTATTACATTATTCTGAGATTTTTATTTATTCGCAACCATACACCATGATGATTATTAAATTATGGGTGCACGCAGACGAGGCCGACCTCGAATGACATGGTCCGACCATATCGGTTCAGTCTTAGAGGAGGGCCAAGTCAGCAGCAAAGGGAATAGAAGAGCATGTATATGCGTTTGGAAGAAGCGATAGACGTGTGTTTGGATAGGAAAGAATGAAAATCCGTACTATCTGCCTACCCCCTTCGGGAAACGGCATGATGGGTAAAAAAAAAATTAAATTATTCTGAGATCTAAGGATTTGCTTAGAGTTTAGGTGGTTTCAAAATTAACCAAATTTTACTGTGAGGTTTGAATCTTACTTTTTGTCTAAGACAAATAGTTTTGTCCCCATGTAAAAGGACAAGAATAACTTTTACATTGGATAAGTTTTATAGATTTCTGTGGCATTTTTATTATTTGTTCATGGATTATGTTTCTTAAAGTACGTGTAAACCTTAGATTAAACATGTAATAATGTACATAGGAACGTTCTACAACTTGGTCACAAAATTATGTTGGACAAAGAAAGCCAAACCGCAGAAATTTCCCTTAAAATTGTTTTGGTATGCGCAGCCTTTAATAAATTAGGTCTCATACTTAAAATACCCCGTATCCCCATCAATTTAAAGCGGAAGTTTTATGATACATATTACGAGCTACCGGTTCTCACTTTTGGATTTGAGACAATCTCACTAACTGTAAGAAGTGGAGAACGGATGAGGGCTGTCCAGAGAGTGATGGAACGTGCCATACTGGGATAAAACTCTGAGATAGAATTTGGAATGAGATTTTTAGGGCTAGAACAGAAGTAAAGAGTAAAGTAGTAAAGAGTTGCTTCATTAAAATGGCACTGGACTGGTCGTATTGTCCACAGCCCAAGCGACAAATGGACGAAACGCTTCTTGCGTTGGCGCCCTAGAACATCCCATAGAAACTGCAAACAACCCCAACATCGTAGAGATATGATCTTGTAAGGTTTGCGGGTGGAGCATAGATTCAGAAGGTGAAAGATAACTGAAATGGAAGAAGCCTGCATTCAGGATTGGATGGATCAAGACTGAGAAAAATAAGAAGAAGAAGTTCCTACATCGTCCTGTTAGAAATCTTGAGTTCATCCACGGGAGTTATTCTTTAGTTTAGTCAATAATGGAATGTATAAATCAGTCACGTTAAAACTGTTCAATTTATTTTTATTTCTTTTTCACATACAATAGTGAATTAAAAATAATTTTTATATAATTTTATAATAGCTTTGTTTAAATCTGAAAACAATAAAGTATCTTAACACTTTCATTTTTAGAGCACTGTAAACAATTAACCATAACTCTATTGATATATCTGTATAATAAAATATTTTTTATCATGCATTATAATCCGATATCTGTATCAATGATAATAATATTAAACATGGTATCATAATGTATTTTTGTTCTCAGTAACGAATGACATTTGTATAGGCTGTTTTTGACGTATTGTATATATTTTTGCAACTGGTACTTAACATTAATTTACTTTCCTTTATAAAAAAAAAATGATCGGAGAAAAACTACAAATTACATATTTCATCATTTTAATTGTTGAGATTACATCATTTTTGCTGATTCAGTTTAAGATAAGTTATTTTTATAACTGGTTTTGTACTGAATTTGATAATATTATGATAATCAATAATATCTTCAATAGATATATATTTTTTTTAATTTTTTGAAATATGAATACGTGCTCACTCAAAGTGAAAACAAATACCCAAAATATGAATTTCATATAAAAACGTTAAAAAAAAAAAAAACTCAAATAAATCCAGGACAAAATGCGGCTATAGATGAATGGATGGACTAGATGTAGGTAGGGGAGGGTGGGGAGAAAAGTGCCATTTTTCACTTTTAGTGAAATAACTTGAAAATACGACATGTAAAATTGATTTCCTTTTAATATATGCAGAGATGCATTATTCCTATATGTTTTTCGGTAGAAAAGATTTTTCCAACTCCAAAAACAAAAAAGATCTTATGCATTTTGTTGACCCGTGTCGATTGGAACTTTTTACCCCACCAACGGGGTGAAAAGTTCCGGGGTATGGGGTTGAAAGTTCCAACAAGGATAACTCATACACCATATATTTGTTAACAAAATTAAGGGACTTTATTAATAGAAAACACAATGATAGGAAAGTACCTACAAAATTTTAATAAAAAAAATAATAATGTTGAAGTTAGTCGTCGTCTGAATCACAATTATTACAAACAAAACTTGATAATCTTTGTGAAATACATTTCTCATTAATCCAGTCTTTACATGTAATGCATTTCACCCACTCTTATCCAGGTATACTTTCTGCATAAGATTCGCAGCATTTTAAGTAAAAATATTTTTCATCATTTGAACTCGAAGAAAATTAATGTGTTCTAGGACGTCACTTTTCACCCCACCCCTACCTATCAATAAAAACATATCAGATTTATTATTTAATACAAACATTTAACATTTTTAGCAACGAGCATTTCAAAAAGAACAAAAATAATTAGTAAATAATTCTGACTTCAGCGAATTATCTCAATACGTATGTTCACCACTCAAAAAAGAACTCAAACGAAAAAAAATACTTTTGAGGTGAAAAAAAATCAAATGAAACTCACAACCGCTACGACTGTCACACGCCGACTTCATTTGTACACGACATGTCGTCGAGCGTTTAGCTACCAATAGAGATGACCTACGTAGTTGTAAAATTCTGCTTTGTTAGAAATTTGATAGTTGGCACTTTTTACCCACGGCATTTTTCACCCCACCCAACCCTACTTACTACGAGTAGTATAAAAAATATTCAAAGGAGCTATGCACTTGCGTAAATTCATCACTACAAAATTCCATTATTTAAAATAGAATACTCATTTTGTACAGATTTTATTGAAATAGTAATAGTTACGGCTGACAGTAACTACCTACCTGAAAGAAGGTATACATTCTATTTTCAAAAATGAAAAAGCTAAAATACGAGTCATAGATTGTACCATATATACCTATCTAGTGTAAGTATTTTTTCATCTGTGAGTTATTTTTATTTGGTTGTTAACTGCATCTTCATTTCTATAGGGAAATTTGTTATAGGTAAGAATTGTGTCAATGTACTATTTATAACTGTAAGTACTCATTTGTTTCTTTTTTTTCTTTGCAGGTAAGTCTACCTTGTTTAATGGCGTTCTAATTATTAAAAGCAACCACCTGGTTAGCAGACTGTTTGCCTTTTGACAACGGTAAGTGATTAAATATATACTTATTCACGAATATTTAGTTCAACGTGTTTCAAGAAATTGATTCACTCTGTTATCGGGTTAGTATGTCTTTAACTGTTCAAACGTACGATTGATAATTAAGTTTACTTACTGTTCATTCCATTTGCACATATTTGTGAATTAATTTATCCCTATTTTTTATTGTCTTATCTTGATGCGGCGTCTTTGGTCGCTTAAGACTCTAGAAACCTTTTGTTGATCTAAAACTTCTTCATCACTCTATTTGTGTGTAGTCCAGCTTACTAAAACTGTATAGAAATTTATCCTGGTAAATATTTCTTGAATTATTTGATAGATCTTCTGCAATGATCCATACAAACATTCTTTGCTGCACTCTCGTTTTTACACTTACTGCTTCCATCAGGTCCTTTATGGAAGCTGCTGTTCTTATTACAGAATTAAATTATAGTGTTCATATTTTTGTTAGTTTAGTACGCCGTAAAGTTATCTGGTCAATTTGACTTAATTAATATGGACAGCTTACTTACGTGTTTTTCTAATAAACTTTTTAACAGATTTTCAAAACCTACCGCTTTCTTCCTCCGATGAAGTAAAACTAACTACAAATTTGATTTTAATTGCAGTCATTCAGAAATAACACAAATATTAGTAGCTACAGAAATAGTGTAAAACACTAATACAGAGAAAGCATTTCATAATATATACAAATAATCGAATACTATTTAAAAAATATAATTTTATTTTCTTCCTTGATTTAAGGTATTCTTGTCTGTTCTTTCGAGTCATTCTTTTTGTGGTATTTCTCCCTAACTGTCTTTCCATCTTTTAGGTAGTCTTTCGCGAGGTCGAGTTCTGTGTGGCGATGTAAGGAAGTCTTGTATCGTCCGTTCTTTGTACCTGATTATACCATTCTTTCCTTCGCGATCTGCAACATCTGACGATATCTTCAGCTTCACACATCACTCGCACTCTCTAAAGTTTAACTCCTCCATATGAAACATTTTAAAATATTATAATGTTTTTGCCCGTTAGCAGTCTTAATTTTTTTAGAACTTCCATAAAATATTATCACGCACAAAAGACATAAACAAAAGTGTGATATCATTATAAGCTCATAATAATAATTAAATATACCTACTAAAGATGTGGAGCTATCATAATTTTGTCCAAACACGAATCAAACATTGTCATAACTCTAAAAATTATTTTTAGCAGGTCGGGATTATAAAGGATGGATGTATTTTTAAGTTCATTCAAAATAGTTTAAATGGTTGGAATCTCTCAACAGTTTTATCCTCCATTTGAAGAAAGCGCCTACTTGTTACGCAATAATATACTTTTAGCCTGAACTAGCGTTTTATTTAACGAAAACCTTCGACTATTGTCTTCTTTACTATGCTGTATAACTCTAAATTTATTATACAGTATCTACTATATAAATTAAAGGCGGGTTAGTGCGAACACTTATAACTCGAGATTGGCTCAACAGATTCTTCTAATGTTTGATTTACTGGATTCTTCTCCGCTCCGGATAACAGAATAACTTTAAAAAGTTGAAAAAATGGATAACAAATGATGTAAAATACAATATTTAAGTTTGTATGGAAAGGTTACTGGGACGCGCCCACGACATCGCGGGTAGTTCCCTCTCATTCTCGCATACGCTCTTACAGTAGCCCATCCCACTTACTCCACCGCACCGTTTCGATATTTTTAGAAAATTTTCATACAAAGTCAACAACATTATCGGGCACATTCGTGTTGGTAATAGAAGAGTGTGTGCGCGAGCGCATTTTTCTCAAGTTGTTCCCGCCAGAGCTTTGAATACGAATGAAATAGGGATGTTTCAGAAATAGTTCAATATTATTATTTTATTAGCTTATCTCAATCGAATTCATTTTGTATTGTTTAACGGGGGCGCAGTGCACATAACGGGCCACTTCGGGCTAGAACCACAGGACAACGTCTGTCGGGAAAGCTAGTACATACATATAAAATACATGTTTTTTCCTAACCTCTATAGTATTTTTTTTTAAATGAATCTGTGCTCACTCAAAATGAACACAAATACACTCTTTGACTCTTTCACAGTAAACTACTTGAAGCTTTTTTTTTATTTATTTATTTAGGTAAACAAACAGTCATTAACAATACATAAAAATATTAAAACAGGTATGATAACAATAAGTGGACCAATTAAGCTTGTGTCGTGAAAGAGGAAAATGGTCGGCATCTGGGATCGAACTCACGACCTCCTATACGATACAGTACGAAAGCCGGCGTTGTAACCGCCAGTCTACCAACCACTTCGTATTATTTATAAGGTGTGTTTAAAAACACCCTATCGACCTACTTGAATCGTTGGTAACTAGAAAAATGTAAACTTTTAAGATGGATCATAATTTCATACGGTATCAATCTAATCAAGTATTTTTTTCCCACCTTAAAATAAAAAAATTAAATTTTACAATATGGATTTCAATAGAATACCTTTACTTCTTCTTCAAGTGCCCTGTCGGGTCTCCCCAACGTTGGCGATCACTTCGGCGAATCTTTCTCTATCCTGCCTGGAACAGCTCCTCCACACTTCGGATGCCGGTCCAGTCTCTGATGTTGCGCAGCCATGATGTCTGTCTCCGGCCAGGTCCTCGGCGTCCCTCAATTTTGCCCTTCAATATCAGGTGGAGGAGATGGTATTTTTCCCCTCGCAGTACATGAACCAAGTATGAGATCTTGCGAACCTTGATAGTTGACAGCAACTCTCTGTCCACTCCAGCTCGCCTTAGGACTTCGGCATTCGTTATCATGTCTGTCCAGGGTATTTTGAACATCCTGCGATGGATCCACATTTCGAATGCCTCCAGTCTGTTCATGGCATTGACCTTTAACGTCCATGTTTCGCACCCGTACAACAGAACAGACCACACATAACACTTGACCATTCTTTGTCGGAGTTTCAGGTTTATGTTATGATTGCAGAAAAGGGTTCTCATTTTGTTAAATGCAGCTCTTGCTGCCTCTATTCTACACCTAATTTCCACCTCCGGATCAAGGCTCTGTGTAAGCATACTGCCGAGGTACCTGAACTTTTCTACTCTCTCGACATTTCGTCCCCTCAATTGTATCACCGTGCCAGCATAATCCTGTCGCCCGAACGTCATCCACTTAGTTTTGCTGACATTGATTGTAAGGCCCAATTCCTCACCGGACTCATCAACAAGGTTTAGAAGGTCTTGAAGATCACTAACACTTTCGGCCAGCAGGACAGTATCGTCCGCATACCTTATGTTGTTAATTACAACGCCGTTAATTTTCAGACCTTTTTCAGTGTTACTAAGGGCTCTTTTAAATACGTAATCGGAGTAGAGATTAAAGAGTAGCGGAGAAAGGATACAGCCTTGTCTCACACCTCTCTGTATTTCAATCACATTTGATTTCTCACTTCCATGTCGTATCTCAGCCCTTTGAGACCAGTAGAGATTCCTGATAAAATTCTGGTCCTTAGTGTCAGTGTCAACCTTTACTTAACAAAAATTATTCTATATTTCTGTCGCTTAGTCTCTTGAAAGTTCATTATCTCCTCTAAACCATCAATCTCAGATATTTATAATGCCAAAAATCATTTTTAAATTAATTAATTTCTTATACAGAGTTAATGTTTTTTATTAAAAGCTATGACAGTTTTGTTGACATAGTGTGTGACACTTTAAACAGGTAGACTCAATATTATATTGCGTGGAGACATGCCATTAATTCTTCCAAACATCTAACTTGAAATTTCCAAAATACAAATAACGGTTAACCCGATGTTATATTACTATCTTGCGGATAATTCTGCCGTGAGTCTGATGTTAATGTTATTTATTTGTTTATAATTTTCATTATGAACCGCGCGCGCTCTTTATTTTCAACGTAGGTTAACCGGTTATTTTCGCGCCACTGCAGTAGTTGGTTCTTCCAAGTAAAACCACTTGTGTACTACATAGTTCTGGTTTTCGCATCTCGCTTCAGCATCACAACAATGCATCCGAATTAACGAGGCTAATTGTATAGTATAAAACAAGTATTTTTTATTACATTTATAAAATATTTTACAGGCATGCATATTTCATATTATATAAATCAACTCATTCAGATATACGAATTCGTGAAAAAAGTTTCTGAGTCCAGTTTCAATATTTTTGAATTTATCTTGACTAAGTCAGAAGCAAACGAATTAGGAAAGTCACGCAATATTCTAGGTTTTAGTTTTTTGCCTTCTTCAGCACTAGATGTTATCAAATAAGTAGATATATTATAACAACCAATCCTGCCAGGGTCTTGGGATTTTTCGACATACCTATTGAACATTTTGGAAATTCTCATGGGTGAATTGAACATCACTACCAAATGGCGAACGTTGTTAACGTGAAGTTACCGATGGAGCCGATTTCATTTTTCATACTTAATTTTCGCTGGTATATGGAAATTAATGTTACAGTAAATAATAATAGTCCGTGGGAAATACTTTATCGAAGAAATATTCTATCCTTTATAAGAGGTTTCTACATACAACTGTTTTAACCGCATACAAATACTTGGTAATAGAACAAAGTATCTAATCATAAAAACAATTTATAGCTTTTCATTTTTTATAATATAGCTTACAACGCTTGGCGATTATCACCAATACTGCGACATAGCTGAAAGACAATAGTTTGTAAAATCCTTAGAATAACCACCTTACTCTTTCGCGATACAAGCTTTTGCTTTGTATGAAATAAGTCGAAAGTGTAACTATGTTCTTATATGCTTGCATTTTTTCGCTGCTGATAAATTACAAAATATTTTAAACAAAACACCGAATTGATTACTAATGGAACGAATAATACAATCCAAATACGTCAAGTGTATCAAATACTTGGTCATCAGAGGATGAATTAGGTATATATTGTATCATATTTTTAAAAGAAAGTCACCGACTAAAGAGATAGCCGTGAATGTTGTAACCACTCAGGAAACTCGGCTACAGCCTTCCGACCGGGTGTAATAACACTGAACGACACCACATCCGCCTCTATATTTAAAAGCAATTAATTAACATGTTTATTACACTTGGCTATTTACTATTCTGAATCAAATTACTATTAATCCTGCTATTTGTATCGTACAAGTCCGTTGGTGTATACCTAATATTATTATCTTTCCATTTTATCGAGATAAAAAATATATATTAAATAGTTCAACTAGTTTTTTTTTTACCTTGGACGAAATATTTTGGAGTGTTGATTTATTTATTCCTTAAACAAGCTCAAATCAGACACTTCCTTCACACGACTTCAATTAAAAGTTTGAGTTTGCCTATGTTCTTTTAGAAAAGGTAAATAAATATATTTCATATTATTTTTCTTAACTGAGTCTGTATATTTTTCTAAGTTTCAACATAGTCTGTAAAGGAGTATAATATATGGCTTTTTCCTATTTGTGAGAATTTATTTATTTTCCATAAAGATATGAACATGCAGTGTGAAATACACATAGTTGGATACCCAAACTCATGCATACAATATATTTATGTAAATATTATTCTTTGATTCGCAGACAAATAAAAGTAAATAAAAACAACAGAAGAACGTTGTAAAACCTCTGAGCGCAATCGAAAATTGCTCTAGATCTTTCGCTTTTTAAGGCGTGTTGGCCTCTTAACTTTCTGCTGCAATGGATCCCCGCCATGAAAAATCCAAGCGTCTCCATCCATCCATCTTTTGGAACTTTTGTTTCCGATGGTGTGTAAATTTGGGTCCCTAATGCTTTCTTTTCCCGCCCTTACAGCTCTTCTATTTTATGTGCTAGATGCATGCTCGTTTCAGAAACTTCTTTCATGTCATCCCAATCTTTCAAGTTCGCACACGTTTCAGTATATTTACTTTATTCCGACGTCTTCCTAAAAGGGTTAACCCAACGATATTTCTGATAGGAAATTTCGTTTCGAGACACCGAAATTTCTTTATGGTAGGTATAATGATTGACAAATCAAAAATATGTTTTAACGGGTCTTTAATATTAATATTTTGAAATTTGTTTTCACGTAATTAATGCTTGCTTTTATTTCTTACGAATGTAGCCAATCTTTGAGAAAACCTAATCGTTGTTATGTTATGATTACTGTATGAAACTAATCCTACAACTGTGTGAACGTTCTAGTGATGGAACTACAACAGTGTGCTGCTAGTTGCAGAACTCGTTTCAACGGCGTAGTTTTCATTAGAAATGTTTGATATTTAATCAAATTAAAGAGTGTCGCGACTTATCGCATATCTCCATCTATCTGTTTATATAAAAACCAATTCTGATAATTGTTATTTACTTTTTAAACATCCTCATTGCATCACATTCATTTGTATCTGATAAGTTTATCTAGTGTTGTTTTGTAATTTTTAAACATTTCAAATATTTTTATGATTATTATACTCTTACGTTAGAATCACACTTATATATTATGAATTCCTCTTCTTCATCGCGCTGCTAGAATCTGAAGATGAAGACAATCTTTCCTCTGATTCATAAATACTTATCCATCTTCCTCCAGAATGTTCTCCAATGTCCCGTTGTGTCTGCCTCAGCAACAGTAACCCCATATTTGCCTTAATTTTATCGACTTTTATTTACATATGAGAAAAATCGCAGATTATTCATCGCACATTTGCCTATAGACATGTCTTTCACATCGATTTTTCGAAGTGTGGAGTCGCCTTTCAGTCCATGGTCTCAACATACGGTGACAAAACCTCCTTTCAAAAACATTTTTCCTTTTCTTGCCTTCTGTACAAGTCATAAAAACTTCTTCTCGATATAGGACTGAGTCCTGCTGATCAGAATCTGACTCAGAAGCAGGCAAGTTTCAAACCAGGAAAATGATGCTGTGGACAGGTTTTATTCATGACACAGTACATTGACGGTTTTGAAACTAAGCAGTTGAAAGGGATCGCTTTTGAAGATCTATCTGCTGCATTTGATACAGTAAACCACAGAAAATTTCTAAAGAAAAATTTTCACCTTACGGGAGATCGCGTGCTCACTTCTTTTGCTGGTTATTGATTAGCAATTGCATATACTTTATCACCTATTGGGTTGGAGTAGCTGATGGAGAAATCAAAAGAACGGCCTCCCGCGGGGCAGGCTGAAAGTTGAAGTACCATTACACAAAAATATCAGTTAAAGATATCTTGCTTCGAAAGCACTAACTTATCTCCTTTTTGCGAGTATCAGCTTAAAATGATAAAAAAACCTCGTCTCACAAAAGATTTACTTAAATAAATATAACCGTATCTTATAAAAAAGTTAAAGGACATTAAGTTATATCTCAACATCCGAAACCACTCTTTTTAAAGCTATTAAATTAAACACTTAACTGAAGATAGATACGGGTAAAAGCTCCTGGTTGATAACATTCGAATAATGAGTTACGATACCAGTTTGCATTTTTTGTATTAAAATCAACACTGGTATAGTGCGTTAGAAGAAATGTGGGTCTAGTCGCATAGTGGTACGTACAACACGCCTTATATTAACATTATCAGATTATAAATCATTTTTACAGTTATTCATTTTATTATAACAACACTACATATAGTTGATACACATTATTTCAATACAATGGGTCTCTTAGTAAACGTAAAAGCTCAGGGCGAACTTTCTTTCGCAGAAGTGAATAATATTTGTATAGGCGTTTAGACATTATGAATACAATCATAATAATAATAAAAAGCAATGATCTACATTTGGTTTAAAAATAATATATGGATCTAAATATGAGAGTACATACTTGATTGTAAGTGAACTATGAAATTGACATGAAAGCATGGTTTGATTTAAAAATATATACTTAAGGCTACTTTTGATATTGTTGTTCCCCAAATTGAAATAGCAGTTGAACAGATATTTTCCGATAATGATCGATCATTTACAAAACAAATGAAAAACGATTGATGTACCTATCAACAAAACTCGTAAAGCAATGCTTAAAATTTAATTCATGACACATTCTTAAGGCACAAAATGGAAAAAGTGTATTACATACGCAAACTTGAAAAAATGAAAGCCTTTGAATTTCTCAGGCATCAATAAAATACGTATTGATAAAGAAAAAAAGACATTTTTAAAATATTACAGTGTGTGTTGAAAAAAAATCTAATTATACCAGTCCTTTTATTTTTTAATGTATCTGTGCTTACTCAAAGTGAACACATATACACCTTTTGAATCTTTCACAGTAAACTGTGTGCTTTGTGAAAGAGGAAGATGGTCGGCACCTGGGTCGAACCCACGACCTCCAGTACGAAAGCCATCGTCGAAACCGCCAGGCTACCAACAGTAGGTACCAACCAAAAGATTTTTAGATATGACTGCACGGTGTGACTGCAAAATTAACATGAGGTCAATTGCCTGTACATAGTTGCTAGAAAATTAATCGTCATTTTCAAGGCTATTTCGTTCTGCGTAAAATACTGTTGATTAATTTTAAAATAAAACTTAAAAAAAATTAATATCAGCACCAAAAGAAATCTTACGTGTTGCGTCAGATAATTATTATTAATCAATTCCAACCATTCTCCATAAAATGGAAAAGTAAATGGAGTGATTTTTAACACTTTTTTACTTGTTTCGTGATGATTTAAAAATCCTTGCAACAACATAATATGGTATTCAATTTTACATGCTTCAATTAAACATGTGTCATAATCTGTTTTTAATTAATAAACAAGACATGATCTTGGCTACCATCAGTAGCGACTTTTTACTTGATGCGCAATCTTAACGACATCAGTCCTTGTTATTATACAGCACGATTCATGACGGGTTTTTATTATTGTCACAAGAATAGGATAAAGAGTAGACCCAAGTGAATATTTCAAATAGTATTTTTACGAGTTATTTTTATATTGCTCACACTCATTCACCAAAATTATTTCACTTTATATTGAAAGGTAAAATTTTACATTTTTTATGATAGTAGTTTAGTACTCTGCCCCGTAAGAAACTTAATTTGTGCAATTAGCAAATGTACAATTGATACCTGTCTTGCTTAACATCTAAAAGATAATAAATTGTCAAAATACCTAAAATTATTTGTTTTTTCTGAAATTTTACTGTGAAGATCATATCATTTGAGATTTTTTTTTTTAAATATAATCGAGAAAATGATGTAATTATATAACATTACTACAATTGTAATTGCAAGGTTCGGGGTTGATTAAAGTAGAACTTCAGTCTGTGGTTAGTAGGTACTTTATACGAGAATAAGAGGAAGATAAATTCAAACACATTTTTTTTATATTTTTACAAAATTACAAATTCAAAGGATATTCCCTAGTGGAATTTCAATATTTTTCTTACTAGAAGGTACTTCTAAAATCTGTTTTATGCCCAAAAACCTTCCCAAAATTGGGTACCAGTCTATAAATACAATTAATTCTCACTATGTTTATAATAAAAAAAAACATGGGAAAAAATATTAATGGAGATAGTATTCAAAATGCTGGTGTTTTATAGTGTATTTTTGTAGAATATACAAACTTCGGACCAAATAATAATACATAACCTATTAGCTACCTTTCTTATACACCATTTTGTTCCTTAACTAGTAGTTCATTCATTCATTCTCCCTTAAAAGCCCCCCGCACACCGTAAGTCAGCCCGGATGAGACCAATCCGCAGGAAACCCGACACGCATGAAACCGACCTCCTAGCTCGATCGAAGCAATCAAACCAAAAAGCCGGCCCGCACACAAATCAAGCCAGCCGCGGATTCCCCCAAACCAACCCATAATGCGGAAAGCCTAAGCCCCACTCAGGAGCATAGGGAGGCATCAAGAGCTCTCCATTGCGCTCGAAGGCGTCCAAGGCTCACTGTGCCTTTTCTGGCCGATTAATAATAATTAGTAGTTAATAAGAAATAAAGCATTGCTCCAATAAAACAAACAGTACGACATTTACTACTTTCCCCATAACATTTTAGCATTAATTTATTCTCATGTGATTATGTTTAATAAAATGCATTCGTAAAGAATACAGTGCTCTTGACAAATGATAAGCGTCATATTATTTATCTCCTAATTGGAATACTTCTTGTAATTATTTTATGCATAAGCTCCTGTGATTGACATTGGCATGACTTAAATCCCTTCTGCGTTTGGTAAATAAGGTCTCCTTAGGTAGTGTCTTATATTAAAAAATGTTTTAACAAGAATAATACAGCCAATTTGATAACAATCTGATTCTTATATTGCTAAACTCATTTAAACTTAATGTCAATCAAGAATGCAGTATCTCGTTATCTGCAGGTTTCAGGGAGGTCATTATGACATTGTTTGCTATGTATAAAAATAAGTGGTTCCTCGTAGGTCTAAAAAACTTAATAACGCCGAGGATCGCAATTAGTTGTTGTATGATTATGAATAATATGTTAAATAATGTATTTTTTGTGTTATAATAATAAAAATATATTTACCCATCACGCCGTGACCCGTAAGGGGTAGGCAAAGATAACGGACCTCCACTCTTTTCTATCCAAGCACACTTCTTTCGTTTCTTCCACCGACAGAACATTTCTCATACACCCTCTCCTATTTCTCTTACTTCTTACCTGGCCTTCCTTGAGGACGGAATTGATGTGTTCGATCCACGTCAATCTCGATCGGCCACGCTTTATAACACCTTTCCTTTCAACCTTATGAAAGCTCTTTGTCATTCTGCTTGCATTCATTCTTTCCGCGAGCTTAAACCATCTCAACAAACTAACTTTCATTTTTGTCGCAACACTTACTTCCATACCACATTCCACAATAAAAATGTTGAGTTTTTATAATGTTAACCACGAAATTAATTTTATTTGGACAATATAAATTAAGTCAAACACGCCTTTGACCACTTTTCTGTGCAAAAAATATTTTCCAAACGAATCATAGAATGATTCGGATTTAAAACATAAACGAACAAAAATGCAATTTAACCTTCAAGAAAAAGGATTGCGCATAATCACGTTGAAACCGAATCGATTGCCAGTCGAATATGAAATTGATTCGTCAATTCGTTGAAAAGCGTGAAAAGACTTTAGCTCCAACCTATATTATGTTCGTGGTTGTTTGTTATAACCGAGTAAATCCACTTGCGATGAAAACGGTTTTATCGCTCAAGATCTGGAACGAATCTCAAGGTATCTACTCAAGCGCTTCATACAAAATATCGCACCCACAGTTTGGTGTACCTAACTATTCAAAGAAAATCATTTTAGCTGAGAGGCATCACATTATCGAACTGCTCGAACCAGCCGGATTTCTTTTGACCTTTATTTGAAGAGATGAGAAACATTTTGAAATCGAAAATATATATAAAGTGTATATTTCATTAAAGTTTAACGACAGTACAATATATTATGAAATAAGTGAATCGAACATTACATTACACGTCTTGAAGTGTTAGAATTTTCCATGGCTAAATTTGGATCACTGCAAGCTTGCTCGACACATGCAGCGTCATAAAAGTTATACAAGTAGTATCCAAATAAATCATCATTTCCTGTAGTTTGAGTAGGTGATTCGGTACCTTTTTACACTTTTTTCCTGAAACAATTAATATCCACCACCATATCCACTCTTTTCACCCAGGTATCGTCAAAAAAAAGTGAGAAAAATAAATTAACCTTGAAAGAATAAAGTAAGCAACACTAAAAAGGTTAAGATCTTTTCCACAACCAATATATTTTTTTTATTCAAAATTAAATCTGTGTTCACTCAAAGTGAACACAGACACACTCTTTGACTCTTTCACAGTAAGCTACTTATAGCTTGTGTCGTGAAAGAGGAAGATGGTCGGAATCTGGGATCGAACCCACAACCTCCGCACGAAACAGTACGAAAACCGTCGTCGTAACCGCTAGACTACCAACCACTTCAATTCTGCCCTATTCTTTAATACTCCATAGATATTTTTAGTAAGCGCAAATACACCTTTATGACACCGAAAGCAAAAGCTTGTGTTGTGGAAGAGGAAGATGGAGGACACCGGAGATCGAACCCATGACTTTCAGAACGAAAGTCGGTGACTGAACCACAAGGTTACCCTTTATGTTATTCTCGTATCTCAGGTTTATGCGTTCAAGATATTATCAAGATTTCCGGCCTTCTATATTCGGAGAAAAGTGAGATGGGAAACAAGCAAGCATAAAGTAATCGATTCTGTCATGATTCTTACGGTTCACACAGAACCGCTCTATCTAAATAATAATAAGAATACGTACAAACGATACAATTCCTAGAGATGTTTTTATGTTGTCGACCACCACATAGCCCATTTCGTGCGGCCATAAAACAAAGACCGTCGTAACAGCAAGTGACCAACCTGACAATGTGTTCTTGTAGATTAATATATCAATGTAAAGGTCGTCACAGACTTGTCAGTGGAACATTCAAACACAATCCTCGGCGATTTGCATGCGTGCGTGTCAAACTGTGGGGCGCATTAGGGAGGTGATGTTTTCGGATTGATAGAAATATTTTTTTTTTAAATTGGTTTGCTAATGTTGCTTTCTACTTGATGTCGTTCTAATCGAATTCTAGCATAGCCAGTTTTATTGGTTTATTAGAGTAATAATATGTTTAAAATAACCTGACGACACCCAAAAAAAGGGTCAATAATTATTTATATCGTATCTAAAAGAGTGCCAATTTTACATTACTACGTTAGGGACTGAAGATAATTTGACTTTTTTCTACTTTGCAGTAAAGCAATTGTATGTAGGGAAAATATTTCCCGCGAACTGTTATTATTTTCTTGGAAACCACCAACTAACAAACGTAAAATAAAAGTATGAAAACTACTTTCGTGGTGCTGAAGTTTTCAACTAAAATAACCTAACGTGTAGGAGAACCTACCAATAATAACGTAGGATTTGATAATGGAACATTCTTTATAAAAAAGACAGATGTTGATGTCTCAAAGTAAACAGATTCGGTCATGATTCTAAAGCCGGGTAGAAATCCACGTTACCATACTTATGAATTGACTGGAAATCAAATTCCAGGACTTTTTTTCAGAAATATGTCATTAACATAACTAAACCGCTATGACAGAACATTGGTAAAAAGTTTTCACCTAAACCTTTTTCCATAGCAGCCCCAAACTGGAATTTCTTTTTTGTTATGGCTACAAAAATAGTTTTTTATAACTCCCCTATAGTTTGAAAAGCATAAAACCCATAAAACTCCAACATCACGACTAGATAGTACTATGACTTGTCTTCTTTACATATGTTTGAACTTGAATGATTGTGAGAAAGAGTAACGCATTGTTTTTGTACGTTACATATTATTATTATTATAATACGTAGTATTAAGTAGATACTCCAGTTTTGGTTTACATAGTCGACAATTTGTTTTTCTAAAAAAATAATAATAATATAACACTTTTCTATACAAAGGTGTCAGTATAGCCGGCGGAACTTATTGCCTGGGGCAATTTTTCCAGTCAACCGGTCCCGTCCAATCTGAGACAGGCCAACCCCGGGTAGAAATTTCAAAAGAAAAAACTCTGACCCGACCGGGAATCGGGACCTCGGATCTGAAGTCCACGCCAGTACAACTAGGCTACCGAGGTCGGTAAAATACATATAATTATTATTATTAGGGAATACTTCTTTTTCTCCGATCACAATTCTATTGTGCAGAAATGTTGACCACTTCCACTCCTTCCACTCCGTCCTATCCACAACATTCCTTTAATGTTCTTCCTCGGTCGACCAGCGCATGTCAAGATATCTGCACGTCTTGCAGATACTGTTACCCTGGAGTTAGTCCCTTCGGTTATTCCATCAATGATGGTAATAGAAGACCTAAATTTCGTATTACGTGCATGCCCTATAAATCATGGCCGCCTTTCTGACAGTATTTGAGCAGAGGATTTCCTTCTCGGATTCTTTGAACAACCTCTTTATTTGTTACTGGCTCCTTCCAGGATAGGTACACCTAAAAATCTTACATCAAAAATCTCTTCTCTCATTTTATCTCTTTTGTATAGGCTACAAGTGTCACAACCGTACATCAAGATACTCCATTCGCACTACGCAGGTCTGGATAAGATGGAGTCTTATCCTTATGTATAACGTTGGACTCGATCATTTTGAAAAAATGATGTTTTTATTACCTTCTTCAATAATTTTCGATTGGACCACGCATTGCAATGTCTCCTTTTGTTGAAATATCCTTGGCTTTTCCTTTAAAACGTCAGTGATATTATCATTATCTATGTATTTCTCGAGTCGTCGATATAAACTATACACATTGCCACTTCCCTATCGTTTAAGCCTATCTAACACGAAAATAAATAACATTTTAATCGTACATTATAACATACGATTACCACTATAAACTCACATAGGGAACAATATATTATGTATGTCGATTATTGTGATCTAAAGATTCGATAAATGCCTGGATGTATGACACTCTCCACTTGTTTTGCTATTGAACTGTCATCCTCTTTAGACGCCGACAATCATTTGTCATTTTACTGATGGCTTATTTCCTTATGAATTAAATCACATCATCTTATAAATGATTATCTGCTGTCATTCGATAATAAAAAAAAGTTTTATTAAACATTCCTAGCTCATAGATGGTACTAGGGCATGGTATTTTATTTACAATACCAAGAAGAATTAATTAGTATAAACAACGTACTACGAAAGCAGATTCTTCATAAAAGTTTCCCTTTACGTTTTTGAAGGAGCTTGTAAAAAGCATGTTTATGCTTTCATAAAGCAAATCTTTTTACATAAGCAAAACATTTTATGAAATTAGTTAAGAGAGCTGAAATTGAATATGGGTGTCATCATAAGGTAGTAAAAAACTTAATACATCTGTGTATATAACTCATGTTCGTTTATATACATATAGGATTTTCAAAACATTTATCATTACCTACTAACTATTTTCTTTCGCGCGAAAACACTTTAATATTGTGTCATGAATGAGGTTGATTAATTTCAACGAGCATTGTGTATCAAAATAACAAACTGCATAACATAATAATTTATCTTTTGATGATAGATTCATTATGTACGTTAAGCTTTCTTTTGTTTAAACTAATTTGGGCTCACTTAAAGTGAATCCACAAAAAATTGATATTTCACAGAAAGTAAGCGTGAGTTATAAAAAAGGTATGTAGTTAAAAAATTTTGGCAACGAAAGAACGAACTCAGGTCCTACAGATTAAAATTTACGAAATTGCTAAATTTCGGAAATAAATAAATAAAAATAGTAATATATATCGTTATCAATCAACCTTTTGGTCTCCGTATACAGAATTTTATTTCAACAATACTTTTCCGTACATTTGAATATTATCATAATATGTACTTACGCTTAACTAAAACAGAACAATTTTAAACATTGCTACATATAATTTTTCATTCTTCTTACATCCGAACATTTAAGATCTACGTACTTCGTATGTTATAAAGTTATAAAAATAAACTAGCGATAAATTACAATTCTTATACTTATTATAATATTCGAGATTAAGTGGCTTAGATAAGATTGTTCTCGCGCATGTGGGCGATTTCAATATAAAACACTCGATAATTATTTCATGCGCTCGTGTTTCTTTCTTCCTTTCATTGGCCACTGCTACTGCTGGTCAGAATCATCGTACTCCTACATAAATCCGACCGCTGCGCTGGGCGGACACCATAATTGAAGGCTGCGATTCTCTGGTTCAAGCCATTGCACGTGGGCGGCAACTACTGTTAACGTTATTAAAAATCGGCGCTTGCGCAGTGCGCGCCTCTCCTTCTAAAATGTTTTATGTAGATCTGTTGTGCGCTTTGATCTAGATTGAATCATTGTTTTGTTTTTTTTTTTAATTTTATGAAATATTATTTCTCACGTATTGTTTTACATAATGTTTAATTAAATCAACCTCTAGCGGAACCTTAAATTAAATTTACATACTCTTATGATAAAGAAAGCTGTTTTATTAAGTAAGCTGTTCGATTGTACTATTCATAATATGGCAGATAGAAGAACTAGGTAGATGTCTTAGCTATGAAATGTTCGAGACTGGACCGGATGAGTAAGAACCGTGGAGGAGTTGTTCCGTGTAGCTCAAGACAGAGAAGCTTTCGTCGAAGTGATCGCCAATGTCGGGGTGACCTGATACGGCACACGAAGAAGAAGATCCATAATATCAAATCCTGATGTTATACAAGGGGAGTATCCCGGTATTGATATGAAGGGAAAGGCAGAAAAATCTGAAATTCCTTCGGAGGTCCTGCAGATTTTATTACCCACAGTATTGAATCGTGTTTCTCTCTGGATCATAATGACAAACCCACGTATCTTTCTCAGTACTTGTGTGATCACAAAAACTTTTAGAATTTTCACCACAAGGCTCCAAACTGTATACAAAATTCACTTCGCGTTCGTTTCTGCGGTAGTGTGAGAATTCGTGGTAACGAGATTCAAATAGTAATGAACTATTGTGTGTTATTGGCGATCTTTGCTTACGAATTGATTTTTATTCCATTTTAAAGTACCTATAGACAAAAATATACTTATTGATAACAAAAAAGTTGTCATACTGAGAACACACTGAACTCCCCTCATATTATGATAATGTCTAAATCTTAATAGATCAATTCCTGCCATCCTACAAATATTTAAGGAATGAACCTACGTCCTCGTTCTTCAGATTTCCTTCTGATAATCTATAAATCCTTCTGGCAGAAAATAATACCATTTCAATCGCAATTTTGTAAAAAAATATTTCTCATATTTCAAAACATGTATGTACTTGAACGTGTGGTGTTATAAACTTAATGTCCCCTCGATTTTGCCGCTCTTATATTAATAAACGGTTCTTAGAACATTATTCTGAGAAAATACATTTTTATTATGTTCGTCTATGGCTTTTTCCATAATCTTGCAAAAGCAAAAAAATCTAGGCTATAAATGGTTAGTTCTTGTCAGCATTAAGAAGGGTCAAGTGCAAAGGTTAATATGAAATATTCATAAGTGTGCTTACGCCAAGCTCTCGAGGCCCGACGTGATTTGCATGTATCGAGAATCTCATACATATTTAGATAAGTTCACTTTTTTACCACTTCAAAAAATGTATGTATTCTTGAAACGTCTAATTCTGTAAATTTGTATATAATGTATTTGGAAAAAAAATAATCTAAAATCTTCGTTTTATTTATTTAGTCATTCAAAAAAGCAGAACTTAAAAAATATGAAACAAACAATTGCGATTACTTGAAATACGAAAATGTATTGACGAATTGGAAGAATCGACATCAATTCCATAAACGAGCCGGAGTCATCATGGGGGGCACCAGCTAACCACTGGACCACTTCCACTCAAATTTCGACGATAGACGAATGGCTTGATGCGGACTGATATCCGATACCCGACTCACCCTATCACTCCACATAATCCTTTTGCTATCCCCATTCGCGATGATTTTTTTTGGAGTGATACCGCTCCATTCGGACAGATGGAGTGATGGGGGGCCTTGATCATTGATCTTGTAGCCTATACACGTATAAGTTGAGACCTTGAAAAAATAAAGCATTATAGTTCCAAACTTCTTAAAAATTTAGTTTTCTACTAACAAGACAATTTACATTTATTATATCATCGAAATACGTGTCAAGAATCCACTGATGAAACCAAATAAACATTATATGAGAAGGATATTCATGTTGGCGCCTCAAGTTTATCTCACGACACTGAATCCTTTATCTTGACCGCCTTGAAACGAATGTAAATCATCACGTGCCTAGAAAAGATGATACATAATTCAACAGATTAGGAGTATAGTACGTACACTGGGTCTATCGCGAATCTTGAATTTAAACAAAAATTTTTTGTGACGACTTAAACGATAAAGACGTATTTTTTCATATCACATGTATGTAGATAGCTCATATTCCGAATAGGTATTTAACACATTGTTTAAACATAATTTCTGATAAAGGTACTTAGTGATTTTTCAATTTTAAGTACAATACGCTTTTAGAAATCTTTCCTTTT
The DNA here is from genome assembly GCA_963576905.1 of Mystacides longicornis. Classification (NCBI taxonomy): domain Eukaryota; kingdom Metazoa; phylum Arthropoda; class Insecta; order Trichoptera; family Leptoceridae; genus Mystacides; species Mystacides longicornis. The sequence continues at coordinate 17,692,965 of OY756427.1, read as the reverse complement.
TTTAAATACTTCGAGAATGTCCGTTTCGTTTCAAATTCGAATTAAAGTCGAAGTTTATGTGTATGAATTTGTTTAATATACTGTAATATACATTAAATAACCAACGGTTAATATAACCAGCGGTCTATCCAGACGAATATTAAAAAAATTGCTCTAAAAATGTTATATGCAAAGTCAAAAAATGAAAAAATATCTTCTTTATGTTTTACAGACTACCGTATTCCGTATTATTTAACTATTTGAACATGATTGAATTCTATATTGAATGAAAAGCTTACACGGTCTTATTCGTCCGCTAGCTTTTGTCTACGCATTTAAATACGGAACGTTCTGTTGACAAAGACAATATTAGTCCATTTGTCAAAGTTCAAGTATTTGAGGATGTGCATAGGTACTACTTAAAGAGCGGTTGTTTACTATCGGGCGGTCTGAAGATTGTTGATTCATAAAGTTTAGTCGTCAAATGTCGTTTAATCGTCAAATGATTTCCTTTATTCATTGTATTTATAAGAATTCTCCATTTTAAGAAACTTATTTAGGATTTTTTTTTAAATTAAGCTTACATCTTCAATAGCTTATCGTAATATTCATCAATACTAGAGCTTTAAAATATTAAACTTCTCGGCCTAGCATATAACATGACTGTAGTACAACAAAAATTCAATAAAACATAGTAAAAAAAACTGGTCCGAAATTCAACTGGTGAATGTCAAAAATCCACCTCAATAGCTACTGCTTTTTGTTGCAGGTTCATATCCTGCACGAAGCATATTTCTTTATGTAAAGACAATAATTGGTTGCAATCTACCTTTCATGTTCAATTTGAAACAATTCTCTAAATTCAAATGGAACAAGTACGAATCCACGAACATGGATCCATTAAATTAATTAAAAATTTCTTCTAAATAAAACATTATGTACCAATGCTGATTAGGCAGTACAAGAAATAACAACAGCTGGAAATTTGAAAGTTAATTATAATATGTAACTACTATTAGAAGGATATTTTATGTTTGAGAGAAATTTAAAAGCTCAAAGCGCTGGTCTTACCCTTAGATTATTTTTGAAAGATCAGGCACAGGACGTCAGATCAAAAAAAATCCATAGAATACAAAAAGTTTGTACAAATCAATAAACATAATTTTGAATGAAGTTTATTGGATAAGAATGGATAAGAAAAACTACAAGTGTTGTAATTCTTATTATTCATTATCCAATACTACATATACATAACTTTGAGCGGTTTCTTCATTTATTTGATTCACGATTTCACTTTGTTTAGATTGATTTCAATTATATTTCGTACATCGGTGTCCGTTTTAATAATCAAATTTATAACGACTCGCCGTTCCGAATATTCTAATACTTAATGATATTAAATAAGTGAATTAGATAAATTACTAATAATACAAAGGTGGTATTTTCAATTGAATGCTATTATCTATGTGGGCAGCGAAGACCCCCTGGAAAGTGAAACATTGCCTCATAACAATTATTATTTTTATTGTGGTTTATATTCGAATGATTCGATACAATTTATACATATTGTAATAGTGGAGTTTAATGTCGGTATCAATAATTTTATCTTCAACTCATTCAATGGTTGCTTTGTAATATAATTATTTTAATGATTGCTTATAAAATATAATATTATTAACTGTGGACATTACGTATCTGCACGTACAAAAATAACGTTTATTCTGCTTAATTCTTACTTAAAACATTTACATCTTAAAGGCAGCCTTTTCTGCTCACTAACAGCCAGTTTCATAAAAAAATATTCCAATTTTTCCAAAAATTTGAAATGTCAAAAAAATATTTTAAAGTTGGTAGCAGTTGGTAGTGTTACCATGGACATCTATGGAAAACATAGGTTGTTTACTAATATTATCGCGGAATTTCTGTTGATCTGTCAATTTCATTTCTCAATAGAGCATCAAAGTGCCGTTTATTATGGTTTATGAATTAGTAAACGAAATCTGTAAACAATAATATTCTTCCCGTTTTGCTGGTTTCCGCCCTATTTTAATCATTTTTGTCCACAGTGTCACCGCATACAAAATGTTTATCTTTGTGACAGAGAAAGCGCCACGAAATTTTCTATGAACTCCGGTGGGAAAAAGTCGTTTTTTGTTATGAAACCCGTTATTTTTTAAACTCCCTTTAAAGTCTCCTTTATTTTTTATGAAACCGGCCGTAAAATACCGCAAGGCTTTGGTTGGTCAATATGCATGACATTTTTTATTAAAAGCAGAGCTTTCCAAGATCAATCGCGAGGACATTTTCACCATTGTTAGTGTGACAGACAGGCTTTTTAAAGTCTGTTTCACTAATATTTCACTAAATAAAATAAAACATTGACTTTGAGTTAACTTAAATGTTACATTTACGTTAATGTTCACGCTGTCACGTTGAGGAGTTGTCGTTGTTTGCTTCGTGTAATATATGTAATGCTCTGTTTATAGCTCTGGCTCTATGTTCGTTTGGTGTAAACGCACCCTGATATTGAGTTTCTTCTTGAGTCTGGGTTTGGAGAGCGCATGGCAAAGACGATTGAAAAAAGGGCTGATAATTATTATGTTAATTGGGTGTTTTATCTTTTTTTGATTCCCACCGTACATTAACATAAATATTGTTTTGCTTTCTAAATATCACTCCTGAGACATCCATCATGTTCAGACAACATTAGACGCTCGCCAGACGTAGAGGATTCCTGTTCGCCTACACTCCAGACAGACACGTAGGTACTTTCCAATTTGATTTATCTTCCTAATACAGTATCAATGATAAATTTACATTCCTTCAGTCCCTTTGAAAGTGTTCCCGTATGTCCCCGTATTGGTATCATCTTGTGTGATTCATTTTTAATTAAGTGATCAGGAACGGTTAAAGTTATAGGAACGCCAAAAATATTCGAATCAAAAAAATTTACTTCTTTGTCACTTTTTTTTACCTATATGGTCATATAAACCTTACTACTTTTACCTTTATACTCACAGATAAGATACAAGTGCTGAGAAAGTTCAATGACAGATTGCCTATAGAAGAACGCTGTTGACTGTTTTTGTGACCTCGAAACAGAAAAAAGGGTTATTGGTATGCAGTCGGAAGAATTACTAACAAAACATAAGAATTTGATGATTTTTTTTTAATTACACACTTCCAATCTTCCACTTTTTTATACGAATGCTCAGGGACGTTTGTTGTATCTATTTATGTAATTCTGAACAAAGTGGGAGATATTTTTGTTTCTGGAACATTGATGATTGTTTTGTTTGTGTTTCTCTTTTGTCTTCTATTTATAAATAAAATGAGTATTAAATGTGACGAATGATTGCGTCCTTCACAAAACTTGTTAATTTGTTTTGTATTTGACTAACATGCTGCTAAGCAATACAATACTCTAATAGGGGCATATAGAGAGTCAACAAGAGCTCTCCACCGTGCTCGATCCTATGCAGTCTCAATGCTCTCCTCCCACACCATGTCCAAATCCTCCATCTCTGCTTCGAAGGAACGAAAAATGGTTGAAAGGCTGTTCTTCGTCTTTGGAACCGTAATGGAGGAAGAACAGTGCTTAAATGTAGCTAAACTTGGTAAAAAAAAAGGCTAAATACATCTAGAACCGCTTCTGTCAAATTGAATAATTTACCCAATAGTGATTGGTGAAAAAGCGAGACATGTCTAGTGCATGTCTAGACTTTGGTAACCAGTTTCATTAGTGTGTGAATGCATCTTCAGCTTAAGCTGCAACCAACGCTGCAGTGATAAGAGACTTTCTAATACGTTGACACTTAATTTATAGGATTACCATTTGATTTATTGACGTTAAAGTTAATGCATTGGTTAATAATCCTAAACCAGTTCTCATAAATATACTGACAATATGATATCTTATTTTTGGTTCATGATGTATATCATGAAATCAATTTGAGATACCTTATATTGACGAGTCTACCTCTCTGCAGACGAGAATGAATGTGAGTGGTAAGCTCCAAGACAACGAGCATCATCTGACTTCCCCATCGGTTGGGGGAATTTGCAATCTAAAAGACCCTGTCCTGGCGAACGACAAGACGATGACTATCGCTACTTGCCGGTGTGGCAAAATATAGACCGGATTCGAAAAGAATGTAGGTAAGTTACTATATTGAATAAATAAAAAAAAAGAAAACAAACCACATTTTTTTAGTTAAAAAATTTCACATCACTCCCCGATTTTTCATATCTAAAATAACGCTGAAGTGTAGGTAATACTTGCAATAAAAGTTCACAGTAATGTAAGGAGATTATTATGTTATGCCTGTATTGTTAACATCACAAAATGATAAAATCAAGACTCTGAAACAATTGTTTGGTAAAAACACTTTATAAATAACCCAACAGCTGTCCCCTCCATTTAAACCAGATTGCTTTAGAAACTCTCTCCAATAATTGAAATTCCAACTAGGATACATTTTGACAGAGATTGCAGCAGTACTAAATGGTCCAGCAATACAGAACCCGTCCGTATTAGATTTCGTAGACTGGAAAGGGATGTTCAAAATTCCAGGACATAATTCGCGTGCTATTCCAGAGATAGCTACGCGAAACTTCAATTATTTAGTTCGCGGATATATTTGGCTCGGCGCCAAGTAGGAATACTTTGTTTTCTGATTCAACTACTACCACCGTAAATGTTTATATAATAAAAACTACCTCGACGTTAATTTGAGGAAAATGTCAAAACTTTGTATGCGTCACTATACAATAAACTAGACGAGTTTGTTCCTGTTTTGTTTGTATTGCGAACATAATATTTGGCGAGTTATCAAACAAATTTAACGCCAGGAATTTCGAATAAACGCTGCATTGTACATTTTTTTTAACATGAAGGCTTTAATATAAAGCCTTTAGACTCAAGGGCGTCAAAAGTGAAATATGTGAATTTTCCTACCACATCTCTTTTTATTTTTATTTTTTCAAATAAGTACTAGGTAATTAAGGCCTGTAATTTAAGAGGTGCATGGGGCATGCCTCTTGCGAGGGTGACTCCCAACTTTGGTGATCAGTCAGGGTGCCGTCTACCACGGGGTTGCCGTGGAATATCATATGAGAAAGTCTGGATGAGTCTATTCTCCTCACATGTTCATACCAGAACCTTCTTCGTTGCCTTCTTATCTCAATCTCATTTTGCTTTCGACCTCGAGTATTTATACCCTTACCCATTACCCTTACAACTCAGATTTCAATGCATAAGTCAAGTGTGATAAATTTAAAACAATTGTTAACATTTTTTCCACCACTCTCTCATGTATTATTCATGAATAATTTCATCAGTATGCATGCACCAACATTAAATATCACCAACAAAAAAAGTAGCCTAAAAAGTTTTTCGACAATCATGAACCTTTTAAGCCAGGATTTCTGCCGTTACCCCAGCACACGTCTTAACCTAACCATTCCTCTTGATTACCAAAAGCAGCATTATGATTAAGTTCATCACCTATGTCCCTCCCTATAAAATCTTGATTCCTTTGTTTGCGATCAAAAAAAAAAACAATCAAACTAAAGACTATGACTGATTCATTAATAATACTTCTGATTTCTTCCTGAACCTACTTGGTTATTTATTACAAAAAAAATTCAAACCATCCAATTAAAAGAAACTTCAACATTTCCTTCCATCTCATTCATTAATCATCCTTTTAAATTAACCCCACCAATAATGATTCATTAGGGGCTGATTACTCGATTTCAAAAAGAAACTAATTAATTTTATTTGAGGCACTCTGTTTGAAAAGCTCTTGACATTTTTAAAGCCTTCAGCGGTGGAGTTATATATTAATAATAAACTTTGTTTTTAGGAAGTTCTTATTTTATTATGTATTTATTTTTGGTCCTTTTTTAAAACGAAACTGATCCTGAAAATTTTATTACAAACTAGCTGACACTCCTCATGCTTAGCAACTTATTCAAAGGAAGAAATTTCTGGAATACTTGAATTTGACATTGATCATTTTCTGTTCTCAATCTATTTTCTATCATTACTCTTTTAATCACGCCTAGCGTTCAAATACTCATTAGCGACGAAATAGATTTTCTTCTAAGATAAGATAGATGAATCTTAATGAAAAATAAACACATTATCTTAACCTTTATGTTTGAAATAGCAGGAACTGCTGACATTTTTTTATTAATATTGTTGAATAATTAAATGAATAAATTTCTACCGCAAATAAATTTAATGTTATATATGAAAATAAACTCATTCCGACGGTACCTATTGAAAATGGTAATTACATTAGACTACTAAATAAAAAATGTAATATTTGAACAATTCCCCGAAATAAATTGACCTAAAAAGAAAAGAGGAGGAAATTGGTAGAAGAATAACAAAGAGAGAAAAAGAAAAATAAATATTCGCTATCTATGTAGGTACTTTCTTTACTTTGTGAGTAGAACAATGTAGGAATGTGGAGATGCGTAGGCAAAACCACGTCCCGTTTTATTCATGACATTGTTCGTCCCGAATTATTGAATCTTGTATCACAAAACAATCATTATCCCATATTAGGTAGGGCCGTTCACAAAATAGCTATAGAACCTTTTTTTCTCGTACCTACATTATTACATATTATTATAATCCACCCTTTGTTATTGTGTTCGTTATTTTGTGATTATTACGGCAACCTTAATCTTAACCCAATTGCCACCCTAACTAGGTATATATTTTTTTTTTTTTAAATGAATCTGTGTTCACTCAAAGTGAACACAAATACACTCTTTGACTCTTTCACAGTAAGCTACTGAAAGCTTGTGTCGTGAAAGAGGAAGATGGTCGGCACCTGGGATCGAACCACGACGTCCGCAGTACGAAAGCCGACGTTGTAACCGCTGGGTCACCAACCACTTAAGATATAATAAAATATACCTAAAGATAATCAATTTATATAATACGGATAATAGCGGATATGACTCTCTTGCATAGATTGATCAGCGGCCTCGGTTGTTGTCTATGGTGGAACTTCATGTCCTTTCCGGGAGCACGCGAAGTACACATACATATCTTTAGATTAGCAAACAGTGTCACAAAATATTCTTTCAACACCCCCATACAAAGGTTACTTAGGGGGGGGAAGGGGTAAAGATCTTGGCGAAATTAATATATTTTCTACACCCTTGTATAGTTTAAAAAAAATGCTAAAGGATAGGTACCGCTTGGCTCATTAAATTCTTTGAGATAGGTACTTATTTTTCTTTACCGTGATGCATAACTATTGTATTTTTTTTTCTTCTGATTTGTAAATTGTACATATGTAAAAGCAACTATTGGTTGCGTAGATTTCAAATAAATACATAAATTAATGTGTTTCATATTATTTTCATTATAACAGAAATTCCTTAGTTTAAAATAAGCTTTAAAATTATCACTGGGACAGGAGAGGTATTCATGTAACGGTCTGAATAAATCACTAGTTGGTTAGAATAATTAAATAGGCTTAGATTTGAATTAGATAGTATTAAGATTATTTCATAAATACCCCTTCAGGAACAAAAAACCCAATCATACATAAACCATCTATGAGAGTGTTTGCTACTTGTTATGCCTTTAACTTTTTTTTTGCTCTGCAAGCAAATACGTATCTTCCCTTTATAGTTTTTTTCTCTCTCACGCCACAACCTTTTTGTGGTGAAAGAGATTTTATAAGTTAATTGTTGTAAACTTTTGGTTAGCCCAAATTCATTAGATTGCAAAATCCAAAACTGTCCATAAAAGTAAGGCCGCATACTTTAGCCACATACTCCGTGGTGAAAAATATTCCCTTCAGCAACTTATAATTCAAGGAATAAATCGAGGTATGGTACGGAAGAGAACCTCTTTGAATACAAGAGGTGCCATCATTGATAAGGCAGTCTCAAGACCATGAGGAGTTTGGGGTGATGGTCGCCAACCTCCGTTAGGAGAGGCACATGAAAAAGAAGAAGAATAAAATCCATTGTTCTTGGTTGCAGAGCAGATCTGAGGAATTGGAACATGATGTGGAAGCAGGTAACTACAGCAGGGCATAATGGACTCCCTAGTCTCATTTTTTTTAAAGAAAATTTCTACGACAAAGCCTCGTTGCTCACCGGACCACTGCATGATGAATTCTTGAAATGAAAATGGTGTCGATTCCCCCACCTAACGCCACTATTTCCACTCCGCTAACCCCATTTGCGCGCTCTGCAGTGAGTGTTTGAAACTAGGGAATCCATTATGCCCCACCCTGTATAATGGAAATACGCACTTCTAAAAATTTTCATACATACATACGTTACAACACCTAAATGATATGTTATTTAGTTTTCAAGTCTGTTCTTCTTGTATTCACTTTTGTTATATTAAAACGATATTTCGTAATATTATTCAAAATCGATAAATATGATTTCCGTTCCCGGCTGCCGTGTGAGAAGTGGCCATTAATCAAAATATTTTATTTTCTCTTTTGGTCTAAGAAATATTTTTTTCTATCGTCGTTACAATGATATAATATAATAATATATCGGTATAAATAATGTGCTGTAATTTATTATACTCCAAACGCAGATAAATATTATTTTAACTTGGTACCCGCGAAAATGTGGCAATTCAATAAAAACAATATTAAAATTATTAAATTTTGTTACAAATTAGATCAAAATAGTACCTACGTGTATTTTTTTTATATTATGTAGTATTTTCTTAATCACTGTATTATCTTTCGAATTCAAATCACTGCTTAATGTTTAGGCAAAGGACGAGATTTCAAATCGATGTCTTGAGTCACCAAAACACTAACATCTTGAAAGATTCAGACAACTTTTTTCAAAAGATCGTTTCGAATACGAAATTTTGTTTTAAGACAACGGTTTTCTCTGACAGCTCGCACAGTACAAGAATCATTTCATCGGAATATAAGTTTCTAATTTTGTCTATGCACTTTGGGTCCAGGTAAGATAGCAAAACATTATTCAAAGCAATCTAAACAGTATTATGAAGTTAATAATGAACTTTAATCCTCTTAATTTCAAATTGGCCTTAAGAAACATGTAGTTTTGTGATTTAACAAAACTCTTTAATTTTTAAACTAAAATCCATCAAATGTAATGACAATATAATTCTAAGGCTGTCTCGAATACTGACTGATAATGCGAAAATCGATGGAGTATCAAAACCTCTAAATTATACATTTTCAAAATAGTTGTTGTCTTATTCGACTTTTTAAACGGGTTTTAAAGGTTTAAACCTCGTCAAAATTATTTTTATTATAAGAATATTTATTAATGGGACATAAACAAAGATATTTACAACCTCCAGTAATTTTATTTTCGTACTAAAACTCTTTCCGATGCGATACATAAATCAAAGTTTATTTATTTAAGAAACTTAATAGATATTTTTATGCCCTGCTATTTCCACGGCTCTGCGATTTTTATTATTTTCGGAAATCCATTTCAAATAATAAAAACGTCCACCTCTTTTTGGTGAGGCTAAACTTCTTCGATATAATTAAATATTAAAGATCGTAACCAATAAAATCGAATAATAATAAACATAAATTAATATATTCATATCCCGTTAAGTATTATTTTCTAACTGTCAACACGAGCGCGCTTGATGTGTAGTGTATTGGTGTAAACTCGATACAGGGTTACCCAGAAAGCGTTTTCGACCTAGCTCAAACCACACAAGAGGACTGCGGTTTCAATAATTATTTAAAGAATAAAGCCAAGTCCTCACTTCAAACAACTTAAACTATAAGCTAAAATAAAACGTGAAATTCTTTACTGATGATCGAACTATACAAAATAAGGGCGATGTAAATTAATTTCGTACACCTTTGTAACAAAATAAAGTACAGAAGTAACTACTTGTATCATTTTTTACCATGTGAACTCAAACATACGTTTACAAAAAAAAATACTACTGCAACATTTAATTTGCAAGTCAAATAATATTTTTATTTGCGTGTAAACATTACTTGTAGCTGTTCCCAAGCAATTTTTTGTATATTTCTATACGGACAAGCATGTATCACCCACAATGTTGTATAGTGTTGTGTTTGTTCGACTTCACCCACAGGTCTACGAGACAAGGAGAGTAGGTAGTATAGATAAGTTATAAGATTATTAGAAATGTTGAACCAGTGTTTACATTGCATGAAAAAGGTACTTGACTAGCGACCATACCATTCTCGTACGTCCATTTTTATTCAATATCTAATGTAATGGTTTTCTTGAATAGCGGAACTTCAATTAAACGGCATTATACAAAGAAAAATTTAATTTTCAATTTTACCACCTGCTATTGCAAAAAAAATTAACCTTTTTACTAAGTTCGTATATCTTATTTCTAGGGCGACTTGTTTATTATGGTATCCAAGTTACTCTCAATGACACTTTTCGTCAAGATAACACTGTCTCTTTCCCGCTTTCACTATCCTACTGCCTTTGATAATGGTAGTGAAACAAAGCATAAGCTTGCTTTTTGTCATTTTTGGGTTGAAAAGTTTTCCTCTTTGGTTTTAAAAATGTATGTGTCTATTGTTCTGTCCGTAAAACGCTTTCATCTAGATTCAGCAGAAATCGCACTGAGTGTCAGAAATGAAGATTAATAAGAAGCATGCTGGAAAGACCTTCAGAGATACAAAGGTCATATTTCCGGGTCAGTTTCCGGAACTGGCCATTTACATAAATAATATTTAAAAATTAATGACAACATTTTGAAAATAGAACTCTTTTGCCGTAAAATGCAGTTTGTTCCATCTGAAATTCAATTGTTTTTACATTTAACCTCATTTCAAAAATTAATTCAGTGTCTACATTGATATGGATTTAATCCGGGGAAATTTTCTTTGTATTTTCTACGATTTTTAGTGTAATTGGACAGCTTAGCAGAGCCTCGTTAGGCTCCAAGCTGCTTTTAGCGATGAACCACCATGCAAGACCACTATTAAAGCTGATTTGCAAAATTTAAGCGCGGTCGTGTCAATCTCAATGAGGAATTTCGTTATGTTCGCTCATCCACCGCTGATTAACATCGATGCTGTACGCCGTATGATCGAAACAGACAGGCATATGACCTACCATGATATTATTAGCATCTTTAGAGTCAAATACTATCAATCCTACACAAACATATGGGTGTGAAAACGCTTTGCTCGCCACCGCGAAATCAAATAAATTATGTCGAATCCACTGATTCCACATAATTTGACTTGACTGAGGCTCAAAAAACGGACCGCATCACTTGGTGCAATTCCATGCTTACCAGATTTCAAATTTGGTATGTGAAACGCGTTTTTCTATTGCTCAATTCTTTTTGCTTTTGGCCGAATCATATCAGTATTCCCTCATATTTTAAAAATTTAAATGTTATTTTTGTTCAAACATACATCAACACATTGTATGAGATTATATGAGTAGGATAATTTAAACAAATAGTTGAAGTATTGTTATAGAAGTCACGAGTATTTGCTTATTTATTAGTTTCTCTGTGACATATTGAACATTTTATAAGTGTGTTTGATTCTGCGCCGCCCGACCATAAATATGTTCCTACATGACAGCCAGCCTGTTGAATTAACATAACTCTCACATTTTTTTTTCAAATCAACATCCTTTTAAAAAATAATAAAATAGCGAAAAATCATATTTCCTAGTGATGTGGGCGTGGATTTAACAAACTCTTATGCGAATTCTATGTTAAGTTGATTAGTAATTTTCTTTAAAATTATCGTAAATTTACATTCGGTTTATTAAAAGAATCCATATACCTATTCAATTAATTTTTTTCATAAATTAGTAAGTATCTAAAAATTGCTGCCTTTTAAATATACTTAATCGTAGCTTCAATAGCGTTTGGTAATGTCGTATTTTCTTGTTGAAACGATAGCAAGACAGATATTAACATTCGCCACACCTATCAAAATCTTATTAAATCATTCCGCAGTTGTAAACTATAAGTTTTTTTAAACCAGCTTAAGACTGAATTTCGTCATTATAAGGTTCGATTCCATAGTCTGCACATATATACTTACTTTCCTATAGAGTAAACAGGCTAAAATCGATGTTACTTATCTCTTTTTTACTAGATTTTTAGGAAAACGTCTCACAGAAGGCTAAGAAATAAGATAGTTGGCAAAAAAGTATGTCGTATATCAAAAATTATTTAAATTGTTTCAACAAGGATGCACATTCATTTTCTTTATTTACACCATACGATATAGGTGCCTATAAAAATGAATACCTATATCATTTTCGCTTGTTCTCTTTCTTTTTTATGTTTCCAACAGTTTGCTTTGAAAAAAAAAATAAAGTTGCGCGGAAAATTAGAAAACTTAACGATCATAACTTAATAAATGCAATCATCTGAGAGCTTTTGACATAATACATTTTTCTAATTTAACCTTATGGATTTTGATATAACTTTCAATTAAACAAACATATATTAAAATAAACAAAAACTTTGTCTTGAATAAAAGAGCTTTAATTATTAAGATTTCCTTTAAAATTGTATTGGCTTAATCTGCTTTGTGGCAAGAAATTGTCATAGAGAATCTCGGAATGATATTATGATAGCATTCCTCTCACGCACCAGGTGCTTCAATCAATCACGAGACGCAATTACCTGGTACAGAGGATCCGTATGTCTGCTTCGGGCCGACATCACAGTACTGCCGGTACTAGTTATAAGATTTAATACGTGTCTAGACGTAGAGAGATGTCCCAATCACTGGCTCTGAACAACTAACTGTTACCTAACTGCAAGTTTATTTATCTTTACATAACTACAGATGATGTCAATTATACAACATTGGACTTGAAATATGTGTCTTATATTATATCTACCAAGTAGAAGAAAGATATCGGACTTCGAGGGACCAAGGACAATGGCGCCCATGAGCCATACATTATGTTTGAACAAGACAAGAGAATAAAATGCTAAGGTATCCTTTCGAAGAATACTATTGCTCGCAAATGATGTGATCATATATGTACAATGAAGAAAATCTACTCAATTGTTTTAATATATTTACATAATTTACTAAGATGAACTGACCTCAGTAGCCTTGTTGTACTGGCGTGGACTTCAGATCCAATGTCCCGGGTTCCATTACCGGGTTTTTCTTGGTGTTTTTTCATTTGAAATTTTTACCCGGGGTTGGCCTGTCTCAGATTGGACGGGACCGGTTGGCTGGAATAAAATACCTCAGGCAATAAGTTCCGCCGGCTATACTGACACCTTTGTATAGAAAAGTGTTATATTATTATTATCAAATAGTTTTTTTAATAATTAAAAGGTACCTAGGTATATATGAAAAATGTAGGCGAGAATATCCATGAAATATCCTTTTGACATTTCAAAATTTTAGAATATGAAGAAAAATTTATAATAAAACAACACCTTAATCTTTATAAATAGGATATTATAATGTTCAAAGATTTTGTTTCGGGAGGGTGTATCGATGGCCTTTTCATAGTCTGTGTATGAGAGCTCCACGTACTAACAACACCGTTATCCCAGTTCCTACCTGTCGGACGTCACTCGCGCATCTGCCGGGATGCTGTGATTTACAGTTGCCTGTGGTACCTACCTCAAGATCACCGAGTATTTACTTTGAGAAAATGTCTTCTATCTCAGATGTATTTCCTACAACTTTAAAAACTAGGTATCCAGTTTCTTTGATACATTAACTTTAATAATCCTAATGGTCCCTTGTAGGAATATGCCAGAGAAAAACTTTAAGAACCTTGTTACATAGCAAACCATCCAATATTCAGATATATAAATCATTTTTGTCTAAAAGTATGATAGAAAACTACCTATTTGCTTTTCAATTTACAGACCTTTTTTCTGAGGTGTAATTCTAAACTTATCATACAGTATTCCGCATGTTGGTAAAAATCATCGGAAAGAGCAAGTCAATAGGAAGTTGCCATTTTATAAATTAAACAAAAAACAATAACGAATATTTAACAACTAAGACTCTAAACAATTTATTACTGATGTTCGTGTGATCACTTAACGTTACCAACGTTCACCATTAGGTAGTAATGTTTAAGTCTCCGAATCTCCAAATCATGAGAATTCGCAATATGTTCAACACGTCGAAAAATCCCATGTATGCAACAAGTAGATATTTAATAATAATTTATGAGATAAGAGATAAAAGTTGGAAATTGTTGAGAACAAGAGAGCAACCAAATTTAAAGACTGAGACTGCTGTGGTGATTTATATTTAGTTTTATTATTTGGTACACTAATTTACACTAAAAATATGCATTTTTTTCTTATTGAACAATTTGACATTATGTTTTATCGTTCACAAAGGTAATTTTGATTCTGGAGTCAGAATACCAACAATAATTTATTGAGTGTTTGAAAATAGGGAGTCCATTCTCCCCCACCTTGTATAATAATCAATTATTTTCACCAGTAAACCGATGCAATCTTTCATGTGACTAACTGTCCGAGGAAAAATCCGATATCATATTAGAAGCATTCCAATTTCTTCATAACTTTGCCAGATAGATTAATCAAATACAATGTAGCACAACGATATCGATAAATTCCGTTTCTGTTAAATTATCTACCGTTTGAGTTATGTCACTGGGTATAACATTTCAGGTTTTATTTCCTTCAGCACTTAATGATGTTAATACTCTAACTAATGACCTGCATATTATGGCTAAACAAACATAACGCTAACTTCAGACTCGCGCTCTATGAATCGATCGGAGTGGTTCATGCGTGGAAGATTTTGCCGTAATTAATATTGAAATCTATAATATAAAAGAATGTCGGGTTAGTGCGAACACTCATAACTCGAGATCTGCTGAACAGATTTTCCGATGTTTGATTTATTGGATTCTTCTCCGCTCCGGATAACAGAATAACTATTAAAAATTTGAAAATGCATAAGAAATAATATAAAATATGATATTAATGTTAGTAGTATTATGGAACGGATTTACTGACAACAACTCCACCTATGAAAATTTCCATAACACAATTTTTATTTACCATTGAGTTTCAAAACATTGGTACGCAGAATATATTTTATAGAAATTCTATCAAGTTTTCAGAAATATTGTTTAACATTCAAACATATTTTTAACGTATTTTCTATAAATTACAAATTCGAAATCTATATTCATAGTAAGGACTAGAGACAGGACAACTTCTGTCGGGAAAGCTAGTAGCTACATGAAGACGACGTTAATGCGTGAGTAGAGACATAGACACGCGACATTTTCAGATATGATTGTAGTTGTGACATTATTACAGCCGTGGAGTTAGGTCTTGGTGTGAATATTGACAATCCCAGACAAAAATGTAGGTCGAATCAGATTTGTTCCTTTTTGTCTATATCTGAAGAAAATGGGCAAAAAAAAAGCATACGAATTTGAAACTTGTAGGAACAAATATAGATGGTTTACACCTGCTTATTACACATTCATCATTTACATCTGTCTGACAAGCATTTCTATTGGAAGACAATGCGACAACAAGCCTTTAATTGTTTTAAATAGTTTCAATTTCGTATATTTTATGGTCAAACTCTCTCCAGAAATAGAGTAAACTTTAACATGGTTACCCTTTAAAATTTCACCTTTCAAAAGTTTTCATGTTGTCTTGTATTCATAGGGACCGATCATCCGAGAGGAATTAAGTCTTCCATTCTCTGTATGAAAAAATACAGTTTGAAATCATATTCGTAAGTGCTAAATTTGTCTTTTTTTTTTAAAGAATCTTATTCCCATGACATGCATCTTAGGCTGTATTTTTTATTTATGAATATGCATGCATGGATTCACTAAAAATCGCAAACTCAAATACACTTTTTAAGATCATGCAGATTTTTAGAATATTGTTATCGGCAACTGAAGCGTAAGTCTCCTACAATTTGTCAAGAATTTACACAAAAATCATGAATAAAAAAAAATATATATAGAATGATAGAATTTCACGTTTCACTCGTTCATCCCCAAACATAGTGACAAATCTTACAGCTGTAGCTTTCAATTGTTAATGTGAGAATACACGCTTTGTTAAAAAAAATGTATCGTGTCTATGAGTGTACCATTAGTATTATAACAGAGGGTACATATCTGTAAAATTACCAAATGAACCAGAAATCTGCAGGTTTCATACAACAGTGAAATTAATCATTAAAAGATACTGAGTCTTGTTTCTAGAGCGATCATTAATAATGATTGTAGTTGTAGCATTCCTTGCTAATGGCCTGCACAGCGTGCTACCTTGCATCGCACACATAGCGGGGTAACCAGCGAATGATGAAAAGTTGTAAAATATGATACATCAAAAATATAGTCATATGAAGCTATCTAGTAGTCTGAACATTCGAACACATAACGCATCTACGTTTGACTTTATCAACTTAAATAGGAGCGTAAGGAGGCAAATAAGCCCACCCCTGCACTCGATATTGAGCTCCAACCTTAAATCCCTCAGCTCTGCTTGATCAGTCAAGCAGAGACCGATAACACAGAGAGATGGTCTAATGGGCGAACTGTGCGATCTGGAGTACGCGGACGACCTAGCGTTGTTCAGTACGACAGTGGAGGAATTACAGCGCAGTGTTTCAAGACTCTGCGACGAAACAGCACGCCTCGGCCTTCGGGTCAATGCCAGTAAAACGGAGCTCAGACTCAGGTCTAACATTGGGTAAAAACAAAAAGTTCCAAATATTTAGAGATTGTTGTTTTCTTTTCCTGGACTAAATCTTGACGTATCTATAAAATAACCAACTATCATGATGATCATGATCAAATCAATGGATGTTCGATTTTTAAATATTTTTTTTTGGACCACTTTGGGCTAATGATGTTCTTCCACTGCTGTTTCGAAGTCTCGCGTGGTGATATCACTTAAAGTAAATAACGTTCGCCATTTAGGTGGTCAAATTCAAATCCCGAAAATTCTCCATCTTTCGATACATTTTGTGGAGATCTGATAAAAAATATTTCATACCATAAGATTGTACGCATAATAAATTTAATCAAGATAATATTAAAATTATAGCAAAGAGAAAAAGCGTTATTGAACACATTAATTGCGTGCTGAAGAAAGTAAAAGAGGTAGTAGAGGCTGTATGAAATATGCTATGTTATTGGAACAAGAAAAGGAAGTGTGTGTAAATGTAAAATAGTGAAGGTTCGTCCTCTCTGTATACCCCGTTAGGGACACAATTAAAAGGTAAAAAGTATATTAGTAGATATTTTTGGTTTATAGTTTAACTCTTTGGCTGAGTTCAGTTCAATAATATTAATAACCTTACTTAACTCTATAATACTGTTTTAAAGTTTATAAATAAAAATAACTTTGCAGTATTACAATAGAATACTGCAAAGTTATTTTTATTTATAAACATTTATAATGTCTAAGTATTACAAAGTTGAAAATAATGTGTTTGAAGAATGTTTTAAAGTGTTACCTAGCTTCTTATAATAGTTATATTCAATGTTCTAAACGAAGATGAGTTTTTGATGTGACTTAGGTACTTTTGGAGTATGAAAAATTTCACATAAAAACTCATTGTTGCTTAAATTTGATATTTAGAACCTTTTTAAAATATGACGCTTACTTGCATCGTTTTAAATGTAGTATATAAATATATCGGTTAGTATTATTGCTAGGACAGTTTTATAACCGATACAGGATACGCTTACCTACATATTATATTTTACAATAATGTCTCACCGCAGATGTATTACATGACACTTTACATTACCAAGATCTCATTGAGCCAATGTGGCGTACAAGTAGAGTTGTACTACTGAAAGATATAGTGTGACTACGTGCGGGGAATATACGGTTATTAGAACTCAATAAAATTCTGATAGATTAAATTATTGTTGTGAAAAATATTGCTGGTTCGTGTTCTTTGAGAATCATTTTCCACCCCATCGGGTATCCAGCGATCTGCCAATACAGGCCCATACATGTGGCCAATCACTGGAGATTCTTGGTCTGACGATCCGGACTCGGAAAGTAAGTAAGTATGGCAAATTTATGTAAAAAAAAAACATTTGAAAATAAGACAAAACTAATGCTACTTCCGGTGATTTTATAACACCTGGCATGAGTAGTGCGTTCCAATATAACGTATATTTTTTCCACAGAGACTACTGTTAGTTGCTGAAACTTCATTTTTCAACTCAATAATAGTAGGTATTTAGTCAAAGACTTGCCAAAATACATCAGGTTTTGCAAGGCTGCGTTTTAAAGTTGCTTGTATTTATGTTGTTTTGTGTTTATTTCCGTCAAAGTGAAAACAAACGTAACAAATTGTTCATACAGTTTTCATTAAAAAGAGATCTCACATTTTCCTGCGTGTAATATTAATTAAGTACACGCCACAATCTGTCAGTGCGCATTTCATACGATAGGTTAGATTAGAGCTCTCACAGTTCGCACCTTTGTAGGTAGATATCACTATACAGTGTCACTCACCTGTGGTTTCATTATGACACTCCTGACACTTCCATGCTAACGGTATTGGTTGAATTAATTTACAATCAACTTCTATTTTCTTAGACATGAGTTTAATATAGAATGACGGAAAGTTTCAGGTACCTACTTCAATGTTGGTTACAATTTGCGAAATTCGTAACGATAAAATATACCAAAGGCACTAACCTGGCTGGCTCATGTTTTGAGAAAGCCCACAGAAGACTGAACCCGTCGTAGCCTCAACTTCTACCTTAAAGGCAACAGAAGACGCGATGGACCCCTTCAAACTTTAAGAAGATTATACGAGGCAAATCGGTTCGGGAAGCCGGTGTCGACTGGGATGAAGCAGTGAGAATTGCAGAGAACAAGGCGGCATGACAAGTTCTTCCATAGTAGGGAGCCCCCATAAATTGTATCAAGCAAATTTATGGAATTATATTAGTTACTATAGTTTTCCCGACAGACTTTGACCTCTAGTCCTAATACGTTTAGAATATGTTTGAATGATAAATAATTATTTCTGAAAGCTTGAAAAAAATCCATAAAAAATCTGCATACCAATATTTTATGAGATGGTTGTTATGTAGGTAAACAATAATTTTGTTGTTATAGAGCAGCGGTCCGCAACAGGCGGACCGCGGTCCGTTTGCGGACCGCGAAAGGTTGAACTGCGGACCGCCAAATATTATAATGCAAGTACATACCTTTATTACTTAAAATATTTTTTTTATAACAAATAGAATCTTACTTGGTAAGTACTTAGGTATTATACTTTAATGGTGACTTTCACCAACGGTCCCTAGCTCTAGGAACTACATAAATATTTTTAAACAAAACGATAAGCTAGGAACTACCAAAGATTAGGTAACTCCTAACTAGGAGACAGCCTTGGAACCATTGGTGATTTGAACCTTTAGTTGTCTAGATCAGTGTTCCGCAAATGGTGTGCCACGGCACACTGGTGTACCGTGGTCATAAACTAGTGTGCGGCGAAAAAATGAGACCCAAGTGTTTTGTAAAGTTTCATTATGTGTTAAAAAGAAAATAATGGGTAGTAAAACTTATTTATCTGCTGGATATAAGCACCAATTCGCCCATATAAATGAGCACACAGAAAAATTTAAGTCGCCACAGTCGTTAAAGAATTCCACTTTTAGGAAGATCGATGAACATAGGAGAGCAACCTTATCAAGGATTGTACCAAATTTTGATCGCCTGCTGTGAAAAAAGTCACTTTCCTAATTAAACATTGAAAAACGTTACTCCGAGATTAATGGGCGAAGGGGAGGGGGGGGGGTCGAACTCCAAAAAATGGGTGTTGAGGTGCAAGTCGGGGTAGCAGGGTACCAGAAGTAATCTTATAGCGCGCCTGGTATAGTATCATTTGTTTTTTTTCTGGACCTAGTTTGAATTTTCCCACAGTATTCGGACCCCAACTAAAACTACTTGCCGACCCCTGTTATAGAGTATAGAAATTTTCATGGATTGCGTTGGCGACGCAGGAAATCTGTTCCATACTAACTTTAATATTCTATTTTGTTTTTTATATATTTTTCAACTTCTTAATAGTTAATCTGTTATCCGGAGCGGAAAATAATCCAATAAATCAAACATTGGAAGAATCTGTTTCAGCCAATCTCGAGTTATAAGTGCGCACTAACACGACTTTCTTTTGTATTATAGAATTTTAAATTGAAATTTGCCTTACAAAGTCGTTCAAATAATTTGTTCAAAACAAAATATACATAAAGAAAATTATTTTAAGAATGAATTTTTATTCCAAAACATCAAAATTATTAAGCTACAAAACCTGAACTAACTTCTCGTCAAACAAAACGCCTTAACAGTTTTCATCGTGCATCTAAATCACGCGAGGTAAAATAAATTACAATCAAGTCTAAAAAAATATCCGCAAGAATACGGATTCTGTCGCGTTGTCAGACAAGTTTGTGTCCATCACCATTCATCTTTGTCAGAGCCGCCGACAAAAGCATGCGCTTTTCATAACTCGGAGCACAGTTTTTTTTTTCTTTCTAAACATAACTGTGAGATAAACATTTGATTTAAAAACTAAATTCATATTACAACACTGTGACGCAATACAAAGTTACACACGTTAACCACTCATTATTATACGAGGTGAAATGCTAATGGTGTTTTGATATACAGTTTCCTCTCTTACGAAGTTGGCATTGATTTTTTGTCTTTTTAAATTATTAAAAACTTGAATTAAGGCGTTTCGAAAGCACCTAGCACAACTAAAGTGAAATTATTTCAATGAGTACGTAATGCAACATTTACTTGCGTAATATAGATAATTTGATAACTGGCGGATTGCAATGAAATGTAACGACGTGTATTTGAAACCTTCATTTTAAAATATAGCTTTTAGGATGGAAAATATTTATTTATTTATTTTCTGTCAAAATTAAGCATTGCTCACCATTACAGAGTAATCCTGTGTGAATTTGAAACTATTAAGGAAAGGTAGGATATATATTTTTGAGTTACTTAATCATCCACACACTAAGAATGTTCTCCATTGAGTTTTTTCTTACCGAAGAACATTCTCATAGTTCACAGTATCGAGGTTCCAACAAACATTTTGCGAAAGTTTGGAAAAGTGTAAGTTCCCAAGCAAACATATTCTCAAAAAGGAATGGAATATAAAGCGTACCTGTAGGTTGTTTGGATATGCGCACTAAAGACTTATTCGATAATTTCCGTACCCGTAGTGTGTCGGAATCTTTAAGATGTCGTGCGCATTGGAGGCTGAACATTCTATACGAAACTGTTCAGATATATCCGGCAACTATTTTTTCATTGACAACAATTGTTCCCAAACGGCCCTGTGGTTTCCAAACGAATGTCCGTCGCATCTGACACACTTCTCCATCTCTGACTGGACCGTATATTCTCCGTAATATGTTCCACTCAAAGATGTAGTATGTGATATGTCATTATTATCCAAATTCAAACCTATTGTTTTATGGATGTAAGTTGAAAGAGATTGATGTAAAAACCAAACTTTGTTTTATTTTAACTTTCATTAAATTTGCATACGCCTCAAATATATTTCAGTGGCCGAGTTCCATTATACTTTTGGTTGCAAGACCGTTGCAACACTTCTCTGATTTACAACTAGTCAATACATTTTTAATAAGATGTCACTTTCCAATCGTAAATCTAACGTTCGTGGCGCAATACTCGATCATGATTAATGGAAGTCCATAAATAATAAAAATCATTTTTAAATTACGTTTAATTGTGTCAATATCACAATAATTATTATATTTTAAATGACATTTTAATACTACGATAATTTCAAGGCTGTATTTTTAGGGCACTTAATTTGTTTCTATGATTTTATTGATTTTATTGTGTTTTTAATATATTTTTATGCTTTTACTATTATCGGTTCTTAATAATTTTTATCTGTCCCTAACGTTAACGATTTGAAGATTCATATTATAATGTTGTGGCCTGCCATGGCTTTTGTTGTTCTGTTTATATTTTGGTATTTTTTATTATTATGAATTGTTCCTTTTCTGTAGTTTGATTTTCTCATTATGTAAGTAGATGTTTATTTTATGTGCTATATTTTTGTTATGATATATTACTGTTAAAGGCAATATGCCGTATATAATGAATAAATAAATAAATAAATAAATAATATAACAATCTAATTCTATTAAAAATGTACGTATTGGATTATTAACACCTAATAAATTCTGACACTTAGAAAAATCATTACATGAATCTTTCATCTGTTAGGTATATTTAATTAAACTAGTTTTGTGTCTTATCTATATCTATATTTTAATACGTGAAAGAAAAACTTTGTGACCATTTTTACGAAAATTGCGCGGATGGAGAAGTATGAAATTCCGCACACTTATAGTTTATATAAAGAAAGTGTGGCGAAAGCTAATATTTTTTTAAAGTTGTGTATAAAAATAGATTAAATCAATAAAAAAAAACATTACAAACACTACTGTAATGCTATGAATTTGATACTCGCACACACTTCCAAAGAATACTCATAGGGAGCATCAACTTCGTAGAAACGTAAAGAAATGTAAAGCGCCTCATAATGGGCGCAGAAAGCTTTTTGAAGGCGGTATATTCAAATGGAAGGTGGAGCTGAAAATGGCGGGATATAAATTGAGAATAGATAATATTGTTTGTCTTTAATAATTACAGAAAAACTTTTCTACATATCAACGTTTCAAATTTTTGATGTCTTCATGTCATTGTTTTTGAAAGAAAATTTTGAAATAGCGCTCGGTCAGTCTTTGACAATGGAACCTTAATAATGTTCAAATTTATAATTTAAATTAGTTATGGTCGAATTTCGAGCACCGGTCGACCTTTGTTAAACTTTGGTAAACTTTGTTACTCCATATGTTTCAGTTCTTCAATCCTGGTGTTCAGAAACCCAACATTTCTACGAATTTTCTTATATTTTTATGTTTTATGGTGATCAAAGAAATTATTTGGCAGGAACATGAAATTTGATTATTTCGGTCTCTGTCTCAGAGACCAAAATAATCAAAAATATTGCATTTATTACCAATGTTGTATTATTTGAAGTATCAACTAAGTGTTGTTGTTTTAACATTAATTGAAATTGCTAATTATTATTTTATC
The DNA here is from genome assembly GCA_963576905.1 of Mystacides longicornis. Lineage (NCBI taxonomy): Eukaryota > Metazoa > Arthropoda > Insecta > Trichoptera > Leptoceridae > Mystacides > Mystacides longicornis. Next base: position 17,669,834 of record OY756427.1, on the reverse strand, counting down.
TCAGACGGGCGAAACCAACCTGGCAACGCTTTTTTGCAATGTTTAAAGTATTTTTATATTGTCCGTGGTGTGTTTTTGTTGCCAATGGTTCACCCATTACGCATAAACAATAAATTTAATTCAGTGCGGGTGCCTACCCAGCCTGCTTACCGAACAGTGGTATGTGTGAGTGGTGCGATGTTGTGTCGGCGTGCCTCGTTGTGTTTCGCGTACCTGGACATTTTACATAGATTATATATTATTATTGAATGTTTTGTTATTATATTTTAATGGCCTATGGCCGTGTATAAATGAATAAATAAATAAATAAATAAATAAATCCGAGTAAGTAGGTATAATTACCAGAATGATGTGAGCGTTATTTCAATTCAATGATTGACCGCTTATATTCATAAAAATGTCGCCTTAAAAGTCGTGTTTAGATATCTCAAATTTCACTTCTTAGCTTTTGATCGACGTTCTTTGTAATTATATTTTCAGTTTCTAAAGTCTGACTAATTCGGAGACTGACATTAAAACTTCTCTATAATTTAATTTGGTCATGGTACTCACATAATCAGCTATAATTTAACATATTTTCGCCACTGGCCTTTTGTGATAAGCTAGTAATTCTAATACTCTAGTTTTAATATTAATACTGCTCTGTCAAAAGTAATTTCTTTATTTTTAAATATGTGTCTATCTCAAAATAACAAATTTCTTTTTTTTCAGTTTATCGGGAGTAATTATTATCCTCTATTTTTCTTCATACGACTCACACAAAAAACTACGAACGGTTTAATATGAAGAGGTTTGCGTTGGGTAAATAAACCCATAAATTCTATACAAGTAAAATGTTATAGATTACAACTTATTTTAAATTTTAACAATCAATGCAATCTGTTATTATGATAGAGTTACTCCGTATAATATCTGAACGAATGTTTCCTGCCATTCTGGAGACCATGACTAATCTATGATTGATCCTAATCATAGACAATCAATAAACTATAAAAGTAGTCGTATTTTCTACTACCTAATCATTACGCAACAGTTTATCCCGCCATAGACGAATATTCATTATCTATGGCTTCATTTTTTCATCCAGTTTTGCCAGCAGTTACTTAATAATATTTTTGAATTATGCAATAATTACTTTTTTATATCAAAAACTTGTTTAGTAAAAGTATTTGCGTTTGAGACAACGTTAAAATTTTTTTCACAGAATTAATTTTTCACTAACATGAAAGTATACACAATAACATTCTGTGAACTTTGAAATAATTATTTTTTGATGTACCTACCTAAATTACGCGGTTTCAAAGACAGTTGCCCTTAGGAAGAACATAAAAAAATAGCGTAACATTTGAAAACATGTTTTCACAATGTAATTATTACTGCGTTTGCGCTTTGAATATGTGGCTTAAAAGCTACTTTTTATTATCTACTAATAACAACTTTAATGTGTCGCAGGTTTTGTATTTCATTTCTTATTGATAATTTATTTTCTATGGTATTTAGAAATTCTCAAGGCATAACTTGACTTAATATTTCTTAAAATGATTTCGCCTAGTCAAGGCCGTAGTCAGAAACTAATTTCAGAGGGGGTTTAATTTGGTCGCGTATTTGAACAGCAAAAAATACGGGGGGTTTAAACCCCTTTCTCCCCACCCTTGACTACGGCTTTTCTTCTAGTGATGCAAAATAATTTTACCAGTTATTAGTGACTTTAACAATGTTTAGAGATCATTCGTGATTTTGTTTACTTCCCCATCAACAGGCAATTTTAAATAATACAATGTCTAAGTTTTGCCACATTGATTAATATGCCGTTAAAATTATCAACAATCATTGGGGATCAAGGGAAAATATCAGGAATAAAAAATCAATGCTTAAAGTAGCTTTATATTCTTTCACATATTATTATGTTCTTGGCTACTAGTTACATATTACTAGTGTTGATTTTAAAAAATTTAAGTGAAAGATTTTAAATCAATTTGTTCGTAAACAAACAAATTGGTATATTTGACGCTCAAAAATGAGGAAAAATATTGTGTTTCGTTCTAAGCTTCAAAATGATCATTTATTTTTAATATTCTTCACATTCACGGCATTTAGGTGCTCCTAAACGTCAGTAAATGACAATTTGATAGCCAATCCTACATATATCTTTATGCATCCTTTTTTTTTTAATTATAAGCGATATCTATAAATTGATGCGGTAAGTATCTCAAAAATAGCTTTTCTTTAAGACAAATCCGCTGATTGATGCGTCTGACCTATACATTTAAAATAAACGATAAATGATCATCATGATCCTTTTTTTGATTTTGAATCTTGTGAAATCAACCATATTAATATCCAAAATTCTATAATACTTGGTAGACGAAATTCGTATGCAAATGGTGTGTGAATATCTCATACAGAAAAAAAACTACGTATCGAATTGCTAACTATTGAATAATGTTTACCTGACGCTGATTTTCAAACGATTTCATATCAATTTCACAGTGAAAGCGAACTAAATGCGTTTGAAATTGTGTTTGTACTCTATACCCACTGGACCACCTACAAAAATGGATGAGTAATTGAAAATAATAATAACTACATGTAGACGAGTGGCTATGTGTATACGATTCTCATTTATAATCCAATCATTAATAATTTTGATCGCGTAAGTAGATACCAGAGTTAGTAATAAGTTACCATAGAAAAAAAATCTTAGGATCATAATATATAGACACTATTTTGACGTTTCAAATGTTTTTCTATCTTTACCTTCTTTTTTGCTCTTCTTTCTCTAAATTCTATATCGGTAGTGCTTAAATTCAACATCAACTAAAGTTTGAATTTTGCGGGCATTCTCAGGTAATTTCAACCAAACCGAGCGATATTGCTTAAGAAATCGATCGAAGTGAATATGATTTCAAGCAAATGATTTCCATGTATCAAAATTCTCTTTGAGAAAAAAAAGACAGGCTTTGTTTTGATATAAAATCGGATTCTCTCAAAATTTGACAGGACTTTCTAAGGTGCTACTTAAATTAATCGAATACCAATTTTTGAGAAGAATTATGTTTATTTTCATGGAACTGTAAGTTAAATAAATACCTTTTTCGTGCATTTTTAGCAGATCTCATACATAGAGAATCGGGGTAAATCTTTTTATTCTCATTAACTTTGACATTTTATTCAAAATTTGTTAATAAACATTAAATTAGTATTAAATTACATAATATAAGTACTTATGTACTTTAAACGTTTGTGGCTACCATAATGACCGGATATTGCATTTACGTGTTACTCATTACATATGTAGCGACATACCTACGGTTTATACAAAATATAATGTATTTATCGAAAAAGTGCAGTCCATCATCAAGCTGAAATAACTTCTCACAGTTTTAAAAGTATTAGGTACATATCTTCCAAAGTTGAATTAAGAACTTGATTAACAGCAATATTTTTTTTTCTATTGTTCAAACACAAGTATTTCAGATAGAAATGTATTGCTTACTTTTTAATGATTTTCGCTTTTATACTACTTGTAACTTGTTAATTATTTTTAATGACAGATTATTTTTAACTCCTTTTTCCGTTCATTTGTGTTTTTTTCTGAATTTTTATTCCAAGACTTTTTTTAATCAAAACAATAGACTCGTATCCATTTAAATTTTATCTAATTAAAAATATTGGGTGCACAATTTGAACTTATTTCAAGTTTAAATTATAATAAATATTAATGTTTCGACTTTCTTTTTAGAGGAGATTTTATGATCGCACACGATACATACGTTGTCCCGTATAAATATAATTTAAAAAAGTGCGCATAATGTGATAAGTCGACATGATGCAATATTATAATTTCGAAATTTCTTCTAAGAAAAATATACCGCATCCCTGAAATTATCATCAATCATGTGAAGAGCAATTTACATGACAACATTGCAACACGGTAATAATAATTTTGAGTTGTTGCACCTGATTATGTGCCATGTTAATGACAACACTGACAGAAGCTCTTTTCAATTTGTCGTCTTTTTATATACTTCGATCAGTCATGATTTGAAATATAAATTATTCGCTTTCGCTTCTGCTCACAAACACACACACAGAGAAAAAAAATGTGTATAATGTGATCAATTATTTTATAATCATCATAATACGGTGTTTAAAACTATATTATGCAAGATTGGCATGAATGAAATTGCGGCTTTTTCTTTACAAAAAACTTACAGTGAATTTACTTTCACCTTCTTCTCTTTTTGTATATTTACCATTAAAATAGTGGTGTCGGCCATTATTTTTGGACTATATGTAAACTTTTGATCAGACTTTTTAGTTTGATTGCTTCGATCGAGCTAGGGGGTCGGTTTCGTGTGTGTCGGGTTTTTGCTGCGGATTGGTCTCCGGGCTAACTTGCGGTGTGCGGGGGATCTTTAAGGGAGAATGAATGATGAATGAGTTTTAAATCAAAATGTATAGTGTCTCATTTATGAATCGTTTTTGTTCTTCTTTTTTGCACAAACCTACTGTAAATATCATACCGAATTTGCTTTTGTACATACCTACTGTAAAGATCATAAACTCGATTTGATTTTAAAAATTTCAAGAAATATCTAAATCTAAGATTATAGATTAAGAATAATAATGAAATAATAATTCTCAAGCGATATAGGAAATACATACATCATGTGAATTTATACGGCTGCGAGGAACGAGCACTCGGGTTATCATTAAAAAAGTTATAAATTTAAAGTTACGCAAGTTGCGTTGTAACTTTTATGAATTAATTAAATTATATAAATTAGATTTAACACTTGTTATTATCTTTTAAGTTTAATTGAGGATGAATTGTAAATTATAATATGCGGTAGGTAGGTATACTAATTTAAATCATTTCGAGCTTAAGAATAGGAACTTTTAATTACGAGTACTTGCTTAGTAGTTTTGTTACATTTGATAAGAATTCCCAACAATGCAGTTTTTTAAATCTGTGATCCCACTTACGGCGCAACGGGCGCAACAAGAGCCACCAAGATCGAAATTCTTGCGTGGCTTAATGCGGCGGGCCTAAATCTGTCCAAATCCATCTGCTTGAAGATCCTTCTTGTCTTCAAAACCACCGTATTAAAAACGTGAACGTTGGTGAAACGTTGATCGACCTCGGTATCCTATTGGCAAAGGCGCCGGCTTTAGATCAAGAGGTCCCGTGTTCGATTGCCGGTCGGATCATAAATTTTCTGTGTTTTTTCACTTGAAATCGCTACTCGGAGTTGAAACCCTGTCTCAAATTAGGCGGGATCGGTTGACTGGTAGGGAATGCTTCAAGAATTAAGTTCCGCCTGCTATACTGTCAACTACTTATGGAGGTTTGGTGAAAAATTACATTTGACATACGAATGCCGGTCTCAAAAATAATTAAAGAATGAGAATCAAAAAAAAAATTATTCACATTTTTGGTGGAATTGTTCATATCGTGTTATCTTCTCTATTGCTATAATAAAACTATTATAAAAATAGTTTATAAGGGACTCTTAAGTGGTGGTGGTGCGCTACTAGTTCGCCAAACCTTGATAGTCTACGCCACATACATGTAAAGCATCGAAATATGTAGATTAACACTTAATTATTTCACATCTCATTTTTCGAAAATTCATCATCAAATATTACTCATTTCTGTATGAATTCCCAAAACGTTGTTTATCATCTCTTAAACATGAACATTGCCTTAAAAATTAATAAAAATTTCTACAGTAAGTTTAATTTCTTCTAGATATTCATTTAACATGGATAAACAAAAATGTGTGTAAACTTAATGTAGCTAAACCTGTTGGTATACTCGTATTTTCATAGTTTGATGATCTTCGTGGGAAAACATCAAGTCATTTGTATATCATGAATTGTTTCGTATCAAATTAAACTATTTTTGTATTAAGATTAAATTAATCAAATTCCAGCGATAATTTTTCATAGATGTTGGGTTGATGTAATCTACTAACTGTTTATGTAGTGTCGGGAGTGAGAAGTTTCTATATTTAAAAAAAATATTATGTTGGAATTAACCAAGTAAATTCGTGGGTACATTTTTCTTTATTACCTTACTCTCATCTGGGCAAATGAGTCATGAGCGAAAATCGCAAATAAAATAGGACCCAAAATGCTCCCTTGAGGAACCCCAAATGCTATTTTTTTAGAAATATCAATAAAACGTTGTGTAAACGTAAAATGTTGTGTCGGCGTGCCTCGTTGTGTTTCGCGTACCTGGACATTTTACATAGATTATATATTATTATTGCATGTTTTGTTATTATATTTTAATGGCCTATGGCCGTGTATAAATGAATAAATAAATAAATAAAAAAACGATGAAATTTTCAGTATTCAAGCAATTTTACGTTTCGAAATGTAACCGTCTTGTACCGTCTTTACTTCCAATGCCCAGAAAACACCATATCCATATCTTAAGCTTCTGGTCCTGATTTAGAGGCTCCAAGAAATTTTTTACCATCTTGTTTCCTGCTATTGTTAACACGATGTGATTACGTTTCCTAGAGCTCGTCATGGAGAAAAGTCGGTTATATTGTTGGTGTAATGTAACATATTCAAACAAGCGCTTACTCGCTGTAACTTTTTGAAATTGTATGTGCAAGAATTTAAAAATAGAAAATGAAGTTCATAAATTCCTACTTTCTACTAAGAAATCGGGAAATTTCTTGATAAATTTAACATTTTATTACACAAACATGTAGATTTTCTGTTTAACCAGTATAAAACTATAGAAGAGGCAACCAATATTAATCGAAAAAAGAATACAATACAATAAAAAAAACAATAAAGAACAAAATAAGTTAATAGATTTAAATTATTATATTTAATTATCCAATCAAACACACATTTTACTGTAATATTGAATTTAAAAGAGCTTCTCTGTTTAAAAAAAGTTAAATATCTTTTGCGGTAGTCGTAAAATCGGACATCCATTTGCTGCTTTTAGATTTTCGCTCCATAGAGAGTTTTTTTTAATTATTCAAAAAACATCCCACACAAAGTGTAATCAGACGCCGATTGTGCCTAGAATGTCATAAAATATTCATATTTTATATTAGTCGATCATAAAACGAATCTATCGGGGAATCTTCATAGTGAACATCTCCCAATATGATAACCGTAGACAAAAATAATAAAATCGGTTTGTTTAAATTTTTTGTTGATACGGATTTTCGAGAAAATCGTTTTTTTTCTATAGAATTGATTATTAATAATTTCTAGTTCTTTTGAAATGACAAAATTTTAATTCACATAAACGTAAATAATACCTATATCAAAAGAGTTCATAAAAAACTACTTCATCTTTTATAAAACTTTAAATAATATGCACACGTGTACGTGTACAACATTTTGTAATTGTGGATCGAACACATCGATTCCGTCCTCAAGGAAGGCCAGGTAAGAAGTAAGAGAAATAGGAGAAGCTGTATGAGAAATGGTATGTCGGTGGAAGAAGCGAAAGAAGTATGCTTGGATAGAAAAGAGTGGAGGTCCGTTTCTCCCTGCCTACCCCTTACGGGACACGGCGTGATGGGTGTAATTAACTAAGACTTTCCAATTCAAATGTTGAGATTTAAAATACTGCGGTATTACGCTATGTTCCAACCAATTAGTGTGATCAAAGGCAGGATGACATAGTACATACATAGAGTATTTTGCCAAAACATCTGTGTACGTTTTGTCGTATAATGTTGGATATAATCCTCCACTGTTCAAAATGCGGCTGAATTTCGTTAATTGAGCATTGAATTGCTTTCTAAACGCACGCTTGTTTGTAGAGACCCCCGACTTTGAAGAACCTCATACGTTTTATTAAAGCACACAATCAAAGAGACATATTTGGTTTCAGCGAACCGAGAAAGTTCACGGTTGTCACATGTTAGGATGACGAAGTTGAACGAGAATATTTTTTACAAAATTTTTGACACTGTTATTTTTGCTCTAGCTCGGAGTGTCAAGATTTAACAAATTTATAGCTTTTTAGATAAAAACTTTCGTCGAACCTTTACGAAAATTCCTAGTATAACTACAACAGCTCTCCACACGACGTACAATCAAACAGGAATTTATGATATATGAAAGAATTTGTGTGATTCAATCAGCAAATTTTATACATCTCCCGATATTAATCTTACACGCTTTTAATGTTTTACATAAAAAACCAGTTTTATTTCACAAATTAAAATTATTGAAGCCCCAATAAGCCAGCGATCAAGTAATAAAGTTATCTTTTTATTACATTGTGTACTATTGTTTTTTTCCTATCATACCTACGTCTGTATCATCATATTATTTTTAAAAGATTACTTCTTTTTATTATCAATTTGATGGTCGGATTTATTAATAATTAAATATGCCCTAAAGAAATTGACAGAGAGAGTTTATGCGCTTAGTACCTACCTAACACACTTCTCTTCTCCGAAAAGACCTTATATGCCTGATATTGCAAAGAGATGTCCCTTTTGAAATTCCAGCAATCCTTTGGTGAGGTTTACCACATTAGCAAATCCCGTGAGCATGTTTTTTTACGTATCATAATATAAGGGTCTGGTTGTTTCAATTCTTTGAACGTAACGAATATGTAACAACTAATGACTCTATCAATTCATTACTACTGATGTTCAATTTTTAAATGGAACAAACCACTACGGGCTTACGACCGTCTTCTACTGTTATTTCGAAGGCTGGCTTAGTGTGATCACTTTACGTTAACAACGTTCGCCATTAGGTGGTAATGTTTGTCTCCGAAACTCCTCATCATGAGAATTCTCAACATGTTCAACATGTCGAAAAATCTCGTGTATACAACAAGTAGATATTTAATAATTAATGAGATATAGTGATAAAAGTTGGAAATTATTGTTAACAAGAGAGCAACCAAATTTAAAGACTGCGACTGCCGCATGTATTTGGCGCCAGGATATGAATATATCCAATTTTGTTAATGTCTCATCTTTATTGCCTATTGGCTTTGATGGTGCACAACTTTCTAATTATGTGTAGATTCTTGTGACCATTTTTCAGGACTAGACCTTAACGAATATTTAACAACTAATGAATCTTGTTATAATTCATTACTCTTTGAACGTAACTATACCAGTCTCTCGTTTCTTTCCCTCTTTTTATACAGCTGCGATCTCTCTCTTATAATCTTCAGTGTTCTTCGTTAAAATTCAATCATACTATGTCACAAAATGTCTTATAAATTACTTACAATTAATATTACCTGTGTATAGAAGTGGTTGGTAAACAGGCGGGTACGTCGCCGGCTTTCGTACTATTTCGTTCGGAGGTCGTGGGCTCGATCCCAGGTGCCGACCATCTTCCTCTTTCACGACACAAGCTTTAACCTTTAAGTATGGACGTGTAGTCTCACAGGCTCCGCGATAGTTCGGGTTTCTTCTTTTCGTACACTTCCCCCTCTCCTTGGGACCCAGCTGCTCAGTAGCTTCTGTTTTAGTAGTGAGATGACCGGCAAGCATAAAAGACATATCGTGGGTTGCATTGTAGGTAAGTTATAGAGATCGAAAATTTGACCGGAGCCTGTGTGACTCCATGTTCATAGATATCATACAAAATATTTATAGTCAGTTTTTATTTTTGTATTTGATTTTTGTGTAAATGGCAGAATATGCTAAGGAAAATTATTGTTCTCATACAAAACTATCCGCCCTAAGTCACGTGAGCAACCTGCAAAAAAAATACGATCTATCTTTTGAGGAAGAATTGACCAAGTTGCTGTTAGCTGCAGATCAATCGGACAATGAGGAGGCTATGAGTTTTTTATATCACACTGAATTTATACAGCATCAAGACAGTGATGAAGAAGACATAGGTGATGTTCAAGATCTGCCTGCAATGTTCTCATCCGCTATGCAAGACTGCCAATAAAATTAACAACATGTACGTGTTGTCAAATTTTTTTTGTGTATTGCTAGATTTGGCTTTTATGTGTATTTTTGTTTCTCATTAGAAATAAAGGTTCAAATATTAATTTTTCTCTACAAGCAGTTTTATACACATTAGATTGTTAAAAACATAACATATGACCAAATAGCCTAAAAATGCCATAGTTGTTAATTTTTTTATATTTTCTTATATTTTTTGGTAATTTTTTTATTAAATATATACATTTTTTTATTGTTAGAAAGTCATATTTTGACATAGATAGAATTTTAATGCAATTCATAATAATTTTCCGAAAAAAAGTTGCTTGTGAATATAGGAGCCTGTGTGACTCCGTCTCTAAGATAGTGTAAAATAAAATTGACGTCCATACTTAAAGGTTAAGTAGCTTACTGCGAAAGAATGGATTTGTGTTCACTTTGAGTGAGCACAGATTCATTTTTATTAAAAAAAAAATTGAACTATTCAAATATTCATCAGGTTAAAAAAATAGAATATATGGTTAAAAAAATTCACTTCACTACTTTAAGTGACGAACCAACAGTACCCCGATTCGGAATAATATAAAATAGTTGTCACAAACGCAAGTGAGATGACTTTCTGCGTAGTGATAACGTAATACTTTGATTCAGAACCCAAACGTAAACTCACCGCCATGAACGTAAATCAGTGTTGCAAGCATACAGAATTATTATCGCCGTATAAGTATGACCGTAGAATAAACTTAGTAATATGTGATTAGTTTTAAAAATATAAATATATTTGTGATAGTCCAATCCAAATCCAAACTCCCTTTAGACCCCACTTAGGGGCATAGGGAGGCAACAAGAGCTCTCCATTGCGCTCGATCTTGCGCAACGGTGATGACCTCCTCCCACACCATGTCCATGTCCCTCAGCTCTGCTTCGAAGGAGCGGAACACAGTGTGAGAGGGTCTTCCTCGTCTTCGGGACCCTGATGGGAGGAAGAACAGCGCTCTCCTCGGCCAACTGTCATTCGGCATCCTTAACACATGTCCCAGCCAAGCCCATCTCCTCCCCACAATGGTGGAGGTGATGGGCTCACGCTGGGTGCGCCGGCGTATAGCGTCGTAATTTAAAATGACTAATTTGGTTATTTGACCCGAAAATAAACAAATTCATTTTTTATATCGTTAATGGTTTCTAGTTTCATTTTAACGTGTAGCAACATTTCATTGTCTACGCCGATGCGTCAGACTTCATAATATTATTGTTGAATGTTTACTACAATTTGAATAAGGTTAGTGTTCTTAAATTAACTAATTGTTTAAATTATAAAAAAAAACCTTGGCTTATCTTATTTTATATTGGTGTTTGACATTTATTTCTTTATTATTTATAGTGGTGAAATAATATGAAGACATCGCGCACGCAGTATGAAACGATGATTGACTACATGGAGAGGTTATTTTCTTAATGTTTTATTTTATTTATACAATTTTTTAAATGTCCAATAGTCTCAACAAATACATATACATTAAAAAACATAAATTGTATTTGTAGACCCTAACATAATCATTAACATCTTTCTACAACCACCATTATATTATAAGATATTTGTAAAACTTTGATGAGTTGCGTTTGAAATTCAAAGAAATATTAATTAGTATTAGGTATTTATTTTTATATTATAAGACATGGAGACCTTACCAAACCTCGGAGGGAGCCCAGTGGGCGAAATGTTCAAGGGGAACATTGGACAAGTTTGTCCAATATTCTAAATAGTTTAGGAGGAGGAGACACCAAAGATCCTTCGAAATGGCGAAGGGTAAGATTAAGGTGCTATTAGCAAAATTATTGTATTGCTATGTATTGTTACTATGAATGAAGTTTAATCATTTTCTTTAAGGTGTGGACGGATTTTAAAGCAAACACCAAAAAAAAAGGCAAGTAGGATTCATAGGTCATATAATGCAACAGGTGGTGGGCCCGGAACCAATTTAAAGTTAAATGACCTAGAAGAAGGTATTGACCATTATGGGGGAAGAAATGGCTGTTGGCATATCCAATGTCCCTGAAGTTCTACAGGTGATTTCTTTTAATAATTGATGTATAAAAAAATATCAATAAATTTAAGTTTAATATTGAAAAACTAAGTGAATAATAATTCTTTTAGACACACTCAAATCCGGCCAATTCACTGCCTCAAACATCGAGGACGAGAACATGTAAGTATGATTTAGGTATATACCGTCTTTATTAATTTATTTTTACACAATCAAAAAAATCATTTCTCAGCATTACCCTTTGCGCTGGGCAAGAGTTGCAGTTAGCAATTCAAATATTGGGTTTGCACTATGGTTGCTGTAGAGAATATTTTGCTTATTTTGTTGATCACATTGTAAATTTAATTGCATTTTATTAGTAATAGATGTTGAACTGCCTCCGACATTGTGGACCCCCACTAAACATCAAAGGGGTCAGTTCGATACCCATAAGTGTGATGTGTATCACTTAATAACTTAGTATCCCTGCAATACAAATAATTCTAGCTTTTTAATCATATTTCTTTCAATTACTTATAGATGTTGAACCAGCATCGACAGTGACATCGTGGACTCCGAGTGAATCTGTGGTTGGGCCCAATTCCCGTAAGTGTGATTTATATCACTTGATAACTTTATATCCCTGCTATACAAATTATTGTAGCTTGTTTATCTCGCTTTGCTATTGAACCCTTTTTTTTATTAAAGATCCTAATTGTTAATCATATTTCTTTCCATTAATTAATTATAGATGGTGAACCGTCACTGGTACGAGCTCTATGGTCCCCTTCAAAAAAACCTACGGCTCAGCCCAATGCCCGTAAGTGAGATTTGTATAACTCGATAACTTGGTACCCCTGTCATTCAAACAGTTGTAGCTTGTTTATCTCACTTTGCTATTTTTTATGATCTTTTTAAAACTTTCTTCCTTTTTGTTAAAAATAGGATAAGCTTATTATTGTTGTGCATATTTTTCTCCATTACTTATAGATGGTTCACAAATCACCCTCCATGGGTGGAATGCCTAATTAATTATAAAAAAAAAAACTTATAGATGGTGAACCAGCTTTGTGGTATACCACTGAAACTCTAAGCAGTCAAAACAGTACCCATAAATGAAAATTTGATTTTTTGGTTTTTGTAACTTACCGTCATAGCTTTTTTCCTATAAGAGGGCTATGCATTATCATTTTGTTTCTACTTTCTATCTTGAAAATTGTTTTTTTTTTTTTCATATATGTATATGATTGTTTATACAAATTTTTGTTTAAACAGCTTACAAACCACGCTTACACCAAAACCCAAGCATACAAACATAATTACTTAAAAAAAAAAAAAAAAGAAGGGGTACTCAAAACAGCTGATGATTTTAATTCCTATAAGCAGCAGTTGAGGCAGCATAAAGAAGAAATGGATGATAGGAGGTAAAGAAATCTCGAAAGAAGGAGGTTCCAAGACTTATTTATAGATTTAATGAAAAAGCTCATTGATGCTATCGAAAAAAAAAAGATTAGTTATAAATAATTTTTTATTAGTACTTAAATTGATAAAAAAATAATTCAAAGTTAAAAACTTTTATATTTTATGTGTCTTAAAATCTTAGTGAACATTTTTGGTTAATTTTGTTCATGTTTATATAGATGTATTTGCTTCTTACGTTTAATGTTAAATAAATGAAAATTGAAAAAACAATGTGTTTCATTATTATAATGATAGTCCAATTTTGGACATATGTCCAGTCAAAGATCTTCTTAGGATCCTTATTGTTTTTTTTTTGTGGAATAAGGCAAAGGCTGGACTGGACTTTCCGAGTTTGGATAATTTATAACAAATATAAGAATTTCTGGATAGGATATCAAAAACTGCATTTTATTGGATTTGGTTGCGCAGATTAGTGGAGGATCAGTCGGAGATTGGTGGGTGAGTGTGACTTAACCTATTATATCCCAGCGTTTGATATATCATACGTAAAACATCAATTTTGGAAGTTCTGTATTTTATTTGTTACAATATAAATTATGAGTTTATTTCTGAAGTTTTTTAAAGAAGATGAATCAAATTTAAATAATTGTTGTTGCATTCAGCTTCATTTAACAACTCGTCAACAGAATAGAATTCATTATCAACATTACTTCTTCACCTTTCCACTAAACTTGTCGTCACTTTCATTTCTAACATCGAGGGGCAGTTTATTGAATAGCTTAATGCTGATGCACAGTAAACTTTTGGACATCTTTGCAAGTCTGTGTTTTATTGGTTGTGTGTTGCTGCTGTAACGGGTCATATAATTGTGAAACTATGCATGTTTAACACTCTTAACGTTGCATCAAAATATTATGATCATCTCGAGTGTCTCTTGATCAACTGCAAAATATATAACAAGAGTTAGCTAACGAACAATTTCAAAGTTACTGTGATAATATTGAAAGCCATACTACGTACCGTTGATGATTCTGTGAGAGTGCAACACCAGAGTGTAGTGGGAGGTTACATCAATATAATTTTGGTAAATCAGTTAGATATTTTCCACCAGATTACAGGGGACTACCACATATCATTATTATTATATCTCATATAAGTTATCTAAATTTTAGAGAATATGCTGACTCATCGAGTACATTAGAACCTATTGGCTATTAGCAGTGCATACTCCAAGTTATTCATTATTTTAAGAACAGATTTGTTATATAGTTTGCGTATACTCAGGCGTAAATACGCCATTGTCATGTTATTCATTGGCAGTTTAATGAATAGCTTAATGCTGATGCACAGGAAACTTTTGGACATCTTTGCAAGTCTGTGTTTTATTGGTTGTATGTGGCTGCTGTAACGGGTCATATAATTGTGAAACTCTGCATGTTTAACACAGATGTCTTATCACTGTTTGATTTTAAACTAAACCCATGCCTTAGTACAATATTTCATAAAAATGTTTAATTACCGAGTCAATCTTTGAATTAATTCATTTCTTATCATTCTTCCCATAATCAAATTATCAGATTCATTTTCCTCAAAATTAATTGTTTCTGGTTGTTCGTTCTCATGCAGAAAATCTGAAAAAAATTAAATATCTTCTTAATTGAAACTCGACTGTTATATATTAAAAAATTTCAATATCATAAAAATGAGGACAATTTATGAGACACTATTTTAAGTGACAACAGTGGGCACCTCAAAAGCACTTTGAATTTTTAAAGGAGTTTTATCAGAGTTTGAAACAAAGGTTTTATCCTATGAAAGAGCATTGTTGATATGTTCTGAGAAATAATTGAGTCATTATGTGTATTTTACACTTTTTTGGTATAGCTCCCTTGGACTTATCCATGTCACCATTTTACAAAGTACCCACATATATTTATTTGCTAAATAAAGTCATGTTTTTTTACCTTCGCCTTGGTCATCATATTGTATATTAAGACCAATAGACATATTGTACAAAACAGAACAAGCCAAAATAATGCCGACAGATTTTTCAGGTGTATAATGTAATACTCTGTCCTTAGACAGACATCTCCACCTGTTTTTTAATCTGCCGAAGGTATTCTCTATTGTGACTCGGGCGGAGATATGAATTCGGTTATATACTGCATCCGGTGATTCAGCAATAGGGTTTCTTACAGGCGTCATAAGCCAAGGCCTTTGTGGGTATCCAGAATCCCCTGAAACAATAATAAAAACTCTCTTCTATACATAGGTGTCAGTAGTTTAAAGCATTCTCTACCAGTCAACCGGTCCCATCCAATCTGAGACAGGAATCCAACCCCGAGTAGAAATTTCAAGTGAAAAAACACTTCTAAAGCTAACCACCGGGAATTGAACCCAGAACCTCTTGATCAGAATTCAGCATCTTTGCCACAAGGCTACCGAGGTCGGTGTAATTAAATGTTTACACAAAATATAATAATAACTAATTAAATGTTTAAACACAAAATATTCATTTAAGAGTAGGTAGTATATTATATCATTGGGCAAGATTAAAAGATTGATGATAATGTCACATACCAAGCAGCCACACTCTTTCACCTTGCTGGAACAAATTTTGCATATGTGTATTCAGAGAACTACTATTCCACACAAACGAATCGTGTGTAGCACCTCCAAATTTGGGATTGATGCTTAGGTATAGTATCCTATATTCACTATCGCATACCTACGAATATTTATTAATGTATAGTATAATTCTTCATCATTGGAATAAATTACATATATAATTAGATATGTATGTAGAGGAAAATTTACCATTTGCACATTTATCGAATGATAATGTTTCCTACAATAGTACATGTGTTCCTGCCTGTGGTGAGGTTTTACAATTTTAAAGTGGCTTCCATCAACGGAATCACACCCGGAATTCCATATTTATTGAAAAATCTGAAAATATGAAACATTTTAATTTTTACTTTTTACTCGGTTTTGTTGAGTTCAATCCAATGTTTTTGATTGTGTATATATTTTGAAAAAAGTATTGTAATTGTTTCATATACATAACACACTTTTGAGTAACTCTTTGTCTCTCCATAGGCGTGCTCGGAAATGGGATATATTTATTCAACATATTTTGGTGCGTTAAGGCTTTCGCCACTTCATCAATATATCGGCTGCATGATGCTTGAGATATGTATCCCGCCACACCAACAGGTCTTTGGTATGAGCCACAGGCAAAAAAGAATAGAGCAGAGTAAACCTGAAATCACATATTGTTATTATTATTAAAACTGCTTAGAAAGCATATAATTAGGAGTACTTAGTCAATTTGGTTGACGGTTGAGAAAGGGAGGGAAGTTGACCTCCAAACTTACTTTTGTTTCCAACGAAACTCTCTTTGTGGCCTTCAGCCCAGTAAATCTTCGCAAAGAATATTAAATCCTTCTTTTGTTAGCCGATATCTTTTAGTAAACTCTACGTCCGACAACTCTAGGAGAGGATCAAAAATCTGCCGAAGATTGGCGCGGAACCTATTATGACGGAGTCGTCTCTCAGCTTCCAGATCCTCTTCTACCGCAAAATTTGGTCTTATCGGGAAAAAATTCATATTATCTAAAAGGAAGAGGCTGAAATTGAATATTATATGTAGATTTTTGATTATTTAAATATAATGAGAAAGTTTTATGGCAAAGAAACTTTAAGAAATAAAATGAAATTAATCGTAAATAGAGTTGTAATAGCGAGATTCTATTTATTTTATTTCAATGTAAATAATATGACGTAATTACGCTCTTTGCAAAAAAAAACCACATAGACCATCGAAAAAATTACGAAAATAAAATAAAAAACTAAATAATAATAATATATTACCTTATATGCAACTAAACACACTCTTACACAATTATTTTTTCAAAACGCACTTGTTGAATTCTACGTAAATGGCTTCCACACGGCCAAAACACCCGGTGAATGATTTTGACAGATAAACGCGACGTAAATTCTATCGGAATCGGAGTAACAAACGTTTTCTATGGAAATGGTCTACGTTGCGTAAGTGACAATGTATAAATGCTCTCAGAATCACATTTGTTTATAGAAATATCCTTGTGGCGGCGCTATACACGTATTCCATACATTTTTTTTCGCGTAAAATTCGTTCGCGTTAGTGAGACTGGTTCAGAATACGGGTACAGAGTTAATTACAGGCAAAAAATTAATTTGTTGAAAAAAATTACAGTTGGTTTTATAGCTATATGTGACAATAATTTGATGAACAGGTGTTTTTTCGGTTACGCTGTTCCTGGCCTCAGAATAAAAAGGCATAAGTTAAAATTCAATTCATGACAACATCGTGACAAGTAAATGCTCATATTTATTTTACGCATTAACTAAGCTTTGGATAGGTTGCTTGAGTAGGTACTTTATAGGTTGTTGATAGCTCAAGGACTTATATACTCAAGGAACCCTACCAATCATCCTGAGACGACGAAATAATTAAACTCTTTATCTTTGTAAAATAATATTTTCGTACTAGTTTCGTTCTGAAAAATCTTGAATGGAACGTTCTTTTGAATTGATCAATCCATAAACACATTGATCCATTTCACTGTAACTTCTATTTGCAGCTTTCATAGATTTCGATTTAGAACAAATCTAACCTTAGAATAAATTCCCAAAATTTGTCCCAAAGTTTTATTATTTGTTTCGATTCCAAATAATGCCGTTTTGGAAATAATGCAGTTTTGTAGATATCAAACATTCTGTTCACAAGCATGTGCTTTTTAGTTTTTACTCTCTCAAGTATCCAATTATAGCCGCATTCAATTTAAAATATACAAAGTGAATCTATAGTCGATATAATATCTACATCCAATCGTAAGAGAAGCTTCAAAAGACTTATTCTTCCTTGAGTTAGTTTCTTGTGTTCGTCAGTCATTCCTCCTATGACGCTGATCACTAACAACAACTGTCTTTCCATCTTTTCGGGGGTCTTCCGTTAGGTGGCTGGTTGTGAAATGTAATGAAATCTGGTGCGGTCCATTCTTTGTGCATGGTAAATGGTTATGCTACATATACCGTCCTTCGCTTTCTGCACCATTTGACGATATCTTCACCTTTACAAATCTCTTAACTTAACAAAAGACAACTAGGATTATAAAAATCTATGAATTTTATATTATGAAATAATGTTTTTTTTTTTTTTGAAATAGGTGTTTTAGCCGATAGACTCTAGAATTAAGATGTTCCGTCTTATTAATAAGATGATGCTTGAAGAGTTTAGGGAAATTAGGTAGCTAAGTTGTTAATTAATTCACAAAACAACAGGATGTGTGTATGAATAATTAAAACATTACAAACAAATTTAAATTACCTTCTACCTCTCGTCCTTAGACATATGCTGTTATCTTAATTAATATTAGCATGTTTTTAAGTACACGTTGTGAATACAAAAACAATTTATTTTAGAATTTTTTATAATAAATTGTGTGTGTGTGTGTGTATAATAACTTTACTTATTTTTTATGTGATTAATTGTTTTAGGTATAAAAACTTATTAAGCGACAACAGCGCTTATCTTAAAGGAGCTTCCTTTTTGTTTGTTTATTCAGAACAAATATTTCAATAGGTTTTTGATCAATAATAGTAGCAACGCACTTTTGTATTTTCGTGTTTTTTTTTTCATATTAAACAAATTTTCATATAACTAGAACTATTCCGTACAATAGTATATGAAACCGATAATTCTGCTTCTATCTAACTAACTAACTTCTAACTTCTGCTGTAAGATATTTGATAATAATAGCTCAGAACACAATAACTATCAATCAATTCCCCCTTTTTACCCCTCTTATAGGGGCGAAAGAAATCTGCTAAGTGTTGCTTCATCCAATCCTACTGTTCAGTAAGTTTGTTTACTATGATTCGCAGAAAATTTATAAACATTGCATCTACTTCCAAACATACGTAAAAAGTTCATTTTGTTACATTTAATTACATTATTATTTTAAGCCATCTTGTTCCCGAATGTTATTGCTGATGATCATTATTAATAAATACCTTTTTTGTCTTTCAGACCTGTTTGCCGTAATTGCACGGACGACCAATCACCGATGGAGCAGCCCGGGGTCTCTCCAACGCCGCCTGGTCCCACAGCTCCTGGGTCCCCCGCCAATACGGGAGCCTTGAGGGGTCTCTTAGAGCATGCCGAAAGACTCCTCCATACAAAGCAACCTCCTCCAGTACCTCAGCAAGACCCTCATAGACATTCACAATCTGATGATGATTCCGGATGTGCCTTAGAAGAATACACCTGGGTTCCACCAGGCTTAAGACCCGAACAGGTAAGAAAAATCTTCTTAAAATAAAACCCCAGTATAGCGCCATCTCTTATTTAAATCCCGAAACAAAAGGTAACTTGTTTTGATAAATTCCCCAGGTGTATAAACAAGATTAAGATAATGATTACACGTAATAAAATTATACAATATTTATAACGGATCACGTTCGCTTGTTTCATTGCAAGCTTCTCGGCCAGTTTAAAACTCAAAAATGTAGATTGAAACGTATAATCTGTTTAGATCCAAACTGGGAATCAAATTACACGCGTTTTAAATATTAAGGTATAATTTCTTTAATAAGCCGACAGTATATTATGAGAAGGCAATTTTTTATTGAAATATTCTATTATAGTCCCCATCTATGTATGTTCACCAAATTTTGTTTTATCAATGAGAGATAAAGAAGTTACTATGGCCTGAAGGTTGGTAGTTTACTCAGATTTGACTGACTTAAAGGGTACATAGACTCTAGAATTAAGATGTTCCGTCTTATTAATACGATCTATCTAAGGGGTTTAATTTGTTGTGATTTGATTGACGTACACACACTTTCTAACTCCCTCCAAAATTCTTCTTCTTTTGTGGTCACAGTGCTCAGATTGACTAGCAGTAATGTTGCCACTCTTAGTCTCCACTCCACCCCATGGAAGTACTTTTAAATTCCTCATTGGAGGAATAGCACATTTCCCGATACTATTCTGGTAGTTTTTTCCTCTCCGGTACTTTGTCCCATCAAGTCCTGTCTATTTGGAACGCATTTCGGGAATGATTTTGAACGGATGCAAATTTGACTCTTGCATGATCCAGCTATTCCCAAACCATGGACTAATTTTTTTGGTTAATCCTTCTAACCAAAAAATTGATTCGATCAATCTTTCAAAAAAAAAAGACACTTTGGTTTCACCTTTTTTCAACGTCTACGTCTCCGTGATTCATGGATCCGACAAGTTATCAAAAATCTTGATTTTAGTAATTGATTTACGAACAAAGTTTATTGATCTGTATTATAATTATGTCATGGCTTTTAAAAGAATAGCAGTTAATTCCAAAAAAAATAATAATAAAGATACCTGAAGGAATACTCCCGCATTCTACAACCTGTTCCTAGTGTCTATAAATCAGCGTGGAGTGTTGGAATGTCCATTTGGTCCACACAACCTGTGATTAATATCACCTGGATTTTATTACATATTATTATGATATCTTGGCCTTTCACTGTGTCGTCTTTATTTACGTGATCAAACAACTTTACAATTTGTTTTGGTTGTAATAATATTTCGACCGAGCTGATAATTGCGGACCGCCAAAACAGGAATAAAACTTTGGTTGTGATCGATAAATTAATATTATTAAGCTATAAATATTTGAAGCACAATAGACCAATTCAGGTCGGAGCGCAAAATATCCCCTAAGGAAAAAAAAAAAAAAAAAAGCTATAAATATTGCACCTGCAGCGATACAGTTCTAGAGATATTTTTCTTCTTTTTAATCACAATCCTAGCACCAAACATGACAACTTCCTTCTTCCACTGCTCCCTGTCACTCGCTAGCCTTTTCAGTTCCTGGATCGCTTGCTTTTTGTCTTTGTGATTTTTGTCATCAGTCATTCCATCGGCGATGGTAAAGAGAATATCCGGGTGTTATGGCCTATCTATTCAGCACGTCGCTGGACAACTCTTTTTACGAGTTGCCTTGTTTCCCCGTCTCAACTCATTATTTCATTCGTTGTATGAACGTGCGTTAAAGCACCACATTTCTTAAGCTGCTGGATGCCCTAGGAGCTACTTCACTACGACATGTGAAAGCAAGGCTACTTTAAATGACAAATGTCTTTGTTTTTAAATAGTGTTTGCGCCTTTTTCCCAATCCATTCTCCTTTTACACTTATTCCTAGCAACACAGTTTTTAAATTATGTTCCACATTCTTTTTAATTTCACTATCCCATTTACGCCAGAAACCTCATAAACGCAATACTTACTTAATTTTCAATTCTTCGCTTATTCTACCTAAAAGATTATCTGTGATTATGATAGAAGAAAGGATAATTAAACATTGAAGAAAGAAAAGAAATTTCATATTTGTGAGGTAGGATTTTTTACAAATGCATTATTATGTTTTAAGCGCGAAATAAAGATAAAATTATCATTTTAGATAACATTACGTACCTACTTAAGATTACCTATTTTTCAACAATTACATATACGACAATCCTGCATTACACATACTTGCAGCCTCTCATAGTCGATCGATCGTTGTCTTACAATATTGAGGTAGATCGCCAGCAGTTCAAGTCTGAGCACCCCTGACATAGGGCATCTACCTCTGGTAGGCGTTGTAATGATTGGCCGAACTGAAGAAAACTGAATAAAATATGAATATGTAACTTTCTGTTTGGCAGGCTGTTTCAAGACTATCATATCTGATTATTGCGATGATTAAATGACAAAACATCGATGTACAATAAAATTTAATTTATAACTCTGATGTCATATAAACCCACTTGAGATCGTGTGTTTTCAATTATTCGCTTCACATTAGGCGAGTTAATTCATCCGTAATTCAATCCTAAACCATTATCATAGTTTGGACCGTATTAACTACACAAATCTCACTAACGAAAACACTGATAGTTCAAAGCTGCATGTGCTGAAAGTGAGCGAGAATATTATATTCAAAGCACGTACAGACGACATTGCATTCGAAATATGCTGTGTGCTTTGTGCAAACAAGACCAAAGTGGATGCGTGCAGACTGCGGGGATGTCTGCAATTATTTATGTGCCGGTTTATCCGTGCATTGGCCATTATTTGATTTTATTCATCATATCGTATTATTAGCATTCATATTTCATTTTTACCAACAAAATTCTGAAAATTGTGAATGTGCTAACAGTGGAATACGTGTGCACAAAGTAGCACTAAAAAAATTGTCGGAGTGCATACATTTTTTTCTATCACATACCTACAGAAAGAATTGATTTGAATGTATTTTATTTTACGTATTAATTGGGTACGTGGAGGTGAAAATCGGGATGAACGAAAAAGTTGTATTAAGGTTTCTTAATCCTTATCATATCAGATATTATGTGGTCTTGGTTCTGTAAATTTCTGAAATATAGCAGCAGAGGCGATCACCTGTACCTAGTCAAGGTGTAATAGATCAATGAAATTTGATAGCCACTACAATGTAGTAAAGCAGGAAAAGTGTAGTAAAATTATATTAAAGACATGTAATGACGGTCACTTATGGAGTAAAATGCATACAGAATAGAGGTTTACGAAAACTCTACTGATCATAAAAAAGAAGTTAGCGTAGTGACTAGAATGAAAGTTAATAAATTAAGGTGGTTTGGGCATGTAGAGAGAATGACTAAAAGGATATATAAATCTGAAAGAATGGGTGCACGCAGACGAGGTCGACCTCGAATGACATGGTCCGATCATAATATCGGTTCAGTCTTAGAGGAGGGCCAAGTCAGGAGCAAAAGAAATAGGAGAGCATGTATGAGGAATGTTATGCGTTTGGAAGAAACGAAAGAGGTGTGTTTGGATAGGAAAGAATGGAAATCCGTACTCTCTGCCTACCCCCTTCGGGAAACGGCGTGATGGGTATAAAAAAAAATAAAATATAATATATAAAAAAGAATTAAGATATTAGGTAAAAATACGTATGGAAAGCAAATGCATTGTTAAAAAGATGAAAATTAAGAACTTGAGATTGTTTGGAAATTGTGAGAGTACAATTATTCGAAATTAGTAATTGCCTAGGTTTAGGTACCTGCTCATTTCACTATTAGTTACATAACTACTCTTTTTAAGAAATTATGCGAAATAACTTATTTTTCGTCAGAGAACTAGTGAATTGTAAAAGCTATCCTATTTTTATTCAGAACTTTGTATATTATTATTATTTATTATTTACATAAATTTCAAAAGAAACACCACTCATCATAACAACGACAAGCCTTTGCGATGAGTGATGACAACAAAAACAAACATTTAGTTAGATAAACTAGGAATCACTTTAATATTTGGACCTTAATGTATTTATTAAAAAGCATTACCTACTTTGAACGACTTTCCTAAAAATATTATCAAAAGAACCGATTTCAAACAAAAAAAATCGAATACGATCTATTTGATTATTGAATATCAACAAAGTTTATGAAAGACTGTTAGTACTTGTTATATTAAAAAATATTTGAAACTGTATTATAC
Source organism: Mystacides longicornis (assembly GCA_963576905.1). NCBI lineage: Eukaryota > Metazoa > Arthropoda > Insecta > Trichoptera > Leptoceridae > Mystacides > Mystacides longicornis. Next base: position 17,645,912 of record OY756427.1, on the reverse strand, counting down.
GCTTGATTTCAATTTAATTGAATGTTTCAAAATATGGGTGTGGCCGATTATAGAAATCCAATTATCAGATTTTCAATCTTAACACCATTCAATTAGACTTCAATACCAACTCAACATTATTTCACTTATGGATCAGGAATCAATTACTTTTCGTATCGTGAAATCTATAAAAATACAAGCGTTTATAAGAAAATATTAAATAGTTTGCAGCTTTGTCTCGTTTGTCCTTTGATTAAGATTGAATTGACTTTAAACCGCATTGGTTTCGCATTGTAAACAACAGAATTCTTTGTAACCCTTTAAAACTTTGATATTCTATTTATCTTTTTTACAACAGTAACGAGCCATATTTTAATTCACAAAATTATTGACAAAGTCCGTTAAATGTTGAGCCTACTTCAATTTTTAATACCCAGAAACTGTAATTAGAGCAAATTATTTAATTAGACGGCAAAACAGGAATAATTTTAATTCTTAAATATGCATTAATTATTAAATAATATGCAAATCTTATTTTTAATATAAAAATGCATTCAAAATGGTTATCTTTGGGTAAAATTCATTACGCCGGATGTTGTCAGATAATTTTTTTCGCTTCTCCGCCAAAAATGGCGATTTTACTTGATTTATATCCATTTTATCTCAATTTTATGTTGATTTACTATACATATTCAATATAAAATTTATTAAAAATATATTCACCATTAATTAGGTACCACACAATCATATACGCACAGCAATACTAAACTTATTCCCTAGAATATTTATTTACACCTAGAATCTAGATATAAATGGTTTAATTGACACAAATTGTTTGCGTAAGAATCGTACTAATTAGCTTGCTCCTGTTAAGCAAGCCGTAAAAAGTATGTTATGTAAGTAGTCTGACTGGGTGACGTTGGTGGAATGAAAAAAGCTCATCAATGTCTTGATATAATGATTAGCGGAATCCGGTCTCGTAATCAATGGGTCAACAACGGATCTTTCAAGAACCAATAACTTACATATTTCAAGCCATATTTTGTACTAATATTATTTAGTAACTTCTGAATTCTGATCACCTCATTGTTGATTTTTTTAGTATTAATTAGTACATATGGGCTGATTAATAATATGAATGAATACCAATTAACACTTTATGTTCCGGTCAAGGCTATGTTCACATGTAACGGGCGTTCAAATTAAAAGAGAGTTGAGATGACGAGCGCTAACGCGCGTTGTTAGAGTACTCCTCAGTCTGGTAAACGGTAGATCTAGAAAATGGACATGGAAGAATTCGCAGAAAATTATAAGCAATTCTTCCCAAGCACGCCTCTTCAAAATTTTATTTTTATATAATTCCGAAACTATATTCCAAATCGCTGGCCTTTTTCTACTTCATCAATTAGTAGGTCGATGTCAATGTCTTCAGATTCACTCATTTTGCGAAAACAATATATAATAATTTTTAATGACTAATCTCTCTAATATAAATGAAAGTCGGTTTAGTGCGAACACTTATAACTCGAGATCGGCTCAATAAATTCTTCCGATGTGTGATTTATTGGATTCTTCTCCGCTCCGGTTAACAGAATAACTAATAAAAGTTGAAAAATGGATAATAAATAATATAAAGTGTAATGTAAATAAAGTTAGTATGGAAAAAATCTAACAACAACATTATTGTCTTCTGCACCTGCACCCTCTCATTCTCGCATTCGTAATTGCCACTCTTACAGCAGCCCATTTCACTTACTCCATCGTTTCGGGCGTTTTAGAAATTTTTCATACAAAGTCAACCAAAATGCGCGCATATTATTATATTCTCGCGTTGATCCCGTCTGATCTTTGAATACGAAAGAAATAAGGACGTTTTAGAATCAATATTTTAAACTTATTATTTTTTTAGTTTATGTTTGTTTCTGGAAGCGCAGTGCACACAGAACGGGCTGCCTCTGGATAGGACCACAGGGTCCACAGGACAACGTCTTCGGGAAGCTAGTAGTCAAACAAAAACAATAACCTACGTAATTAAGTACGTGCAATCGCAATGAAAACGCGCGCTCATCTGAACACCAAATCGTCGTTACATATAATATCAAGACGCGAGTCAACGCGCGTCTAAATACTTTTTCTCTAAACGCGCGTTCATATGAACGGTTATAGGAAAATATTAGAATATCAAAACGTGCGATTTGAAAACGCGCGTCAAACTGTTGTCATGTGAACATAGCCTTAAAGGTAGTATGTAGTTTTTATTCACTAACTATCTTTGTCTATCACGAATATTTTTTATTTTTTTAAATACCTATGAAAAATAAAATTACAAAATATAATATAAATATAAAAACATAATATTAAAAATCTTAACAATAATTCTCTCTCATAAAGCATAGAGCTTGTGTTGAGAGAGTGTATTGACTAACATGATTTGTAGGTATAAAACTCAGATCATCTCCTTGGCATCAACAGTCATGTCATATTATTGAGCTTATAAAAACTTTTATACTTACATACATATACACATTCATATGTAACAACTGAAACTAACAATTCATTCCTGATGTTCTATTTTTAAATGGAACAAACCACTACGGTCTTACGACCGTCTTCTACTGTTATTTGTCTATCACGCAAGAAATACGCTTTTGTGGCCTAATTATGTGAATTCGTCATTCTATAAATGATTTCATTTGAAAATTTCCAATTTAAATCATACAATAAATGTCTCATCTTTATCGCCTATTGGCTTTATTGGTGCACAACGTTCTAATTATGTCTAGATTCTTGTGACCTTTTTTCAGGACTAGATCTTAAGGAATATGTAACAAAAAAAAATAACTCCATCGCTTATTTTTTTATTTTTTTTATTTTTTACAATTTTTTAGAGGTCAGACAGTCATGACAATACATATAAATCAATAATACAAAAACAGATTATAAACCAGCGAAGACCCCAACATTACCTACAATATATAGAACATCTCTAATAAATTCATAACATCAAAATAGTAAGTAGTTTAAAATTCAAATTAGATATAAAATATAACATTAAAATAATAAAAAGTCAAGAAGTAAAATTAGATAAAAAAATTAAACATTAAAATAATAACAATTAAGTAATAAAAATAATAAAAAGTCCAATTAGATAAAAAAAATAAGCCATAAGAATTTACCATAAGCCAATGTACAATAAAATCACTGCAAAAACAACACACACAAATAGACAAGTCATTATTGAGATTAAAAGAGTGACCAGGCAAAGCAATCAAAACAAAAAAAAAATCAAGCAAAAGTCAATAAGGTAAGATGATAAAAACAAACAATTTCAATTCATCCGTCATCCTATCATTTTAGATTCATCATTAACAGATATATTTCATAGTAAAAAAAAGCACAGAGAAACCCATACTTGAAATCGACAATAAGATCATCCGAACACTTCAAACAAATGATCAGGATGAGACCGAGGAAGACAATAGACTGACCACGCCACTCTTAAATTGGTTCCTATTCAAAGTAAACATATCCAGATTCTTGAAAAATGTATCATACAGGGAACAGCTACGGTGCAAAAATGAGCTTTGCAGATAATTGGTTTTACAGGAAGGCAATTTGAAAAGATAATTCGCTCGCGTAATACGAGTTGGACAATGAAAACACACATCTCCCAAAAGTCTCGAAGAATCAACCTCACCATTTATTATCTTAAAGAGATACATCATGTCAGTCTGTGTTCGCCTATTCTCGAGAGATGTCATCCCATGGAATCTCATCGCATCCCCATAATCACGAAAGAACCTACCTCTCAAAAAGCTTAGGTGCCTAACAAATCTTCTCTGTACTGCCTCAATTCTATCAATGTACGTAACATACTGAGGACTCCACACGACAGATGAGAACTCCAACTGACTGCGCACAAACGCATAGTACAGAATTCTTGCGGTCAGCGGACATTTAAATGGCTTACTCACCCTAAGTATGAATCCCAACATCCTGTTGGCTTTTTCCAGAATAAATTCAACATGCGCTCTGTACAGCATCTTAGAGTCGAGGACAACACCCAGATCCCTCACCTGCTCACAGCGGGTTAATACCTCACCATCAAATTCATAATCGAACATGATCGGACGCAAGGCTCTAGTAAACGTCACGCTGTGACATTTGGATATATTTAAGTATAGTTGGTTTGCACGACAATAATTCAACAAACGCCCAAGGTCACTCTGCATTTCCTGACAGTCTCCAATACAGTTAATCTTCCGAAAAATCTTGGTATCGTCAGCAAACATTAAAAACTCTGAGCTAAAAAAACAGCCACCCATGTCACTGATGTACAAAGAGAACAACAACGGACCCAAGTGAGATCCCTGGGGAATCCCGGAAGGGCAAGGACGAAACTGGCACACAGTGCCATTCAACGCGACCGCCTGTGATCTACCCTCAACATATGACGCAAGCCATCTGAGAAGATCACCATGAATGCCAAAGCAACGCAGCTTATGCAGGAGAATCCCGTGACCAATCTTGTCAAACGCCTTCGCGAAATCAATATAGACGGCATCCACCTGGCCACCCCCACCCATTGACCTCGCCAGGCAACCAGTGAATTCCAAAAGATTAGATTCCACAGACCTACCAGCAAAAAAACCATGCTGATTATGCGGTATGAAGGATCTTACCGCAGCCGACAACTGTTTCACGACTATCTTTTCCATAATCTTTCCAAAGACCGATAACTTGGATATGGGCCTATAATTAGATATATTCTGTTTATCACCCGACTTGTAGATAGGCGTAATAAAGGACGTCTTCCAAGCATCCGGAAAAACACCATACCTGATAGAGTTCCTAAAAAGAATATAGAGGGGCTCAGATAATTCCTCGGCACAACGCAGGACAAAGACAGCCGGAATCCCATCAGGACCCGCTCCTCCATTTGGATTGATATCCTTAATGTTCTCCAATACAATATCCCTAGAGAAGTGAATACTGGAAATATCAAGTTCGGCCTCACGCTCGACACACGGAAGGGCAGTGTCATCATTAACAAAAACAGAGTGAAAATATTCGCCGAAGGCATCCGATATAGACTCAACATTCGACAGCCTCATTCCCTTATGATGCATAGTAGCTGGCAGGGCTTAACTAAAGGATACCAGTAGCAATCTTGGATTTTGTTGTTTTTTTTTTTTCAATATAATTTTGAGAATGCTTCGACAACTTTCACAACACATCAAAACTCCGGCAACATTTTATTGAAATTGTTAGTATGTAGTCATGATGAATCCATAGACAATAATTGTATTTTATTGATTTCAATGTATTCGATGAACTATGCAGTTCGTGTACTGTATCTGAACTTATTTTGAATCTCGTGATCGTTTATATATCTCTTGGTTTGTTTTAAACTTTTCTTTTTCTAAATTTGCTTGTTTATCTATTTAGCATTTCCCAAACTGAATTTCTTTTTGCCCTTCTCACAGATCCAGTTACCAAATTTGCTGCATATTCTTAGTACTTTAGGATACCTAAGTTATCCAACTGCTTGGTCTGTGAGGTTGGGTAAAGAACTAGCCAAAAACGATTCAACTCCGTTACTTTTTAAATCATAGGTATCCGTGTTTAATTCCACTCAGTAATTATTTTGTTAAGCCTATTTCTGGCATCCTTAAGTATGAACAGATTGTGAATATACCATATTGTGATAACCCATATGACCAGAATTAATTTCAAATTCTCTTATCCGTTGTCAGAATCCACAGACTAAGAAATCTGATAGGTAATAATATTACAGATATTATTGATTGGAAACAGTTTACCCATATTTAAATTTTACGTAATAAATTATCTAAATGTATAAAGCTGACATGTTTATGTGCATCTTCTGTTAAGTTTTGATTCATTTTATTCATATTTTCTGATACAAATAATATAATTTGCATGACATTATTATTTTACTAAAAGTACAAATACAATTGACATGACTTTTCCGATTTGCTTGTTGACATAACTCTTTTTTTTTTTACCACATACCCATTTATTGCTGATTCTATTTAATCAATACTTAATTTCAAGGTTGACATTTCTATCTGTTAAATATGATTTTTGTTTCATTGCTTGATAATTAATATTTTGTTAGAAAGAAAAATATTATGACGGTTATTTTTTGTTACATGTAAAAGGCAATTGCGGTTGGTTCAATAAATAAATTAACGTTTTTATCCGTTTTTGTGCGATCTAATAATTTTGAATCCTCGCAAGTTATATAAGAAATTATAAAATGTATGAGTGAGCTAATATTCCGATGACGGTCTTTTCCTGTGTTGTTATTAATGTCAGCGGGTGTTTCGATAAAATATAATATGGAAGAATAGTGAGCGGATATGATTGAGATACGCCAAAGTACCTGCCCACTACAAAATACCAGTGTGTAAGGTAAGCAAAACTACAGACGCTGTAGACAGCCGTCGCCTTCCCATTATGACAAGCCATTGTGTATCATGATCGCTCTTACAATACCTCTCAGCTGGGGCGCAAATTGTGAATCCTATTGTGCCTCGGACAGTTATGCGAATCCGGCCTTTCTATTGTAATTAATTAAATTGATAGAAAAACTCTTTATTTGGAATAGATTCAAAAATATTTTGTTCTCTATACAGTGCCTTTAGTATTGGCAGTGATCGCATAGGTCAGAAAGACGAAGGCTTGAGTTTTATGAGATATTTGAAGTTTACTAGATTGGATTGGGTTTGTTAGATTAGGACGAATTTTTCAACAACAATAATAATTAGTACGAGTACCGACATTATTTTGGATGTTTTGCTTTTATACTGGTGGTTAATAGGTAGGTACTAACTCTTAATTACAACCTTCTGGGGACTGAATCTGCATTTAAATCGCGATTCCGATCCAATTCCAATCTTATATAATAAATATGTTATTATGACATTCAGCTTTTGGTTACTAAACACACAAAAAAATTCATGTAGGTGCATGTAAATAAGGATTTCTACAAGTAATTCAAGTGTAGCCGGTAAATTCATCGCGAACAATTCATAGTGATTCATCGTCAGTTCAATTCATCGCAGGTACAATAATTCATTGCGAGTACTTTAAGAATGCAATTCGATTCCGGGTTTTTGTATATAACTCTGTAATTATTTTTGGTAAAACTTCAGATGGCGGCGATTTTGACATACGCTGGAATATGCAAAAAAGATCCTAAGTATATATCAAACATCAAATAAGGTTTGTCTTTATTTAAAAAAAAAACATACGGCTTACTTCCTAAATGGAATGTTTGAGTCAAATCTTGCCAATAGAATGCCATAGTGTCTTAGTCTGCAACAATTCTTCGTATGAGACTTTAATAGAAAGGAGCTATATTTTCATACAAATAAGTTGGTTACCACAAATCATGTAAAAAAAACTCCGATGATATATCATAAATCGCTCACATAGGCTGAGTTAGCTTCAACAGTATCCTTAGACGTACGAGTTTTTATACGTTAAGATATTGAACAGAAATATAAGATATACCTACATACACATCAACAATTTAAATCGAGATTATAAAACATAGCGGAGGACATACAATCATATTTGTCGTCCTTTAAGAAAAAACAAAACACTCGTATTAATTTTATTTTATCTGGACATGTTGAATAGTGAAGGGATCCAAGCGTTGCATTCGACAAACCGGATCGTAGAAAAGCTATTTTTCAATGAAGCGCATTTAAAATGTTCGTAATATAACAATATTTAACCACATTTAATAATAATACAAGAATGATAAATCGTGTACGAGTGACGGTTACATGTATTCAATATATTTTATTATTATGATCAATGATTGTACAGTTTTCAATCCATTACACAGCAATGGTTAAGGCATTTATTTGAAGATCTCTTATCTGACCATTCATTTTATGGGATAACCAGCAAACGCGAATTCTATTGAGCCGTGAACGGAGCAAATGCAGAAAAAAATTAACGTGATTTTTTTTTAAATGAAACGGATGCCGGGTGTTGTGCATTTTCCATTATAGGTACAATTAATACTTTTACACAAAGAATTTTGTTACTCAAATTTGATTTCTTCTAATTTATATTTATTTTTGTCACACAAAACCAACCTTCGAAACAGCAGATGAAGACTATTCTAGTCTCCCTTTAAACTCCACTTAGGGGCATAGGTAGGCAACAAGAGCTTTCCATTCTTGCAATTTTTACAATCTCTTCCCACAATCTTTCCAAAATCCTCTGCTTCGAAGTTCGAAGGCATGAGTATGAGAGGGTCTTAATAGACTCAAATTTATAAAAAATTTCAGCACATCCCAAAATCGAACTTTTAATTATTGATTCAGTACCTACATCAAATGGCTGGTCCCTTGTCACTGTCAATTTCTTTCTTTTGTTACAGTTTTTTGTTATATCCAAAATAGTTACAAATTTATCCATTAGATAATTACTTGTAGCCAAATGATGATTTTTTAAGATATCATTAAGTACAGAAAAGGGTAATTAAATATTCATTTTCAATCCTTTTTCTTGTATTTATACTTCATTTGAGTATAAAGAATTTCGAACTGTCGACAGTAAAATCCCGCAATGGGTAGAAGATAATTGGACAATAAATCAAGATAATATAAAGAAGAAATAATTAGTTTCATTCTTGACTATTGATTTAAAAAAAAATATATATTATCGAATTGAAAGCGGAAAATTTACAATCGAATAATGGTAGCCGATTCAATTGTATTTTATTCTATTCAAAGAATAACTTTATAGAAAGCTGAAACAATGAAAGATTTACTCGAACAGTTAAACCGCAGAAATTAAAGACATACAGACTGTTACCACTTGAATCAGGATTTCGAGTGAGTAACTAGAAATATGAGAGCAAAAAAAAGTAATCCAGTAGACTCAACGATACTTCAAACACACATTTTATTTTGAGCCTTTTGAAGTAACCTTTGTTTCTTAAGGTGCATTTACACAAAACGAACAAATACCCAGAGCTTGAAAATAGAGTATATTTTCCTAATCGTTGATACGGTCACCAAGGAAATAATAACCAGAGAGAACTGTCATTGCCTACTACTAAGTTGTTGTGTCTATGGTGTCCAGTATCAACCATTAGGAGAATATACTATATTTTCAAGCTCTAGGACTTTGTTCGTTTGGTATAAATAATGCACCTTTAGATGGATTCATTTTGTACACCAATGACGACCATGTTGTAATAAAAATCTTCCCCATTCTATACAGAAATATTGAAAAAATGCGTAATAACTCAGCATAAGGCAAGAAATTAATTTCGCTTTGTCACTTTGTGGAACTGTAGAATAATATAAACGGGTGCACGATGTAAAAATGCAGTCTCATTGGTCTATACTTACGAAATATTTTATTATTTAACTTCATCCTTGATCGCCCCTTTAATAACCCAACAGCAAAACCTGTCGGACGACAGACATGGAAAAGAGTTGTTGATTGTTTGATTGTCCTAAAAAGTAGTAAACCCTTTCCTCAGAAGGTCCCATATTCACTTTACGACGTTGAGAACTGCGGAGAATTTGACATTTCTCCCCGTAGCAACAGTTTTATGTATAGTTGGCGCCATCCTTTATGGCTTGCGGTGTCCGAATTTGGAACTATATTCTAGAGTTGTGCCAAATTTAAAATGGCGCCGTCTATTATAAAACAATATTTCTTGCACACATCAGTTGATTGCTTGTCTTAGAAACCATCTAGGCACATACCGCCGAAAAAAGTAATATGATAAATATTTCCCGTGTAGTTGGTTTTGCTATACAAAAATATGGTTTTTGCGTGGTGTTACGGTGTTTTATCGAAAATATCCAGATACGGACGAACTTCCCAATCATAGATAGTGATTTAAAATGGAATTTGCTTGAATTGCTTTTGTATGTTTGTTATTGTTTTTAATCAAAGCAACAGTGAAGCAAACAAAATCTAGATTGTATTTTCATCGATGATAAATACATCGATAGCACGATTTTAAAGTTCGTTCGATTAAATAGAATGAAAACAATTGTCTGTGTTGTATTCCAACAAACAACACTTGAGGGAGTGGACAACAATTTCAATAAACTGGTAGTTTTCTAGCATTCAGGACGAGGAAAAGTTCAAAATTGTTTTTAGTATCTACGTTTTTTTTTAAAACGGACCGGCAAAGTAAACTATGTGTTAGCTGTTTTATTTATTTTATATCAATTTTTAACTCCAACATAATCGATTTTATTTTGCTTTCAGTTGGTTTATTCCAATCAACAAGTTGTTAATAGTTTTCGCTAATAGGAAGATAATAGATTCAAGGTTAAAAATATGCTTTAATAATCGTATTCTTCTTCTTTTGCAATTCTTATGAGTGTTACCATCCTGAGGCAGTTCTTTAGCTGCTGTGGTGTATGGCACGGAACCACTTTTTTCATAACACAATAGGTAACAAAATCAGGCCAGTGGAACATATAGACTTGCCAAATTTGATAAAAGTTTCTTATGCCTTAGCATACGCTTATATAATCTGATCCCCTAAAAAGCGTAAATAAAATGCATTTCCGGAGAGAGGTGAAATCGTATTTGGTTGATAAAGCATTTTATTCTGTTGACGAAATGATAAATGAATAAAGATAAAATATGTTAAGGTCATAAGCATTGCGCAAGATCGAGCGCAGTGGAGAACTCTTGTTGCCTCCCTATGCTCCTGAGTGGAGTTCAAATGGAGTCTTGATTGATGTTAATGTACTTTTACAATACTTTGATTTTTTTTCATTGTATGTGACAATAATTATAATATTGGGAATCTTGACGACACGCTGGATTCGACCCTAAAGGGTGTAATCACCCAGCCAGCTTTAATCTATAAATTCAAATTTTTTATGATGATTTGCAATCATCTGTGAATGTTGATAATTTGATGCTTCATTTGTTTCCTTTGGTTTTCTATTATCGCTTTTTTGAGCTTGAAACTTGTAGGATTTTGATGAGTCTATGTGCCTGTTTAGGGTCAATGGACGAAAGGAGAAAAATAAAAAACAAAAATAGTTATGGACTGTAGTACATCATTATTAAAAAAACAACCAATAATTTATGTTTTGGTGAGTTAGACAAATTAGACCAGGAACTGTATGTAGAATCTATATTTTGTTGAGTGTGTAGATGTAAGCTCGGACAGACTTTATGCTGTTGTCAGGAATAGAGAGAACAATGCAGAGAGAGCGCGCACCGTATTATTTCTTGCTTCACTTTATTTCTTCTTGTCGCTTTTAAAGTTCTCAACGGCCTTAATTGAATCTTGTTTCTAACTGCAATCACTTTGTTAGACAATCGACTGCAGGTTGCTAGCACGTGGATAGCGACTAAACTATGGGTACACCTACAAGGTACACATCTTCAATATCGTTCGAATCGTTATAAGTCTATAGTTCTCGATACGTGACGCGATTTTTTTCCAATCGTGTACTTTGTGAATCAGTCGTTTTGCTTATATTTGCACTATCTGTACAACAGATTTTAAATCTATATTCTTACCATATGGCAGAATTCTTCTTTATGCTGTGAGTTGTCGTCCTGGGAAGGTGATTTCCAGCAACCCTTCCAGCGATAACTGAGACAGAAAACGGTAGCGAACTTATGTATATATTTCTTATGTGTATGTATACATTCTTTGTCGTCGAACTCCTCTTTCAAAACTAGACGCATCTCTGGGTATCTTAATGGTTATCCAAGGATGGGTTAGAGTCAAACTCGTATTTCAAATGCCCTATTTTTATTTATTTTGATGATTTTATCGATTTTTAAATGAGCAACTCTATTGAAAACATTATAAAGTTTCACGCGTTAAAATATCAACGAGTAGGGACTCAATCAAACTACTTTAAACAAATATAATTTTCACCAAAAAATTTTATATACCTACGCGAACTCTAATAGGTATAGTTCAGTACGTCAGAGTCAGAGTTTTATCGAAAGTTAATCACCAAAGTATGCGAGTTTTACATTCTCGACAGTGAGAATCCCAATCTTGCGACTCTAAGTGAAAACGTAAGTTCACGGTGAGTGGACTAAATCAGTATAATATTTTAAAAGAACAATATTATTGTTTGCGAAAGAACAAATATAGGTATAAACATTTATTTCAACAATTATAAATTACTAATGTTGGTATTTTTGGAACCGAAAGTAAATAAATTCATGTTTTTTTTAATGATTTCTAGTAGTACCTACCTACCGTATGTCTTAGACACATCAAATCAAGAGTCCATTAACATCAAGTCCTATCTTTTAACTTTTAATCTATTGTCTCCCGTAAAACCATTTAATGGATATCTGCTTCATTATAACATGCAGATAGATACGTTTCAAGATAATTGAAACTCTAAACGAATTTGCTTTACTTACGTTATAACACATTGCGACGTTCACGGCGTTAATGGACCTACTCCACGTAGTCCTCAATCTATCGGTACCTTTTTGTATTAATATGATAAAAGCATGAATTATCATGAACTTAGAGAGAAGATAATAGGTAATTGTATTATGCAGCAAATTGTCACGCTCAGGACATTCCTATCGAGAAGCTGAGGCGGGATAAGTCCCGTATTGATTTATTTAAAAAAATTTATTGGATTACCTTTATTTTAATCTTTATCCTTGTTCTTTATATGAGATTCGTGGCTTGTTGTCAAAAAAGAGAAATAAAAAATAAATGTTTTTATTTTCAAACATTTATTTTTTCATATCAAAATGTTCATAACCTCAACGAGTTTTAAGGTTAAGAACCCCAAACTTGATGAAAATTTTAAAATTAATCATTGCGTAAGCGGTCCGCAGGAAATATTATATCGACGAAATATTACACTTGATCAGATCACTGATAACTATTTTTTCTTTTCTTTTTTTTTATTCCGGTTATCACAAAACAAAATAAAAATATGCACTGAAAAGTTTACAGCAAGAAAATAGGTTAGTTGATTTGGTTGCACTTAAAAGTTCCAAGTCCCGTGAGTTTCTTTAAGTGAAAAGTTATTTTATGGATAGAAAAGTTTTAAATTTGTTAGAACTTCTGACGTTCTTATTTCGAATTTTGTATTTTGATGTTGCCATATTTCGAAATAAAAAAAAAATCTTTTTGAAATGTTCATCTTCGAATTTTGTAGGATTGACCTATTTTTCCCACAAACGTTTAAGTATAGCGGCTAGGTAGGATAATAATAATTGTATCTCCTCGCCTGTTCAAAGAACAGTCGGTAAAAAACGATTGTGTTCAGATTTCTAAGACCGTCATTTTACGCTTGGAGTATTTTCAAAAGGATCTTCGTTCTAATCTTTTCGCATGTAGTATTTAAGCAAAAGAGATTTTACGCGCGCATGTGTGTGTTAATATTCCAAGTCCTCTTACAGCCTGTTAGGTAGGTACTCCCATAAATTATTATTATTATCGTTTATGGTTGTACACGGAAAATGTGTTAAATACGTTTCGCGACTAATGGCAACACATCGCTTTTAATAAATCCATCACATCACGGTGCTCAGTGCCAAGGCTTTTGTATGACGACGACGCCGACGTCGCTTTTCGAGAGTAGACGAGCGACGCCCCGTAGGTACCTATACCTAACACGTTAATTAATATTATTTTAGCAAACACTGCGTGAGCGCTGTTCAAAGAATTGATATTAATTACTTTTTGTCTCCCTACCTCACCCGAAATTTTCGTAATTTGTTCCGAGTCACTTTTTAGTACCTACCTACTTTTTCTGGATGATTTATCAACGGTCATCAAACATATTTGGAAACACTACTTGTTAGTTTTAATATTCATTTATTTTATGAAAGTTAATTTTCACAAAGCTTGCGTTCTACGGGGATTTATTAATTGTTTTTGGTTCAGTTCTGTTTGTTTAGTTTACTATTGATAAAAATTATTCACAAGTTAACTCCTTAATAAATTTCACTGAGTAATCATGCACTTATGAACCAATCAAAACGCCACCTAAAACAAACATAAGTATCAACAAAATGTTGTGTTTGAAAAACTAACCGATTTAATAACTAACATTTCATGGACGGCCGGGAGAACTATGGGTTCGATTCTTAATGAACTTAGCATCTCTAAAACACTGTCGTCCAAAGTTGAAGTTAATTGAATTCTTCTGGTAAGATTGCCATGATGGGACCAGATTCATTTGAAAGAATGTTGATCATTTTCTGATTTTGCAAGTTGTAGAAAGAGAAACAAAGAGGACTAGTCTTTAGCGGTTAAGCTGTGAAAATAGAAAAGAGGGCTTAAAGTCGTATAATTACGAGTATGTACTAGCTTTCTCGACAGAGGTTGTCCTGTTAAAAAAGAATATTAACAAAATTGGTACAGCCGCGCTATCACTCGTGTTGCGGTCACCGCGGAAAATAGGGCTACATTTTCATTTCTAGAGATATTCAATTATGGTTTCGCATCTGTAAAATTATGGTTGATGAGATGAGCGAATGATAATAAGTTTCTAGAGGAACAATAGACCAAGTAGGCAAGAAGGTTCAAAGGGAACTATTCGCTCTCGTAATAAAGTTTAATAAAACAGTGCCGTAATGAAGCGAGCATTTCTCTATTATCCCCCTCTGAGCGCAGCTGCTTAATATTTCTCGATAGAACGAGCTGCAGCACCAATAAGTACCTTAGTCGGTTCATGTCAAGTATGAAGGAAAAAAAAAAGCAATCCGTATTATTTGATATTTGGATTTTCAACAGCGAGGCGCGGATATTACCAGTTGGAAAGAATATTAATTTCCTACGTTATCGACATTTTTATAATAGTGAGAAAAAAAATATATTTTACTGTTTAAACATAAGCGTGCTTAACTGTTATAACATAACTAGCTGATTCGGTAAGCGTTGTTCTGCCATGTAATTTTTTTTTATTCCCGTGAGTGTGAATCATATGCCAATATTTTCGATGCACATGTCTCGACACTCTATGGCCATAAACTTAAATGACAAAAATATGACTTGCGCTTCGTGTGGTTTTTCTTTCGTAACGAATTCAAACTAATAAACGACTGCCCCATGGAACGTGCCACCTTCACAACGAAAGTTGGCGATCGCAAACTAGACTACTATCCACTTCAGAAATAATGTTGAAATATTATGGTTTTCATATAAATTTATTTGAATATAATGTGCCTACATGGTTTTTCTGACCACCTTGATAACATTAATAATTGTAGTTGCAGGATCTAAATCACGCTATATTTTCTTGGTTTTCATTTCCACGCTATATGAAAAAAAAAAATAAACCAAAATAAAAGAATAGGAATGCAGGCGGGCATGATAAGGGCCGTAATGGTATTTTTAAATATATATTTACATATCGTTATTCATTTCTCATGACAACAGCCATTTACATCAGAAAGCAAACCTCCCCTACCTCTAGGGTGCAGTATTCATTGGTATGTTTACGGGGTTTGTTGGCTAGATAGATATACATATCATATTCCCTTATAATATACAAAAATGCACCAAGATAGATAAAATAGGTGTATGATAACAGTTAGATTTATTGCAATTATTTACTGCTATTCGTATTCTTTTTGCTTGATTTAGGCCTTGATACTAGCCAGTCTTTCAAACTTTCTTTTTCATGTATGTTTTGGAAGGTCTTCTGTGAGTTTCGTGACTGATGTTGCAATGCGATGTCAGGTTGCGTATGCTATTGTCCATTCTTTGTACTTAGTTATACCATACGATGGTTATAGCCTTCCCTTATTCTTGCACTCTCCATTTGTGTTTCACTTATGCGTGTTTTCCTTTTGATGTTTTTTTTTTCTCTTTCTTGGACATGTTGTACCTGTTTAAATCAATAATATTATACTTTGTAACATACTTTGAGGTGGTTGATAGACCAGCGGTTACGACGCCGGCTTTCGCACTGATTCGTGCGGAGGTCGTGGGTTCGAATCCCGGCCGTGTCGACCATTTTCCGCTTTCACGACACAAGCATTTGCTTACTGTGAAAGATGTCAAAAGTGTATTTGTGTTCACTTCTAGTGAGCACAGATTCATTAAAAAAAAATATCTCGAAAGTCAACTTAGATTAAGGCCATACATTTCTATTGTTTCTACTTTTAATGTAAGTATAGTGGTCATCTGTAATGTATTTTGTCAAAATAAATTAATAAATAAATACAGTCATCGATTATATTTATTTATTTATTTATTAGAGACACCAAAAAAACGCATAGCTATTGAAAAAAAAATATACAGAATTAAGTACGCCGCAGGGAAAGATGGACGAAAGAGATGGAAGTCTAGCGGCTACGTGCTGTATCGTATCGGAGGTCGTGGGTTCCCAGGTGCCGATCACCTTCCTCTTTCACGACACAAGCTTCAAGTAGCTTACTGTGAGAGAACCAAAGAATGTATTTATGTTCACTTTGAGTGAAAAAAAGATGAACCAAAATGTCATGCGCGCGTACCTACTACAGAGTTAAGAAGGGAGGTGCTTTCTTGAGGTATAGTCATCGTCTGTGCCAAGACTGGCTACTTCTAGAACCCTCTTTTCCCCAAAGATTCTTCGTTATATCTTCAACTTCACGCATTACTCGTCCTGTCGTACTCATTTCTATTTCGGTAATAAAGAAATTGATTTTACTTAGAATTATGTTCATGTTGTAAATAATTATTAATTCAATAAATGATTGTGTATTTCCGACGCGAAATAATTTAAAACCGTATGAATCTTAATAATGGATGTGGGATCTTATTTTATCTTGAAAGCAATTAATGCGAAAGAACCTCTTTAAAAGTCGAGGAAGAATAATTAATATTAAAACATTTTTCAAAAATGAAATGCAGAGTGATAGTTCGCGGTTTTACCGCTAGAGGGCAGTGTGTTATTATTCAAAGGGACTACGTGAAGTTAGCGAGGCAAAAAATTATATTGTACCCTTGGGGGACAGGGAGTTAAAACGGCAATAGACTTGACTAAATTATGCCGGCGAGAAAGAGAGAAGAGTGAGAGAAACAATGCGCCATTTAAATGTTATATTGTGTTTTCAGAAAGCCACCGTCTCCGAGTTTATTTGAACAAATGATTCTTCCATATGAGTTTTTTAACCAACTCCTCAGTAAATACATAGCTACCTACTTCATTCTTACTTAAAGCAATCATATAAAAAATGGTGAATTTTATTCCTTTTTTGTCAGCATTCCCGTAAATTAATCTTCCTACTTTCAGAATGCAAAAAAAAACTTCAATTATAAATACACAAAAATATGTTTTCATCAGCTTTTTTATCATTAAGTATACAGAGACTTATTAACTTGGGCATAGTGTTTGATATTACGCAAATTTTAGATAGTTTATCTCGGTTTGATCACTTTTGTATTATTATACCGCAAGCAAATTCGACTACCTATCTGAGACAGTCTTCAAAACAGCACAAGTATATGGTGTGTATTCCATGAATTACTTAAAAAGTATACTTACTAATTTAAAACTGTATTAAACTCAGAACAAGCACTTTCGTCCAATAAAAACGCTTTTCAGTCAGATATCAGTGATGGGTGCGATAAGCAGTTGTGACCCGTCTAGTTTTTGATAATCCTCTCCAGAAATAGAGTATACTTAATCAAAGCTATCCGTTGTTATTTGACGCACTCACTAGGTACTTCTCCGCCTTCAGCTCAACGTCCCTTCACCTACGTACCTATATATCTCATCATCAACCAAAATATGACAAAGTGTTGACATTTTTGTTCAGAAAACGGTTTCTAATATTAACAATTCTTTGGGTTCAAGTATAAGCGAGTAGAGAATAGTTTTTAAAGTGCAGTGGTGTAGTGGGTATGTTAGTACCTACTTGTTGTACCCGCATACTGGGAGGAGAAATCTGCAATTTGGCGCATTCCGCTACATCAGCTATGCCATAACTGTGAAGAGTCGGAGACGGCCGCAGTACACCGAGATGGATGCAGTCCAATAGTAATAATAATAATACCTCATAGACTCGTCATAACGGATTCAGCGCCGCTGATATATTTATTATCTCACTGCAGCGTCCCTGTGCGAACTTCTAGCCGCATCAAGGTGTCGCAAGTCTTGACATCAGTTGCAATAAAATGAGCACAAAAGATATTAACGAGCATATATCTACAACTACTAATGACTCACTAATACTGTTCGATTTTTAAATGGTATGAACAACAACTATACCATCATACCATTTGAAAATCGAACAGTATTTAAAATGGATTTTTAAATACCATTTAAAAATCGAACAGAGTCATTCGTTGTTGTTGATATGTAGGTATTCGTTAAGATCTAGTCCTTAAAAACAGACACAAGAACCTAGACACACTTTGAACATTGTATACAAAAGATATTATATTATTATTGCGCAACGTTGGCCTATGGGTGAACATTATCCATCGAATTATATTAATATATCTTCTGAGTTTAAGTAAGAAGGGGTTTTTAAGAAGTGGGTCGTTAAATCATAAAGAGTATCCGAACGTTGCATCGACATAACCAATCTTGTCGTATTTACCAATCATAATCAATGGAAACATCCAACACTAAAAATTCTGTCACTTTCATGTAAAATACCAATGATGTCACCTGCACAATACATACCAATTTCGGATTTCTTCA
Organism: Mystacides longicornis; assembly: GCA_963576905.1. Taxonomy (NCBI): domain Eukaryota; kingdom Metazoa; phylum Arthropoda; class Insecta; order Trichoptera; family Leptoceridae; genus Mystacides; species Mystacides longicornis. Next base: position 17,627,262 of record OY756427.1, on the reverse strand, counting down.
TTCATTATGTTCAGTAGGTAAGTACCCGAATGATTTTATCCGATAATTTTTCAGAATTTGAAGTGTTAGTATTATTCCTAGAATAGGTATATGAGTTTAATAATCGTAACCAGGGACCGTGATTAGGTAAGGGAGGGTGCAAATCTTAATGATGATTGCATTTGAAATTGAATCGATGTTTCAAATTTTAATGGCAAAATTTGAAGTTATATTACTTCATATATGCATGCACTATTTGGTATGTAATGCAATTATTTTCATTTCAAACTGTGCTAAGTAACCTTCATTTAAAACAGCTACTATGGATTATTTTGATCCAATGCAAAGGAACTTATTCTTCAGTAAAATTACACAAGAACGTTTTGACGACGTACTTATAGTTTAAAATTAATAAATATCGCTTCTCCGTTTGTGTAATACCTAATCTTAATAAGTACAACCCAGAAAACTGATTGAATGGCTGACTTTAACACATCATTCTTTCCACACACTTACACATTTCAAAGTAGAGTGCATAGAAAATACACAGACAAACCTCATGCAGGTACCACATCCGTTGGTTGTCATTTTGTGTACAGATAAAGTACCTACAGCCGTAGTGACTGGCGACCACCCTGACAGCGAGAGAATGTTATAACAAAGCATGGTATATAAAACGCCCCGGTGGTAAAAAAGCGAACTAACGCAAATTTGAATTATTAAGAGCTCACTTTACAATGAATTCTCTCCATAATATAATAATTATTTGTGTAGGTAAGAAGTTTGAGAACCTACCTACAGTTATCATTTACGCACCGAATCGAAATATCATTCCGTCACATGGCGACCGGTGACCCTTAAACTGACTGTCCACGGCGGCGTAGCGTATGCAGTATTTGCATGGTTGGTGTACGATTGCTTGCAGCTGCACATACAAAACAATGAGACTGCGCTATAGTCGTTGCTGCTGCACCGTGGACACAATGAGACTGTGTCCACGGTGCGGTAGCAACGACGATAGCGCAGGATCATTTTTTTTTTAAATGAATCTGTGCTTACTCAAAGTGAACACAAATACACTCCTTGACTCTTTCACAGTAAGCTACTGAAAGCTTGTGTCGTGAAAGAGGAAGATGGTCGGCACCTGGGATCGAACCACGACGTCCGCAGTACGAAAGCCGGCGTTGTAACCGCTGGGTCACCAACCACTTCAATGTTCAATGTGCAATTGCAAGCAATCGTATACCAACCGTACAAATACGCTATACCGTCCTGTACCCCTATTCTGTAGCAAGTGTAGGGTAGTCACTTGAAAAAAGAGACTATTAGGCGATACATTTTGTATGAAAAACGTCTATATGTGATTCTCGCATTCGATACGTATAGACGTTTTTCATACAAAATGTATCGCCTAATAGTCACTTTTTTCAAGTGAACTACCCTACACTTGCTACAGAATAGAGGTCCTGTACAGTTAACCATAGTAATACATATAATGCTGCTTTTAGTCATATTCTTAATTATACCTATATTAAGAAAATTAAAAAAAAAAGTAATAAAAATAATATTTATTTCGTCTAATTACCGTTTGGTGGATGGGGGCGTAGCGATTAAAGAAATGACTGGAAGAGTCTTCAGGGCGGGAGGGAGGAAGATGGAAGTGGATAGAAGAACTCCCCCAACCCCTCATAATAATAAGCATAAGACATTAAACGTTTTGCCTCATAAAATAATAAGTTCCTTTAGTTAACTCTTAAGTTTTGAACACCGGGAATCATCTTAATTAAGGAGATTCTTTCATAAATTTACTAAACAGGGACGTTTCGCGAGACATTCATTATTATATTTCAGCAACCAGCTCTCTGTCTCTTAAGTTTGTCAAAGTAGAACCTTGACGTTTTTCTCCCTTAGGCAGAATTCACACTAAGTTGTCCTGCATTTTTTTACAGTAGGTATAGGTACGTTTTTGACGTACAAACGGTGAACGATCTTATGTCTGTACAGTGTAAGTATGTGTCACTGTGTATTCGTTAAAACGTCCTACGTGCAGTACAATTCAAGCGTGAACTTAACTTTAGAAGTCAAATTAATAAAACACATGCTGCCCTTACTATAGCATGCACACTAAAAAATGGTATTGAAACATTAATAATTATTATTGACAATCAAATTTAACGTAGGACTCAAATTCACTAACACGTGGGTACATGTTATTGACTTTTTATGTTAGGAATTCATTTGTTTCTGGGAAAGTATTCAGTCATTATTCAGTTCATCCACCAACATGCTATTAGAGATAGTTCCTAACTTTACTTCTCAGAGAGTGATCATATTTATTGCAACTTCCGTGGTCATCTTGTGTTACATCCTTCTTGTACCAAAATCACAACAATCCGAATACATTCTGGTATTCTGGTAGAATAAACGGTATTTTTTAAAACAATTATTACACGCTCACGCTTCACACCCACAGCACTTTCTTAAATTTCCAAATTGAAAATTCCATTATGTCGCCAAAAATTCCAACAAATAAAATAAATATAAACGTACACCATACTGAACAGATACTTTTTGGAACGAAAAGTTTTTAATCGAAATTGATTGAATATTTTAACTTTAGGCAGCTACCTACCTAGAAATTATTTTTATCATAGAAAGAAATAAACCATTTCACCGAGAGAAGACAGAAACTCGAATAATTTTATACAATAATAATTTCAATTTCCTCTTCTTTCGAAACTCTTTATCAACAACTTTTTTATTGTGACACCACTGTCCTAATTTTCATTCGAAGAAGTTTTTATATTAAAATATCTCCAAATAAACTTCTAGTCGAGAGGAAACCAGTGAGGCTGAATTATTTTTTCTGTGCAAATTAAAATGACAGTGGGCTGCCGAGTAGGTACCTACGTATCCACTTACTTTTTTTGGCATATTAAAAATATCAAGTACCTACCTGTAACGAGCTTTTTAAAACAATCTCCACAAAATAAATTTTTAATGTATGTATTAGGTACCTAAGGGAGCCAGTTGATATTTATTCATCTTAACATAATAATTCTGAAAAATTGGTTTAAATGGGTCAATTCTTTCGACTTATCTATACAATACGCAAACATACATCACATGTTATGTACTTCCTACTACACCGCCATCTATTGGATTTTTTAAAAAGTAAAGCAATTAAAGAGGAAATGTTTTGATTTCAAGCTTATGTCCCATCGTACATCATCCTTCACCCGAATCAACGATAACTTAACATAATTCAATAACTTATAAGCTAAAATTAATTAAGTTTTTACATCGTTAATTGCATTTTATCTACATATAATAATTCAATATAATAATTGAGAAATGTTTGTCTGCTTTCTATCGTATATGTGAACATCACGCCTAAACGGCTGAACCGATTTCACTAATTCTTTTTTTGTCGTGTTGGCTTTTATTAGTAGAAGGTTCTTATGAAAGAAAAAATTAAGAAAGTTGCGTGGTAAATCTACATAATAATTTGGAAATGTTTTTTTATTAGCTTTTTACTTAATGTCATCGCATCACGCCTAAACGGCTGAACCGATTTCACTAATTCTTTTTTTGTCGTGTTGGCTTTTATCAGTAGAAGGTTCTTATGAAATAAAAAATTAAGAAAGTTGCGTGGTAAATTGGGAAATTAAATAAAACTCGCATTAGCCCCTCCTTATCTATCTAAATAATAATTCAGAAATGTTTTTTTTATTTTGCTTTTTACCGTATGTCATAGCATCACGCTCAAAATACAAATGCTACGTCAGATATGAATCTGCACAGAGCCGTGCAAAATGCCGGAGAAGGTTCTTTAATACAATTTGCTGCATTAACTTTAATATATTTAGAGCTAATTAAAAAACCCTATTTTTTTGGATCTTCATACAAAATTTTAATAAACATTAAAAGTGTCATTCTTCTTTTTCTGTGCTTATGTCAGTTATAGAGGTCTACAAAGCAATGGGAAGCTAGACTAGAACCTGTTTAATTACCTACCGATCAAGCCTGATAATCGGAATCAAAAACGTAAAGCAAGACGGGTATAAGCTAGTCTACATAATAATTCAGAAATGTTTGTCTGCCTTTGACAATACTTTACCGTATATGTGAACATCACGCTCAAAATACAAATGCTACATCAGATATGAATCTGCGCAGAGCGGTACAATTTGCTCGAGAACGTTGTTAGATACAATTGGCAACGTTAACTTTAATATATTAAGAGCTATTTAAAAAACTTTATTTTTTTGTGATCTTCATACAAATTTTTCAAAAATGACAGAAAGCCATCTTTTGGAAACAAAATTACTCATGTAAACGTTGAATAGAATCTTGGTATTACGGTATGAAAATGTTATAAAATAATTGGAGATTGATTCGTTATACATATAAAAGTTATTCAAATCTTATTATTCTCAATAAATAAAGATTTAATGAAAAATTTTGGAAATATAATTCCTCCATTTTCAAATTTGACACATTTAAAAAAATTTATGGCCGCAGTTTATGTAAATCTGTCGTAGCCATTGAGTAGGATGAGTAAGTACATGATAAAATCATATTAAACGTTGGTAAATAATAAAGATACATGAAATTAAATTTATAATACATTTAAATATATTAATCGTAAAAATGATTTTTGAAAATTGAAATGAGTATAAAAATTCTTTAGTAGATTTGGTCGATAAAACAGAACTCTGAAAGAAAGCGAATCTGACAGGAACTAATGACATTCCTGTTTATCAAAATCATAATGGATTTGTCAGGTAATTGTGCATGTTTATTATAGTAAAAAATATATTTGTTTTATCCACATCATAATAATTAAGAAATACTGTATATAATATTCATATCTCAATTAATCACATAAAACAGATTGTTGTGGACAAAATCATCGAATATCACTTTATTTGCTATTATAATAACAAAATTATCTAAATTCTTAATTAATAGGTATGAAGATAAATTAAAAACAATGTTAAATATATATTAATATTTTATTGCGTTAATATAACAATCTTCACGTATGTTTCGTAATACGACAAGAAGCATAATATTAAAAATGTATGGTATGGGATAATTGGTGTAGTAGTTTCTTCCGTCAACAACATATTCTCTTTATACATCTCAAACATGATCCTGTAGAATAAAGAATCCTTCAAAGACCAAAACTGCAATCGTTGGATGTGGTATGTGAAGATTGACAGGTTTCGACCAAGTTTTGACGCAAAAAAAACCCAAAGGTGACTCTGTCACAGCCCAATTTGATGAAAGATAAAAGCAATCAAGGTTTGTGACACTGAAAATGAATAAATTAATCATCAGTCAGTAAATATTTGCATTTATTTTCTTTACTAACCCCTTTGCACTAATGGTTGAATTTAAAATCAAATCTTATAGTTTATCATAAATCATATTGCTTATATAATTTGAAAAAAGTATGGAAGTCTTAGCTCATTTGTTTCCAATTCGGTTAACATTTCAAAGTGATTTTCATGCATTCTTAAACTAAAAAAATAAAATCCTAAGCGATGGAAAGAATGTCACAGAAAAGGTCATCATTTTTTATGTTTCTGAGTCAGTACTTAAAAATTACAAAGAAGTGATTATATAATAAATCTTAATAAACAACATTAGGTACCTACCGAAAATATCTACTGAGCAGCAAATAAATGCTTCCAATATTTTGAAATTGGAAGCATTTAGCATTCCATCACTCTCTTATTTTTTTTGACAGATCAATATTTATCAATATTGAGTGACATTGACAATGAATTCTACTAATCTATGTTTTAGTAAATCTATGGTTGGTGTGGCGCACTATAATCTAATTAAAATAAAGCAGTGTATAATATTGCTTAACCAATTTATATATTTTGTGTGTAAATGACATCTTCATCATATTATATTTTTGTAAAGGTTGCTTTTACAGACACTATCAAATCTAGAAAATATGTATTGCAGAATAAAATGTCGTCTATAATTACCAAATTTGCTACGTCATAATTAATTATTAAATAAAAAAGGTCTTAATTTTTTAAATGAATAAAAAATAATATATAATTTCAATATTATCAATTTTATAAATATTTACAATATAATGAATTATTTCTATACTGTATTTTTTTTCAATATGAAAGGGTTGGAATAAAGTTGTATGCACAGACTACTTATAGTTATATGCGTCTTCGTAATGATATAAAATTCTACTTCTATGGTCTATGGTGCTGTCAAAAGTGTAAAATTTTATACGCAGTAAATAATCAACGCGTAATAAAAATGAGATAATTGGCAATAATAATAATATTATTATTTGTTTGTCTTGATAATTATAGCTTTTGTGTAGTTTTGAGTAATATAGCGAATTAGTTTCGCACAAAGGTTATTTTTATTGTTTGAGCTTTGTCGAAAATAGCCGTCAGAAATTATTCATTCCTTGCAAAACCAAAAACATACAAGTCGTATGAGTTTGATAGATGGACTGAGATTTACATTAATATGGAATTCTATACTTCAGGTATGTATCATGTAACCTATTTCAAAAAAAAATGTTTACCTCACAGTTTTACATGTTTGATTTAAATGTATAATATACTTCACTGGTGTATGTTTTGCAAATTGTATGTACTGTCTTATTTTTGTATCAATTTCACTGTTTGTATATAAATGTTTTAAATAAAATAAAATAAATAAAAATAATAAAAAGAAATAGACATTAAATGCAGCAACTTTAAAGGGCTCAGTAAAAACATTTTTCAACACACATAATTTTTTTTTTGCAGATAAGTCTTGCATCTTCTCAATATTACTTTACAAGGCATCAGTACGGTTGAACACCTACCATTCACTTTATGGACTGCCCTCAATAGACTTAGGGTTGGTGTCACCAAGTGTAGGAAAAACCTACATAAATGGGGCTACCTCTCTGCTGACAAAACTGAATGTGAATGTGGTGAGCTCCAGGATGACAATCACCTCTTGACATGCCTGCTGATTGGTGAAACATGTAACCTGCAAACACCTTATCCTTGCGAACGAGGCGATGACTGTCGCTGCTTACTGGTGTGGAAAAGTGTAGACCGGAAACGCAAAGTAAGTAAGTAAATATTACTTTTATCAATATCAACATTTTTAAACTCATGTTATATCCATTTCTTTATTATTTATAAAGTGTAATCCCATTATATGTTTTTAAATTTTGCATAAGAAATTTTGAGATATCTAACCTCCCATCCTAATATTGGTTAATTATCATAGGCTACGGTGGGCCAGATATGGACAGAGAATGCCATCATTGCGGGCACCAAAGAGAAAATTATGCTGAATTGGCAGACCTTGGCTGCGATGTGCGAATGAAGTCAGGAAGGATGCGAGCAATTTCTTGACTCTCGAAATTAGGACAGAGACAGGGTTGTCTGGAGGAGTCGAATTATGGAACACAAGGCTAGAATTGGGCTGTAACACCATCGGAAAAAGAAGATTTTACTTAACAAAATGTTATGTTATAATAACCAACGCCTGGACTATTAAAAAATTATTACTTATATTAATTTACTTATAAACTTCTCCGTGCTGACAGCTACGCGTTATTCTAAAACGCTTCTTAGAAGTTTATACATTTCGCATGTCAGCGGTGATGGTCAGCGTGACTCTAAACCCAACCGTCGCGCACTGACTTTTTCATTATTTTACTACTTACTGAATTTTTAATATCATTCTTATGAATATAAAGATTACCTATGTTATATTTAATTTGCAGATTATGTGTATTAAGTAGGTAAAAATAAGCATTCATAGATTAGTTAAAAGAAACTTACAAGTGATTGCCTTGGAGGACAATAATTATTGTAAGCCTATAGCAGTTTAATCTATATTCTAAACCATTAATTTTTTTTTATTTGGAGACAATTATTTTAATTTCAGAATTATTATTATTGTAAACAACATGTTTTTTTTATGTTGAAATCTAAAATCAGGCCTTTTTGCTATAACATTGAAAAGTGTTATATTATACAGACTGATATATAATATTTCAACATTACACCATTATTTATGGTCGATTTTAAAATGCTATATTTTTATCAATTTGACCAGTACTGGATTACGACCTTCGTCTCCTGATGTTTCAAATAGCTTTTTGTAATTACTTCACATTAACAACTTTCCTTATTTAGGTGGTCAAATTGAAATCCTTGAGTATTCGACAAATTCAACAATCTGCTAAGACGCTAGCCATAGGGCCAACGGCTCGATGCTTTTATGTCTTCAATAATTCTTCAATGGAGCTGGGAGTCCTAGAGTTATATATTATCATTGATGCAATGCCAAGATGTCTACAGAATTTTAAAGTGTGTCAAAATTTTTAAAATATTATCTCTAACAATAACTTTCACTTTAACTTTTGTATACCTCTTATTAATTGTCAACTCTTGGTATGACTTATATTAAGCACCTATAGATGAGAGGTCTAATCCTCTAGAAGTAAATATTTATACTCAAAATTAACATTTATTAAAAAATTATTATAAAAGTTTTACCCTGTAAAAATGAAGTTTAAACAGCTACTGTAAAACCCCTTAGTTATGTATTATAAAAGAGTGTTTCTTTACCAATTGTATTAATTGTTTCATTTATGTAAGCAAATTAAATTTTTGAAATATTTTAATAAATTGATGGGATGCCATAATAATTTGAAAATTTTATTACTACCCTAATCCAGTTTTGTTTGAAATAAGCAATCTACAATGATTTTTCTACTTACACGAAGGATGGCATCATGCAGGAAGTATGGTGCAGGTTCGAATCCTGATAATGATGGCCACAACATTAAAATTACTATCTGCCCACTACTGATAAGGAATTTCTGGTTCCAATTCCCAGATGGGTTTGAATTTTTATAGTTTTTTATGCAATGTTTCTTGCTGGCTGTACATACTGAAAATTCTTCATACAAAAGATTTTCATGTACAAAATCACTGGCTCGGTAGAGGTCTAGAATACTAAAATAATTACCTATGTGCCTACCTGTTAAATTTGATATTAAGAATAAATATAACTTTGTAGGTACATAATAATTATGTTGTTACAGAAGAATAAGATCAGCATTTACAGAAATCAAGTCTAATGTCCTTGATGGGGAAGGTATGGTAAATAGATAAAAATGCTATATTTGTGACTCACTTTTGTTGCCTCCACAGCAATTCTACATATTTCTCATACAGACACGCCTACTATCTAATTATACCTACCTATTTACCAATTCAAACCCTCAAACTTTTTAAATATAAGTAATATAAGATTAAAGTAGATCAATCAATCAATTATTCTCCCTTTTTTGACCCTACTTAGGGTCATACTTTAAAGGTACTTTTATTTTATGCAGAAATCAGGTTCTATAATTCCCATTTTTCTCAACAAACTTTATCAATAATTTTATGGACGGGTAAAAAGGCTAGTGAATACATAATTCAATGTTATCATTACAATTTTTCAAGTACCTACCTACTTACCTTTAATAAATTTGAATGAATAAAATTGGGTTTGAGAAAAGGAAAAAATATTAGCGAAGGACTCAATTTAAAAACTCATCACACAACCTATCTTCAATAGTATTGTGTCACCATCTAACGAATTTTCTTATAAGCTGTGGCTTGGGGAAGCTTTGCTAAATCTTCTATAGGGGGTAATAAAATAATAATATGCCTGCCTGTCGAAAGAAGCATTTTAATGAAACTTTTTTTTTCTATTAGGTACATATTTCAAAACTTTATAAACAACAATTACTTGTTATGATCGTGTTTTTTTATGATTAGCGTTGATTCGAAAACACATTACTTGTCTGAAAAAGTGAAAAAAAAGTAGTTATTCTTAGTATAATACATTACCTATATTTCATTTCACTTGTGTGCAACTTGATATAGAGATTCCTTAGAATTAAAAAAAGACTTTTAATCAGAAAGATATGAAATTATTGTTATTTTATTGAAATAGGTAAGTTATATCATATTGTATAAAATATGTACAGGTTCATAATTAAATCAATTAAATTTATATTCTGTTTTGTGGTTTATGTGTTAGGGAAATATTTAAATTATTAATTGGAATTTACAGTCGCACGAAATCAAACCCCATCCAAATATTTCCAGAACCTCCGGCTAGCACGCGACATTTTCTGTGGGTTTATTGAACTCAATATCTATAAATTTTGTATGTTTGAGTTATTTATGACTTTTTAAAAAATTAATGTTTAAATGTGGAACTTATACGCTAACTGCGGCTACAAATGGGTTAATATTTTTTACATGCCAAAACATAGATCAGACACATTCTAGATTTTTAAATTTTCATAAAAAATTCTTTCAAAATAAGCAGATCGTTTAACCTTTTGTTTCTGGTTTCTGTATCAAAATTCACAAGTACTTGTAATAAAATCCAGGTTTGATAGATTTTTTTAGATAACTTCTACAGTAATAATTGTATATTTTTTATACAATATATACTTAATCAATACTTGTTTATGTAGGCACCTACTTATAGAATCGGATAAATTGAAAATAGGTACGTGTAAAAATGATAGAAATATGGTAGATACATGATATGATATTAAAATGCATATCAAAGTATCGATTCAATTTCGAATTGTCATGACTGTGAAGGATTTTTTTCAATAAACTTCCTGATTCGAATGGAGTGTCAGGTTTTTTTCAAATTCGAAATTCAAATTTGCAAACAGTTGAAGCATATTCCAAAGCTATTCAAAAATCGAACGTATTATTAGCTAAGGGTTAGAGACTAGGTGCTTACTTACATAGTCATTAGAATAATTATTATTTTCTAATTTCAAAATGTTTCTTTTTTTAAATTAATTACAATGAAATGTTTAGATCAGCGATGCACAAACAGCGGCCCGCCGACGAATTAAATATTGAAAAATGAAAGGAATATGAATTACTTTTGTAGTTTTTCGAAGGAATATTAAAAAACTGTTTATTAGTTACTTTTTTGATTTCTTGTGTGAAATATCGACTATGGAAGTCGTAAGAAACAATATTTCTTGACTTTTTATTGAAACTGTTGAATTGTTAGTAATAAAAATGTAACATTAAGTACCAACATTCCACTTACTTCTTCAGGTTTACTACGTACCTATTCTACTCGTCGTACTAAGCACATATGTATATCAATTTCGATACGGATAGGCTAGGAACTAGTAAAAAATGTAAGGTTTAAGATAAAAATCGGCAGTTTGAAGATATTTGGACCGAGAAATACTTTTTTGTTTCATCGCGTAATAAAATTGTGTGTTTAATATGCAACAGCTCTGTTGCCTTTCCGAAGGAATATATAACGTGAAAAGGCACCACGAAACACAGCATCCTACTTTTACAAAATTAACCGGTAAAATACGAAATCAAAAAATGAAAACTTTTAGTGCGGCCCGTCCTTGGCCCATAATCTTCCCCAATGGCCCCTGTTCCCTATAAGTCTGTGCATCCCTGGTTTAGATTGTAGATGTGTGCCAATAACTTGTTGGGAAAGGTCGATAAAGTTTGATACAAAGTTAATGGATTAATAATTCAAATATTCTTTGACAATTCGGAGCATCGAATATTTCATAACTGTCCTCGTCCGTCAAAACTTTTTAATCCTCTCATCTCAAAATAACTCCGACCTTCCCCATAGAGTTATGGAACACCTAGATAGGTTATTAAAGAATTTCCCTATTACTGTATCAACCGCTTGAGAATTCAATAAAAAAGCAAATTTATGTTACATTATCAAATTTTTCATTGAAGAATTCAACTGTTGACTTCCATGTCTTGCTTTGTTGAAAATTTGTAAACAGTTTCTAGGGCGATAACGTCATCGACTAATTGGTATGCTTATAAAATAAATCCTTCAAACCTACCTCGAGAAATTTTTAATTATAGTCAAATGATTCAAACGTACATTTTTTCACACAATGAACTTCTAAACACGCGTCTGTTAGTATTAAATTACGATAGTAAGAATTATTTTTGAACATTTCGGTAATAATAATGTTCTTTGATTGTCTATATTTACCCCAAAGGAGGCTCATTCAATGGTGGGCTAAGGCGAAATAATTAGCACTCAAAATGTCTAGAATATAATATATCAAAGATTTCTAGTTGTGATTTTCATTTTTGCTAGTTGTAAACTTTGTGTAAACGCTAAAAATGAACCCTCATTTACACTAAAGATCAATAATGAATTCTCATTTCTAGCTCTGCTTCTATGTATATTCGTTTTAAGTCTTACTAAACCCACCTAGGTAGTGGTATTGGTTTGGATAAAATGACATTATTTTTTTTTATATATATAATAAATTTATCTGGGCTCACCTAAAGTGAACGTTCTTAATAAGAACGTTCTAAAATCCGAATAGGGGGTAATGTATTTGACCACAACCTGTATGTTACGAGGTGTACATTGTACTGTTTTCTTTCTTGTTGATTTGTTATTGTCTGTATTGGTGTGCATATTATGTTCATACTTGGATTGTATTACTGTCTTGACACTCTCAAATGCCTGAATAGGCCTAAAAGTAAATAAATTATTGAAATGAAATACCTAATATCAATGATAAATGAAGAATTCTCTATTTCTATATCTGAATCTATGTTCGTTTGGTGTAAACGCACCTTTATTAGGAAATCAAACCATCAAAAACAGAAAAATCAAAATAGTGTATTATATTTCAAGCGTCCAAAGAATAAGTCGTCTCCTGTATAAATATCTACCTTCCTGCATCTGTGTGATACATAATGGATGTTAATAATCTCAGACCGCAACATAGATGGCATCTCTGGAGACTCTAAAAGCATCTCATGTAGCCTCCTTGATATTGTCCTGCACACAGCGTCGTCTAGCTACAATCTACATGGATACGTTACAAGCCAACCTTTAGTTGAATCCTTGGCTGAGACGTAGTAGGTAATATGTAGTACCATAATTTCATATCATACCCCCTGAACATGGACCGAGATAATATAAGAATTTATCTCTGCAAGATGGCCGCTTTGCTTTCTGTAATATCAGCTCTGTTTCAGAAAATAATAATAATTTTTTAATAGTTTGTTAAATTATTTTGATTAAATGTACCGCGCTCAAGAAGGGTCCACATATTCTGCATATTTATAAACTAACTGATTTCATATGATTGACAAAGGCGAAAAAGTTTGTTTCTTTTTTTAAAAAGTATTCCATTTTTGAATGTGTTGTATTTATGTCCTCTACTTGTACCTATCAGGCTATAACTCCTAGATGGAATACTAGCATACCTTTTCATAGTAAAAAAGTGAAGCCTCATTGACCGTCAATTTTGACAGATTGGTTGACAAATAAGGAACGTTGTTTTTTAGAGATTTGTTGGTTAATTTAAGTTTTTAGAATTTTATTTATGAATAAAAGAGGATGCATTTAATTTAAATTACTTAAAAAGCAATAAAAAACATCTTTAGAGTATAGTATACTCCTCTTCCATATTTGGACATGGTGCGGGAGGTTATAAACATTGCGCAAGATCGAGCGTAATTGAGAGCTCTTGTTGCTTCCCTATGCTCCTTAGTGGGGTGAAAAAGGGAGAATTGATTGATTAATTGATATTTTTTTTTTTTTTTTTTATTTAGATTATGAAGTTACAAAAATTACATATTTTATAACTTAAAAATAACAATATTATTCCACTTATATTATACAGATTTAGACGTCACATTTCTACAACATTCACATTACTAATCTATGCTTATCACTACTCTTTAGATATTCACGACATTTCACACGAAAGATCGCAAGCACTTATTTCACAATCAAAAAGTAAAACATTGAAGGCATACATTAAATCTCTAATACTGAAGTGACAAGGCAAACCCTTTTAACACAATTTCTTAAAAGCGATTTATTATTATAAGAAATCGAAGAAGTTTGTTAGAAAGACATTCATTAAGTGTAATCAAATTAAAGTATTGGTACCTTTTAACTTAATCCGTATCCCCGGATTTCAGTAATTGTGGGAATGTACACATTAAGATTTCTTCCCAATATTGATTATCTGTAAGTTATCGTATTGTTCTAAACTTATCTATCTTCTGTCATCACCAACAGTTTCCAATAACCTACTACTTGTAATCTAAGTTGCTTTACTTGACAATAATTAATCTCTGTCTCAAAAACATATCTAAACAAACCCGTAATTCTTTTACTATTTTTACTAGCCAATGCATCTATTGTTGAACTCCTAACAATGTTCTTCAGTTTTGTGGCTTTTCGTTGGAAAACTTTCAAGCCAGTATGCATTAACCTTCTGTTGGCTTGAATAAAAAAAAAACGAAATACTGCGAAATCTTCTTTGGAATGTTTTGATTTCGTCAACATTTTAACACAATAACATTTTCTTTTTCAGGTTCACCTGTACTTCTCAGCTCTGCCTGAAGACAAGATCCCATACGTCAATTCTGCTGGGGAGAGACATCGGGTCAGGCAATTACTGAGACAACTCCCTCCACATGATAACGAGGTATGTAGATTCATCCTAACTTTTTATTATCAATGTACATAGGTAGCTACTCCTTTCATTATCCATGTCCCTTTCCTATTTGGAGCATAAGAATCGGGCCTCACAATTTCAAATAGACCTACGTGGAAATATTTTTCATGCTTAGTAACCAGATCTAAAAGTGACAATGATTATTTTATTGGGATTGGATGGGAATCGCTATGTAAATGCAGATTAAGGTCCTAGGACTTACGACAATTGGGAATGGGCCGTTATTGTTTCGACCAACCGCTTTTTCTGTTGACTTTTGGATGTTAGTTGAGACTTTTCAACCTAATTTTATTCCATTGCTTGTATTAAAATACACTTTCTTCTCACACAAATTTTAGATATTCAGTGATTTGTATATTGTTTTGTCATCTATTTTCACAATTTTCTAATGATATTGAAATCTAACTTCAGACACAATTCCAGGTCCGCTATTGCCATTCGCTGACTGACGAAGAACGAAAGGAGCTCCGACTGTTCAGTGCGCAAAGGAAGCGGGAGGCGCTTGGAAGAGGACTCGTGAAGCAGCTGAATTCTCCTTTGACTTGTTATGAGGTAAGCTCCTGCCTACCATTTTCACATATCTATTGGATGTTAGGGGACGTTATTTGTTACAGAAATATTTTCATTCACTTATCTGATCCCTCCGATGTCGACAAACACCTCCATGTCTTAAAAAATCTCTGACTGTTCTTAATCCGATCCATTTACGAAGGTTTTGGAGTAGGAAAAGTAGCTTCCTTTGCAGCCCTCCATGTATTTTCCCCTTCGTGACGAGTTGTAATATACCTATCTCTTGTTTTCACCTCTTTTTGTGTGCCCAAACTAAGAAATTTACTGTTCTTAGTTGAAATGAATAATTCAAAGGATATGTAAGCTCTGTGTAAGACTTCTGTGTCGATCAAGGATGTTTCAAACATTTTGCGGATCGACTAATTCAGTAGAAATGCGTAACATTATTCTATAATCCATAAATCTTAATTAAGTTAAAAAATACTACATTCAAATTTTTTTTTTTGATAGGGTCCAATCTTCAGTGACAATTTTAATGAGTCTGAAATGTTATGAGCTGTAATGTGTTATTCTTTCATATGATTTTAGCCAAGTCTTTATTCCAGCCAAGGCCTTCCATTACAAACAAAAGATGTAGCTTTTCGCTTACAAAAATTACCATATTCTTGTCAAATATACAATACACCCATGAATAATGGAAGCTTTAAACCGGCGATAATGCGAAAAATCTTGAAAAATTATACCAAGGTACCATTAACAAAATAAGGGATGATCTTTGTTATTTGAACAAGGGTGGAGTGCACTACCAGCTTCTTTTTTTATTTCAAAAGGGGAATCTGCTCGGGGTAGCTAAGTCTCCTAGAAGGAAGTATCTACTGAGGGATTTGAGTGTATAAACAAGTAATAATGGTCTGAAAGTGCATTGATATCCTTTTGTGTAAAGTGTCCTTATTGGATACATTATGAAAAGACACAAAATGTGCGAAAAAACATATATTACTGTTCCCCTCGTCTTATGAATAATATATTAACATCTATCCTCTGTGCAATAATCATTTAGCTACTTATAAAGAAAATTTAAATGCTTTTACTATACTTGGTACCGAAAAATATTACAGTTCTACTTTTTTGAAAGGTGAAGATTAAAAGGAACGCATCTTCTGATTTTAAATGTAATATTTTTCGTATTTTCTAACTTCCTAAGGCGCTGCTTAATCAAAGTTGAAAACTGCAAAATTTTTATCCCGTTAATTCATATTCTTCTTCGGACGAGTCGTACGATAATTTCAAAAAGTTTCATTTTATCTACTAAGAACTCAAAAGATTATCCAACTCGCCACTAAGAAAAGTTTAATGCTAAAATAAAAACTAAAGAGCTCTTCAGAAATATTAAATTCTGTCTATGAAACTTTTATGGTGTGTACCTAATAATAATATAGGTATTGTATATAGTAAGATGCGGGCTAATGTTATTATAATGTTTTCAAGGTAAGCCTTTCCAATAACGCGTTTTAATTCCCATGGACTTATCTAGGATGATGTTAACGTAAGCACTTCACTTCCTGTACTATGTAAGTCCGAATGGCCCAAAGATTTTGTAACCCACACCTACAATACTTAGAATAGAACGAAACTCAACCCTGGATCAAATCATCAATTTTGCTAATTCTGTTATCTGGATTGAATAAACTTTATTACAAGCACTCTCTCTCAAAATTTGCTACACAATATTACCTACTTTAAGTCAATTTATTTCACCCTGTGACGTCGATTGGTGATCTGCCTGAGAGCCGTCTTCCACAGATTTAGCCATGTAAAGTCATATGAAGGAGTTTGGATGAATCCATTCTCCTCACATGTGTAAACCAGCAACTTCTTCGTTACATTGTTACTATGTCTTCATCCTCGCATCCATTACCCTCGTGTTTCTAACTCTATTCAGTGCATTTTTGGTCGCAGTGCTGTTAGATCTGGACTCGATCCCATACATTACAATGGGTCTGACACAAGTTTTGTTAATTTTTATTTTGATGCAAATTCTCATATCTGGGTTCCTCCAAATTGAGACTGCAGCAGCCTTCTTTATTTGACCCAATATTTCGGTCGGTAGTTGGATCTGCCCACACAATTTTGATTATGTACAATCTATACGTTTCCCTGCCTTTAATAAAAAGTAACCCATTTCATATTGAGTTGCATCAATGTTCAGTATGATAGCTCTCTTTATTAGAATAAATGTTAAAATAATCTTCCCACACCCCATCGTTGAATCCCTCTTTTACGACCATCGTTTGAATGTTTCATGAATAAAACTACATCGTAAAATTATTTCAAGTATTTTTCCAACGTTGAATGCACTTCATAAAAGTTTTTATGCCTCATTGGATGCTCTATAAAAATCTGTGAATATAAAAACGAAACTACTGCTTTTTCAGAGCTTTTTCATTATAAAGTTACTTGCGAGTATTAAACTTACATATTATACTCGTTTACGTAGTTGAATATGCTTTAATTTAGATGCATGTTTGATATTTTATACATTAACCCTTTTAATCACGGCTTATCTGAGTTATATTTTTGTTTTCTGGATATTAGTTTGCTAAATCTCGTTTTCGTTGACTGTTTTCAGTTTATTGTTATAGATAATTCTAATTTGATCATGTCTTCATTATGCACAAACAGACAATAGCTTTGACGGAGTACAATTTTTATTTTTATTAATTTTTTATTTATTATTTCATATACAATATATGGACATTAAAAAGATCAATCCAATTACTCATGCATCCCTCATAAAAATTATTAGTTGAATTTTTGTTATGAATATGACTACCCCCAAATATTTTTATTGGTTATTTTTCCTTTATTAGTAGTAGCCTGAGAGGTCGGAGAAAAAGCTGCAACAGATGAACAACATTTTAGCCTAGTGGACGATTTTCGGAAGTAAAGAGATCACATTAATCAAGTCACTGATAGCAATCATAGGTCCTAGTTCATCCAAGACAATTCAAATTATTATACAAATTATCAGAAAAAAGTCAAAAAAGTAGTTATGGTAGTGTTTATGACAGAAAACTGCTTACCTCTTTATTTTTATAAATCAAAAGTTCTATAAAGGTCCTTTTTAATTATGTATTTTATAAAACTGTGGCATGTTTTCACATATAAATATTATTTGAAACCAACTTATTAAGATTCACGACTCGTTTGCAAATAAATTCAGGAATATTCTATCCATTTTTATATAAAAAAAGGATATCCTAGGATAAAAAAAAATTAAATCCATGAGAAGCCGTTTGGCGTATAAATACTTTGTATAGTAAGGGTATACAGCAGCTACCTCGCATCCAGTCAGCTTTTGAAACGATTTTTTTTTCATTCATTTCTTGCTTCTTATTTTCATTTATCTTACAATACTAGGAGGCATTTACTCCATATTTCAACTTTATAATATATCCCCGTCTGCCAAAGAAACCTTTTCACAAATCTTTGTTTCAGCTGGCTGTGTCGCATACCCCAACACACAAACCTAGCATCTATATTTTTCCATCCCTTTGGAATCTTTGTTGTATTCTTCGTCATTCCCTTCATAGGACTGCTCCCTTATTGTAGTCACCACCTGTCTCCATATCTACTTATTTTTTCCTATCCATTAGGATCCGAATCTTATGAAACATCTTTACTAAACACACCAATATAATCTAGGTAAAACTGAAATCGTTTTATGTTTGATCTCAAAAACCAACCATAAAATTTAAGCATTTAAGATGTTGAATTTTTTTCAAAAGGCTTTGGACAATTTAAAATCACTTAGAGACATTATTTGTAAATTCATTACGAAGAAAAATCATACGACGCGCATATTTGTCACTGAGGTAGATTATCGTCTTAGCGTCTTAAATGTTGCCATGTTCAACTTGCTGAAAGACGTTGTTTTGAAATTAAACAAAAATGTAATGTGTCATTAATATTTTTATTTTTTTTAAATGAATCTGTGCTCACTCAAAGTGAACACAAATACACTCCTTGACTCTTTCACAGTAAGCTACTGAAAGCTTGTGTCGTGAAAGAGGAAGATGGTCGGCACCAGGGATCGAACCACGACGTCCGCAGTACGAAAGCCGGCGTTGTAACCGCTGGGTCACCAACCACCTCTATTAATATACTTTACTCCTGTCGTTTATAAGTGGCAATTTCTCTATGCAGTTCTATAGATGCGTTTTACGTGTGACAAAAACCTATTTATGTTCTGTTTAATATAATCGAATAATATATCATCATTGAACAATACGTTTCGAGACACGGTAGTCCCCTTCGTTGGCAGGAATGGGATACATTTATTAATCTCAACATCCCTCAAGATTCCCCTAACTTCCATTCTCTGGCTCGATGACAGTACTCTCATACAATTGCTTCAACATTAAACTTCCTATCTCTCAGCAGGATGTATCGAATCGGTTTCCCTCTCCCCATTCCCCGCGATAACAATTGATTGATTAATGATTTCAAAATTTCATTATTTATGTATAACTCGTCAACCCGTTACAAAGACTTTCATTTAGATAATTGGCGCGTCTTAAAACGTGGTTACGTTTGTTATTCTGATAATTAAATTGGATGCTACTTATTATTATTTGATTGCTTGCCATTTTGTTTGAAAATAAAGTAAGGTATAAAACATTTTGATTTGTCACAACCACGATATACAATAATTCCGGCACAAATGCAACACATCACCAATACAACACTTTTATGGAATTGGTTTTAAATTTCTAGCGAGTGCTTTGAAAGCTGTGAAGATCTATGAATGATAAAGTTGAAAGCTAGGATCCTAAATCACAACATAGAACGGTATATTGTACAGCACGATGCGTATTTGTAACACAATTTTTGAAGAATTTTGATTGAATTTACGATTGAAGTATTTCTGAACATGATCTTATGTTCGATCTTATAACCTTCTTTGTTACAGACGTCGGAGCGTGATCAAAAGGTTTTGAAGAAATATCTACCCGAAACTGAACACCTGTCTCAAATTGTACGGGACCGGTTGAAGATAGAGAACCCCTCATGCTGACTTTCTGACATTTTGGTATATAGGAGAGTGTTATTTATTCCACATTGATCATCGCTAAATTTATTTCTTTTTAAACCTCATCATCTTCAGTACGAACGTTACAACCTTGAATCAACTGTCCAGCGCCAAATGCTTTATGAGATCACAAACTGTGTTATTTTATCAATTACCTAGACAGATTAATACCTATAATTGCATTTTTTCGATATTTTATTTCAGCTCGGACGCGATGGCAAAAAAAGTTCAAAATGACGTTAAATATATCTGGTTTAATTCTTTGAGATTCTTCGGGAGATAAGAACCGGCAGATGAGGGTGCAATTTCCACTTAAATTTTTAATACGGGAACTGAATAAATCATTGCACCCCGCTGGTTACAAGTGGCGGATTTTCCCCAACACCAAGGGGTGGGGGATCCTCCAACAAAAGTTTCAGATTAAGATTTTAAAATATGGATCGCGCCGACTTCGTATAAGAAACTTTATTTCAACGCTTATCAATTGGAATAATATCACCAATCCAATAGATGTTAAAGGTTCATACAAAACAGACAATAGAATAGTTAGAAAGGTAAAGAAAATAACAAACATCAATTGACGAAAATGAGTGGTTACATTTTTGTCATCTTTAAAAGGCTATCCTATTCTCTGATTATTCTTAGTAAGAAAAGTTTAATTGTTAAATAAATCTTCGTTTAAATAAGTTCGTTTGAAGACGTTTTATTCCTTAACAAATAATGTTTCAGTATAATTTGTGCAAATTAATTTTTCACAATGCATTGTTTGAATCATTAGGTAGCATTCTTAATAGCTGAGACAGGTACCCTGGGTAGACATTTCAGGTGAAAATTTTAATAGATAGCGACAGGTTCGAATGCAGGCGAGGTAAGGGGTTTTCTACATGTTTTATTTATTTTTTCCTGCAATTCCACTCATATTTCCATTTTGAACATGTTGATAATATTCATGATTTTTAGGAGTTTCGGAAATTTGTACATTATCACCCAATGGCGAACGTTGTAAACGGAAAGTGATCCAGCCTTCGAAATAATAGTAGAAGACGGTCGTAAGCCCGTAATGGTTAGTTCGTTCCAATTAAAAAATCGAACATCATGAATGAAGATTGAGAACAGATTGAGATTTTAATATTCGAATAAAATGATGATTTGCAAAATGAACCGAAAAATCGCCTTCGGATTTTTTTTTTTGACGATAATAAACCAACTTTACGTATTGTTATAAATTCAATAGATTATCTAGACCAAAATCACCCGAGCTCGGGTGGTCTTAAACAAATAAAAAATAATAATAAACCACCTAATTTTAAAGATGTGAGTTTCAATCAATCTGTTTTTTTTTATCATTATAATTACTAATTCGTTCAATAAAAAAATCAAAATGCTTTCAGCACTCTATTGATGTATATAATACCTATTGCATTTGTTCAAACAAAATTCGTTCACATTTTATTTCGAAAAATTGAAATAAAATATTTGAATTTCGAAATGATTCGGTGCGGTATTAAAAGGTCATTAGCTTAAAAGTTTTTTAATAACAAAAAGGAAATATTTATGTCTAACTTGCAAAAAAAATTCGATGGAATTTCACTCTCACAATTTTATCAAATTCAACTGCCATATTCTTACCGTAAAATTCCATATTTTTCATGTCGTAGAAATCATCCCCTTGTTGAGGAAAAAAAATGTTTATTTTTCACCCTCCTGCGTTGGTAGCAGGAAGGGGTGCCTATGAAATAATTTCACACCCTTATGGTTATAATAGTGAAGCTGTCAGGAAGAATATTTTCAAAAATTTGTCAACCGTTGATTACATATCAGGTATATTTAGGCTGAATACACGAAGATAAAAAATGAATTTCTATATTTTACCAGCCCTGTTCTTACGTTTTGTATATTTTCAGGTTTGGTTTACTTATTTCTATAATGACTTTCAATATATTTACGATTTTCTCTATTCTTCAAGAATACGTAGGTATTCGAGGCATCTACTATGATTTACACGTGAACAGAAGGTTCTCTTCCTTAAACTCAATCAAATCGATCGACCATCGATCATTTATAAACGCATAATATTATTAATTCATGAGACTATTTGAGAAGACTCTTCCAGTTTATTTCCTTGTAGTGATAAAATGTCGAAACTCCTCTGTGGAGTTATAAAGGGTAGTAATAATTAATCAACATACATTCGAGATTGAAAATAATATCAAAAAAAAATATTCAATTTCGAGAGAATCTGTTTATGAAATTCTCAAACAATTTTCCTGATTTCCCTCCCCGAAGAAAAATAATTAAAAGGGGCGGTGTTAATTAAGCGAGTAATAAAGACAACAATAAAAAGAAGCTGAAGGTGAAGAAGAACGTAGAAGAGGTTTAAAATTTCACAGAAGGAAGCCTGAATCATAATTATTTAATTTGAAAATGTAATTAATTTTTGGCCGTTATTTCAGAACTCAACTTTGATCTTTCAAAGCAATCATTAAAATAATAATCATATTTATTTTATTGAAATATTTTTTCGCGTAATCAGCTAAACTTAACATAAACATAACCAGCAGTTTTAACAGATTTTATAGTCCGTTTTATGCAAACAGATTTGCCTAACAACGCCTTGGCTTACATTATTTGTATTTTTAATCCGTTTTTCAGTAAATGTTCTTGTAAACAAATTGAGTTAAGTCGTTCAAATATTTTAATGTTTTGCTGTTTTTTTATGATAATAATGTGTTTTCACCGTAATAGAACCACATATCTACCAAAAGAATTCAACAAAAAAAATTACTTATTGATTGATTGATCTAGTGAATCTGATACCAATTTTCCTACCGCCTAGATACTGTTTGGCTTCTACTCCTCAACTTACGCACCATAAAACTGATGATTCTGTTCTTTATATGTACTCTTGACTAAAGGTACACAACATGTCATTGC
The DNA here is from genome assembly GCA_963576905.1 of Mystacides longicornis. NCBI lineage: Eukaryota > Metazoa > Arthropoda > Insecta > Trichoptera > Leptoceridae > Mystacides > Mystacides longicornis. The sequence continues at coordinate 17,604,160 of OY756427.1, read as the reverse complement.
AATTAGAGGTGAGCGTTATAACGAAAGCTGATAAATATAAATAACCTCTCTAACGTTATACATTTTAAACGATATTCGTAAATATTAGTCTAACAAAAATTATATATCATGAATATTAATTGCTATTAATTCATTGTATTGGGACGTTTTACCTTACCGGTTGATCATTGTTAAGGTTTATGAAATGAATAAGTTAAGCCTTTAAAAATAAGGTTACTTAAAATTAATGAAACTACTATAACCTTTTTGAATTTGATCTGATATTCCCACCTCAAGTTACAGTTAGCCTTCATTGAGCAATGAGATTTCAATGATTCATGTGACTTTTTGCGATTTTCAAGTCACATCGACTGTTCTGGGCCTAACACTATCCTCTCATAAACCATGTTGTAGTCAAACTTCGTGTATGATAACTTAACCTCTCTGTCCACCCTATAAAGGTTGTGCCGTGATAGTGTATAATAAATAGATACGTGTTATTACTAATTTAGGATAAGCACTGCTCACAGCATTATCCAGTGTAGAGTTTATGCTAATCCTACCCGGGTATGTAATATTGTCTCATGAATTTATGTTATAAATTATGCGTTGATTTATTTATGTGTTTATCATTAGTTATGGAATATACCACATGGTGTTAAAATTTAGGGTAATGCATTAAACAATGCTTCGCAACCAGTGTGCTGTGAGCCGGTCCCAGGTGTGTCGCAGTCAAGTTAAATATATTTATTTGACATTATGTATAGTTTTACACACAATTTATGTATTTTTCATATTATTGTCTATTTTTCAAAGTGCAGTAGGTACCTATAGAATAATAATTGTTACATTACATACCTACGCACATTCTCACTTTAAGGCCCCCCGCACGAAGCTGACCCCCTAGCTCGAACGAAACAACTAAACAAAAAAGCCGTCCACAGACAAATCAACCCGCAATGCGGGAGGCCTAAGTCCCACTCAGGAGTTTAGGGAGGCATCAAGAGCTCTCCATTGCGCTCGAAGGCGTCCGAGGCTAATTGTGCCTTTTCTGACCGGTTGAGGTCCCGATTTCCTGCCTCTTACGGGATGCTCGAAAAAACAACAAAAAGAGATTGAACAAAAGTCAGCTAATTTAGAAGATGTTGCTTCAACTGTTGGGTCGCTATCAACAGTAAATGTTTAAAAGTTCCTGTTAGAAGACCCTTTATATCAGTCTCACGTAGAAAAAAGTTTATCTCGGTCACAATGATTTTAATGCGCTGCGAAATTAAAGAGAGAATTTTGGTGTGCCGTAAAACTGAAACATTCTTCCCTATGTGGTATTTTTTCTACATTTATTTCATAGTTTCATGAGTAATCGTATCGATTTATAATAAATTTGACCCGTAAACGTTTTTACGACATCCGTAGACCCATTCGTTTTAGTCTGTAAACAAACAATAAAGGATTGTTGATAAAACAACAAAATATTAACCACGCATGATATAAGCGTGAAAATATATTGCTTTTGTGGGCATAAAGATGTATTTCTTCTCTAGTATATCCACCAATAAATTATAGTGATTGGAATGGCAATAAATAATCAGTGTATATGAATCTTGGCTCCCAACCTGCGCTTAAAACACTCGTATAGCAGGATTCGAGAGCAAGTGCCTCAGAAGAATGCTGGGCATACGGTGGAAAGATTTTGTGCCGAACACAGTTGTCAGAGACCTGACAGGCCAACCACTGGTCACTACCACTATAATATCCGCCGACTGACCTGGCTAGGTCACGTACTCAGGAAGCCTACGGAGGACATAACCCGTCTTAACCTCAACTACCACCCAGAAAGAGACGCGGTAGGCCCTTCCAAACAATTAACAGGCTCTACGAAGCTGACCTTCAGGTCGTTGGTGTTGACTGGGGTGCGCCTGCTGGAATCGCAGGGGACAGAACCGCATGGCGAGGACTTGTGGATGTGGAGTCCATATTATGCTCCAACTCCAACTAGGCAGTGGACATGGATGAAGAAGGAATACTAGCACTTAAAAACTTCACTTTTGTATTGACATACGGAGTGTTGTGGGTCCCAGGCCTAACTTAAATCTTTTTATCCTATAAGTGAATTAATATTTAATGCTAACGTGAAAAACTCTTCAAGAGGAATTAAATTTTATGAAAAGCTTTATTTTCGTCCTCTTCTGTCATAGAAAATAGAAGATGGTGATGGTGTATTGTAGATAAAGTTATCAGTGGTACGGCGTATAAACACACCTATGCTAAAGGTACCTACGTTTACACCAAATGAACACAGAGCTATGTAGAATTGTAAATAGACAATTCTTTCTTGACGGTTAATATTCACAACAAGCAAACAACAGCAGGAACTCTGGTGCGCGTAATCTGTCATGACCCGTTTGTATTTTCAGTTATCTTCAGTATCGATGTTTCTAGTCGTTTAACTAAAATTCATACTATGGCTCAGCTCAAATTTGAGGAAATAAATCATATAGGTAGGGTGAGTCGAAAGAACTTCAAGGAAGTATGAGGTTTACCTATATGTACAACGACAAGCGGTTGGCTGGATGGTTTGTGAGGCCAAGCTAGCGCACAGCGGTGTAAAAGTCCCATTAACGATTACAACTTTGTTCTCTTTAGTTCGCTTAAGCCTAATGACTCGTTTATTGAGGCCATTAATATCGATAAGAGCTCAAATATTACTCTTCACATCGGTCTTAACTGGCCCGGTACGTTTTGTCGCCTGGTAATCATTTACACAATTTTTGTTTTACCCAAGTGCCCGTTGAGAAATTGCCCATTAAATGGCTTGTCACTAACACGGGGGCCTTTTTTATCGTTTTTCTTCTCTTATAGTATATTTTGTGATACAAATTTTTATTGAAAATTTTGATGGTTGACTAAAATGTACATACAAATAAAAAGTGTGTACCGAATGTACTGCAGGAGTATTTATACCAACAGTACCTCTGTACAAAATTTTGTATGAAAACGTGTATAGCGCCCTTACGGAATACCTGCGCGGTGCATGCTCTTCGTTTCTCGACTTTATGTGATGGTCTGACTAAAGCAGAGAACCAAATTTTGTATGGAAACGTGTATAGCGCCCTTACGGAATACCTGCGCGGTGCATGCTCTTCGTTTCTCGACTTTATGTGATGGTCTGACTAAAGCAGAGAACCAAATTTTGTATGGAAACGTGTATAGCGCCCTTACGGAATACCTGCGCGATGCATGCTCTTCGTTCGATATTGAAAAAAAAATATATATAATTCATTGTTGTTCGAAGGTAAATTCATACAATGTTTACGTAAACTACTGAGAATGTCGAAATATTCATACGAAGTCTAATCCAGTTGGCTTATGGCGAATTGATACCAGAACGAATAAGTTTTGGAGAATACTTATTATTGTAGGTTCAATTTCAGTCTTCAAGTAAAAACAATCACAACTTATGGAGCGTGTAACGCATTCCCATACATTCCCAAATTTAATTGTTAGAGCAATGTAGGTATATTAATAATATGTGTATGTACGTACGCGCTGACATCCAAACCGTGGACTGAAAATCGTAAATTCTCTCCTTAGTCGGATGTGCACGTGAATAAAATGTGTTGTTCCCTCACACTGCGTTGGTTATTTATGCACTAACCCACTAATGCCTGACATTGTGTAATATTATTAACAAGGAAAAAACGCATGAAAATATGCATTCAGTTCGAAAAGCAACAATCTCTCGTTTTTATTACTTCCCTGTAACATCGTGTTGCCATCACTTTACCGAGTTTGTTTAAAAAAAGTTTTTAGTAATTTTGTTGAACGTCTAGGTTGCAACATATTTTCAAACACAGCTCAAGCCTCTGTACGAGGTATAGGCAACGCTACACACCCAGTATTAGGGGTGTCTAAGCTGCGACTCTATTCAAGACATTCATCTTATTCTATAGAGGTACGGCCTCTGGTGGTTGATAAAATCACTGATAAATTACCAACGACACAGGTAGATAGAAATGTCTTATCATACTTACAACATGTACCACTCGCTGATAGTCAATTTCAAATACCAAAGACTATTGATTTGGTATTGGGAGCTCAATGGTTCCCTGTGATTTTGAAACAAGGACGGGTAGACGGCCCGCCTGGATGTCCACACGCTTTAGAAACTTCATTGGGATTCATCGTAATGGGAACCGCCCCCGCAGCTGAAATTAGTGATTTGGGGAGAACATTTTGTGCAATCACTAATGAGCCTAGTATTGAAACGCTTATTGCTAAATTTTGGGAATTAGAAAAGATTCAAGATGAGCAATTTTTATCACCCGATGAACAAAAATGTGAAAATATTTATAATGATTCAACAACGCGCGACTCATGTGGTCGATACACAGTATCATTACCCTTTAATAAGGACCCTAAGTTATTAGGAGATTCATATTCATCTGCGGAATGCAGATTTTACGCATTGGAGAAACGCATTCTATCCACGCCTTTTATAAAGCAGGAGTACGATAATGTTATTATTGAATACCTTGATAAAGGTTATTTAACGCAGGTTACGGAAAGTACTCATTCTGGGTATTATATTCCACATCACGCAGTTATCCGAGAGGATAAATCCACTACTAAGGTACGCATTGTATTAGACGCAAGTGCTAAATCTAAATCAGGATTCGCACTTAATGACATTTTATTTTCTGGGAAAAATTTACAATTTGAATTGTCAAATATTTTACTAAATTTACGATTTTATCCTATTATTCTATCAGCTGACGTCAAGCAGATGTATCTTCAGGTGATGGTTAAAGAAGGACATAGATGTTACCAACGTATTCTATATAGATTTAAACCACACGAAGAACTAAAAACATATGAATTTACTCGCGTGTTTTGGTTTAAAATGTAGCCCATTTTTGGCACTACGTACAATCCGTCAACTAGCATCTGATGAATTTCACAAAGGCTTCAGAAATTGTCAACCGAGACATCTATATGGACGATATTGCTACAAGTGTGTCTACGGTAAGCGAAGCAGTAACATTATCAAAACAGTTAATTGATTTGTTCAAGGCAGGTGGTTTCGATTTGATGAAGTTTACCAGCAATTCATCAGAGGTGCTCAAAGAAATACCAGAATCTTCACGATTGTCGCATACTGTGCAGTTTGGAGAGAGTGATCTATTAAAGATTTTAGGTTTATGTTGGGATCCGATACAAGACATATTTACATTCCAAGTAAATGTGGAGTCACACAAATGTACAAAACGTAATATGCTATCCACTATAGCAAGATTATGGGATATAATGGGATTTGTAGCCCCGGTAATTTTGTACGCTAAGCTTTTGGTAAAACAGTTATGGCTGCTAAAAATAGACTGGGATGATTCCCCCCCGCAAGACATTCAATCAGCACGGGAACAATTTGTATCAGAGCTACCCATGTTGGAGCGTATCAGGATTCCGCGTCATGTTGGTGTTTTTCAAAGGAATTGCATATTGACAGTTGTGGGCTTTTCAGATGCAAGTGAAGCTGCTTATGGAGGAGTGGTGTATATACATGTTGAAAACAAGGATAATAATTCAATTTCAGTGAAGTTATTATGTGCAAAATCAAAGGTGGCTCCGGTGCAATCGGTAAGCCTCGCAAGACTGGAATTGTGCGCTGCGTTACTACTGTCGAATCTCATTCGAGCAGTGTATGAACTATATTCTAAACGGCATGAAATTAATAAAACTGTTGCATTTTCAGACTCAACAGTGACTCTAGGGTGGATACATTCTTCCCCGCACCGATGGCAAACATTTGTGGCCAATAGGGTAGCAAAAATCCAGGAAAATATGAACCCGGAGGATTTCTTTCACATCAGCGGAAAGCAAAATCCAGCGGATTGTTTGTCTTGCGGACTTACACCGTCGCAATTTCTTAGCCATCCATTGTGGATGGAGGCTCCACTGTGGCTCAAGCAAAGGGTACAAGATTGGCCGATGCAACAATTTAAGCAGGGAATAGAAAATCCACCGGAGGAGAAACCTGTTTGTTTTCTTGTGTCGCAATCAAAACCCTTTCCTTTTCTTTATGATTTGGCATTGCGAGTGTCTTCGTGGCCAAAACTCTTGCGCATCGTGGTATATGTATTGAAGTTCATTCGCAAATTACCTCGGTCTCACAAGATTGAGGTGGCTGATATGGAATTCGCTGAAAGTGAAATCATTAAAGCATTACAACATGTTCACTTCCAGGAATTTTTCCACAAGGGAAAATCATCCTCAGCAGCCTTTCGCAGTTTGTCTCCATTTATTCAAGATGGAGTGATTCGTGTTGGAGGCAGACTTTCAAACGCAAACATAGATTACAACAGTCAACACCCCATACTTTTGCCTGGAAAAGATTATGTCACTAATATTATTATAGATTATTATCATCACAAGTACTTACATACTGGGCCACAATTATTGATGTCGCTATTGCGACAAAAATTTTGTATTTTGTCAGCCAGAGGAGCGGTGAGATCACGAATACACAAATGTGTCACGTGCTTTAAAGTTTCTCCCAAACCAACATTTCCATCAATGGCAGATTTGCCAAAATGTCGTGTGAACGAGTCGAAACCATTTGTACATACTGGTGTCGATTATGCTGGACACTTTTTTATAACTGCCAGCAGATATCGGGGTACTAGAAAGATGAAAGTCTATATTTGCTTATTCGTGTGTATGGTAACACGAGCAGTACACATTGAGTTAGCTGTGGATCTTTCTACGCAATCATTCTTAAATGCATTTAAGCGATTTATAGCACGCCGCGGTCCATGTCTGAATTTATATTCAGATTGTGGAACCAATTTTTTAGGAGACAAGGCACATCTTGATGCATGATATAAATGCCTAGCTTCAAATGAATTTAATAGTTCATTAAGACATGAACTACTGGAACACCGAATTAATTGGAGGATGAATTCTCCCGTCCAGTAGTCAAGATATGTCCACTACCTGTGGACTATTAATTCCTTTTTTTGTTTAAATTTTGTTAGTTTTTCATTTTTTTTTTTTTTATTTTTGTAACATTGTGTTATTTTTCGCAATGAAAGACATACAGCTCTTTCTCCTTTTGATTTCGATTATTATTATTATTTTATTTTTTTTACAATTGTTGAATCGCAGAGAATTGATGTGCCTTTCGCAGGCGATGTGTATTAAGTTATATTGATCATACTCTATTTTATTTTTTTTGTTTTCTTGTGGGTCACTCCATCTGTGACGCACTCAACTTTTCTTTTTTTTTTTTTTTGTTGACAGTGGTCTGTCAAGGCGGGGGCCATGTTTGCGCCCTTTTTCCCTATTCCTGTATTGTTTTTTTGTCCTGGCAACACAATCCCAAAAATACTTTTTATCCAAAATTTATCCTACCTACAACCTACAGTTCAAATAGAATCGCTACCCGCGCAACAAGTACTCTTACGCATAATTCGCTGTAAAAATAACCAAATTATCTCAAATCAAAATAAACCTTATACAAAACCATATAGAATATTGTGAATTCATAAGTGTCAATATAGACGAGGATTAAAATCAACGCGGGAAGGTCAAAGCAGGAGATCAACATCGAGGTAGGTTTCCTATTTTTCCTTTCCAATTAAAATTTACCGCAAATCCAGCAACCAACGCAAACACAAGTGTTGCTAATGTTTTATATGTTTAATATAAAAAGGCTCGACAGCCGTAGACGTATTTTTATACAATCAACCATATAATTCAATTCGATTTTTAATTTTCAGTTTGACTATAATGGGTTTCTGACGGTTTCCTACTTGCTTTCTCGAAAACTGGCTCGGTGTGATCACTTTTAACGATCCCAATCCCGAAATTCACATTCTGATTGCTGAGTTAAAATCATCCAATGCGTATTAAAGGGTTGAATCGCCACACATGGATGTAGTGAGGTAGTGAGGTGTGAATGTGTCCACATGTAGCCTAGACGCAATACATTACACTATCCGTACATCTCTACCAGCCTAACAAATTGTAGAATATTATGATGGTTATTGCATATACCCAGTGCTCACAGTATAGACTGGGATATTGGGTAATTTAATATTACTCCATGCGACAATAGTTAGCGAATAGTTTCAGCCAGTTCCTATAGATTTTCTTCATGATTCTAAAATTTATGGCCCATTCAATATTGAAATAGCTTCATTTCTGGAACGTCGGCGTCGCTATATTGTTATCTCTTTCAATACAACCATTACATGCTATTATCTATAGCCGACGACCTGTCAAACCATATTTTATACTTCGGATGAATTAATTGAATTCATGTTCACGACTTTTTGTGGCTGTATTAACCAGCAATTTTTTGCATCGTCGATTCCTTCGAGGCAGAGCTAAGGGAGTAGGTTATGATGTGGGAGAAGGTCATGAGCATTGCACAAGATCGACCGCAATTGAGAGCTCTTGTTGTCTCCTTATGCTCCTGAGTGGAGTTTAAAGAAAGTTTTGATTGATTTCATTAGGTTTTATCATGGGCCGTTATTGTAGAAATTGCACATATGACATCTCATACGGCTGATCATAAGCATTTATAGCGCCCTATTTAGCTTGCTCTGAGAAGGTAACCTAGGATGTGTCACTAAATGCTTTTCCCTTACTGAACTGTTGGTTTTTTATTCAATGCATCAGCAAAAATATTCCTTTTTTCCATCTCTAGATTAATCAACTGAATTATACGAAAGATGTAATAGTAGAAGGTCATATAATATCTCTTCTCATAGGATATAAAATAGTTACTTCGTAAATCTCTATCAGTATGAAATCCACTTCTCATGTTCGTAAACTCTCCATTGTGAAATTTATCTGTCAACTTTACGCGTGACTTTTTGAACACCCTTTCAACACACATAATATTATTATGTGGGTCCATTATAATAATACGACAACAATATTTTAATTACCTTTTGTTTGTGCGAAGGTTGAGAAATTACTACCAGAACAGCCTGTGACCCAAAACACCGTCAAATTTTCATGAGTAATTTTGAAGTTAGACATAAATCATTAGGAAATTTCAGCTAAATATAATAATAATAATAAACAAGTTTAATGCGTCCCCCCGTTGGAGGGAAGTGTAAACATTGAACAGTGATAGCGCCCCCGTGCTGAATGGGAGCGCCACTTGCGGACGACATGTTTATTAGAGCCCTCTGGATTTATGGCTGCCATGTGTAACCCTTACTTCCACTACTATCCTCCAGCTCTCCAGGAATGGGACCTACCCATTGTTATATCGCCGGAAAACTATATTTCCTGATTTACATTATCCAATTATTTACTACTCACTTTGCCTTTGACATTTTTTATTGGTGCCTTCATATATCCGAGGAGATTTCAATAATCCTAATAGCCGTTCCTACTAGCCAACCATCCATTCTTTCAACAAAAGATGAGGTAAGCACTTACTTTTAACAACGGCGCACAGATAATCCCATATATTTTTCTGGTCCACGGTGAAATTGATTTACAATACTAGCTTAAACTGCAAACTTTCTACCATATTAATAATTTATTTATTCTTGTGAGCGTGAATCATGGTAACATTCAAGATGCGCATGTCTATACACTATATGGCCATAAATGTCATATATGCCGGGGCGCGTTGTGTAGGTATATTTTCTTCGTAATATGTCTTCATAAAAATAATGTCTCTAAGAGTATAAAGTGATTTTGAAATATAACCTAAAGTCTTTTCCATGAAATATACTTTGTATAAAATGCAATTGATTTATTTTTAATCCAATGGATATTCTTTCAGATCATAAAAACATAAAACAGTTTGAGCTTTATTGCTTATTTTTGTAATAATTATGGATTATTTCAAACACTTACAATTTTAAAATAATCTTACCTGACTTTTTATGCATGCATGGAAGAGAATTCATAACCTATAGTCAAAAGGCAAACGTTATATCTATAATCGATTTTGTCAAACTGATTTTGGATTTAAAAGAGTTCATTTACAATACATGTATATGACCTGGGTCGAATATCTTTCGTCGCTTATATTGCAATACGTTCCATGTCAAAAAAATCCAAAAAAAAATTATTCGTTCAAACTGATTTAAATACGTTACTGCATGTGTCAGCAAAACGTCCGATGTCTACAACCAATGAAAATGCTCGATTTGGCGCAGGCGCAATACGTCATACGAGTATGGAGGGACTATTTTTATCATGCAATTCGTACTATGTGAACTTTCTTCTTCTTCTTCCTCAGCCATCTCTCCACTGCTGGATATAGGCCTCTTCCATTCCTTTCCACTCTCCTCTATACTGGGCTTTTCTTATCCACCCTCTGCCCGCGACTGGGATAATATCGTCGGCCCATCTTTTTTGGGGCTAATAAAGCTCTAATTGGTTTTAAAATACTTTTAAATGTACTTCAAAGGAATATACAACACCAACAATTACAAAAAAAATACAATTAAATTAAATATATTGTTTTTTATTCCCCCTGTAAAATTGACAAACGTTGACATAAAACATATTGCAATATAGGCGACGATTTGTTGTTCGTCACTTAAAGGGTTAACTTAAGCGAATTTCAACAATTGGTAGGTGTGTGAGATTAGGTATATTAATCAGGAGACTAGATTCATTATTTATGAAAGCAGGACACCAATAGAGAACATTTAATAAAGTAATGTTAAAATTTCAAACGACGAAACAGATGTCGAAATTTGCTATAAAAAGACACCGACATTTTAACGACAAAATAATCGGAGAAAAAACCGAGATGAAATGTCAGTGATTGGCTGCAAAATAATTTGGCCGTTGCGTAAAAATATAATTTATTTCCGAAATGAAAGAAGCGTTTAATTGCGTGTTGAATCCGAGCAAACATCAATTTATCATTTTCGATCATCTAATGGACTTTTTTCCATCGCCGCGTAACGAATAGCTTGTGTAACACATTTCATTTAGACTTCATCCTTTCAGTAGTTAGTTATATAGGGGCTATTGGAATCTCATAAAAAACATCGACTTTTAAGATTGTGTCCTCCTAATTTCTACATAATTCTATCTGTGTTTATTTGATCGTGCCGACATAAAACTGCAATAATTATTGTGTTATTTTACTACTTACAACTATTTGCTCTTCAGTCTTCATAGCATAAAAAAAGATTCGCAACGATATAGTCAATCACTTAATGAATCATTCTCATAATGTTCTTAACTGCCCTGAATAAAAAAAGTAGGTAATTCATTAATTATTGCTTTACTTCCATAGAGCTGTCATATCTTAATTTTATGTAGGTTCCTAATAATGGCAGCTTGGAACTGGTAAATGTTTTACTGAAGCTTATTATATCAATAGTATGTATATTTATAATGTTACTAAGAAGTTTGCATCATTTCGCTGTGATTAACCCTATCGAATGCTTTATCGTAGTCAATTTATATTTCAGTGTAAAGAAATAATGATAAGATGAGTTGGTACATTGTTCGTGTAATAATTATATAGGGCTGATGAAATAAAGAAGACAGATTGTTCGTGTAGCATCGAGATGTTACGAAGCCGGCATTGGGCATCCCTTCCCCCGAACCACAGTAAAAACATTTTTTTCGGCTCGTACATTCGGCCGGAAAAGTCCATAATTATTTCCTTAAACCTCCGGTTGTGTTATGTGTATGGGATGATTTATAGCACGTAACTACAGTTGATTTGGGGATATTAGACCATCTGCTGACTTCTCTCTAGGACGTGCTCCTCCGATACCCAAACCTCGTCTTATGTACACTCTCTCTCTCTGCAAACAAAACCCTCTACAAACATTCTATCAGTGTTTATTAATCTTACAGATTTTATTAACATTTAAGTCACATTCTCAATATGTTCTTATGAATTACATATAATCCATACAGTCCATATACAGTAATACACATTCTATCTAGACGTGTTTGAGATCTGTTGTTTTGAAATACCGTCTCAGTTGATTGTCAGTTAATAAACCACCCTGGCAACGAGAGAAAATTATAATATTCATACATTTTTCAGTTCCCGCTAATATTTTTATTGTTAAAATCAGACGCCTTCAAAATTGGCCTTTGTATTTTGTACTGTATTCTTTCTTGTTGATTTGTTTTTATCTGTATTGATGTGCATATGTTCATACTTGGATTGCATTACTGTCTTGACACTCTCAAGTGCCTGAATCGGCCTATGAGGAAATAAATAAAATCTTTACGTACCTACACGGTAATTTTTATTACACGGTATTTGTTGATCCATCAATTAGAGAAGGTACTGAAATAAACTAGGTAATTCTTATTGTTCGTGTAAATTTTATGTACCTACCTTACCTATATAAGTTCCAAAACTACCATAAAATGTTAAAGATGAGTAATTTACAGAGTATAATAATTATAATCAAACCCTTCATTTTTATTTCAGGTATGTGATTTTGATCCCGTTATTAAGGAGACGGACCTAAAAAAGGTAACCAAAGATAAAAAATTTTTTATTCATTTCTAAATATGGATGCAAATGGAGTATTTTTTAAAACGATTGATGAAAATAAATTCTCCCTCTGATTTTTCAACAGGAATTGGTTTGTGATTTAACATCGTTTTTTTTTTCCTATTTTATTCCTTTCGTTATATATTAAATTATTTTTTATTATTATTTCTTCTTCTGTAACATCTCTTTTCTTACCAGCCGCACACACAATATCCTCCCGCCTACAGACGAACACGTCTCTCTTGAAACATTTTCAAGCATCCCGAAACCTAATTTGTTAAAATGTTCCTCCTTGCATCAACCTATGAATATATCTAAAATATCTGCTACGTATCAAATTATTTTTATTTTTAACAAATTTACAGTAGTTAGTTATAGGATAGGAACATTGGCAAATAATATATTTCCAGAGAATTATTCTACTACCATGAAATACTGTGTTTTTTCTGTCATGGTTATTGTTTTTTTTTTTGAAGATGGATTGTACTTATACCTAATTTTGGGGGCTTGTATATGTTTTTTATCAAACTAATATCTGTACCTTAGAGCATAAAGTGTGGGAGTCCACTTTTTTGCGATTTTGACTTAATGATACAGTTTTATTCGCAATTGAAGGTTCTATAAGTGGTCAAAATATTGAAGTCACCACTTGTTAAAAAAGGTGACTTTTGAAATTAAAAATATGTTTATGTCCAATTTTTGTTAGAGCATAATCCATTATATTTCTTATTATAAAGAATATTGAAAATTGTATTAATTAAACATAAAACATGGTGTAATTGGTGAAAAAAAAATATTTTCAGATTTAATATTTTTCATATAGAAAAAAAGTTCGCGTTTTGTAATTTCAAGTTTCACTAAATCCTCTCTCCTGCAAAATTACCAAAATGTGACTCCCACACTTTATGCTCTAAGGTACAGATATATTTACCAGCATATAATAAAAGCAAAGGAATGCTAATGGTTAATTATTTAAGTACCAACACAAATATCTCACATCTTTTCAAAAAGTTATTTTTTACATTTCCAATAATTAGTTAGGTAAGTACCCCTTGTTTTAGGTATTAGTATTTTTTAAATTATGGCAAGCAAGGTCGATTATTTGTATCTTATGAGTGTGCCAGACTCTTTCCATTTTGCATCCTAAATAATGACAAAATAAAATTTTTTTTTTTTTTAATTAATCTGTTCTCACTCAAAGTGAACACAAATACACTCTTTGACTCTTTCACAGTAAGCTACTTAAAGCTTGTGTCGTGAAAGAGGAAGATGGTCGGCACCTGGGATCGAATCACGGCGTCCGCACCAAACAGTACGAAAGCCGGCGTTGTAACCGCTAGTCTACCAACCACTTCAATTATCTTAATAATCTTAATAATATGTTATTGCAATAATTTATTATTAACTAACCTTGGAGAGCATTCGGGTACCTACATATTTATCTCGTAGCTTTTCGATTATTACCTAGTACCTAGATTAGTAACAGGATTTCTTGCAATTTTTCAAAATTATCACAGCACAAAATAATCAAAATAAAAGGATAGCTTTAAGTAAAGATTTAGAATAATCTAGAAAATGACTACTTATCCATCGATATAATTTAGGGTTATGTTCGTGGATTCGATTATAGATACTATGCAATTGTATGATGCGCTTAATTATAAACACCTTGATATCACAGAAAGTATAAAATGGCAACAATAGGTAGAGTTTAACCATCCGCCCACATCTTCACCCCCAATATACAGATTCCATTTGCTCAGGAGCTCTCCATCAGCCGCAACAAAACAGCTGAAACCTCGCCGCAAATTCATTTGGAATTTCAAACCGAATAAAACTTTGGAGAACAATTTAAATTATCTAACAATTAAAAGCTCTCTAGCGAGAGTTCTTTAATTAGGTGTAGAGTGTGAAGCTGCGGGAAAACTTTTATAAACACCACCTAACAACGTCCGCCTGCAATTGTTTTGCGTAAACAAAAGAATGTTGCTAGGGGGAATAAGGGGGGGGGGGAGTAGTGCTATAATGACTCACCCACATTTTAAAATATTTTAGTTTTCAGAGTTTAAACTTTATTTTTAGTTTATTATAGTGTCACTTGACTACGAATTTTAATCTTCCCTCTTTGGGGGCTTTCAAGTACCTATTACATAATGCAATTTTAAAATACTTTTTTCCTCCCTCTACCCATCTATCGCGCCGTTATATTTTTCTGTCGTTTATGTTTTAAGGGGAAACCCTTGATTCTACTGTATAGTTACATCGTTTTTATTTTGTTCTCCCAAGTTGGCAACTCTACCAAGTTGTGTTGCACATAGTAAGTGTATTGTTTCTTGTTTCAGTAATTTCGAAGCCTTTTCAATGCAAATTAACAATCTGACAAGGTTTTTATTTAAATTGTTTGAGTTTCCTATGGTCATTTGAATCAACCATCATTTATCAATGTCAATATGCTCTATTTATAGCGCTTGCTCTATGTTCGTTTGGTGTAAACGTACCTTAAAAAACTATGGTTTATAAAAATCGGTCATATTTTTCTATTTCATGCCTTTCTTGCGCTCAAATGCCAGCAAAAATAGACTGTTAATCAGGTAATTAGGTAGGTATACAATTTCAAATCTGCATTATTAGTATTAAAGACGGCAGGGTACTTAATTCACGATTAAGTTTAAGTTTAAAACTAGGACAAATTATAATATTTGAAAATTAAAGGCCTATTCTCTCAAAATATACCTACGTATTTTGCACTTTTTTTTTAAATCGATTATTTGTGCATAATGATTCTGCGATTCGTTGACATACGAAACTGAAATTTAGGTACATTTTATTGTAGGTAATATTATGATCTTTAATTAAATAGTTTAAAATGAAGTCTTAATAATGATTGTATTTTATTTCAATCACCTAAAACGATTTTTTTTCAAATCAAAAGACATTTTAAAAAAATAATTAAGCTTGATTCGATTCGTATATTCGTGAATTAGGGGGCAGGCTTTCGTCTAAAATAACTATCTAAAAAAAATTATACCTAGTCGGTACAATACTTTTCTTTATCGAAGCATTTTGAAATAAATAGCAAATAATAGTACACCGCCATCTATTGGTATACATTGTAAAGTGTTTTAGCGAAGATCACAACCAACAGACATTGTGATGCGCGGATGGTATATCTGTGAAGTTGGCTTGTTATCATCCAAGGAACATCTCATAATGTTTTCGACTTTTTCCAATAGATGTCGGTGCTTATATCAGTTAGTTTTTTTTAAATAATGATTGTTTTCTTTTATTTATATAATAAAATTATATTTTTACAAACAATATTAAATGTCTTTGGACTTAGGTATAATCTAGGTTTTTAAATCTAAACCCAAACAGCATTAAATATGTCACGTGTACCTAATTACATAATCATCGTTTATAGCAGATCGTTTATAATTTCTCACCATATTTTATTGTACCTATCTATCAATTCTATGATCGTGCCACGTTCATTCATTTCCGTGAGAAATTATAAATTAATAAACGAAAAATACAATATAAATTTAACGAGAATTCCAACCAAATAAATCGCAAAAAGATTGTTTTAAAAAATTGTTCAACATTTCATTATTTATTTTTTCAATAATTATTAGGTATTATCGTTCCCAATATAATAATTAAGCAATATCTATAAAAATCCAAACATTAAATAGCATCTTAAATTAAGATAATTAAGGTTATAGGTATTTGTTTCTAATATTGCACTACGCTACATCTATAGCTAAAATAGGCGAGGCCACCGTGATTGCTGTCTCTTTCGCACATTGAGAGAGATAGCAATGATAATGGTCTCGGTATTTTAGCGTCAAAACAATACCAATAGAGGTACACAAAATAAAGGAAATTTAAGCATAAAGGTTGCCTTTTTTAAATTATCTTTTTGACTAAGAAGCAGAGCAGTATTGCTGTGGTATTTAATACCTATGCAAGATAATACCACAGCAATACTCGATTTGGTTTTGGAAAAAAGAACCTAGATAAACATAGAACGTTGTATATTTTTATGTTATATTTAACTTTTTTTTTGCATATTACCTACCTATAGTAATTAGGCTGTGTAAATGCCAAGTTCAGCTCGCACACATAGATATCTAATATTTTAAACCATTTATTAATCTTATCTAATTTGCTACGTACCTACCTACCTTATTCAATCATCTATACCTATATGTCTTTTGTTTTATCAACTGGTCTACACCCAAATCTTGTCTGCACCTTACCAACAAAAACCATTATCTACAATATTGAGTTAATATTCGGTTACATTCGGTTCGGCTTATCTTCGGTCACTCTCGACCAAAATATGTGAAATGGCTTTGATAAAAATTTAATTTTCGATTCGATTATTTTTCGGCCAATCTCGTCATATACGAAATGGTGCTTAGTTTTCTGTATACCTAGATACACACAGTGGCGTTCCGTGGGTTATTGGCGCCCGGGGCGGGAACCACACCCTTTGGCGCCCCCACATAACTTTTCCTAAAAAAAAGGTCATTTCTAAAATTTGGTATCTGGAAACATAACATTTCCTAAAAAAAAAAAAAAAAAGTCATTTCTATAATTTGGTATCTGGTAACATGACATTTCCTAAAAAAAAAAAAAAAAAGGTCATTTCGAAAACCGGACGTATAGTATAGCGCGAGCATATTTTGCCGCCCTGCTAATAGAGGCGCCCGGGGCGGTCCGCCCCTCCGCCCCCCCCCTCGGTACGCCACTGGATACACACATTCAATAAATGCACGAATATTTTTGGTAAGGTTCTTTTTCGCCAACCTTCGAAAATTTGAAACTGTGCTAAGTTTTCTACACGGATACTTATCAAAAATTTCCTTTAGATAGCTCTATATCTTATTACTATAGCTTTCCCGACAGACGTTGTCCTGTGTGCCTAACTATGAATATTGAATTCGAATTTGTATGGTGATTAATTAATAATTATCATTTGACCAATGTATTTCCGGCCGATGCGTCTGTTTTAAAACATATTTCATCCGCATTCTGTCAATCGCAACAATTGACAATTATTTCTGTCAAAATTTCAAAATCGGAGTAAAAATTATAAGGTAAAAAGTACTAATAAGTTTGTCTACGTAGAGTTTTCTTTACATTTTTCTTAATTTTTTTCTTCAATGGGACATTCTCCTGATAAAAGCCTACACGATAAAAAACAATTAGCGAAATCGGTCCAGCCATTCAGGCGTGATGCGATGACATCGGGAAATAGCCCTCCATTTTTATATATACCTAAGCTTTATCGAATATCTACTTGTTGGGTACCTACATGGGATTGTTGAGAAATCTCATGCCTAGAAGTTTCGGAGATTTAAACCTTACCACCTAATATTGCTAAGGAACGTTGTTAACTTAAATTGCACACTAATTAAGCCAGCCTTCGGAATAACAGTAGAAGACGGTCGTAAGCCCGCAGGGGTTAGTTCCATTTAAAGTAATAAAAATCAATGCGATTACTTTTTCGGTCACTCTCGATACAAAAATCTGAAAATGATGTTTCCGTTTCATGTTGCGAATTGGTCGAAAATGACCGAAATAGTACCGAAACGAACCGCATTTGTGTGACATCGGCCTTATTTTTCCAATATGCAGATAAAGACCACCAGTGCGATAGGCGCCTCTAGTCATTTTTATCTTGTTTTTTCTGTTATCTGAGAGGATCCCGGGAACCTCACCCACATAGCCCCTTGGAAACAGCATGAATTTTTACAAAATCATTATTGGATTAGGTACAATTTATTTTTCTTATCATAGGTACCTACATTTTTTGACAAATGAAGTAGGTAATTTTTAGATTATAATCGTTCGAATTTGTGTTCTCAATATTATGTAATATATTAATCCCCAATCTTGTAGTTCGGCACAGCATTCTGAAAGTCCGATCTAGTTGTGTTAGATCATTTTGCGTTGACTGATTTTTTTTAATGAATCTGTGCTCACTCAAAGTGATCACATACACTCTTTCACAGTAAGCTACTTAAAGCTTGATTTTGTGCAAATTTTAAATGGATTTTATGATTTCTTGTAGTGTCTCACTGCAAGCCTAACATGGTCGGATAGAATAGAATGAAAAGATGTATGTAGAAGAAGTTGCTTTAGATTTTTTTTTAAATAATAACAATATAATAATAAATTTATTCAAAATTAATAAGTGCATTTACAATGATTGAACAGTTATAAAAAAAACAAATTAGAACAAAACATAGTTCAGCATCTCGCTGGGCTTTCACCTGTGATGAGATAAATCTGAATAAAATTAATCTGTGCTCATTCAAAGTGAACACAAATACACTCTTTGACTCTTTCACAGTAAGCTACTTAAAGCTTGTGTCGTGAAAGAGGAAGATGGTCGGCACCTGGGATCGAACCCAACCTCCGCACGAAACAGTAAGAAAGTCGGCGTCGTAACTGCCAGGCTACCAACTACTTCAGGCACACCTCCTTCGCATTTCTAATGCAACTTCCTCTACCTACATCTTTTCATTCTATCCTGGTCTTCCATGAGGTCGTAATTGGTGAAATCGAACATGTTAGGCTTGCAGTAAGACTTCAAGAAATCATAAAATCCATTTATTTTTTTTACAAAATCAAAATGATGTCCTAACAATCATTCAACTAGTGGTCGACCAGTGCTCGAAAGTTGACCATAACATATTTAAAATATAAGTTTGAACATTATTGAGGTTCCATTGTCATAGAATGAGCGAGCGGTATTTCAAAATATTCTTTCAAAAACAATGACATGGATAGTGAATACGCCGTCAAATTTTGAAATATCGATATGAAAGACAAACAATTATTTTAATCTGTTCTCATAATTTATAACCCGCCATTTCCAGATCCACCTTCCATGTGAATATACCGCCTTCAAAAGCTTTCTGTGCCCATTGTGAGGCGCTTTTCATTGTACCTACATTTGTTTCTATGAATTCGTACCTACTCTGTGGAGGTGAGTGTGAGTATCAAATACATAACAATACAGTAATGTTTATTTTATTGATTTAATGTTTTAAAATGCATTATTAAAAAAAATATTCGTATTCGCCACTCCTTATCTGTATAAATGTAATTTTTTTCGTAAAAATAGTTACAAAGTTTTTCCTTCACGTATTAATATACAGATTAAGCAGCGAAGTTTTCTAGCTAAATGAGTTAAATTCTCACACGATATTTCTTCAACCTGATTCGTCCCATAAAAAATATGATTAATGATTTAAAGCTTAGATATTAATGAAGCTTTCAACACCCACCTGAAACGAGGATAAAAAAATGATGTGAAAGAGTCACCTGTTATGCGACCTCCAGACGATCCGCTCTCTCAAAAACGTAGATCGTTGGATGTGATTGAAATTTCGTCTCGTGACATCCCTCTATCTTTGTAATTAATAATATTCTATCGTCTATGGTGGGGAGTGAAAACATAGTAAAAAAGTTACCATCATCAACCCCTAGTTTGTCAAAATGTATATTTTTCGGAGGCAAAACATTATAACATGAATCTGAGGTCTGGAAACATTTCTGAAGCTGTCCGTGTAATTCAACTGATTCGAAAAACGTCTCGAAATTATTTCACACATATTTGACAATAATAGTTGTTCGCATACTTCTTTCTACAGTAGAAAGTGAACCAATAGGTACTTATCAATCTGAAAAGTTTTTTATTAATAGGTACCTACTCACTTATTTATGAGAAAAAATAACAGAATTTAAGTACCTACTTACAATGTTTTCAAATTACAGGCTATAGAAATAAGACACGTTTTAACGAAATATGAAGATTTCAACGCGGACTAATTTCTCTACCATTTATTCTGGATCATATTAAGAAGTACATATTAAAAAAAATAATATGACAAACAATGTGCGTTGAGAGAAGAAATTTTTTTTTTTTTCAAAAAAAGAACATAAAATTTTATCAACACGAACAATCAATTTGTAATACGGTTCGTTTTTTATCAATGCATTCGGAGTTCAAAGGACTCTCTTCGGTCCCTACTCACAATAATCGACTGAAAAAAAAAACTAAATACAACATAATGTTGTCTATGGGTAGGTCCCTCCTTCTACCTATCCGCGCCGTAATAAGTGGTTGAGTTTAAAATTTAAACTTCTAACAAAAAAAATGGCGCAATGTGTTCCATTATATTGATGACGTTTCTCCGTAGCACGAGACCAAACTGTAACATGTGTGAGGTTTGGCGGGTCATATGCGCCACTGAAATGCTTCCATAGACAAAAAAAAAGTTAAACCGGGTAGGTAATAACATAGATCATTACAATGTTTATAACCAATCCCAAAATTAATAGATAATAAATATACCTTTTGGTAAATCATCGTTATGATTTTGGTCAAAATTTGAAAACAGTCCTACACACATGATCGTGTTTCACACTGCCCTTTTAAAGGTAATGCACACCTGCAATCTCTTAGTGGCTTTCCAATAGTGTGAAAGATGCTGCGATAATACTTAGATACCCACTGATGCATTTATTACCTATATATTTTTTTTTTATAACTAACAATTCAAATCTCTTGATCCGAGTTTATGAAGGTCTGGGCGCCCATAAGGTGACTCACCCATTCACATGTTCTTTTCAATTTGTTTTCATATAAAGTGATTTTAATTTGTTTACACGCTATTATTATTTTTGACTACCTCAATTCACACTGTCTCATCTTTTATATAAACGCGTAACGTCAGTATAGATTGTCTGACTACCAAGAAAGTATATTTTTCTTTATTATTCCTATACATATATACAATTCCTTTCAAAGTTTGGCAACTGTCTTTCTGTATCCCTCATTCTGAGCCAATCGGACCAAGACTAAAATCCTTCTTTTACATAATGGCAACTTTTGTGTTTTTCAATCTCTTTCTTGGGACCTTCATCTTACCGAAGTGAACGAAACCCCTGTTTTTTTCGTAATTGTATGAAATTAATGAGATTAAATTTATAAAAGTTATTTTATTTTCAATTCGAAATCTTTCGCATATGTATTATACTTTATTGTTTCATTAAAAGCAGAACATTCGAATTATAAATCATTCTTTTTTCAAACTGTTCTAAATATGCTGAAAAAACACGCGTTAGTTTAAAACAGCGTATAATGAAAGCGTCTAAAAAGATACAGGCACATAAAATATGAATAAATTTATTTATCTAAAACAGTTCTGTTACAGCTTAAGTATGTTTTTTTTTCTTTACAACTCAAACAATAACGCAACAAATATGTACCTACCTACCTGTGTGTGTTATTATAATTTTCGAAGATGAATACGAAAGAGACAAGTCAAAAATAAAAAGAAAAAAGAAACTGTAATAACAATACAAATGAATATACCTACAGTGAGTATCACATGAATAAAAAAAGGATAATTTATTTTTTATAAACGTATGTAAATATTATTATGTATTATTATTTATTTATTTATTTTCAACAAAGAAGTGTACGTGCACCTATATCGTGTAGATCTTCTTTCGAACAATGAATCCACATGTGTGTACATGTTCATACGAATAAAAATTATCACAACAAACCTACTTACATACATGCGATAAGTAGGTACCTAACAAAAATATGAGAGGGAAAATTTTTGATTTTTTTTTTCCAAATGTGACTAAATTATATAACTCATTTTATTAAGGAAACACACTGGCTTAGGTTAGACTCCGAAATTCGAACCATTTGATGGTAATTGAGTAAAAATCAATCGGTCTACCTACAGAAAAAGGATAAGTTACAGTAATTTTGATACGCCCTTGTCCGCGCAATTTTCGTAAAAATAGTCACAAAGTTTTTGCTTCACTCATTAAAAGATAGTTACTTAACCAAAATTTTAATAGAAACATTACATACCTATATTTATCGTGTCCGATTTTTGTAATGAGCTTCCAATTTGAGCAGCTAAGGACTCATTACCTCTTCTCTTTCAGAACTAGTTTAAGCTCTGATTTCCTTGGAAAGTGGTGCCAGCATATAGCGACCGTAATATAGAGTAAATTATGTCTTTGGAACTTTGTCAGCTATGTAAACCGAATGGCACGCTTAATTATACATTTTCAAGATAATTTCAGAATAACTGAAAAATGACACCCATCTGAAATATCGCGAAAATGCAGGAAATTATAATTTGATTGTGTGTACCTATCAAAAAATATCACCAAATTCCCGGAGAGTGTCGCTAAAATTTCTAATAAATTCTTCAGCTACAGTGCAATGTCGCCGTCTAGACACGATGACATAATTCTCTCGCGCACAGGGCCGCTGCCCAGAATATCCGCGCCCTTTGTCGCGATAATAATATTCATTCATGTTATTTATTTTTGTTTTACAGAGGCGCACATACAAAGAGGATAATTGATTAATTACACTTCTCTAATACGTAGAAAAAAATTGCGAACATCATCTGTAATAGAAATAACAGTATTTGAAATTATTTTTTACCAGTGCGTTTCTTTTGATTTGACAATTAGCAGTCATTTTTAGTTTAACTAAGAAGATTAAACGTTTTGCTAATCTAAAGCGCTGATTTCTGAAATTTTCTACAGTCTTATGTTTACCAAATGGAGCGGTTGCATAGAGAGCAATAATGACAACGTAACCTTTAACACAGCGGCCGTAATATTACGGCTGCTATACGACGGCATCGGTATCCTAGGAAACCAAGGCATTGGGACAGTATCGTAGTAAAATTTCAGTAAAAAGGATTAGCCATCTTTTGCAGAGATAAAACGTTGCAGGTATCAGCTAGTACTTACTTCGTAAGTACCTAAGTATGTATATGTAACTGCCTTTTTTGTAACTGTAGGTACTCTAAATGGGAGTTTTATAGGTTGGGGTTAAACTTTTGGAATCATTACTGATATTTCTAAATATTGTCACCATCAGCATACCTATAGCCTTTCTAAATTAAATCAATCGAATTTATGTATTATAAAGTACTTAGGTAGGTACCCTACTGATATATCGTTCAAAAAATATTTTTTAAATTACAACATTGCTATTTTGGTGAAACCGTTTTGGCTAAAGGTTTGCACCAAGCTGTCTGTCTGACTAAAAAAAAAAGATAAAAACGTTTTAGAACAAATTTCAAAAAAAAAATCTTTTGATGACGGCCCCCTATTATGGAACTCGTCCTTTTGAAAATACTCATCACGCGGACAATACAAAATCTATTTGCAACCGGCTGAGAACTTGAAGTTAATTTTGTTTGTGCCATACTCAACAAATTTATGCGATTTCATATTTTAAGCATAGGTTACAATACGGCGGAATTCGTTTGGCATAATGAGTCTCGGTGTCAGCTCTAATGACGATGCACTTAACATCCATTATGGCATAGAGTTGTGAATGAATGAATGATGCGCGTGTGTGTGCGCGCAGGAGCATCAATTTTATTCAACGTGCGTTTCGTACTACTTAGTAGTAATCCTCATTAATATTCCATGTGCAATTAATAATTATTTTGTTTTAATCAAATGCGAACCAGACAGCCGTTTGATTTAATGCCGAAATATTAAAGAGAAATTGCGGTACTTGCCGATATGGAAACGTGACAGCTGTCAGAATATTCCAATAATATCATTGATTGTTTTTTTTTCCTTTTTGTTTATTAAAACTCACTCAAAGTGAACACAATATTTGACTCAGTAACAGTCGGTATCTGGGATCTATCCCACGACCTCCAGTACTAAACAGTAGGCTTCGCAATCTCTAGGCTACCGACCACTCATCAATACTCAAATGAACCTAATACGAACTGATTACCAAATCTTTTATTATTCTTTTCTTCCTGAGACATTCGAGACCTTTTCAAAGTCAGCGATCACTTGAACAAATAGGTAGGTACCTTCCTGTCCCTTACAAACCTTAGAAGTTCTTTCACTCCTCTAATTGCAGACATTGTTAACCATCATGCTTATCTCTTGCCGAAACTCCTGCTTTATACTTCCAAAATTCGAAAGTTACAAATTTAAAATTCGAAATTCATAATTTCAAGAGTAGCCCAATCATTGTTCCATACTACGGAACTATGGAATTGTCCATTCTTTTATATTCCGCAACCAGGATATCTGCTTTCTTCAAATACAAATTGAAATTAAAAATAGTTTAAAACTTTTTTGATAAAAAAGTAAATGGTTGTTGTCTTTAGTTCACGAAGTAGCCAAAAATACTGTTGCTAATTACCTGTTATAAAAAAGAGTTTAATCCATAACGAAGGCACCAAATTATTTCTCTTCCTCGTTCTAAAACAAGCCATTTTTAAAGCGATATCCACCAACACAATAAATAAGACGTTATCTAATCAGGAGATAGATAGAGTAATAAGCAGCAAGCAGTGAATGTAACAAAAATAGATTAAACTGCTGAACTGGTAAACTATAGACGAAAATAGCAGGAGAAGTTTGGTGAACTTTACGCTAAATTTGTTTATAAATAGGTACCTCTCTGTCTTCTTTCAGGGGGTGATTTGACACTGGATGTATACATATAATCCAGGGTGACAACATTTTTGCTACACTGGGGTATTTTTTGTATTATTTTTATCCTTATGAACAGTGGTCAATATTATTTTTTTTAATTCGATGGAATATAACAAAATATATAAAAAAAAAAAATATGTTGAATAAGAATTTACCAATATCTGATAACATCCAATACATATTACCTATTGCTAAGAAACAACAATTGAAAAAAAAAACGTTTAAAATGTTAGATAGACTAGGTTCTTATAGTTCTTTAATTCTGAAGTGGTGGATTCGACCGAGGGTGCCGACCATCTTGTTGTTTCACAGCAATATGGATATGTTAAAAGCGACGATATTTGCACCATCTTGTAGGAATTATTAACACAAGAAGAATGTACAGTTTCAAATGGCCAGCGCAAATCAGGAAGACCCCAAAACGATGAAAAGAATGGTGCATTTTAAGAGGACCTATCATTTTGTGCTTATCAGAAAGATATGAAAAGAGACTGAAAGCTTTTGAGATATGGTCCTACAGAAGACTTCTAGAACCTTGGAGACCACATAACAAATTAAGAGATTCTCCAAAGAATCGAAGAAGAAAGGCACGTGCTCAAAACCCTAACCGAAAGGCGTGCAAGATGGATAGGACATGTAATACAGAATGAAGGTCACCTGTATACCATATGATTGAGGGATTGATCAAAGGGATAAACTCCCGGAGAAAACCACGTCAAAAGTATCTATAAGACGTATACTGAAACATGTTCAAAGAACTCATTCAAATATAGGGGGTGTACCAACTTTAAATCGAATGCATACCTACCTAGCTTATTGCTATTTTAAACTTGATTTCTGCGTTTTATTTTCTTCAGATTACTCTATTATTCACTGTTTGCATGTTAGTGGTAGAGTAAAAAAGTAAAAACATTTATTGCATTACAAAACTACCCTCACATGACCAACTAATTTTCAAAATGAATTATGGTCCTAATAATTATTAGCCTCCCTCACCGGCCAATCCAAAAAAGACTGATTGTCACTCGGCCAGCACACGCAATCCCAGGAAAGCGTGTCAACTTTGTATAAGTAGCAGGCTATACTTGTTGTATTATCGCGCGGATCAGCTCTAACTCTGTCTGAGAGATTAAACACTCTGAAAGTTATTTCTTTGACCCCTGCGAGTCACATTGAAATGTATACATATTTTAAAATTTGGATACTTAGTGATGTAATTGAATGAAATTTAAAAAAATGAATTAATCCTGAGCGTCACGAAATGTAATGGAAGGGAACGAGTATTGGTACAAATGTAAGGTGTATTAACTTAGCAAATGTAGCACTGCATATTTATGTATAATTTACTTTTACCACCCAGCTTAATTTGTTACCTACGAACCAAAGTACCTTAAACTTGTCTATAAACCATTTTAGCAAAAAAAATATAATCTTAGTAGTTCATTAAATCAAGTGGTGTTCGATTTGAAGAGGTAATTTTTATTCAAATACTTTGAAATTTTTAGACAACGTTCTACTCACGTCATTCTCCGCTATTTATGACCGCTAAATGACAGTACCTACGCCACATCTAGGAAAATATAACAAAGTATGATAACTATACATTAACAAATTTAGCCATAATGGGTTGTTTTCCTACGGATACGCCGCTACTTTAAACAGCGGTGAATATGTCAGATGAGAACATTGTCAATATGGTTTCCGTAGTAACGAAAAACATTGTCATATAATTTTGAAAGACGACGTCTTGTCAGATGACGGACCGTTCCCTAGGAACCCACTGCATAAGACATTTGTCGAATCTTAGTAGTATTAATTGGATCAAGAACTCTTTTCCAGGATTTTCTCGTCAAAATACCTGAACTAAATATTTACAACAAAATAGATAAATTGTGTAAGTTTTACCCGATCCAATATTTTTATGGTAGTTTATAAGTAGGTACTTATTAGATTAACGGATTTATTCCGTTAGTCACAAAAAAGGTCAACCTAAAATAAATATTTATCTTTTAATACATAAGTGTTTTACGAACCATTAAACAATGGGGGTTTCTATAAGTAGGTACATTATATAATACACATTAGGTATAGTATATAGTTTTTTGAGTAAAGTGGGAAATACATAGAATCACAAAAAATGAATTTTGAAGAAAATAAAAATATTTGGATATGCGTAAAATCCTTATTATTTGTTTATTCAATCAAAAGATTTTTGATTTTGATTATTTATAAAAATAAAAACTGAAGTATTTTTATCTCCAACTAGCTTTCCCGACAGACGTTGTCCTGTGTTCCTAACTATGAATATTGAATTCGAATTTGTATTATGATAAGCTTTTATTAACCTATGTAATTTAGATCGATGCATATGTTTTAAACAATATATTTTCCATCGAAATTCTGACAATCGCACCAATATTATCAAACAACTGACAGTTTCTGTCAAACTTTAATTTAATTTCAATTTTTCAAATTTAGAATAAAAATTATACTGTTAAAAGAAGTACCTACTATGAAGGTTACCTACTTAGAGTTTTCTTTATTTTTCTAATTTCCCACGCAACTTTCTTAATTTTTTCTTTCATAAGAACCTTTTCCTGATAAAAACCAACACGACAAAAAAAGAATTAGCGAAGTCGGTCCATCCGTTTAGGCGTGATGCGATGACCACGGAAAACAGCTCTCCATTTTTATATTATAAGATGAAAAATGAAATTAATTATTGTTGTGTAGCCTAGCCATTTGGTAGAAACACTTTGTTAGCCGTGATTCTGAACTCTAGAGTCGACCATTTTTCCCATTCTGCTCTGCATATGGTGAAGTCTGCGTTCGCTTTAAAAAGACTAAAAGATTAATTTAATAGTAACTGAACAATCGGAACCGAAAGCAGAAAACATGAAATGAGGATTTTCAAGGCAATGTGAATATGAACATCGTGGATTTTTTCACTTCATTATGACCACAAAATGTTTAAGTTATTTTTATGAATTGTTTAGGTTAGTGCAGATACCTACTACTTACAGTGGGGCTAGTTCGAGTTTTAAGAGCTTATTACCTGCTAATAAGCTCTTATTATTTCTATAGCGTGCGAAATCTTCTAACATCAAACGATCGAACCATTCGATCATTTTGTATAAAAATCCTTTCGAAACTCTTTCGATGATCGTTTCAATATTCGATCGTCGAAAACTTATACAAGGGGCACAGAACACGTAACCTGTCATTCTATGTAAAATCATTTTTTTTTTAAATGAATCTGTGCTCGGTCAAAGTGAACACAAATACACTCCTTGACTCTTTCACAGTAAGCTACTGAAAGCTTGTGTCGTGAAAGAGGAAGATGGTCGGCACCTGGGATCGAACCACGACGTCCGCAGTACGAAAGCCGGCGTTGTAACCGCTGGGTCACCAACCACTTCAAAATCATCAAGAAGAACACAATAATATGTATCGGAATGTGAAGTAAATAAGTAATTTATGTTCCTACACAACAAAAAACGCTATAAGTAGATATTTGACAGAGATCTGCCAGTGTTATCAATGTCACATTATTTCGTACAAGCCTACATATTCAGAAATGTAGAAGTATGTAACTATAAAAGTATAAATAAAAATGTTGTATGTTACTATGAAAGTGTGTGCTGGTATATCGTTCTAACACAGGTCGTATTGTTTGCATTTGTAAATAAGTAAATATGAGACAACCTCAATATAATAAATATTATATAAATACATCGTGCGCCCATTTTCATCTCGGCCCAACTACCTCATTTTTTATGCGGACGCGTGCCCTGGAAGCCCCGAATGTGGAGCATATGGCGAAAGGTAAACTTGCACTAAACACAGTGCACTTTTGAGTCCAACAAATAAAAATAGTTTTTGAATTTTTAAATACGTTTACCCTTTCTTGGTTTTATAAGCGAAAAGGGGCTTTTTAGTTATATGTGTTTGATTGTTGGTAAATTATTATCTTATTTACTTTGATATAGCCTTCTGAAATATCCCCCATGAGCATTTTTCAAACGTGAAGTTACCTTAGAAAAAACAGTTTAAGAAATAGGTGTTTGCCAATTAAATATTAGAATTTTTATTTACTCATTGAATACAATATAATATTTTACACAGATACAACATGATGAACTTCAAGAATTTGAAGAAAACATAATATTATGTGTACCTATCCCCCTTACAGAGACAAGTCTCGTGTAAAGGGGATGTCTCATATTTTCTTTGAAATTCATTTATAATGTTTGTCCTGCCCTTAATGACTAAGCCAACTGATAAAAAAACATGTTATTCTATGTTATTTCGTCTTAATTTTATGTCAGATCCTCTTAAGACCGTTTCGTGAAAAACCCCCCAAGGCTGCAATTTCATATCTCGATATTTCATTAATTACTACATACCTACATAGAATTTACAAAGTTTCTAAAAGACAGACTTAAATAGTCGTATCTAACATATTTACGTTCATCTCACTCATTCGTAGCATCCTCCAACTGATACAAATGCATTCATGTAAGTTCTTCTTTGGGACACTCACAATGTCAGTTTCATGATAATTTATTGGTTAATCAAATCGCATATCATTACTTACCAATTAATCTTCTTTAACTTTTCCTTTCTCACGAGGTCTTCATTGAATGAGCGTAATTATTTCACGAATTTATTTTATTTATGTCGAGATTCATTTTACTTACTTATTATTTTTCATCTTGAAATTATTTTATTCCAAGTTGCGAATGTAAACTGCGTTTTTAGAATACAAAGGACATTGTTGTACAATACATACGCGTACAGTTCATTTTGGTAATATTAATAATACGATGAAGTGTGTGAGTAGTACTTGCGCACCGTATCAAATGTCGTGGGCCATCCGCTTAATAACGTGGATGCATATTAGGTGCGTGAGTGTGTGCGTAATCCTGCCAGACCTCAGGCTGACTGCAGACCACGTACTTGCCCTCAACTCAACACAATACCACCTCTCCTAGTCCCGGGACTTGCCCCGGTGTATGCGAGGGTTAAAGACCCTGGATTATTGAAACATATTTTGTGATGTTTCAAATTTTGGTCACTGATTGTTCAGTTCATGTCGCTAGTCTTCGATGTAGCTGTTTCTGGAATGACCTCTGCAACTGTCGCCCTAAATCATTTCTTCTACAATGAAAGTTGTGGCCTATCCAAGTTACTCCTATTGTGTAATTCTGTTGAAGATTTGCCTTATTTTTCATTCCCTGCTCAACACCTTGTCATCATGTGA
Organism: Mystacides longicornis; assembly: GCA_963576905.1. Taxonomy (NCBI): domain Eukaryota; kingdom Metazoa; phylum Arthropoda; class Insecta; order Trichoptera; family Leptoceridae; genus Mystacides; species Mystacides longicornis. The sequence continues at coordinate 17,573,870 of OY756427.1, read as the reverse complement.
TCTGTTCAGTGAAATAATGTACAAATTGTAACAAAATTAAGTGTGATTGATCAAATTGTTCAGAATTAATTTCTTTTTATGTATCAAGTATCAACAAATCATAGGTTGGGGTTTTTTTTTTTTAAGAATTTTCAGCGTGTTCTTCTTTCTCAGCCATCTCTTCACTGCTGGATATAGGCCATGTCCATCTTTTTTCACTCCGATCTATCTTGGGCTTTCTTTTGCCACTTTTTACCCGCGACAGGGATAATGTCATTGGCCCATCTTTTTTGTTCTACATATCGTGTGTTATCAATCATTGTTCACCTACTTCTCACTTTGTCTTTCTATTAATCTAGACCTAGGTCGTCCTGAGAATACGCAAAATCAAACTTATATAGTTAATAAAAATAAAATGGAAAACTCATCACACATCTTTCTTCTTCTTTTTGTCTTATACAAATCGATCATCACTAAGTATTGATTTAATTTATTTCAATAACCGTATCAATCAGAGGTGTTTAAAATTGGAGTCTGATCATCGCGTACATGATGTCTCGTGCCACAGCTATGAACCTGGTACCTTTATTCAACATCACTGAACATTCCGACAATCTTTGCACCTTGACTCTCAAACAACGTACATAGCCCTTAGCAACATCATCCCCTACCGTCTATCTCTGTCTCTCTCCAACTTCCCCTTCTTATGCACGTAACCTCGTATAAGCACGTCCTCCTTGCATCTCTTTCATCTCGTTTTCACAATGCCCACTCCCATTATGTTAGAATCCGCGCTAGCAGCTGTTCTTTTGGTTAAGTAAAGAGTGTAAAAAAAATTGTGTACCTACTTATGTGTTTATTGTCTGTAGATACTGATCTACATGTATAAACAATTTACTTATGTTTTTAGGTCGGAATTTAAAAGACCACAAATCCACTTCACATTATAAAAGTGAGAGATGAATTAAGAACATAATAATATCTATTAAATTGACCATTTATTCACTCACATACCTATTTCACGTATTGCGAGCACGCTCGTACTTGTGGCCTTTGCGGCAAGTTTTGGCCCCTTTTCTCAAAACTTAAGTTGAAAAAATACGAATTTACTTGTTGTAGGAGTAAGAAAATTCTTCAACAGCCTATTTGACAGTTGCCCAAAATCTTTCACGACATTTTCAAAGGTTGAAAACAATCAGAATAGGTTTTGAGTGGGTATATCCTATCACATAGAATAAAAGAATGAGAAAACCTTGAATAATCAACGTGCATGCAGTATCCTGTTTCAAGAAGATATAGAAATAACTTTTTGATACAATTATAACAATAATAGGTAATAATTCCTGGGCTAGAACTCTAATGAACACTCGAAAACCATCGTTGTTTATCTGTCTTCTATTACAAATATATCACCTTCTATTGGAATATTAACATACTCGTACATCATAATTTTTATTCACATTTTACTAAAAATAGAAGTGGTTCGTAAGCAAGAACATTACATGAATGAATGATTGTTTATATATCTATCCTATTTTATCCCTCAAAACTATGGGGTAGGAGTGAATGAAATAGAAGTATAAAACTATTTCACTGGCATTTTTTACTATCAATTTTAATCCTGACTAATTAGCCCTTAAGAATGACGATTAAAATTTTATCCCCGTGTCGATATATTATTCTTCTTTGGTTAACCAACGAACATTCATATCGACACCGTTTAGAGCACATTAATTTTTTTAACCACTTGTTTTTTACCAAGCGTTGTAGAACTTAGAAGACCAACCCTAATCTCTCGGATTTTTTTATCCTTGGTAAGTATGTATATAAGGTAGGTTTTAAGCTGATAATTAATTAATTATTTTGATATTTTTTTATAACATTAGATATATCGTAACTAAAAAGATATGGTGATGTAGCAATTCTTGCATATTTTAACAACGGCGATCTAGCCAATTGAAATCATGACTAATAATAGTACCTACAATAGTGTTATGTTTTAACAAATTTTAAAAGACAAAGGGATGGTTATTGGTAAATGAATGGAGCTTTTATGAGAATACTCTTCTCTGAAAATTATATCCTCCCTTTCAATCAATCAATATATTCTCTCTTTTACACCCTACTCAGGAGCTTAGGGAGGTAAGAAGAGCTCTCCATTGCGCAATGTGTATGACCTCCTCCCACACCATGTCCAAATCCCTCAGTTGTGCTTCGAAGGAGCGGAACACAGTGTGAGAGGGTCTCTATTCTCCTACATTCTCCCTTTACAGGTTCCAATTTTACTTCAGGTAGGTACCGCCTCAAAAACCGCGGATGACACAGACATTTCTTCCTGTAGCAACATATGGTTTTCAATATTTCTTGCATACATCTGTTGATTGATTGTCATAGAAACCATCGACTTAATCACGATATTTTCCGTAGTCGGTTTGGTTTTGTCATGGAAATTCCTATATGAAAAATTGTTATACTGAGTTACGGACAAAATGATCAATTATAGTATAGTATAAATCACTCTAGTCTCTTTATGAAACGAACAGATAGCAAGTATAGAGTGATTAACTAAGAACCTATTCAGTAACAGCAGGTACTGAATAGGTACTCGGTTGATCATTAGATATAAGATATATTTTAAACTTATTTTGCTAAGAAATCGGCGATTTTTGCTCTTATTTCTTAATATATCACCTAGATCACATTTTATTGAAACAAGACTATTATTTGAGGTAGTAAAGTAATCAAAATATGAAAACATCGACTTGGTATGTATGTGTGTGTGTTGATAATATAATGGGTGGGTAGATATATGTGGAGATACCCTCAAGAGACGAACCCCATCTGTCGGAAGCGAACCAGCGGCAACATGGCACACGTTTCTAAGTTTTTTTTATTTATTCATTATTATTATTTTAAATATCGTGTACCTTGAACTTTCAACCAGTTCCCGATTATAAGGAACAGACTTTTGTATTTATTTTTTAATCGATAAATATATAACACCGCACTTAACAAAGTTATCGGGAAAATTGTCATAGTCATTTTTCCAATCAGCCACTTTCGCCTTATCTGAGTCAAAGTGCTAAATTCAAGTAGAATTTTAAAGTAAAAAAACGGACTGTACGCCAAACCTCTTCATCATCGATCACGTATAAATCGGAACATAAATTCGGTTTTAATCTTCGCCGATCCTTCCAATTATAATTATAGTAATGTTGGATGCAATTTTTTTAATGATTTGTCGATCTTTCTAAGTAAATTTTCAGTTAATTAATTGATATACATTAGAAAGTGGTAAAACAATACGGGATTGTAAGTAATTATTGGCTATCATTTTTTTAAATGCTTTTCATGTTCTTGTGAAGTCGAATTTGCAAAGGTTGTCAAAATATGTTGGATTGGCGTGCCTTTACTGTAACCGTATTGGATAATAATAATTTTGAAGGTAGTTAAGCAGCGATGAATAAAATTTATAAGAAAAAAATGTACCAACCCCAAAGTTTTCTGTGAGGTAGGTACTCTTGCTGCTGTGAGTGCATTGACATTCCATATACACGATTTGAAAAACCACATCTTGCGTTGACTTTTCGATTAAAATTCATATTTTTATTCGAGTTTTCAAAGCTTCATTGAATACATTATATTATTCTTGAAGACGTCTAAATTTGATATTATCTTTATTCATTGCGACACTATTTAATTTTAACAACATATTTTTTGAGAATCACTTCAGCTGAATCTGCCATAAAGTTCAAATAGTTTTTGATAGTTTACCCATAAATGAGTTTTCAAGTAAACGAACTTTTTTCAGAAAAATCGACCAATCGGCATTCGTCGTTAAATTTCAAAATTCGAATCCTTTACTTGGTCGCATTCTATTCGTAAATTCGTATGATGAAAAACCGTACAATTCGATCCACCAACCAGCACGCTCCATTTGAAAGTTTATTCTTCTGATATTTGCGCCTTTATGTAACCCAGTGAGGTCCGTGTGTATGGATAGATACTACCCGCTATATGTGTGTGTGTGTTCATATTCCGGGGTGTTTCCTCATTTTGAACAATAATAGCCTAAGAAAAAAAGGTTTTTTTGTATGTAAGTAAACATTTTATTCTGCACCATTGGTAGCACAGATGGTTTCGATTCCGTCGTGTGCCCAATTTAGGTGTAAAATTATGATCATATTGTTATTTTTTGTCAAGACAATGTTAGTTATATAACAATATAATGTACATACATACATATAAACCAACACATCATGTTTGTAGTTTCTTGTGAAGATACGTTTAATAAGAAACGCCATCTGAATCTATCCTAACATATAAAGGTTAAAAGATGTTAGTATTTTTGCGTATATCAACTCAACTATGTACCTACTATTCTAATTTTCTGTTCTTATTTTAAATACGCTGTTTTACCATTCATCCAGTTATGATAAAACCAAGGCAATTCATTGATTGCACTTTTGCGAAGGTTTATAGACTTGGTATAATTAACTTACTATCATTTGTATAAAATGTTTTTATATTGCCATACCGGTCATTTTAGCAACATATTATAAGTGTATGATCCGTAAATATTGTGTTTTAGTTCCTTTATATGTGATTCACTTAGGTACATCTAATAAAATGATATTTCTTTTGATGCAGGAACCCGTCGCCGGATACCAACTAGTATAAGGTATAAGAAACGCGAACCGTATAACATAATAATAAAAATAACATTTTGTGAATATTTTAAATGATAAGCAGACAAATTTGTATGTTTTATTAAGATCATTTTTTATTCTTCCCTTCCCCTCATTTTTTTTACTTTTGTTTATTTATTTAAAAAACAGTGTTTTTTAGATATATAAGTAAGCGTTTATTGTGACACAAAAACACTTTTATCATGCGTCTAGTTTGAGAAACACAAGAATAGTGCATGACACAATTTTAGAGGAAAAAGAAACTTGTCAGCCGGTTTTTCCATAACCTATAAGATATCTTTTTTTTTCTTTTTCTTTAATTACTAAACTATACGTATTGTTTGCTATAGATGTAAAAAAAATGGATCTAACCAGGGCCAACCAACTAATGTAAGGCAACTCCTTTGGAAAATCCACTAGAGAATGCAACGGAAAACCAATCTGGCCAACTCATATCTAGGAAACCACGGAATCTGTACTTTACTATGATGATTTGAAACGTCGCGGTGACCCGATTTGTCACTCTAAAGATGCATTTATACCAAACGAACAAAGACCTAGAGCTTGAAAATAGAGTATATTTTCCTAATCGTTGATACTGGACACCATGCAAATAATAACCAGAAAGAAATTTCATTAATAAGTTGTTATTTACATGGTGTCCAGAATCAACGATTAGGAAAATATGCTCTATAATCTGAAAATATGTTCTGGGTCTTTGTTCGTTTGGCATAAATGAAAGAATACCTACTCCTATACGGAGTGTATTCTTTGTAGCCGCAAAACGTTGATCATCATCAGCCTAAGCGAAGTGGCATATATCTTTATATGCATTTGAGATTTTTATACGTGGTTCTATAGACGTAGATATGGCGAAAGATCACAAGCAGGATAGTTAGCTTACACTTTCTACCATCCTTACAATGAATGATTAAGGGCCAAAAACTTCAGAAATCACCCCAAAAACAGTTGATTTTCGTCATGGTTCTTACGAGTCTGACTGACGACAAGTAGAAAGCTAATGTACCAGATAGAATTCTAAAATACCTAATTGTATCTGACTATTTTTGGCTAAAAATTCAAATCATTACTAGAAGACAATATAGACTACTTTTATTACGATAATTTATTATTTATTTCAAAACAATCAAAATGAAAATACAAGAATATTATCATCCCTTATCATTATCGATACAAATAATTCAGTACATATTAGTTTCTGTCTCGCCACAAAAGACAGTTTTATGAAGTCAAATTTACCCTTGAAAATGACAAGTCGATACCAAATCGTTATATTTAATTCACTCCGATGTCAGAAATTTTATTTACAACTTTCAAATAATTTCTCTGCGATTCCAATAAGATTGGAACCAATGTTTTTTTTTTTTTTTTACCAAATTTAATGACTTTGCTTGTAATAAAATTATTATAGATCTTAGAGATAGAGATTATAAAGATCTTAATTGCATAAAAATGTATATCAATGAATATTGTGTGCGCAGTGTAACTTTATTGTCACCAATTATTGCGTTAATAAAAATTCTTCGGTCGATCAGGTCAGACAAAGGTCTCCTCGAAAATATTTTTGGCTCATTTATGATATTGGAGGGAAAAGGTCTGAAAAAATCTAACAATTTGTAATCCTGTGAATGATAATTTCAAACTCATCGTTCATTTTGAATGTCTCATTTCATAAATGCATATTTTTGCCAACTCTTGCCGACATTTGAAATCTACTTATCGTATCCAAAATCCCTTCAAATGCTCATTGCAGGGCAAAATTGATGTTCATAAGTTTTAAATTGTTTACCATTAATCATGATCCAAAATATAATATTTAGTCAAAATTGTTGACAGGTTAGAAGATTTTCATCCATTCATACATGTTTCCATCAAAATCTTCTTGCCTCACGTGTCAAAACTTAGTTGATTGTAGGCTTGGTATATACCCACATAACTCTGTGCATAAATCCTATTTATTGCGTATTGTACCTTTTCTTGGCAGTTTTTGTTATTTCAAAATCTATGTGAAAGTTAATTTGCAAACTGCATTGTGTGCACTTTGTGAGTAAAATGTTAAATAACCATATTAGTCCATTGTTTATCGTTACCACATTACCAACCGACTAACCGTTTCGGCTTCATGAATCACACCGCCATTAAGACAAATAAAATATACCTACTTGTACGCACAGACAACACTTTCATTGGTATATTATCAAACCATTATAATATTGTGTATAAGTGTTTTCTTGGTACACAGTGATTAACACTTCGGGGTGAGTGATTTTAGGGCATAAGTAATTGCACCCGTGCTGCACCCCTTTTCTATACGATCTGTCAACACCTTTACTCTCATCGCCGAAGACCTAAATCATGACAATATGACTGAAGTTAGTCAATTTCTAATACGTCTGTTCGATAGGACCAGTTACTAAATTAATCTCTTAGTTCTAGTTCAGTACTCTTCCGATTATCTTGGTCAAATGGTATCATTTGGAATACTAGCCCAGCAGATGAAGACCGAAAGACGCATTCAGATAGGCTGCGCGGCTTTCTTAAAGTCGTAGATGGATGCGAAACATGGGCTCTTACAAATAATACCATGCATAATATGAAAGTTGCACAGCGCGCCGTGAAAAGATCGATGCTGGGTATCTCAATATTCTCAATACGAGATCGTATCAGGAATACCGAAATACGAAGGCGCACTCGAGACACCGATGTGGGTGATAAAATTTCCAAGCTCAAATGGAGGTGGGCTGGGATCCCGGGACGACGGACGGTGGAGTAGGAGAGTTACGGACAGGAGACCAGAAACTGGCCGAAGAATTGTAGGAAGACAGCCGATGAGGTGGAGCGACGGCATCCTGCGTACCGTTGGGACAGAGTGGATGGGGATGACCAGAGTCAGAGAGGAGTGTCGTGAGCATGAGGAGGCCTATGTCCTGCAGTGGACGATAACGGGCTAATATATATTTCTTGGCTGACTGATCAACTGATTTGAGAAGCATTAAAATATACCTATATTTGAAATGATAATGACATATTTCTAAACAAAACATTAGGTTCTACTAAAAATCTCCACCAACTCATTAAAACTGAAAACGGCATAATGCTTTGAATTAATATTGTGATTTTTCACTGCGATTAACTAAACAAAGCAATCAGTATCGGCCGTTAAGAGTAACGACCTATATTAACTAACGACATCATAATAGGTTAACTGGAAAATTGTATCACTGCCCTTTTGTATATAGGTAGGTATTACCTAATGTATAATGTCAACATATCAGCCGTTATTGCTTCATGTTTGATCAGTAACAATATCATTTAGTGGGTACAATCCTTCAATCACATGAACGGGGACATCCTTCGTTCCGAGAACTACTCACTTCTCATTACGTCGCTTTTCTGAACAAATATTAAGTCTGCTATTACGCATCGTTGCGGAGGTACTGACTAACGTACACCGTACTGATACCCGTGATCTAGATTTGACTAAGTATAAAGAAAACATTCAATGACGAATATGGGAACCTTGAACAAATGTGAGTACGGTGTTTTGAAGATAATCCCATTCAAGTATTGATCAATACATTTGTTCTTGCTGAAACAACTCCTATACCTTTTTGCCATTCTATAATGTTATTAATGTCAAAGCGAAGTAGTAACTAATTACATGATTGGAAGAGACTATTTCAGAAACGAAGGAACTATAGTGTGTTGTGGTCGGCTCTTCTCTTCTTAAGGTTGTAAATTACAATTCTAGGTGTCTTCCTTTGCAGAATCTGGTTGCATTACGTCATGCTGTTTTTTTTTCAGTCTGCCTCTCTGTAAATGACAAGACATAACCCGATTCATAATGTGGTCTTCGAATTGTGTGCCTATATCATCTTGATTGGTTCAACTATCTCTATGGATTAACCCTTAATAGGTGGGATCATGCACTATTACATTTGCAGCCTTCACAATAAGGTGGTTCTTCTTCGATCCATGTTTTTTTGCAATAAAATGAATTCCTTATAAAAAAAACAAACTCAATCCGTAAGGGAAGATATACCCACTACCATAAATTTTCTTCTAATGAACTAAAGAAAATTGTTGAAATTAGGGTAGGTACTTAATCTACAATTTGCTTACAGTGGGTCAGCTTACAGTGACAATGGGTCACAAAATTTCGTAGTTTTGTATTATAGAAGTTTTTTTAGTAAATAATATTACAAGTATTTCTTATCTTTCAATACAGAAATGTTCATATGCGAGAATCTGAAGGAACGGATAGTTTAATAGACAAGAAGTGGTGACCCACAGGGAACCAAGTAGGTGCCGCTGGATCCTCGTAATGTGCTGCGACTTCCTCATTAGAGACATCAGCGGTTATTGCGACGAACACGTACTTATTCTCTGGAATGATCGGATATTAAGAAATGTCCTTATTTCATTCCTTGGACTCTTAATTTGTTTTATAGTTCTACTTTGTAGCACATTATACTTTATTGCCAAAAACAATCTTGACCCTCTATTCATAATTGAAGTTTTTTTTATTCAAGCTCCTCGATTTTGATATGCGAATCTCTTTACTGCAAGATTTGATTCAGCTGTCAATGTTAGACAAAAAAGATTGTGCGCACCCTTCGTGCGTAGCGCACCATATTGCAAAGAGAAGCTGCTATTATTATTATTTATCTTGAAATAAATTAGCACGTGCTCTAACAAAAAGGAAGAGTGGAACCAGATGAAAAAAAATGAAAGGAAAAAACTAGATTATCCGAGGAGCACCTTTCGCGTATTGTTTACACCAACTCCATGTTTGCTAATATGCTCCGTGCGCACCCAACTCAAAATAGCAGTAACATTTCGCCCAAATGGTTTGGTTACCCAAATAACATGGTCTAAAATATGACAGCCTACTTCTTCTTTTGTAGGTATTAGTCCATCAAGTGAAGTCAGATATACTCGTAGACACACTAAACCTAATATTGAGAATAACTTCCAATGTAACCTTCCATTATTTTTTCATTCTTCTTCTTCTTCAATGACCGCTCCCTAGATGGAGCATATGCAAGCTGTCCTGATCCCTGCATCTACATGTAATATTTTTATCGCTTGGAAGGGTCTCCTGATGCTGTCTAGTTTCTAGCTCCTGCGGGCTTCCTTAGAAATGTCTCAAGAAGTTTAATCTACAAATTTTAAGTGATGGTGACATGCGTTTGACCCGTTAAATCTCTTATGGTCGTGTTCGGCACAAAGTCATTTCACCAGATTTTTAGTACCTATATTCGTCGGAGGTTCTTGCTCTATAAAACTGCTAAGCGTATTTTTTGGGCACATGTTGGGAATCTGGAATCACAGACAAAGAGTACCAACAAATCGGACCTTTGTCGTTGTAAAAGTGTACACTGTATATCTAACTCCTCTAATTCGTCAGCTGAGTTACTAGTTTTGGAAGAGATTGCTCCTTTTCTCAGTAGAACAAAAACGACAAACCACTCCAAAAGAAGTATCTCTATATTAGATTACCAGCTGTGTAGAAATAACTGTTCTTGCTATTCGGGATCGCTCCTAATTCCGCTTGAATAAAAAGCGCCATGTGTAAAGATGTTATATTAACACTTGAATTGATATTATTTTTTATTTTGTAACATGTTGCTGTTGTGTTGTGGGTCCTATGAGCACATAGACGCACGGTGCACGCGCGCCAGGCCTACCTCAGGACCATTGTTTGTCTTATGTCCTTGCGCCCGAGCGGCCTGGTGTTTCCTCGATCCTGTATAATCTAACTATTACACCCACCAATAATCATATCTTGCTATTATCATTCCGGACATGAATTCACAAAATGTTACCCACAATTTGTACGCTTTTTAGTGAGATCAACTACCCGCTATGTATTGTGTGAATCTTAAAAAAATGCCTTTTAGCTTTATAAATCAATATGACAAACACCTTAAACGTTAGAGGCATTATCGAATTTATTATGGGTGCTTCTTTTTATAGTAGGTACTTATACAATTCATTCACCTTTCTCTATTTCCCCCACATACTTTAAGATTTTGGAAAGAATGCAAAATTATATCACACTTTTTGCAAACATCATTAAGCAGTTTCGTGGATTTCTTTGATATATAAACACACATAAGAGAGACAACAGTATCATTCGATCTGCGTAAAATAATTATTGTCATAGGCTAAAATATTCATTATCGAGAGGTACTAGGCTCAATTCCGGTCGAGCAAAATTTGTATGTTAATTATTTGAAATTTCTACTCGGGATTGCCCAGATTGGCTTGTATCATTATATTTACTTACATCAAAACTCTTTTAAACAAAATAATAGTTTACGCCGTTTGAGTGCATAGAGAGAAAAATCACTAATTATTCCAAATATTTTTAATAAAATATACTATAGGTCAAATTAATGATTCTGTGGTATTTGTGTATCCATCTTACTGTCTGTTACGGTTTTCGATCTCCCGTAGGTAGCTGTAGACTCTGGATCGAAACCAAATTATTTTATAATGATCACTATAAAATATTTCCAAGGCATGACAAAACGAAACTACATACTGTTCTTTCACCTTGAATTGTATTCTAAAGGAATCCAACAGATGTTGATAATAACATGATTTGAAACCAGATTCTTTACAACAAAACCCCATTTTGATTAAAAATAAATTCATCAAAAGGCGTCTGGAATATCTACGAAACTTACAAAAGTCTGGTTCGAATCATTTCTCTCCTTTTACAAAAGGGATAAATACGTACGGATATTCCTTGTTTGTTCCGGATTCAGGAAGTAAGGTAAGGGCAGGTGTTCGTGGCGTACGCCGCCCACCATATGAGAGGTCCTTTCTTACGTGTGTTATCCTTACTTTGAACTATTACGCATCCCTTTTCTACTAGCGCAAATACATATTTTTTAGACAAGGATAAACTATTTTAATATGAGGTATTGTTGCAAAAATAGAGCGAGTGCAATAGTTTTGTCACGTGGTAAATGTGTCTGTCTGCTAAACGCCCTTTCTTATGGTATGAATACTTTCAAGTCTTTTGAAAGTGTGACCCATAACCTTGGTCCTTAAATTGAGGTGAATTTGTCATTAATAAAATTAATCATTTCATTCTTTTAGTGATGTTTTTAACTTGCTTTTTGATGAAAAATGTATACTTAGACCCATCTTTCAAGTTTCATTATACTCTTTAATTTTTTGTAGATGCCTATGCATATTATAATATACTGCCAACTTTTTGATGCGATCTCAAATATAACCAACGAAAATTAAAAACCTGATTAGTGCATCAATACACATTAATAATATGATAGTATTATAAACAGTAGGTATTGAAGTTTTAAGTAGGTATCTCGATAATTTAATGGATTTCAAATAAGACCATAAGTAAATAGTACCCCATTTTTATATAATACTTTGTTTGTTCTCGCACAATACCTATACCTATTACATATTATTATAAACATCAGGTATTAGTAGGTATTAGCTAGAATATGTCATACATACTTCTGGTCACATCAGCTAGCCGTAGCCTGTATTTTATTCGCCACATCCCGATGAGACATGTTTATTGTCCTTATGATTGTACTGTCATAAAAAACATTTATTATCATACTCGTAGTTTAACACTCTTATAAGAGTATTGTAATTCTCTGGTTGATTTAAAGCGTCGACTTCAAGAAAATAATTTATCACTTTTTTTGTTGTTGGAGAAAATCTTACTTCGCCTAAATAGAAATTAATTGCTTTTATATTAGGTTTAAATTCTTTATAATATCCAAAGCGATCTTTTAAAATCATCATCCTTAAAAGTCTTAGATACGAGTTGGATTATCTATTGTTTGTAAACTCGATGTTTATTTCCACGCTTAGTAGGTACCCACCTACTTTAAGAAATAAAATAAAATCTTTTCTTTGAAAAAAATAACTCTTAAAGATAAACTTCATCCAATAACATCAAATAAATAATTAAATTATGTATTTGAGCCGTGATATTAATGTGAACCTATAATAAATCCAAATCAAATCCAAACTCCCTTTACGCCCCACTTAGGGGCATAGGGTGGCAACAAGACCTCTAGTGATGGGCTCACGCTGGGTGCATAAATACAGGAAGAAAAAAAAGATAGGTATTCGCTCTTTATGCAGTTTTCTAAAGTCCTTTTACTTCAGGCCTCTATTGAAAACAAAATCGATGTCAAGTTCATCTTTTTTTGTTTAACCACCCTTTTTTTACAAAATTCAAATAGGGACATTGTCCTGTTGACATTTTTTTATGTTTGGTATGAATCTTCCTAAAATATTATATACCTTAAATAATTTTGCCCTTCAGAATGTTATACTTTTCTACATAATTCATTCCTATAAAAAACACCATATAACAAACATCAATAACTATAACACTCGCAAACGAGTGAAGGCTTAAAAAAATACCAATAATCGAAAAAAAATATTTACTACCCATCACGCCGTATTCCGGAAGAAGCAAGCGGAGAGTATGGATTTCCATTCATTCCTATCCAGACAATCCTCTTTCGCTTCATCCAAGAGCATAACGTTCCGAATACATTGACTATTATTCTGAAATGAAAAACAGACGATTGAGTTGCGTCGTATCCAATTTTTATTGAGACTTTTGACATTTCTGTATTCTTAAAATGTTTTATCCAATACATTAGTTGCGTAACCACTGGCAACCGATTAAGTTCTAAGCAAGAGCTTCTTGCGTTGAGTTGGAACGTGAATTTGAGAATACCAGTCATTATCTCCTATTCCATTTAGGTACTCCTAATTAATTACTTGGGCCTACTTTAAGACGGCACTGTTGTGATCGGGCATGTTAAAAGAATGATTGAAGAAAGAAGGACAAAAAGGATCTATATATCTAAAAACTGTTATCCTTCGTGTACCTATATATTTATGTATAGTTATGCAAAATGTTTCCTGAAATAAAATCAGCATAGTATAAAGTATTTCCTTTAAAGAAACAATTGAATAATTGCATGAGTCACGTTACATAATGTTAGAGAATGATGGTATGTGATTCAATTGTCGAATAACAATAATTGAGTAAACACGTTTGTTTGGACAGCGCATACCTCCTTCACTGATAACACCTATCAATACTATCTGGCACACTTGGTTAGAAATATTTTCATGGTTCTCACGACTGACGTACGTCTGCTTAGCTGTTATAAAAATACCGATTCGTGCATCGGGTGAATCACTTAAGCAAACAGGTATTTTCTACTTCCTTTTTACTCGGAAGAGGTGAAAACACCTATATAACCATATAGAGTGATTTGAATACTATTGAAAAATTGCAGCAATATCAATCGAGTGTGTCATTAATATGTACCTACATACTTTATAGATACGAGAATATTCGTAACGGTATGATAAATCGATCTAGTTATGGTGAAATCAAATTCCATATCATTGTCTGAAAGGGTTAAGTGACAAACATAAACAGGATATCCATGAAAAATCACATCGTGGAAAAACGACACTTTTAATTCTAAGTTCTCAATACATCTTATTTTTCTTTAAAGCCCACTTCGTTCACTGCTGATAAAGGGCCTCCCCCCACTTATTTAATTTTAGGGGGGGAAATTGGACATTCACTGAAAGTGTCGCAGTAGGTACTACGCTGTCCAGGCGAGTTTCTATTGTTTTGTTTAAGGATTTTCTTTTATAATATTTTTAAATTTCTTTTATAAATAATAATATGTAAAAATATGCTCTTCACAGTTTATCTTGTAAAAGGCAGGCGAGATATAGAGCTTAAAAGATCCTCGTGACTGCGAATCTGAGACAGTGGTTTGGTGTAGCAGAGGCTACAGAGTTGGCGAGACTTGCTTAAGACCGCGAAGCTGATTCGCAAATGATCGCTAACCCCCGATAGGATTGGCGTTTAAAGAAGATGATATATAGCATTGTAATATGGTCGCCTATTCCCCATTAGTTTTAAGATAAAAATAAAACTTTGAACCTTAACGTACCCTTAAGAGAAACTAAAGGAAAGCGCGGCTTTTATGTCTGTTGAGATAATTAGGTAAATGAATCTTCTCAAATTTCTAAAAATCTCAAAATTACTCCTTAGTGAATCAATAGACAATATGACAACTCAGCGGTACGCACCCACATAACAAACCCAGGCAAGATAGCAGCTGACGCACATCCTAATCTATTTTGGGAATCAAATTATTTAGTTTAGTTGTTTAGTTACATATTAGAGAAAAACCCACCCATTTGATTCAAACGTATTTCAATAATACAATCCGCTATAGTAAGTACCTACAGATTTTTCTTAAAATTCCTCTCTTTAATTCTAGTTATAATACTTGATAATGTAAGAAGAAAAAAACATCCTAGTGAAATTCCTTTTTTCATCTTGACGTCGTTCTGCTGATAAGCAAAACCAAAAATAAAAATACTTTGCGGTTTTAATTAAGTATGTTTTTAATAAGCGGATATTATAAAATTAACCGCACAATAAGAACTCCATACAATTGTGACACAACGGTATCGTATCAGAATATTTCTTCTTTATTCCTGAAATTTCAATTGGTAAACACAGACCTCCTTAGTTCGCATAAGAATCAGCAAAAAACTAATTATTGAAAAACTTAGGAATACAGGTATGGATAAAACCATACATCCTTGTTTTGATTTATATGCTATGGTCACTATGGTCAGTTCTATTTTATAAGCAATCTGATACCACACAGTGTCAATGATTTTTTTTTTTAATATTAGATGAAGAAACTTATAACAGTGTTGATATTGAAAGAGATAATAAACTGTAGGTAGGTAATGTACATGATTATAATTGAATTATTTGATAAAATTATTGTTAAACACGAACTTAATTAATTAAAAAAATAACAAATCAACTCAAGTGTTCCTAATCTATGGTAGGTAGTTAAAAAAAATCGATAATCTCATGTTATTATGCTTTGGCTAGTAAATTCGAAAAATTTGACAAACTTGCTATAAAAACCCTTTTTTTTTCATAAAAATTTTAACACGTTAATGTGCAAAGATGAAAATAATGTTTTTTTAATATATTCACAGACATTCTCAAACATAATCCCCTAATTCAGAGTTCGACAACGCGTGGCTCCGGATCCGTATGTGACTCTTTGACCTCTTGTGTGTGGCTTTATATAAACCAATTTTGAATCAATTATCAAAATAGATGAAAACGAATACTTAGGTAATTGGTACTTAATGCAAGGTCCGAGATGTATCCTAAAACCCCCAGAGACGAAACATTGGGCAAAGAAAACCCACCATTTTTTATCGAATTATGTCATAAAAATAATAAAGTTATTTGATTTTAAAGAATACTCATTTGCGCTTTTATTTTATTTTTTAATCTCGAACGCTTTCGTTCTACTTTAAACAAGAGCAGACATTTTCAAGAGTCTCTTTTTGATCATATAAACTTTCAATATTCAAACCTATCAAATATTAGTGAATTAATCTGTACTAATTAGTATAAAATCAATTTTTATTTAACATAAGTACTCCTTTAAAGTTCATTAAAGGTCTAAAATTATGATCAAGGTTTTCTACATTAAAACACAGATTTGGCTCTCATTTTTTATAACTTTTAAATAAATTGACTAACATTTTATATACAAAGGTGTCAGAATAGCCGGCGGAACTTATTGCCTGAGGCAATTTTTTCCAGTCAACCGGTCCTGTTCAATAAGAGACAAGCCAACCCCGGGTAGAAATTTCAAGCGAAAAAAACACTTTGAAAAACTCTGACCCGACCAGAGATCGAACCGCGATCGGTCGGTGACCTTTTATGTAAATTTTTAAATATGGCTCTTTGGTGTTTCAAGATTGTCGACCACTGCCCTAAGTAGTAGGTAAGTTACTTTTTTCTACGTTTCAGAGAAGTTCAACCAGAATAATAGTGTCTTTATGGCCTGTCAAATGGGGTGTAAATGATTCCCAAACTATAACCAACTTGTCTAGTGTGAATATTTTTTTAAATATTTGCTTATGTAGGTAGGTATCTACTTACTTTATTAACGCACTTTTTCTCACTGTCTGGAAAGTTTTTTTTATGAGATTTTTATTGAGCACTAGTTTATTAAGCTTTTTTTATTATAATTTATTTTCTTAATTATTTACAAACCCATGAAATGGTGAAATAGTTTTGTTTTTTAATAGACTGAAAAGAAAATTTTATTAAAAGATAAGAAATTCTAAAAAGAAATCAAAAAAATTTCTGTTGTTGAAAAGGTTGTCTTAACGTTCCTAAATTTCTTCTTTCTAAGTTATAAAAATCATACGTGTTGATCAAAATTCTCTAAATTTGTGCATTTTGGCGGTTTAAAACTAGCTCCTGCGGTGTATGATCATTTTAAGGTGAGAACGAAAACTGTAGCGAATCTCAGAAAAAATCTCTAGGTACTTTTTTTTTATAAAAATGAATCTGTGCTCACTCAAAGTGAACACAAATACACTCCTTTACTCTTTCACAGTAAGCTACTTAAAGCTTGTGTCGTGAAAGAGGAAGATGGTCGGCACCTGGGATCGAACCACACGTCCGCAGTACGAAAGCCGACGTTGTAACCGCTGGGTCACCAACCACTTATTTAGTAATGGAAAACAACAAATGGCTGGAAAATATTCATTAAGTAGGTACCTATTTTTTTAATAACGTGCCTTGCTTAATTATATGTTGAATATTCTAATGATTATTATGAGTTTCGGGGATTTGAATATTACTATACCAACGTTGTTAACGTAGAATGATCACACTAATGGTCTGTTTTCCTACGGATACGGTCAGTTGAGAACATAGTCAATATGTTGTGTCTGTAGTAACAAAAAACATTGACATATAATTTTGAAAGACGCCGTCTTGTGAGACGACGGACCGTTCCCTAGGAACCCAATGCATCAGCCAGCCTTCGAAACAATGTTAGAAGATGGTCGTAAGCCGATCATCATTGGTGAATTGTTGGAGTCTTTCGTTGAAATATATCATCGAAAGACTGCAACAATTCTCCAATGACATATAAGTTTCGTTTCATGAATACTTGTAGTACTGAAAGGTCAGTTCGAGACTAAACAAATCATCAAACTGAAATAAACGTTTCTCACAATATGTTACAATGTCACATAAGTAAATGAAAATACCCATAACAACTTAGGTAGGTATATTACAAATCATTTGGTTTCAATACAATATACAGTATAAGGTCAATTTTGAAGAGAAGAAAGAAGTCGACATTTTATATCATAAATTACGATCTTGATTGGAGGTTCCCCGCTGAGAACCTAATGATGGAGAATACTCAAGGTCATCACATTGTCATACGTCTCACTACCAATCGCCGGCATAAACAAGTTTTTCTTCGTAAATTGAAACGAGGAAAATCCCTGTGGATAATTATTTAGTATTAACCTACCCTTACTTACTTTCTTACAATCTTTACCCGGAATTCTCTAATTTTATTTATTTACTTTTTAAAAATAGCACCATCCAGCATAACAGGTTTGCACCCTTTGCGCTGGACAGTGAGAACATTACAATAATGCACAAAATATCAATAACAACAATACAGGCAAAATCAAAATGCAAAAGAAACAACACAATAAAACATAAAGACAATGAATTAAATAATATAAACAGTGTAAGCACCGCGCAGGTAGGTACCCTTCGGTGCAATAATGTAGCTAGATTATAATATGAACATTACTCACACAGACACACTTCAAACACGGTACGTAGTGTCATTTCACTTCATTAATATTGTTCATCAAATAAGTGATGCGAGCGTGTACATCGATAAATTCAATAATCGAAAACTCGATGAGCCCAGATGGTACATATACAAAATGAAACTTGTAAAGAACAGGGAGACAAGTTTGTTAATGATGGAGAATCCGAGTGCCCATTACAACATGCAAAGTTAATATGAAACTTTCGTATGTGACATTAAATATATCGACATGCTCTGATAATTCGTTCATCAACTTCATTGCTCTGCCGATAGGTGAGTTACTTATTATATAAGTTCTCCCAGTCGGCTCATAGAATAATCTATGTCCTCTAGAACGGGTATAGGAATCTGGCACATATAATTGAATGGCGGATAAAATGTAAGGGTTATGTATTATTCCCATTATAAGTTTGAAAAAATGTCGACACAGATATTCATTACGTCTACACTCCAAAGAAGAGTAGCCTAAACAACCCATTAAGAATAACGAAGGGTATAGATATGGGTAGTACCCATATTCAACCCGATAAAGGTGTCGTAAAAACCTTTTCTGAATTTTCTCAACCAGGTTGATGTGGAATGCATCGGAAGGACTCCAAATAATTGATCCCGATTCTATTATCGACCTAACAAGAGATTCGTAAAGAGTTCTCAGTGTAGTAGGGTTCCTGAAGAACTTCGAGTTTCTTAAGACGAATCCCAACATTCGATACGATTTGTTAACTGTCTCCTCCATATGCAAGCGAAACGCCAAATCTGGTTGAAACACAATACCCAAGTCTTTAATATGTGAAATTTTCCCAAGTTTTTGCTGATTCATGGTATATTCAAAATCAGACTGCGAACGCTTGCGGGTGTATGTCATGACATTACATTTGGGTGCGCTGAAAGGCAATTTGTTCGCCTCTGACCATTTAACAACCGAGTCAATATCATTTTGCAGCAAATTCGCATCGTTAATACATGAAATACTTCTGTAGATTTTTAGATCATCAGCATATAGTAGGAATTTCGATTTTTCTATGGATTTTTCAATGTCGTTTATGAAAAGGGTAAACATTAATGGACCGAGATTTGATCCCTGCGGTACGCCAGAGTAAGTAAGGTAGCATTCTGAGTCATTCGCCTCAAAGTAAACGAACTGCTTTCTGTTTTTTAAATAACTTGCGAAATACCTAAGAAGACTATCCGAGAACCCGTAATTGTTTAACTTATCTAGAAGTATATCATGATCCACCCGGTCAAATGCTTTTTCAAAATCAAAATAACACACGTCAACCTGTTCCCTGTTATCAAATTTTTCAGCTAGATAGCTTTGAAATGACATTAAATTTGTAACTGTAGATCTGGATGGCCGAAAACCATGCTGTTCGTCGATAATATAAGGTTCGCAGGCATTCCAGATTCTCTTATGTAAAATAATTTCCAATAACTTGGCAGGAGTGGACAGTACAGCAACCGGCCTGTAATTCGAGATTTCAATTGCGTTTCCCTTTTTAAAAATTGGTGTAACTTTTGTTATTTTCCATCGTTCGGGAAATTCCTCAGATACAAGGGACAGATTAAAAATAAACGACAAAACCTCGGTCATAAGATCTCCAAATTGTTTAAATATTGTAGCAGGGATTTTATCTGGACCAGATGAGAATTTGTTTTTCAATTTTCTTAAGCTATATTCTATGTCATTATGAGTAATCTCCGAAATATCCAATGTCGTTACGTCATGTCGATAACTGGAGTTGCTAAATTTTAGATCTAGTTCAGGCTGATTTTCACTATAAACTGATGAGAAATATTCCGCAAAACCATTAGCGATTTCATTAGTTGAGTATTTTTTCTCACCATATTGCATGAATGTTGGTGACTGTTTCAATGCTTTTTTACTTTTTATGTAGTTCCAAAAACGCGACGGGTCGTTAATTATAGCGTCCTCACTGTTCTGAACGTAAATTATATAGCAGTTTTTGATTTTAGTTTTTATTGTTCCCCGCAATTTACTAAACTTATCGTATGCTAATTTCGATTTTGATCTTTTCCATAGCTTGTGATAAAAATGTTTCTTTTCTATGTCACGAACTAAATCTATTGGAAACCAGCACGGGAATTTTTTATCATTATTCACATGTTGCATAGGAAAGCATTCATCAAATATAGAGTACAACAAAACGTAGAATTTATCCACGGCTATGTTCACGTCTGTTTCATGATATACGTCTGACCAATCGAAGGTTGAGAGGCGATCCCCAAGCAGATCGAAATTCGATTTACTAAAGTTCCATGTTCTGTTATTGACATCAGATGGGTGGTCAGATACATTACATGTGTACTTTGTACTTTGAAATGTGAGACTTATATTTATGTTTAGAGTAGGGTGATGAACATCCTCTGTTACCAGAGGAGAATCATGCTTTGAGATACAAATTTGTGAGAAATTAGAAAAAACCAAATCCAAAGCTCTACCATTGTGATTAAGGATGTTATTATGTTGCTTTAATCCAAATAATTCTAAAAAGAACACATGCTCTTGTTCTGGATAAGAACAGGAATTGAGATTAAAATCTCCAAAAATTAAGATGTTTGTATCTCGAAGTTTATCATAATGACTTTCGATTTTACTATAAAAATCACTAAATCGCTCAGAAGGAGCACTTGGTTGGAAATAAACAACACATACATAAACAATTATTCGGTTAAATACAATCTTCAACCATAAGTCTTCACCATCGGTTTCCAGCCAAGTTATTCTCTCAGCTGTTTTCATATGCGATGACTGGATTGCCAGAGCCACACCTCCTCCCCTTCCAATGCGATCTCTGCGAAACACGGTATATCTTGCATCAAAGAGTTCCGAGTTCAACGTTCCTGGATTTAGCCAAGTCTCTGTTAATGCAACAATGTTGCTGTTTTGTGCCAGAATATTGCAGAAGAAATCGTTAATTTTCGAATTCAGTCCCCGTACATTCGCATAGGTACATTGTAGATCAACAGTAGATTGCTGGTTACGATTTTGTTTCCTGCTCTCCATCCCGCAGGTTGGACGTGATGTTTCGTTCTGCTCTCCGAAATCTCCATTCGTTTATTGCTGCGTTCTTTGGCCAATGGTCTGGATTCATCCAGTAATCGAATGAACTAGCTGGAACAGAAATTTTAAATGAAGCATGTTTACTTCTGGTGACCACTTTTTCAACCACAACATCTGTCGTAATTTCAGAGTTCTTTCTTAACATGTATGATTTTATGTTATCTTCAGTAGTAGAAGCTGCGAAAGAGAAGGCATGGATGAATTTACGACGTTCAATTGTCTGAAGCTCGGCATCTTCCTCTCCTCTTCCTCTTAAAATGGTACGAGGTTGCCTGCTCGGCTTGGAGAAGGTCGGCTGTTGGTGCTGGTGCTGAGCCGCATTTGTTTGCTCCGTACGAAGTTGGGATATGTCGGAGGTTAACTTCCGAGGCCTTATTTGTACACATGGATTCCAATTGACAGAACGATGCGTAACCGGTGTCTGAATGACGTCATCATATGGACGCACCTCGGAGGCAGCCGCATCCTTTCCAGCCACGTCTGCATAAGTAGAAAGCCGCTGTTTATCTCCGTTGCCGTTCATCATCCGGTTATTGAAGTCGAGTATATTTAATTTAAGTTGGGTGTTTTCCGCTTGTAAGGCTGCAATTATTACAGCAATGTTTGCGGTGCTTCCCATAATATCATTTGTCGCCTCAATGATTTGCCCCCGTAGCTCATTATTAAGTCTGGACTTTTCCGCCATCGTAATTGATGTGAGAGCTTGTATCTGCCTCTTAACACATTCGATGTAATCGTGTGGTGTTTGTCTAGGTGACATAGGTGGTAGTCCAATAGGTCCCGAGCACAGTTCGCCCTGTGAGGAATTCATTCTGTTCTGTAATCGATTCGATGAAATTATTATCGATGTTGGTATTGCAATCCCTATCTGGCCGCCGATGGCGGGTTGGTACTGTGAATGTGTGTGTAGGTCACGGCGGTACTGCGCCACTACGCAGCGACCCTGCGCAGGTAGGCACCTGAAGATATGTTGACACTAAGCGGGTGGGTAGTTTTGCGATTTAAAAGCAATGATGAATCGTCTTATATGAATATTAAAATGTGAATAACTTGCCCACTAGTATGTGTTACACCTTCCCTTCAATTGTGCGCGTAGTTCGTAGTCTTGGACTTCCTGACACTTGAGAATCACACTATATAAGTTTAAATTTACTAACAAATCCGTTAATTTAGCGATCAGATCTATAAAGCACTTCCTTCTCTGACAAAAGTATTGTAGTATTGTATTAATATTAATATGTTTTTTTTTAATAAAATGAATCTGTGCTCACTCAAAGTGAACACAAATACACTCTTTGACTCTTTCACAGTAAGCTACTTTAAGCTTGTGTCATGAAAGAGGAAGATGGTCGGCACCTGGGATCGAACCACGACGTCCGCAGTACGAAATCCGACGTTGTAACCGCTGGGCACCAACCACTTCTGTTATTACCCAACTTACAATAATTAGTACATAAGGGAAATCAGCGGTTTCTATGGGTGCTTTTCAAATTGCGAATCCCGCTCTTTTACAGTCAACTGATTAAATCCATAAACAAATGAGGAAACCATATTTTTCATTCCTAACTTCTTTAAAACTGAAAAATCACAATGCAGACAGAAATTAGTTTCAAACGAAACGGCAATGCTGCAAACCATGTACAACAAAGTTATTGGTGGAAAATTGTGGGTTTTCATTAGTTTTATTTAAATAGACAAGCACCTTTTCACCACAGAATCAAAGATCTGGACAAACAATGACAAGAATGTTATTTGGCATAAAATAAAAAATATCCTGTTATCAGTCTTCTCGGGTTTTCATTGCCCTCAACATTGTCTTTCTATCTTTGTAACATCACTAATTTCCTTTTCGAAAAAGGAGAATGAAAGCACAGAGGTTGGCGTAAAGGGTACAAAGACAATCTATACATAATGCTTCAAAGAGTATTAATAGACAATCAGACTGGGAACAAAAAGGAACCAACAAGTTGCCTCAACAAGTCAGGGAACCGATATGAAGAAAAAGCGAGGTTCAGACGAGGGAAGGAAATACTTGTGTTCGGAATACAGCAGGATCTGCCTTTCTAGAATAGACCTCTACAGTTACAAAAGATGGCATAGAAGATAGACGTAATCCTTTTTGGGGCTTCTTTTGCTCAACTCACTGGCAATGGGCATTACTAATGTAAAATTTAATTAGTAAATTCAAAGCAAAAAAAGGCAACTCCTCAAAATAAATATTGAACAATAGAGGACAACTTTCAACATCTGCATGCTTTGTATCATCGGCGAATGAATGATTGAGGGTTGCAACTTTTTATACCACCCCACTAAATGGAACGAGTGCATGGTTGGAGATATTACCTGCAGCTCGTGAGCAGATATGAATAAGATACTGGCTGACGAAAGGAAGGCGTGGAGACGGAGGCTGCTTGAGACAGACCAATCTACAGATTGACACCCGAAAAATGAAGCGCTTTCCTATATTTCTGAGTTGCTAACCAACATCGCTATTTGGTATAAAGCTATACACAAAAATACGAACTGAAAATAATATCATCATCATCCCCGTCGTTCCCTCACTGCTGAGGATCGTGCCATCACCACTCCCCACCATCCCAACCAGCCGTCCCCAAAGTCCCCGGTCCAACGCCATTTTTAGGGCCTCCCATATTTTTTAAATGATTTTTAGCTTAATAAATTGCATAATTAATACGATCATCTAGCAGCCTTAAAAACAGTAGCAGAAAATACTGTGGGTATAAATAGGGCCAAAAATCAATATTCACCGGAGAAAAAAAAAACAATTCGTGTAGGTATAGGCGAATCAGTTCATAGGCAAATACAACCCTTCGAAATAAATAAATATAACAAAACATGAATATTAGCACAATCGTATAGACTCACGACATAAGGACGCACCCCCTATTTCCTGCTTCAACGCAACGTTCTGACTTCAACAATGTTATATAGAGAGACTTTGGAGTTTTTCCAAAAACGTCTGTAATCGATGCGATTATATTCTCAGATCTGAGACTCTCCTAGGCACTTTACGGAACATTGACCTTTTCGAGATGATTTTTTCAGATTAATTCCAGTATGTTCTTGCCACAAATAAATCTAAATAATAATAATAATATCGGGTACACTTTATGTCTTGGCAATCGAGATACAAAATTTTCAAGGTTTTTTTCAGCTTAACCTCATCTTCAGTTCCTTGAACTCTCGCTTTCTGACGAAATTTCCCTCTCGTAATGATTAATTGTTTTCTCTTTTACACAATTGGTGATTTGCAAAATTTAGTTCAAAAGAGAAAAATAATTTGTAGAACAGAAAATTGCCTTCGAAATATTTCCTTATTGTGTAAGAAGAATTTCAGATTTTATTCCAAAATGAAAAGTGTTTAATTTCAAGCATAATGCGTCATGTTTTGCTTCCTTAAATCCTATCTAGAAAATTATCGAGTAAACACTAAATAGCAAAATGTGAGTCTGAACGACTATTGAAATTCCTTTTGATCAAGACTATTCGAAACAAGAAATTCGAAATATATGTTCGCAACTTTAGACACGTTAGAAAAGAAGGTTTTGGAAAAAAAAATAATAACAGAAACATCAAATTTAAGAGACAGTATCACATCTCACTTTAGTAAGACCTCATAAAAGCTTGAGGAAATTGAATGTTCACACGGTAAAATGAATCGAGAAGAAAAATATTTCACTAACAGGCATTTGAATAAGAAAAAATGGCATACCCACTTATTATTCAATTTTAGGATCATCGCACCTTACTTGAAAAAAGGCGCCACTTACGCCCAATTTCATTCGCGGTCCATCTTATCTAACTAATAATCTAAATCCTTTTTGAGATGAAAAATCACAGCATCAGCATGGTTCTTCTGTTCCTTTTGTTAGACTTATCGTCAGGAGTATCACGGCGTGACCCAAGGTGCGAGAACGTACCTATCTTCATTTGCAACACAAAAGAAATACATTAGAGGACATGGATACTATGTTGGTTCTACATTGTAAGTCCTGCCATCTTCAAAATTACATCTTTTGTATGCGACAAGATTGATGTTTGTATTAGATCGTGTTTTTATTCAAATTATGTCAATCGTTGATCTTAGGTGTCAAAAAAATATTAAGCTTCTTCACGCGCGTACAAGTTTGTCTTGTGTACCAATGTGGCGCTTAAAAATTGAAAGTCATGTAAGCTGATTGACAGTAAATCGAATCTTCATAAACGCAAAATAGAGGTTTTGGGATACAGTAGGTACTGCTATGCATAATATGATTCTGATGGTACCTAAGATTTGCTTGCCTAGTTTTTGACTATTCACTCTGTTGGTCCGGCCTTAAGATTCGTTATGCGCTCCAAGAAATGGCTAGAGCATTTGTACGTTCACATCTCAATGTCCTCTAATGGCTATGCACGAAACATTGTGGTGTTGAGGTGATTAGACAAACATATTGAACCGCACACACATGCTCGAGTGATTAATCAATAGTTTCCCACTCGACTAGGATCTCTGAATAGCGGCACGTGTTCCGCGTAGAGCAGCGTGTGGCGGAGCGGATCTGCACGGATGTCATTGATTAGCGGACAATATAATGTGACGTTCCATCGGGGAATGTGCAGAAGGGAGAGCCATCTTATCTTCATCGTGAGGAAAAAATCTAAGTCTGCTCTTCTTCAAACTGACGATGTGGTGATTACTATAGATAAGGGGAATGTATAATTTGGACGATGCTCATTTTCTGATCCAGCTTAAACTCTTCCTATTCGAACGTTTACATTCAAGAGATGTTTACACCACATAACAAAGAATTTGCAAAGGTAGGCATAATTTAAGATGCTTTCTTGTTAATAAAACCGTTTTCTTCACCTCACTATGAAAGGCAAGTTTGACAAAAGTCCAGGAGTGAATTTAGGCTGCAAAATTTTAGATGTTGGATCTGAATCTACTTACTTTACCTTATATTACAGATATGTCAACATTTATTGTGGTAGTGCCGGTGAGATTGATAATGATAATATATATGAATCTCCATTATTCATGTAACAATCGAAGATATGAGAAAAAGTATTTTATTTCGTAATTCTTTAGATTTGACCTGAAAAATATGATGTTGTTCATATTGAGGTCAAATTTTCAGAAGTGTATGATTGTTCCAAGATACAACTCGAATTATGTTGAACATAACATCGTTTATACTACTTACGTCTGACGGCTCAATTCTTCGAAATAATTTAGCCCTTATCTGGATATTTGTCCTACATTTCGATAAACAATAATTATTCCCCCTTCCTTACTAAAGAATATTCCTTTCTCAATCTGATACTATACTTCATTTTCATCTTCTATTCGAATAAGGTCAGTTGAATTTTCTTCAAACTTTTTTTGCTTAAGCTAATTATGATGTTTTCATAATACTTTTTTAACCTTGAGTGGTCTTGGTTGATTTTCGTGATATTTATTGCATTAGCATCGTCCCTAGATATTGATTGGTAACTATCTTTTTGTGTGTACCCTTTCTTGTAAGGTTGATTCTTTGATTAATATTTTTTAGAAAACAAATTTGTAATCCGTTTTTACTGGCTTTCGAATGTTCGAAATTGGAAATAAATTGTCACTTGCCAGCCTCTTCAGTTCCTTGTATGGGTGCTGCAGCGCATATCCCCGATCACCTGGCCCATATAGCCATCTCTAGGGCGGCCTCCTATTTCCTCGGCTCTACTTCGTCATTTTAGTATGATCCGATTAATTTTTCTCTGGCATGCTTCTATAGCACCACATTGCACTAGACGCTCGCACTCGCTTTGGCTAATGGTCAACATTTTTTGTCATAAAGCAGTAGGTAAATTCTTGATAAGTGTTTTGATCAAATTCTTCCTCTCCTTGATGTCAATATTAAGGGTCTCGAATTTTTTTATATTTTTTTGAAAAAAGATAATTTCGTATGAATGAAGAATATATTACATAATCTTTCATGGTAAGCAAACTTACATCTTGTAAACGAACTTCCAAATTAAAACAAACCGGCTCTTCGAAACCAAACAATGTACAAAGAAACACCCTAATGGTGTTCTATGATGCTGTAGGTACATCGGAGGAATCGTACAGAGGTACTAACTACTTGGGCATCACTTAATACAAAAGGCTGGTTAGGTACTCGTATAGGCTCCAGGCCACCCGGTAGCGGCCCTACTGTCTAACCAATATCTCACATATTAGCTGTGGCTCTATTTGTGGCCCTCCAGCTACTCTATTCACAACATAAAATCATCATTATGTAATAATCCTATACACAAAGCCTATAGTAGTAGCTATAGCCTCATTTTATGGGGAAGCAATTTGAGGGTCTGTTGCAACCATTATTTAAAAAATATCCCAATAATAAATATATAACACACATGTCTGATATACGTACAAAATATTTTGTGAGTTCCCCGCGTCAGAGGTGTATCACATTTAGATATTTTTTAACAGGTAAATAAAATTCTTCACAAGAGATTTTGGACCTCTGAGGGATACGTAAATTTTTATTCTGCTCTTAGCCATATATTCCTCCATTTTCTTTTATTTAATTTTATTTTTCACTATTGTTTATCATTATGCATTTTTTTTGTTTTATTTATATATTACTTGTCCGCACAACATGCTTTCAACCAAAAGCATTTTTCAGCTTAAAACTAAAAATACTATGCTTGTATTAAAGGAGATTATTAAATTTATGTACCTACTTAAAGAACATTAAAAGAAAAGAAAATGTGAGAAATATACATTTTTTTCTATTCTATTATATTTCTATGTTGCTAGATACCTACATTTCACTAAACGGTTTCAAGGCACTCGAATATCTAAGCAGTCGCTCATTTTCTAAAATTTCCAAACCATCTGATATTACCCATATTAATTATTGAGTAAAATATTGTCTATGAATAATTTGAGCATTGCTGTAACACCAACTTTTATGATCATGCTAAAAAGTAAGCTTACTATTTACGAAATTCAGAATAAGAATACAATGAATGAAATGAACACGTTAAATTTACACATATTTTTTTAATGATAGCACTTAAAAAATGTTGTAAACACCTGCTTTCCCGATACAGTAGAGAAATGCTATTTACCAACCGATATTCTTTATACAGGTCACGAACTGAGGATGGTTTAGTACAGGAATCTATTATACTATCTGGGTATGTAGGCTCTCGTAACATAATATGGGAAGGTACCTTAATATAATGAAAATACAGTTGTATCAACATAAAAATCAAACTTGTTAATTACGTTTAATTAATTATATTAAAAACTCGTGTTTCATTTGTTTATATTTTATTTCTTTTAAATACAGCATGTTAATTTTTTTTTATTTGTTTCAGGTATGTACAAACATCACTGTCTAACTACATAGTTTGCTTTCAAACAACACATCAAAATAAGAAGTAAGTATCAAAATATGACTTGTATACGTTCTGGTTATTCTAGGCTTTGAGTGTGAAAATAACACCTTAAAGGTTATGCACTGAAAATCGCTGGGTGCTATAACATAAAATTACTGACCAAATGTTGTGCTTTGGTGGAATTATCGTTGAAAAACTATTTATACCGCCCAACTAAGGAGCATTTAGTAAAAAAGAGACAAGTAAAAAAAAGTATTGATACGAGAAACTAAAAAAAAAACACCAAAAAAGCAAAATCTAAACACCTCTAGGGGATTTAAGGATGGGATAAGGGAAAAGGATTTTAGAAGATTATGATGCATTTGAAGTTATTAGATGTTTTTTGACTAGTCTGTTTTCAGAGATCGACGCGCTGAAACAAAACATCCTTCGTTCCATGAAACCTCATATCTGTGATTTTTGTCAAAATGAGTTTTTAGTGTTAAATTGTTTATCTCATCGATCTGCATAATTTCAATGAAATTACTTATGTTTTAAGGTAATATTAAAAATGCTGTGATAAAAAAATGTGCTTCCTTTAAAATTTATATCCGAGGTTTCATAGAAAAAAATGACGGTAAAACGTTTTCAGCTTTATAATATATCGAAAAAGATATAGAATGGCTCAATTACCGCGTTGCGTAAGCAGATCAAGGATATTATTTTTTTTATTTTCTCTCTATAGTCCAAATTGAACTTCATCAATGGGTATAATAATATGGTCGCACTATTAAAAAAAACAGTTCTATACAAGAAGTGATGCGCAAAATATTCCAAACATTTTAAATAGAATCAATAATAAATCATATGATAGTGCCTACCCATAAACCAAATTATCCGCTACAATTTCATTAATGATAAGGCAACATTAATAATAACAAGTTGACGAAGAATAGGCGCGAGTTTAAATATCCCGAGGAATATTTAGCAGATGAATCATGAACCTCTTTTCGTATATACAGGTCCCATACAACCAGCGGCGTACGCCGGCCAAAAGGTAGTATATATATTTTTTTAAACTTTACCTTTCGATTTCCATTATTATAATGATTTTGAACATTGTTCTTCATGACTGAGAAATAACGACCCGTCATCATGGATTAACTCTTCAGCTGTTAGGTATACTTGTTAACTTGGTGAAGTTAGGCTCTGCAGTTGGCTCAATGACTAATATTACGAAAAAAATTGGATAAATATTAGGAGAGAAATATGGATATAATGTTGTAGGTACACGATTGTTCAAAGACGTAAAAATGTGCCCTTATTTCGAATTTGACTCGCTAACGTAAGTGACAAACGCGCCGGAATTTCGTATGGGCTGCGAAGCTTTCCAACGAATTCTATAGAGGCTCTATACATGTTTCCGTATTAGATTGTTTGTTACTTCACGCCAACTTAAAGTCACGGAGACTTAGGATAAGATATTTTCCCCTAGTATAAATTTCCGATGATCGAATATCGAAACGATCATCGAAATAGTTTCGAAAAAAAAACATAAAAAATGATCGAACGATTCGATCGTTTGATGTTTGAACGCTACTTGCACGCTAATAAGCGCTTAAAACTCGTACTTGCCCCACTGTTTCATTACGCTTGCTGGAACGTATATGCACTACTTATCTTTATTTTGTCAAACACTATGTATTGTTTTGCTGCTTTTGACGTATCTTAGTAGGTAACTTAATTAGGTTCAATCCAAAAAAGCATCGAATATTGGAAAAAAAAAACACCTTTTTTGTTCTGAATTCATTGTTATTTACGAAATAAAAAACACTATGATTGATATAAAATGAGGAAAAATTGGGACACTGACGGAAAATTACATGGTGCGCCACTGCAAACGACATCATAATATTCAATTTGCATTCCTCGCATATTTTTTACTCTCGCGATGCTGAGAAGATGCCTTTTAGTTTAGAGCACCGTCAACCAATAAAAAAATCATCTATGTTTTTTTTTCAAACGTACCTTGTTAATTTAATCTGACAAATAAAATCTTTTTTGTACCTCGGAGAGATAAGAATTATAATCAAATCCATTTCGTTCTTGAATCACACCACCCAATTGTGCCTACTCAAACTTTAACAATAATTATTCACAATACAAAATGCAAATTAATTAATACGTAGGTATAAACTAATTTATTTACCAAATTTGAAAAAACACAGGTTTTCGTAGTAATTTCTTGGTCCATGCGTGGAGTAAGAGGTATACCGATAACACAGAAAGATGGTCTAATGGCCGAATTGTGCGATCAAGCACGCGGACGACCAAGCGTTGTTCAGTACCCTTATTCTGTAGCAAGTGTAGGGTAGTGACTTGAAAAAAGTGACTATTAGGCGATACATTTTGTATGAAAAACGTCTATACGTATCGAATGCGAGAATCGCATATAGTTATCAGTGGCGTGCGGTGGTTTTATTTTCTCAAAAAATTGGGCAAGCCGACACAAAAAAGAAGAAGAAGAATTTCACCAAAAAAAATTCGTCGCTTGTTCCGCATTTCTATCCATGAATCATCAATGTATGTACTATGTAGGTAGCTATCTACTGTTAAATTTTATTTATTTTCTAAAAAAAATTTTTTTTTTTTTTAATAAATAAAAAATAAAATTTAACAGTAGATAACTACCTACAAACATTGATGATTCATGGATAAAAATGCGGAACAAGCGAAAAAATTTTTTGGAAAAATTCTTCTTCTTCTTTTTTATTACTGTTATATCTATTTGTCTAATATTTTTGTCTTGAACACTGCCTCACTGACTGATGTCATTAACGCTGTAGTTCCTGCGTTTCCCAGAAGATCGCAACTAAAGACAAATTTTGTTCTAGTAATATGGCTGACAGTAACATATTATTATATTATGACTGGTGGCTGAGCACTTTTTTAAAGGTCTTGATGTGGAGAAAAATAATTTTTCGGGTCATTTAAAGACTCACATGCGAAGTCAGCCATAAGAAAACATAGTTTAACAAATCAGGAAACTTTTACGCACAGCGCGACTTCTAGCGAAGTAAAGCCTTACTAATGCAATGTGTGCAATAAAAAGTTTGCGGACTCGAGTAATTTAAAGAGTCACATGCGAACTCATAGCTGAGAAAAGCCATACGAATGCAATAATTGCAATAAAAAGTTTAATCAATCAAGTAATTAATCACTCTCATGATAAAAGCCATTTGAATGCACACTTTGTTATAAAAAGTTAAAGATATTTTTGAATTTTCATAAAGAGTTCTATTATCAAGTGCTTTAAAGTCTCACATATGAATTCGGCCATAATAAAGCAAAAGTTTGCATAAAAAAGTTTACCAAATCCGGAATCTTTTACGCACAGCCGGACTTCAAAGCGAAGAAAAGCCTTACTAATGCAATGTGTGGAATAAAAAGTTTGCGGACTCAAGTAATTTAAATTATCACATGCGAACTCATAGCGGGGAAAAGCCATTCGAATGCAATAACTGCAATAAAAAAGTTTAATCAATCAAATAATAGCTCATGATAAAAGCCATTTGAATGCACACTTTGTTATAAAAAGTTAAAGATGTTTTTTGAGTTTTCATGAAGAGTTCAATTATTAATCAAGTGATTTAAAGTCTCACATATGAATTCAGCTATAAGAAAGCAAAATTTGCAAGAAAAGGCCATGGGAGCACTTAAAAAAA
Organism: Mystacides longicornis; assembly: GCA_963576905.1. Taxonomy (NCBI): domain Eukaryota; kingdom Metazoa; phylum Arthropoda; class Insecta; order Trichoptera; family Leptoceridae; genus Mystacides; species Mystacides longicornis. The sequence goes on along the minus strand of OY756427.1, from coordinate 17,541,262 downwards.
CTAGTATTCTGAGATTAATTAAAGGTTTACTGTTAAACATTCTAAGATTATTCATTTAAAAACATATTGCGAAATTAAACATACCTTGACGTCAGTAATATTCTTGATAATGACTGGACACAGAAAACATGATTAAATCATGATCAGGTTAAACAGCAACAACTGTATTATTTTATTAAAAATGTTTGTTTGATGTTTTTTTTTAAACCTTTCATTGATAAACTTTCTAAGGCCGGCTGCCCTAAAAGGCCAACAGGTTTTGAATCGTCGAGACACTAAATTACCTAAGTATGTAAGTAATTACCACATTAAATGACAAAAAAACTATATTATAAATTTAAAACCGATATAATAAACAATGACCCTTTACCTTCAGTTTAAAAACACCGTGTTAAAATACATTTTGACAGTTTATATTACCGATTAAATTGCCATAATACAAAAATAAAATAAATCGAAATAATGTGAACTTACTGTTGTTATAGTAACCGATAAAATATGTATGGGTTAATCTGCTCCGTGATACATTCATTGTTTATTATTAAAAAAGCAAATAACAGGATATTTTGTATGCAATCCTCATTAATTTCTGAATTATATAAAGTACCTAATTCCAATAATTTCATTACGTGATTTTGTTTGAGAGTTGGCAACTCTAATTAATCCCGGATTAAATTTCCTTTGGAAAAAATGACCCGTTGTGGGCCAATTGATATTGACGACGGTGTCGACAAAATTAAAGGGAAGGGATCGGCCTGCAAAATGCTAGTGCGAAAGGGACGCACTGAGCCTTGACTAAGGAGTGCTTCAGGAACGTTAGAGGAGATGAAAGCAGTACTTTCTCGTTATTTTTGGTCCATAGAATATAAAAATACTGTTATACCATGGCAACCAGGGGTCATGTGAGAATATTTTTTTGACGTGCATCAAAAGTTTTTTTAATTTTTCGTCAGAGTTATAGCAATCTTTGAAATGTTTTTATTTTTATATTCTTCTCCAAAATTCTAGGGTAAGCCAGGATTATTGGCTTGTACCAGCCGCTCGCCACTGAGTTATATACTTGCTACAGAATAGGTGTCCAGTACGTCAGTGGAGGAATTACAGCGCGGTGTTCCAAGACTCAGCGACGAAAGCAAAGCACGCCTTGGCTTTCGAGTCAATGCCAGTAAGACGGAGCTCATGGCGAATAATGCCTGCCCCGATAACCATCAGCGGTCACCAGGTCTCTCGGCTGGATAAATTTAAATACCTGGGAGCAACCATTACCACCTCTGGTGAGCTCGGGGCCGATCTCCTGATACGTATCGGTATGGTAAGTGGCGCCTTCAACAACATGACCAAGATATGGAAGGCGTCGGCGTTTAGTGTCGAGGCGAAATGTAAACTGTTTGATGCGCGTGTGTTGCCCAATCTCCTGTAGGTAAGGGTGTGAGTCCTGGCACCTGACCAAATCCCAGGCACAAAAAATCTCTGCATTTAAAATGAAGTGCCTCAGGAGAATTTTTAGTATATATTGCCGCATCACGAACGACGCTAGTAATTAGGCCCCGTTGATTAAAATTTTCATTAAAAAAAGTTCCAAAAATTAAGATTCTAAAGAACATATATAGATTTACATAGACTTCTTGAGGCAGATCACAATGATATAGAAGTTTAAGAAAATAAAATCTGTCACTCATTATGTATTTATATAATCGCAATCAAATAACCGAAATACCTTGGAAGTATCTTAGAGCAATTTTGAGAGCACGTCGTTCGTAAATCGAAGACGAAACACTTTATTTTCAAAAAGAGATACCTAATAAAATTTATCGGTATCTCTTGAGATGGGGAGATAGGCGGCGGGCGCTATTGGGGTATTCGATTAGACGCTAAGATCTGAAACACCGATAAGCCTGCCCAGCCTGATTAATAACAATAAAATCGATTTTAGATCATCCGACCAACGACTCTCAACATGTTTTAAGATCGTTTTCATGTTTTCCATACCTATTCAATCAACACCTACGCGACCGCGGCGTTCCAAATCAAAGATACCTATATGTCCTAAAATGAGGCAGTGCATAATGCCTTATAGAAAAATAACGTTTCAACATCTCGCTGCATTATTAATAATAGAACTTAATTAAATCGTTACTTTTAAGTCCGAAAGAACAGTTTCCACACAGAAGGCGTCGACCAATGATAAAGTCATTTATCATATACATACCTAGATTACTCTCAAAAGAAGAAGAGGATGTTTTTGAATTTATATGGTGTTTGTCATGCGTATGGCAAAAATCATCAAGCTTCTTTATATAATTTAAAAAATCACTGCTATACCTACTTATGTTACCTTTTGGAGTAGCGCTGATTGGATTCATCCAGAAATTTAATCTGTGTTAATTAATGTCCCAAAAATATTTGAGTATTACCCACTTATTTTCCATGATGTGGAAGTTCTATATATTATAATGTGGAAATTCTAAATATTTTTCATAATAATTATCATGGACTTCGTCTTGAGAAAGTCCATGCAACGAGCAATAGGTATACCGATAACACAGAGAGTATATTATGGGCGAAATGTGCGATCTGGAGTACGTAAAAAATTAAACTTTTATATTTTCCAAATATTTTAATTATGCAGATCAAATACCTTCACATTGTTAAGGAGTTTGCAGTTACTCTGTAACACTTATTCATACTTAACAGAATAAAACATACCGTTTTTTATATTTTCGGTAGGTACTTCGGTTTATGAACAAGATTATGTTAGAATAGTATATATTATAGTGTAGGAAATATGATAAATTACTTATTATTAATTCTGTTTTATACATTTTTTATAAATAAAATGCACACATACATAAATGGACTGAATCAGACTTAATAAGTACCTATTTTCTATTACTTATTGGTCAATGGTCATATATGGGAACAGCCATTAAAAAGTTAAACAAAAATCAATCAATTTTAATTCACAACAGTAACTATGTACATCAGATAGGTACCTACCTACTTTTATTTTGTTTTTTTGTAAAAATAAATTAAAATAAACACGTACAATACAGTTTTCGATAAACAAAACAATATAAAGAAAAATAAACAATCAAATTAGTAGTAGGTAGGTATTCTTAATTTCACATTGAGATATTCAGTTCTTCGAAACCTACCGAAGAAATTAAAATGGCAACAAAATCGTATCATATCTGAAGTATTTTTCATAGTTTTATTTTATGAATAAAACTACATAAATATCTAAAATAATAAATTACGATTAGAGACGTGATTATTTTTTATCTCAAATTCTCCCCTAAGCCCTCTCAAGGTGACTTTTAATAATAATGATTATTATGAACGTTTTATTATTTATTGGGCGCGCCGTTTTCTCTATTCCACGCTTAGAATTCATAAAAATTTGTTTCGAATAATCCATTTTCAAAAACATTAATTTTATTACTTTCACGTTATGTAAATATCGCGATATCTTTGTTTTCATAGAGATTCCAATACATTAAACTATTTGATTACTCAAAAAATCGATGCAAATATTACCTTGTCACTTTGCCTCTTCTTAATTTTAAAATTTTAATTCTATCTCGTTCCCCTAACTTCTTTTAATTTTAACCTCTCAACCTCACGAAAAAATGAAGAGAAAAATCTTCCAACAGAAATATAGAGCATCCAATCAGCAATGTATTTGCAAGTAACTATGAAGTTAAAACGTTTTTTAAAATTTCATTACAACAGAAGTGCATGCTTGCCTAAATGTTCTTACTAAAGATGTTAGATCCCGCCATTGTCCACTATTTTTATACAATATTTTGTAATATTATGTGTTATAAAGTATTAAATTTTTATATAACCTTATAAAATTAATAAATAAAATAAATAAAGGATGGTTGCGAGCCCCATACTGTCGGACACATTACTTTTTCAGTCCACAAAATGTTACTTGATGAGATAGATTTCGTTTTTTTATATACTCTTCTAATATTCGATGATGTTTTTGTACTTCTCTAATTTTAATTTATACGAAAAAAAAAAGTAGTGTAAAGCCGTTAGAATACTAATACTATTTTTTATTATTCCACTTCGAGATGCCACCCTATCACGAAGACTTGATTTTTTATACTTAATAATAATTTTAATGTCCCTATTATAAATAGAGAAGTTAATCTAAAAAATATCGGTGTTATTGACCAACTATCACAAAGTTCAGCTAAAGTATATACATAGTTCTCTTCGTGTTGCAAATCTTTTCAGAATAAATTATATTGCTCTTTGATTCTTAAAGCACACACATTTATATTCTTTTAATTGACAATACACTGTAAGGTGACTCTGTATTTTAATAGAGAATACAGGCACGGGTGCCTGAAAGTTTGGCTTATGTCTTTTACGACTGTTGTGTGTTCATGTATGTCAATATTATTTCGCTCTTATTTTTACGTACCTACTTGATCCGCATTTGCTCCGATTGTGGAACTAGTGGCAGTCACCTAAGTCAACCTACATCACAGCATAATCTTGCAGGTTTGCAGAGAAACTCCGCGCGATGGATTCTTCGGCGAAGTGGAAAAACCCTGTTTAAAATATTTGACTAAACCGTCCACAGGGAACTACCAGGCTTTAAAAGCGCAAAACCAACAACCCTGTCTTCTAAACCGTAATACGGTCGCATACTATGCTCATTACTCGTATACCTAAAACAACCCTCACCACTTCTAATCGCTTGAGATGGGCATAAAAAGAGGACCTCCTTTCTTTTTTATCTGGCCACACTCATCCAGCGGAGTATTATTTAGTACTTCTTGTTACATTCACAGCTGCATGAACTAGTATGAAGACGTCTTTTCGCGTATTTCTACTTAACAAATTAGAATAAATACACAAAAGAAATTATTCGATGTACTAAAATTATTTAAATTAAGAGGCTGTTCGGGTATGTTGTGTGTTGTAGATACCTATAATTAATATTGGGAAGCGGCGTTTGTGTTGGGCCCCTACTTAGGCGCCATCCTCACTAGATAATAAAAATGTCTGGCGTGTATTACATGTAAATATACGAGGACCCTCCATCAGTTTACACTTTAACCAGCGCAGATAAACGCTGGTGAGACAATAATCCTATATAAAGACAAAACAACACTACTTTTACAATCAAATATTATGTACCTACTTAGATAATGCACAGCAAATAAAATACAAGTATTATGAATTGCACTGAATAGGGGTATTTTCACTAGCGCTTTAGAAAATTGTTTTTGACGGGTTTTTAAACCAACAAATTGCTTGTTTTTCCATAATAATATGACTGTGAAATAGTGCGACTTTCTTTTTTCTGCTCGCTTACAGTTTGACCTCCTAGACTGTTAGAAGTCCTCATTTCAAAGTCAATGGTTCTAAATCCTGCAGTGTACCTCGGTTTTATTCCGTAGAATACTCGTAAAAAGTTAGTCAATAGTTTGTCTATCCAATATGCTAATGCTGGCGAATCCATCCATTCCAATTCGTGTAGGCTCGAAATGGAATACCCTGCATTAAAAAAACAGTAGAAAACCACGCGTTTAAAATAGAAGATGGTAAGATAATGAAAGAGGAACAAACAGAAATCATGGAAAATGCTTTACCAAAATAAGCACTTATTTCCAAGAAGTGTATCTGGATTAGATCTTCAAAATAAATTATTGTAATTATGCAAAACTTGCACATCTATCGTATATTTTTGCCTTTCTTCTCTTAATCTATCTAGAATATTCTACTGACAAATCCTGAAGGCTTAAATCTCAAACGCTTCAATTCACTGAAATTGAAATATTTTATCTGATCAGTAGTTGAAAGTTGAAATACTACGGCGATTCAATAATTTTACGGTTTCGTAATGCTAAACTAGTGAGAAAATAGAGACTCCGTCTTGATTTGTTCATTTTTAAAAAAAAAAACTTAAAGTATGAATACCCATGAAATTATTTGAAAATCAAACTATTATTTGTATCAACCGAAGGGTAATTTCATATTATTTTTATCCGGGAATATAAGTAAAGAAATAGCAACTCGTTTATCTCATCGTTGTAGATAGGAGTACAGTACGTGTATGTACTTGAGACATTATTGCATTTAGCCCCTTTAGTTTTTTGGCAACGGATGTAAGTTCAATGAATCTTTCGCCTGTAATATTAACCCTTAAAATATACTGGTAGATACAATCTTGATTTTTTAATGAAATAGAAATTATTTTCATCTGTCTTGACCGCGTTTGACATTTCGCAGATAAATTTATTTAAAGGACACTTAAATAACACATATTCAGGAAATTTTAATTGAACCTAACGCTTTCGTCAATAAACTTGACAATGTTGCGAAAAGCGCTCGAGATTTAATTGAAATTTCCTGAAAATGCCTTAGGCCCGATATTCACATGGACTGCAAACGTGGAATGTTGCATAAATTTTGACAAGAAAGGATGAACGCGAGCGGAAAGCGTGCATCCTTTTGATAAAATTGATGCAACATTACGCGTTCGCGGCGTGAATGAGTACCGGGCCTTATACGCTATGAAATATTACTTTCTATGCCTTTTATCAATTATCATTTTAACTCTTTTTTAATGAAAATGAAAAATTCATTATAACCCAGAAATACGACTTAAGTAAAGGGTTAACAAAATTTGAAACATTCAAAAGTCAACCCTTTTAAACACACCCTATTCACATGCACGAACTTGTAGCCTCGTACTGCTGCACCTATGTGCATACAAAACGATTTCTAAAGTAGGTAAGTATATAACAGTAGGTTCCTATAGGGAGTCTCTTTCTGCTTGAGACATTGTTGCAGATATTTTATGTTATTTCCGTTCGAAATTTACAATTAAGTCTGGGAACGACTATTTATACTACTGCTATTCTGAAACGTATAAAGTACCTACATAATAAGTATAAACTCTATTTCTAGAGAGAATGACCAAAAAGTACCGAATTATACGAAATTGTTTTTTTTTTTGCGGAGTTAGAAGTGACATCTGATTGACCAGCGTTTTTAGTGGACGAAAGTGTAAAAAACCTGCCAATAATTGCGCCTGCGTATTTTTTTTAATTCGTATATGTTTTTGTTTATTCTCTGTAGAACAGGGCTTGCTTAGAGGCTTACCAATTTCTTATTTGAGAACATTTCATGTTATTTTTTATTTGCGTACTCGCCACCACTTTCATCTAATTGCTGAATCTGTTTTTAGTGACGAATTTATTTTAAAAGAAATGTTAAGTACAAGAAGCCTCCATCCATCATTTACCTTAAAATGCATGGTAAGAAATCGAAAAGTGCCATGCTTTCATAGTTTTAGTGTCGTGCTAATTTCTGAAGGACCTTCGCACACAGCCTCTTAACGTAAACGCATCGTAATAATATACATGTAGAACGATACGCTTACGTTACAACCCCAGGTGCAAAACGACCATGTTTATCCATGTATGCTTGCTACACTGCATTTTAAAGGTTGCAAATTTCTTAAATTATTTTTTACTAACCATCTGTATTTTTATTTTCAAACATCAAAGCATAATATGTACCTGTCATATTCCATTGCTATTTCAAGACTGATCTAGTTTGATCATGTTATTTTGAAAATTTTCACCATTTGTTCAAGGTAAATTTCATTTTCCAAAACTAAAGACGATATTGTATTCTTATGTGTCTACCTATATTTAAGCGATAATTATGCATAGAAAATTGTTGGAAAACCTGCATAGACCTTGAATTCAGTAGGCATTTTAAAAACAAACTTTTGCAGGTTGTTGTGTGATTTTCAAGAAGATGGTGTCATGTGAGTGTGCAGAGTTAGCATATCCATATGATTATCCATTGTCTTTTTTGTAACCGTATCGATGTCGATGAACCTTCGTTTGGAAGATGTTTTTTTATATTATCTCAAGGGTGGTCATTCACACGCCTATAGGGATATTCGTCGAAGACTTCCAATACTCAAACATCACGATAATTATTTCTATTCATTATGCATATTGTGTATTTTCGATCGATTATTTTGAAACACTGCATACAATACCGCATACACCCTATAATTTTCTTACCTGCACAAGGCACTTTGTCACAGGCATCTTCCCACAGTTAATTGGACAGTTTGTTTATAAAAGCAGGGACCTACCTATGTATATTATTGTTGGGTAATGATAAGGCTCTTGAAGATTGTGACATAAAAATCGAACACCTGACATGAATGGTGTATTCAATAATCTTGTGAATATTGTATTAAAATTTATTTCTAATACCTATTCTGAAGACCCGATTAACACATTTGTTGCCTCGAACTACTAACCAAATAGCTAGTATAGGCATGAGAACATACTATGATATTATTTTGTATATGAATATGAGTACTCTATTGTGATTTAAGAAAGGCTGATGATGGTACTCGGATTGGAACATTACCTACATTCGCTATTTCTTTTCTATCTCAAGGGTTTCAAGTTTTCGTTTTCGTTTCAAATGGAGTTCTTTCCAAACTTAGATTCTTACGTCCATGGAGGAGGTAATAATTGTCCTAGAGTGTGTGGTCTAAAATGGGCTAAGAAGAAAGGAGGAAATTATCTATCATTTTTTGGGTCGAAATTATGATCATGTTCTATGCAATGGTTTGTCATTTCGGAGGATCTTATAAGCCTCGAAATGTTTTTTGCTTTAAACATTATGTGGATTAGTTGCTAGATTTGCGGTTCGGTTATCAAATTTCTGACTGAAGAAAATGTCAAGCATACAAACATTTATATTACAACAAAATGTATTTATTGTATTTTACATTTATAAGTCTTTCATATTATATAACACATTAAATTGTATTTATACTAATTATTTTCAAGATAAAAATAAACAGAAGTGTGTTTTTACATAGAGACGGGTCCGCTATCAAAACTCGGTCCAATTAGCTAAAAGCGCTCTCAAAGAATCGCTTAACAATCAGAAAACCGTTTATTTTATTCTTATTTTGATAATATGATTTCTGTTACAATTCTCCACACAAAGATGCATAAGAATTATTATTTTTTAACAAACTTTCCCATACTTTATCGACATTTTTAACAAACTGAATATTATATTGTAATAATTGAAATGTTACCAACAGTATTCGACATTCTACACTACACTGCAGTGTCAATTATTCGAACTCTTTTCTGTATCAACTATTACTGAATTTTTTAGAACTGACATTATTTTTTAAGGATTTAAACTCTAGATTGGTGTTTTTAGAAGATATTTTCGAACTTCTGAAATTTAAAATTCTTTTACTATGTACCTTCTATTACATTTGAAGTGGTTGGTAGACTGGCGGTTACAACGCCGGCTTTCGTACTGTTTGGTGCGGACGTCGTGGTTAGATCCCAGGTGCCGACCATCTTCCTCTTTCACGACACAAGCTTTAAGTAGCTTACTGTGAAAGAGTCAGGGAGTGTATTTGTGTTCACTTTGAGTGAGCACAGATTCATTTAAAAAAAAATAGTCATAACGTAATATTCAGTTACCTAATTCTATTTGTAAATGTTTTTTTTTTCCATTTAACCGATGGGTTCAAAACGAAAACTTTCTACAAAATGGTCATGCAAATGCAAACTTTTTGACAAATCTCTTTTAATTATGAGCCTTCTTCTTCTGAAAATGCCACACCTATTGAAGTTGGATCAGTTTAAATTCTGCAAGATCAGGCCATATATAATCGGGTTAGCTTTGCACAAACCAAAACAAAATTTATTTATCTGGTTCGAAAATACCATTATACTTCTTTTATTTATTTTTTTTTCATAATTTATCGCATGACATCATCAAATTTTATTTTTAAGTCATGTGTTAAAGTGCTACGTTGAGAAAAAAAACGCCTCTTTCAATTGATGCTTGTGAAGTGAACACAAGTGTTGAAAAGAAAACAGGTGTCTTGGCTGCAAAAATTTCGATAAAGAAGTGGATGAACTGTTCAAAACAGCACAGGACGGTTGGTTTTTACGAAGAAGTCTTCAATATCTGGTTGACCCGATCGGGCACATGAAGACACTCAGAGGCGTTCTTTTTTTAATATGAACTAAATAATTACAACGTTGTGCACCAACAAAGCCAATAGACAAAAAAAGATGAGACATTAACAAAAATGGATATAGTCACATCCTGGCGCCAAATACATGACAGCCGTCGCAGTCTAAATATGGTTGCTCTCTTGTTCTCAATAATTTCCGACTTTTATCTCTATATTTCATTTATTATTAAATTTCTACTTGTTGCATTCATGGGATTTTTCGACATGGTGAACATGTTGAGAATTCTCGTTTCGGAGACAGACATTACCACATGATGGCAAACGTTGTTGGCGTAAAGTGATCACACGAAGTAACAGTGGAAGACGGTCGTAAGCCCGTAGTGGTGTGTTCCATTTAAAAATCAAACATCAATAATGAATTGTTAGAGTCATTAGTTGTTACATAAACTAAACATTTTTATTTTTGATTAGAAATACAGCACCAAAAATTATCGTTAATAGAGACTTTAATAAATATATAATTTTGTCCGGCTTAATCAAAATGTAGATTAAGGAGGACTCCACTGTATGTATTATCCAGCCCAGCGTGGGATAGTTCCGATTCCTAAAAGGTTGAAGACCTACACTGCAGAGCCATCAGGTATTATTATGAGTATCATTGTCTCTATAATACTCCACCACACACCTCTACACACTACACACTATACTCCTATACCTTCACTGCACTTCCATGCACTGCCCTGCACTGCACTGTGTACCTCTCTATTACGTATTGCTTGGCTGAACATTATTTACCAATTAAAGGGATAGCTGGTAATTAGTGCCGACATGTCGCCCGAGGGCTAACTTCGACCTTCTTTGACATACCGTACACCGTACAGGCAATAGAAGGAACGAAAACCATGATAGCCTATTTCATTACGTTAGACGATATTTTATTAATCCGTGCCAAATTTTTTGGCAAATGAACTTTTCAGGTTAAAAAAGTCGAACAATTAAATCAATAAGTGTTAAACAAAAGTTTGATCGGTTTTGAACGGGCAACTAATAATAATTATGAGTGCGTAACTGTTTTCACAACAGATGTATCATATACTGACTGGATGATAAAAAAATTTAAAAAAACTATACTCTTATCTGCCCATTACATACAGTAGGTATGATGGGGTAAAGATACATCGTTTGATAAATTGGCAAGTTTTTGAAAATATTTATTAGGAAAAAATTATGTGAATATTTTTCTAAATCGTCTTAAAGTTTTTGTAAAATTATGAATAATTGTTCCTAATTTAATTTTATTGGCACCATGATATCAGATAGACCCATAATTGTTTTGTGTCTGCTAGGTATATACTATTCAGCTATTCCAGAAAAAAAATATGCATCTACCTAAAATAATGATGTCTCCGTAACCATTTATATCCTATGAGTCAGGAATTGCCAAAGAAAGTACTAAAATAATTATATTTCGAAAACTATATATTGAGGTTTTTGGATAGCCCTTAAGCCTTAAGATGTTTTATCTTATCTCTGGACATTCGCTTAGTCGTACTTTCTGGGATACTCTGTATATTTCTAAAGGCATGCTTGTTACAAGTTTCGAATTCTATTGAAAATTTTCAAGATTCTCATTAAGGATCAGGGAACTGAAATTTAAGACTTTAAAGGCTGAAAATTTCGCTCTTTTTAAGCATTCGAAACAACAGTAGAAACTAATTGGAAAACAATTCATTACTTTTTAAAACGAAAAGATATTTTGAAAAACTTAGCTAAGGTTGAACCTTAGCTCACATCTTGTAATACAACTATCGCTGATTTACAAAGATTATTGCAAAGTTTCAAAAAAAACATAATATCGCTGATTGACTATTTCAAATTCAATATAGTAAAAAATAAATTTGTCGCAATACCTATAAGTACCTGTGAACCATTTTTCAAAACCTTGAAAATAATATCCAACCGCATTCACGAAAAATTTAAACAGAACTTTTCAATGACAGTATGCTAAGCTTACTACATAATACACCATAGGTGGCCTAGAATTTTTTTTTAACACAATCAATAGTTTTACCGGTTTCGCGTAATAATTTTATACTGCAGTATGATGCTTTCGTATCACCCAAAGACTGTTTTACAATATGTATGTAGCTAAGTCTAGTATTAAGTAACTGTTTGATTTTTTTTAAATATTTTGGTAGGTACCAGGGCGCATTCGTTACCAACGCAAGGCCTTTTCAGTTTCAGACAACCTTGAGTTTGTTTCACAATTTTATGGCATTGCCTATTTCAATTCGATTGTAAATTTAAATTTCACAACGTTTTAAAACGTGATTTGTATTTTTCATAATATTTCGATTTCTCTGTAGTTTGATACTATTTCCAGTTTATAAAAATAGGTATATTTAAATTATTGTTTCTTTGATTTTTGTTTTTCTTTTTGGACCTTTATCAAAATAGGATGCTTAACAGTAAACACCCGATGAATTGACTCAAAGGATATTAAATTTAAGCACCCTTGACTGTCATAGAGAATTTTTTGTCGCAAAATCTTTTTCTTCAATTTGATCTTTTCAAGATCTTGCAGGTAAGATCTGCATTTTTCTCTACCCTGTTTTGTCCTCGATAGCTGCGATTCGACAGAAATCATTCTGTCAACATTACTGAAACATTGAGACGTCCTTGAAACCAAAATTTTAAAAGATCTCATTACAATCATTCAGATAAACCACCCATAACAGGTTTCGATAACTTTTTTTATGAAAACAACAATTATTGTTGAAAGAAATTGGACATGAGTAAAGATGCTGAATGAAAGTTGGCCGAGGAGAGTGCTGGGTCAAACTTCTACCTTCACCGTCCCGAAGACGAGGAATAGTGTGGGAGGAGCTTATCGCAACTGTGCAGGATCGAGCGCAGTGGAGAACTGTTGTTGCCCCCCTATGATCTTACACAAATAGATAATTATAATTGAATCAATCTAGTATGTTTTTCATATTAATTATGAACAATTATAACGGAAGAAATCGTGTTTCTTAACCGACCTCATCGCAAACGCCTCATCATAAGAATCTGTCCTACATTGTTGTAGGCATGCTCAGGACAGAATAAATATAGGTATAATGATAATGTAGCAATATGCTTCTATTATTTTTGATACAGCTAGCATGCTGAATCGTTTTCTGTAATATCGATCAAATAATAATAATAATACTATACCACTTCATCAAAACGTCACATTCCGAACGAACCATTCGCATCTGCATTATTATCATTTTACACGACAAATTGCTGTCATGGGGCAATTCATGAAGAAATTTAGACATAAAATGAAATAAAAGTCATACAATTCACCGCAAATAAATAATAACATTACGATACGAATCCACGATAACAGGTCACATCCATTAACCCTATTTCCATATCGCGACTTTTCATTTCGTTCTGTGTCCTCGTGGCTGAATCGATTGTTCCATTTGGTTGTAAAACTTTTTGAAAGCATGCCGTATCTGGGTATTAGTCTGTTTAATAATCGTATCGATCGGCAAAACAATCTTTCAGTAATAAATTTATGTCATTTTTGCTGAAATAAAGATGTCTGTATTTCTATTGCAATAACTGTGTACTAAATTTCTTACTATGAAACCACTGTTTTGTCAAACAGATGAATTCGAATATCATAGCAATATTTCGTTGTCAATTATGTGGCATTCATCGCAATAATGCTAATTCTTTGAATATAGCATTGCAAAATATTCAATTAGGTTTATTGTTTTGATAAACTACATGAGTATAAAACGATGACCATAGAATCACTCATGTAAGCATTATTGTATGAAATTACCCTGTATTGTTAATCTTTATTTTTTATACTCGTGTTAATTCCACATCGTGCCAAACCACACACAGAGATATGAAATAATTAACTTTCAATACTTGACATTGATTAATTCAAGAGTGGTTGAAGGAATTCCAAATTATTCGTATTGTGTTATTTTGTATTTGGAAAATAATTTACGATGGGGCGGCACCGCTCCACAAGGGCTGTTTGCCGAAGGGAATGTTTTTCTTTCATAATATTTGTATTGCAGAATATCAATAGTGTTGTCATCCCTACGGGGCGAAATCATTATTGTCCCTCGTCCACAAAGCCTCGTTGTGAAATTGTGACAGATTGGAATGATAGGACATCTTTAGGGACGACAATAATTTTTTCTCAGAACGACGAAAATTCGATGTTACACTTAACAAAGAATAAAAACATCGACACTAATACTTTTTTATCGGTAACCATCTTTGAATCGACGCATTGTATGTATGTATATAGAAATAACAGAACAAGTATAGTCTGATGAAATGCTAATGAAAATAAAAATGAATGTTTTTTTTTTAATTCTTACAGCAGTTACAGCGTACTGAAATTTAGAATTAAATGATCAAATATAAAAAAATTAAAAGTTGGGGCATGATGTGAAATAGTCGTATGCCTTTCTGAAGATTTTTTTCAAACTCGATAGGCATTTTCAGAGTTTTATATATAGCCACAATCATCTACCGTCATGTTCCATACAAAACAAAATTTGCTTTTCGGCATAAATTATTCAGATGTTCATGGATCGTATATTAAGCTGTGCTGAAAATGTCTAGCTACCTTCTTGGGAAGTTGTTTGAAAATTGATTACAAGATCCCAGTCGGACAAAGAAATAAGAATATGATCCCATAATAACGTGTTAAAATCGTAGTGTTCAACATTCTACCTTTAGAGAAAGTTTCGTATTTTTATGTACCTAATGAATTCATCTATGCGATGTTTTAAATGCGTGATTGTAATCCCTTTGAATGTTTTTAAGAACATTTTATTTCATTGTACGCGAGGACAATCGGGATCTCTCGGCTTCGCTGTCCACATTTCTCTATTATCCTCCGCATGCCGCTAGCTTTCCTGGAATCCTCGTATGGGGGTTGACAGGTAATGTTGTACCTCGTATTATACCGGCCCATATGGCCCATGGATATCTTTGCTTAATAAGGTATAAACGACCACTGATTGCCACACACATTACGACATCTATAGCGAAAGCCTCATAAAAAAAACTTCCACGTTCGTCTCAAAAGGCATGACTATTTGAGATCAATCTCGGCCTTCTTACGTGAAAATCAAGACCTATGAAAACTACATGACGTTTAACTAAGATAAGTATTTAATCAAAATTGGTTCATAAGAAAAATCCATTAGAATCTAGGACGAATGAATTTGACCTATGCCTAATAAACTCCAAAATTCTTAACCAAATACTAATTAATAATTAATCAGGTTAATCATGTGCCGAAAAATCATTTCAGACAAAAGATATTTCTATGACTATTAAGATTAACTTTTTTATCTTTGAAAGTGGTTTGACGTATCAGGGATACTCAATACTCATATGGGGTTAATTATTGCAGAGCTTGTGCATTATCCAAATGGCTTGCAACTATGTAATTCAATACACGCACCTTTATGAATGTATTCAAACTATAAATAAAAACCACACTTACACATATATAAAATATAACAGGGATTATTCATCCCTTATAATAGGACCGTAAAGCTGGTCCTGCTAGCCAATGTGGAGGCTGTATTGAGCGTCGCTAATACCCCAAAAGATGGTGGTAACAATAATGCGAATATCCCCATTGAGGCACAATGGTTAAATGTGGCGAAAAATTATATTTTGTCATTCATGTTAATGTCATTATATTATTCCTCCCTCATTATGTCACAAACTATCAATAACATTTTAATGCTATGTTACATATGCCTGTTAAACATTTTTATTTATTCAAATTATTCGTAGAATTGTTAATAATATTTTAATATGCAGCTACCATGGTTATATTATTATATCATACAATTAATTTTGATACATTATCATTATAATGTGATTGGAACGTCGCGTTGCGCGTTCTCCAATAAAAATGCTGAATTTGTATGTCTCTTTTTTACATAAACTCTTTCTATAATTTCTTTGTTTCAATTGTCTTTACATAGATTAGGAGACAAAGCGTGATACGGAAAGAAGTGAAACAACATGGAGAAGGCCTACGTTCAGGAGTAGACGGTTCTCGGTCTCCACTCCAGGATTCTTTTGGTCCACCGGTCTTCCGTTCTGACCACGTGTCCAGCCCAGCTCCATTTCAGTGATGCAACATTTTAGACCACATCTGTCACCAACTGATACCATGCATCCTTCTCTCCATTGCTCTTTGGGATTTCTCTCAATTTCCAATTACATACAAAAAAATAGTACAAAACGTGCGAAATATTTGAAACAGTAATAATTGACGAATGCGGACAAAATTCACAAAAATGAGTCTGGGACAGTTTCAAGCGCTGCACTAAATAGGGACATATTAGTGGTATTGTCGGCAGAGAAGAGACAAATATCCATATAGGTACCTACTCGACACAAAATATAAATCCTTACACCTTTGCATACCTCACGTGCGGACAGACTGGCATTGTTTGAGCACGCCCTTACACCATAAAGAACCACCCCTATAGAAATTGTTATAAAATAACAACAAATACATAGATAAGATGTTATAATGTTATTTTTATGGTGTTTATATTCTACTCTACTACTAAAGGTTTCAATCTTTGCTAAGGAGTGTCAGTTAAAAGCCATGTTTATGAAATACAATTTATAACATTGAGAATTGCGATGAATTCTGCGAATTTAATGTTTACCAATAAATAAATAGATTACTTCAAGTTAAAACTTTTTAAGGTTTGTTTGAGTTACCTACTTATTTGCACAAAGCTTTCCTTCATTTTCAATAATTTATGTGGAAAATAAATAAATTAAAATAAAGGAATACCTATGACCTATGACTTTATGTAAGTACCTCTGTACAATATGGTGATAAACATTTTAACAATTGAAAAAGCGCACTTAGCCCGAAGGATATCTGCCAGCCAACCAAGTAAAAAAAATATATTAATAGATACTCAAAACACGTAAATACTCGTATGTATAATATCCAAACACACATAATGGAGTGATTAATATGTCTTGTAAAAAAGA
Organism: Mystacides longicornis; assembly: GCA_963576905.1. NCBI lineage: Eukaryota > Metazoa > Arthropoda > Insecta > Trichoptera > Leptoceridae > Mystacides > Mystacides longicornis. Next base: position 17,524,179 of record OY756427.1, on the reverse strand, counting down.
AGTAAAAATTGACAACGTATGGAATGGACACATAACTATGAAAATATACTTATAGATTAGTAAACATTTAAATTAAAAAAATACACATTAGTTTGTGGATGATATCTTCATGTCCATAAACTTCATGTCTCTATAATAACTATTCAAATTCAGGTAGTTGTATTATTTGTCGAAGGCTATAAACTTCTCACTATATTTTCTCTTTACAAGTACCAATTTAAGAAGTAAAGTAGTCCTCCCCAAACTCTCTGATTTGTAGAATGTACACATTGGTTTGTGGATGATATCTTCATGTCCATAAACTTCATGTCTCTATAATAACTATTCAAATTCAGGTAGTTATATTATTTGTCGAAGGCTATAAACTTCTCACTATATTTTCTCTTAAGCGAAGTAAGCGCGAAGTAAAGTAGTCCTCCCCAAACTGTCCGATTTATAGAATGTACAGATTAGCGTACGTGGGAGTTCTTTCGGAAGGACAAATCAAGAGAGAAAGAATAGGAAGTCCGCGTGACACGTAACACACAACAATGGTGAGATCCAGTCAATGAAGACCGTTCCTAGAAAGCCATTAGAAGTCCGGCGTCCTTCACAATGCCGACCTTCATTACCGACCCGACTGTGAGGTCCGTGAATTCCCTAAATATTTCGGCAATGACACACGCCGGTTTCTGCACCTAATACATCTTCGTGCGAATCGATCTAAATCACCTGGTCAACACTACAATGATATAATATCAATACTTACTAACAGTATCATTGATCTGAATAAAGTATAAAATCTCAATACATCTGCAGTATAGCAGATTTTCTAAATCGCTTGAAAACTAGAGATTGGTTAAACTTCATTTATTATGTCATTGTGTCGAAACCTTGCCTAAATCACTCAACAGTCTACCTAAAAAACTATGTTTACTTTATTATTTTTTAACCCTTCATTTGGCATGGTATAAATAATTGAATTATGTAATTTGTTGAAAATTGGCTTATTTTGTTAGTCGCTTGATACTTGGTCAAATCTTGTTTTTTTTAGTCTGTTTAATTTTTTTATGAAATATATCCAAATAAATACAGTTCCCGGTTTCCAGATCATTTCTTTCGTATCCACGTGGACATATTGCCAATAAACCCATAAACTATAATGAATATGCCAACAATTATGATCATGCAATAAAAAACAACACTTTAATAAAACAATATTTAATGCAGAAAATATTTAAAATATTGACCGAAAAACATAAAAAAACTAAAACTATTGGTGAAGATGGTAATTATGGAAAGAATATCTCGATGAAACTAAACAAAATAAATATCATATTGCTTTTCATATCCTTTATCACCTTGACAATTCCACAATACACACCTTCCCTTTGTGTGGCATCAATGCGATCCATTGTTTTACTTCTTTGTGATGTGTAAGCAATAATAAAGCAAATGAATCAAGCAAAAATAACGCATGTTCACTGTGGATAACCCGCATCTTCTGTTTTTTTTTTCATTGCTTTCCTTTTGCTTTTTATGAACAACGAAGTTTCAATGGTATCTTCACCGGTATTTCGAATGTTAAACCATTCTTCTCTAAAGTGTGACTCTTTGACAAACTCTTAATCCGAAACTTATTTTTTCATCTCTGAATCCAACCCACGGGCTTAGAACCAGTAGATTCGTGCTTTCATTTTACCTTACTTTACCTATCCAAATTCGATTCCAAAGATGGAGCAATGTGTTCGCCACTAGGTCCCTCCAGCATTGTCCTATGCCAGCCACTCCGCTTCTTCCCAGGTCAGTCCGATAGTTTGCAGGTCCGCGGTATAGGCTCGTACAATAGTAGGACACGGTCTTCTTGATCGGAGGACGTGCCCCAGGCAACCTAATCAGTTAACGAAGGGCTGTTCTTACGCGGTTTTCTTTTTAGACTGTCATAATTACTTTTATTGAAAACCGAAATATTGACCGAGTTGTAAAGCGATGCCGCCATACTTAATTATAAAAACAAGGGCATGGAATTTAAGCTTACATTTTACGGTTTGTTTTATAGTTAAAAAACCTTGTACATGGTTAATTATTCTTTTGTCTTTTTGTAGCTTTAAAATTAACGAACTTGCGTAAATCTTACAACAATAAGTCTGGATTGTTGGCAATAAAAAATTAACATTTCCAGAAAAAATCCTTCGAAACTAATTGAGACCTCCCGTAAAAAAGGGATTTTGCAACAACACTCTCGTCTAATTGGTTTTACTCTTTTTTTTTGTTATATTAAATTATCATTTAAACTGACCATCATTGCGTCTACATCCAGGTCTACCTATACAACTTGTAGTTATTTTAAATACTTACAAGAGGCATGAACTCAATTATAGCAAACATTTGCATTTTTTTTTAAGTTTGTTTTTTCCATCAGTTTGGCGTTAATGCTGAAACTATCATAGCAAAAACTCTATTCTTAGATCTGTTCTCTTAACCCAACCGGTGATATGACATATTATCATGACCGATTTCCGTAAGCCAGAATTCAAGCAATAACATTCAAGTTACATAGAAAATTATAACTTTTACAACGAAAATGTTCCACCATGTTGCACCAAGTCATAGACTTTTCAAATCATTCTTAGAATCAACTGTTCTTCTTCAACTGGGGCCCTAGACAAATTGCATTTGGCGATCGACTACAAACGAATTCTTCGACAATGTAGAGTAGGAAGAAAATTGACTGTGTACTTTTTTATATTTTTATATAAGTGTCTTTGTTTGGTTAGAATAATTGTTTATGTATATTCCAGTGCACAGTAGTTGTTGGTAATTTTTTCGCACTATACATTGACGAAATGTTCGTCTGTAGTCGAACGCCAATTTGAATTTGTCCAGACCGGCAGGTGTTTACTTACACTTTTCTTTACATGATGCATTAGTATTTAGTATTTTTTCTATTGGTGAATCAAAAATGTATGAGACGGAATAAAGCGTCACTTTTTTTTGTTTTGAGAAAGAAATAACTAGTATTCGATTTGATTGTCCGGCATGCATCATGCCGCGATTTGGTATTGCACACTGTACGTGTAGGTACATCCCAACACCTCATTTAGGAGAAGATGATTAGTGGTTTATGTTTACTAGGTAATTTACAAATTTGACATCCAAAATACCGCTATTATCAACTTGAGGGAATAAACTTACAAAGAATCACAACGACCTTCCTTAAAAAAAGCGGTCATCCTTCGCAGAAGATAATATCGTGGAAATATTTCAATCCAATCATTCTTAATAATAACAAATTTCATGGGGTACATACAATATACATAAACGTCCACAAATAAAATAATAAGAGACGCAAAAACGGCGGGCACCAAAAAATCAACACCGCAAATAACTTGTTTGTTTTTATTCCATCGACGATGGCGCCTTGGGTTTTTTATTCCCCGAGAGACTTTTCTTTTTTTATTGACGAGATCAAACTGGAACCAAACGATTCGATAACGATTTTATGATTCCTACCGGCCTTTATTGATAGAAGATAAGTCTCTGAGAAACTATTACACTAACCAAGCAAAAAATGTTCAAGGATGCAAGCTATTTTCTAACAATAGTATATTTTACCGACTACCAAATTCCTGTACGTGATTTTTCTACGATTTCGCAACACTGGGTTTTCTCTTTAAAAAAGCTTCCTAAAGATTTTCTACGAATTTTTGTATTTTTGCTTCTTTCTCATGAAACATACATACATTTAAAATGAGGTGGTACTCGGTATTAAAAAAAAATTATAACAAGAAATTTAAGAAAAAAATATTCTTAAAGTTTTAAAAATGTACTGCTAATTGGGATATTGCGTACTATAAATAAGATAAAAACTCTAGAAAGATTTTAGGCGAGGTAATAAAAACGTGGAAAATACAATAATTTTGCATCATTATGGCCTGGAAACAAATACTAACCAAACAAATCACCGAAAATCCAAGGGTTACCCAAAGATCCATGGAAAGAGTTGTGCTGGGTATCACTCTGAAAATTTGAGTGTAAAAAGAAAGTATGTGTCAGAAAACAAAAGTCGCAGATATTGCACCCAACTTATTTCATCTCTCAAATTATTGCAGTGTTGTCATTCTCTTAATCTTATACAGGGACATAAAACATATTTACCATATACCTATTGTAAAAGCAACATTCCTGTTCGCTGAATTACATAAATGAAAAAAAAAATAAGGTGTTGTATGTACCTACGTGCATACTATCATAAAAAATGCATTGTAATTAAAAACTGTGTTGTATACTTTAAGTTATAAAATATATTACTTTTATAACTTTATTAAATAAATAAATAAAAAAAATAAATAAAAAATGGCAGTGGGCAGGTCAAATGGCAATAGACCAGGAAGAAAATTTGTCGAAGACAAGCTCCTGAAGCCGTTGGTTGGTGATGAAGGAAGCATTTGTTAAGGAGTTTATGGAAATAGGCTGAGAAGAAGAAATCTCCAAGAATGTTTCCTTCATTTTTTTTTAAATCGAAAAATTAAATGTTATTTTTATTCAAACATCCTATAATACAACATATTGCGTTGAGACATCCTCGACAAAGTTTGACACATAGGTGTTGCCCTATCGCATGAGATAAAGATCGGAATGCCAGCGACAGCACCTCGTGGCGCTAACTTAGTGAGCGGCTCAAATTAAAAAATAAAAGCTGGCGTCAATTTGTGTCACCCACATCAATTATTTGATTCCTATCTTGTCTATAAATCTCTACTTTATAAGTTTTAAACCTTTATTAACGTACAACGATGTAATAAACAAAAATCTTTATGTAGAAATGCTGTGGTAACAAGGTTAAGGGGCATGAGTCAACTTTTCCCCTATTTAGTGCGAAAAATTAATTAGGGGAAAACTCAATTCATGCCTTGTATTAGAATTACGAAGTAAAAGTCGATTGATACAAAATATGAAGTAGAGAACTAAGAATCGCATTGATAATTCAAACTCTATAATAGTCTGTTTGTTTATTTCATGGACGTTGAACCAATCTCACCACTACGTATTGAGGCCATATTTTAAGGATACTCCCTGAAGGGCATATTAAATCGCCAAAGCCTTAATAGGAACGCAAAAAGACGTGGTAAATCCCTCCATGAAGATCAGATACTGGCCAAGGCAGAATATGTGCAGACTTATTTGTGGAGCGGAGAGACAAACTTTGTGTCCGATTACTTTCTCAGAAACGTGACAAACTCCTCTGATAGCATATTCTTGACCGAATTGTTAAAAACCTCTACTTTGATACGCTAGAATAATAGATTGTGCAATCTATTATAATATGCAAAATTGATGTGACCATAAATGTCTCAACATCGGAACATTTTAATAGGCCTAAACTTTCTTCAAATGCTTCAATTACGTAAGAAGGCAAAGAAAAAAAAAAGATTACTCAAGTAAAAAGATCACTCAAAAGGGAAGAAATAGAAATAGACCTTTAACTTCGGGTCCTAGATATACGTTTGCTACAATATAATATTTCCCTGTGTTTTTTTTATTGAAAGGTGAAGAACTGTTGATAGGATATATGTATTATTATCCCTATATCTCGTCCAGTTAATCATCTCAACAGAAATGCCCCAATCAGCCGGTCCCTGACTACTTCAATGACCAAGCCGCACTATAATTAATTTCAACACAAGTGTTTACTTAAGGTTGTGGGAAGAACTCAACCCAATCCAATAAAGTATCATTATACACACTGCAGCAAAGACCAAAATATCTTATGTTGGGAGCCGGGACAAATGAAGAGAAGTCTTTTTTAACATCTGATATGGTTATTTTTAGAAGTGCTTGTGAATCATGTCGGCTTTTCCCAACATTCCAAGAACCTCCGAGGTTTTTGGTCAAGCGCCTTTGATAAGAGGATAGTTGTGTTTTGATTTTCAGTTTAAATTTGACAAGCGAGAGAATAAATAAAGAGACGGGATACAACTATATTATTGTAACAATACTACCTTGTTACAAAGTTGAGATGGTTTACATGTTGAAAGCAAAATAACAAACGGATTTTTTAAGATAAAAATGTAAATCTGCATGTTAAAAAAAAAATCATGTCTAAAGAACTTGATGAAAGAATATTCATATCAAAATCGTAATAGATTTTTATATGTGGGTTTTTTGTAGCTGTTCGCATAGAAGTTGTAATAATATCAAAAAAGTATGAACTTTCCTTGACGTTTGTCGTGAAGTATACACTAAAGATTCCACACAACCAATTGTAAAAAAAAAAACTTCCAGAAGTACATAATGCAAAAACCTTCAACATTTATCAGTCCCCAAGTATCTTTAATTATTATTTTTTTGTTTATAGCACGATAATTTTAGTCAGGAAAAATACAGCACTATCTCAACTTAAAATAATTTCATAAACACCCATCCAAATATTTATATCCATAAATTATTCCCAATTTAGCGACAATGGTGGCAATGGGTCATATTATTAGTATGGGCTCCTCGCATTCAAACACCTTCGTACATTTCTTACATTATATGGTGTTTCGGCGATTCTCGGAAACCCTCTGATATCTGCTGGACGTCCTTTACTATTTATACGCGATCTTTTACAATCAGCATTTTAGATATAGGTATTACCATTTTATTTATTAGTGTTGTGGTGTATTTGCGTTACGATGTTGTGTTCTCGTTTCTACCTGACGCAACTCGAACCCACCGGACCCAAGCTATGGGTTAATGACTCAATTTGTTACCTTAGTGGACCTATGTGTGTCCTCAGCAGATACCACATCAGCCATGTCTACACAAACAGCACCACGTCATATATTTTTTTCTTATAAAAATACCGTTAATATCAAAAACAAAAACATATATAATTCCAGAATTCCTGAACATCAAGAGATAAAGTGATCTTAATAACAAAAAACATAAATGAAAAACCAAGCCATTTTGTATTAGGATAACATTTTTGATCTCTCGATATTTTTAATCACGAAAAACTTGAATGGTTTTTTGTTATTCAATAAAACCTTTGTCCACTTTGTTACCTTACTGCGTAGAATGTCTCGCGATATGCTGTGGTCTTTGATTTCGTAATCCACGACAAGTATAATTACTAGCGTTAACAACCATTGAGTAGGTAAGAGGTACATTTTTTAGTTAGTTTTATTAAAGCAATCTTCTGTTTGTTTTATTCCGATAATTTCTAGAGACATCCAATAAAACACATTAAATATTTTGTCAATCTTTCCAAATAATATTCACAAATCATCCATCAGATATTTCACAGTAGATTTATAAAAAAAAAACACGTTACAATTCCCACGTGATCACGGCAATTATACGCTTTCTCACTTGTTGGCAGTTTTGTTTATACAAGTGTGAAATGGCAAAGATGACAATAAATAAAGGTTCTATAGACGTTAATAATTAAATTGTCCATTTAAAATTGAGAATGTGTCTCTTGGTCAGTGTTTCCCAACGGGGGTTCCATTTTGCAATCAGGTAGGTGACCAAAATATCTCATCGCTTATTTACCTGACCACTGTTCCGATATTTCGAATAATAGAAATGCATAGTTTTTTAGACAGTCATCGATAAAAAAAGATTGGCTGTTATTTCGTGGACAATTTTTTGAACTTTAAAATGCCTTGAATTCGGTTTGAATTATCAATAAAATGATTCGGTGTGTTATGAAAGCTTTTTATGTAGGTACCTATTCAATTATTTAGATTTTGTCCTGTAGTTCTCTTTACTCCAATACTTGCAACAGTAACAATAATTATTACCTACCTTGTCATTTTTTTATTGCAACATCCAATCCTCCATTGTACAACTCTTTTTCAAGTTTCGGTAAAAAGAAAGTATATGTCATAACAAAACAAGGGTTTCGTTAAGAATTTTCTAAAATTTGCTACAATAATAATATAACAATAATATAACACTTTTCTATACAAAGGTGTCAGTATAGCCGGCGGAACTTATTGCCTGAGGCAATTTTTTCCAGTCAACCGGTCCCGTCCAATCTGAGACAGGCCAACCCCGGGTAGAAATTTCAAGTGAAAAAACACTTAGAAAAACTCTGACCCGACCGGGAATCGAACCCGGGACCTCGGATCTGAAGTCCACGCTAGTACAACTAGGCTACCGAGGTCGGTAAATATATATATTTTTTTTATCAAATCCACGAATAATAAAGAATAGCACACAAGGCATTAACAGATCTGCAAAACCTCGAAATTCCCAAAAATGACGTATAATAAGACAAATGAATAACGTTTTTATTATTGGGACCCTATTGCCAACTTTTACGGTACGACACTATTACAAGCTTGCGTCGTAAAGGAGGAAAATGGTCGATACTTGGGATCGAACCTACGACTTTCAGTACGTCAGTACGAAAATAAATTACGGAACCGCCAAGCTACCAACCAATTAACCACTAATATAATGTAAGAGTTTGTACATCTATTGAGAAAAATTAAAACTTTAAACTATTTTATGCACAAAAACATTTTTTTTACATTGATGCACTAGGTATTTCAGCTGGTTTTTAAAGTTGACGAAATCATTATTTATGTGATGGTGGGTTCTATTCAAAGCCTAGACCACCAAGCAAGGCTTTTTAACACCGATCATTCAATAATAATATATAAATTTCAGAAGAAGAAAAATGACAATACATAGATCTCGAAATTAGAAGAGATTAAACTTTGACCTATATCCAATTCGTAGAACTTTATCTAACAGGTGGTCAATTCTAAATATGTGAAATTTAATAGGATTATGTCCAAAAATATCATAATCTTTTCGCAAAAGATCAAAAAAGCAATATTGATCTTTTCTCGTGGATCTCTTTGATCCTATCCATCGTATTATTAATATAAATGACATACATATTGATATAGTAATAATATCTGGCTAATTTGTCTGTTGATTTATTGCAAATGGCAGGACAGTGACCACCCCTGGAGAAGTTTAACAATGATAATTATTGCCGTTGGTAACTCAATAGTGGCAAACATCACATAACAATTTGTTCATCTCCTTGTTAGCTGATGCCTCCATCAAATGGGTCCGGCATCAGGTCTAGTTCGCCCATTTTAATAATAGACCTTGCAAAGGCTGACGACAAGATCCTCAATATTTTGAGACGCTCTGATTTTCACCAAAAACTAAATGGTTTATAAATTTATACAAATGTGGTTTTGACCCTATTATAGTATGGATTATGCTTGTAATAAAAAAGGAGAATGAAGTTATATAATATGTTACGGTAGATAAAATGGTAGGTACCGCTTAATCATAATAATTATATAATAGCCGAAAAAAGCAATGAAAACGGATGTAAAACCGTACGAGCGATTAAGAATAAAATATCATCTAAGTATGTTCCCCTATTCCGAATTTTCCTCACTTACTTAAGTAAGAAACTCGCGGAAATTTTGTATGGATTGGCTGCGGAGCTATACAAGTTCCCATACAATATTTTCTTACTTCTCGCCAGCGTCAATGTCACGGAAACGTAGATGTCTAGATCGACAGAAGATAATAATACATAGAAATTTGATGATAAAGCTGAGGTAGTGAAAAATGTGTATAAGTAAGTACCTACATGTAATAATCATTTAAGTGACAATTTTTTTTTATTATTATTTGGTAAATATCCTAGGAATTCACTTGTATCAACGCTTCGCAACCGTGTTTGAAAAATAAGTAAGTGATCTTATTTCTTAGTTTACCTACCCCAATTTATTATATGAAAAGTATTAACCTCAAATGAGCTTTTCTTTCATCAACCATATAGTATAATACCTTTAAATAATTACGAGTTATTAATTTACAATAATTTATCATGGCAACCCTGTAAAATATGTTTGTTTGATCGTTTTGTTTTTTATTTGATTTTATTGTAATCAACTGTTGATGTTTTTCTAATATGTGTGTATAGTTTTTTTATTGGCCTAGTCCTATTAGCCTAGAAGCCTTGGCAGTGTCATTACTGTTTGTGTGGCTGGATACACCGCCTTTAAATTAGCAGAGGCCGATTGACGCGAATCTGTGTGTGGTGGCCCAGCAGGGTCGGACCTCTTGTTGGTTTAGGCGACCAATACAATTATCAACGCCATTAGCTAAATTTAAAATATGTTTTTATATTAGTTTTGTACCCACTATTATAATAATTAAATATGATAATATCTTAAAGTTGGATTTACGCGCTTATAACCTCTAGAATGAATTTGAAAATTATTGTTCGAATTTTAAAATACTATTTGACAGTGACAGAAAGTTAGTAAATCATCTTATCCTGAATTTATTAGCTTATTAATGAACAATAAACGTACATACATTTTCAGGACATAATATATACACGCATATTGTCCATTATCAATTTTAGTAGGTACATACTTATCTACCTATCTAGTTGAACTATAATCATTTCTATTAATAAAAACTTAAAATAAATCTTGTTTATTGTAGAAAAAAGTTGTTGTGTTCATGACGTTTTTATGAAAACTATGTACGTACTTTAAATACGAGTACATAGATCACTCTCGGTTTTATTTAAAACATTTGTTTATTTATTTATAATCACACACAGCCATTGGCCATTAAAATAAGTAGGTACATTTACATCAAATTTAAAACAGAAAAGTTATATTTTTGTTATAAATATTTTCAATTGAGAATTTTTACTGAAAATGATTACGTATATAGGCACTGAATAAAATTTAATCAAAATTTTGTACCGAGTGACTGCAAAAAATAAGTTTTTACGGTTGTTATTTTGAGGTGGGTGCATATTTACAAGAATTTTCCTAGTTGCTCCACTAAAACTTTTTTCATTTTAGCTCATTTATCTTATCATTTTTGTAAAGCAGCAAATGAAAATAACTCATGGTTTAACTTTTTCGGCTACTTGTAAGACATCGAAGAAGTTAGCTAGTATAAAGCCGTGAAATAAATGACTTATTGCAAGCTATAGATGAATAATTAAGAGAGTTGAAATTTAAAAAAAAGAACGCACCCATTCATTTGTTTATCATTGCGATCACACACCATAAAAAAACGACGTAAGTAGACTATTCTAATTTCAAATAAAAGGTAGCAATGAATAATTGTCCTCAAAGAAAATTCACACAAATATCGTATCGTTGATCCACCGGGTAGACGACTAGTTCCGTAGTAATATTCTCTAATTCCGATTACATATTGGGTGGGATTCTTTCATTACGATTCCAGGATTATTATTACTAGTTTATGTTTCTTCTCAAAAGGACCGACACCACACCACGCTCCCTACCGCTCCTCTCAAATTATTTTACTGCTCAATCGGAATTATGTTTAAAACATTTTTAATACTGACAACAACGGAATGAAAGATCGGGCTAAATATAGTACAAAAAATATAAACCGCAAACATTATTGTTACCGAAAACCATAAAAAATAATACAAACACATAGTTTAGAGTCGAGCGGGGTAACTGCGGCACGTTGCATCTTGATCAATGTCCCAATAGCGGAGTAAAAATATCGTCTAAAATAATGTATAGGAAACATAGCCCTTTCACATCAAATAAACCATCTATTCAGCAGAGAAAATGCTGTTATTCTTTGCTCGATTTTAGCAATTTTGTAATTTTTTAGAAATTTGTAATTTCTTCTGTATATTTATTATACGTTATATTTTTAGGGAACGATCAGTCTATTGTTTTACTTCATCTTTTTCCTATTGTTTTAGATCAATAGATCTGTTTTTTTTTTTCAAGAACGCTTCTACTGGGAGGCGAAGCCATTGTGGAATTTAATTTGCCGCTATGTGAGGTATTCTATATTCGTCGTATTCTATATACATACGATGCCTCCGACCCCATAGGTCTGCCTGATATCGACATTGAGAATTCTATCTCTCTGCATCCTCCCTGTGGTTGCCCTTCAGACCTCCACATTTTGACGCTCTGAGCAGGTGTTTAATTCTATTCTTCTACTGTTTTTTTATTGTTTTCCTAAGTTATCGATTTGGCTAACAGCCATCATAAGAAGAAACTTAAAAACTCTTTTGCATTTGGTCTGATGAAGGCTGCTAACCGAAAACGGCTATTAAGAAATAACATAAATAGAAATATAAAAAATAGTTGTTCGTTTCCTATCATAAAATATATACCTATTTTCAGATTTGTGAATTGTCGTTTCTCGCTTAATATACCTACCTACCTAATCAATGGTAAAAATATTAATGACTCAATTTCATTATATTTGAAACAGACTACCACCAAAGACATTTAATCGAATACATTGAAGAAAGCAATGATCCTTCCTATTATCACATCAAACATCTATTGTAATCATTTATTACAATATTTAAATGAAAAATAAACAACGAATAGGTATATAATTAAAATTGCTGTACTCTATTATTTCTTAACTGTTCGGAATTACCCTAAATGACTCATATTTTTTATTTAATTTTGCCACGCATAATACAAAAGTATTATTCCATAGATTATCATCTAAATATTTGACAAATGCTTGTAAAGTTTGTCAAATCTCCTGGTAATGATCAGTTCCTTGTCGTAAAAAAAGAGTAGGAAGTGTGTGAAAGTAATCGCACTTACAAACACTTTACACACACCGCACAATCACAAAAGGATTAACATAAACGCTTTAAACCCTTTTATGCTCACAAACTAAAAAAAATTAAATCCAAACAGGAATTAAGAACCTTATACAATATATTTTGTTAAGTTGGTAACACTTTTTTTTTTCAAATAACATAATAATAGGTATTCTACCGAAACAATAATAACAAAATATAAAATAAGGCATTTTATTATAAAATTAAATAATCTGTTTGGCTCTTCGCATAATTTAACTATTAAAACTATATTTTTGTAGTTCTCGCCGTGGACATAAGAATCTACCCACATATTTTGATTGTTCTTTAAAGAACCGATCTTAGACACCTAGGAAACGTATATTTATATTATGTTTAATAGAAAATACTAGTGTTATACCCGTGGCAACTCCAATTTATTGAAAAAAATTATATACCAATGAAGTTCAAAAATTATGTAGGCTTAAAATCAAATAATTCCTATGGTATAACTGGGTATAATTTAAAATTAGAAAAAGAATTTAAAATTAGAAAATTGCAAAAAAAAATAATCAGGAGAGCTACTCTTGAATTTAAATAACGATTTCAATGTTGATCGTCTTTACTTTTAATACTAAGTGTACAATATTGTATAGGTAAATCCTTATTTATACCATTTTTTCTGTAAAGCAATACCATATTCAAAATAGATATACGTGTAACTATTTTTATGCTTAGCAACCAATATATGAATGTCATAATAACATGAAAAAATAATTAAAATAATAACATCGTTATTAAATTTGGAATTGGGTCGGAATCGCGATCTAAATGCAAACTTCCAAACACGCCTACTTTAACTAATTTGATAGTAGCATAGTTTTTGTTTCTGTATATATATGCGTGAAAGAAATTTGCGTTATAATTAAAATTAATCCTTATTGGTCGTTTAAAAAAGAATCGAAATTTGAAATTTGAATTACAGCTGTCAATGAATATTCAAGCGAATAATCAGGCTATTCCAAGCTAATTGAAATTGCATGTCAAAAAAACTACCTACTGTAATAATTATTGTAATTAAAGGTAGACTTAGACGAAATTGTAAGTTTGTGCATAAAAACTATGCCAGCAAACATGAAATAACCACATATATTCAATCCAAAAACTACTATTTTATATTATGCAAGTCAATATGTAAAATGAAACAGTTGAGCTACTCATTGATATCCATTATTCAAGATGAATCAAAACAGAAAAGCGTGAAATATCAGCATATCCTTCCTCATTTTTAATATTCCGTTTGCCATTTAAAGATAACACCAAACAATAAAACCATAACATCTCATTATAAACATCCCGAAAGGCTTATAATGATGTACTGTAATTATTAAATAACAACTTGTGGCGCCATTTTAATATATTCATCTATGGTGTGTGTCATCTTTCATTCAAACGTCAATAATAATATTTTTATTATGTAGGAACCTATTCCAAATTTAAAATATTAGTCACCACACAACAATATTCCATAATGATTCGAAAGTAATTGAGTGGGTACCTACCGTTGTTCTTATACCGAAAATAATTTAAACCATAGATGCGTACCTGGACAGTCAATAATAATTTTTATTATGAATATATTAATATGACATATCATTGTGTTTAAAAAACGAGATTAGTAATATCTATTGGTTATTTTAGCTGTGGGGTTGCTGGCTAAGAATAGCACCTCTGCTCTTTTTTCTGTTTTTTCGAGCATCCTGTAAGAGGCAGGAAACCGTAAAATCAGATCGGGATCATGAGGTTGACGACCTCACGTCCTTAAATCTCAACTGGTCAGAAAAAGCACAATGAGCCTCGGACGCCTTCGAGCGCAATGATGCCTCCCTATGCTCCCGAGTGGGGCTTAGGTCCCCCGCATTGCGGGTTGGTTTGGGGGTGATTCGCGGCGGGTTTGATTTGTCCGGGGCCGGGTTTTTCGTTTGATTGCTTCGATTGAGCTAGGGGGTCGGTTTGGTGCGGTCGGATTTGCTGCGGATTTGGTCTCCTCCGGGCTAGCTTGCGGTGTGCGGGGGGCCTTAATGGGAGAATGTAATGTAATTGGTTATTTTAATTTAGACAAAATGTTCAGATAATTGATTTTTCAATAAAAAGATTAAACTGATTGTAAATTTTATCTGCTTCCCTGGTCCTTTTTTCCTTGAGTCTCTTAAAAATGTTGATTATCGTTGCTGCTGTTCATCTTTTTCAAGTAGGTACTCGTAATCTCTGGTCAGCAATGATGTTCTTGAACTTTGGAAGCATAGCGTTGATGCTTTTATAGTAATAAACGTCATACAGTAACGAATCTACGTCAAAATATTTTAAAGAATCACATTAACGTTGAAATGATTTAATGGTTAATGGAAATATCCGTAGGTAGGTTATAATTTACCGTTTACATGATTCAAGTTTAATTGTTAAATTTCAGGTTACGTAGGTCATCTGAATTTATGAAACTAATTTTGTAATAAAAATTTTGACAACAACTAATAATTGCATTGACATTGAAAAAAACCGTATGTTCGTAAATCTCCTTGTGTGAAACTATAATAATATTATGTTCGTAAAAGCTATATTGGCCAAAAACATTATGCTTAGGTATATATTGTACATACAATATAGGCTTTATATTGCCTGATCGTGTTACCTACAGCTAATAATCATAAACAAATAATAACTTTTAACTACGGTATGATTTTATAGTTGTTTTTATGATTCGATACGTTAGGTACTTGAACACATAATTAGATAAGAACCAAGTTATGATATATTTTGTACTAAGAGCCCCCACATGCGTGAGCTTGTTTGTATCGGAATATTTTTTAACCTTTCCTAGTTGATACAGTGTTGTATTGTTATACTGACCCAATGCGTTAGTTGGTACTAAACTCGTAGTTAATAAATAAAGCTTATCCCAATATTCATTGCTTTTAGATAAGAATTTATGTTCTAATTCAATGTACCAATAAAGTACGGCTAAACACACATCTCATATACTCACGAAAGGTTTGTTGGGGCAATGCCCTTTAAGGTTCTGTGTTGACAGACTGAAAACCTGTATCGTAACCTTTCGTTCTTTTGGTGCATGAACCAGGACCATCGGCTTTCTATTTGGTAATTTCGGCTTTGGTTTCCGACTGGATCCGAAATGTTTTGAATTTCGAAATAATTCGTAAAATTTAAAAACCTTTAACAATTATTCTATTGTCCCTTTTTGTGATTTTAGTTCTGATTTAGGCCAGTTTGACGAATGAAAATCGATTCATTGATCTTTATAACCGCCTATACATAATACATATATTATGTATACGGCATGAAGGTCTCTCCGTCCAGAGTACCTACCTGCAAGACGTGCTGCTCCTCCTGTAAGGAACATAAAAAGACTGTGAGAAAAAGAAAAATTGCTGCCAACCCATTCATAGAATTATGACCAGAGATAAATGTGGTTAATTTGTAGTTGAAGTATTGCATTCCATTTCTTCTAAGCAGTACTTAAAGATATTGATACGGTGCGGAAAAATATTGAGTGTAGCTTAAATTCTTGGTGCTCCCCTCTGTCTCAAAGTGGGGCTGTAGAAAAAGAATTGATTGATTGATCGTAAGTAAGTCATATAAAACTTTTAGGGATATTAGAAGAGTAGGTTTTATAGCTAAGATTTTAGTCTTTTTTACAGGATAATTCGTTAATGTACCTTACAACAATAATTGTAATTATGAATGAAAAAAATATGTTAATGTGGATGTAACACTGCTAGAAAATGGTTGAAATATATTATTTTAAAACTGCGCCTACTGTAAAATTCATACTAATTAGGTTAAATAATTTCATATTCACAAAATGTTTGTAAGTAAATACGATTAAAATCCCCTTTTTCAAATAAAAGTCATTCCACGCGTGTACACGGCTAAAGGGTCTTTGGATTTTCCCTCAAACGATTTCCTATCAAGCAGGATTAACTGGTAGTATGCCGTGATCAAAAGTATTCTTAAGGTTTATTGAAGAAAAAATATAAAATGTTTTAATGTGAAGCAATCACGCTCAACAGAACGAACTATAGAGCCTGCTATGTCTCCCTCCTATTAAACGAAAACTTTAAGCAAAACTTATGCTATTTAATTGATTTAAAAGTAATCTGTTTGTTTAAGGTATGATGTCAGTTTAAAATCTAGCCATATTTCGTCGCACAGCAAAAGTTCAGCCGCATTAAAAAGGCTCGGAAAGTCCTTTAAGATTTGAAGCAACCCAAAGTTAATCAAGCAGATTTAAAGTTTGTGGCCTGAGCTTCCAACACTTGAAAAAACAGAAAGAAACATTTCCAGCCAATTGAAGTTTCGAATCTTCTATTAAATTTAGATGAATTCGTAAAAGTCTTCTACTTAAGTGTTTGTAGGTTAAGTTACAAAGTTGACTTTCAAACTTGTAGCAACTTATTTACTCAACTTGTAACCTGGCATATAGGTAATGACCAAGGGCGAATCCAGGGGCTGGGTCCAGGCCCTAGGCCTCTATTTTTTTAAGCACGCAATTAGCAAATCGTTAATGGGGAGAGCATATTAAATACTTCACCATAAGTAGTAAGCATGGTTGTATTTTTATTATTGATTCTTAGTTTGTTTTAATGTTAGGTGGAGCATAATCGAACCACGACAGCAATATTAACTAATGTCAATATAACAAACTTCTTTCATAATTTGGAGCCCAGTTTTAACATTGGCTTCATAAAACTATAAATTCAAAGACACCATCACAGAGAACCTCTTAGCGTGCATTTAAATCAAACGAACATAGAGAACCAGAGCTGGAAGTAGAGTATATTTTCATAATCGCTGATATGGATACTAATCTGTCATCGACTCAACCCTAATTAATTAATTATTCCTTGTTATTGTTTCCAATATCAACCATAAAAGAAAGAGAGTATGCTCTCTTTCTAGATTCGGCTCTATGTTCGTTAGGTGTAAACGCACACTTACAAGCAATCTATGTATGTAAAACTCGAATGTCATTATCAGCTGATCGTATCTAGCCCACAGGAATAAGAAAGACGTGATATGTGTACCGATTTCCTTTATACCTACAACATTAGAACACAACTAGCGCCACAAATAAGTTACCCAGACATCCTGACATATGTATTTAGAATTTAAATATTGTTCATAATAATAATTTCATTAAAATAATTTTTTAGAGCTTTCTGAATGTTTGGCGCTACTGTTTTATTTTTCTCATACGAGTTGTTTTTTTACACTCAGCTCTGTTTTTTGGAATGACTTAGTTTAAACATGGAACACCTTTCAAATAAGCTCATAAAAATGTCTTGTATGTTTTCCGAAAATGTAATGAATCATTTATACTGTAAATTCGAAGATGTTTTGGAGATGGAGTGCTAGAAAACCAGTCTTATGCACGTAGGTATGTATTTTTGTCTCAAATTTTCTAAAGCCGTTCTATCCAGATTCTCATTTCAGATATTTGTATTAAAAATTCTTGGTATATTAAATAAAACAAGTTCGTGATTTTGTATGTTGTGCAAACAAAAATCATTTTTCGTCTTGTGGTCCAAATTTCCTGTACTTCTTCTTAATTTTCCAACACGATATTTCCAATGACAATGGGTTCCTTATCAGTGAATAATGCAATCATAGCGTTTGATTGCATTTATAAGTTGCAAAAAATAAATTTTATATTTACCCATAATATAACTATAAATAGTAATTCGCAGTATGTATGTAAGTTTATTTCAACAAATACTTGAACGTCTTTTGCGAATTCCTTAAATGTATATTATCCATAATATGATATTCAGTATATAGACAAACGTATTTCCCATTAGATCGTGTGTATAGTTATGGATATTAGGATCTATCGGTAGCCTAGTATGTGGGTACCACACAACTTCCGTCCTGGGGCAAGAAAAAAAGTTAACAGGACTGGAAAACAAAAAAAAACATTTGTCAAAAAACACTGTGTAGAATGTGTGTTAGTGAGGTGACAATCATTTGATGCTTTGTTAATTAACATTACTTTTGCTTCTCATTTTTGTAAAAGCATCAGAACCAATTACATATATTTCGCTTTTGGTATGATACAATAGAATTTGTATGAATTCAATGCTAAAGTACCGATCACACCCGCAAAATAGTAACCTTTAGTACCTACCTCGCTAAAACGTGCTCACTTATTTTTTGCGATCTCTGACAAGTCTGAACAAGTTGTAATGTTGTTGATCCTGTGAACGGTGTTCCTGTTGCCTATTTTTATTTATACTAATCTTTTTCACTGTTTACTACTACTGTGTTTTTGTGCGTATTTATGAGTATGGTTTATTTGGGTTTATTAGAGTATTATTTATTTATTTACCCGCAGCCCTCTTCGTGTCAAGATTATTTCCAGAAAAGCCATACGAAAAGTAAGTATTACAGTGAAAATAAATTGAAATCTTTTTCATCTTCTGTTAAAAAAAACGTGTTCTGTGCTTATTGGTTGGTAACCTCACAGTTCAGTCGCCGTCTTACGTAGTGGAGGTCGAAAGTTTAATCCCGATGCTGCCCATCTGCCGACCTCTTTCACCACATAAACAGTTTTTATTTTCATTTTGTGTTCAGTTTGGGTGAGTCCCAATGATTCATAAACAAAATATTTGCTTGCAATGTTCCTGTAATTCCAAAACATGGCTCCTTTTATCATCCTTACTATTAATATAATGCAGTATTACGAAGATGACGTATTACGAAAAAATTGTTTGCGTCGGTCAATTAGCCCATTGGTTAGCGACTTTTCTTGGGACGGATAGGGCTACTACATGTTGGGCATATCTAAGATTCCCGTGATTGAGATTTAAACAAACCCTTAATGGCGAATGTTGTTACTAAAAGTGATACCCGAATCAGTTAATTTCTTATAATTAAACAATATGAACACTTGGTCACCACAAAATTATGACGCAGCGCTTCTGAGAATCCTGCTTTGGGATGGCCGCGGTCCATCCGGAGTCTATCTTCCGGTGTTGCCTTGTCTCGCCCGCAGCTCTCATCGGTGTCCTCCCTGCCCGTTCATTCACTACGCTACACGAGAGACTAGTCACTAGTCACTAACCCACACGCAGACGTGTCAATACGTGAGTCTAGAAAGAACAATGTGATGGAGGGAATACAGGCGTACTGCTCTGTACAATCGTAGGAAGCTCGTGCCGGGAATCACTAATTACATATACTTAAGGATCGCCAAACTAAAACGATGAAGTCAAAAACTTTACATCTTCTTCAGTTTCGTTCCTGTGGATTGGTTTGCAACAAAATCCTACATCTCGTCCTCCATTCATCTCTTTTTTATCTGTCCTCTTCAGCCCTATAATAAGTAGCGCAGTTCAAATCTTCATACACCTGGTTTAGGAACTCCCGTCGGGGTTGTATGACCAGTCAAGCAGTTGAATACTTTTACATAGACTGTAAAGCTGCAGTAGCATATTATAATATATCGACGAGAGTCACGACAATACATATAAATCAATAGCATCAAAATATGTACTTAGTATTCGTCCCCTCAAAAGTTTCTCTCCAAATACAAGATAATATTTTTTCTGTAGGTATATTTGGTAAAATTTGTCTGTGATTTGATTTGGGTTGAAATTAATATTCAGGTAAAAATCCTCTATCATTTTAATTTTGTACAACATTATGTGCAGAACCATATCTGCATATCTTAAAATCGTAGATATTAAAAACTTTATTCCTTTTTTACATAGGTGCTTAAGCCTTTGGACCCCCAATTTACCAAATTTTAAACCAAATATAATAGGTATAAGATATGGTAAATGTAATCAAATATGGAAAAACTAACATGCGAAATCTTTTTATCATATTTTCATAAGATCTTAACAATAACAGAGTTTCCTTCTATTCATATATTTCTCAAATACATTATTTGGTGAACAACAGTATTTCTAATAAAACGTGAATAGTTTCAAAATACCACCTCAAATTTGTGTGCAGCTTCGTTTAAGGATATGGAAGATGAGTCCTTAAGGTGCAGGGATTACAATATTCTAATTAACATTCGTTTAATTAGCGAAAAAATCGTGATCATAATGCCTATTTACGGATACATTAAACCTTCCGTCGTCCTTCCGTTCTACGCGCAGCCTGTGATGGAATTATTCTTTTGTCATTGGACAATATTATTATATAAATTATCATAAATACATACATAATAATATTATTAAACACATCTATTTTAAGACACTTATCTTCATTCTATAACAAAGATGAATCAACAACACCTAATATCAAGAAAATATCTCATTTAATGCAAGAATGTGCCTTTTGATCCTTTGTGTTTTTCTTCTAGAGGAGGTGGACTTGTATTCTTCTTCACGTGTCATTCTGGGCCTCCTAACGTCGACTATCACTCGAGAGTATCTTTCCCTATCTTGTGCAGCCGCAAAAAGCCCTTCGCCCATTCTGATTCCAATCCAATCCCAGATATTGCAGAGCCAGGAAATCTGCCTTCGGCCCATACCCCTTGACCCTCTATTTTGCATGTCCCAGATAGGATAGTCTTTCATCAGGGTCCTGAAGAAGAGGAAGACCCTCCCACACCGCGATCCGTTCTTTCGAAGCAGAGCCTAAGGATTTGCACATGGTGTGGGAGGAAGTCATTGCAACTGCGCAGAATCGAGGCCTTCCTATGATATCTAGAAGATGAAAATTGTGTTCTGATAAACCAGTAGGTTTTATTTACAACAGAGTAAACATAATCACCTTACTAGTTGCTTGATGATGATATGATAATATACAACGCTATAAGTATTATAGCGTTGCGTGGATAGATAGATACAAACGTCCACATTAGATGCGTAGGCATGTCTTTGAGGTCTCTATATAGAACAAGTCAAGAAGCAAGGACGCGCCTTATAAGGGACATCCTGATTTCATTATTGACTCGACCGTATCAAACGTATTTTGGTCACCGCGTCACTCCTTTTTTTATCTCAATCAGTTTACATAGTAGTCTCCTACCATTTTGCAATTCTCACATATTAGCTGGAGTATTGCAATACTTGTCTTTTATGTATATAAAAATGGAGAGCTATTTCCCGATGTCATCGCATCACACCTAAACAGCTGGACCGATTTCGCTAATTCTTTTTTTGTCGTGTAGGCTTTTATCAGGAGAATGTCCTATTAGAAGAAAAAATTAAGAAAAATGCATGGAAAATTAGAAAATTAAAGAAAACTCTACGTAGACAGACTTTTTAGTAGGTACTACCTTATAATTTTTATTCCAATTTTGAAATTTTGACAGAAATCGTCAATTGGTGCGATTGACAGAATGCGGATGGAATATATGTATATTCCAAACAGACACATCGTTCGGAATCAAATGATAATTAATCCATCACCATACAAATTCGAATTCAATGTATAGTTAGGAACACAGGACAACGTCTGTCGGGAAAGCTAGTTAATTATAATTTTCATATGAACAAATAATAATTTTTATTGCAAATTATAATCTGCTCGTTGCAGTTACAGATATCGTTGCAGTTGTAGGTAGGTACTCTAATAACAATTTGACAACTATGGCAAAGCCATTTCTTCATTTTCGCACTACTGGCGATAATATCGTTTGACAGCCAGTAAAGTAGGTACCTACTTACATACTTACATTCAAATAGATTGTTCAAATGCCCAAATTCGTTTTAGCATTTGACTGACTTGGACGGAGTTCACAAAATATTTTGTGTTTTTTTGCAGTAAGGTATATCTTAAAACGGATACATAATGAAAAACTGTGTACGTTTCTATAGCGTAAAAACGAGGTGGGAACGGTTTTATGTACAAAGTTCAGTATGTAACCGTTAAAATGTATACTGCAAAAAATCGTGCAGTGCAATATAACCTTATAGTACGTTATGCTTCTTTTACTGAAAATTTCTTCCATCCAACCACTACAAAAATTGACAAATGTCTAAAGAAACAATAAATCGACGCTTTATTACAAGCCAATTCATACGCAAAGGTATGGAAAATGACTACGGCAGTTGGCTTGATTTAAATGTTGGGGTAGAAATATATTCCATGTAAGCTGCTGATTGAGGCGGACAGCCGAGATTTTCCAAGTCTTTGAACACATTCGTCATACATACTTAATATCTTTATTCTTTATAATATTATCAATAAATATTACCAATAAAAGTAATCTTAAATGTACGATAGAACTTGATGTTAAAGAATGCAGACCTTTCAGGCGATGATGTATTACATTCAATTGTAACAGCCTCTCCGAATTGCAAATCAACTCTTCAAACCGGAATTTCCTCAACTAAATTCATCAATACTCGTCCTGTGTATTATATACCTGTTTCAATCCACTATTCTGGTCTATTTATTGCTTGAGTTTAAAAAAAGACTTATTTGTTAAAACGTAAAGTTGCAATGAGATCAGACAGAGAGTAATCTCAAGCAGACGTTACACCTGTCGCTGTTCGGGTACTTACTTACGTACCGAGAGGTAAAAAATATTATACAACTCGTCAGTGGTATTAAATGTTTGAGTTTGAGTTATCGTCGAAACGGATTGAAATAACTATACGATATTCATCTGTATATAATTTAGTTGATAAAAATATATATATATCACAATAATCGAACCAGTTTTTTGAAAATCGAACACAATCACGAGTCCAGTATTTTTGACAGATAAAAAGGATCAATATTGTAAACAACGTAGTTTTACTTGCAATAATGTTTTAATGAGCACCTATAAGAATGTTTCAACCTTATAGTATTTAATTAATTATTTTCTTACATCACAATATAAGGCATTGACAGCAAACTTTACGTTCGATTTTAATCGTCGTTGATCCTTGCAGATATTTTGTAGTAATGTTAGATGTGTGCACACTCAACATTATTTCATTTTCTCGAATATATTTACAGTTTTGATAAATTTCTGAAATAACAAGGTCTTCATAGTAATATTTTAGTAAATGAGATAGGTTATAATATTTGATAGAGATGGGTACTCTTGATAATATTATGAAAATTTCCCGCAGAAAAACGATTTTAAGCGAAAACTTTTAAAAGAAAACTGATGGAGAATGCGATAGAAGTGAGAACGTGGTATGGTAATGTGAATAGTATTGCCTATATTATGATGGTGTCACAGTGTTCTGGTCTATTGGCCGGGTCATGTACCCGACCAGAAGACGCGCTAAACCGGAACGACATCATCCTTCCAGAGCTACACTTGTATCATACACTCTTTGTTTACACGAATAATCGATACAATACCATCTGTCCACTTCCACTAATCTATGATTAATTCATTAGGTAGGTAGGTACGTCCATAAATTTGAATTTCGGAGTGAATTATTCTTTTTTCAAATCCCTTTCACATTCATAAATTGATCGACATATTTCATCTATCTATCACCAGGTATACCCTTGGTGATAGATAGATCTTCTCTCTTTTTCTTGATCGTTTTCTTCATTCCTGAAGGACGTGACCTAATGCCAGTCTGATCTCCGCATCCCTGACGGTATTTCTCCAACCCTCCCGGCACTGCGCCAATTATATCGCCTCGGCTATCGTTGACCCCAGTTCAGCCCTGACCTGGTCCATCAGCCATCGCATTGGAGTTCTCACTCATTCTCTCCTCCCCTCGACTTTGCCTACCATTATTGGCTGTTGATGTGCCCGAAGAATCGGAGAACCCATCCGACACAGAGTGCCGAGAGTCTTTCAACTACACCAATTTCACTCAATCTTGATGAACAATAAGTCCTCATCAGTCCAAGATATTCGGAGCATACGATAGATAAATAAATAAATTAGATTCTTTTATACCTAAATCAGTCAATCCATGTTATTATCTCATTAAACAAACGAATCGGTTATTATTATTGGTATGAAATAAAAATTCGCGGCAGTCGAGCGTTTCACAAATCACAACGCAATATCGTATCGCCTCTCTGTCTTACATAACAGATTTAATTATTTAAGATGGCAATACTGAGATAATGTAGAGCTGTCATGTAATAGAAAACATTCTAAGCGTTTATTTAAGTAGTCATCAATCAATATGTCGATATTTTCTTCCGTGTATTATACCTAATATTAACTTCTTGTTATTTCACCTCAATTCAGTACTTGTTTTTTTTTTCTTTTCTGATCAGCACCCCTTGAAAATGAATATAATTATATTATGGCAACTCTGTAAAAAATTAATTTGTTTCAAAACCATTGAATAATTGGTTTAAAACCATCGGCATCTCACCTATGCGTTAAGTGTGCAACGGCCTGTGTTCGATAATAGATCTTTGCATTATCAAATATTTTATGTGGGATGTTTTTATTTACTTTGATAAATTTTTCAAGCTCTAGAAAAGATAATATAATAAAATTTTGTAGTTTGCTATCCCGCTTGTCACAATAATATAAAACAAGAAAATGGAAATAGACATGACCATTTTGAACAAACATTACAAATTCAAATTCAAATATTTTTATTAAGGAAATAAAAAACATTAAAAAAATACATTCACAATAATAAATTTATACATTTTTTTTAATATATTTTTTTTACCCCCAAAATTGAGCAGACCTCGTGCTTTGGGGGATTATAGGGTTGTATTTATTTATTCAATGAGTAAGTTATTTCAAGAAAATAAAAACATACCAACATACAACAAACAAGCATCACAAAGGACACATGCAAACAAAAAATAACAAGTGCAATGACAATAGCAATCACAAAATCATCAGAGACGGTAAAAAGCAAAAAACAGTCAAATTCAAGATACATACACTCAAGCCAGAATAACAAAAACAAAACAACAAAATCAAACCATAATAACAAAGAAAAACGAATTCATCAACACACCCAAGAATAGTGGATTAAAATATAAAACAATAGAGCCAACAATCAAACGAACAACTCCTATCGAATAGCTTTCTTTATATTACCTGACCTCCGCACGAAACAGTACGAAAACAGACGTCGTAACCGTCAGGCTACCAACCAATTCAAATTTTGATAAGAATGCCGCTTCTAGCGCGTAGGAGTTCATATAGTTCAATAGTTTAAAAAAAACTTTTTCTCAAAGAAAATGAGAAAATAATTTACAAATTGACACTTCTCTCGTTTCCTTGTATTCTCATTTTCACTTTTAGACCAAAAGTGATGAAAATCCCTTATTTTATTGATGAAATACCATGTCTAGCGACCCTAGATATGCTGCATCCCTCACATAGGTTGAAGTTTCCTTAGATTTTTGGCGGCAGCTGTCCTGATGTATTTTTTAACAATCTGCCGCCCCACTAGAATTTTGACAGCCAGCAAATCCATCCGTTTTTTAACAACGGCTTTTTTTCTTTAATTTTCAGTGTGGAGAAGGCATCAGTCCCGGAGACATGGGCGTCTGGGCGGCCCGAGCGGGTCCAGCGGCTACTTGGCACCCGGCCTGCTTCAAATGCACCGTCTGCAGGGAGCTTCTAGTCGATCTGATATACTTCTGGAGGACCGGGAGACTCTACTGTGGAAGACATCACGCCGAAACCATGAAGCCAAGATGTTCAGCTTGTGATGAAGTGAGTAAAATTGCTTATTATTGGTTGCTTATTTAAGTTTAAAAGAAACCCTATTATTATTAAATTCGTCCTCATTTCCAAAGTGTTGGTATCACAATATTTAGCTGTTCGCCGTTCTTTTATTTAGTTTTAACCCTGTTGCTAATGCCTGAAATACTCGTCTTTCTGGTCATAATTATTATTATAGATCAACTAACGTTCCCGATAAACGTTGTTCTGTGTTTAGTTACTATTCACATTGAACTCAAATGTGTATAAGTAATAAAAATAAATTATTTTTTTAATCAATATTCTGACTATTGCACAAATTTCCAAACAACAACAAAAAAATTCGCTATTTGCGATGATTTTTGGACTGAATCATAAATAATGACTATGCAAGACAAGTGCTTTTCGTTTCCAATATAAGTAAATAATTTATTCGAATTATTAAAAGATATATAAATTTAACATTTAAAAATATTACGACCTTTTTCGACCTTCGACCAAGAGGCTCTAGAAACACCAAATAACTTTTTTTTTAAATATATATTACTTGCAAGAAATAATGAAAAACATCTACAACAGTATAGATTAAAAATGTAGAAATGTAGGTAGAATTCGGCGTAACAATTGAGTAAAGTTCTTTCATGAAAAACATCGTAGTTGTAGATACGTATGAATTTCGTAAACTTCCCCTTCGATAAACCTGATATCAGCCTTAAAATACGCCAAAATATTATATAGGATAGCTTATTCCCCATTATTTGATACCAGCCTGGGCTTGTCAATTAATAATCGGCTTGATATTGTTTGAACATCAGGAAGGAAGTCTGAAGACAATATTTCAATACACGGATATCCACCCGCACATCTGTAATGGAAATACATTAAAATATCCATTACAAGGAAATTGGAAATAAAACAATTTCCATATATAACAGCACATTCACTTTAAATTTTTCCTAATATTAATTTTTTCATCAATCATCATCATCATATTTAAGACCAAAATCACTCAAGTCCGGGTGGAGGTCTATAATAAAAAAAATCCATATATCTACAGGTATATTAAAAATATTAAAAGGTTAAAAAAAGTATAGCATACATATTGTATTGATGTAAGACATTTATGTATGTATCTTAAGGGTCCTATAAATAATATATTTCATAATTTGAAATTAAGTGGCGAAATCCCTAATGTCCCTTTTTACAACTCAAAAAAAAGAATTATTTGCAAACATATTTTTTTAAATGCCAACGTGACATATATGTATTTTTCAAATGTTATGCGAAGTTAGTGACAAATAGGTAGGTACTTACTTGTCCTTTACGTTATACATTTTGACCTAAAGCAGCGACAAGGTAGTAAAATTCAAAAGAATTTGCCGACCTAATAA
The DNA here is from genome assembly GCA_963576905.1 of Mystacides longicornis. Taxonomy (NCBI): domain Eukaryota; kingdom Metazoa; phylum Arthropoda; class Insecta; order Trichoptera; family Leptoceridae; genus Mystacides; species Mystacides longicornis. The sequence continues at coordinate 17,496,590 of OY756427.1, read as the reverse complement.
GTTTGGGTAACAAGCGTGACCTCCATTATAGTTTCTGTGTAAATTAATACTTAGTCTGCATAGAACACAACCTTCCCTTGTATTCAAGTGACCTCTGAAACGAGCTAGTCAATTTGGAATGTTTGAATTATTTACTATAGCGAATTATGTTGTCTATCCAATTAACTTCTTAAATTTTATCATTAAGGTGTCTTCCTTTCCTACATAGATTTTCAAAAGATTTTTTTCTTAATGCTTTCATTTATTTAAAAAATCGTTTAGGTACCTTGATCTCTAAAAAAATTACAAGGATATGCAGAAAATTTGCTGTAAAATATCTCCCAAATTTGATAATATGGTGATAGCCCTAGGATTGGATCATATTTAAGTCATGCCATACGAGTTGGTAAACAGAAAGAGAGAACATCGCAACTCATTTCGCCAGGTGTACACAATGACTGTCAGAAAAGTTAAAAAAACTTACAAACCTACTAGTCAAAAAATCCCAAATAGTTAAATAATTAATACACGACATTTTTATACTTAATTTTATTACACCATTTAACACTAATATTTATCTAGAGGTGTCTATATATGTTAGTTTCAAGATTTTCTCATCAAAACAGAAATTATTGTATTGATTTTTACTTCAGCTCAAGTTTACAAGCGATTGTATGTGAGAGATTTGTAACATTTCAGATCGTAAATCGGATGTAAACTAATGAATGCGTTAAATACGATGAGAATATGTTTGGTTGGATGTGATTATTCAAGTCAACAGTCAACATTGAAAAGGCTGTAGTTTTAATTGTCTGAAAATTTACGTATTAAATTTCATTCTAAGCGGTATACTGTGGGAAAGAAGATTAATTCAAAGACATTGCGAGAATGTCATATACATATTTATCCACATTCAGCTGTTGTGAATTAAGTCGCAGACTTGTATAATATTATGTACCTAGTAACAGTAACATGTTATTAATATTACAATGTTATTCGACTGCGGAAGGAAATGCGAATTATCTTTGCGATGCGAATTGTGTAAAAACAAAATATTCTACAATCTCTATCAAAATCACAGTTTTATAACTTGATTTATATTTTTATTGATTTGACAACCCATGGGCGATATTTTCAATATTTTAATAATTAATTTTTAATATTTTTATTTAAATGTTTTTAATTATTATTTTTGTATACCTATTTATTTGCAAGAATATTCTGTATTAACTTACATGAGATGTGACATACATATATGACCATACGATAAATAAATATAACTTGAAAGATAAAGTCCAAAATAAACCGAAAGTGTTGCATTATGCTAGTAACCAATAACAGTTTTGTGACCTTTTTTCAGGACTAGATCTTACAGAAACATTACCACCTAATGGCAATAACATTTTTCATTAATATTCCTCTTCTCTCGGATCCCTCTCAGGAAGTCACTCTGGCTGCTCGAACACTTCTTGTTCCACGGTTGTTCTCTGTCCATTGCCCACTGCCTGATATTCCAATTGATTTGTTGGTGCACGGCCAAATACATGACAGCAGTCGCAGTCTTTAAATTTGGTTGCTCTCTTGTTCTCAATAATTTCCAACTTTTATCTCTTTATTTCATTAATTATTTAATATCTATTTGTTGCATACATGGGATTTTTCGACATGTTGAGAATTCTCATGATTAGGAGTTTCGGAGACTTAAACATTACCACCTAATGGCGAACGTTGTTAACGTAAAGTGATCACACTAAGCCAGCCTTCGAAATAACAGTAGAAGACGGTCATAAGCCCGTTCCATTTAAAAATCGCACATCAGTAATGAATTCTTAGAGTTTTTAGTTGTTAGATATTCGTTCCAATTGATTTGCCTATGCGACTCACAGACTTATCTTTCATTATAAAATTATTGTACATGTCCTTATTTTTCTCCAGTTTTTCCACGCTTGTCTAAGACTACTGAATGGGTTGGCTTGAAACCATCTTTCGTGACAATTCCACTCTTTGAATCCTTTAATTGTTTTGTTTTTGTCCATATTCAATTCAGCTTTATCTATTACTGATTTTTTGTTCAAGACGCAAACAATATATTGTTTTATCCAACTAATACAAAAAATGTGTGAGCTTAAAAAGTCAATGCATTCTGCGTAGGTACTGATTATGCCTTCTTTCACGCCGTTTCCAAATCTCTGTGTTCTTTCACCTTTTTCAGAAACACAACATTGGTGATAGAATATTTCTCATCTTTTTAACCCTAATGGAAGAAGACAGTGGCTCTTTTTTTTAATATAATCTCACTCACCAATATTCTTGAATGGCGAGTCACGCTTAAACTAGGGCTGCCACCTTTCCGGGTTTGACCGGAAGGCGTCGGATTTGAATGGGGCGTCTTCCGTGTTAGAGAGTTATTTTCCGTGATCATCGCATCACGCCTAAACGGCTGGACCGATATCGCTAATTATTTTTTGTCGTGTTGCCTTTTATCAGCAGGTTCTTATGAAAGAAAAAATCAAGAAAGTTGCTCGGAAAATTAGAAAATTAAAGAAAACTCGAAGTAGGTATCTTTCTTAGTACTTTTAATAATATAGATTTTATTCCAAATTTGAAAATTTGAAATTTAATCAAAGTTTGACAGAAACTGTCAGTTGTTTGATAGTTGGAGCTATTGACAGAATTTCGATAGAAAATATATGGTTTGAAACAGATGCATCGATCTAAATTACATCGGTTATAAGGTAAAAAGCTTATCCTTATACAAGTTTGAATTCAATATTCATACTTAAGAACACAGGACAACGTCTGTCGGGAAAGCTATTTAAAAATAAATTACATATTATGTTCAATTGGGGCTTATTGTAAAGATTAATAATGACGTGATTTATCAGGAATTATTATAATAATTCGCATAAATATTTTTATAAAACTTATACGATAGAGATTTGAGTGAAGTTTCATATCGTAAAAAAATCTCGGTAGAGAGATCATCCGTGATAACCAACAGTGGCGGCACATCACGGCGAGTGCAGCCTTGGGAAATAGTCGACACGTGAACTTGACGAGCCACTGCAACCTACACAATAATATATTTATCATATTAATTATTGCAGTTAACTTCACGTTACGTGGTAACATGAATGAAAGCCTCACACGATAACCACCTGCAACAACCTGCAAAATTTTAATGATTTTTTTTTTAGATAAACTACCTTCTTATCCTTTAACAAACAAATGTGCGTTTTGGTAATTTGTTTATCTGATGTTAAAACACATCTCATATATATTTTCATGATTCGATTCTGCTCGAGGCGCTAAATAATGTATCTAATCTACGTGTTTAATGCAAATTCATGCATAGTTGTAAAAAAAACATTGTGTCTTTCCGAAAACTTATATTCGTGTGGTTATTATTTTATGTGCTTGAGCTAACATTGTTTGTGTTCTAAAATATTGATTTTCTGTTCAATCCAATACCAATGAAGGCTTTTGTCACCGCCTGTCTTCATAGTTGAGATCTTGGGCTAGTATTATCTACTCTATTATGGCATCAAATCCTTAAAGGCACCCTAAAAAAAAAACATACATATTATTATGTAATAGGAATGCCTTTTTCCATTCTCTCCCGAGTAGCATATCGGGTTATCTCAACGTTGACGATATTCACAGCAAATACCATTTTCGTAGGAACACTGGGTTGACTCTTCTAGGATTGTTTGGCAGCAACTTTCTTCACTATTTCTGTCCACTCCGTCCTATCTGATGCAGTTCTTTTATGTTCCACATAGGAGGAACAGCACATGTCTGAGTATACGTCTTGTGGATACTCTTTGTGTGGTCTTCCCCGGGAGTTTGTCCCCTCGGTCATCCCCTCAATGATGGTATGTAATCTTCATTCCCTATTCCTATTACATCTATCCTTCTTGCACACCTTTCCGCTAGAGTTTTGGGCAAGTGCCTTCGTTCTTCGTTTTCTTTGAAGGTTCATTTGTTATGTGATCCATCCAAGATATACCTAGACGTTTTCTTTAGCACCACATCTCAAAAGAATCCAGTCTCCTTTTGTCTCTTTCGGATATGCACCAACTCTCACAGCCGTACATCAACATACTCCATACGTAGGTCTATCAGGAGGTTTTACATCGATTATTTTGGACTCCGTTTTATATGTCTTTGTTTATTTTCCATAATTCACAATTTTCCTACCCCTCATATCCAAAACCTTAAATAAGTTTTCTTTTACGGACTAAGATATTTTTTTCTAGGTTGATTGGTGTCAAACTCTGATCTTATATTTATATTTAATATAAATAAAAATAAGAAGAAAAAAAAACAATTAGTGGATAGCGTGGTTATAAAATGTTAAACACTCATATTAAATTACGTTGGAGACTACCTGTGTAGAGGCTTGTGGGCACACTGCCGGTAGGTATATGGGAACAATTATTTAGATTAATGATATTCTCATGTCTGCAGATCACAGATGTTTATCAAGTCGAGTCGGCCGGATCAGTCCGGACGATTTTATACGTCGATCACATGCAAATTTTCATTATATTATCATTATAGTTTCCGTATCAACTAATTCCCACAAATCGATCCAATCGAGAAAGGGCGAGAAGTGCGGACTTATACAGTCCATCCATGTATTTCTACGTAGAAAAGAACATGATTCTTCATCCATGTTAGTTTCTCAGTTGAAACGTATGAATTAGAACGGAACACTCCCTTTTTATACATCCATCATTGGCATCTGACTGACAAGCATTTTTATTGGAAGAAAGTGCAACGACAAGTCTTAAATTGTGCAAGAAGTGTATATTTCGTATATATTTTCGGTAATTCTACCCAGATATAGAGAATAGATTGAAGAGAACAATGTTTCTTGAAATTTCCTTACAGAAGGTAAAATTGCAAAAAATATAGGTACATTACAGCTTGTTCGTGATCTTCACAACACACTTCTAAAAATACTTCTTCCATCCTTAAATGAGATTCTGAATTTAGTATCTTCGACCTGTACTACGCGTAAAAATAACCCACCTTTCAAATTTCTGAGATTTTGCTGCAAGATCCAGAGTATCCATAATTCTGAGTTGTAATGCCGTTATTTTTTCCAAAATTTTATGCAGTCCAACCATGCTAAAATACAAAAATTAAATTCCTTTATTTTTTCGAAGAATAGATGTATTCGTTCATTAAAAAGGTATTATTATATAATATGTAGGTACAATGTTATTAATATTGATGTGATAAAATCGTTTGTAAAAAATGTGTTGCAATTAAAATAGCTGCTATTATTCAACACGTGCATTTCACGTCCCTATGAGATTTATGGTGGTTAATGTACTGTGCAGTCAAAGATTTGTGATTGCGCTTTCCATAAAATATGTGGATTTCTCGTCTTTAACAAGTGTTATTAATAATATAATAAACTTATTTCAATCATACAATTAACCACGATTTTTTTGAAATAGGTAGACTAGAATTCTCAATTCGTATTACGCGAATCACTAAGGGTATGCATTTGACGCTTTTGGGGAGGGAAAACCTTTTTTTTAGTGATGGTGATTGTCCAAATTAAACTATTCCTTTGAACCATAAACCTAGCCCAATATTTTCAAAATGCATGCGATACAATTTAGGACAATGATTTCCCAAGGGTAATCGTTTAGAATGAAAATATCAATAAGTGTTGTTTTTATAGAAATTGACTAAGATTAACAGAATATAGACTAATCTAGTAAAACTGGGATATTATGATGACTCAGTCCATAGTGATTATGAAAGAAAATCCTTACCAAACTAGTTTTGGGATTGCTTGAAAATAGGTAGAATATATTTGCTTTATACTAAATAACACTAAACTTTCATTAATTTCTTACTGCTGTTTCCTCTTATATATCTACATTATTGCATGCATGCTTTGGGGGATTTTCTAAAATGGGATGATAACTTCATTTTGATTCAGAGTATATTTTCCTCTTCGGCCACGACATGTAGTCTGTTTAAAATAGATTTTTTTCATACATCACTGACTCACATTGGCAAGAATATTCGTGTCTGCTAATAATTAAAAAGTGGGCGTTCGCTTAGATAACAATGTTTCACCATAAAACGTAAGAAAACGAGTGACAGCTATGTGTAAAGCGCTCAGAATACGCTCAACGAGACTGTTCAATCTTTGACGTCATGCAATGGTTCAATCAGTGTTGTGCATACGACATGTCGTAGGTGCGTCTTATGAGACCTTAACCATAATATTATTTCGACACAGTTATCAATAAAGAACACACCCACTACGTAGTGACGTGAATTTCATTGAATGACGAAACAATTTCCTTGCGATTAAAACCAAAAGCTACAAAATGTTTATTTCTAATTACTGTCATAAAAATTCGGAATAAATCGAAAACCCATTGATCAGATCAACAGTGAAGAGGCAGCCTTAATCAAAAGGGGCTGACAAAATTAAAAGAAAGAAAAACAATGGTAGACTTACTGGAAGCAGAATCGCGGAGATTGAGGGTGGAATGACAGTTTATATACGTGTCATGGCTTCGTTGTACTTATACGAAGTATTAAGGACCATTATAAAACTATCACAGTTTACAGATTTAAGACTTTCAGCTAAGGGTATTTTAATGGAAGTACGTTTTTAGTATCATTAGATTTGACGAACGACTGACCTACATCCCTACAGTGTTTGTTGCATGGGCTTCGGTTGTCTTGTTTCATTGAATAAGTGTTCGCATCCTCCCGTCTGATAATTATTTGATTACTGAAACCACGGCAAAACATCCAGAATACCACATTACTTTAGAGTTACGCATATCCAACTCACATACTTTTATATATTCATATACATACGTAATTAATAGCTTCTGTATATGTATTGACAACGTCAACATTAGAAAGCCTCCCAGCGAAGAAAATTACGTGAAAATAAAAATACGGGTTTGTTATCTGCACGTGTTTCCGGATCTCGGAATACCTTATATGAGTCTACTCGAGTATTTCCCTTTCTTGATGGCAAGCAATAGTGAATGTTAGCATGCGTCCAACTCAACTTGACCCAATAAGTACCTATCTAAGTGAGGTCAACTTACCTAAGTCAGACATGATCAATGTTCTAATGTTACTTTTCCATTTGTTCCAGATTATATTGGCGGACGAGTGTACGGAGGCGGAAGGTCGCGCGTGGCACATGAAACATTTCGCTTGTCTAGAGTGCGACCGACAACTCGGAGGACAGAGGTATATCATGAAGGATCAAAGACCCTACTGCCTAGAATGCTTCGACGCCATGTTTGCTGAATACTGCGACTCGTGCGGAGAGCCTATAGGAGTCGATCAAGGCCAAATGTCTCACGAGGGCCAGCACTGGCACGCCTCTGAAAGGTGCTTCTGCTGCCACACGTGTCGGGCATCACTATTGGGTAGACCATTTTTACCGCGTAAAGGAGCTATCTATTGCTCTATCGCGTGTTCCAAAGGAGAGCCACCGACACCTTCAGACAGCTCCGGTCCGAGAGCACGCCCACCTCGCCCACCACGTGTTAGACCACCACCATCTCCGCCAGAATCACCGTCCACTCACATTATACCATCCTCACCTGCTCATAGATCATTACGGAGTCCAACTGCCATGCGATCTCCAAAGATGGGAAGAAGAGCTCTTCAAAAATCGCCTAGGCCAAGCATTAGTCCGTCCCCAAATACAGAAATTCCCTCCGCATCAGAACCTTATTCAGGCAGAGCAGATTTGGCATATACTCAAAATGACGACGAAGCTCCCTGCTCCACCACTTGTGTCGAATCAATTCCGCCGAGTGAACCATTAGAATCGCCACCTCATAGTAGGCCTCCAACGCCACCTCCCCCACCGCCGCAAGAACCTCCTCCGCCATCTCCTCAACCTCCTACCACTCACCACAACACTTATTCCCCGGGTCATTGTAAAAGCCTTGACAGAGTATTGAATGACCGAGAAACGAACGCTACCGAAGATTGGCATCCTAGAGATAGAAGGAGAGAACCTTTACAATTAGATTCTTTAACAAATGCGCTGAAATGGGAAGAAGCGCGACAAAGTACTTCTCAAGCATCTTCCATGCCCGAATTGACTAGAAGTCCACAACGTTTAAAGGAGCATGAAAAATCAGTGGAAAAGACGCATAGAGGCTCCAAGGGTCGGGCAAATTTGAGTGTCAGATTCCAAGGCGATGAAAACAAAGCGTTCGAAGGGGATGAAGGAGACGGTATTCGACATGTTCATCCGAGGCAGAAATTACAATATACAAAGGACGAAGACTGCTGCTCGACGTGTTCCAGCAGCTCAAGTAGTGACGACCTGTATTCTCTTCCTGCACGCGTCAGAACGGGCGGGGTCAGGATAGCTTATGTGCCAAATGATTCAGTGGCCGCAGCCAAGATGCGCCCGGCTAACAAAAGTCCTCGCTCTTTAGCACAAGGCAAAGCGCAAGATGATAAATGTATACTCTCCTGATGGCCTAGAAAACTTGGTGTGTTTAATTTATAGCTGCTAAATTCTCCCTATAAAAGGCTCTAAACATTTTTTTTTCAAATTAAATTAATGGAATAATTTAACAACACTAATATTTTGCATATCGTGACAAAGTCTAGTAAACTATGAGGCGAATTTTGTGTTCACTTAATGCTATTGACCAAGAAAAAAAGTTTCGCAATCTGAATATTTCATTCACACTTCAAATTCGCTTATTTATTATTAAAAAATTACTAGGTACTTCCATAATCAATATTTTGGTTTTTCTATAACTTAATAAAATTGGTAAATTTAATTGCTTATGTAGTAACTATTGCAGCATGAGATTAATGGAGATTATCTTTCGACAAATTAAGTACCTACCTATAATTTGAAATTATACAATTTAAACAGTTTTTTAAACCATACCATATAATCGTACTTTTTCTGTGTAGGCAAAAAATAAACAACCAACTCTTAGAAATCTGTAGTTTTTTATAAAAGATTCATCAAATCTATACAAAAATAGATTCTGCTTTTCATGTTGTGTAATAAAAAATTAAGGACATCGGTAGATAGATAATTATATGAAATTTAAATTATCCCCCTGTGTTAAATTTTAATACACCTTCCTGTTTCTATACCACGACAATATAAAATAATTTGTAGCAGTGTGCTTCCATAATAAGTATTGATAAAAAATTAACTTCGAATTACATATTAAGAACATCAAACTTCCACCAAATAACCGCTGAAATATCCTTCATCTAAGCTATACCTATCATCGCTCTTTAGTTCTTACTACATAAAGAAATACAGGTCTCGTTATAAAAAAAAACGAAATTTTCTTTCAATTAAACATAAATTTAAAATATAAATATATACATAATATATTTAATAATAATGATAAATGAAGAAAATGTTTATGATATTGTAATCGTGCTTTACGCCGGAGCTTGTATAAATGTTAAATTGAATATTTAATTTTTAATATTTAAAGTAAATGTATCCATGTACAATTATTATTATTTATTGATACTTGCCCATTTTACCTATGTTTAGGAATATATATTAATTATGATTGATCGCCTATAAATGTATTATTAATGTATTTACGAAATGTTTTCCTATTTTATACAAAAGGATTAATTATTTAAATAACTGTCACTTCAAAAATGTTAAATATGTTCATCTTTAAGTAAGTTTATTATTTTATTATAATTTTTAGGTTATGTTCTAAAATTAGTTTTATTTATTGTATTATTTTAATATTGTAATAATTATGTACAAAAACATTGCCAATTACTTGTTAGTAAAATTTTGTTTAAACTATTTATTCGTTTTCAATTTATACCTATCAATAATTCATTACCAGCAAAACTTGTAAAAAGATTTTTACTGACAATATTCGATTCAGAATTCAATAAATAATAATTAAGTTTTCTGATTGAGATATATTATTCTTCGAGATTTTTCCCTCCACTTCAAATTAGTTTGGGGGAGATTAATCCGCGGCAGACTGTATTTCTAGGATGATGATCATCGAACTTTTTAGTCTGATCGCTTCAGTGTGTGTGCTCCATACATCTTCATACAAATCAAGTTTGCTGCGTTTTTGATTTTCTCCAAACTGATTTGCAGTGTGCGGAGAGCCTTATACTACGTTGCTAAAAATGTTTTTGTGAGAAACTATTCCAGAACTGAATAGACCAAAAATAATTTTATCATCAGCAAGAAGATTCGAATGTAGAAGATAATTAATTCATCGCATCATTCATGCATCGATCGACGACTTTTCAAAATGGTCTAGGTTTAAGAACAATCTTCTTCTTTCATGACAGAAGCTTTGCTAAGATTGAAAGTTGTGGTGATCGAGAATAAGCCAACAAATGAAAAGGCCTACATGGTAAATAAGCAGCCGTATCAAATACCAATGCCATACATGGACACTATACACAAAAGGATGGTAGAAAAGACCTCCTGCACCATAATCAAATGATATTTTTCTGTCCAGCTCATTTCGTCCACTGCTGAACAAGGTCCTCCTCTTAATCTGGCTTAGAAGAGTTGTTCGACAGCCATCATACCAGATGGGCTTGCTATAGGTTTTTCTTCCTATTACTGTTATGGAGATGGATTCTCGCAAAGAGAATCTTATACTGCTGATGCTCGGTCGCCAGGGCCTCATTTGTTTTTTAGGAAGATACCACCGTGATTGCTGGCTCTTCCTCTTCAATACAAATGAGAGAGACAGCAATTACACGGTAATTATTGTTTCCATTGAGGGTTGCCCTGAAATTTTGCACAATCACGACTTTTGTGACCGGTTAAAAAGGTTAACGAAATGAAAAAAAAAAAGAATAAATCTGAGGCACACATCAACGTAAAATAATGAATTATTAGAGGGTAGCTGCCTGCCCTGTGGATTAATAATAACAGCTCCTGACTTTATCGCGTTACCCACGCTAATTTAAATTTTCTAGGTTGCCCTCCCAGCACTCGCAGTAGCTAATAAAAACATTGTAATTGTGTACACCCAGCGGGAATGTATAGATTAGTAATATGCGAAAAGTTCAACCACCTTACCCGATCGAATTGTAATCATATTTTCTATTATGTAATACTCACAACTAATATTTTAGTTTGAATATGAAATTCCAGACATATTTTTAATTTCGTCATGGTTAAAATATATACCGTAATAATTTTATCGTATTTTAATTTCTTGCTGTGGGAGGACGACGATGGTTGTTAAAATTTTATTTTAATAATTGGATATAAAAATTTGTTGATTCAGATAATTGGAGAATATAATACCTATACTAGCTTTCTCTACAGATGTTTTCCTGTGGTCCTAACTATGGATATTGAATTTGTATAAAGATGAATTAATTACCTTCCATCCGATGCATCAGTTTTAAACCGAGAAAGTTTTTTTGGCAAATTTTCTTCTTTTTCTTTTATAAAACTTAAAATTATTTTTTTCCCACAAATTTCTAACAAAATTATATTTTTAGTAAGCTGGTATTTTCGTAGATAGGAAGATTTTATGGCTATCAAATGTGTGCATTTTTCAATTTCATAAAGTTTAAGTGCTTCTTTAAAAGAAATTAAAGAAATTCTGCAAAAAAATTGTATTTACATCGGTAAATTTTTGTCTGTTATTCGCACACTTCATTTGAACAGTTAAGTGTCGAAAAAAAACACATTTTATATAATTTATTGCTCCTTTTCCTTATTGATATCAAATAATAGAGTTTTGTAAAATACACACAGTACCATATCAAGAGTAAAGTAAAGAATTTGTTTTTGTTTTGTTGATTCTAGAAATAAAATAGAAATAAAAATAAAAATATAACAGAAATAAATACATTTAATTTCTTATTCATTACTTACTTTTATTTTTATGTATTGTTCAATACATAAATAATTTCCGATAATTTCCAACCGACCTCGGTAGCCTAGTTGTACTAGCGTGGACTTCAGATCCGAAATCCCGGGTTCGATTCCCGGTCGGGTTAGAGTTTTTCTAAGTGTTTTTTTCACTTGACATTTCTACCCGGGGTTGGCCTGTCTCAGATTGGACGGGACCGGTTGACTGGAAAAAATTGCCTCAGGCAATAAGTTCCGCCGGCTATACTGACACCTTTGTATAGAAAAGTGTTACATTACTATTATTAATTTCTAACTCTTGAAACTCTTGGTGAAATAATTAAGCTTCATATGAAGAAAAAGAAGATTCAATGATTCCAACCCAAGAGTAGGTGTGGATTTACAAAAGCTCTGCTCCACAAACACAAAAGACCTTTCAACTCCACGCGGATAATATTGCTAGTGTTTCATTCATACCTACGTGTGAAAAATATTTTTTTACATTTTGATTTGTACCAAAAATTTCCTTAATGAGAAATGAAAATGCGTGGGTTGCATTATTTTGCTTATGGTCAAAGAAAAAAGTTAAAAAGGAAATCAGATTCAATGGAAGAGAAAATAATACAAAATATTTCAAATTATTGAACTAATCAAATGTGTTTTTTTTAACAGCGGTTTCCGGAAAAGCTTTGAGCTTTATTTTTAGACGTGGGTGTTAAGAAGCGAGCGAAAAATGTACCAGGAACAGAATCAATGTTTTATTTTTCAGCTTTGTTTGAAGCAAAACTCAAAGAATCCAAATATCAAAGTTCAAAAACACCATTACTTAGATAGTGTGAATTATGTGAACTTGTTTGTTTTTTAGTCAGCTTCGTTCTATTCACAACTCATTCGTTGTTCCTTTTTTTAAATCATTCTTTGTTCCTAGGTTTAAAAAAAAAACAGAAGAAAAATTTTAGATAAGACAAAACTTCTTTTATTAAGTACCAACATTGAGGTAGTTGTACATAAAATATTAAGCAACAACAAAAAACTACTTTTTATACCTAAAACATCCCAATTTAACCCTTAGTGACCTTTACCATAATGTTAAGTATACAATATTAATGTGCCTTTTAATTTTAAAACTACTTAACTCAAAATTTGTTCTAAACTATCACAATTTTTTTGACAAATTAAAAAGGAATTAGGTACTTTTCGAGATTGACAAACCATTTGAAAAAACATATAAACGTGCTTAATTTAAAAAAAATAATCTGTCATAAATTTTAGTTTAAATGCAGACATCTCATAAATTTTACATCTACTTAGGTAGGTATATATTTTCTATAAAGCAAGAAAATAAAATTATTGAAAATTTTGTGAAAATATTAATTATTATGACGATTACATTTTGTTAGGTACCTACCAACTTCATTAAGTTAAAGCATGTTTTTGACAAAAATTTGTTAAAAATAAATAAATATAAAAACTTTAATATAAACATTCATCACATTTAAATAAATTTAAGAAAATTTTACATTAATCACTTTGTTACAAATAATGACTATTTTTTGGAAATAAAATAACTAAGTAGGTACCTACCACATAACTTATTGAAAAATTTGATAATGTAAAAATCCATAATTTAGTAAATGTCATTTTCATTGGGCTCTACATATTATACTAGGTAAAGAATTTAAAGTAATAGAATTACATAAAAAAGGTTCTTAACTAACAAATTAAAGCAATTAGATCTTATGCAAACAATTTTGAATCGCTCGGGAAAATAACAGATAAACTACCACATTTTCTAAATCGTTCTAAACGAATTCAAATAAGAAATGAAAACCTTCCAATAAAAATAATATCAATGAATATGTTGGTAGGTTGGAAGAAATTTCCTTCAAAAACAAAAAAATTGTCATATTATTAGTATTTATATGTAGATACGAGTACATGCTTTGTGCAAGACTTATATGAGGGTTAAAATAAATAAAATACTTGTATCAATTAATACTTTATGATTGGTGTGAAATACTATTACGGGTTTTTTATCGGAGCTCTGGTGACAGAACATTTTGTATGGAGCTTTTCACACCTACCCGGAACAGATCGTTACCGAATAAAAGCCCCCTAATAAAAATCGGAGCCGAAACACGACAGGCTGTACACGAAAATTATTCAATATCGCATTCACATCATGAGAAAAAAATCTTATATTCTGTATTGTATTGATTAAATTTTCATACGGTTTTCCTTCTATGCTTAATGTCATTTGGTGCTCTGTGGAAAAAAAAAAATAACACCTTTTCCATAAGAAATTTACTCATAAGTTCTCTTTTGAATGCTTGCAATACCTTATAAATATATAAAAATACATAATAATATAATCATTAAAGCATATTTTTAATCACATAACGATATTTAATAAGGAGTTAAACAAAACGAGCATCGATAAAAGAAGACAATAATTCTTGAGGAGGTTTCGGTGGCATCACACTGGCTTTGTACTGAATTTTCTGCGTGGCCAAGTGCACGGCGTAGCGAGCAGCTGGAACTGGATGGAGACCTTCCAGCAAAGCGTGGAAGAAACCAGCCATGAATGTGTCTCCGGCACCTGTAAGAATATCAATCCTGAATAACATATTAGCAAGAAACTGTCTTTCGTGCTAGACTAATTGAACATATAGTCCATTAAAAGTGATCTCGAAAGGGTGGCACAGGGGGGTTCGGAAATAATCACGAAATATCACGTGTATTTTTTTTACGTTCAGTGCATTATTTCTAATCCTAAAAAACAGTGCGTGACTTTGTGGATAATGTCTTATTTATTTACTAACTTGAAATTTTTACATGCTTAAAGAATGTATCATGAGAATTAAGTAAAATCTTAAACTTCAAACTTATGATCAGAAGGGATAAGAGGTCCAAAAAGTATCAAGTGTTTAATGTTTAATGGACAACTTTTTAAAAAGTATCAAGTGTTTAATGGACAAGTTATTAAAAAGCAGATCATGAGGTTAAATAATCTTATATTTAAAAGGAGCTAAGGAAGAAAAAGTTGACTTTCCATTAGGAGAAAATATGACCATTCAACCCAATTACATTCCCGGCACGGGGAGGTTGTGACGAAAAAAAAACCAATTACATTTCAGCATTGAAAAAATTGAATATTTTATGAAACGACGTCTCACATTTATATAGAACAGTGCATACATACCTACTGCAAATAAAGTTTGATAGAACAATGAAGAAATAATATGATGTTCCAATGATAATAATTTACGATATCTCTTTATTTGTAACCCATTGTAATTTTACAGTTTTCTTAATACATAAACGGTGAAAGTGTTATTACGATTAATTTATTGAAGCCATCACCGAGTCGATAAAATATTTTATTAATTAAATAAATAATTAATATTATATGAACCGGGTAATTTAAAATTTATGAGTTCAAATCGGATCACATGTGGTAAGTTAACATCAATATAAACACTGACATCAGTACCTAAATAATACAGGTCACCACACCACTGAAGGTTAAATTGCATTTACATCGCGATTCCGATAAGGACAAAAATTGTTTCATGTAGGTCTGCGAGTATTTTGTATCCGATATTGCTATACAAGAAGTGGTATAAGTAAGTATTTATACAAGAAGTACTTTTGGTGTTAAAATTTAACAGTTGATATTGAACTTCAAGAGTTATCCCCCATGTCACCTCAACTTTCTTGAATGATAAGAATGCAACTCAAATCAATCAAAACTCCCTTTGAACTCCACTCAGGAGCATAGGGAGGCAACAAGAGCTCTCCACTGCGCTCGATCTTGCGCAATGCTTATGACCTTCTCCCACACCAAGTCCATTTCCCTCAGCTCTGCCTCGAAGGAACGGAACATGGTATGAGAGGGTCTTCCACGTCTTCGAGACCCTGATGGGAGGAAAAATAGCGCTCTCCTCGGCCAACTGTCATTCGGCATCCTCAACACATGTCCAAGGCCATGCCCATCTCCTCTCCGTAATGGTGAAAGTGATGGCCCTGCGCTGGGTGCGCCGACGTATATCTTATACCCAAAATTCTCCTGAGGCACTTCGTTTCGAATGCAGATACTTTTTGTGCCTGGGCTTTAGTCAGGTGCCAGGACTCACACGCATACAGGAGAATGGAGAACACACACACATCAAACAGTTTACATTTCGTCTCGACACTAAACGCCGACGCTTTTCATATCTTGGTCATGTTGTTGAAGGCGCCACTTGCCATACCGATACGTATCGGGAGCTCAGCCCCGAGGTCACATGTGGTGGTAATGGTTGCTCCCAGGTACTTAAATTTATACACCCGGGAGACCTGGTGACCATCGATGGTTATCGGTAGCTGTTTATCGGGGCAGGGATTATTCGCCATGAACTCCGTCTCACTGGCAAGAATGAAGAATGCAACTAAACATAAAAAAAATGTACAGCTAAGTTAAAAAAGTAACTTAAAAACAAACCTGTAGTGTCACAAATTTCGAACGGACTTAATTTTGGCACGGGTACGAATTCTCGACGCAACTCCTTAGCGCCCCACACGACTAAAACTGGATGACAGTTGTTTGTCACGGCAAATATTTTTCCAAATCTTCTCGGATCCGGTTTGCTGATATTGTCATGATTCAGATGTTCGCTTCCAATATTATCAGAGCTTTGAGATTCAGACTTCCACGCCTCGTATAAACGGGAGATTACGTCTTCTATATCCTGTACATTATATTTGACTAGACCCAATGTCTTGAACTCTGCAACGTTGCCTATTAAAATGTCGGCATTCACAGCCATGAATGTAGATTCTTCACACAGATCTCGGCATACATATCCAGCGTTCAAATTGTAGGACAGCATTTTATGGCGTTCTTTGTGGAGATTGTCCACGATGTGCCGACAAACTTCGAATCTGTCAGATAAAAAGAAACCTTCGACATGAATCAAAGAAGCTTCCTCCATATATTTTTGGAGTTCTTTGGACGTCTTCACAAATTCAAGAGAGAAATGAGTTGAAGCTCCGACATTGGCAACCAGAGATCTGTGCGTTCCATGAACCAAACATACACAGACACCGTTTGGTACGTTAGGAATCTTCTGAAGGCTAAAAAAAACAAAAATAAATCATCATATTTTCATATACATAGTATTCTAAAAAGCTGATGGACTAACGCTATGTTGTTACAGATATACAGAGTTACAGGGTTAGTCATACTGAATATTAAAGGACAATTTTTTCAGGTCATATCTGATGGATTTGTATCTATAATGAACGGTGTTCGAAACTTAACCGTTATGGAGATATTGCCTTTAAAAGATTTTTTTTAAAATCCTTAATTTTTTTGCTTTTTTATCGATTTTTTTCGGATTAGAGCTCTTAGAGTCTTTTTATTGACGTTTCTAGTTAGATGATAATATGTCAATTAATAAAAATGATTAACAAAAGCTGAAACTTCTATTAATAGATGAAATTCTATATTAGATGCTTAATAAATTAACAGCTTACGGAGATATTTAATTTTAAAGAATTAAAAAAAATAATTTACACTGGTTTATTCATCGATATTTTTCGGAATAGCATAAGAGTCCATTTTTTATGTACCTATCCATTTAGAGAGGTTATGTCAATTAATAAAAATGATTAAATTAAACTGAACAAAAAAGACAGCTCGAAGGTTATAAATAAAGAATTTTCACTAGGTGTTTTTCACTTTGATGCGCTTTTTAAAAAAAATTAACTCCTTTTGCAATTGATTTAAAAAAACATCTATGACTCATTAACTATCCAAAAAGGTATAACACTTGCTATTAAATAGGCATAACATTAAACAAATAACACTTAAGGTAGAAGACTTACCCTATAACCCTGTATGTTGTTTGAAGCGGGCGGATACACATACGATAAGTACCCCAGTGGCAAAAAAGTTATCAGATACAGGAATTTTTAATTTCGAGTTATTTATGTACAATAAACTCTAACTACCGGTACTCATTGTACATAGAATAGTGACTTTTCTATGTACATATCCAGAACAATAATATGAAAAAAACATTGTGAAGCTGAATTGATTGATTCAATTTATTTTAATTTATCTGCGTTGCCCAAATAAAATCAATTAAAAAACAGTTTAATTGAAAAATATAATTAATTTTTAACAATGGGCAAGAACAATATTCTAATATTTGTTACAAGAATGTTTTTTAAATAATAACAATAAGAACTAGATCAAGTTACTTACCCGATTCATCAAAAGACGTGTAGTACCTACTTAAGTAAATCTCAGAAAAACTCTTCCATTCATACATAAAGCAAACTTTAATACAGTACTTATTCATCGCCTTCCCAATACATTTCCACTAAATTAAATATTCTACAACCTAAGAATATAGCTATATTTTTGCCTACATAATTGATCTTTAGTCGATCACTCGCTCGAGAGTGGATTGCCACATTAAAAAAAAAAGAATAATAAAACTAAACCTATGGTTGTGTTTTCTTTTTTAAATATTTTGAGGTACCTACTCAAGAATATACAATATATTTTATAAAGGTCTTTTTTCTTCAAATCAACCTAAAACATAGTAAATTGAGCTTATAATATGAATATTTATAATTTCTTTAATTGATTTATTTGAATTGACTACAAAGTTACGGCAAAAAATATGAAAATGTGTATTCATTATTATTATATTAATTTATTATTGGTGAAAAGGACAAAGAAAATTACAATTTTGTTGATGAAAACATATTTTTTACATACTATAAGGTTCATATTAAAATGATCATTCATTTTTTTTAATTTTGTTTCTATTTTAAACTTAGATATTCAATTATTTGTACAAGTTCCTCTAAATTTAGTTATGTTAGAATCATCACAAAGCGCACATAATAGCGTGGATTTATTTTTAGTAAAGAACCTTTTCTTGTACTTTTGTAAGGAAGCTTAGTAGAGTTTCTCTAGTCTCTAATGGAATTATAATATCAATTTAACAATAAAAATTAATGTTATGGAAAAAGCTGGAAGGAATGGGTAAACTTAATAATATATATTGTGATTATAATTATAAAACATTACTTTTAATGCATTTTGCTTACATTCAAGTAAAAAATAAGTAAACAAACTTTTAAAGCTTTTTTATTTGGTTTATTTGGTTACACTTTTTGATATCTTCTTTTTTCCAAGTTCTTTTAAGATGAGGATGATTCTCGTTGCAGGATGACTCTTGAGATGGCGGACTGCCTCCATTCTCTTGATCCTTTCAGGAAATTTTCTGGTGAACGTTGTCCATCTGGTATTCTATGGAGCTCCTTGTAAAGTACCACGAGAATTGTACCCCCTATTATTCGACTGCAGATCTTATGCTTTGTTTTCCTGGGAAAGCATATAAAGCACTACGAACTCCGTATTCTTTGAGTACAAAACTTTATATATCTCTTTCACTGACAGTAAAATAAAAAAAGCGGGAAAGAGACAGTGTAATCTCGACGCTTAATGCCAATTAGCGTAGCTTGGATACCAAGGTAAACAAGATGTCTAATGAAATAAAATTAATGAACTTAAAGAGATTCTTGGTGAATGATTATGGTTCTTCTCAATCACGGCACGAGCTTTGCTTAGTTTGAAAGTTGGAGAAGTTAATTGAACAGAAAGGAAAAACAGGTGGTATAGACCGCTGAAAACACCCGAAGTCCCTAACTACGTATTTAGTGCCTTTCAGCAAGTATAGACTTATAAATCAATCAATGTATCGTAGTGTGTTAATTTAAGTGCACGCAAAGCTTGGCTTTATTTTACCTATTTTCCGTTGTCATCGCATCACGCCTGGGCGATTTCGCTAATTCTTTTTTGTCGTGTTGGATTTTATCAGGAGAAGGTTCTTATGAAAGAAAAAATTAAGAAAGTTGCGTGGAAAATCAGAAAATTAAAGAAAACTCTAAGTGCGATTGACAGAATGTGGATGGAAAATACATGGTTTAAAACAGATGCATCGGTCGGAATTAAATTGGTCAAAAGAGAATATTCATAGTTAGGACCACAGGACAACCTCTGTCGGGAGAGGTAGTGTGCAAATAAAAAATAGACTGTGATATGAATAAGTATAAATTCTGATTTTGTATCCGTTTAAACTATGTAAAAGATGATTCATATGTATTTTTTAATAAATATGTCTTTTGAAGGTATTCAGGTTCACCCAATAATTAGATTTCATAATTTTTTTCAAAATAAAAATATTATTTTACTTAATATGCAATAAAGAAAAATTACTATTTTTCTACAAAGGTGTCATTACAGCTGCCTGAAAGAGTGCCTTTTAGGATCGGATACCAAACCCAGATAGAAATCACATTAAGAAGACACTTCTGACCAACCAGGATCCGAGCCCGAAACCTCTTGTTTAGAAATAGGAGCCAACCAACTGGGTAACCCGAATTGGTTAAAAACATGTTACATAAGATAGGTATATTTATTTAGTTGTATTATAAGATTGATTATGTCGGTACCAACAATAATAGGTCTATGATAAATTTAATATAATACGGTAAACATAGAAAAGAAAACAAAACTTGATAACAATCCACAATCTCTTTAAGTGAACCGACGAATGACTAAAACGCCCTTAATATCTTAGAACTACCTTAAGGTCACTCAAGGAAGACATAATGACACTTAATGGAGGTATCTACCTTTAACTAACACACAGTGGACTTTTGCTAAACTATTGTGAAATAAATCATTTTTGAACTGGTTTAAATTTACGTCAATAACAATTTTACTACAACCTTCTCTTGATATACAATGTGTTATTTCGGCGCTTAATCAAACGAATTGTGCGAATAATAGACAAAAATTTATCGATGAAAATTAGTATTTTTCTTCTTTTCTAGGGGCACTTTTTGAAATCGAAAAATTCATGCATTGTGTTTTTATATATTATCTCTCTTGATAAGCGACATATTTTCTTTAAATAAATCTCACTTGAAAGCCAGAAAATCTACCTGATTAATTTTTGTATATTATTCGCATCAAGTGTCGAAATTATCATTTTATATTAAAATAGAGTAACCAGCAACAAAATGTTCATCAAAATAGGTACATATATGTGTTCCTATATACTATGTACCTACTCACTTTGATTTAAATGTTTTTACAAACTGTGGGTTATATGTCTTTGTGTTTTAATTACTCAGTTTGTTCCTACAATAAGGAAGAATGTAGAACGTAAATGGAAAACGACAACAATATAAGCCAAAGTGGCATTCCAAGAACCAGCAAGATAAAGGGATTTTCTCCAAATAATCCACAAGGATGGCGAGCTAGGAAACGTACAAGCTAAGCCAACTTATATTGAAATAAGATGGATATTAATCTATCTAGCTAGACAAAGGTATGTATTTTATCAATAGCTAGATGAATTGGTAAAGGCAACACATACATTCTAAGCCTAATTCATTTACAGTCACTCACAATAAAAAAGATCCTTATTGAGATTGAACACTTCACGTCCATAAAACTCAAAAGATCATAAAAGGCGCAATAAATAAGCCTTGGACGCCTGGATCACACCAGGGGATGGAGAGGTTCAGGCAGCTGGTGTCCGCCCTGTGATGGCGCTAATTGGCTGAACCTGAATTCTTTCATTTTCAGCCCTCAAGATCAGGCGCAATAGTTCTTGATGCCTCCCTATGCTCCTAAATGGAGCTTTTAAAGACATAATGAATGAAATTAGTTGTGACACATGTGACAGATAGGAACACTTGTTGAAAAACCTAGATTGTTGTTTTTTCCTATTTTACTCGCAGTTAATACACATCCTCTCGCTCACGGGAAAATTAAAACTGCCCGTCATCTGTCAAATCAAAGAACACTAACTTTGTACAACTGCCTGTTCGTAACTATAGATCAGTTAGTTTGTTCCCAAATCTGCCTAGTATGTCTAAGCATTTTTCTGGAAGAGGGATAGCATTCTGAATACTGAAATAACCCTGATAAAAATGTTGTTGGATGATAGATAACCTATAATAGTTTGTAGCCTAGTGATTCTATCGCCAATTTTCATTCTGAAGATTGTGATACCCGATGCCGACCATCTTCCTCTTTCATAACACAAGCTTATTTTCTGTGAATGATGTCAAAAGGGTGTTTGTGTTACTTTGGATGAGCCTAGATACATTTTCAAAATAAATGCAAAAAAATAGTCGAATTGAAGTCAAATACTTGTGAATAATGTATTTGAAAAACACCTACATATATACCTACGTAATTTCAATGTCAATAAGAAAAATGGAATTCAGCTTAAATGCCATATTGCATACTCCAAGTCCGACATCGACATATCTAAACTAGACCAGCAAAATTTTGGACGATGGTTTAAAAATATGGGGTTAGTTACATAAGGTATACACGATGTAACAGCGACAGTGGATAACCCGAAGCAGGGAAGTAGAAGACCTGAATAGGTACCTGTCGATTTAACCCCCATGTATGTGTGTTCAGCGATATTGGGCGGTTCAAAAGTTATTTATGTTTTTGTGAATTTTGAACAAATTCCGGATTTCACATTACATAAAGAACTGTGGCCAAATCATTGATTTTACTATCTTGAATTTTTTTCTGAGAATGGTCCGATAGTGGCACAATGTGTATAATATGCAAAAGATGAAGTAGAATGGTTTAAAAGTGATGAACAAATTATTATTTGCAGAAATATATTTAATTAACGAATCAAAAATATTTGCAGATGATTTCAGCCAGCTCAAGGAAAACGCACCGCAGAAAAAAAGATAATATTTTTTACATAATACTAGATAAGAGGTATCAAAATATCAACTGGGTTTAATTATAGTTATAGTAATAAATATATCTAAAATAAATCGTAGTACGCGGGATAGCTTCAAGCAGGTGATGTTGCGCTCCGCTGACCCACAAGAGACCCGAGTTCAAATCCCAGCGCCGCTACAATACCTACCTCATACTGACAGACGATGAAAAGTGATAAGAAGTAGCATTGTTGTGATTGTATTGGGTCCGTGCCTCCAATAGCTGATATACTGCATCTCCAAGTTGTGGCTTCTTCTGGCGCAAGTCCAGACCTTATAATTTGGCAAAGATCCATCTGCTGAAAGCCTCCTTTAATAGTATGACCCTTTATCAGATAAATTTGGCTCAAAAGATAACTGCTTCATTATATACCTACGGAAAGATCAAAGGGGAATCATATTCACTCTTTGTGTGAAGCATCTTCTTCTTGAAATGTCCAGTCAGGCTAGGCTATCACTTAGACAAAGGCCTCCCAGTCTCTAGCTGCATGAATCAGTTTCGAATTGACATCTGTCTTATATACATACCACGTCTTGGCCCGATCTTGGCCTCGATAATCAGGTGCAGAAACTATTACTTATCAACATGAACACGGCTGAAATCTTACAGACCTTAATGTTTGCCAACTATTCAACATTTGCCCCATTCAGTGCCTCCGCATTACTAACCATATCCGAGATTCTTTGATGAATCCACGCCTCAAAAGCTTCTATTTTATTCATTGTATTTGTCTTGAGTGTCCACGTTTGCTTCTTAAAGAAGCACCTACCACAAGTAACACTTGACCATTATTTGCCTTAGCTTGAGATTTCATTAATCCTACATGTATTATTTTTTGGTCATTCATGGATTGTTCATGACATTTATTCCTAATGCTGCAGTTTTTTTCCATTACATTCTAATATCATTTTTAGATCTATACTTACCCTACGTATTTGCATATACCAAGTAGGTTCAAAATAAACATACAAGTGTTTGTAGATTTTACATAATATTGCAGTATTGTGCATAAGTGCCGCTAGCAACATGTGCATCCAAAGATTCAAAGGTAATTATAAAAAAAATATGGTCATTGCGACAATGAGCTGTCAATATGGAGTTGTTGGGGTAATATTGTTTGTACTAAAGCTAATCAGGCGTGTGTGTGTTCAAACAAAGCATGACCATATCTCGTGTCGAAGAAAAAAATCATATTTTTTAAGGATTAAGTATAACCACAAAGTGATGATAATAACGACCAGGTGAAAAAACACAATGCACCTGTCCACCGTATACGAGAGACGGCACAAGTCAGCAACCTGGCGAGAGAAGCAACCAGGCTGGTGCACAAGACAGACCAATACGTAGCTCTGCTCTGAACTTACCGACTCGCATACCGTTATACCTACCAACACACCTATTATACATACAATCGTCTATGTGTGTGTGCATCAGTAATGAAATAATGCTCTATGGTTCATTTCTCATAAAAGTCAGTTCTTAAATCAAGGTTAAGGGGCATGGGTTAAGTTTCTCCCCTAAGTTATTTGATTTTACTAAACCTACTGAAAATTAGAGATTAATTAATAGTCTACCTACTTATGTAAATCTTTACAAAAATTATGTCTGAAATTTCAATTCCATTTAAGTAATCAAGAATCTAGGTTTCGCGTCTGTACAAAAAAATCGCATGTAAACAAGATAAAATATTTTATGAAATAATTTAAAATTCGAATAAATTTCTAAAATGTACGACGATTTCATTGAATCAGTTTAAATCGATCTGTGGTGTATTTAAAAAAGTCTTGTACAACCTAAAAAATTCAACCAATTAAAGTATTCGGGTACCTACCCAGAGAACCTGCCTTTGTTTATGGTTGTTAAGTCCCTAACCGAATAGAAGTCTTCCAATACTTACGTATAGTAATATTCCACCATTATTTTGTATCAACATAGATGTGTACAAACCTATAAAGTACTACATGGGAGGATGGTATGTATACCTACGTAGTAGACTGTTGTAGAGAAACCTACGGCACTGATTCATAGGGCCTACTGGTCGGCCGAGACCACACAACTACACACATCGTGCGGCCGAAACACACTGTTTTATTTTACTATCATGCGTGCCTCATAGATGGAGTTCCTATGCACATTTCAACGCATCGTCATCAAAGGAAAATAATCTAAATATAAAAATGTGTACTATACATTGTCCAAGAGTGATTCGATGACTACTTTCGGTCTGAGTTGTACAATAAAACGACAAGCATTCATCGGAGGGTTAAAACTCATAGACAAACAACACAGCAACAAGAAATTGATTTGACATTTTTTTATCTATGCCATTTTCCATAATGTTAAAAGGAAGTGGACACTCGATATTTCCCCTCTCTGAGTGCGATCTGATAATTATTATGATCAAAATCACTCGATATCGGGTGGAAGGCCTCAACAAAAACAAAAAAATAATTATTATGAACAAATTATGTATAGAGAAGGGAGTTATATGAGTAAAAGATAATTTTCACGGCAACATTTTTATTAAAGGTCGATAATACAAAAAATATACAAAAAAAACAACGTCATTGTGTTTTGTTCATCATAAATGCGCTGATACACAATCAGCCGCCAGGATTCCATATCATTTATATATTTCATTATTTTTTTCAAATAGGAACTTTGTATATATATAATAATAAAAAATACATTATTACATACATATATATCATAAATAGAGTTGTACAATCAAATGTGCATACAGCGAGAAAGTTGAGTAGGAATTACAATAATTGTAATGGGCATATTATTTCATATCAGAATAATATGGTTTGTTATAAATACATACTGAATTTTAAAAATAATGTAAAACATAGTACAGTTTCATTTAAATCTTTGAGACTCAATTAAATTGATTCATTGCTGGGTGCAATAGTGCAATCATTTTATTTTGTGAAGAAATTGACAGGGTTGTTATTGAAATCCCAAAATTTAAAGGTTTGGTTTATGTTTAAATTTAAGCTAGAGAGAGTAATTTTTCCAAATTTTCTATAAAGCATATTAATATTATTATCTCAACAAAAAAAATACAAAAAATATATAATATGTATGGAAATGTTGAAATAGGAAAAAACCAAAGTGAGTGTCGACGAAAATGAATATTTTTACCTTTGGTTGAAGAAATACATTTGCTGATAAATAAATAATGTTAAATCATATTATTTTTAAATATTTCATAAATAATAACTTATAATATTAACTATTTACAATGGGGAAATTGGGTAAAAATAGTATACCCATATGAATGCAGATAATATACAGGACAAAATAATATTTCATTATACAAAAACAGCCTAGCTGCCCACAAAAAAAAAGCATCATAATTTACATATTTTTTTTTATAATATAATAATAATATTATTATTATGTACATATTACAACCCGCGGATCTAAAACATATCAATATAATATAATAATTATAAAAATCATAATTTCATGAAAAAATAAATAATATGTATCTAACAATGTTACAATATTTTAATAGTCATATTTACAAAGTTTACTTAGAATTAAGAAAAATTTGGATCAGGACCTGAACCAAAACGAACCAACAAGAATAATATTTAATAATAACATACCATATGTGTTTTATGTAGGTACATTTAAATGTCTTCAATCATGATAAACAAAATATTACATCTTCAATTTTGCAAACATCAAATCAGACCAAATCTACATAAATGTTGTAAGTTAAATTTAAAATCTCAGCAACTCTTTTTAACTTATTGAAGGTTGGAATGGAACCATCAAACAGTTTTTAAAAAATGGGCTAATTCAGTTTTGAAATCAAAACAAATTTAACAATATGTAAGTATAATCATATAATAGAAATAATTTCTTGTAAAAAATGAAACAAATTTAAATTAGTACCTACAATGGCAAGGTTTTTTTAATACAATATAATATTGTGTATATTATTTCATAATGTCTTTTAAATTATAATTACAATAATATTTACACATTTATTTACAGAGTTTACAATAAAATAACATGTACTAATCAATATTACAGAGTACATATAAACCAATACTATAATATATCACTGACTAAATACAAAACAATAATACATCACAATATATTTCCAACAATAATTATCATTATTTGAGAATATATCATGTATAATAATAATATAACATATCAATACAATATAGATCAGTCTAAACTTAAATGAGATAATCTATAAACTAGCATTTTTTGAGTTTTCTGTTTCGTCATTTTGTAAAATAAATTATTCGTTTAGTTCTCTTTCTAATTCACAGTCTCAACAACTAATACTTCATCCTGGATACCATCTGTCTGCTCCAATCTATTGACAATTGAGCTAAACTAAAATACTATTCCACAATGCTTCCTGTGTCTTTTGTAACTTATTTCAACAAAATACAATTTCTGTTAATGTCGCACAAATGCTACAACTATTGCTTAGTTCTATACAGAGTATTAGTAAAAAAAATATTTTTATAATTCATCTATTGTTTTGAAGAAAGAAAACACAACCATAATATGAAGATGAGTATATCTGAAAATATCAGATGAACAAGTTATTGCTTTTAAAATAGAATTTCATAATTTGAAACAAATACACAAAGTGGCATCTAGGCGTTGCATATTATTTGGATAAGTGCTGGCAAAAGAAGCCTATTTGTGGAGAGAATATAATTAATTGGGGAATCATAAGTTTACAATAAATAATATGTACCTACCTATCAACGTGTTATAATAATTTATAAATGTTTAGTCTATTTAAAGCTTTCCATATATTCCTAAAAGCTAAGCGGCTGGGCTACATGGCGCATCTGTGTGACCAGCATCATGTGAGCATGTCCAGACAACGGGTAACACCGGCCTTACCTCGCTGTATCAATCACAATACACCGAGCAAGACATATCGGCATTACGAGCCTTGTCAGCATGGCAGTCAACAATAGTTCACATGAGGGGGATGCACACAGCACGGACGGGCACCACTCTACAATGTGGCCTACTATATATAACAGCTCATAATATACACAAATAATCTCAACACCAGGGACCACAATCTGACATGCTTCTTCTCGGATATTGCCAACTCCACTCAACCCAATCCTGTCAATGAACAAGACGCCACCGAGTCTGGCGTGTCCATACAAGTGTCTCATTCATTACCAAGGTGTTACTCCAGACTCCAGCAACAATTCATTGGCAGAGAGGATCCCAGTGGGAGAAACTCCTTCCGCACCTGCCAGTACTCCCATACCCCCACACCAAGCGAGGGCGCGTGCACAGTTCACTCCAGAGCCCCCGGCATGGGGCCAAACCCTGCAACATTTACAGTTCATCACACTAGGTAGGTGCCAAAGCCTCTTCACAAGGCGGTCGCTTGGTCTTAGTTCTGGTCTTAAGGTACGCGAAGAACACCACAAAGGCTAAAACGGCCGCCACAGAAGCACCACCGGCTATGCTGGCAGTCTCCAACATGAGCCTGCCTCTTGAGAGCAAGTAGGACCCGTCTAGATCTTTATATTCACACCTCTGTCCCACATAGCCATCTTTGCACTCGCAGTTATATAAAGGACTGTCTTGTATGATGATGGTAAAACATTTGGCATCGTTCAAGCAATAATACTCCGAGTAGGGATGCGGACATTTGTACGTGGGGAATGTGACGTTGGGTCTCGGCGCAGGAGGCTGGGCAGTGACGGGGGCCGGAGCGGGTCCAGGATGCGCGGGCCTGGACGGCCTCTTGGAGATGGAAGATGAACAGCCCGCCGCGGGCCCCACCAAGCCACAGAGAGCGGCCACGACGGCCGCCCACAGCACCACTAATGTTTTCATACTGGATATATCCGAGAAAGTCGACCGCCGGATTTTGACATCCACGACGGTCGTGCGTGACTAAAATATACTCCTTTAAACTATTGCTGTTCTGGTGAAATAACATCTCGGAACCACAAACACAATAATTGTACAGAATGTTTTGAATGTACAGAATGCATAGTTCATATTTTAATTTCACTCAAGATCCCTCGGTTATAACTAATGATCTCAATACATCACATTCGTGAAGGATTTCCTGTATTATGTGTAAGATTTCACAACACTCCGAAAGTAAAACACAATCTACAGTTACAACAACTAAAAATGTTTTACAATGTCACAGCATTTAATGTCAACACAAATATTTAAAAACTACGAAAAATACAATTCACTTTCCCGTAGAGATATTACACAAAATGGTGCTCGACTTGAATATACACAGAAATATTATGTTGTCTATGAATTTACCGAACATCGGAGGCGTTAGTCGTATCCGCCATCTGCCGACCGAGAGCAATACTCGAATGAATTGAAATGCGAATGCCAACAGCTTGTGTACTCAACTCACACTCAACTCTTCGATTATACATGTATGCATACGTAACGGTATATAAAAATACGAGTGTAGTGGTTCGACTCACCAATGCACATAGAGTACAATTCATAAAACAGCACATTCTTTGGAACAATATCCGCCATTTTGTTTTTACAGCCAATCACGGCGCTAGGATATAACTACGAGTACGAACAATTGGAGATTTTGACAAAGATGGAACATTTTCAAGAAAGAGCACTAAAAATCAAAAACCCGTTCTGATTAAAAAAATAATTTGCCCGCATATTATTTAAGTTTAAAATTACTATACAATATAATTGAACTAAATTATTATCACAAAAAAGTACACGGTTACTATTAAGGTGTAAAATAAAACTACATACATTGTTTCATCAGCAAAACAGCAAAAGCTAGAGGATTAATTATTTATTATATCATTTTTAATATTATTTACTTGAATCAAAGCTATGTCCAATTTCTCCTTAAGCATTTTTTCGGAGAGTAATGCGGAGGCGGCCTTCCCATTGTGAAGATTGATTTGAATTATCTTGACCATGTTTAATTTATTATATCATTTTAATATTATTTAATCCGCGATTGTGGATTACACCTAACTTAAATAATCTAAAATCATGTACTTACTTAGGAAAATGTATGAAATGATTATTCTAAACTAGCTTAAGTACCCGTGCGTTGCCCAAGAATAGTGCATTATGACCATGATACTTCAATTTATATCTGTGAAGTTATGTTTGATTAGGGCAACCCAATGCAAAAACGGCGCGGAACTCACAGATGAGCTCCTAGATGGCCAGGGACTCAAGCAAGGTGACTGACTGGCCCTCACATACCACAACAGTACAAATCCTAATATTTATTTCCAAAGTAGCCAAATCGTCAGATATGCTTATGACCTCAACATAGTAGGACGATTCCTGATAGCCATAAGAGAAGTCTTTGACTCCTTGGAAATAACAGCAAAGGAATTGGGACATAATATAGAAATCAAGCGAAGGATAGCAACAGAAAACAAAGCATTCTTCTCTACTCTACTGCCTGTGCTCTAGTCAAGAAGTGTCCATAGAAAAACAAAGATCACTCTCTGCAAAACTATTATAAGAACAGTTATGACATATGGATAGGAAGCATGAGCAATGACTGCGAAATCCATGGAAATGCTGGACACATTTGAGAGAAGAATGCTTCGTAAGATTTTGGAGCCCATGAACGATAGAGAATCCTGGAGAGTATGGTTTAACCATGAGCATTACAATGTTTACAAAGCTCCCAGGATCTATGAATATGCTAAATTGGGCAAGGCATATCGTTGCTTGATTTTATTTGGTTGGTTGGTTTTTAAATAAAACTATTAATTTCACTTATAAAATTTAATTTTTTGTGTCGCCATATTATACCTAATGATGTCAAATAAAATATAATTGCTATTATTAGGTGAGAACAAAAACAAATTTGAAGGATTCATCAATCACGTAAAGGAAATATGTTCGGCAAACACTTTCAAACTCACCAATGCCAAGGACAAACTGAAGAAATTTTAATGCCGATATTAGATTGACTTCGTTACAACAAATTTTGGTTCAGTACATCTTTAATGGAAGTTTTTCAGGGACAAATTGACGATTCGTTACTGGAAATTTCGTTAGGTACTTCGGTATTTGCTATAAAAAAATTTGATCTGTATTTGAATTTATCATACTTCAATAGTGACGATGCATAAAATACAAAAAATATATGTAGTAGGTTGAAGTAATAATATTCCAAATCATTAGAAAAAGTGCACTTATTTAGTCCTATTTCTTAGCTTAAAATCAAAGACACAAACAAAATACAATAAGACAACAGGCGTGTAAAGAAAATTGAACATATAATATTTAAGGATACATTGTGGTCCTAGTTACATAACCTCATCATCGCAATATTAAACTAAACTAAATTATGAAGTCTCAGGTTTGTATCCATAAAAGTAATGAAAAAAAAGGTTCCTGTAAGTTGAATAGACGTAAGGTGTGATAGACTATATTATTATATCTATAAAAATAAAGCCTTGTTCTTTTAACATATTTACAATGTAACATACAGGATTGTGAAATACTATAGCTAATTATATGCAATTACACATATTGAAAAGATTTAACGAATAGAATATTTAGCGTACAGTGTGTGCTGTTTATAGTCTATCTAATTATTATATTGTCTATCCTATTGAAAGAAGAGCTGCTGGCCTGTCTTCTGTTTGTGTCGTATCGAGTCTCACGACATTGGCAACCACTACTTCAACACCCCCGCTGTTCAGGGTCCAGTCCAATCTCTCATGTTGGGCATCTAAGATATTTGCCTTCGAACGGGACCACTTTGACCATCCAACATTTTCATCGGCAACAGTTGAAGGACTCATATTGATCCCGATGCACTGTAAAAAAATATTATTCAATTAAAATAAACACAGAATCCATGAGCAACACATATTTTTTGTTGGGTTTTGAAGACTGGTAAATATTTAATGAAATAGTGGAATTATAAAGAAGACAGTGACAGAATTCTCACTTTTTAAATTAATATTTGTTAAATTTTGTGTATGAAAACAAAAAATGCTAATTATTATTAAGTTTGCGGGCTTCTTTTGATATTTGACAAAAAACCTCCTAAATGAATATGTTTTAACCTAACAAAGTGTAGTGTAAAACACTCGAGGAGGTGTCCAGAAACCCCCCTAAAAACTATGTTCCAATCTTAAATTAACCTATTCAAATTGTAGTGTTATTATTCGAACATGTTATCAAATCCTTTAATTTATCCAAATAGAATAACCAAATGACAATGGCCAGCAATATCTTCATTTTTTAAACAAAAACATCAAATTGAGAATCAAGAGATTGTATGAGAAAATATGCAACGTGTATTTGATTTTTATTTAAAAAAATTGGTTGATAAAATGCTTCAAATGTTATCAAATCACTCCATAACATGCTTGTATAAAATAAAATTACCTTTAAATCTTTAGGATAGATTTTTCCATTTCAAAAATTCTAAAATTTTGCAGTGCAAAATATCCTTGATTCGTCATAATTGGTAAACACTCACGATTCTGTAAACGATGATAATAAAACATTAGTTTTGAAAACACAATTTATATAATAATTTATTATCCCATGTAATTTTACTTACCAGTTCGTGTGGATTTTTCTTTTAAACATTATAATCCATTATTTATTCTTATGATTGTAATAACTCGTACTGTATATTTTATTTGACATGTGTGATGATACGCTATTAGGCGCGTAGATGTGCGTAGATGACAGATGTCAGTAGCTTCTTCTTTTTCTTCTTTTTGGCATATCACTCTGCCATAATCTCAAATGTTCAATTAATAAATAATGTTTTTTCAAAACTTTTTGATATATTTGGAACATATTAAAATAATCCGAAAGATCATTAAAAAAATAGGTGTTTGTTTATTTGTATTACATTCTGTACACGAAATGTAAAAATAGGATTAAAAAAAACAGGATCATTACGTTTGCGTTTTTTTTTGCTGTTCTCTCTTATGGTAGTTCTATTGTCTGTGGTTGTCATCGCCAAACGTCAAACTTTTTATAGACGTCAAACAAAATAGTATGGTAAAACCCTACCACAATTCCTTTTTCAAAATTCAATTAATGCATTCTGTTTCCTTTTATTTTTATTAGGTAGGTACTTAACTAATTGCACAACTTTCTTTTTGCTTAAATGTACTTATATTTTGTAACAAAAACTTATTTTATAACAATATACTTATTGCAAACATTATACAGTATACCTTCAGGAAAAATGTTTAATATGAGGTTAAATACTTATAATAATAATTATTATAGTAATTTAAATGAATCATTCATTTCACTTACACATGTGTATATTAACTGTGGTCTTTAATGAAATGATAAATTTCCATTAAAGTAAATAATATTCCCCCCTTAAACATGCATACATAATCATTATAAAAATTGTATTCTGATGTTATTTATTTATTTTAGGTTGAATTATGAAGACCACAAAATGCCACCTAAAAGAATATTCTCCAAGCCATTATCGTCCAAACTTTGACATTTTCATTCTGGTTTCAACGGAGCCCACAGAGATCATTCTACCATTAAAGCGTTGATCTTCTGAGAATTATTCTACTTATCAACAGAATGATAAAGCTATTCCTGCTTAGGAAGAATTGATTTATTACTTATATATTATCTTCTAATTATTATAAATATGAAACGTTGTTGTTATATTCATGCGTTATCACATCACGCTGAAACTACTCAATCATTACATCACTCTTTGTAGTTACCTTCTTCATTAATGCATTTCAATATTAATACCTACCTACATATTAATGCAGACCTCTTTTATTATATTCCACAAGTTTTTTTTACAACGGCAACTCTAAATCTCCCAAAATTTTCACAATATGGAGGAATATGATGACATTTCATAAGTAAAATAAGCTAAATTGTTTTACTTTGTTTCAATGTTTTTCATTCTACAGAGTTAAATGTTTTGAAATAAATAGAAAGTTTATGCATTGTAGATTAAAACAAAACCGTACATGAGTAGCGACGGTGCAACTAAATGAGATTTAAATACAGTTTCAAGATTCTTGATTCTGACAAAATGGCAGGATGAAAATCTTAATTTGTATGGGAGATTTATGAAAAAATCTAATATTTTAATCGATAAATAACATTTTCCAAATATTCATAGCCTTAAACGTCCACTGGTATTATGACTCGCTATAGAGGGTATTACTTTACTTCTGGTATCCCTAGTTTAGCCGTCTATAAAGGACGTTACATACGAACGGACTCCTTTATTTATATTGATTATTGGCCTTCAAAAATTACATTCTTACAGTTTGGTTTGAGAAACTAATCATGTTTAAGAAGTACCTAAGGACTATTTTTGCAACATTATTGGATATTTGTTTACACAACATACCTATTTATTTATATTTAATATGAAACATCACAGTTAATCATTGAGTACCAATCCAATCCTAACTCCCTTAAGACCCCACTTAGGGGCATAGGGAGGCAACAAGAGCTCTCCATTGCACTCGATCTTGCGCAACGTTAATGACCTCCTCCCACACCATGTCCAGATTCCTCAGCTCTGCTTCGAAGGAGCGGAACACAGTATGAGAGGGTCTGAGATTACATCATTGGATATATTTATTTAAATGTGATATGCAATTAAATACTTTAACTGTGTGGGGGGAGGAGAGTTGAAAATATGTGCAAAAAATATTTGAATGAATGAACCCAACCTCAAATTTCTCAAATCCAAAAATACTTAATACATACCTTAGATTAGATGCGTAGATATCTTTTAAAATTCCTCTTATAATATCCGCTCCAAGTTCTTTCTGATCGTCTTCGTCAAGGCCGTATTTATACAAAATACTGAGATCATTTATTATCACACTTATATCCACAAGCGGATTACCAAAAAATAAAATGAAAGGACTCATTGATAGATAAGGAATATGTATGTAATTAACAAGACCTTTTTAAAATATAATTTACTATTAATTGATTAAAAATACACTTCGACTTGAAAATTATTATCAACAACCTACAACATTTGTTTATAGGTAATTTGACAAAACGTCATTGCGAATTTGACATTCAATGTCAAAGTGATAACTTCTTTTTCTTCTTATTTTAACGCATTTGCATACTGTTATAACCATTGAAACCATCAACTTTTAAGTGAGGTCTTTTCAATTGAAATTTCTACACAGGGTTCGCCAGCCTCAGATTAGGTAGGCAATTCAACTAGACAGTTAAATTAAATTTTCTCAAGCAATTAATCCCGCCGGTTGAAAACATTGCACATACAAAGGCCACGAATACCTAGTTTGTATGTGCAATTTTTTTTTATAACTAGGTATTATTGACCATCATAAAGAAACTTAGTACCTATCACCTCTTTCTTATATTTATTGATCCCACTAATGGCTATGCATATTAACCTTTTTAAAACTATAAATATTGATGTTCTTGAATCATCAATGTATTTTAACATGAGCTCAATAAAAACATGTTCTGTTCAGAACTTTCGCTATAATGTATAAAATAAATGGTGATAAAATTCTAAAAAACTTGTCTTCAAATTGTCTGCTGTTGATTTTTTTAATAATAAAATTACCCAATTGCAAAAATTCTTATCTGAACTTAGAATTATGAGTATTTATTATTTGTTACTAGGCATTCTGGCTTCTAGGAGATTGCAGTCGCTGCCTTCCATTACGGAACTATTGTGACTGGTCCTTTTGGAGTTCCTCGCTCAGCCCAGCCTCCTAAAAAATTGGAGGACTTAATTAGGGTTTAGCTCTTTAATTTCATCTAGGCACATTAGGAATTTGCCCAAGATTTCTGTGTCTGTTATGCATCATTAGGAACTCGCATAGGAGGTTCATTTGGGGTCTCAAATGACTCCCCATTAAAAGTATGTACTTTTAGTTTGGTCTGTCCTGAGCAGTCTCCATTTGCACACCTCCCTGTTGTCAGCCAGCCTCTTCATATCTGCGAAAAAACTACAATACTTGTCTCCAATTACCTATCTATTCCATGTATGTTTCCGTTGTGACCTCTGCAGTTCTGCCCTCAATCATTCCTTTGACAATGATAAAAACAGACCTGGGTGCCGATGGATGCTGTGGCCCATCCAAATTGACCTATTATTTTGAGAATTTCTTTGGAGAAGTTGTCTTTTTTCTCTAATCTGCTAACATTGATTAAGAATTAATTAATCTTATCGAGAAAACTACAACTTTAATCACCAATGTATTGGAAGACAATCTCAACAGACAATGAGTCTATCAGATCTTGGACAACAAAGCTGAGGGCTTACAACCTCCTAGGCCAGGTTAAAAGCGCTTTCTATTCCTAGGAAACATTCGCTGTTCTCTGTTGCCAATTGTCATTTCGTTGAAACTTGTATATATACAGTGAGTGGGGAAAATATTCCATTTAACGCAGTAGAACAGCGTTCTGGCACATTTTTTCACGTTTTTTTTATTATTTCAAAATCAATTTATCGCTTAAATGAAATTTGAATATAATTTTATTAAGTAAAAGCTTGACATGAAGCGAGTTCTGGCACCTTTAAAAAAAAAAGCCCTGGTTATAGGTAATACATACTTACATTTGTGAAAGTGGTTGGTAGCCCAGCGGTTACAACGCCGGCTTTCGTACTGTATCGTTCGGAGGTCGTGGGTTCGATCCCAGGTGCCGACCATCTTCCTCTTTCACGACACAAGCTTTAAGTAGCTTACTGTGAAAGAGTCAAAGAGTGTATTTGTGTTCACTTTGAGTGAGCACAGATTCATTTAAAAAAAAAAAACAATATTAGATTTTTTTTAAATTTTAATCACATTTTATAAAGGTTGCCTTAAAACGAATCTTTTCGTTTTAGTGATGTGACAGAATGTTCCATATTTTTAATCAAACATTGAAAATAAATTGTGTTTATACGGTTGGCAGGTGAGAGTTGATGGAAGACCAAAATCACTTGATTTCATAGTCACCATTGAAGAAGTGATAAGGGCTGTGGGAAGGCTAAAGTGTGAAAAGGCTGCGGGAATGGATGGCATTCTTCCTGAGTTTGTTAAACATCTCGGGGAACGAGCTGTGAGGTGGATCGCTATGTTTTTCTCTCAAGTGCTGCAAACTGGAAGCATCCCCAAATCATGGAGAGAGACAAAAGTCATAGCTTTCTTGAAGCCGGGAAAGTGTCCGCAAGACCCAAAAAATTATAGGCCCATCGCTTTGATATCTATCATGTACAAGCTCTTTGAAAAGGTCCTTGCGAATAGAATGTCTTCATTGGTGGAACCCCAGCTCCCGGTGGAGCAGGCCGGTTTCCGCGAGGGACGTAGCACCTGTGAACAGGTTTTGTCATTGACAACCTGCATTGAGAATGGTTTTCAGCGAGGTGAAAAGACGGGACTTGTTTTGCTGGATCTGACGGCGGCTTATGATACTGTATGGAAGGCGGGGCTCCTGTTGAAGACACTGGACATGATAAATAGTAGGGCACTGATTGGCCTATTAAACAATATGCTTTCAAACCGAAAGATCAGGGTTTTCCTCGGAGGCAAGGTAAGCGGAACACAAATACTTCAGAATGGTTTGCCCCAGGGCTCAGTATTGTCTCCCATGCTCTTCAACATATATACAGCAGATATTCCAACAACTACATCTAGAAAATTCATATATGCTGATGATATCGCGATCGTCACGCAAGCAAACACGTTTGAAGAGCTGAAACCCGTTTTGAATGCTGATCTACGCATCCTGGAAGATTATTTCGGAAACTGGCACTTAAAGCCAAATCCAAGGAAAACAGTATCAACAGCTTTCCATCTGAATAACCGTGAAGCGGGCAAAGAATTGAATGTTTATATGTGTGACGAGAGAATTCCACACGATGCAAATCCTAGATATCTTGGTGTAAAGCTGGACAGATCCCTTACTTTCAGCTCCCATCTGTCAGCACTTAGAAATAAGGTCAAGACAAGAAACAATATAGTTATGAAACTGACCGGCACATATGGGCAAGGAGCGCACATTGTAAGGGCCTTGATGTGGAACTTAACAGGACAATGCGGACAATTACCGGATGTGTGAGATCTACTCCAACTCATTGGCTGCCTGTCTTGTCTAATATTGCCCCACCAGACCTACGCAGAAGTCAGGCTACAGCCAGAGTACTGGAAAAGATAAAGAGTAACCCAGAGATCCCCGCTTTCAGAGACACCTTTCAACCCCCACAGCAGCATCTCAAGTCTCGAAAACCTGTTTGGACCGTAGATTCAAATGATTTTGAACTGTCCCGGACCTGGAGAGAGAGATGGAATAACTCCGAACATTTTGGGAACAAATATATTATAGAAGACCCTACACTAAGAGTTCCGGGCTACAGTCTCGCTCGAAAGGTCTGGGTTCAGCAAAATAGGATACGGACGGGACAAGGGCGCTGTAATTACCTGATGTGGAAGTGGGGTAAAAGAGACTCTCCTGAGTGCGAATGTGGAGCCGCCATACAGACTGTACAGCATATGGTGGAGGAATGCCCTTTGCGGAGATACCATGGGGATTGGATTGACATCCACAAGTCAAAGCCGGGGGCGGTGCGGTGGTTGACAGAGATTGACCTCAACATTTAGAGTTAAAAATATACAAATTTATAATAGAAAAAAAAAGCCGAAGCCATACGAATAATAATAATACTTGATTTCATAGATACAGTACATACATTGGATAATGATTTTTGGTCAGACTCATATCTTTACTCTGCCCTCGTCTTTTAAGCAACAGGATACACAAATCATTACCCTTAGAAGATAAATGTTTCGCTGATCTTGGAGTGTTTGTAAAATAGCAATTTTTTGTGTAATATCTTACATCACAATTTCTCCTTATAGCCTCCCTAAGATCAATTTCGTGTAAAATGTGATACACTATTTCCTGTAAACGAAAAATATTTCAATTTAACATTTGAACTCTTGACATGATGCTACATTCCTAAGGGGCGCAAGATGCTCTCACAAACATAATTTTAATTATTTGATGATTAACCATCCATGTACCTTATAATCTTATAATAAGTACTAAGAATTAATTAGTTAAGTACTCGAATTTTTTTTGTAAAGTTGTGTTTTTGTTTTTAAATTATTAAGTATTCTATGTCTCAAATGAGACCGTACGCGCCACAACAGCCAATCACCTCAGTAATCCAGAATCGCAGATTGAGTTGGCTTGGCCATGTTCTCCGCATGTCCCCCGAGAGACTTGAATATGCAAGTCTTTTCTACAATCCGGATGGGACAAGAAGGCGAGGCAGGCTGAAATTAACAATCAAGCGGGCATTCACTGCGGTTCTACAAGATGCTGGACTAAGCTGTGATGAAGCTGTGCAACTAGCGCAAGATAGAGGCTTGGAGGAACTTCGTGGCGTCCACATGCTCCACACTGGGAGCGAACGTGGATTAAGTAAGAAAGTAAGTAAATTAAGTATTCTGAGAGCTGACGAATAGAGACTGACCAATAGCTCTTCATTTATTAATGTACTAGCTTCCCCGACAGACGTTGTCCTGTAGTCGTAACTATGAATATTGATTTAAAATTTGTAATTTATACAAAAATAAGTTTAAAATATTTTTGAATGTTAAATATGAATATGAATTATTTCTGAAAGCTCGAAAACAAATCCATCAAAAATCTGCAAAATTTACGTCAATGGTTGTCAGGAAAACAATAATTTTGTTGTTATAGAATTTTTCATAGATGACGTTGGAGTTGCAGGAAATCTCTTCCATACTAACTTAAATATTATATTTTATATTATTTCTTATGCATATTTTCACTTTTAGTAGTTATTCTGTTATCCGGGGCGGAGAATAATGCAATAAATCAAAGATCGGAAGAATCTGTTCAGCCGATCTCGAGTTATAAGTGTTCGCACTAACCCGACTTTCTTTTATATTATAAGATTGACGTAAAGAAGAAGAATCTATGTTTCATTTTTTCAATAACATAAAAGTTTACTTAAAATAAAAAAATTAACATATAAATAGCAAAAAAATATACACCTATCACCTATCTAAGTATATTCTTTTTAAGAAAATAAATCTGGACTTTCCCAAAGGGAACACAAATACCTACATTTCACATCTCTCACATAAAGCACTGCTTATGTTGTAAAATTGGAAACGATTGGTTGACACCGGGATTCAATCCCACAACCTTTATAACACTTGGGATACCATTGCTACCAACCTACCACAATTTACATATTCATGAAAATGAAGAAATATAATCACGGTGCCGACCATTTCCAATTTCACAACACAAAACTAAAAATTCTGATTTTATCATTCTGTTCTTGTAAAGTATAGTGCAAGCAAATTTCGCCGCCCTCCTAATAGAGGAGCCCGAGGCGGTCCTACCCTCCGCCCCCCCTCGGTACGCCACTGCTCATATTCTACATCATGAGAGATACGCAGCTGTCAGAAGAAATATATTCACAATCATAAGAGTATTTCTCTTTAAATGTGCTGCATGTAAGAAATACAATTAAGAAGATTTGCCATGTCCGATATTACACCGATTACACGGTCAGATAATTGATTATTTAGATCTCTATTGAAAAAATAAGACTTCAATTTATCCCAACCTCTTTTCATGAGATTGGGATTAAAGGTTTACCTGAAATGTCCTCAAAAAGCTACACTTACTTCGTCATTATCCAATAAGTTGTTGGTTTTGCACTTTTCTTTCTCAAGAACATATTTAATATAAGACAAGGGGTGTTGAATTCTCCCAACCAGTTTGATTGGTAAGTCCTGGAGAAAATGAACCGCATCGTTATATTCCGCTGTATCCGGTAATAATGGAAACCTGTAAAATAATGATTACGCTACAATGCCAATTTACTATTTTGTAAATTGTGCTTAAGTAGGTATGTAATTTAAAAAATACCGACTTGAAACATTTTTGAACCGTCAAAATTTCACACTATATTTTTGGTCCCCTAAATGTAAAAAAATGCTAACTTCAGCTAAGATCTGTTTACTATTACTAAGTACCTTATCTTAAAATTGACTTACAATTTAAACAACTCAACTGAAGGGTAAACCCGAGTCCAAGTTGATGGAAAC
Source organism: Mystacides longicornis (assembly GCA_963576905.1). Taxonomy (NCBI): domain Eukaryota; kingdom Metazoa; phylum Arthropoda; class Insecta; order Trichoptera; family Leptoceridae; genus Mystacides; species Mystacides longicornis. The sequence goes on along the minus strand of OY756427.1, from coordinate 17,455,804 downwards.
CAACGCTCTACATTTATTAAACTGGCCATTACAAAATCACAAGCACAAGCTGTTCAAACTGTAACAGACAAAACAATTTAATAATTAGATCTATGATTCGATACTTTCAAAAGTTTTAGAAATTTTGTAAGAAAACTCACATAGGTAGTAGGTATTCAACACGTTTACAAACAGAGAGAATGTAAGAAATAAAAACGAAAAACATAAAATTACAACACAATGTACGACGCCTTGTTTCATTGTTTTTAATGTTTTGATGGTATTTACAAAGATAAAAATAAGATATTTGAGCGTTGGGAGTCCCCTTTATTGACAACACATTTTACTTTTACGTTTGTGACAGCTAAAAAAATTCAAATTCAAAATAATTTATTCTAAATCATAAACCTTTCTATCTTCAACAAACTCAAGCATATTTTACAGTATATTATATTATCTATGAAGCATATACCTACCTAAAACGAAATAAAGGAGGTTGTAGTGTTTCCATTTTCCGGTCAACGTTATGTTCACTGAAGTTCACTTTAAAAGAAAATCCCGTATTTTTTTAAACCTATTCTATAAATTAAAAACAAGTATTTAGCAAACCATCAACAAGTTTAAATGAAAATTAAGGAAAATCAAAGATTAGACGATCAATAATTGATTAGTTATATTTTTAACAAAAATATTAGGTAAAGGTGCGAATAAATAATTTTCTGCCACGTATATACACATAAGGTGGAGTGAGGTGGAGTACCCGTATGGAGAATGCGCTCGGAAGACGGTCAGCAATAATAATTAATTAATATGTAGCTAATAATTAGGTATCATCGACCACATGCAGAAAATTTAAAAAAAAACACTGACTACTTTTACTTTTTATATTTTGAGGTTAAAGTTATGTAGATAGGTACTGTACCCAATCGCGGATCCAGGGGGGGTCATGACCCCCCCCTGGGCTATGTATTCTCAAGTACGGCAGTGACATTTATTAATAAAATATCTATAATTATAATTTATTGTGGGCCATGACCCCCCTCCCCCTGGAGCAAAAGTTCCATATTATTATAACGAATTGGAAATTACCTTTTTTTTTTCTTAGGAAAAGTGTAGTTTCCAGATACCAAATTTTGAAAATGACCTTTTTTTTTGTTTTAGGAAAAGTGTAGTTTCCAGATACCAAATTTTGAAGATAACCTTTTTTTACTTTGTGACCCCCTCTGGCGCCAAAGCTGGATCCGCCCTTGACTGTACCCCGCCTATTCTAAGTTATATCGGAAGTTAGTCACGGAAGTAAAGTGAGTAGGTATTACATGATACATTTTGCATGGAAAACGTGTATAGCGACACAACAATATTTCTAGAAACAAAAGCGATTCTCGCATTCAAAATGTATCGTGTAATACTCATTTCCTTGACTACCTTCCGATAAAACTTAGAATACGGCGGGTACTGCGCTCTCCTCGGCCAATTGTCATATGGCACCATTAACACAATATTATGTCCCAGCCAAGTCCATCTTGTAGAGGTGATTGGCTGGCGGCGGGTGTAATAATGTAATATTATAATATCCATGATTCTTCTGAAGTAAGTAATTTGTTTCGAATGCGGAATTTTTCGTGCCTGGGCTTTGGTCAGGTGCCACACGGCTCTCACCCATGTTATAGGATATAATGTATGTCAAAGAATGGCAATAGGTAACACAAATATTTTGAGTTTGGCTTACTATATCATTGTGCTGTGTCAATTAGTCAATGGTCAAGTACGATTATTGTTATTTGTCAATACTCAGTATAACCATGTCATTGTATGCGCTTTACATGCTTCATTTTTTTTTATAACTAATAATAATTATAAGATAATTTCCTTTATGAAAATTCGAAAACAGTGGGTACCGTGGGATTTCGCCGCCTGGGGCAGGAACTAAATTTGCTTTACAGACTTTAAACACTTAAAATTGTTTAAATGAATAAATAAAATATTGTGTCATTTATTGGCGAGAAATTCATAATACATAAGTATTTACTTAATATTTCAAAAATTCGTATGTATGTTATTTTTTTGTGTTTATACTGAAAATTTTGACCCCTATTTGCTTTTAATTTTAACGGATATGATTTTTCTTTATTTTTAGCACTACACTCGCCTCTGTTGAAATAAATAACTAATCAACAACATTGAACGTATTCCGAGCGTCTTGTTTTTTATCAATGTGTAATGTGTCAACTAGGGATGGGCAAATGAAAAAAATATATCGATATATATCGTTTCGATAGTTTTAAAAAGTATCGATGTATGAAGAGGACAAAATATCGATATTTCGATATATCGATATTTTTTAGCCCAAAGCAAAAAAAAGGTCATTTCCAACATTTGGTATCTGGAAACTGAACTTTTCCTAAAAAAAAAAAAAAAGGTCGTTCCCAAAATTTGGTGTCTGGAAATCTTTTCCTAAAAAAAAAAGGTCATTTCCATTAAAAAAAATATCGATTCCGATATTGAGAAATAAAAATCGAATATCGATATTTCCAGATTAAAAAAATCGACGAAAAATATCGATTATTTTCTAAAAAAATATCGATATTTTTATATATCGATATTTTTTGCCCATCCCTAGTGTCAACCAATCAGTTTTAATCAGAGAAGTGAAACTTTGTACCGGCTATTGCTGAATAATAATAAATTTATCATTTTCTATTCAATTCTGTTTATCTCCGGTAAAACATAACAAGATAAGCGAAAATCATAAGCGCTTTAGGTGTATTTTATGTTTATCTTCAATTCATTCCCGTGCCAATATCGCAATTATTCAGTTGTTCACAGAACACATATACTCTCTAACGAGAGCAGTTGTTAATCAAACCAGTTTCAAATAAGCGAAAATGTCGACAGCTGTAAGAGGTGAACGCGATCTTTCTTTTATTTATACTTATTATTAATACTTATTAATATTTTGTGCAAACTTATAATAATATATATGTAATTTATTTTCACATACAGGATAATAATTCACTACATATTGACTTTGATCCGTCATTTTTGTGTTAAAAGATCTTGATCATTTTTTGAAGAACTTGTAACATTTTTCATAACGAATTGTAAAATCACCGATTTTGTCAATGTGTGATTCTGTTTCTGTCGTAACTCGTTTACAATTGGTGTAAAAGTCAGCATTTTTTATTAAACTGTTTATTCACAAAATAAATTGGGAATATGATATGACAATAATTATTATGATTTTTCACTCTTTTTCAATAATTTTCTACACATTGACAATATAAATTTTGTCCAAATTTAAACAAGAAAACAATTTTTTATATCTACTTGAAGAAATTAGCTTAGATCTTAATGTTTATATAATGATAAATTCATATTATATAAAACATTGTAGGATCATAGTTCATGTTTAGATTACATACTTACAATATTAAGATATAATAATATGTTCATGTCCACACAATACAATTTACAATATACTCTTCAAACCCCCACTTGAGGGCATAGGGAGGCAACAAGAGCCCTCCACTGCACTCGATCCTGCGCAGTGACAGGGTCTTTATATTTATTTTCTTTTCATCCCTACAATCTAGGAAACTATAGATTCTATGCAAAAACCTTAAACTCATCCAAATGAAATCGTAAGCTCTATGCAAGTATTTGATACCAGCTGGGGTATTCTCGTAGCGTTCTCAATTCAAACTGCAGTTTTTAAACTTAAACTGATACTGATTGATTACAAAAATAGCCACCCTGTTCTTAAACCCATAGGGGGCGTTCAAGTATTACGTAACGCAATTTTTGAAGATTTTTTACCCTCCCCCCCATGTAACGCGCCGTAACGGTTTTCTGTACCCCCCCCCCCTCCCCCCTATAAGTTACGTAACACCCAAGAGACAATTTTTTACCCAAAAGTCTGAGTCTTATTTAAAGAAAAAACTGTTACGTGACACGTTGTTCTGACCCCCCCCCCTCCCGCCACTGTAACGCACAGTAACGTTTCTCAAGAACTCCCCCTCCCCCGAATTGCGTCACGTAATACTTAAACGCCCTCATACAGAAATATGAAACATCTAATGACTCTAACAATTCATTACTGATGTTCGATTTTTAAGTGGAGCAAACCACTACGGGCTTACGACCGTCGTCTACTGTTATTTCGAAGGCTGGCATACAGAAATTGTTCACATACTCCAAATCAAATTCACATTTACCTTATTGAACCATCTGGATTTATCTGCGTTATAACTTTGTAGAACGTTTTAAGATAGATTAATAAATGTTAATGTTTGATTTCAGGAATCTTCATTGTAGGAGCTAAACGTACTCCATTTGGAACGTATGGCGGAGCTTACGTTAACAAGTCTGCTGCTGAGTTGCAAACTGTTGCAGCCGTAGCAGCACTGAAACAAGCCGGAGTGTCTCCTGATAAAGTAGACTCTGTCAATATTGGGAATGTTTTGATGGTGCGTTTCATATTCAACTAGTTCATTTATAAAATATCTTATTCATGTCAGCTAGATAAAGCTTCAAATGAATCATTCTTTTGATACTTTCTCCAGCTTAGTATTTTAAACTATTTTAATCAATTCAACTACCAGCTACGGAATTCTACAGAATACTTTCATATATAATACCAATTCATAATAATGAGTAATAGCCATCTAGAAACTATGTTTTTTGGGTAAAACACCCAACTTCATTGAATAAAAAATATACCAAATAAAAAAGTTTATAGGGCTTTCAAGGCCAAATCAATTGTTATATAAAAAAAGAACACATTATTTTATAAGAAAACAAAAAAATATGAATCTAAGCACAATTCTCAGAAACTCGAGTGTAAAAGTGTGCGGAAAGGGCAATAGCATAATATATATACCACAATTCTAAAGATGGTATCAGTATAGCCAGTGGAAAATGATGCTGAAAGCATTCTCTACCAGTTGACCGGTCCTATCCAATTTGAGACAGGATTCCTACCCCATGTAGAAATTTTATCCAACAATCTAGAATCGAACCTAGGCCCTCTGAATCTGAAGTTGGTACCAGTCCACTCAGTACTCACCAATACATTTATTGTACTGAGTGCTATCTTCTTCTTCGTGTGCTGTATCAGGTCATCCCGATGTTGGCGATCACTTAGGTGAAAGCTTCACTGTCTTGCGCTACCCGGAACAACTCCACTCTTCTTATTCCGGTCCAGCCTCGAACATTTCGTAGCCAAGACATCTGCCTTCTCCCAACCCCTCTGCTTCCCTCAATCTTCCCCTTCATAATTATCTGGAATAAGGTGAATTTATCATCCCTCAGCACATGACCCAGATATGAGATCTTACGCGTTTTAATTGTCATGAGTAGCTCACGGCCAACTCCGGCTCTGCGCAGGACCTCCGAGTTTGTAACTCTGGGTGCTATGCTTATGGAATACCTATTGTGTATATTTTGATATCCATGTTGCCACATAATATTTGTTTATATAAAAATGAATCTGGGGTCACCCAAAGTGAACACAAATACACTTATGACATCTTTATTATTCCCTATTTGTCTGCTTTATACAGGGTTACAGAGAAAGTCATACTGAATATTAAAGGATATTATCATTCAGGTTATTTTTGATGGATTAGGTCCCATAATATAGTGCCCGAAACATAACAGTCATGGAGATATTGACTTGCTATTTAATAGCAAGTTTTATACCTTTTTGAAAGGCTAAAGAGACTTAGAAGTTATTGAAATTATCTGCTGAATAAGTTCTATAACTTTTTTTGTAGAAAAGCGCTTAAAATTTAAAAACTCTTAGTGAAAATTCTTTAATTCTAACCTTTATCAAGCAATATTTTTAAGCTGTTAATAGAAGTTTCAGCTTTTGTTAATCATTTTTATTAATTGACATATCCTCTATCTAGAAACATCAATAAAGGGACCCTAAAAGATCTAATTATCTCCATAACGGTCAAGTTTTGGACACCATATTATTGAATCAAATCCATCAGAAATGACCTGAATAATGACTTCCTTTAACCCTGGATAGCTAACCTTCTCGAGTACCCTGTTAAAGCTAACCATCCGCCTAAACGACGGGCATTAGAAAAACTATTTTTTTTGTAATAAGTTGAAATCTTACGATATTTATTTCTTTATATTACGGTTATTTAATAGGTTTCTTAATTTAAGAATAAAAATTAATTGAATATTTTTATTCATTTTTCAAATTATAACGGTTTTTCTTAGACCTCTAAAGAAAAATACACATTTTTTCGTCAAAATGTTTATAATGCTCAAGTTACATTTTTTTAAAAAAATAATCAGTTTTCTGGCGTTGCATGGCACATGGAAACATAAAACTTTATTTTTTAATACAAAATGAACTGTTTTATATAGCACATGTGACACAAAAAATAACTTAATGTTCACCACATATTGCTACCTTAGAAATACTTACTGTTATCAACTTTTTCTTCCCAAAAGTATTTTTTTAAACGTTTTTTTCTCTGTAATGACTCTTTTTCATTTTCTTAAACTTGAAGAGAACCTTGACCCGAAGGTTGCTGCTCTTGACTGGTGGATAGCTGCCCTAAAAGATTGCACTCGATCTTTTCTTTGACTTGCGTTGGCATCATTGTTTTAGCCAGTCTTACCATAGAATATGATACTGCTTTGTGAGGTTTCTGAAGGAGCAGCATCCGAGGCCAACCCGCTGACAAGCGTGCCCTTGTATTACCAACTATCCCACGCATATATCAAGTTCAATTCAGAAATGGTCGGATATAATATACGAGGGAGGCCGTCATCCAGCAGTGGATGCTTAAGGCTGAAAAGAAGAGGAAGAAGAAGACAACATTCTTTCACCGTCTAAATGTATGAGATAGTGGACTCAAATGTCTTTCTTCAGAGACTGATGGTTCATAATTTTCGTCTAAAGAGATGTCCAAACATCTTCCGCCAAAATGTCTTCGGTTTCACTTTCAGAATCGACATTCAGATCATTGTCACTGTACTCCTGGCTTATCACAATAGTTATCGTATCTTCACTTACATAAAAACATCGAAAAAATAAAAAAATGAACAGTTTACAATTAAAATATGCACGCGTAGTGAAACTAAAATACTAACGTTAAAGCTAACCATCCGTCGAAATGACGGGCATCAGCTACATATACCTCAAAAAAGTAAAAAAGTATGCCACCTACCCTATCGGCGAGTATGCTATTAGGACAACCTCATCGCCGGCTGAGTTGACTAGCCGAACCAAGATGATCGGATGCATCGTTAAAAAGAGACAGCGATATTACTATGTGATGCCCGTCGATTCGACGGAGGTTAGCTATCCAGGGTTAATATTCAGTTGACTTTCCCTGTAACTCTGTAGCTGTATGGCAAATTTTTTGTAATCTCTTGTCCCTTTGCCACAGTCTTCCATCTAGAAGACTGGCGAATAAACCAATTTAAAATCTTTATGTGCAACCAACTTTTTGAAGAACTCTCATTAGCTTACTTATATTTTCACAACTGGCATCACTCTGATGTGTCATAATCAAATTAATTTATGTCATGTATTTCAGAGTACTTCTTCAGATGGTGGATTCCTGCCAAGACATGTCGGCCTTAAAAGTGGAATTCCCATTGACAGGCCAGCCCTGGGAGTCAATAGGCTATGTGGTTCAGGGTTCCAAGCTGTTGTTAATGGTGCACAGGTAAATCTATTAGGAACCTCTCATAATGAGCACCTCCCAAAATGAACAATCACATAAGAGCAAAAAAATACATATTTTTCAGGACATATTAACTGGGGTAGCGCAAATTTCTCTAACTGGAGGTACCGATAATATGTCTCAGTCCCCATTTGTGGTGCGCAATATTAGATTTGGAACCTCCCTCGGAACACCAATGGCGTTTGAAGATAGCTTGTGGACCGGTCTATTAGACACCTACTGCAAACTTCCCATGGCTCTGACAGCTGAAAACCTCGCAGAGCAATACAAAATTCCCAGGGAAGAGGTTGACAAATTTGCATTAGGATCACAACAGAAATGGAAAGCAGGTATTGCAAAGGAAATCATAATAATTGCAAATAAAATAGGTGACATCCGTCTTGCTTTACATCTTCAAAAGATAATTATCTCTTTTACTGGAATTATTACGTAACAAATTTTAAATATACTTGCAGAAATGCAATAATGTGCATCTAACATTACTACTGTTATATCTGCAAGAATCAGCAACGATTAAAACTAACGTAACGTATTCTGTTCATGCCTGATGTGGTGACATACATACATAACTTAATTATTTTATAGATAAATTTAATGCCACGTTTAATTTGTTTGTGTGACAGGATTTGACGTCGGTGCATTCAGTGCGGAAATAGCTCCTGTAACTGTCAACATTAAGAGGAAGGATGTGGAAATTACAAAAGACGAACATCCCAGACCACAGACAACTTTAGAAAGCTTAGCCAAACTACCAACTGTTTTCAAAAAGAATGGTGTCGTTACTGCGGGATCTGCTTCTGTGAGTCAACTTACACTTTTACTTCATGTAATAAAATGTGAATTCAGGGGACGACTAAACTTGTTATCTTCATAATTTTTCAGAGTAGAAGAGAAAATGTTTTTGTTTTCGATGTTCTTTTTTTTTTTAGTATAGTGCAGTTGTTGACACTGGACAATTAGCTAAATTGACCATGCTTATGCCTTGTGTTCAAATTATAATAATGTGACTCAGTGGCGTGCGGTGGTTTTATTTTTTCAAAAAATTGGGCAAGCCTACAAAAAAGAAGAAGAATTTCACCAAAAACAATCACTTTTTCCGCATTTTTATCCATGAATTATCAATGTATGTAGGATAGCTATCTACTGTTAAATTTTATTTTTTTTATTAAAAAAAATATTAGAAAATAAAAAAAATTTAACAGTAGATAGCTACCTAAATACATTTGATGATTCATGGATAAAAATGCGGAAAAAGTGACAGTTTTTTTTTGGGAAAATTCTTCTTCTTCTTTTTTGTGACTGTTAAATATTCTGAGATTAATTAAAGGTTTACTGTTAAATATTCTTTACTGTTAATTATTCATTCAAAAACATATTGCGAAATCAAACATACCTTGACGTCAGTAATATTCTTGATTATGGCATGGACACAGACAACATGAATATTGTAATCATGATCAGGTTAAACAGCAAGAACTGTATTATTTTATTAAAAACAAAACTTTTGATGTTTCTTTTAACCTTAGTTTTTCTGTATTGATGAACTTTCTAAGTCCGCTATAAGCATATTCATATCTACTGTCATTTTAAATAAACACGTAAATTACCTAAATATAAAGTTCACAGTAAATGACAAAAACTAACTAACAATCAAAATTATTAATAAACTGAAGTTGACAGCAAGTATTATTAATTTGTAAACTAAATCTGTCCTTATTCAAAAACTCTAGCAAACCGTCTACTTGTGACGCATTGTTTCTCGACATGATTCATTAGGCGAAAACTGTTTTATTACAAATATGGAACACAAAATATAGTGAACAACACCGACGTTAGATGTAATACGCGACATTTCTTATATTATCCGCCACTACTTTCTCAAAACAACTATCAAAAACTATATTAAAACCCGCGCAACGCGTTCAACTTGTTATTGTCAACGTCAAATGTATTTTGACAGTTTATATTAGACCGATTAAATTGCCATACTACAAAAATAAAATAAATCAAAATAATGTGAGCTTACTGTTGTTAAATTAACCGATAAAATAATATTTTAATATGTAGGGGTTAATCTTTTACGTCATACATTCATTGTTTATTATTAAAAAAGCAAATAACATGATATTTTGTATGAAATTCTCATTAATTTCTGAATTATTTAAAGTAAATCCAATAATTCCATTTCGTGATTTTGTTTGAGAGTTGGCAACTCTAAATAATCCCAGATTAAATATCCTTTGGAAAAATTGACCCGTGGTGGGCCAATTGAAATTGACGATGGGGTCGACAAAATTAAAGGGATCAGCCTGCAAAATGCTAGTGCGAAAGGGACGCACTGAGCCTTGACTAAGGAGTGCTTCAGGAACGTCAGAGGAGATGAAAGCAGTACTTTCTCGTTATTTTTGGTCCATAGAATATAAAAATACTGTTATACCATGGGTCATGTGAGAATATTTTTTTGAAGTGCATCATAAGTTTTTTTAATTTTTCATCAGAGTTATAGCAATCTTTGAAATGTTTTTATTTTTATATTCCTCTCAAAAATTCTAGGGTAAGCTAGGATTATTGGCTTGTACCAGCCGCTCGCCACTGATGTGACTGTTACTTTTGTTCTATTATGACTGTCTTCTTCTTACTTTTATCTTTGGAAAATTCAGGTTAAAGTATTTGTTCAAAAAATTACTAGTTATGCGAAAATGGTACTTCCCGTTTCTGTCTCACTCGTCATGGGAACCTTTCTCTTCTTTCATATGCATGTGCCACCGTGGTATCTTAGTGTCACAGCTCAGTGTCTATGTTTTTTTTTAAATATTATATTGTATTAGGCGTCACCCAATTGATCACTTGAATATGATTGAGCATTTTTTCATAATCTATTTTGCTTGTTATAACATACGACCCATCAGTGTATGTTTTAAATGAAAATGTAAACAAATTTGGGTGTGGTTTGCTTATGAATTTTATAAATGTAATTGATCAGTCTAAAATGAGTGTTGATTCCAGGGTGTCTGCGACGGTGCAGGATCCGTGGTGTTGGCAAGTGAAGAAGCTGTAAAAGCCAACTCATTAACTCCACTTGCTCGTCTCAGTGGTTGGTCTACTGTTGGTGTCGAACCCAGTATCATGGGCATTGGACCAGTCAATGCAATCCTAAATCTCCTCAAAGCAACCAATTTAACCTTAAACGACATTGATCTCATAGAGGTAACACATCCAATTTGTTAAAAATCTTATTTATTACTTCCAAATTCAGATTTGTATGTCGCCATGTTAAATATATGCCCTTATTATTCAGTTTAAAATGTTTGTATATTTCAGATCAATGAAGCTTTTGGAGTTCAAACAATGGCTTGCGCTCAGGCCCTCAAATTAGATATGAATAAACTGAATGTTAACGGAGGTGCCATTGCTTTGGGTCACCCATTAGCGGCTTCAGGTGCCAGAATCACAACACATCTTGTTCATGAATTGAGGTTGGACATCCTTCATATTTATTTAATTTAATTTATATGGATTTTTTTTAACCCAGAAGCTTTCTATCCAAGTACACTTCTTTTGCTTCCTCTACCGACATACCATTCCAATCTCTCGCTTATTAACTCTTTAACTTTCATCTTTGTAACAACACTAACTTTCATACCACATTCCTTCCTAATATTCTCATTCCTTTCCATATCCCACATGTTCTTTGTAGAGCTCTAATTTCTACTGAAGTTATACTACATTCTTCTTCTTTGTCCATCTCCACACATAATTGATGGTAACAGGATTGCATTATGCACTAGTTTTTATGATTTTTTTTTTTTTATTTATTTATTAAAAATGAAAATTAAAATTACAAAATATAATATAAATATAAAAACATAATATTAAAATTTTTAACAACAATTCTCTCTCATAAAGCATAAAGCTTGTGTTGATTGTAGTAAGATGTTGTTTCTCATAATAGGTTTTAGTCCATCGCCCACCCTACCAGCTACTTTCTTTTGTTCAATTATTTTCACATATGAATTTTGCATTGTTCAAACTAATTAAAATTGCCTTCACTTTTCAGACGCCGTGGCTTGAAGAGAGGAATAGGATCTGCTTGCATCGGTGGCGGCCAGGGAATCGCCTTGCTCATTGAAACTGTTTAAAACCTAAATTGATATTCATTAAAAAATAAACAAATATCTGCATTTTAATTATTATATTTTGATAATATCTATAAAATAAGTATATATTTATACTAAAGTAATTAACAACAAACATTTGAGATATTTATGCATCAAAAAATTTGTGGATGCATTTTTTTACATAAGCGTCACTCCTGTTACATGCATTTATTTTTTAATAATCCATTGATTTTTAAAATGGCTTAATAATTTCAAGAATTTTTATGGAATATACTTCGCTTGTGATATCTGGCAAGCTAAATGTTTCAAAAAGGCTGGCCAATCAATGGTGGTAGTCTATATTTTTAAACATAACCTTTTTCATCTTTTATACACTAGATAGACTCAACTTAAAAGACTTGATAAAAATGTTTATATTGATTGTTAATAATTAAAACAGAAATCTTTGAAATTAATAATTAAATATTTTATACAGAATTATTTTTTATATTTTTATTAAAAGTAATTTCAACCGTTTGTTTTGTTTTCATGTTAGTTATGTTCCTTTTACCGATAGCTATACGCCAGTACACCCAATGTAGGTCCATCATTTCTACACCATTATGGTGAGAAGAAAGACTTGGCTGGGAAATGTGTTAAAAGATGCCGAATGACAGCTGGCCGAGGAGAGTGATCTTCTTGCACCCATAAGGGTCCCGAAGAGGAGGAAGACCCCATCACACTGTGTTTCGTTCCTTTGAAGCAGACCTCAGGGATTTGTGGTGTGGGAAAATGTCATAAAGTCACACAAAATCTAGCGCGGTGAAGGGCTCTTGTTGCCTCCCTGTGCCCCTAAGTGGGGTCACAAAAGGAGTATTGTATTGTTGTATTACATATTTTAGAAGATAAAAGATCCATACTCTCTGCCTACCCCCTTCGGGAAACGGCGTGATGGGTAAAAAAAGTAATAAAAGAATGGTCAGTTTTTCAACAGCCATTCATGCAAAGATCAATCTTCAAAGTTGGCACAAACTATAGGAAAAATGTGGGTGTTAATATACATAACATAGCATTCTATGTCACATTTCTGTCTTATCCAACATAGCAAAAAAATATTCAATCCATTTAATACGGGTGTAAAGTTTTTTTTTTGACCTTCGCCTTATTGGCGTTCTTGGTCAGTCTCAAGTTCATATATATCTTTATCTTTTTTTTTTTTAATACTGCCTTGTAAAGTTAATGTTTAGAGACCTCTACCGCTGCGCTCCACATAGCTATCTAACATTTCAAATCCCATACAAATGAAATTGGGTTTTTTGTTTAATTCTTTTTTAACCACAAACAACGATTTTAAGATTTTTTTGCCTGTTTGTTTCCAGTACAATGATTAGCATTAATCCTATTTTTTTGGTTTGTCTAAAAAAACAATTTTTTTTCTGGAACTGATTCCATAAAAAATGTATAGATGGAAAATTGGAGCGCGAAGCTGTCAAATGACGTCACACTTTACACACCTACTGAGGGTTAATTCTAATATTACTTATAAAAAGAGCATTCATAAAATTCAAGAGATTTTATTTTAATTAACTTTCAAAGGCATTAACGACAAGTGTAACTTGTTTATAGCTGTATGAACCATTTGTTGAAATGTTGCATCCTCGCAGACTACATCCTGAAAACACACAAAATCATTTATTTATTAGTAAACCAAAAAAACAATTTTCTTACTGCAAAATAGTTTAGTTCAAAACTGTGGACTGTACTTACAAGGGTTAATAAATCAATATTCGCTTTCTTTCCATCAACAGTGACATGAAACTTTTCACCTTTAAACATTTTGGGTACAGAATCATCTCCAAACATTTCTTGAAGCATTTCAATCACACACTCCTACAAAATGAAGAAAATTAATATAAAAAATATCACATAATAAAAAGCTTAATTCATCATTTTAGTTAGCAGGTTGTCTTACTTTAAAATGCATTCTATCCAACTTAGGTGGCAGGGGCAGTGTTTTTGGTGTGGATATAACCGAAGCGTTCATCACTCCAGCCACTATGGCATCCGCATACATGTCTGTGACCGGTTGTGCCACCCATTCTATCGTAATAATCTTATTATTAATGGTTAAGTCTATACACTTATATAATTTCCATTTATTCTCGTTACCATCTACTAGCTCGATAGTTCCAGCAATCTGCGTTAGGATGTGTTTCAAAAATGGTATGGAACCACCAAAGAATATAGACTGTCGTTGTGTCACCTCCGATTGACTAAGTTCTGTATATTTGCTGAGATCTTCTGGATCCAACAGATGATAATTGAAATTTCTTTTCACTAAGAGACCCGATAGAGGCTTTTTTGGTTCTGGACCCTCCATAGCTAAGGTTCCGACAACTTTGGCCATTTTGTGTCCCCTGAACGCCAATTTTACCATATGCGTATTCCTCGGACTGTAGAGCTGTAAAGAAGTCCCATGCTCTCTCTGCAGTGCTCCTCTAAGTCTGGACATTTCATTCTGTTCCCCATGTACCAAAACCACGTGAGGGGGTTTTAATATCCTAATGAATTCGGAGGTCTGTTGATAGTCAGTGTGAGCAGAAAAACTGATATAATCCACAGACATTTTCAATGGTAATTTTTGACCGGACATTGTTGTGACTTCATCTGGTTCTGATAAAATGGTTTTAGCCAGAGTTCCTTCTACACAGTAACCTAAAATACGAAAAAAACTGCAACTTAAAATATTATACAAAAGATAAGGGTCAAATTCAAAAAGTTTGTTTGTCTCCGTGAGAAATTACCAGCTATGATCACTCCATTCTTAGAGTCAGTACACCATGATTCGAACAACTCTCTGGACAACCCTGACTGCATCATACCTGGCGAGGCCATGATCACACAGGGACCAATGTCTTCAAAATGATCTATACCCTAAAATTAAAATGTATGCTTCTACAATACACCTACATATTATTCAGAAGACAGAAAAAATCTGTGTGACAGGGGCATCCACATACTATGTAGGTGTGTACATATTTATAGTAAAATGACCTTGATTATTTAGCCAATGAACTACAGAATTTGACAACTACTATTAGCTTGGATACAATAATATTCTCTTATTATCATTGAAACGGTGTATTTTTTTATCTTAATCCTTTTAACAAGTAGATATTGAACAATGCTAACATTATAATATAGGCACTGTCCTATGAACAGACAGAAATCAGTCAATACAAAAAAGTAGCTGAGGTCAAAAGTCAAGAGTTTTTTTTGAGGTTAGAAAAATATTAGGCTCTCTTGTAAATAAATTACCCATATTAAAATACTATCAAATGATATTTTTATAAAAGTGCATATTGATTCGTAAAAGTTTATTTATTTTATTTTTATATTGTACAGGTGAAAAAAATAAGGTTAAAATTCCAATAAAATATATGCGTTAGGAAACATACAAAATGGGTTTTAAAGAAACCTTAATTCACCTACTGGAAGAAAATCGAGGACTCGTAGTTCTAGTGTTCTGCCTTCCGGCTAGCTACATATTTGATTTGATTTTACAAACCAGGAATTGGCTTTACCGCAAAATATTTAGCAGTCCAGCCTACCACAATAAAAGGGTGAAAGAAATTCAACAAAGGGTATGTAAATTTTAATATATTTTAAATGTTATGTAGTACTTTAAAATGTTTTAAGCATGCTTATCTTGTTAAACTTATGATTGTATTCAAATTCTATTTTTAATACGATTGATTTGACAGTTATATATATATATATATATCTATTTTTTTACCCATTGAACTATTTGTTACCTAGCCGTCATTCTTATAATGGTCATCGTATGATAAAGGTCGAAGTATTTTCAAATGAAGGTAGGTAATTACTCTTTCTCATCGGTATATTTAATTTAGATGCCTTTTTCAAAAGTTTCTAGATACTAACACTAATTTAATGATTTTATTGTTATCTCGCTTCTAACATCATTCAAAACAATAAGATGAAAGATAAAGAAACCGTTCAACAAGTAAATAATATTATATTCGAAGCGAAAGAGAACTTGTCTAGCATAGTCATTATGTCTAATTAAAACTATCTGAGATGAAGTTTAGACACTGTCACTACTTTTCCTTCCTCTTGATATCTCTTCACTTCTATACCACATAAACAAAACTATGACATAATATCTGAGATGAAGTTTAGACACTGTCACTACTTTTCCTTCCTCTTGATATCTCTTCACTTCTATACCACATAAACAAAACTGTGACATAATATCTGAGATGAAGTTTAGACACTGTCACTACTTTTCCTTCCTCTTGATATCTCTTCACTTCTATACCACATAAACAAAACTGTGACATAATATATTTTAAATTTTGTTCCAAATGCCCGTATCTAGTACGAAAGAATCAATGATTTTACCACACCCTTTCATTTTGTCTAATTTTGCAAACTTATTTATTACTGACGATGTTACATTTTAAGGTTTTAGAATGGAATAAGCTTCCAAAAGATCAGAAAAAACTTCTTTGCACAACAAGACCAAATTGGATGTCCTTATCCACAACCTTCTACAGAAAGGATCTTTGTCACAAAATTCCAGTCCCATTGTATGATATTTTAGAATTCAACAAAAATGACCAAACTGTCAGGGTAGAACCGATGGTGACGGTTGGTGAAATAACCAAATATTTGATACCCAAAGGATACACTTTGGCTGTTACTCTGGAAATAGCAGATGCCACGCTAGGCGGTAAGAGAATGCAACATTCTTTTGATAACTTATTATTATTGAAACCACGTACTCAAAACATCTATTTTTACAGGTTTAGCCATGGGAACCGGCATGACGACTCACTCCCATAAAGTAGGCTTATATCATGAAACAATCACATCATACGAAGTTATATTAGGCGATGGATCTTTCGTAGAAGCCAAAGCAGATAACGAATACTCCGATCTTTATAAAGCATTAGCTTGGTCCCACGGAAGCTTGGCGTTTTTGGTTGCTCTAACTTTGAAAGTGGTTCCCATAAAGCCATACATACGGATGAAATATATTCCAATAAAAGGGCAGAAAGAGTACTGTGATAGGATTAGAAGTTTCTCTGGGGCCAACGGAGAGAATCCCTCAAAACTCCCCAATTATGTAGAAGCCACTATTTACAGTAAACACGAGGCAGTTTTGATGGTCGGAGACTATTCAGATTACGATCCCAAGTTGCCTATAAACAACTTGACAAAATGGTACAAACCTTGGTTTTACAAATACGTAGAAACGTTTTTGAAGAAAGGGGAATATGAAGAACTTATTCCGCTTAGGGAGTATTTATTGAGGCATAATAGGGCAATATTTTGGGTTGTTGAATCGATGATTCCATTTGGAAACAACCCCCTGTTTAGACTTCTATTTGGATGGTTACTACCTCCTAAACCTGCATTTTTAAAATTCACCACTACGCCCGGAATCCGAGCATTTACGTTCACCAAGCAAGTTTTTCAAGATATAGTTCTCCCGATCAAAGAACTGGAAAAACAAATAGACGTATCTGAAGAATTGTTTCAAGCATATCCTTTACTTGTTTATCCATGTCGGGTTTACGACCATGGGCCAGCGTCGGGACAAATCAAACAACCAGATAAAAAATACATAGTTCCTAATACAAATTTTGCTATGTACAATGATTTAGGAATTTATGGCGTACCAGGACAAGTGAAGAATAAGCAAGCGTACGATCCTGTCACGGCAATGAGAAAAATGGAAAAATTCACCAGAGATGTCGGAGGGTTTTCTTTTCTTTATGCGGACATCTTTATGAACAAGGAGGAATTTCAAGAAATGTTTGATTTGACTTTATATGAGAAAGTGAGGATTAAATATCACGCCACAAATGCCTTTCCACATCTTTATGACAAAGTGAAACCAGAAATAAATGTTTTTGAGGTTGGCAAGAAATATGCGACAAAATGATAATTTTTACATCATAAGATTATAAACATCATTGCTTATCAAGAATCATTGAAACTACTAATTGGTATTAACAATAGCATATTGTGATAGTGGCAACACACGTGTGTGTTGGATAAATGAAACCTGAGTACTAAAAATAATCTCTGTGTTACATAATGATCTAGAATAAATTATTCTTAATTATTTTGATTATTGTATCTAGGCATTCCAAGTTTTACCTTTTTTTTAGTTTAGGCTGGAAATTTCAATTCATTAAAAACAAGTACCTAACTTAAATTTTTCAAAGATTAATGTGAATATGAAAATTTAAAAATGCTCAACCGAGCTTAGTACTTGATGCAATAATCTAGCAAAGTTGACTTTTCTATAATGTGAAATAATTACAACTGAAAATTAATACATTAGAGAAGAAAATGATCACAACCACTATATGATCAATTTGAACAACAAATTGTTCTCATTCAAAAAAAAGTAATTTTCTACACAAAAAGTGTAAATAAAGAAAAAATGACAAAGCTCAGAACAAAAAACATGATAATAACGACTTACCTTCAAATTAGAAATATGTTTGAATACAAAAGGATTATTAATGGCAATCTGTCTCTTGATTTTATCATTCATAGCATTAACATAGGTCTGATATACAGCCATGCACTTCTTCGCTAATGACGATGCATAATATATTGGGATGTCTTGGAGTTCAGGGTGCATGGACCAAAACTCATCTGAAATAGAAACAGTGAAAATTATACACAAAATAACAATAAACCCACCAAGTATTTTTTGGTTATAAATGGTTATAACAACTAACCTAATATAAGTAACAACTCTTGAGCTCTTCCTAAAGCAAATACAGGAATAAGGCATCGTCCTCCACGAGTGACAATTTCGGAAACCAATCCGGTAAAGCGGCTTTCACGCTCTTCCCTCTTTTCGTGAATATGTGTTCCATAAGTTGATTCCTAATTCAGAATAATAAAAAAGTTTGTATCAGTGTTTCCATTATTAAAAAAATATTGTGTGCAAGAAAAATAAAATGAAACAAACCGTAATTAGTACGTCTGGATGGACTGTTGGGATCTCTGCAGCCATCAAATGCCTGTCTTCTTGCCTTGAAAAGTCCCCTGTGTATAAAACCTAAAACATAACACCAATACCGAATAGAACATTCATTTTTAGCCAATAGATAATATTTTTTATTCTAACTGCAACAAAACTGCAACTGACGCAATGCATATGTTTTTGGCTAGACAGAGTATTTAAATTTGCTAATGACCGAGGCCAAAAATTCAAATTATTTTTACATTGATGCCACATTTTATTACTTGGATATTGCACCTGAAAAGACGGTTGTGATTGTTTTTAACAGAAGAATTAAAACTGGACAGATTTCCTTCATGTGTGAGGGTGTCAATATAGTTCCAGAAAGTGAGGTAAAGTATCTGGGTGTCACAATCGACAAGGGTCTCCTTTTTACAGGACATATAAAAGCGGTCTGCGCAAAGGCTGAGAAAACAGTACAGGCTATGCGAATAATTTTGCCAAATACACGTCCTCGAGCAAATAGGAGGAAAGTATTGGCTCTAGCCATGCAGTCAATTGTCATGTATGCTGCACCAGTATGGCAAAAAGCACTTGAAAAGCGAATTAACAAGACAAGAATTGCGAGCGTACAAAGGTCCTTAGCTCTGAGGGTATGCTCTGCATATAGGACGGTTTCTGGAGATGCCGCAGTAGTGCTTGCTGGCCTTGTGCCTCTGCACCTGCTGGCAGTAGAGAGAGCAAAATTATATGAAGAGAGGGAGAGAGATGGCTCGGAACTTAGAAAAGAAATAAGAAGAGACACAATGACAACCTGGCAACGGGAATGGAATGTCGGCGTAAGTGGTCGATGGACATGGCGACTTATAAAAAATATCGATCCGTGGATAAGTAGAAAACATGGGGAAGTCTCTTTTCGTATCACACAGTGCATAACGGGACATGGAGTCTTCGGGAAATACCTCCGAAAGATACAAAAGGCTCAGTCGGAGGAATGCTTATACTGCGGTGCAGGAGAAGATGACGCAGAACATACCCTGTTCATGTGTCCAAAATGGGAGGAACAGAGACACGATGTGGCAAGGGATCTCCATCTGCCAAACTTCCCGACACCTGACACCCTGATTGATGAAATGCTGTCCAGGAAAGAAGCCTGGGAAAGAATAGAAGCCTTTATGGAAGATGTCATGAAAACAAAGGAAGTCGACGAAACCCGCAGTCAAAGGGACCAAAGGAGATAATAATTAGACAATCTGCGACCGCGGTAGGCCTCAATGGCAGGAACGTGGCCGCAGTGTAGGAGGGGGTTTTAGCCGGTAGAAGTCCGGGACTACCACAAAGGTGTCCATGAGGATTTCCCCCTCACAAAAAAAAAAAAAAAGCCCTCAAGGGATGAAAATGGTGGATTAGTTAGTGATATCAAATCCCCTATGTTACAGAATAGTATTCAAATTATTTTCTTCAGAACATAAATATTCTGTAAAAATGCATAATTATCTGTTGGAATAATTGGAGAGAAAGAAGCAGTAAAATATTTAATATAACATTACGACTAGTGTTGTTCAAAACGGCTATAAACGAATAACACGCTACAGACTAGTTAAAAATATTTAGCATGCTATTTCATACGCTATTTTATAACGCGTTATTTTTTAACAGATCGAGGATGGTGTGTTAAAATTAGCGGCGGCACGCTAGATTTCGTAACACGCTACGTCACACCTCGTTCGTTGTACAGATTATTCGCGCGCTATTTTCTACTCTTATACAAGAATATTTTTTTATTAATACGTCACATAACTGATAATTTTTGTTTTAAAGGAAACCAATGAACTTTTCTACATACTTTTCAGGCTTATTACTGTCTATAGGCAGTTGAATTGAATATTTAGGTAGGTAGGTATTTAACATTATTGTAAATTTTAAATTAATTATTATAGGTGTATTTAAAGAAAAATTGTCTATGTATACCTATATATAAAATTTAACATAAAAACACGGAATTGTTTTTAAATAATAATTTTAACATGAGTACCTACACAAAGAGTTTTTTAACCTACATAAATTAACCAAGTCTACACATTATCTACTTTGCCATGTAGTATCCTATTAGCAAAAACGCAATTTTAACAGAATAAATAAATAACATCACACACATGGACGTATTATAAGTCCATGGTTGCACACGATAATATAAAATAGTCTTAGCGGGCTGCAACAGAAACATAACGCGTCCGCATCTCACAGCATTCACGCGATGACTACCTAATAGTCTAGTGTGGATTTCCAAATGCCATTTCATAACGACATAGCGTCTACAAACTATTTAACATAGCACGCTACGTGCGCTATTTAAAATTAATGCGTTATAATAACATGCTATGCGCTAAATTAACCACCTCTAATTACGACAAATGTGACTGACATTTAACTTGAAATGACAGATTGAAATAGTGGATTTTGAGTTCTTCTTCTTCTTAAATATAAAGAACTTGTAAATTAATGATAATAGAGCGCCCTTGAGGTGGAACTTTTTTCACAAAACGGTGCTATGCAAGTCATCCAAATGATAATAAATTAGTCAACATCTATGAAAAGTAGTGTGATTTAAAAATACCTTAACGCCAGCTATTTCAATCATAAACATAGCAGCTCCTAAAACATGTCCGGCATTGTATGCCCAAAATTTGATGCCTTGAACATCTTTTTCTTCATGAAAGTTCACCGTTTCAATTTTATCCATTGAATTTTCTAAATCAGATTCAGTATACAGCATCTGTTCTGTTGATATGTTGCTGAAAAAAACACAATTGGAGACAACAATCAGGAAAGTATTACAATAAGAATCTGAGCGTTTATTATTGATTGATTGTAACACATAAATAATAATAAAATTCTAGTTGCACTAACCTGACTTTGATGTAATCAGAAACAAGCCATCTATAAATAGCTTTTGTAGCGTGTGTCATGAAAACCCTGCCTTTGAATGAGGTTTTGGTGAGAAACCATGGAAGAGCGCCACTATGATCCAAATGAAAACTAAAAAAGAGAATGCATCATGATATAACTGATAATTTTAAGAAACAAATTCATCAATGGGATAAAAAAAAACATACTGTGAAATGAGCAATAAGTCAATCTCATCCGCCTCAATCAAGTCGACAAAAGGTAATGCATCCATTCCTGAGAGACCTGGGTGAATTCCGCAGTCTAACTGTAAACGAATATGATTATTTTACCATAATGATGAAACGGTTGAAAAAATAAAACCTTGCAATAGTTTTACTCACCATGATTTTCTTTCCCTTGAATTCTAACATAATACATGATCTTCCAACCTCTTGCCCGGCTCCTCTGTAAACAAAAACAATTAGGCAAATAACGAACTTATAATATACCTACAAAACTTACATTAAAATACATACAATGGGCGGATAATTAATTGTTCACTTTCTTCCACTAATGTTTGATTTTCTGGTTTCCTTTTTTCAGACATTTTAATTTTTTTTTGTTTCTCAATGAAAAATGCTATAACCTCAAATCGTAACGTAAAGCAAAGCAAGTATATTATCTATGAAGCAAAGTATTGAATATTATTTGACATTCGGTATGTATACTGACAGACAGTGTTGCCAACGGATTTTGGGTGATGTCGCCGATTTTCAAAAAAAAAGTAGCCCAAAGTCGCCGAACTGAAAATTTGGGATTACATGAAATTTCGTCGAAGCACAATTCATCGAAAACTCAGTTCGACGAATTACATTTTTTTTTTTTGAAATTAAACTTTTATTAAATAAATAAATATACACAAGCAAACAGAAAGAGGTAAACTTGCCAAACGTCATAAGAAATGACAGTTGTTGTGGATAATTCGAATAGAAATGTTCACGACGCTAAAACTCATTTTTACCGGCTTTTCTCCTTTATCATGTCGCGTCTGTATGTCAGACTTTAAAGCACTTGATATTAGAACTCTATGAAAATTAAAAAAAAAATGAACTTTTTATAACAAACTTTGCATTCAAATGGCTTTTATCATGAGTTATATTTGATTGATTAAACTTTTTATTGCATTTATTGCATTCGTATGGCTTTTCTCCGCGCATGTCATTCTTTAAATTACTTGAGACCGCAAACTTTTTATTGCACTCATTGCATTAGTAAGGCTTTTCTTCACTATGAAGTCCCGCTGTGCGTAAAAGTTTCCTAATTTGGTACACTTTGCTTTCTTATGCCTAACATCGCATGTGAGTTTTTAAATAACCCGAAAAATTGTTTTTCTCTACATCAAGACCTTTAAAAAAAGTGCACAGCCAACAGGCATAATAATATCATGTTACTGTCAGCTGCCAGCCGTATAGAACGTAGTAGAACAAAATTTGTCTTTAGTTGCGAGTGGCACGCCATCTAGCGGCGTTAATGACATCAGTCAGTCAGTCAGTCAGTCAGTGAGTTAGTGTTCAAGGCAAATATTATATAGATGACTAAACTAACTAAATAATAATAAACCATTATAAATAACTATAAACATCTTATTAAACATTTTGTTAATTTATCAGAAATATAGAGCAATCTTTGGATAAAGAAACAATCAATCAATTCTCCCTTTTACACCCCACTCAGGGGCATAGGGAGGCAACAAGAGCTCTCCATTGCGCTCGATCTTGCGCAATGTTTATGACCTCCTCCCACACCATGTCCATATCCCTCAGCTCTGCTTCGAAGGAGCGGAACACAGTGTGAGAGGGTCTTCCTCGTCTTCGGGACCCTGATGGGAGGAAGAACAGCGCTCTCCTCGGCCAACTGTCATTCGGCATCCTTAACATATGTCCCAGCCAAGTCCATCTCCTCCCCACAAAAGATGTGAAAAAATATTATAAATCGTCCTTGGTAGCCTAAGGCGCCACTCTCATTATCAAGAAGTCTTGGATTCAATTCCCGGTCAGGTGAAAAATTTTCTATTTGTTTTTCACATTGAATTTCTATCCGTGGTTTGCTAATGTCAGATTGGACGGTACCGGATAAGTAGAAATAATTCCGCCAGCAATATTGACAACTATGTACAGACAGTGGCGGATCCTGACAGGTGGAGGCCTTAACATTTGGCTGGAACACTCCTTGCGGGTGAATTCCTGTCACAAAAGAGGAAGAAGAAGACATTTGGGTGGAACACTCCTTGCGGGTGAACTCCTGTCAAAAATTCTGTCATTTGGCTGGAACACTTTTTTCGGGTGAACTCCTGTCAAAAAAGAGTAAGAAGAAAACATTTGGCTGGAACACTCCTTGCGGGTGAACTCCTGTCAAAAAAAGAGGAAGAAGAAGACATTTGGGTGGAACACACCTTTCGGGTGATTCCTGTCAAAAAAGAGGAAGAAGAAAACATTTGGCTGAAACACTCCATGCGGGTAAACTCCTATCAAAAAAAGATGAAGAAGAAGACATTTGGCTGGAACACACCTTTCGGGTGATCTGTCAAAAAAAGAGGAAGAAGAAAACATTTGGCTGGAACACTCCATGCGGGTGAACTGCTGTCAAAAAAGAGGAAGAAGAAGACATTTGGTTGGAACACACCTTGCGGGTGAACTCCTGTCAAAAAAGAGGAAGAAGAAACATTTGGCTGGAGCACTCATTGCGGGTGAACTCCTGTCAAAAAAAGAGGAAGAAGAAAACATTTCATAGAAATTTCTACCCGGGGTTGGCCTGTCTCAGATTGGACGGGACCGGTTGACTGGAAAAAATTGCCTCAGGCAATAAGTTCCGCCGGCTATACTTACACCTTTGTATAGAAAAGTGTTATATTATTATTATATTATTAAGAAAACATTTGGCTGGAGCACTCCTTTCGTGTGAACTCCTGTCAAAAAAGAAGAGGTTGGAGAAGACATTTGGCAAAAAAGAGGAGGAAGAAGAAAACATTTGGCTGGAACACTCCCTTTGGGTGATCTCTTGTCAAAAAAGAGGAACACATTTGGCTGGAACACTCCTTGCGGGTGAATTCCTGTCACAAAAGAGGATGAAGAAGACACTTGGCTATAGCACTCCTTGCGGGTGAACTCCTGCCCTCGATGCGACTGTGGTGCTGCTTCCCAAACCCTGCAACATATCGTTGGTGATTGTCCTATATATGGGTTCCACGGGATGATGGAGGATTTTAACTTTTTGACGACCGAAGCCAGAACATGGCTGAGGGATATTAACATAATTTTATAGTTTTAATTTTTAAATTTTATAGCGCCTGACAACCATACGAGTATATATATATATACCCGCAAGGAGTGTTCCAGCCAAATGTTTTCTTCTTCCTCCTCTTTTTTGACAGGAGATCACCCGAAAAAGTGTTCCAGCCAAATGTCTTCTTCAACCTCTTCTTTTTTGACAGGAGTTCACCCGCAAGGAGTGTTCCAGCCAAATGTTTTCTTCTTACTCTTTCTCGTTAGAGAGTATATGTGTTCTGTGGCGATGTCTATGGAAACGGAAACGTCAAAATCATGTCAAAATTCGATATTGTTTTGAAAAGAATTAAAAGTTGTATGTATAATATTATGCATCTAAAATATTAGATTATTGTATCAATATTACAGATAATAGTATTATTTTTTTATTTCCGTCGTACCCTGTGCTACTTTTTAATGTTTAAACGGTTTAGTTTTATTTATTTCATATAAAAAGACAATTAAATGTGATTCAACATGACACAAGGAAATGCGGAGATAATCAAATTTATCTGCGAGTGAGTATTACTTAATGATTATAGCAACTGAAGAAAAGGTTTTGAAGTTTTCGAAACCAATCGTGCATATTTATTTTTTGTTAGAGTTAATAATATATCTCTTTAAAGTGTAGTTTGAATAATATAACCTCAATTTTCCAGTCTTTTTTCTGAACAGAGTATAGAGACTCAAACATTAGAAGCATTATGTTCACAAGTACAAAAAAGGATTCCTAAAACTGATCAATTTAATAGTAAGTAAACCATATTTTTATAAACGAACGAACTTGTTTAATAAGAAGTATACTTAATCTGTGCTTTCCTGTGTTAACAATCAGTGCTCAATATCTAACTACTAAAAATTTGATCCAGCAATTATGGCTTGTTTATGTAATAAAAATCTGAAATGGCTTCATTGAAATAAATACTAAATTATTATTTCTTTTCAATCCTTGTGTTACAGTTTGTGTTTTAATTTCATCTCTAATAACTGGAGGAGATCTCAGCATTCCTGGTTTGAGAATAATAGGCCTAGCTGTCATTTATGATGTGTACAAATCCGACAATCCTTTTAGCGCGTTATTCACACATCTTTTGGAGGGAAAAGTTGCTGGACCAGCATTGATTCCACAGGAACGTCAATTCATAGGACACCTTATAAGTGGAACAACTAGAGATGTAAGTAGACCCCTGATATTACTTTGTTTTTCTCTTTATTGCAGGTATAGAAGTGTAGTCTTATTTCTCGAGAGAATGACTTTTTTATGCGCAGGTATACATCTCTTTTGAGTTGTCTACAGCAATGATATTTAAAATAATACCCACCAATTATTAAAAAAAAAGTATTTTTAAGCCTCCATTACCAGAGAAAATGGCCTAAAAACAATAAAAAAAAAATTACATAATTATTTTTATATTGCAAATCAATATGTTACCTAGTATATTTTCATAGATTTAGAAAAATATACAAAATAAATAATTGTGATCAATTTGAATTAAATATGTAGCATACATATTTCAATTAAGTATGGATAAATTGTAAACATATTGTGAAATTGTACAGAATATGTAATTGATTAAAGTAAAAAATTAAAAACTTAATGCTGGTAATTTGAATCAATTATACACATTTGGGTGTACATTTTTTACCACAGTTACTACACAAGATGTCAAGTACAATAGAGCTAAAATATTTTCAAATATGACACACCCACCCATCTGACTCACGAATCGATTTTAAGTCGAGATGCACAAAAGCAGTTTAAACACATACTCTCCTCGGAAAATACACTATAGTAATGTTTAATTTTAGGTTATGAAGAAATCTGCTAAACAAATTTTATTGATGGAGATAAATATGAAAGACATGGATGTGGATTATTCTCCGTTGCAAGTTACTATAGCTGAAAGACTATCCGAACTACCATCTGTTGCTCGCTCTGGTGTTTCCGGTCTAATTCCAGCAAGTGATAGGTAAATTCATTTATGGTACTTTTAGACATAAGGCGGGGTAATCAACGGGATGTGAATAAGTGAGATGGAGAGGGCAACCTTTCTCATGGTTTCTTACTTGAGCTCTATGTTACCAGTTTCCAGGGAAGAGAACCTAATAAAATATTAACAATGCCGATATTTCTCTCTTTGTGTTCATCTGTTAATGTATTTGGATCAATTTTAGCATTATATTTAACAAAGCATCCTTCAAAGAGTTGATAGAAGCCCTCTTGAGCGATGACTGTTTGTTGTTACATCAAACACAGGTGCCCCAATGCACCTGGATACCTCCTCAGCTTGTTGATATGGAAGATGAGAAGGATTTGAATGATGAGGTAAGAATCATTCTTTTGAAATGTGAAATCAATATCATTACTTATTATGGTAGCAATTTTGATTGTTGATCTGTAATCTTTTTCAGATCAAAATAAAAATGTTCAATCCTTTTTACTTGATAAATTTTTACAATTTGCTCAAATTCAAAAGTTGTAGAACATGCATGTTTTTGGTGGAAAGAAATTTCAATATCGTTGTCTACACATTATGTATTATTTTATTTATTTACTTAAATGTGAGAAGTATCAAATTTGCACTCTGTATCATTTTTTGATATTAATGTAAGTAATTATATTATATTTTTAGTTGGTATGGAAACATTTGTCCAATAGATCATTCTTCAAACCTCTCTATGATATAAATATGGATGGACTCACTACAAAAAAATCACTACAGTCACTCGACACTAGCAAGAATCAAGCGTCTGCAAGTGAAGAAAGTAAATCTGGCTCCAACGAGCCCCCAAAGAGTGATTCACCTTTGTCTGCCTTTGGGTTAGAGGCTAAATCACTCATCCAACAAGCTCTGCAGGGACCTCTGAGTGTCCAAAATCAAACAAAACTACTTGAGTGCTTGGATAATTATCCCAATGTTGTTTATCAAATTGATATTACACCAAAAAAGGTATTGGGTTATAATTTTAACGAGATTTTTTTATTAAACACAATTCCTTTCTCAAACTTTATTGTCATTCTGTATGATCCATACTACATTTTGGTATGTATTTTATGTGCCAACTAATTAATCTGAATTTGCTAAATCACTCAATAATGAGTGGAAGGCTAATAAATAAATAAATAAAAAAAAATGAATTTGGAATTAATAAAATTTAAGTTTAAGAATTAGTTGTAAGATTTGTTTTAATTTAAACTTGCAATGTTTTGGTAACTGAATTCATATACCACAAAGTAGCAGCCAATATTTAAATTTTATAGATCCTTTTATTTTGTATTTCGTCTAAAATAATTGTTGCCAAAATATCCAATCGCTGCCATGTTATGTTTTTAGTAACAAAATAGTTGCCTCCATAATGATTCATTCATATAAAATCTGTGTTGATTACAGCTTCCAGACCTAGTAGAGCATAACCCGATGGTTGCCATATCAGTCATACTCAAGTTGATTCTAGCAGACAACATTACTGAATATTTTAGTGAGTTGGTCAATATGGAAATGTCATTACATTCTATGGAAGTCGTCAACCGGTAAATGTTTCGAATCTCAAAAATGTATCACTTCAGCGATGGAACACAGGGAGATTGACCGAGAATATATTTCTTTTTCAGGTTGACGACTTCGGTAGACTTGCCTGTGGAGTTTGTACATTTATACATCAGCAACTGTATATCAACATGTGAGACCATTGATGACCGCTTCATGCAAAACAGACTTGTGCGGCTTGTGTGTGTGTTTTTACAGTCGCTTATAAGAAACAAGATTATTAATGTTAAGGTATAAAAACATAATACGTACTTTTTATTTAACGTGTATGACATATTCAATTACTTGGTCTATCTGGTGCCATATCTATGATGGCAAGCATTAAAAAAACAAACGTTTTGAATTTTGTAGACGTCATAGGTTTTTGACATGTTTAATATACTCATGATGAGTCAGAGGTTTGAAATTTATCTACCTTACTGAAAAAACAACTTACGTAAATGTCAGTCTTCAACTGTTGTAGAAGATGCTCGTAAACCTCTAGTCTAAAATCTAGTCTAATATAATGTAATCAAAATTTATTCCTACAATACGGGAACATTTGAAAAAAAAACCAACTTATGTCTTTCTCTTGAATCTCTTTTACTGAAATTCATTAAATATATTGAAATTGAATAATTTTGTATGCAACATTACTACAAATATAATAGCAAAACAAGAATCAGTGATGATTGAAATCGAATCCATTGCAATGACATGCAGAAACAAGTACATTAGTGTTAACTGTTAACTGAATTAGTGTCATTATTAAAAAATAATCTTCATGTTTTGCAGGAGTTGTTTATTGAGGTGGAAGCATTCTGTGTTGGATTCAGCAGAATCAGAGAAGCTGCAGCTCTGTACCGATTGCTGAAACAATTAGATGCTGGAGAAGGCCCCGCCACTCAAACAAATCATAAACCAGATAATTAAAAGACACAAAAACTTGCTTTACTGGCAAAGGATATACTATAAGAGAGTTCTCATTAATATTTTGTACTGTACATAATTTAAGTTTTTGCAATAAGATTTGTTACTTTTTGGTTGACTTAGTGCAATTTTTCCACCATATCGCACGTGGATTCAATTAGAATAAAATAATTTATTCATATAGAAGTTTATACATTATTAATTTTTTTAAAACCTTTAAACCAGGGATGCACAGACTTATAGGTAACAGGGGCCACTGGGAAGATTATGAGCCAAGGACGGGCCGCTATAAGGAAAATTAACACTTCTTCTTCTACCGGAAAATTATTATTCCCATATGATGGTGGGGTCTGCCTTTTGTATTTTACGCCGCCACTCATCTCTGTCTTGTGTTTCGTCGGGGGTAACTCCGCAGCTTCTCATATCTTGACTTACTTCGATGAAAAATTAACAGCAATAATTTTTTAATTTGTACAAATTACAATACTAATGATTAATGATCAAACACTGTAATCATATTTTTTTAATTTATTACCACGGCAGTACGTCCTTGTAGGGACGATGTGTCATTATTTTTTTTATCCATCACGCCGTGTTCTGTAAGGGATAGGCAGAGAGAATTCTCTCCGTTAACAGACCTCCACACTTTTCTATCCAAGCATACTTCTTTCGCTTCTTCCACCGACATAACGTTTCTCATACATCCTCTCCTATTTCTCTTACATATTAGGTACCTGGCCTTCCTTGAGGACGGAATCGAAGTGTTCGATCCACGTCATTCTCGGTCGCCCACGCTCTCTTACACCTTTCCTTTCAGCCTTATGAATTCTCTTTATCATTATGTTTGCATCCATTCTTTCCACATGCCCAAACCATCTCAACTTATTAACTTTCATCTTTGTCACAACACTTACTCTCATACCACATTAAAGTACACCAAAGGAATGTAAATATTAGGAAGGAACGAATTAATACCAAGTTAAAAAAAATAAGAAACATAAATCAATGACATGTTACAAATTACTTACTTAATACTTTTGGAAGAGCAGTTAACTATGAATTTTGTACAGGCTGGTTGAACAAAAACATTAAACAACATTGTTTAGGAAAATAGAAAATATTATTGTCACAACACTAAGCACATAAATCTTGTGGAATCATTTTTACTTACAATACTCTTATAATGGATAATTAAATAACAACATCAATTAACAATCCAAAAACACATGACAGACTCTGGCTGCTTCCCGGCGCGGCGTAGAATATTTTAATTCGTCGGCGGGCCACAGACAAACGACGGCGGGCCGTGGTTTGTGCATCGCTGCTTTAAACCATCACACTTATTTTTTTGTGGAAATGGAATTCTCATTTGCCGCGGACTCGCCTACAATTCACAGTAAGGAGCTGTACAGTATCCTACAACATTGATGACCTGTATCTAGCTATAAAATTTAATAATTAATCTAGCCCAAGCCTGTCTTGGGGAGTTATTGTTAGAGCATGGTAGCTTGCCTTTTGTCCGAAGAGGTTATCTCTTTTGCTATAAATTTAACAAGGAAAGATTCAAATACATGCAGGAAATGGGATTATTCAATATTTACATTATGTAAGATTGTTTTAATGGTCAGAGGATGGTAGTTTGGCACTGGTCACATCAAGCCAGCATTCACATGGCTGTAAAAGAAATTCCTCAGAACATCATCTTATTGATTAACTGTTATAATCTTCCAACTTATTACACTCCACGATTCACATTTTTGGAGCTGAGAAAGATAGCTCGATCTGTTTGCCCTGAATGTTAGCTGAAGAATTTTATAATATTTTCCTTTTGAGCTTATGGTTTTAGATATATATCAGCAAGTCCCAAGAAACACTGACTCTAAAAGAACTCTTGTATTAGATTAATAAAAAAAAGTATTTTTTTTAATAAATGTTTTTATTCTAATCCATTATGAAAATGTCAAATTAACATACACGCATCAAAGAATACTGACTTACATTTTTGAGAGATTTTGAAATAACATCTTTTATTCATAACATAAAAACAGTGGAAGAGTATTTTGTTCAATGATTTTTCCCGATCATAGATTCAATCTGTCGTTATTTATTTATTGATAGTACAATGATATGGCTAACACCACCTATATAATAAGGCCTTAGCTCTGGTGGCCTTTTGAGTCAAAACGTCAATTTGATGTTACAGTCAAATTTTTTAGTGTAACGTCACACCCGAAGGCCCAGGCCGCCGGCGCTTTATAACTTTTTCTCTATGAGCCTAGTACAAGTACTTGTTCAGTATTTATATTAGCTATGCACCATACTGTAACAAATA
Source organism: Mystacides longicornis (assembly GCA_963576905.1). NCBI lineage: Eukaryota > Metazoa > Arthropoda > Insecta > Trichoptera > Leptoceridae > Mystacides > Mystacides longicornis. The sequence continues at coordinate 17,423,997 of OY756427.1, read as the reverse complement.
TCATAGAGTAAAAAAATATACAGATATATGTAAGTACATACTGCAGCCCGATTCACGAAAAAGTTTGAATCGAACTTCGAACTAAACTTAGACTTAAACTTTTCTTTAAACTTTTCTAAATATCTAGTCATATAAGTAGTCTGTGATCTGTCAGATTTACTACCTGTCAGATTTACTCCGACTTTTCCAACTTTATTCATATTAAAATAATATTATTACAAATAAACACGCATATGTGGCTTGTAAATACGGAATAAATCAATTATAAAGGCTGAAATAGAAATTTAGATGTGCGAAATGTACATATCTAACAGACAGAATTTTTGACAGCTCAATAAGTTCGAAAAGTCGGAGTAAATCTGACAGGTAGTAAATTTGACAGATCACAGACTACTTATATGACTAGATATTTAGAAAAGTTTAAGTCTAAGTTTAGTTCGAAGTTCGATTCAAACTTTTTCGTGAATCGGGCTGCAGGACCTTACAATGTGACTTCACACTCCCAGCGCTACGGGCTTCTTATATAGGTGGTGTTAGATAAGGCACTCGGCATTACGGTCAAATATCTTTTCTGCCAAGCGCTGTGAAACAATTTTGTACAAAGTTTCTTGTTTTTGTACAAAGTGGGTATGAAGGAAAATAGATTATATTATATTGTAACAGTGTTATTCTAGATCTTTCAGAACTTTTCATACACATAAATTAAATAAATCATTAAAGTTTGTGAAAAAGACAATATATAACTTCTTAATACTATTTTTTTTTCAATACATTCAGCTCCTTTTTAACTCGTAAGCTTGTTTTCCCATAATACTTTCATTCACTTCATTAAATGATCAACAAAAAAGTTTAAATAATCCAATAGAGTTGAGAGAAAATAATGCTACCATCTTATTAATTGATGAAATATTTCAGCCTTGTAAAAAAGAAGTTGAGTGTGTATTAAAAAAAAAAAAAATTGTTAATAGACTTATTCCTATGTCATAGAGTCAAAACTTATGTCAATGTGTCCGCCTTTGTGACCTGCGAAAAGAAAAGAAAAATCAATTTAATAACACAAATAAAACCTTCATACTTTTTTGTTGTGGGCAACTTTGTAAAACATTTTGAGAAACAATCTGGCTAAAGGTTTCCACCAAGCCATCTGTCTGCAACGCCGTGACTTAAAAAAAAAAAAAAAAAAAAATCTGAAACAAAAGTTTGTCAATGGGAAGTTTTCTGGGGAGCTTCCGACAATACACACTAGGTGGCAGAACTTATAATCAGGTCTATTGTCAAATTCAGTGCTGCCAACGTAGAGATGTTTTTTTCAGTAATGCCAACGTTGGGAAATTTGTTTTCCATTGTGTTGCTAAGAAGTTGTTGATTTTGTTGCGCATAAATTTGAGAATAAATCTCAGGGGTGCTGTTCTGTATTTTTTAATTTGTATTTAGGTAGGTATATAAAAAAAGATGAACAATTTTATTTGTAATAGTATGTAAAAAATGAACAATGATTACTCTAAACCTATTGTAAGTTATCATGTATAATAATATATAAGTTGTTTAATTGAAATAAACTAGAATGATATTTTGGAGGTTAGATTGTGAGCGACCATAAGAAGACGAAGAAGTAAATCGCCCCCGTTGGTAACACTGAATTTGATAATAGATCGGATTAGCAAGGGCGCCTCTAGCGGCACAAAAAGGAAAAAAAACATCCCATTCTATTTATGTATTATGAGTTATATTGTTTATTTGTACAATTGTCCATCTATTGTTAGGTTACTCTGTATTGTTTAGGTTATTGAAGATGCGACAGTTGTGCGAAAAAGTTTCAACCGATACACTCATCGTAAGTAGAATTGACCCCAAATCACTCGACGAGTGCAAAGGGTTTAAAAAAAAAAAATAAATAAAAAAAAAAAAGAATTGATAAAGTTTTCATTTATTTTGATGACAACTAAAACGAAATGAATAGATTCACGATGTGGTCTATTCTTATAGTATAATGGGGGGACAGAAGAAGACTGAAACTATTACTTACTGTATTCCTTACACAAAAACCACAGACATACACGAACATGGTATGAAGTACTTAGCCTGTTGTAAAAAAAAATGATAAAATAAATTGTACTTACACAAGCTTCCAGGTAATCAATTTGTCTTTCTAGATTTGTCAGCTTTTCATTCAAAACTGCCAGACGAGATCTACAGGATAAATCTGAAAAAAAAGTAAGAATAGATAACATTATACATTATTTTTATAAAACCAGTTTGTTTATAGTCTGAGCATCAATATAATTTCCCTTTACATCCTTAATTGGGGCAGTGTACTAGGGTTTTACCCATTTTATTATTTATAAAATCCGGATTACCTACCAAAAGAATTTAGAAAATCTGTAATTTTTTTTATGCTTCCTGTAATAACTTCAATATATTCCCTGTTAGCCCAATCTTGTTGTATTTGCTTCTGGATAGTTTCATGGTCTCTGTTTGGCGCCGACATTTTAGTGTAATATTTTGTAGGAAAATGAATATTTCACACTTATATTGCTTTGTTTATTCACTAATTTAATATTGCACTAATGAGCGATATCCCGAGAAGGCCTGTCAAACAAAACAAATTATGACACACACAGTCACAGATAAAGAAAAAAATTGAAATGTATGATTACTTTTTTCTATCCAATCACGGCGTAGCCGTGACAGATGGTTTGGTGTGCACCTTTAGCCAATTAGCCAATGTATGATTACTTTCCACTTCTTGACCAGTGTTGCCAACGGCACGTGGCCTAATATCGCCGTTTTTCATACACAAAGTAGCCCTACCGAAAATTTAGTATCCGGAAAGATGAAAGTTCGCTAAAAAAAGGTCATTTCGGAAATTTTAGTATCCAGAGAGGTGAAAGATCACTAAAAAAGGTCATTTGGGATCCGGAAAGTTGGAAATTCGCTAAAAAAAAGTAGCCCAATGGGCGACCAGTCGCCTTTACAAGCTTGAAAAAAGTACCATAAAATTTCTTCGTACGTATCAAACGTAAACAATAATTTTGTTGTTATATAATTTACCATAGATGGCGGTGGCGTCGCAGAAAATCCATTCCATCCTAACTTTCATATTATATTTTATATCATTTCTTATGCATTTTTTCAACTTTTTATGAGTTATTCTGTTATCCAGAGCGGAGAAGAATCCAATAAATCAAACATCGGAAGAATCTGTTCAGCCGATCTCGAGTTAGGGTAAGAACCAGGGATGTTGCGAATATCAGCATCAGCTAATTATCCGCATCGGTTTCAATATCAGCATCAGCATTAATTGATGCTGATTTTAATGCTGATGTTCAGTTCGTATCTTCTCTGCTTAAGACGAGACTTGCGCTTCTCGAATATTTTCGCGAGAATTTTCGATCAATCGAACCTCTAAAAAATATCATTTAGGTAATATTTTGTGCACTATATTGCAAGTACCTGGCACCCCCAACGGCCAAATTTTCCAGCAAACAATTATTGTTTACAATTGTGTATTTTTTTTTAGCGGTAACGTTGTGAAGGTCCATTGTAAAAATACAAAACACAAAAACTTTGTTACTTCACGTTTTATTTGAAAAACAAACAAATTTATAATGGCAGAGGCCTTTCGGTCAATTGACCATCGTCGGTGCTTGTAACTTACAAACTAAAGATCACAGAACACAATATACTCTCTAACGAGAGAAGAATACCAACTTCATAGTAAAAATATGCAAACACGGAAATTGACAGATTGCATCTATCTTTCCCGCTCACGCTTTTCATGCCCAAACACAAAAGCGGGAAATTCAAATATGGGTCGGTACAATGCGCACTAGCGACCAAAACAGTTGCATTCTAGTACAAAAATGGGATATAAAAATATCCCATCTTTATACTAGAATACAACTGTTGAATCATTTATCCTGAAAATGGTTATGATAAAGAATTAAAATGCAGCAGTAGTTAAATATGGCATTTATTTTCTATGCAAATAATAAAACATGTAACAATATAAATATTATGTATTGGTATCTATTGCATAAAATAATACTAAGCCAAAAATATATTATCAATAACAATTAGGTACACGAATAAAACTATGTTTAAACGACACAATACATCATGATTCTACGTATTATAAAAATCACAGAAGTAACCACAGCGGAAGCTTTTTTACTGTTAAAAATGATGAGTACGTAGGACTTATTACAAAATATTTTGAAAAGAAATACAAATGTGTCTTTAATTGTATGTGATTATTATTATGACGCCACAGAAGGAACATTTCCGATACTTGAAACTCATAATAACAAAATAATAAGGTAAACGAAAGAGTCAATGTCTAGAACCGACACACAACCACTTGTAAATATTAATTACACTATGAGTCTTTGTTTTAACAACTTTTTATGTGCAGACAATAGCGTAGTGGTTAAATCTCAAAACAAAACAGGAGTCCATTTGTCGAAACAAGAGTCCATATTTTATCAAAACAAAACAGAGTCTATTTCTCACAAACAACAGTATCTTTCTTGATATCAACGAGACTATTTTTCACAGCGATACGAAACACCGATTCGACTTCACACAAAATTAATAACACAATCTCCCGAGTTGGAAACAGGAAAAAAATCGGAATAACAAAAACAGTCAGCGCTCGGCTAAATAAAAATGGCTGAAGTTTGTCGTGTCTCTTAAATGACCCGACGATGTTTAGTATCAAATATGTACCTATATTCAGCATGGTCCCTTCATATTTCTGCGCCTATTTGAACAATAACACCTTCCTTCTGTTCTGTCTACTCCTGCGCCTGTTTTTGGTTCACTTTAAATGTATACCTATACGCCATTCTCCACTGTTGTCCTCGATTTCTCGGCAACATGTCAGTAAACGAACCCGCTCCTCGACAGGAAGCCCCCTGGTGTTATCATGTCCAATCGCCGGTCAATTTAATACTCGATCCCTTTTGACGAATATGCCTATTTTTGCACTACTATCGCGCGTAGTTATCCCCGCCCATAGACCTCGGGTCTGTCTCTTTCCGTCTTGTAACATGAAACGGGGCTCTTGACCTCTCGATTGAAGAATGGATTACCTCCTTTTGGTACGATTACCCTCTCCTCCTATGTGGCAGCGAAGACTTCTCAGGGATGTTTTTAGGGCGCCTTTTAACTATTTTACTCACTGGTTCGGAGAAGAACTGGCACTCGCTCCAAGGAAATGAGGCGCCGGCTATTCAGTCGAAGGGCACTACTCAATAATATCTCAGAGTCAATTGGATTCAGACGAAATCGCTGATCCAGACATATTTCCAATATTACACTTGAAAGGCACAGGTATGGATGAATATTTAAGAAAACGTAATCACTTTTTACAGTTTTTATTGCTATGAAATCAATGAATAAAATGAAATGGTTACACGTGTTCACTGGTATCAAATTTCTTATTTCACAAACAATTCTTATCATTCTATTTCTAACTTATTAGCAATGTTACACCACTTATTGTCTTTTCTCTTTTACTAAGGTCCGTGGTACACAAAATACCGTTTTAAAAATTGAAATTACGTTTTTTAAAATTATAATCGAATATGGCGGACGGGAGCGTCCCTCTCGAGCAAGAAGCTACGTGTTGCGCTAAGTGCGCCAGAGACAAGAATGCGGTTTTGCGCAAGCGAAAACCGGTACACAGAGAATTATGAAATTTTGCGAACACATCGTGTCGCGCTGTGATTGGTTGAATATTTTTCTTTAACAACTGGTTTGATCTGTTTTTATGGCCACCCTCCACAACAGGTGAATGACCCAATTTATCGTTATTAAATCAAGGGATCCCCTTAATTTTTAAAAAAAATAATCCTTTCCAAATTGAAACGTTACACCCCACTCCAGGTTAGTGGGAAGAAAAAAAAGAAAACGGATAAAAGAAAAAAAAGAAGAATCAAGCCAGTGTGGCAAACAGAAAACAGCAACTAGTGGTAACCCGGACAACATAGCTAGTTATGGTGAACAAAGGTTAATACACAAGGCCAAACATACAGGAGGCCAACTCTCATCAGTACACATATTATAACAACCAACATTAATACAATTTCAATTGGCACTAGATAATTTATAACTTAATTGTTCAATAAATATAACCCTTTTATTAAAGTTCACATTCCAGGAGAGTGACAAAATTTAAATTGACATTATGGATACTATAAATTATAGACTATGGACATAATACACTTTCTATTTGCTAACTTGGGATAGAGGAGTAATGGTATTTTCATTCCTGAGAGTAATTATCAAGTCACTTACCATCTCTGGAAGCGGTAATCAGGAATAATTTTCTTCCTCTCTTTGTACATTAGACAGGAAGCATGTAATGTAACGGAATGAACAAATTGTAGACTGCGAAATTACTAATTTTCTACAAATCAATGGCAACTGTGATATTAATGGAGAATACATCATAAGTAATATAGTTATCATTGTCCAAGTCTGATTTACACTGATCGAATTTAAAAGAGGAGTGGTTCCGGACCGCACCAAGAGAGAAAAAATAGGAGAACACTAGTTTACATCCGCATACATTCTTCATACACATCTTGCATTCTTCCGCACGTTCTACATTTCCTACCTTTATACAAAAGATTAAGTGGATCCAAAAAATTTAAACATACTTACTTCACCCATAATTCTCCAAGGCGCTGACCAAAAACAAATCCAAAGTATCCGATCAGTATCTTAAGAATAATACATGTAAATTTTATACAAAAAACAAACATAAAATACAATTGGTGGGTCAATGTGAACCCAAGGATCAACACATATAAAATAGTACAAGGATAACAAGTTTTTTTTTGTAAGTCCTACAATACAATTGGTGGGTCAATCTGAACCCAAGGATACACACATATAAAAATATTACTTCTATAACAGGTATAAAATTCTGATAATACTATACATCTTCCTATCTGTGTAGTTATTGAATATTATTAGTTTTTGATGTTAAATTGGCGTACCACAGATTCCAAATGAACTGAGGCCATCACTTATTTCTCACTGTATGTATTCACTTTGTTTTATTATACACAGCCTACTTGAGCGATGGTAGCTCCAAAGTATTAGAGAGATCTATTATTTAAAGATTTGCCAAGGGTGACTTTCAGCATTCAACAACATGCACAGAGTTTACAATTAATATTACATAGATTATCTAAATATAATTCTGTATTGCCCAAGTATTTACAGAGGTATTCGAAGGTCTTGTTATCGAAGGCTAGCAATGTTCTGATAGAAAATACAGAGCTGAACTCGGAAAAGAAGGCGCCATTCTGTCTTTACTAAAGGGAACAGAAAAACCCAGAATAGAAAATTAACTATCCTTAAAGATATCTAAGAAAACAAACAATATGGTTCCATGAATAAGAGGCGTCCCAACTATCATGAACCTAATATATCCTTACAACGAAAACAACTATATTGTCAACAAAAAATTGATGTAGTTAAACTACGGATTCGAAAAGTATTTTAATAATCTAACTAGAGACCATAGATACTGACGATTATTTACATAAGCTAGGCGTAGAATTATTCTAATGAGTACTACACCTAAGCCGAGGATTCGTGAGTTAGGAGATAATTTCTCGAAACAATTTCAACAAACCTGACATAACAACAAAAAAAAATTTCACATTTGCGTATTCTAAGCCCGCATCGCTCTAATGTGGAGCCTATTGGTTCTTTTCTCAGAAGACACCAATCTGCTCAAAACATGACACAAACTTTCTGATTCATGTCCTCGCATGATCATGTCACTCCACAACTTGTGTCATTTATTCACACATGCTCATCCTACAGTGAGCCGTGCAACAAATTCGAATGCTCTCGAATTTCCATGTATAACTCCGTATGTTCATAACACCTTGTCTTTACATTGACGTTGTGTCCACACGGCTTGTGGAATATTACCGCAAGACAAAAAAATTGTTAAACTAAAATTTACAGTTTTATAGAGTAGTAAGGTCTATGCTAGTTTCCAAACATGTGAAGACTAGGATTAAATACTAAGCCATACTAAAACTAGAATATTAAGAAGCTTAACACTTCCCTTGTGGTTGTCGATACGATCCATAACACAAACAACCAAGGATAGTTATATACAATTTAAACGTACAATAATGGAAAAAAAACTAAGTTAGACAGGGGATGTCCGAAATTATAAAAAGACTTAACGTAGCCTATTAAGGAAATAAGGATGAGGGTGCACGAATATTAACCTAAGGTCGTTCTTAAAAGACGGAGGTAACCTGTAACTTCAGACGAAAAGGAGGAATACCTACCGACAGCTAAGAGGTCGACTGCCCTAAAGTTCGCAGAGCGACGTTGCAGGAAGGCAACGGGGCAAACAAACAAACAAAAAAAAAATAATAAAATAAAGATAACAATAGAAATTAACATGCTTCTTCCGGGTAACTGACTTTTTAAAAGTAGGTTGTTCCCAGCCTTAGCCCTGAAGCAAGAAGTGGGGCTAAAACCGAGCCTACTTGGACACCTTAGTCTCTCTCAGGTCCGCTGGAAGACTAGGTAGCCCGAACCTACTCCGTGTGGATATCCGACTGAAGGTCGGGTCCTGGAGCCCACATGGCGTAATCCGTACAAGTATCAGGGTTGCTTATGGTCATAAGACAACTAGATGTGTGATTTGGGTTTGCGAACAAAACACCACTCCTACTCGTAGTGTGTAGAACAGGGCCTAGCCATAAGACTACACTACTACAGTTCCTCTGGAAAAGAAATAATAACTAATTCAGAAGAACAAGACACGTTTGGGTAAAGGAACAGAAGATACGATTTACAATTTGACAATATCTTTGATATGGAAACGACCTATGGAGCCGCTTTCTACATCACGAAGCTCATAAACAGTATGGGAAATTTTGGATATGACTACAGATTTGATAAAACGGGGGGACAGCTTTTTCGAAAAATACAAGGCAGCATTGGACAATACAAAAGATCGGCGCCAGACCACTTGTCCGACCGATAACACTATATCTTTGCGTCTCATGTTATAACGAACCGCGTTCCTGTTAAAGCCTCTACCAGGGACAGTGAGATGGATTCATACAATTCCTCTAGGTGGGAAATGTCATTCATTCTTTGTGATATCGCGTCGTTGTTTCCGGGACAATTAGTCTGACCATTTGGTAATAATCTATAGAAGGAAGCATGTGGAATATGTTCGAAGCCGAACATTAAGAGATGAGGAGTCTGACCGGTAGCTATATTTTTAACGGAATTTAGGCAAGAGCAGATTTTTGGCAGATGTGTACACCAATTCCTTTTATTTTTTTCTACCAACATAGCCAACAAAGTTATGATTGACTGGTTGTAGCGTTCAGAGGTATTATGTTGGGGATGATAAAAAGCATTATATCTAAGTTCTTCTATGCCGTAAGAGTGTAAAAAGGATTTAAATTCTTTAGAAACAAACTGCTTCCCGTTGTCCATAATCAAAACGCGGGGAACACCGTGAGGCAAAAATATACGCTCTTCCAACAATTGAATAATATTTTTTGAATTGGCTGCTCTCAAGCCGAAAGCCCAGACATATTTACTGAAATTATCTACTACAGTGAAGATATAGAAATTTCTCCTGAAACTCATGGGGAGAGGACCAATGAAATCGCAAGATAAGCTCTCCATTGGTTTAGTTAAATGTTTAGGGAAAGAAGAAATACCGTGGGGGGGCTGCGTATTGTGTTTATAAGCCTTACATTTATCACAATTACCAATTACTTGTTTAACACTTGACAATAATCCGATACCATAATAATTTCGCGAGATAAGTTCAAACGTTTTCTCTATGCCAGGATGACAGTGATTTTCGTGATAGTTCTGAATGAGATTTGATAGGTGGCAAGAAGGAACTACCAGTTTCCAGTGATACGGAGAAATGTTAGTGACCGGATCCTTTTTAAAGCGTGAATATCTATAGAGATGACCGTTACTTAGCATGAAATTCGGGAATTTTTGAGGATTTTGTGAACAATTTGAGAAGATTTTCTTATACCAAGAATCCTTTATGTCGGTGAATGGTTCAGGAACTGATACGCCTGAAACAGGTATCCGACTCAAGCCGTCTGCAAGTTTGTTCTCACATCCTTTCTTAAAAACAAATTCGAAATTATACTGTGAAAGACGACAAGCCCAACGGGCAAGCCGACCATTTGGGGAGGAAATAGAACTCAAAAACTTAAGGCAACCGTGATCACTAACAACCGTGAAGCGAGTACCTTCCAGATAGCTACGGAAGTGATGAATTGAGGAGACTACTGCCAATAATTCTCTTTCAGTAGTGGCGTAATTTTTTTCCTGAGGGGATAATTTTCTGGAATAATATGCGATTACGTGTTCTGTGCCTTCCTTATCCTTTTGTGATAAAAAACTGCCGACGCTGACGCTGCTTGCGTCGCAAGTTAGAACATATGGTAATTCGTAGTTAGGTGGACGTAACAAAGGAGCGGATATCATAGCCGATTTTAATGCCTGAAAAGAACTTTCTGCCTCGTTTGACCATTGAAATCTCTTTCCGTCAAACTTATTGCTAGTCAATTTGGTTATAGGGGAAGCTATTTTAGAAAAATCTTTGATAAAACGCCTGTAATAAGAGCACATGCCAACGAAGGCTCTGACCTCTTTCGTAGACTTAGGACGAGGATAATTTTTCATAACTTCTATCTTTCCGGGGTCGGTCTGTATTCCAAATTTGTTAATTACATGTCCCAAATAGGTTAAAGAAGATTTGCAAAATTCTGATTTACTTAATTTGATGGTGAGACCAGCCTCGCGTAGTCGATTCAAAACCAAACGCAAGGTTTCAACATGGGAATTAAAGTCGGGACTGCAGATTAAAATGTCATCTAAGTAACAGAAGACATGTTCACCCAGATCCGAGAACAGTTTATCCATCAAACGCTGCATTTCCGCGGGGATGTTGCGAAGGCCGAACGGCGTCACTTTAAATTGGAATTGCCCCCTACCCTCTACAAAAAATGCCGTCTTACAACGACTATCAGGATGGAGGGGCATCTGCCAAAAGCCGTGGCTTAAATCTAAAGCTGTGAGAAATTTAGTGTCCCTTAAATTATCTAGAATGCGATTTATATTGGGCAACCTATAACTATCTGAACGTGTTACTTCATTTAACTTACGAGGGTCCAGAACAAACCTACCACTTCCATCCTTTTTTGGAACAATAAAGCAAGAATTCAGCCAGGGGCTACGTGCTGGCTCTATCACATCCAATGCTAGCATGGCATCAACCTCTGCGCATAGCTGACTACGTCTTATATGCGAGCAAGGATATGTACGCTGTTTTATAGGAGGACTTTGTTCTGTATTAATTACGTGGGAAACCAGATTGGTACGACCCAATCCTACTTTTTCAAAGGAAATTGTATCAAATTCTGACTTGACTGTATCTAGAAGAGATTTCTGATCTGAAGTTAGATCATCTACTGAATTTAAACAAGGTGGAGGAACACTAACCTGATTAACAGAACTAGTTGTAAGAGCATTAACTGAAAAATGGTCTTGACGAGGAAAGAGTCGTGGAATAACTCTGGACTTTTCCAAAAATGGCACACCCAAAATAAACTGATCTGCAATGGAAGGAGCTATAACAAAGTTGGTATACAGAATTTTGTTGTCGAAACACAAGGGTAACCTTATTTTTCCCATAGCGGGTATAGTTGAATCATCCACACCACGAATATTTTGTGGACAATATTCAGGAAGAAAACCTGCCTCTGCAAAAGACAGATACAGTTGACCACCAATGACATTTACTGCCGCACCAGAGTCTAACAGACCTCTGAACGGTACCTGACAAATCTTGAAGTGTAAATAGGGTCTACGATCTTCGGCATTTGAAATCTGAACGGAATTTATATTGAGAGTAGAAAAGAAGAGTTTGACACTATTGATCCACGCATTTCTCTCCGCCTCGGCGGTCGAAGGAGAAGGCGAAGGTGAGAAGGCGGGATCCCTTATACGTTTTTTGGATTTCTTAAATTAGGGGGAGGGCGTGAAACATCTGGCTGTACTACATTCTTAAGACTGAAGTCTGGATTCCTTATAGGGTTTTGAGTTTTGTAAGTTCTAACAGATTTCTTTTTTGCATAACATTCACGAGCCATATGACCTGGGCGTCCACATGCATAACAAACAATCCTTGGCTTTGGAGAAACAGAAGAAGTATTGACCTGTTTAAGTGGACGAGGGGCTGGTTTGAGGAATTTCGCACTGGGTTTTGGAAGTGTAACCGTTAAGGTTTCTAGTTCCAAACATAGTTCTTCTAGCTCGGCAACAGTCGAAGGTCTTCTAGCTACCAGGGCATTTGCATAGCGTTCATCCAGACCTCTCTTGAGTGCTTTAAGTATATCTGATTGGCGAAGGGGAGACTCAAGGGATTGATTCAATAACAGAATTCTCGAAATATAATCACCTGCACTTTCCAGGGGTTCCTGAACAGCAGAAAGGAGTTGTAACCTCTTATAATTAGATGAAGCCGGGGTCTCAAAACGTTTTATGAAAGAGCTCTTAACGAAAGACCAAGAATGAGAATCTGAGTAGGTGGTACGATGGAATACCAGGGCACGATCCTTCAAAAATTCTGGAAGGGCGGCACCCAAATACTCAATGGGGTATCTACGAGATCTGGCTATTTCCTCAAGTCGTGTGAAGAACTCACGGACTTCATTATTACCATCATACTGTGGCACGGGCCAAGCCGAAAAATTAACTGACGGGGGTACGTGGGTACTGGAACAGACGGATTTACCCTTTTCAGGTGGTGGGGGAGACCGGTTTTTATTGGTTCTATTCGGAGTTACGACATCCGGAAGTAACTCGAGTGAAGAAGAAGGTCGCGAGGATTCGAGTGTATTGGCCTCATTTATTATATTAGGAAACTCCTCTGAATCAAGAACAGGAGGAGACTCATCCATGGTTCCTGTGCCTGAACTAATAATGTCGTTATATTGCCTACACTGGTCTCGCATGGCTTCTATGGTGGTTTGAGGAATGATTTTTCGAGACGTCAGCGCTTTTGCCAGGGTTCTACGTGTGGCATAGTCTATACGTGGTATAAGGCTATCCGTTATTCCAGACATATTGTCCAGTCACGAAGAAAAAAAATTCCCAAACGAAGAAGAAGAAGCGTACTCTAGCAATCGCAAAGGAAGAGAAGAGAAGAAAAAATTCCTAAAGAGACAACAACAAAAAAAGTTCAGTATTGACGGGTATCTAAATGTCTCTTTGTTTCTGTATGCGCTTTATTATTGTTAAACCTTAGTGGTAAACAAAAATTTTTTTTTTTAAAAGAAGAAGAACGCAACAGTCACCAAATGGTTTAACCATTACTCAATCTCATCAATAGGAATCTAAGAAGTTATTGAAACAAAAGCCAACAATTCTCATCCAGAACCGAAAGAAAAGAACAAAAATTTTTTAATTTATTCAGTGACTAGAAGATTCGCAAAGTGACGGATCCCCTTCAGATTGTCTGTAGCAATAAAACAAGTCATCATCAATGATTGGTGAGAACAACATTAAAAGATTATTGATTCACTATACAACTTGAACTAAGTTTCTCTTGGTGCTGCAACAATTGACAGGACGTGAGAGAAGAGGAAGATGAATAGTATAGATTACCACGATATCATTAACGAAATGATGTAACAAAATTTCCCAAATTCGAAAATATTTGTATTAAATTTGACCTATTTTCCATAAGTGTGCTCCGAAAAGAAGAAGAAGAGAAGATACAAGATAGTACACAAGCACACAACAATGTATGCAATCAATATTGATTATAAAAAGGAAAATTTTTGTGGTCTAGGAAATTCACCATATGACCAGAATTTTTTTACAACTCGAATTAAGGTTTCTCTTGGTGCTGTAACAATTGACAGGACGTGAGAGAAGAGGAAGATGAATCGTATAGATCACCTACGATATCATTAAACGAGATGATATAACAAAATTTCCAAAATTCGAAAACATTTGTATTAAATTTGACCTATTTTCCATAAGTGTGCTCCGAAAAGAAGAAGAAGAGAAGATTCAAAATAGTAAACAAGCACACAACAATGCAAGCAATCAATCATTGATTGTGAAAAAATATATTTTTTTGTCACCTAGGAAATTCACCATACGACCAGAATCTTTCACTTGTCTAGAACATTTTTATCAATGGGGTAATTTGTCTATTCTCCGATAGATGTCTCCAGAGATTTAAGACGATTTAAAACGAAGTGAAAATCGTTCAGGTGAGAAAACTGTTTTACCGACAGGTATATTTTAGCACAGCGTTCTACCACACATTATTCAATGCAAAAATCGATAGATGGCGATGGGGTTATTAAATTCTATTCGCAGTACAATAATTTATCTAACCTTTAAACAATTACAAGAAGAAAATGCCTCACTCCAATAACCAATGAATGAAATACAGGGAGCAAAAAGATTATGAACACTTATGAACTCTGGGCAGTTTAACTTATGCAATTGTCCAGCTTTCTCCAGTAATTTCTAAATTATTGCTGGCCTTTAACAAGGGTCACAAATGATTGTACAAAACTGTAAATCACAAATCACTTATACTTGGCAAATCGATTAGCAAGAGATTGATTTAAATATTCTTTTAAAGCGAACGAACCTGTTAAATCTTCAAGGGCAGGATTTTCTGGAACTTCTGTCAAAATCAGCAATTTCGGGCCCACACGCTTTGGGCAGCCAATGAAACGGGGCTCTTGACCTCTCGATTGAAGAATGGATTACCTCCTTTTGGTACGATTACCCTCTCCTCCTATGTGGCAGCGAAGACTTCTCAGGGATGTTTTTAGGGCGCCTTTTAACTATTTTACTCACTGGTTCGGAGAAGAACTGGCACTCGCTCCAAGGAAATGAGGCGCCGGCTATTCAGTCGAAGGGCACTACTCAATAATATCTCAGAGTCAATTGGATTCAGACGAAATCGCTGATCCAGACATATTTCCAATATTACACTTGAAAGGCACAGGTATGGATGAATATTTAAGAAAACGTAATCACTTTTTACAGTTTTTATTGCTATGAAATCAATGAATAAAATGAAATGGTTACACGTGTTCACTGGTATCAAATTTCTTATTTCACAAACAATTCTTATCATTCTATTTCTAACTTATTAGCAATGTTACACCACTTATTGTCTTTTCTCTTTTACTAAGGTCCGTGGTACACAAAATACCGTTTTAAAAATTGAAATTACGTTTTTTAAAATTATAATCGAATATGGCGGACGGGAGCGTCCCTCTCGAGCAAGAAGCTACGTGTTGCGCTAAGTGCGCCAGAGACAAGAATGCGGTTTTGCGCAAGCGAAAACCGGTACACAGAGAATTATGAAATTTTGCGAACACATCGTGTCGCGCTGTGATTGGTTGAATATTTTTCTTTAACAACTGGTTTGATCTGTTTTTATGGCCACCCTCCACAACAGGTGAATGACCCAATTTATCGTTATTAAATCAAGGGATCCCCTTAATTTTTAAAAAAAATAATCCTTTCCAAATTGAAACGTTACAAACATCACTTCTCTGATACGATTCCTACTAGCAGGACGCGCTCATTTTCGTCACGACCATAAGTCGGAACTGTTATATTCGAAATTTATAATTGAATCTTTGTTTGAAATAATCAAAAAGAACGGTGAAAGGACTAAATAGTGAACCGTGATATGGTGTTTTATAATTAAAAAACAATCTTTTGTTCTCACATTTTAAATGGTGGCGTGATAACATGGCTTCCGCCATGACGCTCTTGTTCCCGCTCTTTTGAGTTGGACCGTTAAATTCCAATTTCAACTTCAAGTCTTCAAGCGAACTTATAACCATTTTCTTCCGCGCCTGTGAAGTTCAGTGTTCATTGTTCAGACGATTCTAAAGGAAATATCTAAAATTATACTTAGACTGTCTTGTGTGCCTGTGGCCCGTTTCATCTCGAATCCAACTAAATATCTTCAATACTGATACAAGCTGCTTCAACGCCTGTTGCTTCCTTGGACAGCGAAGTAACGGTTTTCTTTCTTCCACCTACCACGATACCAACCCTGTTTGAACCTGAGACCGTCTCCTCTTCGTTCGTACCTGGTGCCCTGAGAACCCGAAACCATCCGGATCCACCACACGACGACCATGTGTATGACCTCATCTACCTAGAGGAACCCCTTCGTCCGGATTCAATCATTGCGTACACACATATTATCGTCCGTTAAGAGGCCGACACATCACCTGAAATCTTCCAACGCACCGACCAATTCAACATGTAAGCAATTATTTTCGTATCAATTTTATTGTCTTTTTCATTCTGTACAGTAAAAAAAAATGTTCCCCTGAATGTAATGCCTGTCTATTTAAATCCAGAATAATATAGCGATTGTGGGTAATATAATATTAGTTTTTGATTGGATATCACCTATATTTTTCCATTCTACCTCTAAGTACCTACAGAATGCCTAAATAAGTAGAGATTGCATCATATTAACCACTACACCAAGCACCTATTTGGCTACCCATAGAAAGGAGCGATTCGGCCCATGTTTCGCAAATCTATATATATAAAACTTAGAAGAGTCCGGGTGACTGTACATACCTTACTATCTATTGCAATATCTATATCTATTGGACATAAGGGTATATCACAACAACCTGTCACGGTTGTCTAGTACTTCATCCTCCCTTCTGGACACCCTGAAGATCTAAAGGAAGAAACTAATCTCTCCTTTATTAAGAAGTCTCTGCTCATAAGAGTTCTATTCTTTCACTGGAATTAAGCTGGCCTGGCAGATGTAGAACCACGACAGAGTTAAGTATATTTGTATAGTTTTTCCTTCTTAGGACTATTCTTATTCTTCCCCACTTTTCTTATCACAACCAAGTGCTGTGACCCCATAAAAGGACACGGCAAGTTGTTTGGATGTTGTTTGGCAACAAGATCAGTGTAGCCAGCTTTCAAAAAGTAAAAAAGTTTTGCAACATTATTTCTCGAAATCTGGTGTCTTATAAAGAAATAAATATTAATTCACGAATAAAAACACCGCATGATAACATAATAATAAATTGATGTTTTTTATATTCACTCTAAGATCATATTTCGAAACTTTTTCATAACCGGTAATTCTATTTTTTGCGTCTGTTATACAAATTTCATTCCCAAAGACTACCAACATTACCACCACGATGTACCAACATCACCATATTCTTGTTGGCAAGTACTATAACCAGAGTTAACCCCCCCTGCTAAAGATATTAATAGAGTTGTGTGTTGATGTACTGGTGGTGGGGGTTGTGGAGAGGTGCGCGGGTGTGTTTGTTTGTGGAGATTATTGTTAAAGGTTCGAGTATTGTTGGGGTGGTGAGAGGGGAGTGAAGGGGTGGTATTAGTGTGTTTAGTCTTATGTCTTTTGGTAATTTTTCTATCTCTATGAATTCTAAAAAGTGTCCTTTTGTGCTTTTGTGTAGTATTTCTATGTGATTTTGACTGAATATATGGCCTGTGTTTCTGTGGTGTTCTGCTATTTCTGTGGAGGATGTGATGTTTTTGGTGGATTTTATGTGTTCTTGTATTCGTGTTATTATTTTGCGTCCGGTTTGTCCTATGTAAGTTTTTTCGCAGTTGTCACATTTGATGGAATATACACCGCTGTTATTAAGTTTGTTTTTGGTCTGTTTTTTCGCATATGTTTTTTCCTATATTGTTTTCCGTAAAAAATGCTGGCTTAAAATTTGTGTTTTTGCAGTTTCTGACGCAATTGTCGGTTATTTTTCCTATAAATGGTATCTTCCGCCATTTTTTGTCTTCTTTTGTTTTGTCTTGTATTTGGGGATATACAAATTTGTAATTAAGTTGTTTTCGTTTTTTGTTTTTTAATATGCTTAGGATGTCTTCTTTCTTGTATCCGTTATTAGTTGCGATTTGAATGATGGTGTTGAGTTCTTTCTGGTAGTTTGATTTATTCATCGGAACTGATGTGAGGCGGTGTAACATGCTGTTGAATGCTGACATTTTATGTGAGATGGGGTGTGTGGAAGATGCATAATTATCGTGTCGGTGTAGGTTGGTTTACGATATATGGAGAATTCGAGTCTGTTTTTGTGTTTACTAATTATTGTCAGGTCTAGAAAGTTTAATTTGTTGTTTTCTTCTATTTCTAAAGTGTATTGGATATTGTGATGTTGTGTATTGAGAAAATTAAAAAATGAGTCGAGTTGTCTTGTAGTGCCGGTCCAGGTGCAGAAAATGTCATCAACATAGCGATAGTAGTTTTTGGCATGTTTTACAAGAGGGTTGTTAGATGAAAGAATGTTTTGTTCAAGGTTATCCATAAATATGTCAGCTAGTAGTGGAGATATCGGGTTTCCCATCCGTATGCCAGATTTTTGGAGGTATATTTCGTTGTTGAATTGGAAATAGCTTTGTTTTACACATACTTCGAGTAGTTTTGTCACGCCGTTTATTAGGTTTTTATCGTCGCTTGAATTTTCTAAGATGTTTTTAGCTAGTTGTAGAGATGTTTCAACTGGGACGTTCGTGTACAAGCTCTTGACGTCAAAACTTACTAAACTAGGAACAGAACAACTGAAGGTGCATAGTGCAGTGTCCTGGATTTGAGCAAACACCTCCAACGTCGTGGTCCAACGGCCGTCGTGGGTAACCAGAATCGCCTAAAATACAAAAAATATATTAACGTCACTTCCTTGTACATAGAACAGAACACCAGACTTCTCTGTCCCTATAGATGTTACTTGCTTCCACAACGGCCATGCTATCAATCATACACTTTCTAGGACTCGTTTTACTCCAGCCATATCTTATCGACATGGTTGAACCAAATGGTTATTATCTTTGTTAATAATAATATAATATGTAGGTACCTACCTTTATTGATAAACAAAAGAACATGTCAATTTACAAGTTAAAACTCGAGCTTAAAATGGGAAAATTGTTATTATTTCCGCATTCTTCCTCTGTTCTACTGAACTTCATTAAAAATAGTTTACATAGTAGATGTTCCATAGACTCTTCACACTCACTACAAAATCTGCACTTGGGATCCTCCACAAGTCCCATTTTAAATAGTATCCTATTGACACCATAGTGTCCGGTGAGTATCCGTACAATATTAATATGAGTGCCGTCAACGCACCCAATAACCCCCAGAAGTAGGAATTTCCTTTGAAACCTGAAAGAATTCAGAATTTTGGTTAAGACATATTGGAGATAAAAACGGTTGTTTCTCTATGTTTACCATATACTATCATGCTTGTGGTTGGCAATAATACTTACTTGGCTTTGATATTAGTTCTTTCTTGAGCAGTTGTAGGGAACTTAACCCACTTTTGGAGCATCTTATCGCAGCGTTCGCTCCCACCACTTGCTTCATAAGCCTAATTACTGTCTTCTGGGGGATATTATGTGACAGCCCTATAATTTTCTGGTACGACCCAGTATCTAAGAAGCACCTGAAATTCATTGCGCATATTTTATAAAACAGCTGGCTTTGAGAAAAAAACATTTGAATAACCGTAATAATTATAGGTAGGTATAAGAACTTAAAATAAAACACACCTTTATCTCGACGGGGTACAACTTGGTACCTTTAAGTTTACCCAGTTTTCGCAAATCGTCACAGACAAGGCGAAACCCAGACTTATTTAACCTGAAGTGCCGAATGAATTCGACATCCGAGAGGATCCTCTCGAAATCTTGTCTGCGACGATTGCGGAAACGGGTTTCATGACGGCTTGTTAAGAATGCTCCGTGGAGTAATAAAAGTAGATGCATTATGCTAAAACAATATAAAGACTTATTAAGAATAATACTACAACAGTTTTATCACAATTAAATTAATGAGTAATCATTGAATGGTGTACATGAATCATCCACAAGTCCCAATAATAATAATGTTGAAAATAATTATCACTATTGTAGGAATTTTCTTCAGTATTGATTATTAGTCTAAAAATCTTATGCGCAAATTGACTATATCTTTTAGGGTGTTTATTATTTAGAATAATCCTTGTTGATGTATGTAATGCTTGGTTTTCACAGTTTATATAAGAAAAATAGCACAATATTTGGTACCTCATTGCGTACGCGACAAATTTGATGCAGCAGTTATACCATTTTCCACTTATTGCTACGACAATAATATTATCTACTATTATATTATAATATCGTATAGAAGCCCTAATTACACATTAAAAACAATTACTTACATTTTTTTAATGAATTATCTGTTTATTACAATACACGATATGCGTAACAGCACCACTTTTGGTCACGCTCCCAAAATGCTGTTAACTCGACCGTTTAACAGCGAACGATACGTCAAAAATGTGTTTCGACTTCGATATAACAGCAGCGTCGTAATGTTTCCATAGATTTCGAGGTAACGTTTAACGTTAATTTTTAACAACTGTTAGAAATATTTTTTCGACTCGGAATTTGGAACAACATTGTTTAACGCCTGTTGATCAACAGTTTTTATGTTATCTCTATGGAAACAACAGCAAATTGTTAACGTTGGAGGCTGTCGTTATCATTTCGACTTGGCCTCCAGGGGCATATATAATTGATGAAAACGAGCAGTCATTCAAAGGCAAACGAAGGAGACACCTGAGAAACGGACCCATCAGAGAGAGGAATCAGCCTTCTACACAATAGAGGCAAATTTGACTCGTCCTTGAAATGAGTCTGTGAGAGAGAACTCAACTCCAAGAGCGACAGAAGGAGCGGGTGATTAGCTAATTCAAGTCTTTTGATCAGGAAATTATCCGCCAGCAGTCGTCTTCGACTAGCGATAGGCATTTCATTACACTCAACTTGTAACGCATTCGTTGGAGACGACTGCATAACACCCAGGATTATACGTAAACATTTGAACTGAACCCTATCTAGTTTCATCTGTAGATATTTCGGAAGGGGATCCATCAGAAAGCTATATACCGTAGTCTAGGTGGCTACGGATAAATGGCGTTATAAAGGGTCTTCAGAGTGGAAGGGTGAGAGCCAAACATGAATTGTAGAATTTGAGGATTACCGGCATGAAGTTCTTGGGAAAGCGACGAAAAATAGCAAAAGGGAGACCGTCCAGACCAGGGGAAGAATTTTTAAGGGAACTTATGGGAAGCATAAGTTCTTCCATAGTGAATGGAGATTCCAAAAAGGATGTTAGTGATTGGCCATAGAGGGTCTCCGAACGCCGCTCGGAAGAGTTACAAACGTGCGAAGGAGCGAGCTTATCCATAAATTCCTCCTACATAGAGTCGTCTAGATGGTTTGATTCGATTTTAAAAAAGGCTGTACGGAATCTTCTAATAGAATTCCAAATCTTACTGGTAGGATTATTTGGGGACAAACTATTACAGAAGTTTTGCCATCCGACTCTTTTCTTCCTTCTCAGAAGTTTTTTTACCCTTGCCTGAATTTCTTTGGCTACTAAATAATTATCCATTGACTTATCGTTACGGAAAGCTTTCATTGCAGCTTTCCTCTCGTGAATTGCATCAGTACACTCCAGGTCCCACCAAGGTGGAGAGGGCCGTTTAATTGAGTGAGGAGTACCCCTCTTAGAAGACGAAGCCATAGCGTTTTCGATGGAGGACACAAAGGGGGATGAAAGATGATTCAATATCAGATGGGTCACATTGAAAGACACCACCCTCAACACTCCGGTCCATACACTCTGATGAGAATACTCCCCAATCAACATTTGTATATTTTCTTGTAGAGTAGGATACAGACAGACTTATAGGAGCGTTGATCATTTTTTTATTTTGATGATTATGGGGTAATGATCACTTGACAAGGGATCGTTTAATACTTCCCAGGAAGAAGATGCAGCTAGTGAAGCTGAAACCATTGACAAGTCCACCGCACTTGGGTTTTGGGATGGAGAGTGCAATCTCGTGGGGGAACCATCGTTCAATATACAGAGATCATTGGAGTCAGTAAAAGAAAGGATTGAATTGCCGGAACGATCTGAAAAGGAGCAATCCCAGCTATGAGAATGAGCATTGAAATCTCCTAAGATAACCCATGGTTTTGGGAGAGATTGAGCAATGTTATTCCAGAAATTTTCAGAAAAAGTTTGGTTGGGGGGAATATAGACTGAGACGAATGTTGTTTTATCCACAATAACTGCAACTATTTGAATGTTAGGGTCGTTAATTATGGGAACTTTTTTCATTGGAAGCGAGGAGCGAACTAATAGAGCTGTTCCACCCCCTCTGGAATCCACTCTGTCTTGACGAAGACAAACAAATCCCGGGATTCTAAACTTGATTTCTGGATTAAGCCATGTTTCAGAAACAGCCGCGACATCACTTCGATGTTTATGTAATACATCCTTACTTGGAATAATGCTACGGCAATGGGAAGTTTTCTGGGGAGCTTCCGACAATACACACTAGGTGGCAGAACTTCTAATGGGTAACTTAGTATGTACGGGGAACCAGATTCGCACCAATAGAATCCTTGCATAAAGTGCGCATGCGTGACACTAACAGTAGATATTAAAGTTTTTCGGCATCGCTATCAAGTTCACAATGATCCTACGGTTATAGTCGCCGCCGTTGGTATTGATGGTTGTTGGTTCGAATCCCAGTGGGGGCGGACCTTTTTTTTCGTTTTTTTTTTTCTATTTATCCGTTTTTTTTTCTGTGAAAGATGTCTAAAGTGTATTTGTGTTCACTTTGGCTGAGCCAAATTCATAAAAAAATAGGTTCGTTAGCCTATTTTCATGACTAACAGTCATGAAAATAGGTTAGGTTAGGTTAGAACATAATTATTTAGGGGGGTTTGGGGGGCAGAGCCCCCCATACATCTCCGCACACACCCCCGAATCCATTTTACCCTCTGCAAACCGAATATATTTGAATTTTAGGCGCATTTGAATTGTTGACGCCATTTGAATTTTTAGCGCGAATCTGGTTCCCTGTACACTAGGCTACCCAACTTCTAATCAGGTCTATTGTCAAATTATGACAGCAGCTGTCAAACATACCATCTAGCATCTAGCATTGACTGATAAATATTATACTCAATTCGACAATTTAACATTTTAATTATTGATGATTGCAAAAGTGGCTTTTTCTAGGAGGTAAACCATAGTATGTCCTTTTACACTACATACAAACAAAATCACTAGGTATGTATTTGTCTTCAAGGGTGAATTTTCAGTCCCGTTCTTTGAGAAAAAAATCTCAGTGCTGCTGTTCTGTATATATTCTTGTATTCTGTTACGGTATATTAGGTTGTGTTCAGGTAGATATATATAAAAAATAAAATAAGATAAACAATTTTATTTGTAATAGTATGTAAAAAGAAATGTACAATGATTATTCTAAACGTATTGTTATCTTATTATAATAATACATAAGTTGTTAAATTTGAAATAAACTAGAATGATAAATTGTTTTTTTTTTCATTTTCACTCTAACACAAAGTATAAATAAAAAAAATTCAAGTATTTATTTACGAAAGACAAAACGGACCGTTGAGGTTATAAACGTCAATTTAACCAGTGTTGCCAACGCTGTTTTTCAAACACAAAGAAGCCCAACTGAAAATTTGGTATGCGGTCATTCCGAAAATTTTAGTATCCGAAGAGAGGTGGGAGTTCACTAAAAAAAGGTCATTTAGTATCCGGAAAGGTGAAAACTCGCTAAAAGGGTAAGTAAGTAAGCAAGTAAGTTCCAAATAGCTCAAACGGCAGTAAATCGCCCCCTTTGGCAACACTGAATTTGACAATAGACCGGATTAGCTAGGGCGCCTCTAGTGGCACAGAAAGGAAGAAAAACATCCCATTCCACTGCAAAATTGAC
This sequence comes from Mystacides longicornis, assembly GCA_963576905.1. Classification (NCBI taxonomy): domain Eukaryota; kingdom Metazoa; phylum Arthropoda; class Insecta; order Trichoptera; family Leptoceridae; genus Mystacides; species Mystacides longicornis. The sequence continues at coordinate 17,400,079 of OY756427.1, read as the reverse complement.
AGAGAGTTTTTATTCCTAGCATTGTCTTTGGAAATTTGTTTATTGACCATTATTTGTTAAAAAAGATTGAAGGGACGAGATAAGTAATTCAGAATTAACAGGGCTATGTACGGTAAGTGCGTCAATAAGGATAGTTATCAGCAAGTTCAAAAAAAAAAAATAGTTAGTGAAATAGTTTTATCTATATTAGGTATATAATGGAATGATCAAAATGGTAATGGGGGTCTTAAGCGAGCCGTAACATACCTAGATACAAAAATTTACGATAATATCCCGATTACCTTGGAAATATTTTCATTTAGTCTTTCGCTTACAAAAAGCTTTTGAAAACAAAAAGTTGGAAACGACCCCGACAAATTTTGTAGCCAAAATGTTTCAGCAATGTAATGTTGGCCCGGTGATGAGCCCCATCTGTGAGCCCCATAATGAAAATTATGTCAATTTTGTACACCATAGATAATTTGCACCACGTTGATTTGACATGTTAATGACGTTTACGATTTTACGATAAAGTTTGTGGCCTCCAATGAGCTAGATTATATAACTGGAGTGCTAAAGGCAATACAACAAAACACAAGAATATGTGCCGACCAAGTGTGCGAATAGAAGAGAACACAAGTGGTATTTCCGTCTCTTTCTACGCGTTCTAAGTTCTCGTTGACGTATGGCCGTTGGATTATTATTATTCAGCAGTACATACAATATTATTTTTTTATTTAATAAAAAATGGTGTAAATAGTAAATACCTACTGCAACCCTTTTTCAATTTCCTCTACTTATAGGTATCTATTTGAAGTTTGTGTTCATTCAGGAGGTATTCCTCAATTTGATTTTCAATAACTAACTATATATAACTACTCCCTTTTTGACCCCACTTATGGGGAAGCAACCAAGGGCGGATCCAGCTTTGGCGCCAGGGGGGGGTCACATAGCAAAAAAAGGTCATTTCAAAAATTTGGTATCTGAAAACTGAACTTTTCCTATAAAAAGGTCATTTCCAAAATTTGGTATCTGGAAATTGAACTTTTCCTAAAAAAAAATTGTCATTTCCATAATCCAGGGGGGTCATGACCCACAAGAAATCATAATTTTGTTACGATCATAATAGAAAAGTTGGTATTTTATTAATAAATGTAAGTACCTACTGTACTTAAAAATATAGGGCCTGGCCCAGCCCAGGGGGGTCACGGGGGTCATGCCCCTCCCCCCCCCTGGATCCGCCATTGGAAGCAACACGAGCTCTCCATTGCGCTCGATTTTGCGCAATGTTTATGACCATACCAAGTACAAATGCCTCTGCTCTGCTTCGAAGGAGTGGAATACGGTATTAAAATATCGATTTGGTTGGTGACCCAGCGGTTACAGCGCCGGCTTTCGTACTGCGGACGTCGTGGTTCGATCCCAGGTGCCGACCATCTTCCTCTTTCACGACACAAGCTTTCAGTAGCTTACTGTGAAAGAGTCAAGGAGTGTATTTGTGTTCACTTTGAGTGAGCACAGATTCATTTATTTAAAAAAAAAAGGTCTTCCTCGTTTAAGGGGTCCTGATGGGAGGAAGAAAAGCGCTCTCCTCGGCCAGCTGTCATTCGGCATCCTTAACACATGTCCAAGCCAAATCCATCTCCTCTTCAACAAGTGGTTGATAGACCAGTGGTATCAGTCTGCCAACAATTTACACTTTCACAACACAAGCTTTGGTTTGTGTGAAAGATGTCGAAAGTGTATTTCTGTTCACTTTGAGTGAGCCCAGACACATTTGTATTAAAAAAATATATTAAAGGTAGGAGTTCACTTCTAGCTTTCATCAACGATGTATACCTAATATTATTTCAATACCATCAGGGTCCGAAGACTGGGAAGACCCTCTCATACCGTGTTCCATTTCTTCGAAGCAGAGCTGAGGGATTTGGACATGGTGTGAGAGGAGCTCATAAACATTGCGCAAGATCGAGCGCAACGGAGAGCTCGTGTTGCTTCCCCAAGCCCCTAAGTGGGATATAAACAGAGATTTGATTGATTGATTGATTTAATTATATTTTAAAATTTTATTAAGATTTGTATTTTATATGAAACACCTTCAGTTTACTCTAATTATAAAGTAGTCCGAGCCGAGGAAAAACTGGATGGTTTTGTTTATTTGCAAGGGATTAGCATAAGATCTATAATAAGTCTTAAAACTACATATTGTCATAAAATACAAAAAAAAGTAGTACGTTAGTGCTTCAAGTAAGTATTTTGAGTGTAAACAAAATTAAATAACCATAGTATATAAAGAATTTCGAAATCAAAACCATTACAACTATCAAAATTACTTCATGTTTATCGTATATTCTTTGAAGTAACATTCCTAGACAGAGATAGAAATACCCCCACGGGCTATCTCATTCGCACTATTGTTTGGCACAAAAACGAAGTATGGAAGCGGCACTCCAGTTATATAATCTAGCTCATTGGTGGCCTCTCGTTAGAGAGTATATGTGTTCTAGAGAGTATATGTGTTCTGTGGTTCTGTGTTTGTGGCTCACTTTTAATTCTCAAGTTCTGTTCCATTTATTTGCAGTTGAATATTAAAATGAGTACAAAATTATTTGATAATGATGAATCTGAAGATGAAGTTACGTTTAAGTCTAACTCGGATTATGCCAAGAAATACAATACATTACGTCGGAAAGAAGAAATGTTGAAATGTAAGGTTATCTGAAATATTGAAGTTGGTAATTTATTCTGTAATATTTTGATTTTATGAATGAATATTATTAAACATGCATTTTCAGTAAAGAACCGTTTAGGAGCTGACGCTCTTCCTTCTGATGAGAGTAGCAGTTCTGAAGATGATGAAGACGAAGTTGTTTTATCAGAAGGCTTTGAACATGATTTTTTCAAAACTTTATCGTATCTGAAAAAGAAGGATCCGAAAATATATGACAGCAAGACTAGATTTTTTGAAACAAATTCAACCGACATGCCAACCACAAGCAAAAAGAAATCTTCCAAAACCAAGCCATTGACCATCCGAGATTATAATAGAGAAGCAATTCTGGAGACTGGTGGCAAGTTTAGTGAAGATGAAGGTTAGAATCATATTTTAGAAAAAAATATTTTTAAACCTTAATAAAAAAAAAAACAATGTTACGAAATTTTCTATGAAGCTGATCTTAATTAAATATTATTAATGCTTTAGAGGTTAATAAAATATTCCATTTTATGTTTATTATAGACTAGCTTTCCCTACAGATATTGTTCTAGCCTAAATAAATTAATTAAAACTTTTCTATACAAAGGTGTCAGTATAGCCGGCGGAACTTATTGCCTGAGGCAATTTTTTCCAGTCAACCGGTCCAGTCCAATCTGAGACATGCCAACCCCGGGTAGAATTTCAAGTGAAAATACACTTGGAAAAACTCTGACCCGACTGGGAATCGAACCCAGGACCTCGTGATCTGAAGTCCACGTCTATACCACTAGGCTACCGAGGTTGGTGAATATTTACTTCGAATTTGTATAAGGATAAATTAATTACCTATTTATCAAATATAATTCCGAAAATGCATCTGTTTTAAACGATGTTTGTAGGGCATATTCTGACAATCTCACTGACTATCAATCAACTGATAGTTTGTTAAAAGACAATTAAAATTTAAATAATAGAAGAATATATATTTTCAATAGTATTAATAAGGTTATCTACGTTTAGTTTTTTTAAATTTTCTAATATTTCACCCAAATTTCTTAATTTTTTCTTTCGTAAGAATCTTTTCCTGACCATAGTGAACACAACAAAAAAAGAATTTGCGAAGTTTCTCCAGCCGCTCAAGCGTGATGCAATGACCAATAGAAATAAGTCTTCATTTTTATATTCTATAGAGATAGATTAAATAATGATTGTTTTTTTTAGATAAAGAAATTGAAGAAAATGGTAGATCATCTCCCACATACGTACAAGAACAAAGGCATATCAAGCAAATGTTTTCCTCCGTGTTACAAGATGAGGATAGCGAAGAAGAAAAGGCTGATATTGGAGGATTATTTGTTAAGAAAAAGAAATCTAAAGAAGAAGAAGTGAGTATTTTCTTAATAGCTTAGATTAGGGGTAGCTAAGCAAAATGATTTTAAAGGCCGCTTTGGAAATGCTAAATAAATTTGTCTTGATTGAAGTATAATAATATAATATGGAAATCTATAAAATAATAGAATACCTTCAGAGTGAAAATGAGTGATAAAATAAAGTTAATTTGAATATTTGACTGCACAAATTATGTATTCTTTAAAAATTAATTGAAAGAAAAAGAATAGGCGTACAGCAAATCTCAGATTGGTTACTCCTGGCTTAGAAAATGAATAATTGTTGATTAATGAATATTCTATTTATACAGGAAGAAGAAGAAAAACATTACCATGAATGGCTTGGTGGACAAACTGCAAGTTTGAAGAATAACAAGGAAGAGAAAGAACTGAATGCATTGAAGGATTACTGGTCCAATCCAGATTTAGATGAAGGGGAAGCATTTTTAAGGGATTACTTTTTGAATCAAAGGTGTTCATTTATAATCATTCTCATAAAATAAGTGTACTTAAGATTCTTAAAGAATATGTAACAACTAATAACTAACAATTTATTACTGATGTTCGATTTTTAACACGTTCACTGCCTTCTACACGGATCCGTGTATCATGCGTCTAGCGCATGGTGCCCACTACACGGATCCGTGATCACGCACATCAACATACAAACGCGCCAGTCTATCGCGGGCACTCCTAGCGAGCGTTGTTTTTGCACTTGGTTCCAAATTAATTTAATTGGTAATAAAGACACTTATTACTACTAGAAACAAGAAAAAAATATCTGTCATTTTTTAAAGAAATCGCATTATTTTAAGGCAGTGAACGTGTTAAATGGAACAAACCACTACGGGCTTACCACCGTCTTCTACTGTTATTTCAAAGGCTGACTTAGTGTGATAACTTTACGTTAACAACGTTCGTCACTAGGTGGTAATGTTTAAGTATCCGAAGCTCCTAATCATGAGAATTCTCATGTATGCAACAAGTAGATATTTTATAATTAATGAAATATAGAGATAAAAGTTGGAAATTATTGAGAACAAGAGAGCAACCAAAATTAAAGACTGCGACTGCTGTCATGTATTTGGCGCCAGGATATGACTATATCCATTTTTGTTAATGTCTCATCTTTATTTCCTATTGGCTTTGTTGATGCACAACGTTCACAAGATTCTATTACTACATGCTGTTAGTAAGTTTAAAATTTTAATTTGTCACTGGAAGCGTGTTGGAACAGATATCATTTCTGACATTATTTGTATTAACCTTTGTTTTCGTCTTCAATAATAATCACAAAAGATAAATTCATTCTATTTAACATTATGAAGTCTCAGTTTTGCAAGTGTGTTCATTTTTATCGACAAAACATTTGAAATTAATGCCCACAGTACTTTTTGAGTTCCATTTATTTTAATGTTCCATTTTATCGACAAAACATTTGAAATTCACACCCACAGTACTTCTTCACAGAGTTCCATTTATTTTAAGTAGTCAATGACCCAATAAGGGCTCTTCTCAACTCCCTATGCTCATGAAAGAGTGAGAAGTTTTTGAGATCATGACCATTTTCTGTCAAATGTTGCTGTATTCTCTGACCACGATTTGTTGAAGCAATAGGAGATAAGGCAATTTCCTTTTATTGACTATTATTATGAAATTAAAAACAGACGATTGAGTTGCGTCGTATCCAATTTTTATTGAGACTTTTGACATTTCTGTATTCTGAAGATGTTTTATCCAATACATTAGTTAGTTACGTAACTACTGGCAACCAATTAAGTTCTAAGCAAGAACTTCTTGCGTTGAGTTGGAACGTGAATTTGAGAATACTAGTCATACAGCAAAGTAGACAATCAAAATTGCATTACATGCATTGTGTTATTCATTTCAGATTTATAGATAAAACAGATAAAGATAGGGTTCCAAGCTATGATGAAATCGTCAATGATGAAGAAGATATTTCTGAAGATGAGAAGGTTGTCGGTAAACAGTTAGAATTTGAACACAAATTCAATTTCAGATTTGAAGAACCCGATCAAGATTTCGTAAGTATTTTCTTTCTCAATTTGCTGTTCGTTTTTTTTTTTAATTATTTCATCAATCTTAACTGTAAAAATTTATAATGCAGATAAAAAGATATCCCAGAACTCTTGAATATTCTATGAGGCATAAAGATAACAAGAGAGCTAAAAAAAGAAGTGAAGTTAAAGAAAGAAAACTTGAAGAGAAAAGAAAGAAGAAGGAAGAAGTAGCGCAATTGAAATCACTGAAACTGAAAGAAATTCAAGAGAAGATTGAAAAGCTCAAAGAAATAACTGGTAATGATCAATTGGCATTCAAAGACGAGGATATAGAAGGTGATTTTGATCCTGATGAACACGACAGAAGAATGAAAGAGTTGTTCAATGAAAACTACTATGGAGAGACTGTAGACTCCAAAAAACCACATTTTTCAGACTTGGAAGATATGGATGCAGGTAATTTAATATTGATTTTGTAAGAATTCTTTCATCAGTGACTTACAGTATTTTGTAATGTCAACCGTTTTTTCCAAACTGAGACTGAATTCCAACAAATTTTATGTGAAAAACAGCTAGAAAAATTCTGACCATTGACCATCACCAACTACACTCCTTTGAAACTTGGGATATTTGTTGAGAAAGTAATTAATATTTATGGAAAAATATATTGTTTTAGAAAAGTGGGACGAGTGGGAAACAAATAAGGGTACCAATGAGGATCCGGGGGAACCCCATTGTGAAGATGTGAGTATATACCATTTTTCATTCCATGTTTCAACTTTTTCTGTTGCTGATATTTCTCACCTGACTTTCCCTGAGGATACAATATAGGTGACTGATCCAGGTTTTTCTCAATCGGCCATGCTTTCTTGCATCTTTCTTTTACTATAAGACCTAGAAATATAGCTGATATTCGGGCAGCGAAAATACTATGCTGGAATCCACCCGATGGTTTGTGCGCCATCTACATAAGTGTAATTCATCCAATGCACTCCACGGCCATATGGGGAGGGTCCAAGTGAAACCATAGGCTGGGGTGGGGAGGGGGATTCGCGGTTCAACCATCCCTCCCGAAATGCCTTAAGGAACACTCATTCACTCACCATTAACCTTCACGACTATTCATAGTGATATTGAGATCAATCTTTGTTGTGTGCTTTACTCCCTCTTGATGTTCAGTAACCGGCGCATAACTTTAACCGAATATCCAGTATCCGACTATCCGTTTCATCTCTAATTCATCTCTAACACATCCCTTATTTGCAGAACATCATTATGTTGAAATAAATGATAATTTTATTTTTCTTTATAGATGGATTGTGATTACAATCCTGGGACATCAAAACAGGACAATTTATTTGAAAAGACTGATGTGGCTGATGGAAAGAGAAGAAAAAGGAAGAGAAAAAACAAGTTGGCAGAAATACTGGCCCAAAAGAAACCTGTCTTTGATCCCAAGAAGATGGACAAAACCTTCAGTGAATATTTGGATGAATATTATAAGCTGGACTGTGAGGATGTTATTGGTGATATGCCGTGCAGGTTCAAGTACAGGGAGGTCCCAGCATGTGACTATGGCTTAAGCACAGCCGAGGTAAACACTTAACGTAATGTTTATTTTTTTACAAAGAATGTCAAAGTATCTGTCACTGCGGCCTAAACAGGTCTATTTTAATATCTTTCAATTCTTAATTGGGCCTTGTTTCCTGAGGCCTCTCAAAGGCTCTGTCTTCCGCACTCCTTAATCATCTTTTTGATGTTCCCAAAACATAGGGCGTAGCAGGATTCCCATCCCCAAAAATTGCTTTTGTTTATGTTACATAACGCCACCTTTGACCACTGAAGTGGAGGTACTAAGAGTACTCCCCACTTCCATATTATTCCCAGAGGCGCCAGGTGCATCCTCTGCAGCCAGAGTTGTGGAAACAAGTGTCGGTCCCTACAGAGCCTTGCTTGTAGGAGTAAGGTATATAGCTTAATTTGAAACAATGGCGGAAATTTGTATAGTGAAATCTGGGTATGTCAAAAGAGTAGAATGATCCATTTTAAAATAAAAATGAAAAGAGTCTTGTATAGTTCTATCAGAGATTTTTTATATGTGATAGAACTGTACAAGACTCTTACTCATACGTAGCTTTTTGAAAACAAAAAAAAAATTCACGATATGTCAAATGGCGAAACCGGGACAATGCGCATGCGTTATCCACATTTCGCTTAAGGTATTGCTTAACTTTTTGTCTAGATTAAGATGCATCTTTTATTGATAAAATTTCTGACTTAAGCCTTACTTAAATTTTAATCTTGTGTTATTAATAAGACGGTTAGAGTTCAATTTTAAGAGGTAAAGTTTATACAAAAAGTATTCTACTGGTGTTCTAAAAGCTGGCTTAGTGTGATCACTTTTATGTTAAAAACGTTTGCCATTTAGGTATTAATAATGACCATGACTATTTTACCTCTTACATCGAACACTAATTGATTAAATGATTGGTATCAAATAGTGGTTCTATGTAAGGAAGATCTAGACCTGGAAAAAGGCGTAAGAATCCATAAATATCTGGAATTTTGTTTAAGGCTTTGTTACCTGTTTCTGGAAATCTGGAATTTTGTGTAAGTTTGCCTGAGGTTATCTGGTATCAGGGAGCCTCCGTTAGTTACTAACCTACTTGTTAGTCACACATCCTTCCACACGGGTTGAATGCCGCCTTGGATTGGAAATTTTAGGTTTACTCGATAATATTTGCTGTTATTAGTATTTGCCACTGATTTAAAGGTGTCGCTAAAGACTACTTTCGTTATTAAATAAAAAAACAATCATTCTTTCAGATATTAATGGCGGATGATCAAGATTTAAACAGATGGTATCCCCTTAAAAAAACACTTCAGTACAGGCCGGAACACAAGCAATGGAATGACCAACGAGTTTACGCCTCCAAATCAAGGAATGAAGAATTGAAAAGGAAATTACTTCCTAGTCTTTATGGAAATACTAATGAGTAAGTTTATTTTTTTTAACTACAGTAGGCGCCGGTTATTGTGATCACTGGTTAATAGAATCAGCCGCTTTATAGAATCAAAAGTCCAAGTCCCGATTCAAAATGAAGAATTTCATACAATTTTTATCGGATAATAGAATCACATTTTCGGTTAATAGAATCAATTGTTCAAAAATTTAGAAGACTTTCTTATATTTTAGCCACTGACGTGCACGTTTTTTTGTGTATTTTTTTCTTCAGTTGCAACTCAATAGACAAATTACGCATTAGAAAAGATTTATAGCTCAGGCAAGGTCAGTTTTGAACTATTTCCAGCTGTGCGTGTGTTTGTTTATTGTATGGTAATAAAAAATTGGAACCCTGGAACAGGCAAAAAGATAAAAGACCGAATAACAGTGAGCACTTTTAACGTGCGCTATGACTGAGTGATGATATTTTAGTTTTTGGAAAGAGCAAATCTCCCAGATGTTTTAAAGGCGTGAAACACTTGCTAGTGATTTAGGTAGGTATATTTTTTACACAAATGCTTGAATGAAGTCACAGATTTCCGAAAACAATCCGAAACATATGGACAGACTCTTTTGTCTCGATTCCTTTACGATTTTTTTGACATAAAAACCTTTCTTAGTTATATAATGCATAGGTACCTATGTTTGTATGATATATATGTAGGTATGTACTAAGTACGGATATTCTATATGGCCGCCGCTTATAAGAATCACCGGTTAATAGAATCAAAACACACTGGGACAAACGTGATCACAATATCCGGCGCCTACTATACTTTATAATTTTTTATATATATTAAGTGTTTCATCCCACTGCACTTCATTTTATATAACATCTTGTATGTTTTGAATATGTCAAGTTTAGGATGCAGATATAGGGCGTGGGTGGCCATACACATTTGTTAACTGTTTATATTTCTTATATATTGTACGACACTGGGAAAGTGTCCCGATGAGTTTTGATAGTCTGTATTATATAAGATTTCTTTCTAATATTTGTTTATAATTTAATAAACAATATCTTGAAAATATTTCTAGCAATGAAGAAAATGACAATGAAGAAACTTCTAGCAGTAAAAAGAAAAAGAATAAAAGGAAAAATAAGAATAGAGGAGATATTGTTTCACAAAACGTTCAATCAGAGCAAGAAGTTACAATGAATGGGAAAGAAATTAAGAAAAAGAAAAATAGAGGTGATGATTCTGAAAACTTTGTATCAGAGGCAAACGTCGTAGTTAATGAAAAGAAGAAAAAGAAATGTAAAAATACGGATGAAATAAATAAGAAAAATAAACAATATTGTGATGTTAAAGATAAAACTGAAGAGAATGTAGAAAATGTTGAAGAAAACAACGAAGTCTCAGTAGCCGAAGTTAAAAAGAAAAAGAAGAAAAATAATAAAAAGATTAAAGAAGATGATGAACATCTTGTTGAAAATGTTGTTGATTTGAAAGAAAAATCTCTTGTAAAAAATGAAGATTTGAATGTTGACGGCAAAAAGAAAAAGAGGAAACTTTCAGAAACTCTAGATGTTGGCCAAAAAGATTCTCCTCCCATGAAGAAGAAAAAAAATAAACAAAATAACTTGCACAATGCCAATAAACAAAACAGCAAAAATACAAATAATGATCCTATTAAAAATATTACTGACGAGAGACTCAAAGCTTACGGCTTAAATCCTAAAAAGTACAGAAGTTTTATGAAATACAAAAAATATTAAAATTATGATTCCATAACTTGAAAATAAATGTAATTGTTATTTTAACCTGCCTTATTATATGATTTTAAATTCTTCAAATTGAAAAAAAAAACATAGTGCCATAGGTGTAATAGTAAAAAAATATTTGACTGTACATAATAATATGCATAATAAGTATTTATTTTTAAATCACAATTTTATTACATCTAGGTTATATATCTTAATTCTAAGTTTTAAATATGTTGGTGTATAAATACTGTAAAACAAAATACTGTTATTAGTAAAATATCTTTAACATTAAAGATAATTTTTTATCATTGATTTTGGGTTCTTCACTCCGCTACAAACTTCAGCATATGGACTCCTGAAATTAGAAAGGTAAGTTTTATTGAAACTGTCATGAAAATCGAAATTGTTTTGTTTTAGTATATTAAACATTAAAATTTATAAATACCTGATGGATTCATGACCACCGATAGAACATTTTGGCCACTCTCCGATTTTCTTACTTTCCAAGTTGTCTGATCGGGATAGTATAAATCCTGAAATAAGGGGATCAGTTTGTGAATTTTTACAATGTTTAAAAAAAGTGCCAGTAAAGCAGGGGCAAAATTTATTGTCTGAGGCGATTTTCAGCAGTCATCCTGTCCCATCTAATGTGAGAACCGCTAAACCCTGGTAGAACATTCAAGTAAAAAACACTAAAAAAAAATTGAATTGAACCCGAGACCTCTTGATCAGATCTTGGCGCCAAAACCACTGGGCTATCAAGGTTGGTATTTAAGCTTATTATCATTTCAGATTTCGGTTAAAATTTTATGGCATTAAAACTGGTCCTAGAATAATGTCTTTAATTTGTCACAAAAATCTTTAGTACAGACCATATTATTTTCAGTTATCTAAAAAGTCCAATTAAAATAAAATTAGCTAATGTTTCATGCAAAAGGTTATGAACCACATTTAAAATCATACAAAAGCTAGATGTTTTGATAACATTATCTTTCTCAGGAATAAAAACATGTGATAAATTTTTTAAATTTTAACTGTTAATTAGTTATTTAATAGATTCAACAATTATTGTTTAGATTCCACTTACAGTTATCTCGTAGTCATCATATTTAAGTTCAAGTTCTTCAAAACTGAAGTCCATATGCACCGGGGCGCCATCGTCTCTCAGATTGACAAACGCAAAAACATACGAAGGTTCTGCGTCAATGACTGGATTTACCTCTCTTCTCCACACTTCAATTTTCTTGTTCTATAAAAATACAAAAATTAATAAATAAAAATACCTTCTTATTCTATTAAATCTCAAATTATATGAATATTTTGTAATACCTTTGAAAACAAAATTCCAGCTCTTCCAAGAGAGTCTTGATTAACGTCTATGAGTAAGTTGTTCAGTAAAATCTCTTTAAACTCTGGACGAATATTTTTCAAATCTGTGGAAATGAGAAGAGGAGCAGCCAAAATAGCCCACACTGCCATTTGCACTTGACTCTGATCAACGCTCAACCCGTAGTTGCCAATGATCAACTAAAAGAAATGTTATTTTATATTCAGTAAGTATTGTTAATATTGTAAAAATGTTATTTTATATTGTGGAAATTTATGGCTGCCGTTTTTAAAATATGTTTTAGCCATTGGAATAGAAGTGTGCGTCAAAATTAATATTGTAATGCTTTAACAAGTTTAAAGCGTGTGCAGTTTCAGGATGATGAGGTAACATAATATAAGAACATGCTTTTACAACTATAATAAATTGATTCTGGCCAAACGGGATAAAATACTGAAGTTTAACATAATATCAATTACCATATCTGGATCATTCCAATGACCTGGGCCAGCGTAAGTTGCCAGTCTCTTGGAATTTTCTCCGAAGTAGTCCATGATGGAAACAACACTGGACCATGAGTCTTGGATGTCACCCCAATTTCTCCACATGTTACAATGTTCAATGATTGATGTAAAGTTAGGCTGAAAATAGAAATGATTAAATATAAACATAATATTATTCCTGACACCTACTGACATTAGGAATTAGGATGAACCTTTTTACAAACCTGCATTCCAACATACTCTTGATAAACAGGCCAGCTGCAAGAATATAGAATTGGTCTTCCTGTGTTGTTCAACAACCTGCCGAATTCTGGATAACCTGTTGACAAATTTTATGCTATTGAAATCATTTTATTTTCAAAATGTAAACAAATTCTCTTTCAATATCTTTTACGCCTCCATTCTCCACTTTTTCTAACAGCATTTCATCAAATGTTTTTAATACACATCATTCTTGGATACGTGTCTTCTCATAATTTGTCTTTCAGCCTTGTGTATTATTCTCGTTGTTATTCTATAAGCATTTATTTTTTCAACAAACCATCTCAACCAGCTATCTTTCAACTTCTTTGCATTTCTTACTTTCATACCAAATTCTTACCTTAAAAAGTGTGAACAACTTACCGTCATCCATGAGGGTAATGTTGACATAGCACCCATCCAGCTTGATATAATCAGCTCCCCAATCAGCAAAGGTATTAGCATCTATTTCCATATGGTTGATGATGCCAGGATAACCTTCACAAGTGTAATCACCAAAGTCTTCGTATATACCAAACTTCAGTCCTTTGGAATGCAGCTATTGGAAATAAATTTTATTATTATAAACTTATTTAATCAATTGAAAATTGGAACAGAAAAAAATGATATACAAGTAAAATTCATACATACATAGTCACCAACATATTTCATGCCATTTGGAAAACGTTTTCTATCAGGAACTAATACACCATTCTCATCTCTCTCGTGTTCCATCCAGCAGTCGTCAATGCCTACATAATCATATCCTGCAGCGGCATATCCTTCAGATACAAGAAGATCTGCCATTGACAGGATTAATTTCTCACTAAAAGATAATTAAACATTATTTAGGATTTTAATATAATAGGTACACTCTTATTATATTATTTGGTTTTAAGCTATGAGATATTCAAAAGGTACACAAAAATTAACTATAGGTAAAAGTTTCTGGACGAGTACCAACTCTTGTGTACGTATTGATGGTGGACTCTCCCTGCTAAAGAGCTATGTGACTGACCGAAAACGGTTCAGCAATTATTAGTGACTCTCGAAGCAGCCAATATGGGATCCCTCAGGGAACAGTCTTGGGACCACTTCTCTTTGTTATTTATGTCAACGAAATATTTGCATTGCCCTTGACGTGGTACAAGAAAGACCTTTTACATCTTTCTAGTACTGAAAAACAAAAATATATCTTTAGGTGCTTTGATATAATTTTCTTGTTTTCGTTGTTTGTTATTTATATTGTATATATATGATGTATATAATGATCCCAAGTGTCCTGCAAAGGACCTACGGGTTGATACAAAATAAATAAATAAATGGCATGTTATTTTATATACCGATGACACTGTGCTGATGATTAAGGGAATCATGGTATGAGTTAACCCATCATATGAAAAAATGATTGGAAGGTGTAAGCGATTTTCAATTAGATAACATTCAGAAGAGCCTCAACAAATTTAACTGACATTTTGAAATGTGGCTCCATCATTGAATGCTTAGAATTTCCCAGACAGACACCAATACCAAAGTCTTGAAAAGAGTAATATTACCTTCTTCACTGATAGCTGCTGAGAACACGAAAATTTCCTGGCTGCATAAAGAGTGGGAGAGAACTGACATTCGGAGACCAGAGAAGCCGTTTCTAACAGAGATAGAATATAAGATACTGAAATGTTTACCTGATGCATTCGTCGGGTCGAGCATCACAATCAATTATGCATCTGTACCTTTCCCAAGTTAACCAACCCATGGGAGGTGTTAGGGCTAGTCCATTATCCAGACCACTTGCAATGTTTACCCCACACAATACAAAAACTACCAAAATAAACTTCATTGTTAAATTGATTGTTTAATAGCACTATCAGATTAAGAGGTAATTTTAATCAGTCAGTATTTATACACTAACCATTTTTCTTAGTTAAATGATACGTTTTTGGCTTTATATACATTTTTTTTTATAAAATCAAACTGATTAAAAACAATATATGGGCTTAAACAGTGTTAAACTTGGGAAAAAAAATGTGACGTTTTTATCAAAACTTCAATGATAATGGTTTTAAAAATAGTGTGTTAAATAATTATACAAAAATAAGGGCATTGTTAAAAAAGAGTCTCAGTTGTTCCACATAAACTCAATTTTAGTTTTACTTCAAAAAGTTGTATTCATTCAATGGAAGTTTGGGGGGTGTTTAACAGCGAGCCTTCTTCAATACAACCAGAGTTCTTAGGCCTCAGTTTTGTTCGTGGTTGAGACTTTGAGAATCCAATTCTTTTTGTTTTTCTCCATCTTGTCATTAGATCATGGTTGTATAAGTGTTTAAACATATTTTCGATTGCATCAATGTCCATTTCGTACCTGAAAATTCTACTCATAGATAACAGCCTATTAAAGATCAATAATTATTATTTTATTTATAAACTTGTCAAAAGAAATATTTGTTTTTGAAAGAGAGATAATGAACAATTTGATTTTGAATCAGATTGAGGAAATATTTGGTTTTTGGAAATTGTCCATAAACCAATTCTCTCTCGGCATTAATTTTAATCTATTTTCTTCTCAATTTCTTCCTTGTAAAGGCAGTCCTTTTGGGTTCTTCTAAAGAGGAACACCATAATATGGTGATCCTACAGCACATATTATGTCCTGTAGATACTCTCTGCTTGGTCGACCATAGGCTCAATTGCCATTATAAAAATGTAAAAAAAAAATAGTCCAAAATAAAACAAAGGTGCTGGAAGAAAGCAAGTATCCCTGCTTTGCAACTAATGAAGAAGAGAGATGATGCGATAGTTGAAGACATGCCTAAAGTAGAGAGGCTTAATCATTTTCAATCAAAATAAAAGAGTGCTGTTCTTTTTTTAGATAAGAGAGGTTCATTATGAAAGACGAGAACAAATTGAGAGAGAGAATGACTTTAATAAATGAATGCAAAGAGAAAAAAATTAAAACAAAATTTTCGCTGCATTCAATAGTTAATTTAAATAAAATTATACGGATCTGTATAAAACAATTGATTAAAAAACATTTCAGATTGTGTAAACAGGTGGAAAAATGTACATTGGAAGAATTCATAAAAAGTTTATCACTGTACTTACTCAATAGTCATTCAATTAACTATTGATTTTGACCTGAATTAGTTACATGAATTATAGGCAATCCAAAGGACAATGTTATTATGTTACTTTCAGTCAGGTCGAGTGATTAGATAAAAGAGTATGTTATTACACCATGCTACAAATACCAGATGAGAATTTTATTCACTATCAAAGGGCCAGTTTGTGGATCAATGCCATTATTATTGGTTACTCAATTGATGGTGTGTTCCTCTTTATTAAATCATTTATTTTGTTTTCTCTCATCAAATCAAAGATACAAATGCTCGCATTGAAGGAAATATGTGAATAATCCAGCATATTTAAAGGAACTGTACACACATATATAAATCTACGGCGCCACAACCCTGTGTGGTCTCAGACTTCCTTAGAATATTTCTCCAACTCTCCCCATCCGCTGCGATACTTCACCAGTTTCCTATCCCCAGTATTTTGAAGGTCCCTCACAGCTCAGTCTAACCACTTCAGCTTCGATCTCTCGACTGCTCATTCGCCTTGACATATGGCTCAGCCAACGGAGCTGATTAATCTTTAAAAATTTAGAGACTCTCATGTCTTTATTGTATCTCAGTTGCCAGCGGTCTTTACATTTCACGGGTCCAAAATTGTGACTCCTCCCACTTTGACTGTTCTAAAGTGAGATTCCTCCATCTTTGACTGATTCATTTCAATTTTGCTTTACCATACCAGTGAGCAGCAATTGGGGGAAATTTTGACAGCTAGATTGCTCGATTTGTTATAGTGGCGATTCCTGACATGGTATAGCGCACGGTAGGCTGGCGGTTATGACACCAAATTCGTACTGTTCTGTACTTGGATGTCGTAGGGTCTGAAAATCTTCCTCTTTAACAATACAAGCTTTAAGTAGTTTATTGTGAAAGGGTCAAAGAGTGTAATTGTTTTCACTTTGAGTGAGCAGATTGAAAACAAAATGAGAGTTTGCACTTCAAATAAAGTTTTCAATTTATTTTTATACTATAAAAGAGTCAATTGCATTGGTTTGAATATTTGCATGGATTACCGACCTCGGTAGCCTAGTTGTACTAGCGTGAACTTTAGATCCGAGGTCCCGGGTTCGATTCCCGGTTTTTCTAAGTGTTTTTTCACTTGAAATTTCTACCCGGGGTTGGCCTGTCTCAGATTGGACGGGACCGGTTGACTGGAAAAAATTGCCTCAGGCAATAAGTTCCGCCGGCTATACTGACACCTTTGTATAGAAAAGTGTTATATTATTATTATCTTGACTGTACCTAGATCACTCTCTTGAGAGTAGATTGCCACATTAAAAAAAGAAGAGGATCTTGACCATAGATATAAGTATCGATGTCCCAAATAGATGAAAATTGGCAGGTTTTCATAAATATCTATTATGTCTATTACCTGTTAATTTAGGTAGTGTCTGTCCCACTTGTAAAAAAAATAGATAGTAAAAAAGATTAAATGCATCTTGCAACAACATAACAAGCCAATAAGTTTATAATCTGACAAGAGATTATTACACACATGAGTGATTTATCTATTGTGAATCAAAACAAATAAACTAAAATCTTCGTTGGAGACGTTACTTGTTACTTAATTATCAAGAAAACATGACATTTTTAGACAGTTGATACCCAGACATTGTACATCTACAAAATGTAGAACACTTTTCAATAAAAAGATACCATCTTTCAAAGTATTTTAGTTAAAGTTAGATTGATAAGTCATTGAACTTTGCCTATCACTAAGAACATAGTTTTTCTCAAGACATTTATTTATTTACTAGTGTAGGCGTGGACTACAAATCACGAGGTCCTGGGTTCGATTCCCGGTCGGGTCCGAGTTTTTCTAAGTAAACATAAATTAAAATAAACAAAAACTTAAGTTTTAGTTTATTTTAATTTATGTTTGTTTATTAAAATGTTCTACAAAATTACTCACGACAAAAAATTTGAAGATTTTTCTATGTGCTTTTTTATTAGAAATTTCTAACCGGGGTTGGACTGTCTCAGATTGGATGGGACTGATTGACTGGAAAAAATTGCCTCAGGCAATAAGTTCCGCCAGCTATACTGACACCTTTGTACAAAAAAGTTTTAATCTATTATTCATTGGAAAAATTTGACGAGTTGCGATGATCTAGCATTTCACTTCATCTTGCACATCAGAAAGAGACAATCTTACTTGAAGTTCAATTTGTAGTTTGGTCCCACTTTAAGCGCCATGCAGGAAGTTTATAAATCTAGTAATCTGTTTGCCGTGGGGCTGCCGGCTAAGAATAGCACCTCTGCTCTTTTTGCTGGTTTTTTGAGCATCCTGTTAGAGGCAGGAAATCGAAAAATCAGATCGGCACCGTGAGGTTGACCACCTCACGTCCTTAAACCTCAATCGGTCAGAAAAGGCAAGATGAACCTCAGACGCCTTCGAGTACAATGGAGAGCTCTTGATGCCTCCCTATGCTCCTGAGTGGGGCTTAGGCCTTCCACATTGTGGGATGGTTTGGGGGGGTCCGTGGCGGGCTTGATTTGTGCGTGGCCGGCTTTTTGGTTTGATTGCTTCGATCGAGCTAGGGGGTCAGTTTCGTGCATGTCGGGTTTGCTGTGGATTGGTCTCCAGAGGGTCTTTAAGGGAGAATGAATGAATGAATCTGTTGGTCATTTGAGGCTTTGGATCATGGGAATACATGAGAGAATCTGTGGGGCTAGTACGAGTTTTATCGAAAGCTATTTGCACGCTAATAAGCGCTTATTAGCGTGCAAATAGCGTTCTTAAATCAAACGATCGAATCATTAGATCATTTTAGTATGAAAATTTTTCGAAACTCTTTCGATGATCGTTTTGATATTCGAAAACTTATACTAGGGCTACTGGCATAGTGAATTCTCTTCATATTATGAATACTTGTATTCACGTTAGAAACATTTTTCATTACCGCAAATTTACTATTGTGGATGAAGAAGTTTCTAGCTACATATCTTAAAGTATTCCACAATCCCCTCCAATCGTAATGATTTTTATCCCCTCTGAATCCACTATCAAATGTTGATTATGGCTTCTGTGGAACATGCTTCTCAACTCTGGGCAGTCATAGTGGTCGTTCAAGATTTTATAGACTTCGATTAGATCCCCTCTCAGTCTCCTCTCCTTGAGAGTGGTTGAGAGTAGTGTCTCAAGGCGATCCTCGTAAGACATGTCACCAAGCCCCGCTCCCATCTTAGTAAAGCGTCTCTGCACTTTCTCCAAAACCTGTATATCCTTCTCAAAGTAGGGACACCATATTTGGAAACCGTACTCCAAGATAGGTCTCACATAGGTTTTATATATCTTGAACAGCAGTTCGGGAGGAATATGACTAAGTGACTTCCTTATGAGATAGGTTAGACTATTTGCCTTTTTGCTGATACTAATTATGTGTTGGTCCCACTTAAGGTTTTTGCTTACAATTATACCCAGATCCCTCTGTTTCTCATCCCTACTCAAAATTGTTCCATCAAGTGTATACTGGACCTTTGGATTTTTGGGTCCCACATGTAGCACAGTATATTTATCCACATTGAGCATGAGAAACCACTCTCTTGTCAAGGCCATAATGTTGTTGAGATCTTCTTGAAGCTGCCGTGACTGAGTCAGTGGGTTACCGAAGAACTTGGTGTCATCGGCAAAAGAATTAGATTGTTGAAGTTTCTTAGTGGATATTGCCTCTTTCACAACAAAAAACTTGTCAAAAGTGTGTTTTTGACAGCTTTGAATGAACATAGTATCATAACTGAAATTAATTGAGAAAGGACGACTTTCCCTAGATCAATATGAAAGTGGAGTAGCTAATTCTGTATATCAACATACAGCAATAAATATATTTTCTTTACAATTACAGAAGGCAAGTGACATTATTTGACAAAGAAAAACACTGTTCTATTGCCTATAATGGTCTCACCAGATAATTGTTTGCCTAAAAATGGCACTTAAATAAAAAAAATCAGAGCTGTGTTAAAATCTTTTAGTATATTTAAATAAGATCAATAAATAACATTTCCATTTTGAAATACATTTCATACAAAACTCAACAAAACATTAATATTTTTATCATGTAATCACATATTGTCATAGACCCACCAAAACAACCAAACCTGTGATATCATAATATTCTCAATCTAATAAAATCTATATTTTTAACAAATGATAATTTCAATTCAAAATTAACATGAAAGAAGTTAAACAATATGTGGGATGTTTATCTTAACAGAGTGTAGTAACTAAAGGGTTAGTGGATATAATAAATATTTTAACAATAAATAAATAATACTAAAGTATGAGTATCTAATAATATTATTAAGATGTATTTAGAACCAACAAAAAATTTAATTTTCAATTTTACTAATTAATATTGCAAAAGATTTTGAATTTAGCCTTTTTACTAAAGTTCAAACACTTTATTTCAGCGGGCATCTTGTTTACTGCCGTATCCATGATACGCTAATTGACACTAAACGTCAAGATTACACTGTCTCTTTCCCCCTTTCATTATTTTACTGCCAGTGAAAGAGATAAATATATAACGCTTTGTACTTATATCAAAGAATATGGCGTTCATAGTTTTACGGTCGCTTTTCTTTTACAGGAAAACAAACAATAGGAAAAGTATAACAATAATAATAAATGAGGGCTCATTACGAAATTAAAGCAGTAATAGAATATAGGTTAAGTTACTGTCTACCATTCTATCCTGAAGACTAGGAAATTTGTCCAGGGTCTTGGTCAATTTTAAATTTAACTTTAGATGCAAGAAAAAGAAAATTTGTATCGCAAACTATAAAAAATTACAATAAATTTTTGAGAAAATTGATTTTTTGTAAGGTGTTGAATGTAATCACAATTATTTTACTTTAAAAAAAAATGAAGAAACTATTAAATATGTAGGTACTACGAAAACATTTTTTGCGAGAAGTAATCAAAATAAAATTGCTAGAGTACAAATATAACATTTATTTTGGAATGAGACAGCCAGCTTGAGCGATTGTCATTAAATTTGGAATAAAAAAATTCATCATAATTATTTCAATTAAATTAATCAAATGGAAAATAAATATTTTAATTTCACAGTTATTATAATATTTTTAAATATCAATATCCTATTAGGTATATTCTTACTTAAATAATTAATTGTTTTAAATACGAACAAAATATTAATAACATTAAAATTTTCTATAAAAATATACAATCTGTACAAAAAAAATTATAATATTATTAAAGTCATAGGTAAATAGATAATTATAAAATTGTTATTCAAATGTAAATGTTTGACTCATTTTAAAAATTCATATTCTTTTTGAATTATGCAATTAGATATAAAATATGAGGACATTAGAGTAAAAAATTATAGGTAATGTACATTGTTCAGGCAATTGAGCATGTCTCTATGACACTTCAATGTAACTGAATAAACCATAATATGATTTTGTTATAATAATTATTTTTATGATTTAATGATGTACAAAGTCAGACATGCATAATTAATCAATCTGAGATACCAAAAAATTTCAAACAGTTAGAGCCAGAATTTTTCTATGAAAACCACAGAAAATTTTTGCCTCGACTGGGAAACGAAGCAATGATCTCTTTATAAGAAGTCTGGGGCCTTCGACAACATAACTAGTATTTGGAGAGTATCTAAAGCTCCTTTGCAATCAAAATAACATGTATAACAAAGTAAAACATGATTAAAAGAGTATTAGGTATAAAGAAAATCATCACATTATACAAGCTACCGAGTATAACTTCTATTTCATAGTTGCGATTTAGATTGTGATAATATTAAAATGGTGAGAAAGTAATATCACAATTTCATACCTACATAATATTATTTTCTAAACTCAACACCTTTAGTTCGTAGGGTCAGAAAATCCATAAATAAAATATTGACAGGTTTCAATTTGCTGACTGGTATAGGGCATAGACAAACTATTTTACAATAATGTTGTATCTATGGTAATATTTCGATGTTTAGTGCAAAATACTCACATTTTTTATGTTTAGTAATATTGCTTTAAAAAACTTGTTATTTTAATAATATTATTTATTTATACATGCATTTGAAGGTACCTGTCATTGGAACCTAGATCATTAAAGGGTGACATTGTTTGACATTTTGTCTGGAGGGCATACAGTCTTGTATGTCTGTGTTGTTTGCGTACGACTATACACAACGTAAATTAACCGTAGAATGAAAACAAAATTAGAAGAATAACCGACACACCCGTCAAGCCTGAACAAACGCTCAAAAACTCTAGATTACCCATCAAGGAATGTCAAAACCCATGTGACCTTTGATAGTTTATTGGAACATTAAAATAAAAAATATAATGGAAGCGTTAGGATTTTATAACGAGTGGTTTTGTTTAAGTATACATTTATTTACACGTTTGCGATTTGAGATATCGTCCTAGACAAGTGTTAATACTTCTTTACTAATATCAAGTGTTCCAAAAAATCGAAAAATTGTGATACAAGATATAATATAGGTAAATCATTCTGGATGCCTCCACATGTACACAAAAAATAACCTTTTGTCAAGACTAGCCAACAACAAACTTTAAAAGTGGTTGGTAGCCCTGCGATTCAGTCGTCGACGACTTTCATATTGCTTTATGTGACAGATGTCGAAAGTGTATTTGTGTTCACTTTGAGTGATCCCAGATTCATTTAAAACATTTAAAATTCATTTTGATGTTAATAACTATGATTTGTACTAAAATATCTCTAGAGAGATTCTTACATTATTATGCGAAATAAACAAGTGCGTTTATAATATTACTGCAAGAAAACATAAAATCTGTTAATAAATTAAATGGTTTACAACAAAAAATACTAAATTTCTAATCAACAATTAATTATGCAAGACTTAATAATAATCATAGAATTCTCACGAGAGAAAGTATGGTGCAACCTCCATATTTGTCACATTTTGCAGAAAATTATCTGTGGTGCTCAAATTTGCTTTCTAAACTGTGTATCTAAACTTTTTATATACCTTTGTATATAAAAAGTGTTTGGAGGCGGATTAATCAATTATTTTTAAGTTTCTTACTATGGGAAAAATAGTTTGTGTATTGGCCACACCTCCAGAAGCAAATACAGAGGTTTCACTGTATAATATCATATTATTTTAGCCTATTTATACTTAAATTTGTTTATTCTAAATTTTACAACTAAATAAATATACACAAACAATATAATATATTAAAAATGGACAGAACATTTTAATTTGACATTAATTTTTTTTATCATTGACATTATATTATTTCAACATTGTACAATAAACTCTTAAACAACATTTGAATTGTCAACAAAATTAGTATTTTTTTTTTCTTCCGTGAAATACTATGTAACTTAATAATTTTTTTTTGATCTTAATAAAAAATGGGAGAAATCCAAAGTACTGTAACAAACTAAGGTATGAAGATTTAAGAAGGCCCTCTCGATGCAGGAGCCCATTAACACTCTGGAAGGGGCCATAAACTCTCTGAAGGAGACCATAAACTCTTTGAAAGAAAACTGAAGAATGAATTTGAAGCGTGGAACGATGTTATCCACAGCATAAACACAGGATGGCTAAAATGAAAATCGCACTCCAAAGCGAAAAGATAACAGAAAACAGACTAACATGGTATGATCAGGAGAGCTATGGATATGGATATTGAAACTCCGGCAACGAGACCAGGCAGACCACCTGTCACATGGTTTAAAATCAAGTAGAACCAGGGCTTCTTGGTGAAGAATGACAAGCAGGATGGGACAAATGATAGATATGAAATAAATATTTCACCTTCCTCTAATAACAATGAGCCGATTATGCCTAACTTGAAAAAAAAACATTCAAATTTAACTCCCGCCCATCATTTAAAAATCATTTTTATTTATGTATTATTACTTAACAAAGGGCAGAAATGGAATAAAAACATTTAATAAAAATACTTATTCATGGCACTATGACCCAAGAATCAATGAAAA
This sequence comes from Mystacides longicornis, assembly GCA_963576905.1. Taxonomy (NCBI): domain Eukaryota; kingdom Metazoa; phylum Arthropoda; class Insecta; order Trichoptera; family Leptoceridae; genus Mystacides; species Mystacides longicornis. The sequence continues at coordinate 17,376,108 of OY756427.1, read as the reverse complement.
TCATAAACTCGATTTTGAAATTGTTAAGTGTTAAATACATTCAACGAATAGAAAGGGTACATGTCATTGAGAATCAAAAGGTATCAAAAAATCTAGAATAAAATCTTACCAAAATCATTAAGTTTTAGTAATAGACAATATCAATAGCGACCATTACAATATTACATTATATAAAAAGTAACAAATGTGAGAACCAGAGGATAAATTTACAAAAAGTATGTTAGGGTGTAAATTGCCTTATAAATTACCTATGAAATCACACAATTGCTTGGCTCCGGGGATTTGGACGGGCTAAATCTACTACCCTCAGAATATTGAACAGTCTCTGTTAATTTTGGCGAATCTTTCCTTACTACACTACTGTGAGGTGTCGAGTCCGAATTGTGTTGTGAACCAATACTACCTTCGTTGCAAGCTACGGTTTCACTGATTATTTCTGTTTGTAATGATTGCACTTTGTTTGGATTCAGTGAGTTCGAAGTCACTTTAACAATCTTTATTTGTTGACATTCTTTTGTCTTTAACACTGTAGACAGGACGGCTGCTTGACTTTGGATGGCCAACATAAACGGTTTGTAGCCAAGGCTGTCACAAAACAAAAGTAAACATGTTATTTCTAAATACAACTGTAAAATATCTCTATGTAAAACTGCAGTGGTATCTCTCAAATGATGAGCAAAAAAAAATGTGAAAAAGTATAACAAGTACATAATATTCGAGATTCATAAAAAAGGATGTCCGGTTTTCACGACATTTACTGCCGCGACTTCCGTGCCAGTTCATTAGCTTGTGTTTAATCTTTGACATTTTACCATAATAAGGAGGTGGTTAATCTAATCAATCATAATGCTCTGAGACATGTTCAAGAGTCGCCAAAAACCAATGTCTTCTTACAGTTTTCTAGCTAGGTTAGAAAGGATTAATTTGAATCAATGAATCTGGATTTTCGGGTTGGAGATTCTATTGTATATGCAATAACTAATACATACCATTCAGTATCAGACCAATGTGACAAGTCGTTGAAGGCCTTCTTCAACCTATTGACGGCGTCCACTGAAATATCATTTGATCTAGTGGCATTAACTGTTCTTAATATGGCCATAGCGTCTTTTAGGAGGAACGCTATGAGGAAAGCCCATTCCAGGCAACCAGCTTCAGTCATTATTTGCAGTAAATATCTGCAAAAAAAGTCATTTCAATTAATATTATTATACCATATTAACCTACATAATAAACAGCAGATTCTACTTAAATTTTTTCCCTGTAGATATTATTGTGGTAATGTTACCTACAAATTTTTGCATTTCATTGAAAAAAATTATTTTATTTTAATTTCAGTGTGACGAGGTAGCATACAAATATTAAAATACTCTTTTGTATTTGTAATAATGGGATGTTTTTTTCCATTTTGTGCCGCTAGAGGCGCCCTAGCTAATCCGGTCTATTGTCAAATTCAGTGTTGCCATAGGGGGTAATTTACTGTCATTTGGCCTATTTGGAACGAGAATCGGCGACGAAAAAAATTTAAAAGGCGACAGGTAGCAACTTGGGCTACTTCCCTTTTAGCGAATTTTCACCTTTCCGGATACTAAATGACCTTTTTTAGTGAACTCCTACCTCTCTTCGGATACTAAAATTTGACCGCATACCAAATTTTCACTTAGGCTACTTAGCGTTTGAAAAACAGCGTTAGCAACACTGGTCAACTTTGACGTTTATAACCTCAACCATATATTTAGAATAATCATTGTACATTTATTTTTACATACTATTACAAATAAAATAATTGTATCTTATTTTATTTATTATATACCTAGCTAAATACAAATGAAAAAATACCGTAACAGAAAACAATAAAACAAGAAGATACAGAACTGAAACGTATTCTCAAAGAACTACTGCAAATCCACCCTTGAAGACAAATTCATACCTAGTGCTTTTGTTTGTGTATAGTGTAAAAGGACACACTATGGTTTATTTCGTAGAAAAAGCCACTTTTGCAATCATCAATAATTAAAATGTTAAATTGTTTAATTGAGAAAACAAAAAAGAGAGGAAATATATCAGCATAATATTCATCAGTCAATGCTAGATGGTATGTTTGACAGCTGCTGTCATAATTTGACAATAGACCTGATTAGAAGTTCTGCCACCTAGTGTGTATTGTCGGAAGCTCCCCAGAAAACCTCCCATTAAAAGACATAACATATTAGTTCTCTCTAAACAGGTACTGTTTTATTATTAAACGTGGATCAAACTTATAACCGAAAAAAACATAATAATAAACTCCAAACAGTGTAAAAATAGCTCAACTACGGCTGATCTTTGGATTTTGGTTATGCTGTCTTCATACGAGGCGATATAAGGCCAGACGATTTCGCTTGCATAAAAAAAATATCGCTCAGTCGTCCATTGATCGTGTGATGTGTTCACACGAGTCCACCGACATGCATTCAATCTGTCAGGTTTGCTGTAGTAAAAATGGCGGACGTCGAGGTTGAAGTCGCGGAGTGTTTGGAGTTAATTGAAAATGTTGTTTTAGACGATATAAGGAGACTACTAATTAAGGAAAAATCAAGAAAAAAACGCAGATATTGGGTACGGAATTGAATTCTAAGGAGAAAAAAATTTGCAGTACTGCTGTCATCTGTCAAGAAACAGAACATAAACAGAATTTTACTATAGATACGGACGCTGCGCATGGGTGCATCGTTCCACCAGAAACAAAAGTTGAAAGGTAGTCAACTTGAGGCGATATCGCTTTCAATCATTTTTATCGCTTCAGATCTATCGACAATCTCTTCACACGGTTCTATTGGCTGGCGATATTCGCCTCGTGTGAAAATTGCTTTTCATATCAATAATACAAAATTTTAACAAATAAAGCAAATATGCATAAATTTTCATACATACAACCTAAGTCTGTGACAAGGATTAAATATTTCTATTAATAAGAAAAAATTGATCGATGGTTGAACAACCCAGACTTGGATCATGTGATCCTTGGTTGAACCATGGATAAATGGATTTTTATTAATAAGACTGGTATAGTTTATAATGTTTATCAGATAACATCTCAGATAAATTTACCTAAGTTGAACTTCAGCTCTTTGGGAACCAACTTCCACCTGTTGGTGTGACAGATGATCCATAAGAGCGGCATACTGCTTATCTGCTTCACCCCAGAGGCTGGCTGCTTCAGCCACACTCACCACGCTCATAGCACGCTCCAGCTGTGGATTAAGAAAATTACATATAGACAAAGCTTTGATACAAAAAGATTAATGATTGATCTATGTTGTGAAATCAAACCTGTAAGCCAGGGTGAATATCATTGCCCATAGCCAGCGACACATAACCACTGTCTCCACCATAACTAGCATGCTCAGTGGGGGACGGAGTTGATGGAACTGGATTAGAAACCGTAAGCTTTGATTAGTTGCAATGTTAAGCCATATATAAATAAGTACATTCAAATTAATAAAATTAAACAAACCCATAGCGTTGCTGCCTTTACGATTGAGCAAATCTGAAACGGGTTGATGTAAGACTGGATAAGGCCAATGGAAATCGTCGTGTAGCATTTTGAGGCAGACTACCGGAGTGTCCACTCTGGCCGCACGTTCTCTCTCGGTACCCAGCCAAGCTACGAGATGAAAATCTAAACGAGAAGCAAAGTGGCCCAACTGCCACATTTTACCAGTAGACAGCAGCCTCCTTGCGTGCCTTTGTAGCATCATATCTATGAAAAATTCTTCCGCGGTTCCTGAACAGGATTCCCTACAACAACAATAATAATAAGTAGGTATATTTACCAAATAGATTGCATAAAAAACAGGTAAACAATGAATTCAAGCAGTATTTGAAACCAAAATGTCAATAAGTTTATTCCAACAGTTTTTGACTCTTTCCATCTTGTTGTTAAAATTATTATGACAAGGGGGATGGCAAATAACAATCTTTTATCGTTATAGCATACTAAACACATAGGTAAATAAATAACTTCCATTTCATAGGAGTATTTTATGAGTAGTACATAATATAATTTAATGATAGACAACGCATATCAATTTAACATCAACAATTATATATCATCAAAGATAAGAAAACAAAGTACATAACATAAATAATAGTAAAGTAATTTTTAGGATAAGCAGAAATACTTGGAAAAAAAAGAAAGTAAAACATACTTGTCTGTTTTTCCGGTTGGCACTGATTTTTTTCTTTTATTAACCATCTGGTTTGAGGTACCTATGTTACTCTGTGTTGTAACCATTTCACTAACACTGGGTTTTGCTCCTTCAACCGAAACTCTAGGTGTTACTGTTGTACTAAAACTACGTCCTCGGCTGACCTGAAATATTAAATTAGTGAAATAAAAAGGCAGAGATAAAGAAAAGAGTCCACCAGGAAAGAGTCGCCTTCAATAAAAGAAGGAAGGAAGAATTTCAGAGAGAAAGACCAGAACCATTAGCAAAAGCCATTCCAGACATCTAGCTGTTTTTGAAATGTGGTGGTACAGGCGCATGCTAAAGTTCCATGATATTACATATGACAAGGAACTAAGTAGAGCGGAGGAAACTAAGGCAACTCCTAAAATGAGTTGCTCAACAACTTGCAAATAGATAGGTCATAATATCAGGCACCCAGGTCTCCTCTTCACCATTGTCGAAAGAATATTGAGGGCAAAAACCATAGGGGTCGCCCCAGAGATAACTATACATACACCAAGTGATCTGGGACATGTGTTGTAGCACAAGCAAGAACTGAACAAGCTGGCCAGTGACAGGGAGGAGTGGAGCAAGGGAGTCCACGTGCTTGTGGCAGAACAATCATAGGATTAAAAACAAACAAAAGGTTAAATTTTAAATTATTATGATAAGATAAAAGGAAAATTATTGCAGTCAACAGACCTGCATACTTCCTAAAATCACGGACAAATCTTCTGCATTGGGACTAACTGGAGCAGTTGGAGGATTCATAGAAAACTTGTAATTCATTATGAAGGATGTTCTCGGTGATTCTACGTCGGTTGGATCTAAAACCAGAAATGTAATGTATCAGTCTTGATTACAGTATTATATTTTACAATTTGTTACATTATTTCGACATCATTGCCAAACTCACCGATAGCTCTCAAGAATCTCACAAGATCTCTAGAAAGATCCCACCTGGAACTTTGCAATGCAGTGTCTAACAGAACTGTAGCCAGTTGCCTGCTAACAGATGAGCTCTCCAAATTCTGAGGAAAAAAGTAGACATAATAAATATACACAGTCTTTTGAAATTATAAATATAATATGTAGGAATTTTACATCATTTAGAAGTTTTTACTGACAATGCACCGCAATCGAGATAATTAAATTTTGTTTCATTAAAATTAACAATTCTTATTTTGAATATATAGGTCAAAAATTGAAATAATTTCTGTTCACAAAGAAGGCACAATCAAAGCAAAGGACAGATATGGAGAGAAGAGATGAAAAACAAGCATATGCAATCAATCTTAGACTATGGTACAAACATTTAGTTTTAGTCTTTGCAGTAAAAACAAACTGTGAAACAATGTATGATACTATTTTCACTTATTAAGTCTAAGGGGCTTCGAATACAATTGCTGGAAGGCATACAATTTTATGAAACACCAAGCTGTATGACACTAAACTTGTAAAATTACTGGTTGGTTAAAAAACTAGCGGGATTACAAGAGAGTGAAAGGTGAATTTCTGGCTCTTTAAAACCAGGACCAACCTGTTTAACTCGTTTCCAGAAATTACCATGGTTAGACTGTAATTTACTGTTGATCACCTACGTCGGGGTGACCCGATTTGACACTCTAAGATGTCTTTTAAACTATATAAGTTATAAAAGAGAAATGCAATGATGCTTTCACTGATTTTTAATCTCAGGCCCACGAGCACAGATGATTAGAGCATCAATCAGAATAGGCGAGTCACACAGAAATTCTTTTATTTTAGTTCTGGGGATGCAAATGTTGTCCCACCTCCTCGCGGTGCATCCTGGGCAGTTTCTGGTGCTGGGTCGCTCATGTGGGGGTGGCTACTCCTACATGAGGGATCGGGCTATGCCGGGACTGGCTAAGAGGACAATACCAATCTAAGGTGTTAAGCGTACCGTGCCGATGGATGGATGGCTGGGGGTTTACCCAGTCTAAACGGTGCATCTCCGATACCTGGGCACCTCGGGGATTAACCTCAGCCCTTCAGCCGACATGCGGGGCTCTGTCGGCTGTGACTTCTTTTCCCTTGCTAAACCTGGGACGGTCATGAACGTCAATACAATCACTAATAAAGTGAACCCTTCCTCACTGGATGGTCACCCGGCCAGTGAGGAACTGACTCCCTCGGGAGTAACACCATCCACTAACTAAGGTAACATGGATATCAAAAAATCCGCAAGGAACCTACTGTCCCTTAGCAGGAATAATCTATGCATCACAAGGTCCCTAACGGGGCACTGCAGGCTGAACAAGCATGCACATGTGCACCATAGGGATATTGGACTGTGGCATGTGCGGGAGTGTGTGGGGTATCACTTGAGACCCCAATGCACCTCCTGTGTGAGTGCCTACCGATGATGCATAATAGACACAAAAATCTGGGCAATTTTCTAATGTGCCCAGATGACATCAAAGAGTTGAACGCCAACAAAATCCTGCGCTTCCTCCAGGAGGCCGGGTTGAGCGATGAACTCTAGATACAGGGCCAGTCACAAAAGTTCCATTATGGGACGCAGTGACGGCGGCCTCCATGGAGGCTGCAGGCTAGTATTCAAATAATAATAAATAATTAGTTCTAGGAAGACCTATATCTTTAAAATAACAATATAAAGATTTTGCGGGTAGTTCTCTCGCTCCCACCTCTACAGCATATATATTTGTACTAAAGCCATTTTGAACTGTTTTATCTACTAGTTCTTTGTATTTGTTTAGTTTGTATTGGTGGTCAAATAATAAAAATATGGCAAAAACCACGTACCTGTAATATAATGAGGTAGGATGCAGCCGTATCTAACATTTTTCTTGCCAAGCACATCTGGAAAAGTTCCTTCGGTTTGCCAGCGGCAGAGAACAAATATGCCCATAGAGCAATTTCTGTTTTCCTAGCACATTGTACTATAGTCTGCAAACAATTAACACAATATAATTATCTAGTTAAAAAAAAAATTCAAACAATATGTCGATGATAAACTATTCGAATTATTAAAGTGAAGCAAAGATGGGGTCTGAGTCAAATCAAATAAAATGGCAGTGAATGTCAAGAATTGAATACTGTAAACGAAGAAGGGTCTAAGTGCCAAATTACTCAAAAAGAGTTTATTGTGTTTAAAAAAGTAAACGCATTTTGAAAAATCTAAGACCTTTTTATTTATATTTTTTTATTTATTTTTATTTATTTATTTATTTAAACAATAAATTTATGCATATACAATAATCTCTTAAAATAATTTACATTCAATTTAATATTTACGTTATTATTCTCCCACTAAAGCTATAAGCTTGTGTGTAGGAGAAAAAAAAAGTACTTAATATACATTTTTTAAGGTATTTAAATAAGTAGAAACACCATTGAACATAAAATCGAATTGATTTGAATGCTTTGACACACTTTAAATAGACACAAACTTTCTTTTGGCTATACTTAGGAGTATTGGAAAAGATGTGTTTTAGCGATTGCTGAAATAAAATCGAATTTGTTTTTTTTTTGACACTTACGGCCGGTTTCAAAAAAAGCGACTAAAGAACTCTTTAGCTAAAGGAACCTTTAAATTTTAAAGTCTCCTTTAGGTAGACGCGTTTCATAAAAAAAATATTTGAAAGTTGGTAGCAGTTGATAGTGTAACCATGGAAATCTATGGAAAACATAGGTTGTTTACTAATATTTTCGCGGAATTCCTGTTAATGTGTCAATTTCGTTTCTCTATAAAGCATCAATGTGTCATTATTGTTGTTAATTTATTATTATGGTTTATGACTTGGTAAATGAAATCAGTAAACAATAATACTCTTCCCGTTTTGCCATGTTTTCCCCCTAATTTGGTCATTTTTGTCCACAGTGTCACCGTATACAAATATTCATCATTTGTGACAGTTAAAGCGCCACGATATTTTCTATGAACTCCGGTGTTAAAAGATTGAACTACACTAAAGTCGACTTTAGTGCCAATAACGAGATTTTACCATAAAGTCGGCTTTGAATGTCATTTTGTTGTTATGAAACGTGTTATTTTTTAAAGGAAACTTAAAGTCTCCTTTATTTTTTATGAAACCGGCTGTTAGGCCCTATTTCATTCTTGTATTTAGATATCACCGTGGAGATAGTGATATTGATGGTGGCAGCCATTTTATTAGATCTGAATAAGTTCCCAGAGCTCATTTACATCATGCAGGATCTAGTAAAATTGAGGGATCTTGTTGCCGAAAATGCTACCCATTAACGAACCTGAAGATAAACTGGAAACTCTTGAATGAATTCAATAACACTCGGAAGTTGGGCATCTGGTATCGGTTCCTTACTAGTAGCTTCTTCCTCTAAAACCTAAAATCATATGATGTTACAAACTTGTTGAAAAATATTCCAGGTAAAATATTTGTATTGTAAATAAGCAAATGTTCTTAAAACTGGGAGTTTACCTCATGAAGTAGTAGCTCTAACGAGTGAGGGAAGTAGGGCAAAGAGGAGCAGCTTCTCGCAATTTCCCAAGCGTGATAGCCTAAATTTCTTCTCAACAGTTGTCTCAGTATTTGATGTAAATATACCTGACTCTGAAAACGTAAAAAAATGATTAAATACCTAATAACAAAAAATTCATGTTGTTTTCATAAAATATCCAAATAAAAAAAATTACTAACAGTTCTATTTAATACGGAAAACGGGAGGGAAAAAACTGAATTTGAATCACTTGTGTAGAGAAGCGTATCATTTTCTGCTCCCAGTAAAATGGCATCCTCAAACAAAATAGCTGTAAGAACAAAATGATTATTTATTAAATTGATTTATCAAACATCAAATTATGTATATAGTGGTTATTTATCACTGACATACAGTAGTCGCCGGTTATTGTGATCACTGGTTAATAGAATCAGCCGCTTTATAGAACCAAAAGTCCAAGTCCCGATTCAAAATGAAGAGTTTCATACAATGTCTATCGGATAATAGAATCACATTTTCGGTTAATAGAATCAATTGTTCAAAAATTTAGAAGACTTTCTTATATTTTAGCCACTGACGTGCGCGTTTTTTGTATTTTTTTTTTTTCAATTTCGACTCAATAGACAAATTGCGCATTAGAAAAGATTTATAGCTCAGTTGAGGTCAGTTTTGAACTGTTTCCAGCTGTGCGTGTGTTTGTTTATTGCATGGTGATAAAAGTTTGGAACCCTGGAACAGGTAAAAAGACAAAAGACCGAATAACGCTGAGCACTTTTAACGTGCGCTATAACGGACTGATGACATTTTAGTTTTTGGAAAGAGTACATCTACCAGATGTTTTGAAGCCGTGAAACACTTGCTAGTGATGCAGGTAGGTATATATTTTACACAAATGCTTGAATGAAGTCACATATTTCCGAAAACTATCCGAAACATAGGGACAGATTCTCTTTTGTCTCGATTTCGTTACGATTTTTTTGACATAAAAACCTTTCTTAGGTATATAATGCGTAGGTACCTATGTTTGTGTGAAATATATGTAGGTATGTACCTACTAAGTAGTATATTCTGTATGGCCGCCGCTTATTAGAATCGCCGGTTAATAGAATCAAAACACACTGGGACAAACGTGATCACAATATTCGGCGCCTACTGTATTTAAAAAAAAACATATACATAATTGTAATAGCGCCAGCGAGTACATGCGCCCCATAGTACTCTCAAAATATTTATTCAGGGAGGGTATGGTTTAGTTATGTAGTGGAGGAGAAGAAAAGCATTAACGGATATCTTCGATTCGGGGGGGGGGAGGGGGGAGTATCAAGCCCCCTGATTTCCCCCTGGCTATGGCCTTGGATGCCATTGACTTTTTTTGTACTTGATATCTTTATTTAGGGCTAGTAAATGCTGGTCTATGTTTTTCTATGGTTTGTAAATTGCATTATCAACTTTTAAAACAAATATTTGGAATCAAATACCTAGCGGATAGATTTTGAGATGGAATGGCAGCATGATCCTCTTCGACATGAAAGTGTGTGAATGTCTGGAGTTTGACGACGGCATTGGTGGAGGAAACAGGGGTAACCACACTCGCATCCCTAGAGAACCACACCAGAGCCATAAGGCAGCAGTCAAATGTGGCTGATTGCGAGTCGTCTTTCTTGCAGCCCACACTGATTCCACACACGAAGCCAGAACTGTGCCAGGGAGGCATTTGTAGCTCTGAAATAATTCATTCCCATACACATAAACTTCAGAAAATCAAATATTAAACAATTCTAACCATCTTTTTCACCAAGATTGTTTGATTATATAATCAAAAACAGATAATAAATTAGATAAATAACAAAAGAACCCTTATGTCCTCTTTAAAGTAACTTTTGGATGAGGTGTGTTTCAATGTAATCTTTTGAATTGCTATCTTAAGTTAAGGTCTGTACCTTTCGTTGGTTCAAATATAAGAATTTGGCATTCAAATAAAACTAGATTCAAATATGTATGGCTTATGTAACAATTTATTGAAGCTAAATGCTGAGTATGGTAACATTTCATGTTTGATAAGCTCTGTTTAACACAGAGTCAAGTCCAGCGCATGCTTCAAAGTGTCAAGACATGGTCTATTGAGTTTTATTGATAAAATCATCCAGTGCTGGCTTTAGGGATATCGACTGGCTGGTAGCTAATGAAATTTTTGTTAGTCTTTTTACTTTAAAAGATGTAAATTCTCTAAGCGGTGATGGTAGCTGTAATATCCTTACTTCAGGGTGTGTTTTAAACCTTTCCATGGATCCAGCATGAAATTGCTGAATTGCAGATTAAAATCTCAAATAACAGTTTAAGATTTAGTATTACAGAGAGCCGATATCGTAACAAAGATGCTGTACCTACATGTCAACACAAGGATGTATTACTTGGGGCATAGGTTGTAAGAAAAACTCAAATGATGAGGAATGGGCAGAAAATTGCTTTGAAGATTTAAATCGCTAAAGTAAAAAAATAATATTTGTCCCAATATGAATATTAAAAACAGCCCTGTGCAACAAAATATATCAATCTTTTAAAGATTTCACAAATGCCTTCATGTTAAGGATTGAACACTGCTGGTTATAAACGGAAATATTGAATAAATAATTTGTAACATAATGAATTATAGAGATTGAAACATTGAATCCATTTCCTTTGGCTGAACTTTATATAAAAGGTAAGGATATTAAATGAGGACACCATTAAACAATCATTAGGTGTGGTGTTAGGTTGTAATATGAAGTATCATGAAGGTATATTGAGTGTCATTTGTTTTAATATATTTAAACTTGGTGGTGTTTTTGTTTGTGCTACAAGTGTTTTTGAAATACAAATTAATAATGAAAAAAAAAAAACTGTTTCAGCCCTCAATTGATTGCATCTTAGTGGTGACACTGTGTGTAAAATATGTGACTGGGATCAAAATCAAACATACCCCCGCCCCTATAGAACATCATGTAGAAGATTATTGGGTATGTTTATCTAATAGATAAAAAATGACGGGTCTTAGCTACCGTACTCGTTTACAAATAGATCACCCCATTTTTATGAATTTTTTCATGCATATTTTGGAAGGTTTGAGAATACATCCTAAATTATATTTCATACAGCTAGATGATTAGGATCTCTCTATCCAGATTTTTGGTTTTCTGTTTTATTGTCAATTTTTTTGTAATTTTCTTTTATTTGGTTATTATTAAAAATATATATCTATAACCCCAACTTTTTCTTCGTACCTCGTGTTCAAATATGAATAGGAGATACTAAATGTAATATAATTGACACAATGGTTGTTGGTTCTGAGGGGGGACGAAGTTTGATGGTTCAGCTAGTTTAAATAAAAATGTTTACAGTTCCATTAATTATAAGAAAGTGCAAAGTAGTACAAACTGTAACCTGAATATAAAATAACAATTTTTGATTTTACTATTATTGTTTAAGAAAAAGTTAACTTGATCAACATTGTTTTTATTTCAGGAGTATCCTCGATATGCTTTTGATTATGCCGTACATGATCCATTCACTGGAGACTTTAAACATCAGTGGGAAGAGAGAGACGGGGAACTGCTGAAAGGTGAGGGACATTTAGCCACTTAGCCAGCCTCCCTATTTAAATAAAATATGACAAACACTTGGATTGAATTCCATGTTTCAATTTCTGTTTTAGGTGAATATGGACTTGTAGAACCAGATGGTACCCTGCGGATAGTAAAATACACATCTGATCCCCATCATGGGTATAATGCGGAAGTGAAAAAAATCGGACTAGCTTTACACCATGAACCACACCATGAAATACTCCATGAACCCCATCATGTTACAGTCGTAGCTGTACCTCAACTGATACCCATAATTAAAAAACCTGTACGTCATGCAAGTATTATTGAAAAAATCAAAGAATGGCCTATCATGAAAAAGAAAGATGAATATTATGAACATATGGTTCATAAACTAGACGAATATAACCCTTTTAAACCTTTAAAACATCTTATTGAGAATGTTAAAAAATCATTCCACCATGAAAAACCTCCTATTGAAGCGTTGTTCGAACCCCATCACGATCATCATCATAAGCCACACCACAGTCATCATCATGAGCCCCATCACAGTCATCATCATGAGCCCCATCATGGTGCTTATGCAATGCATGGTTAGTTGTCAACATATTAAAATGAAAGTGTTATCCGAAATACAACCAAGACTGACCTAGGAAGACATTCTCAAGCTGTGTTTTATTTTTATAATAATAGCAATATTAAAATTGTGTGAATCTATTTTAAGTTATTATTTCTGTATGTTTAAAGTTATTATTGAATATATTATCTGATTATCAATCAAGTCTTTAGATCCCGTAACTTAGTTCATCTACATAAAAAAGGGAACTTACAGGTGTGCTATCCCATTCATCTTGATCTGATGCTTCTCGTTGAACAAGCAAAAGTCTTCCACTGACATTTAGGATCTAAAACAGAATTAAAAGTGTTCAATGTTTCAGCCAAGTTTCTTTCAAAGCAATAAAGATTTTTATACAAATAATCATTAACTTACCATAGAATATGCTGGTTTGACAGGGTTGTCCTTAAAGAAAGAATGTTGAGATTGTCTGGCTGTTTCGTGTCTCAAATCGGATAAGCTAACAGAAACTACACAGGCCGGATGAACACATAATCCTGTCAAGTCTACCCCTTGTATACAGTCAATTTCAACATTCCCAACTAAAACCATAGATAAAATTGTATTAATTCAAACTCGGTGTCGAAAACATAACCACAAAACATGTGAGCTATTATGTTGGTTTACCTGAATCAATCTGCTTCATCGTATAAATGAATATATGAGCATCAGCACCGAATACAATGAGTTGATCTTCCAACATATCAATGAGCAGCACTTGGGCGTGAACTTGGAAGATTTTGGCATATCTGTTGTCCAGTTTGGTGTCTCGAGGGTACAGCCTTAACTCATCGTTTCCGTCAATTATACTAAAACAACCTACGAAATATTTCATAGAATGAATAGTTATTTTTAGATAAATGTTCCAATTTTAAAACTTTTCTTGGAGCAGCGAGATGGCATGTTCGATCAAGAATGAAAAGAATCTAAAATATTTATTCTGCTCTCCTGTTCTCAAAAAGGCCAAGTATTACTGGAAAAGAAATAGATGATGTATCGCTGGAAAGGTGAACGAAATGTGTATGGATAAAAAAAATTGAGATCAGTTCTGTTCTGTCTGCCTATACGTTAGTCCCTATTGGGAAATTATCTCAACAGAAAATTATTCTATTAATCTTCAAGAGATAAGAAAAAAAAACTTTTAACACCGTCACTGCCATTTTAAAAATCTATTTCTTTTTATTTTTAGTGATAGGTATATTAGTGAAACAGATATAACAAGCTTCAAAAAGCCCTTAAGTCAATAAAGTATTAAAAAATAAAAAACAGAAGTTTTAAAAAAAGGTTAGGTATAAAAAATTGATATTTTCGAAACCGCCTATGAATATATTGAGACTTAAACAGACCCTAACAACAGCGTGTCTCCAATATCCTTACATTGTCAAAAATGTTATATTTATTAAATTTATATGTGATCTTAAAAACTCACCTACAACTATGTAATCCCCCCACCATAACATGCCACCCGTTACAACAAAGTCTTTCTCCTGAGATTCATTTCCAAATAATTTCCACTTCCTAGATAACATATTGTAATGAGCGATTCCCGTTCTTCCCGCTACGCACAAGTTTTGTCCGGAAATATCTATTGCACTGTACTGTATTATATGAAAGAAAAGGGACAAATTATTGACCTAGTCATTGTATCTAATATCATAAATCAATTATTATTGGATTTTTTAAAATGTAAAAATATGTTCTGTGATCCATCCTAGCGGATTATTCAAAACATGGTCATGGAAAAAAATTGATAAACTTCCCAATATCGGCAGCCGTACTGTGGAAAACAATAATGTTTCATCATAATGAGCAAACATAGCAATGAAAATGCAGCAATTTGCACATAAAATTAGCGACAATAGGTTTAAAAGATGGATTTTGCCAACCACAATGGAAAATATCAATATCACATATCAATCACCATGTTCTACACCAAGGTATAGATCGCAACATGAATCATCATCGCCCCCAGCAGAGGGCTTCACGTCTATAATACCTCACCGAGTGGAGTGGAAGGCTCTTTACCTCTCTCAGAAGCTAATTTGCATAATCCAGAGCTGATAATTACATACAAATTTTTACATGTTAATAAAAAAAATACAAATATAAGGGGGGTTATCGTACTTTATGAAATTTCACATATAACGAGGGATCACTGTACTACTTACACTTAAATATTGTGTTACTAGCAGTCTGTCCCTGCTTCGCACGGGTAGGTACATAGGTATTTAAAAAAATAATTCAGTTTTCTTATGATCTTTATAGATCTCTAACTTTATCAAAATATTCTATAGGGAATGTTAATCTGGAATAATGTACCATTCTAATGGTCCCCTCCCGTCCGGTTCGTACCCCAGTGACGCCTATATCTCTGCCGCATTTCAAATTTTTTTTTTTAATAAATTAACACTTATTACCCCCTATTCTGGATTTGTTCGACCTAAAATAAGAACGTTCCAAAATTTAAGAATTAAGGTCATATGAATTAAAATTCGTATTCTATAAAGCGATGTGTTCTAAAAACTAAAATGGCTTAAATTAGTTCACCATAAACAAAAATATGAATTATAATTGTCTATGGTCTATATCGCGCATGCGCAATTGGTCATGTTTGTTTATTAAAAATAATACGAGTGTCAAAGTAGTGACCAAATGGGTTAGAGGCATCTCAAATTAGCCTTTTTATCAGACCAACTCTTAGATTTCCTTTTGAAATAAATAAGTATAATTATTTTTAGTGCAAATCTCGTGTTGTAATATACGCAAGAGTATTTTATGAAAGTAGTGATTTTGATCTAACCTCCAATTTTCGATTTCGGCATAATGAAACACGCGCAAATAATCAATTTTATGATTTTATTTACCTTAATAAAGATATTTAACACTTTTTTTAAACTTATTAGGTTAAAATAATACTTTTATTATAAAAATATCATCAGATATATTTTAAGTCGCATACAATTAGGTGTGAACTAAAATTAAGAACGTTTTGACATAAGAACGCACTAAAATTGACTTAAATAGTGTTGTAGAATACCAAAATGAACTAATTTCAATATTAGTCATATTAAGAACGCTCTTAATTTTTATAGAATACCGATGTGCACTTAATAAAATTGGAACGTTCTTATTTTAGTTAGTGCGCACTTAAATTCAAACAGAATCGGGCGTATTGTGGCATCATTATTATAGTTAGACTTATTCTGTCGCGACACTTTTTGTAGATAATTATGTCTTCTACAAAGTTGTAGTACATTATTTTATTCTATCATCAATAGTTTTCACAGCGCACGCGATGTAAAGAATATTTTAGGTAATTTTTTTACACCTTGTGTTACATTATTGGAGTTTTAGTAAGGATCACAAATATTTTTGAAAATTCAATATAGCCTATGTTCACCGGGGATAGTGTAGCTTCCCAAAAGTGAAAGAATTTATAAATATAATTAAAAATATAATATTTTTAAGCATGCAAAAAGTCAAGAACCCAACTATCTAGAAATAGTTCCCAGGCGAGTGAATCAAAAATACGTCGAAATGAAGAATCTTCATCTATGCTTCTATCTTAAAATATTCCTCGACAACCAACGGTTAGAATTAAAAAAAAATCACTAAGCGTTTTTAACATTGAAGCGCTTTTTTTTAAAAAAAAAAAAAAATGTTTGATGCCTATTCGGCAAATAATATCAAAAACTTCTACGTCTCTTTGGTTATATTCATTACATGACACTCGAAGAATATTTATTGAAATTTGAAATAAAATAATATGTTTTTTCTTGTTAGATACAGTTAAGTACTCAAATTATGAAATGGCGTTTCAATTAATTTTCTAAAATAAATAAACACTTATTGTGGCATAACTATAATAGTTAGACATATGCTGTCGCGACATTTTTTGTAAATAATGATCTCATCTACAAAATCGTAATACATTAATTTACTCTATCTTCAATAGTTTTCGCAGCGTACGCGATGTAAAGAATATTTTAGGTAAAATTTTTGCACTTTGGGTTACATTATTGGAGTTTTAGTAAGGATCAAAGGCTATATGAAAATAAAATATAGCCAGGGGGGGAGTCATGTCAAGTAGAAATACCGCGAGACTCAGTTCATTCATTGCTCAGTAACCCATTAAATTATTTTTAAGTACCTATCTACCCGTGCGAAGCTGGGGCGGACCTCTAGTATATCTATAAAGAGGAAAGATTTGATAAACAATCAATCAATCAATCAAAACTTTCCTCTTTATAATAGTAGTGTAGATAACCAGCATTAGTCTAAACTTACTCTAATAGGCCAATTAGTGGCAGAATAGGTCGCAGGTAAAGGAAGAATGATCCATTGTTTCCCGTCCGCCAGAGCATTATTGAGTGTTATGCCAACATCAGTCTCGCAATTAAGTCCATTTGAAGTGATTGAGGGATCTCTTAAAGTATTATCTAGATCTATGATATGAGAATCATTGTTTTTATTGCAACTGTTCAAAGAGTCATCCGATACCATTTTGTTCAAATCACTTGTTGTGTTTCTTGTGAGATTGTCCCCGAGATTCACATACAACCTATCATCCGCTTGTAAATACAAATGACTTTGGTGATTCTGAAATATACAGTGAATAAAAATCGTAATCTGCACAATAAAAGAGAGTACATAATAATATTAAATCTATTCATTCATGCGAATATCATAAAATCTAAATCCTAGTTCACACTATGTACTAAAGTTGAGTAGCAAGTAATTCAGTAACTAAATATGTAAAAATTTACTCGAGTAGAAAAGTTGACAGTTTATTCGAGTATATAGTTGCTTTTTATAAAAATGAATCTGTGCTCACTTAAAATGAACACAGATACACTCTTTTGACTCTTTTACAGTACACAGATACACTCTTTTGACTCTTTTACAGTACACAGTTTAACAGAATAATTTAAATAAAACAATTGATTTGTTTTTCCACTATATTTATTTACCTGACTAGTTTCGCAGGAACAGGTCCTGCATGGTCACAGGTGACTTAGCAGCCCGATTCACGGAAAAGTTTAAGTCTAAGTTTAGTTCGAAGTTCGAACGAAGTCCGATTCAAACTTTTCCGTGAATAGGTACATAGACTGTAGATAGTCGCCGCCTACAATTATTATTACCAGCAGCCCTATTCACGGAAAAGTTTGAATCGAACTTCGTTCGAACTTCGTTCGAACTTCGAACTAAACTTAGACTTAAACTTTTCCGTGAATCGGGCTGCTGTTCCTGCGAAACTAGTCAGGTAAATAAATATAGTGGAAAAACAAATCAATTGTTTTATTTAAATTATTTTATTTAAATAATTCCACCAAGAATGCACGTTCAATTCGTTAACAGTTTAACAGATCGGCACCTGGGATAGAACCCATAGACTCCGCACAAAATCGTACTAAAGTCGGCGTCGTAACCGCTATCCATTCATCCCTATCCATTTTGTTCTATTTTTTTGGGCAGATGGTATCTCTCATAATGCATAACTGACCACTGGTTCACTTGCTAAGCGTGTGTGAACCTACATACCTATAGTTTTATTAGTTGCAACGATAGTGGCATAGAGTGAAACTAGGTATATTATTCATTACCTCACTAATGAATACTGTGTTCAAATAAAGTGTGAATGAATATTTGCAAGTAGCGAGTAATTTAGTAGCTAAATTACTTGCTACTCGAACCAGTGTGAACTACGCTTAAGTCTTTTAAATATGCTGTAAATCAGTAGCGTCTCTAGGAATTATGTTTCAACCCGGACGGACTCACAAATTAGTGAATAACTTTTTGAAAATTGAATAGTTGATAAATATTGAATATATTAAATTGTTAATTTCAGTACTAACCATACAAGGATTAACAGTGAGAGCACTTTTAACAAAATCTAACTGTATCAAACTGGTACAAACTTCTTTACTTTCTCTAATCATCCATAACTGGTATCCTTCCGTGCACCACTCCTAAAATATAAGAAACAAGTCTAATCCAAGTATTAAACACATTTTCATTATGAATGGGCTGAATCGGGAATAGCCGACTGTAAATGATGCTGAATAGTCGACTTTCCCGACTAAGACGGCTCATCTCTAATTTTCATTGTATTTAATTTAAGAATATTTTTAAAATAATTCTAAATGAACTGACAATCTACATACCATACTATAAACGTTGAGTGGATTATTTTTAGTAAGATCTTGATTGATGCCATAGTCCCAGGCTAAGGAACACATTAAGAGACCTCCAAATGTACTCCAAACCGACACACCACCTCCACTCCAAGAGACGGCTAAAGCCCGGCCATCACTTGTCCATCTAAAAAAATACAATGAAAGAGTTAGCATCAAATCAGTTAACCCACTGACAATACCTCTGCTTGGCACGGCTCGCATACGGGTTTGAGTACTACTTGAGGCATTGGATTTTCCATAATGGGAATATGAAAATTTGACCAACTACATGGCAAAAATTGTAAACGTAAAATTATTAAATTAAGCCAGCAGTCGAAAGCGGTCAGTCAGTGTTTGTTCAAATTTGAAAAAACATACAATTTAAAAACGAACATAAATTATAATTGGGCTAGTGGTCAGAGACCACAACTTTGTTGCGGTAAGCTTGCCCTCTTGTAGATATTATAGAACTTGAAATTTTTATTGTTTTAATAACAATCAATGTACAGTAAAGTAGGTATAAATAAATACCACTCAACACTTCATATATATTTTTTTCCTAACTTGGTGATCTAATCCTTCTTTATTACTCATAGTATATGGAGTCTTGTGATCGGATTTCAAAAAAAAAATAGATTTCGCTGAAATGAATTTTCTCGGCGTTTTCGAGGGTGTAGATTCCCAAAATGCAAAAAAAAAATTTTTTTTAATTTCCGCGTACCCGTACGCCAAAAATGTGTGCGCACCCATAACTCATAGTAATTCTTATCCGATTTGATTGAAATTTGGTAGAACGGTTAGCCCCTCGATGTAGATGAGTCAGTAAAATGTTGAGATCTGTACCTTCAGGGGAACCCTCTTAAAGTATCCAAAGAAAATTTCACTTGTTCTAGAAAAAGGGCTAAAAGAGAAAAAAAAAATTTCTTTGATTTTCATAAAATTAGTTATACGGGTTGGTCTTATGCTCCTACACAATCACGTAAAATTTGAGGTCCGTAACTTCAGTGGGTCCCCCTTAAAGTACCTACCGATTAATATTGAATATGTAGTTCTAAAGCAGATAATAAAAAGCTCCAATAGTCGATATCATTTTAAAGTTTCCATAATAATTCCAAGGATAAATTCATTTTAATCGTAAAATTATGAATTTTTATGCAAAGATATGTTTTACACGAAAAGGCTGTTATAATATACTATGAGTTCTGGGCTACCCTAGGTTAGCAGCTTTTCTATGGACTAGGTATCCTCCACAACACTACGATTATTGTATTTCGTAATAACCGTCTTGAGCAATCATAAACAACAAACCTCATGCATTTAACAGGTCCAGGAGATCCCGGGAAATCTTTGGAACTAAGAACCATGTTGTGTGAGCATTCTAAACCTCCCGTTTGCTCGTCAACAGTGAATACGCTGACCTGGGAACTGTAAGAAAACATTTATAGCAAAATAATTACAAGTAAGTTTCGAAACATTTATACAACAATAGGAACATTATTACTTTTGTCTTCCGAAAGCAATCAAGCGATACTTGTGATTTACACTTGAACAGGTTGCATCTTCTATTCCTTGAGCCCATATGCCTTGCACTTGCTAAAAATTTCAAACTGTAATCATTAGTTTTTGAATTCAATTAGTTTACACTCAAAAACTAGCTTACAATGCTGTTTTCTAATGCACATATAAAAAAAGTCAAAATATAAAAGCTAGTACATAAGCTCTAGCTGGGTCAAAAAATGTACATAAAAAATCACCTTTAGAATTAATGGTTCCATCCAAAACTAAATAGGTATGTTTAAGGTGTAACAAAAATAAATAATAAAAAAAAATATAAATAATAGTTAGAATATAAAAAAAATAGATAAAATAAACTTCAAATTATATAACATAATTAATTATAAATTTTGCAATAAATTAACTGAAATCAAAGTGAAGAAATGGCCTGAAATTTTATGTTGAGAATAACTGCATATATGGAAAAAAAAACAAAATGATTATCAATAAATAATAATAATTAAAACCAATGTAATAAATTATATTGATTGACTTACGTTGGGATCAAATTTTAGTGTGGTTGCTGTAAGGAAAGCAGCTCGCCCATCATTCAAAGTTATGCCAAAACCGCCAACCAATGGTGAATATTCAATATCACTAACGTGAGTATTCTCCTCTACTATTGGAATGGCTGAAATATTCAATACGTATTTGATTCAGTATGGTTTTATATACTTATTTAAAGTACTGTACTAGTCCAAATATCATCATCCTCGTCGTTCCCTCACTGTTGAGGATCGTGACCATCACGTCCTAATTAGCCAAAGTCTCCGCTCCAACACCATTTATTCCGAATATAAAGTGACGCTAAATTTAGTATGACTCCAAAATTTTCATAAACATATTTTTAGACAAAAATAACATTCAATGAGATAAGTCTTTTTTTACGTAATTTGTAAGTAACGACACAGGTTACATTCATTTCAATATTGACATCTTGTGCAATAACACAAAACAATACGACAAGAGATATTAACATGCGAAAACACAGGTAACTATCCATATTACTACAGTATCGACAAGACAAAACCTTAAATTTACAGAAATTAAATGGTTAAAAAATGTCACGTTATATTCTCCTAATACAGTAATCATAATTTGTTGTCAGGTTGTAACAAAAAAAGAACCTTAAGTGTAAATGTTTAATGGGTACCTAATTTTTTATCCAAAATCTTTAGATTCTTTGACATATTAATCAATGTCATTTTTTATATATAAATTACTTACAAATGGGGGTAAAACAATAATATTTAGAGATTGGAATACACAAGATATCTGCATACCTAAAGCATAAACACAATGTGAAATTGAATCAATATCTTATCAAAAATTTCTGGTTGAATCACGTACCTAATCACATCAGTTTTATCACACACTTAAAAATAACAATGCACTCCCTTTTTACGAATTATAATAATTTTTATCTGTTAAATTTTTGGAGTATCTGTCTATGAATGTCAAAAAATTATTCATCGTATATTTCCTGTCACCATTAATCTCACTGTTGTGTAACTGTTACTTTAATAAATTCACATTGACAAGTCCAGAAACACTTTATAAACAAAGATTTCAATATCTATTATGTAAAAATTATTTTAAAATATGTATATTGAATTTATTTACATGAGAGTATAAGAGGGTGACCAAATTGAATCTGAATTAATCTAGAGAGCAGACTAGTGGAAGTACCTTTGGACACTTGTTGATTTATACAAAACGGAATTCTTCTAAGATCCAGACAATAATCTCTATTGAGCGTACCATCCCAGTTGTATCTGAGCAGATGCCCTTGAGTAGTGCAGACCATCACTTCAGATCCACTGATACAAGAAAGACGGGTTATTGCACCATCCCAAACCAACACTTCTTTATTCTGAAATTCAAAATGTAAACAATTTCAAGCATCATTTATGTTTTTATATTTGTGAAACAAATTTTATTACAAAACATTCGATTCTCTACTCAAAGTTGGCCTGTCAAAAACCGAACGAGACCAGTTAAATTTCGGCTATGCAGACTTATTTCTATAGAGAAGAATAGACTTATTAGTCTTTTATTTACTTATTAGAAGCCATCAAAAAAATTTTTGCCTTTAAAATGAAAACACGAAAGAACCATACCTACTACATACAAGACTTTCAGACCAATTAAGGAATATGTACCTACTTAGAATATATAGAAAGTCTGGAGTCACAGATGTGGGCAAAAGAGTTGCTAACTTAGATGGGCAAAATTTGCAACAAATTTAGAGTCATGGAAATGCTCATGTACTTAGGCCTTAGACTAAAAGGTTGGTTCCACTTTGTTAAGTAGTAAATGCAGATGACAAGTAGTAAACAGCAACCATGAGTGAATTGCGGGTGATAACTTAACAGTGATAGAAAAGGGTTCTGTTTTATGCGAATTTCCTGCGCAGCATACAGCAAATGAAAGAGCGCACACTCTATTTGTTAGTACTATTTTGTGGCAAAAGAAGAAAACAAACTATCCATTGAACCAAACAGAGCAACTTTAGACCCACTTTTTACAGAATTGGATACTCGCTTAACACCTACACTTGCTACTTCACAAAGAGGGGAGCGACAATTACTAAAAACTAAAATCAACATCTAAAACTTGGCTGAATTAAGCTAGAAAATAAAACATTTGTTTATTTTTTACATACAAAACTAAGTTTCATAAAAAATATAGGATTACTAAATTTGATAAATATATTATTGTGTTTAGTAACATAAAACTACAACAGACAGTCTTATTGATGTTTATTCTTTACAATCAACTTACTAAAATTAGTTTAAGTGGTGGTATAATTTCTTTAACAAATAGTTCAGCAGAATCTCTTCTTAAATTAGTTGTAGGGGGGTCACATTGCTGATAAACACTGTTTTGTCCAGAAATCACTTCCATGTTGTATAAAACCAAGTGCCCCTCTGACGTCTACAAAATATTGCATTAAAAACATTAATATTTATACAATTTCAACACATTATAATAATATGAAACTTTGTACTTTAACATAATACCAACAAATTTAAATAAAAAAGCAGAACTTTGCAGGATTATGGTATATATGGATAAACGGACCAGACTTGTGCAACTATGCAAAAAAAAGAAGGGTCATGATTGTCCCTATGACCACAAAATGATATAACTTTGTGATGAGAATAACTGGAGACTGTTTTAGTATTCATTGTATTTATTATGCACCAACACCACACTAACGAGATCAAAATAAATGAAACGTAATGCGCAAATTGTAGGAATTAAGTTTTTTACTTTTATGCATGTAACAACACAATTTGATAACATTGTGACAAATCGATACCCGGCATTACGTTTCTAAGTCTATAATGGACATAGAAATGCAGATTTTGTCTTTCATAGATACGGATTTTCAAATATACTAGCTGACCATCTTTAGCGGGGAGATTTCGTTTACTCTTGTCAAAATTTGTGTTTTACAAAGTTCAGTTTTACTTATTTATTAAATTTGAATATTGATGCAGTAATCATAGAAAAGAGAAAATATGTACATTGCTGCTTATTAGACTAAGAAAAAAATATGTAATTGTATTTATCAAAATAAACATTACAAAACTTACGGCAATACATAACATGCTTGAGTCTGGTTTCCATTCTACACTCACATTTGTACCAAGCCTCATCAAAGAATCTGAACATCTTTGATGGTATACAATTGGTACACAGGGCTAAAAACAAAGAAAACAATTTGATATGCAATCTCTGGTGAATATAAATTGAAGTAAATATTGCACATTTTTTTTTCATGAATATGGTCCTTTTAATTATTTTATGCAATTTGAGATATCTATTATGACAAAGATGAAACAATAATACTAGTGAAAGTGTAAGAAAACAATGGACACAAAACTATATTAATTAGCTGTTTTGTATTTTATTCAAAATAAGAAATCGTCTGGTTATAATCGCTTCACAATTTCAACTCATGAAATTAGAGACAATGAGTTTTAAATTTACAAAATACTAACTTTACTGAACCAAATAATCAAAGTATCCTCTGTCAACACAGCAAATAATATTTTATCTCTGTTACATACAACTTGAATAAAAGGTTTATCATTAGAACCAAAGGCGTTTAGAATTTTTGGCCATCCAATAGGAAAATACATTTTAAAACAAACTAAATATAATTAATCATATCAAAAATTAAAACACTTATCACAACCCAACTACAACATCCGCAGCCAGTGACGTTCATCTCATAGATAAAATTTTCATGTTCGTTTCGCCTTAACAACTTTTCATAGAGAATAAAACTTTTGGCACTTACCGTGCAAAATAATACTTGTAAAAAAGAAGTAGGTTTCTATTATTCTAAATCATACATTTTCATCTTTCACGTCATCTCCAAATATTGTCTGAAAATTTAATCACGTCATCTCCAAACATTGTCTGAAAATTGTTGTAACAGCTATAAAAGTTGTAGACACAAGATTTTTGTAACTAGGCAATTTTTAAAAATTCTCTTTTTCTGTACTCTCGAATTTTCTTCTGATTTCCATTATTAATGATATAAAAATTAAATACTCAACGACGGCCTAGATAGCTTGGCAATACCAATTCTACGTGTCACGTATTTGTCATAGATTAAAATTTGGTTGAGATGTCAATCGCCGAATAGCTTACAAAATTTTGATAGTCGTGTGCCGGTTTTTAGTTGAAAATTAATTGATTTCTCTTGGTAATTTGAGTGTTATTATATGCATCATTGGTACGTAAGTTTTATTTTCATGGAAATAATCATTAGTTTATTTTATTTCAGCCGTTTACCATGATCACAGACACACAGTTGGCAATTTTCTCAAATGTGTTAGGAATAACACTATTTCTTCTAGTGGTTTTGTACCACTATATCAATGCCAATGCTAACAAATAACATGCGTAAGTTTTGACAAATTATTCATTTTTTAGCCCTAAATCAACTCCCATTTACTAATAAATATTTTTTCTTTAATTACAGATGAGTGACACCATGCACATAGAGATAAGGTTTAATATGTAAAGATATAAGTTTACCATAAATTCCATTCAAATGTCTATTAACAAATAATAAATGTAATAATTTTGATATTTTACTATTTGTGTTTATGATATAATACTGCTACACCTTAAATTTGCTTACATCGTCTTGTACAAATGCCCAACTTATTAACCTATAGATTAGAACATCCATATTTAAAAAAGTGGATGTTATCCTTGTCTATATAAACTAGAATGGTGGATAAAATAAAATAATATTTGTGACAAACATTTCCTCAACTTTATAATGGGTTAGATTCTTCTAATTTCTTTGGTATCTTGGCGAGAAATTCAATCACTGTTTACACTCAGAGAATATGAAACACTTAGAATGGCAGATCAGGTGCCAGAGTTCAGAAAAGTATTTATTTTGAGATAAAATTTCTGCCTAGGACCAGCAGCCTTTCATGGTGAATGGGACAGGATATCTTGGCCCTACTGGATGGGATGTTCGTTTAAAAATAAAAGATGCACTAATTTACTGAAAACACCAAAGCCACAGGATATGGCTAAAAGAAAATTAAGAAATGATTTTGTTGTATAAACTGAATTGGCCATGAATAATTATTCTTAAATGTCTATCTAATCTGGCAACCTTAACATCGGAAGCTGAAGAATTTGATTAAATATTGAAGAGGTGAAATCAAAAATTACGTAATATTTTTTTAAAAAGTAAGATCTTTTTCATTTAATCCTCTTCTTTATTAGGGGGTGTTCAAGTAGTACGTAATGCAATATGGGGGGAGGGGGGGTGTTATTGTAAAATGTTACTATGTATTACCGGGGCAGCAACAAAGGTATTTTAGTGACTTTCCAGTAATAATTGTGATTTTTATGCATACATAATTGTAATATGGGTTTTAGTCAACGTTTAGGGAATGGGGAGAGGGGTACCAAAAAATGTTATGGAGAGGGGGGGTCAACAATGTTAAAAACTTGTGTTACGTAATACTTGAACGGCCCCTTAGCTGTCTCCAATGCTGGATGTAGACATCTTAATATTTTCCACCTTCTTCTGCTGCTCTCAACCAGTTTCTCTCCGTGACTGGGATAACATCATAAACACATCTTTTTGTTGTCTCTCTATTAGCCCAACATCCATACTGGTTCTCAAGTACTGAAGATGATCTCTTGCAGTAGATCCATCCTCTGACAAGTCTTTCTTGGTCCCACATTTTTTTTATTCTGGCTAACAGGTGAAATGCTATGAATTAATATTGTTCAGCATCAGCCAAAGATAATATAAATATTGGCATCAGCCACCGAAATTTCTCTGCTACAAAAAGGAGACACACTAAAGAGCAACATCCAAGTCATTAAGCCATTGCAATGCATTAATTATATTTATGAATAAGAAGTATTGATTATCCACTATTTTTTGTGAGAGAATAAATCAGGCTCAATTTTTACAATACTGTGTCATTTAAAACTCCCTTGAAAACTATTCCGTTTTGTTGTATGGAAAATTCAATATCATATACAATTCTTTTCTTTAAAAATTTAAAGGCTATAGAGCTGCAGACCAAGTTGTGATGAAAACAAGCCAGGCTATGGAGTAATTTCTTATTAGTGAATGAAACTCTCTGGAATAATTGGGAATTTAAAAAGGCTAATATAAAAAAATCTGAAATGATACCAAAATATTTAACTGCAAAAGGGTTTTTATTGACTTAATGAAGATATTATTTTATTCAAACTTACAATATGATGTAATACGATTATTATAGAAAAAGTAAACTCTGAAACATTTCAATCTTTCCTTAATTCAAAGGCCTCTTCGATTACTCCATCTTTTGTAATAATATTTATAAAAATACTATCTCCAGTATAGATATCGCGTTCTGCCGCAGAAATGAAGACATCCTTTAATAACTTCAAAGCTTTTTCTTTTGAGATAGGCACTTGTTCTGTATTTTGCATATTCTTGAAGCCAATTTGATTATCCAATAATGGTTGCAATAATGCACCAGCTGACCCTCCTGCTCTGTACCCAGATCTCTCACAGTGTCCAATAGGATCATAGCTGTACACACATCCCTTTCCATCACCGTCTATACCCGCCAACACGTTAGAAATATAATAAGGGAAGAACCTTTTATAGTATAACATTGTTGACAACATTTGAGCTACTGCCGGAGTGGCCATTGGCTTTCTATGCTCGTGCAAGTACATCTGCATACGAGCTTGAAGTAGTCTAGTCAACGTCAAAGTATCACACCAGCATCCTGTTGCTCCTAGGACAGTAGTTTCTGATAGTTTGAATAACTTCTTTTGCTCCCTGGTATAAATGGAGAATCCGGTACTGAGTCGAGTATCGGCACCGATTACTACAAAGTCATCGCCAGCTATAGCTACAACACTTCCACCATTATCAGCGTAAGGACTAAATGATACCTTTTTCGCTCCGTGTACTTCATAATCAGGAAAAGAATTCGCCGTGCTCAACATTTTAAATTAAATCTTTTTCGCCGTTCTCAACAAAACTGTGACAAGCACTTTCCGAAATATACCATAAAGCATAAATTATACCAAAGACAAAAACAAAAAAGTAAATGTCATCTTCATAAAGATTTGACTAGGTGGGACGTGAGATTTTATTCCATATTATTTTTTTATTATCTTTGTGATGTTTTATGATCAATATTTTATGAAGATTAAAAGGTAAAAATTGAATGCAAAAATAGTACTTTAAAATATTTTTTGTAAAACAAACATGAATCGGAACATTTACCGAACGATTCGAACATTTTCTAATATTGTAACATCCAAAGCATACCGTTTAGTATATCTGAAACCTTTGAATATGTTTTTGGGCTATGTTTATATAAATTCCTATAAGATATTTTTATAATAACCAACTCAAACCCTAAAAAGGCAAAATGAGTGTTTTTTTTTTCATAATAAATTAAATATTTTTTTATCCATAATGGCTACACCAAAACCTTCGTGGCATTATATTTGTCTATGTTCAGCGGTTATTCGTCGCCATTTTGGTTTTATGCTGTTTTTCCGAATGTCGGTTCGCCGAATTGGATTCCTAGTTTTCAGTGAGTGTTTTGTGATTTTATATACGGTTTTTTAAAATGTTTACATGCTTACACGTGTTGTTATGATTAATTTTTTGTAATTTTGGAGTAAAATCTGATATTGTTATAATCTAGGCGTGGTTTAATTATAAAATCATGACATGTTCTTTTTCAGACAACAGAACTGATTTGTTCCAACTTTAATGATTGGATTACCGCGTAGTGAGAGAGATCATATCACTGTCAAAATTCGCAACATGAAGAGGAGTTCTTCAAGGGATAGTATTCACAGAGTGAAGCGTAGTCGTAGCAGTATAGGACGATATGATGACAGTTCAGACGAAAGGATTACTCCTGAGAGGATTAGACGCAGAGTGCGCTCACCTAGTCCTAGAGGTCGTTACGTGTCTCCTCACAGGGATGAATATTATCGAAGAGAAGTACGTGAACCGCCCCCAGAGCGCTCCTATTCTTACAAAGTCTTATGTGTGAGTGCACTCCACCCTAAAGCATCGGATGAAGTCATCAAAGATACGTTGTACAGAGAGTATAAAAAGTATGGGGACCTCAGTATCAAAATATCACATGAGCTAGAAGAAAGAGTGGCTTATGTATATTTCAGAAACCACGAAGATGCACGAGATGCTAAGCATGGTAAACCTCGTATAATTCTGTATGACAAAGTGGCAGTGGTTGATTCAGTGTATGAAAGTGTAAGGTCGGAATCGTACAGAAGTCGCCCATTAAGCGTCACGCCTGAATATGAAAGACCATATTCGTATACTTGGTCGCCAGTTCCAGAGAGACGTAGAATTATACCAGAACATGAACGGGCGTATGGGATTCCTCCTGCAGTTCCTCATCACAGGGAATTTCGTCCTCCTATGCATCACGAATACCCCATGGCTGGGCCTCCCATACATCACAGACCACCCATGCATCACCCAATGCATCCTCACCCGCACCCTCATCCCCACTATATGCCGCGCCCCTACATGCCCAGACCGCATCATCCACCCTTTGAGAAAGTGGAAAATAAGAAGGACAAGTTTCCCAACTATCTGCACCACATTCAGCCGGAAGACGATCCCCTAGCTACACGAACTTTATTTGCTGGCAATTTGGAAATTAACATTTCCGATGAAGAACTGCGTAGAATATTTGGAAGATTCGGTATTGTTGAAGATATTGACATCAAACGCCCAACTCCAGGCACAGGAAATGCATTCGCATTTGTTCGCTATCAAACGTTGGATATGGCTCACAGGGCCAAAGTAGAGCTTTCTGGACAGTATATTGGAAAATTCCAGTGTAAAATTGGATATGGTAAGGCTACTCCGACTACCAGGGTGTGGGTGGGAGGCCTGGGCCCATGGACTTCGGTGGCTCAGCTTGAACGTGAGTTTGACAGGTTTGGTGCCATTAAGAAGATAGAATATACCAAGGGTGACACCTCTGCATACATTCTTTACGACTCTATAGATGCAGCTCAAGAAGCAGTTAAAGATATGAGAGGGTTTGCTCTTGGAGGACCTGACAAGCGTCTCCGTATTGACTTTGCAGATGCTGGAAATGGTACTGGCTATCGACCTAAACCAGGGTATCCAACTCCCGGTCCAGATGCTCCTGAATATCAAGAGGCTTATGAAGGAAGTGCGAGCTGGGAAGAAGGTTCCTATGGTTATGGTAGCTACAGAGGGAGAGGGGGCTACAGAGGTCGTGGCAGGGGAGGTGGTCCCGGCAGAGCACCTCCAGGTGAATATCCTCGTGAGGAGGAGTGGAGAAGGGAGGAGTATAGGCGCAGTGGCTCTCATTCTCCCAGAAGAAGCGTGGGTAGTGATTCTGATGGCTCTTTGAGGCGTGTAGGAGCTCTTTCATCTGCTCGCACATTACCTGAGGTAGCAAGAAAGTCCACAACAACCTGGAATGGGGCTCTTATCTTAAAGAACTCTTTGTTTCCTGCTAAGTTCCATCTCACTGACGGTGATCCAGACATTATTGATTGTCTGATGAAGGATGAGGATGGCAAACACCAACTTCGCATCACTCAAAGGTTGAGATTAGATCAACCCAAGTTGGACGATGTGCAAAAACGTATCGCCACATGCTCTTCCCACAGCATATTCTTGGGATTAGCTGGATCAACTGCATCTGTCAGCAGTGACGAAGCTGGTGTCCAAACTAGGCCACTGAGGAATCTGGTGTCATATCTGAAGCAGAAGGAGGCCGCTGGGGTCATCTCCCTGCTGAACAAAGAGACGGAGGCAACAGGAGTCCTGTACTCCTTCCCTCCATGTGATTTTTCAACTGAACTGTTGAAGAGAACCTGCCACAACCTCACAGAGGAGAGCCTCAAGGAAGACCACTTGGTAATTGTTGTGGTTCGAGGCGGTACAGCTTAATTGGTAGTTCCCACATCAGCGGATGCTTGCTTGGTGCATTGGTAATATTTTATTTGATATTATAGTAATTATATTTTTTATATACAGTGTCCAGTTTCTTTCAGGTACCAGCGTAACAAAGTTTTGTAGCATCTGGGTGTAGGCATATTTTTATTTTGTTTTCTTATTCACTCTGGTGTTCCAGGTAAATCAAACACATTGTTGTAACATTTTAAATATAACCCAAAGTGTAATATCGAGTTATATCCAATTTTATTGTGTCTTAAAAGAGTGATTTTAAATTCACCACTAGTTCTTGTAATATGGTGATGTTTGAGTGCGTTTTTTATATATAACAATTTTATATAAACACGTCTTATCTTTACATTTATATTTTAAGTTAATCAAATATCATAAATAGGTACATACATTTTGTGAATTTACTTAATTGAAACAGTGCGATGCTAAAATTGAGTTGTGTCATAAACAATGTACTCATTTCTTTACAGTTGAGTATTTTAAAATCACAGTTGTTTTTAGTTTTTTTCCACAAGCAATATTGATGTGATATAAATTTTCAAATTGTGTAAGTGAATAAATATCTCGTTAATGTGAGTTATTTTGTGTTGGGTTATATTTGGTATATGTAGACAATTCTACATATTATCTGAGTTATGTTGATGATATAACCCTGACATTATTAGTGGATGATTTTCAAATATTGATAAAGATTTTATAACTTTTGACTACCATGTTGTTCATGGATTGAAATGTGTATGGATTTTTCAATCCAAAAAGTTTAATCTACACCTTTTTAAATTTAACATAGTGCTTTTTTATGTCTCAAACAATTTAGAAACAATTTTGTCAGGCTGTTTGTTCGTTAGTGTAAAAAAATTGAGGTTTTAGTTTCAGTATAAAATAGTTATCATATAAATTGTTTTTTTAGTTTTTGATTATTTGTGGTAAATGAAGTGAAAGGCTATTGTGAAATTATTCTGTTATTCCACCATAATCAGTGTATTTGGTAAACA
Organism: Mystacides longicornis; assembly: GCA_963576905.1. NCBI lineage: Eukaryota > Metazoa > Arthropoda > Insecta > Trichoptera > Leptoceridae > Mystacides > Mystacides longicornis. The sequence continues at coordinate 17,344,007 of OY756427.1, read as the reverse complement.
ATGTGTAGTGGTAGTGTGATTCAAATAGATATGTTAAGTAAAATATTCCGTCTTGTTATTTGACAGTGATCCAAGTGCATTCAGTTTCCTTGAAAACCTTTCCTATCTCAATTCTCGCATGTGATAAAAGAAAAAACAAATAATTGTTGTTCATATTGTGACGTATGACGAGTAAACTTATTTATTACATAAGTGCAATATGTGCTGTGAGCTGTGATGTTTATAAAATATGTATACTTTTTAATGAAGCGATCAACTATTCTGGAGTATTCTTAAACAAGCTTTCTTAACAAAGTTAGTGTTACATGTGCACAAGTTTATACACTTGTATCTTGTGGTATTCGTGCCAGATTTTGACGTAAGTTATAACTTTTCTGAAAACTGAATGCTTTATTATTCAAGATAGTTCTGTAGGAAAGTGGAAAAGTGTTTTTAAGTGATCTATTCAGAAATTCAATTCTCTATATCAAGAATAAAAGTTGCTAACCATTTTACTGGAGAAAATTAATGCATATATGAAGTTATTTGAGTTTTATTTTAGCAACTTCAGAAAAGGTGAGTATGTGCCCCAACATTTTCTCATTGTATTCTATGAAGTCAACACTGATGGCATGGAGTTTGTGAGATGTGTATGAAGATTCATACACAGATGTGTAAGGAAAACTGAAGTTACATCTTCCTTATTATATTAGTCAATCATCCTTGGTAGTGATGTTTCAATTCAACTGTAAATGATATGAAGCATCTAATTATTTCTCAACGAAATAAATATTACAACTTAACCATATAAAAATGATCTTTCCGTCTACGCACTTAATGAGTGCATATGAGCATTGAGTCTACCAAAATTTTTCACTGAACCATTGGGACCTGTCTTGGTCTAGCAGCATCTTGATTTTCAAGATTTTTGCGTTTCCTTCTTTTGTGTTTATACTGTCTGTCCTTGAGTTCTCTCATATGAAATTAAATCTTTTGGTAATTGGATTTTATAGCCATGTAGCTTCTTGAAGTAACAGTGAAGTACCCCGAAAGTTGGATATTACTTAACAAAAGCCTCCCTTTCTCTAGCTGCATGAAACAGTAGGTACCCATATGGATTCCACTCTACTCCGTTATGATGTGGAGGCATAACACCTCTCTTTTATGCACACTAGGTCTTTCCGAGATCTTGTGTTCGATGATTAGCGGCAGAAGCGACTATTAATTGCTTCTGAGAACACAACCAAGGTATGAGATCTTATGGAACTTCATTATATTTTCCCTATTCAGGACCTTTGAATTGCTGACCATATCCGTCCAAGGGATGCGTAACATCTTGTTTATCATATTTATCTTGAACATCCGCATTTCAGCCCCATAAAGAAGCATTTTAATTTTTCAGACTCATGTTGCTTTAATTTTTCTAAAATTATAATAAAGTGGAAAACTTCTCCGAATTCATTGAATGTTTGATTTCAGTTATTATTATTTCAGGTTTCATATTTCAATAGAAGACGGATCATTATTTTTCATATTGTAATGTGTTTTTGGCTCTTCGTAGGCATTGATTATAAAGGTCCAAAACATACAACGTTCCTCGTAACAATTTTTTATTCTTTCCAAATGCTTTTATCAATTTCAAATTTTTTTTAAATAAACTTTTTTTTTTCAGAGTTATAACTGCTTTTTAATCAATCCTATTCTGTTGTAGGTAGGTACTTACTTTTTTATACTTTTGACAGGCAACACAAGTTTTTTTGCTAAAGCAATAATATGCTGCCTCTTGGGAGGTCGCCGTCTTTATCCCGTTATGGAACTTTTGTGACAAAGCATAATATACCCTGCCTAAACCATAAGCATTTTGATTGCTTACAGAAATTCGCATTATCTATTGGTTTGAGGTGCTATTAAATTTTTATCTGAGGGACCATACAATTGCAAGTTTTTGTGAATTTGTGCTCACTTTTAAGTGAACACGAATACACTCTGACTTTTTCAAAAGCTTCTGCTGTGAAAGAGTAATAAGATTGGCACCTGGGATCAAACCAGCAACCTCTAGTATGAATGTCTGCGACAGAACTGCCAGGCTAGGCTACTGTCCCATTCTCAAGTATGGTATACATAGTACCTAATCAAAAACAGGCCTTTCACGATTGGAAACCGCAATGTAGATTGAAAGGTGTGAAATTAAGATTTGAAAAATGTAAAAGTTCCATGTGGCATCTATTGCATAAAGGGTCACCATAATGAATGAGTGGACTGCATGCAGATTGATAGGGGAACGTTGTTGTCCTGCTGCATAAAAAGCTGGTTATTGGAGCTCTTTTGTTGAGATTATTATGATCAAAAGAGCATTTTCAAAGAAAAATAGTTAAGCAGAATGGTAAGTTTGAGTTAAGAATAAATTGGCAGGGTGAGACTTGGTATAAGCAGGTTTTCTTTATAGTAAAGGCAGGACTGTCTAGTCCGTTTATATTTGAAACAAAACTAGAAAATCAAGAGCAACCCAGTGACTTGAAGAATGGAACATTTCTGTGAGGGGAAATGCAAAAGTTTTCACTTATACCTAAATTGATAAAAAAGTGTATTTTTTATCGCACAGCTAGTTCTTATTTTATCGTCGTTTTAAATGTAAACGGACTTTTTGTCTACCCTACTTATTCTGAGCGTCCCTTTTATAAAGATTATGTTCTGGATGCTAGTCTTTTAGGTATTTTTCCATCAGTGCGAGTACCGTGAGATTGGTTGTGCAGAGTGATATAATGGAGTCTGCTAATATAAAAAAATATATTATAAAGGTGCCGCGGGAATTTATTGTCCATCTGAGACTGACCCATGGTAGAAATTTCAAGTGAAAAGCATTCAGCAAAAATCGGAGCCGGGACCTCTGGATGCGATGTCTGTACCACATATCAATAAAGTCTTGGAGGAAATAGATTCATCCAACAGTGTTGCCAACGGATTTTGGCCGATGTCGCCGATTTTCAAAAAAAAAAGTAGCCCAAAGTCGCCGAATTGACAATTTGGTAGCCCAAAAGTCGCCCAACTGAAATTTGGTATCCGGAAACATGAAATTTTGTTAAAAAACAAGTTCATTCCGAAAATTTTGGAATCCGGAAAGATTATGTAGCTAAAAAAAGGTCATTCCGAAAATTTTGGTATCCGGAGACATGAAATTTTGTTAAAAAAAAGGTCATTCCGAAAATTTTTGTATCCGGAAACTTGAAATTTTGCTAAAAAAAAAAGGTCATTCCGAAAATTTTGGTAGTCCGGAGAGGTGAAATTTCACCAAAAAAATGTCATTTTGTATCCGGAGAGGTAGAAATCGCTAAAAGGGAAGTAGCCCAATTGGCGACCAGTCGCCATTTAGATTTTTTCGTTGCCAATTCTCATTCCGAGTAGCCCAAATGGCGATAAATCGCCCACGTTGGCAACACTGTCATCCAAGAATAAAGTATAAAATCTATGGTCTCATTGATTACATGGGGTACGTTCAGGAAACAGAGATAACGCTCGACGACGAACGATCATGAAGTTGCAGCGGATGGCGATTGTCGCACTAGATCTCCGTGAACGGTTTAGAGTGACTTTAATACGATTGTAAACAAATTATGTACCATGCGGCTTCAATCAAAATAAGAAAAACGTTTTATGTTGATATAAATTCGATAGTATATCAAAACGTACATATTTATGCATCTCAAATCATTTTTTGTATATAATTTGCAGTATGAAATAAAAATTAAAGAATTTTATTTTGAATTAAATGTAGCCCATTTATAACAATTTCTCTTCCGTCTTCGTTCCTAACCAGAAAATATTACATTTTAATAATTCACTCTGAAAACCAGCTAAAAAATTTTAACTCTACAACTGACAGCGGCTCGCGACAGTAAGTTTGAATGAATTTTGACACAACAAACGTCAGAGCGACTTTCACCCGAGATTTCTTTGGTGCGTTTGGTTGACATTAGAGCGATCGCTCGACGATTCGCTGAAAGCTTCGGAGCGTTTCGTCCGACGACTCGCTCCGGTACCCTGAACGCCCAGTGTGATCGTCGGGTGATCACTCGACGACTTCCTGAACGCAGCCATGAAGTCATGAAGATGCTATCCGTAAGGTATTATATTCTCTTTGGAAGATGCTTTCTATGGATTATAGATATCAACAAAAAGTCATATTTTTGAACTGGCGGATTTTTGAGTGCAAGTTTTTCAGATTGGGATTAGGTTGATTAAAAATGTTTGAGGCTTGTTCAATAAATGCTGATCACAAAGATTTAATTCACGATGTGGCTTATGACTTTTACGGTGAACGCATGGCAACATGTTCTAGTGATCAATTTGTAAAGGTTAGAATGAAATAATTCAATTTGCAGATGAGTATAAGGTTTTTATGATCAGTTATCATTAATAATTGAAGAAATGTGATATTTTAGACGAGGCGAGGATGACATTGCGCATATCATCCCATTTTTTTAAAGCGATTTATCTGAATGTTTTCAATCGCTTTGTAACGGTTTTCATATATTATTTGGATGGATTACTCCTTTGTTTGATTCAAACTTGATAATATCAATGTAATGTATCTTGTTTCTTTAAACAAATTTACAGATATGGGATCAGGATGCGAAAGGATTTTGGCAACTTTCTGCCAGTTGGAAAGCACACAGTGGATCTGTTTGGAAAGTCACTTGGGCACATCCAGAATTTGGTCAAGTAATTGCAACATGTTCCTTTGATAGAACTGCTGCCGTTTGGGAAGAAAGTGGTAAATATATAACTTTTTTATATCATACTTTTTAGCTACTGTGTCAGTTCGGTTTCGTTGTAAGGAATTCTGCTCAGTATAGATATTGAAATGCCGTGGGGTTGCCGGCTAAGAATAGCACCTTTTTTTTCTTTACATAAATACGTGTTTTTGGGCCATCAAAAAATTATAACAATGATTTTAAAATCTACAATCTCCCATGCATTCTACTACATGTTTTCCACTACAACGAAATTTCACTGTACCAACATGTTTTTGATATTGGGTGAATTTCATTAAACCCATATTTGACTTGTAATCATTTGATAATCCTGGAATCACAGATGACAATAAGGGATCTGGGAATATTGTTTGATGTCGGGGTTACATTTGTGCCACATATCGCGGAGATCGTTGGAAAGGCCTTAAAAACATTAGGATATATATTGCGTATAGGCAAAGAATTCCGTGGTGTAGATACATTTGTATTACTGTTCACTAGTTTACTAAGACCAATCTTGGAGTATAATTCGGTATTATGGTCTCCTTATTACGATGTTCATGTGCGCAATATTGAAAGAGTACAGAACAAGTTGCTGAGATTCATTAATTATAGACTAGGAATTCCCTTAAACGAAATCAATTACCCAGAAATTCGAAATATGTATGGACTGCAGACTCTCTCGGTACGAAGATCCATATCTGATATGGTATTCCTATATAAACTGATAAACGGATTTATAGACTCTCCTCAAATCTTACAAATGGTGAATTTACACATACCAAAAAGAACAACCAGGGGTAGGTGTACCTTCAGCACGGATCTTGCTACAACAAACTATACTTATAATGTACCTATGCAAAGAATGCTAAGGGAGGGGAACCGATTAGGCGATATCGATATTTTTGCAACACCGCTAAATCGTTTTAAGAAAATGTTATTTGATAAGTATCGAGTATAGTCTGTGTTGTTGAAACTGGCCGTAATGGCGCTGTAGTTCGAATGTCACCAACACTGAGTGACATGCTATATTACTGACTTGTGTATGTGTGAATGCAGCGTGTGAGGATGTGTATGTGTGGTGGTATGTAAGCGTGAATTTTGAAATGTCAGATAGAATGAAAGTAAAGTGGGTTTTATAATATCATGTATTTGAGTTTGCAGGTGTAATATTAATATGTTTTGGTTATCTCTATTTTGATTTAAAACCACACGAATATAAGTTGTAAAGATAAGTTAAGTTGAAAGTGTATATTATGTACCATAATATTTGTATAATATTATTATATACTGTAAAAGCAACATCAAGTTGCGTAGAAGTGTTAAAATAAATAAATAAAAAATAAATAATTGATTTAAAAAAAAAATTCAATAGGAGAATTAAATGGAACTGGAGAAAGAGGAATACGACTCTGGTCAAGAAGAACGAGCTTAGGAGATTCTAGAACATCAGTTACGGATATTAAATTTGGACCAAAAACCCTAGGTCTACTTATAGCAACTTGTTCATTGGATGGAATTATTAGGTAATGATGTGTATTATCGTCTATCTTGAAGGTGTTTAAGGTGTTTTTTTTTAAATATTGATTGATCATTGATGCTTTGGTTTTAGAATATATGAAGCTCCCGATGTTATGAACTTAGCCCAATGGACGTTACAACATGAAATACCCACTAAAGTTTCTCTCAGTTGTCTCACTTGGAATCCATCACTGTCAAGGTAATTTTATACTTAAAAAAAGCTCAATTTACCCATGCTAATATGGATGCACTGAAAGTAACCTTCCATACAAACAAAACTTATTGTAGATGAATTCAATTCTTCTTCCATATATGTAGCTATCAAAACCTTGCATTGTTTCTGAGGTTGGCTGTAAGACATTGCTTTGCAGCAATAAGTCCGCCTTTTGGTAGTTTTTTAAATTGTATTAACACTGTATTTTTTGTCCAATAAAGATTTATTTATTTATTTTCTAAGCTATTCTAAAAGTTTTAATTGTTTATCTATTTGGAAAGTTAGTAACATGTTCACTGCTGATTAAATGGATCCATGATCATAGCTTCATAATATACATTGTTGTTGAGTGCTGTGTTTGTTTGTGAATCTTTTATTAGAGTATGATTACAAGCATATTCGTTAGCAGCTTCTGAAACACCTGTTTTTATGTATTATTATTTTAATATTCATTATAAATACCTTAATTCAAAATATTTGTGGCATTTTTTTTAAGAAAATCGATTATTTAGATGTTTTTATGAACAGTACATTGTTCATAAAAATCAAACAAATTTTTTATTTATAAACTACTAGCTGACCCATCGAACTTCGTCCCGCCTTAAAGTCAATAAAATATTGCTGGGTCACATAAGATAGCTAACATACATGACTACTCATTGTGAAAAAATCTGAAGTTATGTGGTTTTGTTATAATATTATGAATCAGTTATTTCAAAAGCACCAAAATTCACCCATTTATATATTAGATATCTATATTGAATTTTCATCTGACATAAAAAAATCTGATAATACAGACTTTTTTATAAGTCAGATGATACTAAATTATAGCACAACTAAAACACCAGAAAAAGATTCATTCATTGGTTTAAAAATACAAAAATATGCTTAAAATATGTTTGAATGTTAAAAAAATATTTCTGAAAGCTTGAAAGAAAATTTATCACATTACCGCTATCTGTGGAAACATATTGAAAGCATTGATCTATAGAATTTTTCTACCAAAATATCAATTTACCAGACACCTCCCTATTTCCCCAACAGATGGCGGTAATATCCCCAACACAAAATCCGTTTCATACTAACTTTAATATTAAATTTTATATCATTTTTTAGTCATTTATTCAACTTTTTATTAGTTGTTCTGTTATCCGGAGCGGAGAAGAATTCAATAAATCAAACATCGGAAGAATCTGTTCAGCCGATCTCGAGTAAAAGTGTTCGCACTAACCCGACTTTAATTTATATTAGAGATAATGATGGGGATAAATTATATGTGCTTTTTGCACTTAACAGTTTGATATTTTCCAACTTATTGTAATTACTGAAATTAACTCCGCGAGTGAGTTTTCTGGGTGATCTCAATACACACAAATTGAATTAAAATGTTTTTGATTTTGTAGCCAATAAATAGACGGTATTGAGTTTAAAATGGCCTGAAAATTCTGGTACAGGGTCATCAGATACTTTTAACCTTCTCTGTTTAGTATTATAGTATTGATGTTTGTAGAGCTCACCCACCAATGATCGCAGCTGGCAGCTCTGAAGGTGGTAGAATAGTGTTGTTGGAATATAGCGAGAGCACACGCAGATGGGCAAGAGTTGATCCTCAGGGAGTATGGCCTTCCCTTCCAGAAGCTGTCAACGATTTAGCCTTTGCTCCAAACCTCGGGCGGTCCTACCATTTATTGGCTGTAGCTACATCCGATGTTAGAATTCTTGCACTAAGGCCATCACCGTAAGTTATATTTGTGTATTATTATCGTTATTTATATTTGAATTTCAAATATATGTATATACCTACTAGCTTTCCCGACAGACGTTGCCCTGTTATCCTTTCTATGAATATGGATTAAAAATTTGTAATTTATACAAAAATACGTTTGAAATATGAATATTATTTTTTTTTTCTGAAAGCTCGAAAATATTCCATCTATAATCTGCGTACCAATATTTTATGTCAATGGTTGTCAGGTAAAAATAAATTTGTTGTTTTAGAATTTTTCATACATTTTAATTTAAAATATAAATACATTTGCATTCATTGATTTTATAAATAATATTTATCCACATTATTAAAGTATTTGTGTACAACTAGATAGACAAAATTAGAGATCCATTCTTTTTGCCTATTTCGTAAAAAATATGAATAAAGCATTTAGAAAAATTATTCATCGTAATCTCAGCCTGTTCCCAGATTATAGTTCTTGGATCTCTTGCGGCCTCTGTTGGTCACTTTTATGGATGTAATGGCTATAATTTTGTTTCTTCTGGTTCAGAATGTTATTATAATATAATAAGAATTTTGTATTTAATATGCAGTATGAATGTTTTTTTGAATTGTCATATTTTTATACTATGTTTTAAATAAGGAAGTAAAAATGTAAGGAAGAACACCGTAAATGTTACTGAAACTGTCCAGATGTCTGAACATTTTTTTTATCCTTTTTTTAAGGTTGTGATTATTTGCGACGGTGATGACAATAAAAATGAAAATATTTGATAAGTTTCTCTAAAAAATAAACTACTTAATAAATTTGAGGTAGTCAAATACTTGTCAAAATAAATGTTATTAAAAGCATTGCCTTACAATTTGTTCACAGGGAAGGAGGTGGGAGGTATACCTCCGAGGTGGCTGCCTCCTTAGATCAACATGGTGCCCCTGCCTGGAGAGTGTGCTGGAATGTCACGGGAACACTGTTGGCCTCTTCAGGAGACGACGCTACTGTGCGACTGTGGAAAAGTAAGAACATTTACACATAAAGTCCAACAATAAAGTTGTAAAGATTCAATATTCTAGCTGGAAGTTTGATTGGATCTTGTACAAAATTGCAAATATGCCAACACATAATAGAATATCTATCTTTTGGAGTACCTTTTTTTTTTTTTTTTTTTTTTTTTTTTTTTTTTTTTTTTTTTTTTTTTTTTTTTTTTTTTTGTAACCCTCTAGTGCTTTCTTCACGTCAACTATATTAGTTCATTGTGAATGGATTTGCTGCTAGAGGTCACCCCACAGTCCGATCTCGCGGATGAACTTTAGGATCTTTTGTGAGCTGTGAGGGATTCTATGTACATAAATTAGCTATAAAGCGTTTCCCACCACTAGTAGCTTGTGAAATATTTCTATGGTTTTGCTATCCCCTGATTTTGGACACTTCTGTATGTCTTTGAATCTTCTTCTTCAAGTGCCCTGTCGTGTCTCCCCAAAGTTGGCGATCACTTTGGCCAATCTCTCTCAATCCAGCGCCCCTCGGAGCAGCTCCTCCACACCAGTCTCTTATGTTTCATAGCCATGAAGGTTGTCTGCTGCCAGGTCTTCGGTGTCTCTCAATTTTCCCTTTAATATCAGAACCAAAATGTGATATTTTACCCCTGCACAGGACATGGCCAAAGTATGAATATATCTTGAATAGCTTTAATTAAAGCTGTTTAATTCGACTACAAACGAAGATTTCGCCAATGTATAGTTTGAAAAAATTAACTGTCCACTGGAACATAAACAATTGTTATTTAAACCAAACTATGACATTTATATAAAAATATAAAAAGTGGACTGTTAATTTTCTTCCTACTCTACATTGTCGAAGAATTCGTTTGTAGTCGATCGCCAATTTGAATTTGTCTAGGCCTACTGATTGGAATTCTTCAAACACATTGTAATACTTAGTCATTGTACCAATTGTTTGATTTATTTAAATTGATACCTGATTGGTGTTAATTATGTTTTACAGTGCAATATCAACAGCAGTGGGTGTGTGCTGGCGTCCTTCAAGGAGAACCATCACAGCCACATTCCAGTGGTGCTCCTCAGTCCAGTAGTGCTTTAGCTGGCCCCAGCTCTGCAGCCAGATATTATAAGTTAGGCGTCATTACCAATCCAGGACAGGTGCCCTGGCATTGACAGAATCCTCAACTTTATACCTCTCATAACGGGAAATTCGCATAATGAGCAAAAACAAAAAGTTGTTCCGTTAACGAGCAAAAAGTCCCAAAACTAGTACAAAATTCGAATTTTACAGACAGGGAAGTACCGTTTTCACAATTACTTGTGAGCCCCGACTTCCGTACCAGTGCATTATATTGTGTTTAGTGCTCATTCCGCTGACACATTTTTCCAAATTTTTATTCATACATTAGCTAGGTACTCAACTTAATTGATGTGCAAAGTATAACTAATCACTCTTGAAAATTTGTCCCGAAGAAAAAAACGGCAAGAAGACAGCCTAAATGTAAATCATAGAATAGCTTCACCATAATTAGGAGGTGGCAAATTCGCCAAATTTTTAAGAATCTGGTCTGGTCATCCTTTAAAGAAAGCCAATTTACACTTGAAACTTATTTGTATTTTGTTTTATTCCCTTTTTATCAAATCTAAATTGTATTCCAAGTTTCTACCAGCTACAATCCTTAAAAATTTGTATGTTAGTTATATAGAAAATAGCTTTTTTTTTACATGATGCACATTTTATTTTACATTGATTCGTATGAGAATTATTGTTTTGTATAATGAGTAAGACTTTGGAACGAATTATGCTCGTTACAAGAGGTTCCTCTGTACTTTATAAGTTTGATTATTTCAGTCATTTAAACTTTTTTATTTAACGAATACCGAAATTCACAGTGTTCAAATATTATAAACATTCATCTAAATGTACTAATTATTTTGATGTAAAAAAGTCTGATTAAGTAGATTTTAATAATTTAATATGGTAAAGTTAACTATATTATTAAAATCTATATGAAATTTCACTAATATTTACGAATTTTCTCTTGCATAATACTTTGATCTGAAATTTTAATTATAAATTCCTTTAACCCTGAAATTTTTATCTTTAACACTTTTGCTGCCATTGTGATTTTGTTGAAGTGGGCAGTTCCAATTTTTTTTTGTGAAATTGATTCAAATTGTTCTGTTATGCTCTGTATTAATGAATATGAAATATTATAATCATGTTCATATTTAAAAAAAATATGTAGTTGTTCATAGTAAAAAAATCAAAATTGTCAAACAAAAACCAACACTTTGTACGATATTTTATCAACTTCAAGCACAATGCTATAACGAAAACAACTCGCCCGCTCAAACGACAATGGCATAGTAACCGATTGCAGTTGTATGTAGAACAATGCTAGAAGCATGGCACCATATGTCATTGGCCTATTATCAGAATACGTAACTTCTTCTGGATGAACTTTACAGGAGCAAGTAAAAACTGTTTGTTTTCACTATTAATTTCACTTTTTATCTTATAAAATAGAAAACAACAGAGATCTTTGATAAGTCTTCAGTCTTCATGAGACTTAAGTACTTACGTAGTAGTTTAAGAATAAATTAATTGCGCACCTACTTACGCTAAAGTTGCAATGACATAAAATCAGTCCCTTATGCGGTGTTCAGACGGGGCGATGTAAGGCCAGAAGATTTCGCTTGCATAAAAAAAATATCGCTCGGTCACCCATAGATCGTCTGATGTGTTCACACGAGTCCACCGACATACATTCAATCTGTCAGGTGCGCGGATAATTTTAAAAATGGCGGACGTCGAGGTAGAAGTCGCGGAGTAATTGGGTTAGTTGAAAATATTGTTTTAGACGATATAAGGAGACTCGTAATTGAGGAAAAATGAAAAAAAGGCAGATATTGGGTGCGGAATTGGATTCTAAGGAGAAATAAATTTAGAGCAGAGCTGTCAACTGTCAAGAAACAGAACATACGGACGCCGCGCATATCTGCGCATGCGTGAATCGTTCCACCAGATACAAAAGTTGAAAGGCGTTCAACTTGAGACGATATCGCTTTCAACCATTTTTATCGCTTCAGATTTATCGACAATCTGTTCACACGGTTCAATTGGCTGGCGATATTTTAGTGTCCTGGCGATATTCGCCTCGTCTGAACACCGCATTCAGTTTTGTAAACTTAGGTTCATACATCAGTTCTCTAAATAAATTTTAATTATAAAAAAGTGAGGTAAATTATCATAAAATGTGATAATCCTTTTCCGTGGTATGTTTTAAGGTCTGCAGATGCAAGTATTTCTTTTTCTTTATTTTCAGTCTTTCCCTATACAATTGAGGAATGTTATCCGATGGAACGGCGCATATTTTGTTCATCTTGATTGGGAGCTCTTCCCACACAGTGTTTGTGTCTTTCAATTTGTAAACAATCTTTCCATCAGGTACATACTTCAGAGCTCTTATATTAGTCACTGTCGGATCACCTGTTCTTTATCCGGGTCTGATGGACTTGTAAAAAGGTAATGCTGTCTCAAAATCTTTGAAGAAGTCGTGATATAGATACTCTACTTCGTAAGGTTTTTTATTGTAAGCCACTTTGGCCAGATATAGTTTACAGTCTGCTGGAACATTAATTTTTTTGTGTCTCAATGCTCTTTCTATAACAGAGTGCTTGTTTTTGCACTCTATTTGCGTGTGGCCTTTCTCTAAGAACTTTTGGGTAATAGTTGTCTTGTTCTACATGCTGAAGTCAAGCAAGGCGTTGGACGACACCGCATTTCTATTTTGGTATGTACAGCCGTCGATGTATAATATCACTTCCTAGTCACCATCTATCTGATTCTGGTTGATGAATTTCCCTAGAGTAGTCACGATTCTATTAGAAAATTGTTACCTGTAAGTTTTCCTTCACATTCATTCCACACGTAACAATACCCTTTGTTTCGCCTGACATCGTATAAGGTGAAATTTTGTACTATGAGTTTTGTTTTATAATAAAGATCTGACACATTTGATTGTGGGCTCAACTGAGTGTACTGACTGCAAGTCCATAGTAAACACTTCCTTGTTTGAGGCTGTGTCTTTTAACAGTTGTGTACAAGCTTCTGTTTTCATGTCATTATGGATCTTGTATTCAGATTCAGTGATATTTCCAGTTTTAAAGGACTTGCAGACATTGCACAACTCTTTTTTTGGCCAAAACAGTGACAGATTAAAGTGCTCAGGGGCTTTATATGCTTTATACAGCTGAGATTTTGATACCCACAGTTGTTCCAAATACAATTTGGAATTGGATGGAAGTTGTAATTGTCAACGGGGTTCATCCTTGACATTATTTTTTGACACATTTTTAGGTGCATTATTGTCATTGTGTATAATCCATTTTTTGATAACCAATTCTCCAACACACAAGCTGTGAGGTATAATTCCACAGAATTTTCTCGCCTTGATGATGTTCCAGCACATCTTTCTCTTCGCTTAGGTTTACATATAGATAATATTCTGGCATAAACTTTCTTTTCTTTCCAGCTCATGTTCCAGAATTTTTCGAAGCATTTTTGTCAGTCTTCTTCTGGAAGTATTTCGCATTGTAACTTTGTATCACCTTTGAAGCTTAGTTTACAGTTGCACATTTTTTTTGTCTCTTCGTTGACAGCAATTGAGACGTCATATTTTCTTCAACTGGGTGTTGATCCACAGTATCAGTCAGCAGTTAGTCTTGTTTTTTAGACCCATTGCAATGTTCTGAATTGTCATTGTTCGGTATAGGCAATGTATCAGTCATAGCCTGGTCCAGGATGTGTTTATAGTCTTCTGATGGAATGACATTATTAGTACGAATATCTTGCATTTGTTGTGCCTTTTTCATGCCATCTTGAATCTCTTCCATGCTGCCTTGTGCCTCTTTTGTGTTGTTTCGGGCCTCATAAATGTCATATCGTCTTTTGTTTGTGTTGTTTTGTGCTTCTATAACCTATAATTTGTTGTTCTGAGACATAATTGGTAATATCGTCCGCTGTAAGTGACATTAGGTCTGAATTCATCAATATGGAAGCACTGCCCGTTGAACTATCTACCGAGGGTCTTTGATTCAGTTTGTGTTGTAAGATTCAGTTTTTCGTTGGTGATCTTCTCGAGTAATGAGCTCTTCTAATTCTCCGCAGATAGCGTTTTGAAGTATTTTTAATGTTAGTGGATTTTTAAACATCTTGAATATTTTATCTGGAATTTAAATGAGTAAGGAAGGTTAATTCAACTAATCCTAACTACAGTACGAACTTTGTATGTAATTCATCTAAATAGTGTCCTTAAATAAGATACATGCGACTAATCTGTTTCAATGTTGGTATATTTAAATAAACCTTTCAACGAGTGAATGAGCAATTTAATAGTAATATAAAACAAAATACTGCCTACTACGTTAAACAAAACAATAAAACTACCTAACATCAATAAAAGTTTTGGAAAGCTGTTTAGTAGGTACATTGAAATTAATATTTTGATCGTGTTATACAATTACTTTTCAAAATACAATATTGAATATTACTACAATAAACGCTAATTTTACATACCTTATTGCTCAAAAAGCACGCGACCTCTGTATATAACAGGCGAAACCATACTGATGTTAGGAGTAAAGCATTTTGCGTATTACAAAATGGCGTCCTGGAGATAGGTGGTATTATTATTAACTCATAACAAATTAGCCATATTTTTGTAAGATTTAAGATGTTATCCAATGGATTGGTTTAAATTACTCCACTAGATGGCATTAAAAGTCATGTGGAGTTACACATTCTGACAATTATTAGGCCGACTACGTATGTATACTAGGTTGGGCCGACTATGTATACATACTAGGTTGGGCCGCCAATGTATGGGAAAAAAATATTTTTTTAATTTCTATCGGGCAGAGCGCAAAAAGGTGCTAAATGATGTTCTTAGCTTAAATATAAAATTTCATTAAAATTGGATACCATATTCTGCCTCCCTCCGGATTGACTTAGTTTTGAATAATGTATTTTTTTTACTTGTATAAAATGATGCATTAAAATTTACGATAGGAAGTTGAAATAATCGGGAGGTTTTTTTTCATACTACGAGCTTTCAGAATACGACGAGCTGCCAGTTCACCAATGTGTGGTTGAGAGTCGGTTATCATTGCGAGTAATACATTTTCAGGATGTGCAAAATAACTGTTACTGGATCTATTATGGCTTTCAGTTCCGTGGACAAATATCTTGTAGAGATAAGCTTGAACAAATGTCATGCTCCATCTTTACATGAAGGATGAATTTTGATATTAAACGAAATTGGAGCATACATACACCTTAACAACTTGGAGAGAATAATAAAATTTTCAGAAGGGGATTCTACCGAAACATATAAATGCAGAATTCGATTAGCAAGAGTTAACCATCGAGCATGAGAAATTTTTCCTGGCGATCTGTTTTCTAAATCTTTGGGAAATACTCCAGTTGACACTGCTGCGACAATTCTGTACAAATAAGTCTGGTCTTTGCTAATATTTAGATTTGAAAATTCTGGTAACTGTGTTGATATAGATTGAAATTGAATAGAACTGGCTTTTTTTCACACATTTGTAATTCTTTGCCAATTATTGTACCCGAAAATGTTTGAGACCCCGATGTGTTGCCATCAATATATTGAAATAAGTGTCTAAAAGGTAATTCGTTCATATGTAGTAGGTAATTAGTTCATATGTTCGACTCTGGTTCCATTATCAGTGAAATATGCTCTTTAAGAATATTCTGTCTATACGTTTTCCCGTCTTTTTTTGACAATGTTAAGGTTTTATCTTTCCGTCTATCAAAGTATAAGACAGATATTTTTATCTCACTTTGTTCTTGGGCGACCAATTTTCGTGCTATCTTGCGTTTTCGCTGAAGCTTACTTTTATCAATAATTTCAGAAGTGGACCCATGAAGAACGGCTGAAGCAATGGCCGCTCCAGCCCTGTCTGATACTCTGTATCTATCACACATTTTTGAAATTAAGGTGTAATCTACAGGGCTACTAGAAGTACTTAATATATCAGAAGAAGTCGCTGACATTGAAGCTTGTGACTGTGGTTGAAATAAATCATCACTATCTGATTCACTTGATGGAGAAGAAGGCAACACATTTTCTGAGCTTTCTTGAATCGGATTCTTTGATTTTCGTCGTAGCATTTTCCTTTTCAATGTGTTAGTTATTTTTTTTGTTGCATGAATATCAACAGATCCAATTATCATTTTTCTTGAATACGTTGGTCAGTTAAAAAGTTTTGTTCTCTGAAAGGTACTTTTTTGTATTTAGGACATGTGCACCTACAAATGTCTTGGCACTTGCAGGACGAAATGTCAAATAATAATTTACTGGTACAGCGAAAATCCTCCAATTTCTTCTGCGGTATTTTAGGGTAAGATTTTAAAATATTTTTGTATTTCAGATGATACATTTTCAACATTTCTTTTGTTCTTTTATGTTGAACGGTTGGAATTGAAGCCCTCGACTATATTTCTACGATTTTCGCCACAACAATATCTTGTATTTTCTTATATGTGGGTTCTTTTTTGGTTTCATTATCATTTTTTATCTTATGCCGGTTCTACTCATAGTATTTAATAACATCTTCATAAGTTGGTAACATATTACCTCTTATATCGTTTGATTCACCAAATATTGGGCAAATCCACTTTGAACGAGTGCGATCCATGATGTAAAATGACTCTAACAAACGCGACACGACCTCCTAACGCGACGGTAGAAAGCGTACTAAAGTGATGTGTTCCTGGATCCTGAGATAATGCGGAAGTTAGCTTAACACCCGTCAAAATTCACTTAAAATTAAAACCTATCTGTGTAATAAATCTTCGCACTGCTGGCGTGCCGTGTATCATGGTGACATGTGGGCCTCGCTTCAGGTGTAAGAAATTGACATAAAAACTGTCCCAACTTTCCCAAAAATCTAATTTTATTCTGCAGTGTGGTTACGATTGATTGCTATGAAGAATATCATGGAAGGTGGGGAAGAAATTTCAATATATTTATTATATTAGAGTTTCACCGCCTTGCGTGTGACAGAGTATTAATAAAAAAATGCTAAATCTGCCATAATTTTTATGTGAAAATACTCTATTTATCTTTATATTTTTTTGTACCTATACTATATTAAAACATGTACATACATTGTCAATATTATAGATTAATAATTATTAATATATACCTATCCATAAGTTTTGTTATTGAATTATTGATACCATGAATAAACTTTACTTTTTTATAACTTTGAGTTTCATTTTTTTAAGTTACAGGATGTATTTCCATACAAATCAAATACAAAAAATAATCATAATAAGTAAAAATTCCATAGAAGTTGCATAATAATGACTGTGATGAGATTTTTATCATTTGAAACTAGCTGATACCCGTTTTGCTTTGCATCTTCAAAAGATTCTTTTATTTTCCATTGATGGCTATCTCTATTAATCTGAACTATTTTTGACTGAAATATTTCTATGAAGAGTGAAAAGAACTAGGAGAACGTTATACATTAACCTACAGATTCCTGCATGTACCCTGGGCGTAGGATAAGGTAAAAAGTCACCCTGAGGTTGCTTGGTATCAGGGAGCCTCTGTTAGTTACTAACCTACTTGTTAGTCGGCACGGGTCGAATGACACCTTGGATTGCAGATTTTTGGGCAGAAAGGTTTACTCCTTCCGGAATGATAGGACTAGGTGAGTACGGATGGGAGGGCTCATAGCTCATACAAGGCCTTAAGATAGGATTCGGGTGTAGGATATGCCCGCATGTAGGATGATGGAGACCATGCAAGTCATCCTGCACCTACTTTCTTCGGCTAGTTGACCCTAGCATCCACAGGGACCGAATGTACCGCCGTTTCAGCCTGGGCCAACGTAATAATTATATGACTGAGAGAAATAGCATGAGAAGACGATCAAAAACTTATAAACCAAATTCGTGGATGCTATTCGCAGAGGGTCAGTTTTTCATTTGACTACTCTAACCAAAGTGGAAAGTGGAGTGCCCTAGAACTATTAGACTCAGGTATGGTTTTTTGTATTCGACGGCTCTGTTATATAATGCGCTACCGGACGAGATCAAGCGGATACAGCCTATAAATAAAGCCTTTTGCTAGATCTGTGAAGACACTAACGTTGAATAAACGGAAATGAAATAGTTTAAGTGTGTTTTCCAGACAGTTGAAGCTGTTGAAGAATATATTTGGGACAAAATTAAATCGGGGAAAGAAAACCAAACAGGAGAAATACCTAGAAGAATCGGATTGGGCTGGACAGCCTTCGGCAAACTGGACCATATCTTTAAAGACAAAGACATCCCAATAAACCTGAAAAGGAAAGTCTTCGACACATGCATCCTTCCGGTAATGGTAATGACATACGGAATGGAAACAATGTCACTCACAGCCATAAGATGCGCACAAAGAACTATGGAGCGACAAATGTTAGGAGTAAGTCTCAGAGACAAAATAAGAAACGAAGAGATAAGACGACGAACAAAAGTCGCAGACATAGTTGACCGTGTGGCAAAACAGAAATGGCAATGGGTAGGACATGTGGCGAGACAGGAAAATGAGAGATGGGTACCCAGAATATTTGCAAAATGGCACCCCTTTGAAAATAAGAGACCAATTGGGATACAAAAACTGCTCAAAACAGAAAAAGGTGGAAAACTTTGGAAGAGGCCTACATCCAGCAGTGGAGGGACGGCTGACAAAGAAGAAGAAAGAAGAAGAAGTGTGTTTTCCAGCGAGGTGAATGTGTATTGACCATAGATTTACATATATACATAACTGGATATACAACTCTCTTTGTATTGAGAATTTTTACCCGGTCCGCGTCTGCCATTTTTAAAAGTGGAAGAAAGACGATCGTGCTGTTCTAGCGGTGTGTTGTTGTCTTGTATCTATGGTTGTTGTACATACGAATAATGTACTTTTTACCACTTTCAAAGATGGCGGCGGAAGACCGGCTTATTAGCTCGAGTAGTTCATATCTAAATCTTTGGTATTGACGGATGAACTGTTTTTTTCTCTCATTTTTGTTATTTATTTCTATATACTATTCTAATGGACTATACTAAGTAATTGACCCCCTCATACCAACGGTACATGCTGTCTGGGGACATTTAATGACAATTATGTGTGAATTTGTGTTTGTAGTGTTACGTTTTATTTAATTTTGTACTTTATATATTTTGTTGAATAAATTGAATTGAATTGAAATTGAATATATTAAAAAGTTTTGATTCAATGTAAAATTCATGATGGAACAAGAACTTTTTAGCAAAATTCAATTTGAGTCATACCTACGTAAAAAAATAAAAAAGGATTTTAAATTTGGCCGGCTATACTTTGTACACTTTTGTATATTATGTAGTAAGAATGTCTATTTTTATGTTTTTAAATAGCTGATAAAACATGCATTTTAAAGTGGAATGCAGAATAGATCAAAATCTTAAAAGACTTCTTTATTTTGCTAATAATCAATCAGCAATTTCATCTAAGCTAATTCTATTACAGTACTCATTCTTCAATTACTTAGTTCGAACGATTGGTGGATATTTATTAGGAGCTAGGTATAGTTTCCTATTAGCCAATGGGAACAGTAAGAGGTACATAGAGTCGACTTATTAGTATATTTTTATTCCTTCCAATGAATCAGTAGTGGTGTGAGAAATGGTTTCTTGTGGGTGATTTATTTCGATCCCAAGCCACACGGTAACAAATCTGTGGCCACCGCCACAAATTATCTTCGTTACACCACAGAGATTTATCGCCTTCTCTTTCTCCTGGAGATCTCCCATCGTCCCCCATTCGTTCCTGTCTTCCTTCCACTATAATACTGCTCCTACCTAATCAGCACCCCCATTTTTTCTCCCCTTAAACCTTCTTCATTAAATTATCTATTCACCACGGGACATTATTATTATTTTTGTTTTAATTCTAATTGAAATAATAGGAGTTGGCGAGGAATGATAAGCCCGATAGTTCTGTTAGCGACAGTTTTGTTATTTTTTTTTTAATTACGAAAGTCAACGACAAAATACCTACCTACTTGCAAAAACGTCAATGCGTCAATGGAGAGAGCTGTTATCCAGCTAGGGATGCCCCTAGACTGCTTATGAACTGTATTTTGATTGTAGAGATACGTTTCTCATACAACCTCTAATATTTCTTTTACTACTGACTTGGGGCCTTACTCCGCATCACAATACCGACCCCATTTCAACCATATAACGATGTCATTATAACACTTACTACGTAGGTCTATTTTAAATCCGGCATTGGTTTACGAAAAAAAATCAATGCACAAGGATTTATACAAGTACTAGCTAGTTGCCCGTGGCTTCGCTCACGTGCTTTTTGGTTTCTCTTCCTAAACTGGGGGAACGCTGACACCTACATTCACTGTGTATCAGCATTTTCTAATTCGTCAAAGAAGATAACTCTTGTATGTATCGTGAGTAAACTAACGAAGAGGCGGTTCGTTGATATATCTGCATAATGTGCACTGTGCTCCCTGCTAAAAATACATTATTAATTCGGCTTATTTAAACTAATAAATTAAAATCATCATTAAAATATTTCGGAAACAACATCCATATTTTATTTTATTCGTATCCCAGGTGGGAACAAATAGGCGAGAAAATATACCTCGCCTATGAAATATTACTACAGTACTGCGAGTTAACATTTGAACGTGCCCGAGAATTCGGTTGATTTTGTATGAAAATTTCTAAAACGGTGGAGTTTGTTAAAAGAAAACAATCACGAAACATAACCAGGGAAGAGGGGCGCCTTTTGGGAAAATCACGTGCATTTATTCTTTTTTTTTTTCAATGTAGGTACCATCAATATAGGCAAACTTATAGCACACCAATAACAGCCGTATGTAAATTACCTACAGTTTGGGAAAAAGTCGTACCTATTCATAAAAATAATTTAATGACGTCATTGGTAGGTAGGAACCTACCTACACAGCCATCTACCGATTACACAACAGAACAGTGTCCTTGTTGGCTTTCACGGCCATGAGGCGTGCTCGTGTTGCTATAAAAATAACACCGATGTACGTATGTAGGTACCTACATAAGGATAAAGAAATACTGGTGATCAATTAATTAGGTACTTAAGCCTAGTTCACAGTAGCGTAGTTTACGTTGGTTGAGTGTTTTAGTCAAGTGACGAATAATTTAGTAGGGGAGAGTGTGGAGGTATGGGACGCAGGAGGTATGGGACAGTACTCGTATTCAGGGCCGTCGCGTGGTTTTCAGGCGCCCAAGGCGAGGCTTTAATCTGCGCCCCCCCCCCCCTCATAAAACTCGTAATTTTGTTCACTCCAGTTTTGGTTCGGGATAATCATAATCAGCGCCCCCCCCCCCCCTATAAAACTCGTATTTATTTTTATACTACATATTTTATACTATCTGATACCCGTCTTGCTTTTCGTCGTTGTTTCCGTTAGTCAGGCTCATTTAAACAGATTCTAGTCTAGCTTCTCTCCGCGATGATTTAGCATATGGGTGTTTATGAAACTTTTTATTGAAAATATTGCATTCGTATGGCTTTTCTCCGCTATGAAGTCGCTCTTTCCCTAGATTGGCGACGTCTCTTAGCCAAAAATTTCCTGTTGCTTGCTCGGTTGCAATGAAAATATAATTTAGTTAGAGTTTTTTTAAGATTTAAATTTAAAAATTGATTAAACTTTTTATAGCAAATATTGCATTCCTTTGGCTTTTCTCAGCTATGAGTTCGCATGTGAATCCCTGGACTGTACTACAAGCAAAATAGATTTTTTTGCCCACGGCGGCGCCCCTCGAATCGCGGCGCCCAAGGCGACCGCCTCGGTCGCCCCACCCACGCGACGGCCCTGCTCGTATTATTCATATTTGGCGCAGTTATATATTCATATACTTGTCAAAAGATGTATATATGGGTACGTTTAGTAAAAAATCATTGACGACATAAAAAGTAATAGTATACCTATTACAACCCATCCTTTTGGGGGAAAGTAAACCAAAGGTAAGAATATTTTTATGTTTTATTCCTAAACCTGCGATAATTATTATTCGTCATATTAACGCATTGTTTTAACATAACTTAAAACTTATTGTTTTAAATTATGTCATTTACCATTTTATTGTTCATGGTGGAGGTTTCGGACAGTTCATTGAGTGAGGTATCGGACATACCCCATACCTCCTGTATGTGAATATTTTTGCACAGTTAGTTATTTTTTATCAAATCAATGAAATATTGAAGCTGTAATGTATTTTTTGTAGATGCCGAGATTAAGAATAAAAAAAATATAAATTGAATAAGGAATGATTATACAAAAATTCGCCAGGCTGTTCAATTACAAAATAATGAAGTACTGGTATTGCCATCACCTCAAAAACATGGCAGTGCAAAAAGAATGCAAGAAGTTTTTGCATTCGAAATAAAGTTTGATCGTTTTAGCGAAATTAATTAAATAAGTTACAATTTTATTTGCATGTCCCATTCCTCCCATATAGGTGTCCCATTCCTCCGCACTGTGTGGAGGAATGGGACAAAATCAGGGTTTTATAATATTTTGAATAACTCATTAAATATGCTCAACCGTATAATTTTAAGTATATTATGTCATAGCTAATAGCATACATTCAGCAACCTAGTATTTTTTTTAAATAAATTGCTTTTTATTTTTCCAAAATTCAATTTTTAATAAATTTGCCGAATAGATTAGCTGGCAGAAGAGTTGTCACCTGATAGGAAATTGCGACGTGCGTCCG
The DNA here is from genome assembly GCA_963576905.1 of Mystacides longicornis. NCBI lineage: Eukaryota > Metazoa > Arthropoda > Insecta > Trichoptera > Leptoceridae > Mystacides > Mystacides longicornis. Next base: position 17,320,983 of record OY756427.1, on the reverse strand, counting down.
GGAGTGCGGGCGAAACTTAAAATGTCCGGGTCATGACTTTTCCCAATGACCTTTTTTTAGTTTAATTGTACCTTTCAGGCCACAAAATTTTTGGAACGACCTTTTTTAGCGCACATTCACCTTTCCGGATACCAAATTTTTGGATTAACATTTTTTAAGTTTGTGTTCGGGTCAAACATTATACAAGGGTAGCAACACTGGCCGGTAGCTTAGTCGGGTCAATAATTTTTTTAATAAACTGTTGTGTGTGTGAAAGATTTTTGGTCAAGCAGCGTTGTAACTTCATCGTGCCGCGTTTCAAGGTTAGGATCTCAATAGTATTATTTTGTTTGTTGCAAAAATCTTTATCATACCATAACACTGCTTAAAATAAATCTTTGACAAAACAATGAAACCGGTCGATTTTTATTTTAAAGTAAGAATCTATATATTAATTTACAGCTTTCTCACTTAATTTATCTAAGAGATATGGTTTTTCGAAAAAAACTACCACGCACCCTAATCGGAATAATAAAATTTTACTCTATCTGCAGTTGAAATTTCGATAAAACCAGTTTTAAACGTTTCGGCTTTTTTCGATATTTTTATAAAATTCTGAAATAGGTATAGGCACCGAAACTCGTAAATTTGTCATAAAAAATGTTTTACTTTATAAAAAAAGTTACATGTAAAAATGAGATCCAACTGTCGATGGCCTGAGTCGGTATGTTTATTGTATGAAACGATGTCGTCAATAAATTAAATTTTTACAAAAATTGTTAAGAAAAGTTTGAGATGTACTGCTTTGAGATATATATAAAAATCAATAGTCTAGTTGGAGGATTTCGGCGTTTATCGATATTTTTATAAAATTCTGAAATATATGCATTGAAACTCGTAAATTTGTCAAAAATATTTTTCTTTATGAAAAAAGTTTGAGAAATCCTGGAACTTTTTCATTAAATTATATTTTAGATATTGTATTTTTCTATAAACATACTCATTTTTAGGGTTTTAGATTTTATGGTTTTCGAGATATATGAAAAAAATTAAATAAAAATTCAAAGGTTGATTACCCCTGACTGAAAATAAAATTAAAAATTCCGAGTATAGAAATTTTGTAGGCTTAAAGTATACAATATTTTCTGAAGTTTTAGGATCTGTGCATCAAGCGAATCAAAAGTTATAAAGAGGGGACGGACACACACACACACACGTTAGAAAAGTGCCCCTCACCCCCTCCCCTCTAATTAATGTATCTTTTGAAAACAAAATAGTATAATTTGACTCTTTTTGTAGAAATTATTTTTTTGAAATTTCGATAAAACCAGTTTTAAACTTTTTAGGAGTCACTTAAAAATCATCCCTTTTTATATGTGCCCTTTTTCGTCCCTTTTAGTGAAAATTTGGAAAAACTGTCCAAGAAAACTACTACCTATTTCAATAGGAGAATTCATATGCCAAATCTCAAGTTCGTACTATGTCTAGTTCCCGAGATATTCACATACTTTGAAAAACATTCAACCCTATTTTTCACCCCCTTAGGGGTGGAATTTCCTAAAATCCTTTCTTAGGGAAGGTTTTGTATTGAATCCTACCTGATTTCCAAATTTCACTTCTCTACGATTAGCCGTTTGGGCTGTGCGTTGATGAGTATGTCAGTCAGTCAATCAGTCAGTCAGTCAGTCAGGCACTTTCCTTTATTATTATTGATTTATAATATGTGGTACTAAAAGTATTGATGGTCGACAATCAACATTGAGATCGGGTTTGAGTTTCAAGAGTTACCCCCCTGGTCTTCCGCGGAAACGATGTGTTCGATCCACAATATTCTCGGTCGACTATGAATTCTTACACCATTCTTTTCAGTCTTATACATTCTTTTTGCAACCCTATTTGCATCCATTCTTTCAACATGCCCTAACCTTATTAACTTTCATCTTTGTAAAAACACTAAACAAAACATTAGGAGAAATATCTAGCTGTAGCAATATTTTATATAGCATTGTTAAGGAAGGTCAGGCCAGTAAAAGAAACAAAAGAAGTTGCATGTGAGATGGAATGTCAATGGTAGAAGCGAATGTGTCTGAAAATATAGATGAGTTCGGTTCTTTCTGCATACCCCTTAAGAAATGTCGTAATGGAAACCATTAGGTAATAATCAATAGTTGAAACGTCCTAGTATAGATCATAGTAATATAGGTAGGTATTATGTTTTTTTTTTCTAACTTTTGATACATCGATATTCAAACACGTTTCTAGGTACGTAATAAAATTAAGTTTTATATAAATACTTATCTATAGGTGAAAAATTATTCAGCGCCAAATTTTCACGTCTTGTGAAGTTCGTTTTGTTAAAATAACAGAATCAAATTCGATATTGTGTCCAAAGTACTCGTTGAAATCACAGACTTTATTTAAAAAAAATAAATTTTAGTAATCAGTAAGTATATATTATTTTATTAAGTAAGTACCTACATATTTTCTGGGAGTATTTAAGGGATCGTTTCATCAGTATTTGCTAAAATAAGAGTTGACATTTGTATGCAATTATTATTATTAAATCTACCCGAATCGTACGAGACGCTCGAGAGTTTAATAAGTGTTTTAGTAATGAATATTTCAGAATGGCTGTTAGCTTAAGAATATCAAGAGACGGCGGAAGTATCAAGTGGACACCCAACCTTTGTGCCTCTATCCCCCGAGGTCTGTTTTGGACGACTTTCCTCTGTTACTTATATTGCATTTACATAGAGAGAGAGAGTGTAATGTAACTAGCCTTAGGGTTTATAACAGCGCAGTGCAATGCACGTCTCAAGGGTAGAATCAACTACGAGAGCACACACACATCAAACTGTTTAAGTGATAGCGTTAACTTATAAAATAGTCATTAAAACTTTTTGGATATAGGTACCTTATTATGAGAATATCGTTTTAGGTATATCTTGTTCATTTGAGACTAATGATAATGATTGGTCTTCAGTAAAATCTATTTCATTTCTGCTATAAAAGAAGATCTCAGAGAAAATCTCATAGATTACAAAATTCAAAGATGCTAGTCTCTAGAGGTATCTACTGATAGAAATAGGAGAAGGTGGCTGAGGAGGTAGACGAAGTTGGGAAAGACGTAACGGAAATGAAGTGGTTGGTAGACTAGCGGTTACAACGCCGGCTTTCGTACTGTTTCGTATTGGAGGTCGTGGGTTCGATCCCATCAGGTGCCGACCATCTTCGACGACACAAGCTTTAAGTAGCTCAAGAGTCAAAGAGTGTATTTGTGTTCACTTTGAGTGAGCACAGATTAATTAAAAAAAAATCACCGAAAACTAAGGTCTGTGGAGTCTTGATGTAAGCTGCCGTTCTGTTAGATCCAGAGGAACTCCTTTAAAAGTAAGATTCATAAGATGAATGTTGTTTAAAGAAGTTAATCAATTCATCCTAATGCAGTCCTATTTAGAAGCATACAGAGGTAGCAAGACCTATTCATTTTTCTCGAACTTTAGCAATGACTTCGTACATCATGTTCAAATTCTCATCTCTCTTTTGAAGGAACGCCAAACTGCTGGAAAGGATAAAGCAAGATTCGAAAATCATTTTTCAAAAATTTGAATTATTAATAGGTACCTATTTAGAGATTAAAATCAACGCGAAACGAGATGTACATACAATGTACATTGTACATAGTTTGGCGTTGTTTTGCCAATTTTTCCCCCTTTTTTGTTATATATTTTTTTTTAATTAAATGAATCTGCGCACTTTTAACACCTTTCGCACTAAGCAAAGGCTTGTGTCATGAAACTAGAAATGGCCGGTACCTGTATTCGAACCCACGACCTCTGTACGTACGAAAGCCGCCGATTGATACCACTGGACAATCAACCACATTTAATACAGCATGATCAAAATAAAAATGTTTTTTTTTTTAATGAATCTGTGCTCATTCAATGTGAACACAAATACACTATTTCACAGTAAGCTTCTTCTTATGTGTCGTGAAAGAGGAAGATTGACGGCACCTGGAATAGAACCCACAAACTCCATTAGAAAGCGTACGAAAGCCGGCATCGTAACAGCTAGGCTGCCAACTATATCATAACATTTTATTATTTCTTTGTATTTTTTATAAACTAATAGCTTGCCCGTCAGACTTTGTCCTGTAGTTCTTACTATGAATATTGATTTCGAATTTTTAATTTATGCAAACATACGTTTAAAATATGTTTGAATATTAAAAATTATTTATGAAAGCGCGAAAGAAATTCTATCAAAAATCTGCGTACCAATGTTTTGAAACTCAATGGTTGTCAAGTAAATAAAAATTGTGTTGTTATGGAATTTTTCACAGATGACATTGTTGTCAGTAAATCGGAAATCCGTTTCATAATAATTTTAATATTATATTTTATATTATTAGCTACACAATTCCGAACTTTTAACAATAATTCTGTTATCCGGAGCGAAGAAGTATCCAATAAACCAAGCATCATAAAAATATGTTCAGCTGATTTCGAGTTATAAGTGCATGTTCGCACTAACCCGACATTATTTTATATTATAGATGAAGTATGATAGGGGTTTGTAAAAATAAGTACCTACCTAGCTAAAGTTTGCTTAGATTGCGGTCGATACTTTTGCTTGTATTATGTCACTGAACGAGATGATACTTTTACAAGCACGGGGTAAAACTACCTATCTATATTTAAGGTTAATACGCGGTCCGGATATCTGAGAAATTTAATTAGTTTTTTTGTGCAACGAACACAAAGTATTGGATTGAAAGGGGTGTGCTACCGACAGCGGGGCACTGGAAGATTCTTTGAAGAGCGAATACATCAATTAGTCGGTGTATTGGATTCCTCAGAACTCCTCGTACACAAAGTATTTGATAAATCACTTTTCAAGGAAGTACCGCAAGACTGACTGATAAAGAACATATTTGCTTCTATGTGGCTGGCTACAGTTCAGTAATTAGTATGATGCTCCAACTTGTGCTTTGCTATCGTTTCGTTCTTGCAACGGACATTACAACTCTCTATAGGTATTAGGTACACTCAGCCTTTAACATCATCAAAGACGAGTTAAATCGTTTTAATTACAACATATTAACAACTGTACCACTAGTATAAGTTTTCGATGATCGAATATCGAAACGATCATCGAAAGAGTTTCGAAAAAATTCCATACAAAAATGATCGAATGATTCGATCGTTTGATTTTAGAACACTATTTGCACGCTAATACGCGCTCGCTAGCGTGCAATTAGCTTTCGATTAAACTCGTACTAGTCCCACTGTTTCCGATATTTTATCATCAAAAGTAACGTTGCTTTTACAGAAAACATAGGTAAGTACCTACTACTATTTATAAGAATTTACATAATAAAGACATACCTACAAAAATAAATATTTAAGATATTTTCAAGATTCATCAACGAAATAAACCATTTATAATTACAAAATATAGAATTTTAAAGAAAAATCTGTAAAGTAGGTACCTATGTAATTACAAGTAAGAATGCATTTTATCTGATGTACGAGGGAATTTATAAAACGTAGAAGATGCGGTCGTTTTCAAACCACAGCCCATTTCGACACCATTCAATTTTAACAAAATATTTTTTACAGAATCACTTCAACTAAATCTATACCTATGGGTTGCAAATTTCTTGGCGGTTCTGACATGCCAGAGTGATTTTAAAAGTTAGGTATACATTATTCAAGAACTACTTGAACAACTATTACATACATAGGTACATACATACATTCTCCCTTTAAGGCTCCCCGCACACCGCAAGCCAACCCGGAGGAGACAAATCCGCAGCAAACCCGACCCGCATGAAACCAACCCTCTGTCATAGTAAAAATATATTGCGTTATACAGTTTACCTATTGACTAACCAGAAGTCATTCTTTAAAAAATAATATGTTTATGGGCTTAGATTTTCATTATATCCCCACTAGATCTAGCTCAAATACCCCTCTATTGTGTTGCAGTGTTTATGTATTAATAAAATGAATGTTTAATTTAATGAGTAAGCACAAATACATGCATTTTCAACATCTTTCATATAAAACAAAGCTGGCGTCATCAAAGGGGAATGTTCGGTCCCAGTATTATATTATAAAAAAGGTAATTTCCAAAATTTGGTATCTGGAAACTACACTTTTTCTGAAAAAAGGTAATTTACACAATTTAGTGTCTGGAAACTATGCTTTTCCTAAAAAAAGGTCATTTCCTAAACTTGATATAGGGAACTTTTGATCTAGGGGGGGGGGGGTCATGGCCCATAAAAAAATATAATTATACTAGAAAAGTAGATATTTTATTAATAAATGTAAGTACCTACTGTACTTAAGAATATAAAGCCCAGGGGGGGGGGCATACTTACTTTACTTTTCGAGTCCGGACTTCAGACTTTGCCACTCCAGTATGCAGCGACGGATATCGCTTTGTCATTCGCCCTCACAAGGTCCTCCACCCCACAAGTCACCTGCATCGACGGGCACGTCAACAAGTGCAGGTCGTCCTGATGGGGGGCATGACCCCCCTGGATCCGCGCTTGTACAAAAGCCTACGTCGAAACCAGTAAGCTACCAACCACTTCAGGTTATTGCTTTACTCTTTAAGGAGAGGTAAGTTTGCATGTATTGAGAGATTCGTAATTAAAAATTTTATCGTACCTAGCTAAAGTTCAACATAAAATTAGAAAAACTGGTGGAAAAAGGTTTTTGAGATATTGATAAATAATCTCGGACGGTTGACTGAAGTTTATCAAAACATGTGAAATGACAAATAGGTATTTATCAATGTTTTTTTTTTTAAATAAGTGTTAATTGAAATCTCGATGGAAGAGGTTTGACTGTGGATCATGGTGTATAAAGGAGACTGTGTATAAATACGTGTACTGAAAATACATAGTACCCATACAGCGTGTATTGAGTGGTAGGAATGCGCTTGTTTAACTTTGACGATGATCAGTTATATGCACATATAACGAAGATTGATTTCGTACTCCTTGTCTATCTAATAAGTGTTTATTCCAGACTAATATTACCTACACTGTAAACAAACATTTATCAAAATCTTACGCTTTATGACTATCTAGTATTTTCAATGTTCAACGCTAGGAATATCCGTACATATTTTCGATTAGAGAAATTCAGTATATAACGTAAAGATTTTGTTTAATTAACGGCATTGCATCCACAAAGGATGATACAGCCAGATTTAAATCAAATAAAGTCAAAATAAAACTAAATATATAACGTAAAGATACTCATACAAATATTCTAATTTAGGCAGGTACACCTTTTTGCACATAAATAACCAATACATTAGATTTTTTTTATGAAAAAACGACAGTCATATATTGTGATGATGATCTTTAAGTCAAATACGGCCGTCTTATTTGACACAAAATGTTGACTTCGGGTAGAAGCTTCATCAGAGGCTATCTTTTTCTTTTATACATCATACGGATTTGTTTGTGCCATCGTTTTAGCCTCTTGAGAGGCCGACTGCCAACTAACTCTCCATCGCTTTTGCGGTCTTCCCGGGAATCTTCTTCCTTCAGGGTTGCATTGAAGGATGATACGAAGAGTTCTGTCGTCTGACATTCTATTCACATGATCGTTCCAGTGTGGCATTCGTTGCCTTTCCCATTTGACGTTGTCGTCCGTGTTGCACGTGCTGCGGGTGGTGTTGCTCATTATGCGGTCAATCAGTGTGTTTACGGCAAAGCATATTATTAACTAAGTGTTTTCATTTCAGAGCTTCTCAGTTGGGGCTTTGTTCTAACAGTGTCTGCTCTAGCCTATATTCAGTGGCTATGGTTGTACACAGGTTTTATATATACGACCCTACTTTGTTCTAACAGTGTCTGCTCTAGCCTATATTCAGTGGCTATGGTTGTACACAGGTTTTATATATACGACCCTACTTTGTTCTAACAGTGTCTGCTCTAGCCTATATTCAGTGGCTATGGTTGTACACAGGTTTTATATATACGACCCTACTTTGTTCTAACAGTGTCTGCTCTAGCCTATATTCAGTGGCTATGGTTGTACACAGGTTTTATATATACGACCCTACTTTGTTCTAACAGTGTCTGCTCTAGCCTATATTCAGTGGCTATGGTTGTACACAGGTTTTATATATACGACCCTACTTTGTTCTAACAGTGTCTGCTCTAGCCTATATTCAGTGGCTATGGTTGTACACAGGTTTTATATATACGACCCTACTATCTAATCGCATATGTTTGTTTCTTCTGTCGCAGCGGGGTTGGATTGCAAATATAAAAAAAGTAAAAGTACCTACTTAGGGTAGGTAAAATCAAAAGTAGTAAGTTGAAAAGTTAAATAAATATCAGATTTGAGAAGTGCAAATTAGAAAATTCAATTATAGGATCAATCCTCCGTATTTAAGATCTTGAATGTGTAATAATGTAATAGATTAATCTTTACATGGCAACATTCTGGGGGGGGGGAGGGGGGGCGGCACTGCGGATGGAGTGGCGAGTCTATTTGTCGGGTTTCATTAAGAAGAATTAAAAAAGGGAGTCCTTGTGTTATGTATATAAAATATATTTACACAAATAATTAAGCTGGCTGGGAGCTGTTAGTGATGTTGACAAATTTGCACATTTAATAATGAACCCGCTTTTTTTTCCTCTCAATTTTTTTCCTCGTCTTTACACATCCAATTATTTATTTCGAAACGTGGCTTGTACCCAACTTAACAGCCATCACCACTTTTTCACTCACTCGTAATGTGATGAAATATCGCATTTAACATCCTCTTTTCGTGGGGATTTTTATAATTGCGTTGATAATTAAAGAGAAGTTATTATGTGAATCAAAAAATGTCGCTCCAAATTTATTTCAAAGGGCGTATTGATACTACTTATAAGTGAGGTTTGTGTACAAAGAAACCGACACTATAGTAGAGCTTCTCAATTCTTCTTCTTTCTACACCATTTCGTCCATTACTCGACAAGGGCCTTCCAATAATCTGATTTTAGGGGGTTGGACAGTCATTGAAAAGTGGTGCACAGCGTACTGAAGGTTCGAATCCCGTTTCCGAACATTTCCACTTTCACAGGACAAACTTTGCTTTACATTGATTGTACATTGATTCTAAAACAATAAAAATTACAACTTCTACATGCACATCATAAACAATTGAAGTGGTTGGTGGCCCAGCGGTTACAACGCCGGCTTTCGTACTGCGGACGTCGTGGTTCGATCCCAGGTGCCGACCGTCTTCCTCTTTCACGACACAAGCTTTAAGTAGCTTACTGTGAAAGAGTCAAGGAGTGTATTTGTGTTCACTTTGAGTGAGCACAGATTCATTTAAAAAAAAAATAAACTAACCCAATATTCATAGTATAGATAGGACAACTCATCTCGGGAAAACCAGTTAATAATAAAAAGTTAGTAATAATAATCTCTAATATAAATTAAAGTCGGGTTAGTGCGAACACTTATAGCTCGAGATCGGATTAACAGATTCTTCTAATGTTTGATTTATTGGATTCTTCTCCTCTTCGGATAACAGAATAACTAATAAAAAGTTGAAAAAAAAAAATGGATCAGGAATGATGTAAAGTATAATATTTAAGTAAGTATGGAACGGTGCCTGCGACGCGCCAAAGCCATCGCAGGTAGTTCCCTCTCATTCTCGCATACGTCGTGATTGCCGCTCTTACAGTAGCCCATTCCACTTACTCCACCGCACCATTTCGAGCGTTTTATAAAATTTTCATACAAAGTCAACAATATTATCGGGCACATTCGTATAGGTACCTTCTTCATAGTCCAGGTAGGGTGGTGCGCGAGCGCAATAATTATTCTCACGTTATTCCCGCCTGAGCTTTGAATACGAATGAAATTTGGATGTTTCAGAAATATTTTAATGTTATTATTTTATTATTTAATTAATTCAATCGAATTAATTATATATTGTTTTATGTGGGCGCAGTGCACATTATGTACATATTATTGACGGGCCACTTCGGGCTAGAACCATAGGACAACGTCTGTCGGGAAAGCTGGTTTAATTATAAAATTGAAAATTTTTGTTGATCGTCAATAGTAATTATCTCGATTGGCAATAAATTAAGATTTTATCGAACGTCGAAATAGGGAATTGGTTGTGAAGGGTTACTCGCGCCTAAATAAGTTTTTTTTTTTTAAATTAACAGAAAGGGTTGAAAGCGATCATGTCAAGTACACAGAATATCATAATTAAAAGTAATTGGTTGCATTGATGGAATATTTCCCCCCCAAAAATTGAAGATTCTTATAATTAATTTATCAAAACCTGCTCCCGAGTTTTTTTTAATTGGATAAGAAAATTCAAAAGAAAAGTTCAAGTGGAATGGAATTTTCGCTTAACCAAGATGAACATTTTAAGGGAAGCTTTGATTTTTCGCATTTAGTAATGATTAATATTAATGATGAAACTTGAAAAATTACCAAGTATTGAGATGAGTTTAGCTTTGAAAATATAAAATCATTTAAAAAACTTTTTGTATAATATGAACTAATTGAGATTCGCGATACGAAAAAGGGAGTTTTCTAATTCATCTATGATATATAAAACAGTGCCTTATCTTGTTTCTACTTAGAAAAATTGAAATCGTATGATCAAAAAGTTGATTTTTTTTTTTGTAAATTACTCGTATGTTTTCTTATTACTTTTGGAATCTTAAAGTCCGTTGCCACTATGGTTAGTGCAACTGCGGGTTATTAGTGAAAGTAATTAGTAATAATGTGCGAGTAAAAAAAGGAGCATGTTCAATTTTTGCGGGTTTCCCTCCCGCGCTCCTTCACTTGCAGTTTGCCTCATAATTATAATAGGAACGTTTGGATATACTATGCTTGTTTAGTTCCTTTCTTGCAAGCAATTTTGTTGAAATTGTTAGACAATACTTGCTAATTGATGCCCAGCAATCGAACTATATAAGCGCAGCAGCTTAACAGTACAGTGGATAACACTCGTACTACATACTTAAATTTCACTCGCAAGAATGAACAACACTTAGACTTTATATAAAATCAGCCAAGTATGTAAAAGACAGCCATACGAACTTTGTCAACATATTGATTGCAGTTGAGCGAAGGTAAGGTTTAGCTTAGTAAACGAGAATGTTGCAGTAGCTGTAGGTTAGTACGAGTTTTATCGAAAGCTTCTTGCACGCTAATAAGCGCTTATGAACATGCAAATAGTGTTCTAAAATCAAACGATCGAATCATTCGATCATTTTTGTATGGAATTTTTTCGAAACTCTTTCGATGATCGTTTCGATATTCGATCATTATAGAGATGAAGAATATCGTGATGAATAAAATAAACTTCTTGGGAATGTTGAAGATTATCATAAGTCAGTCAGTACAGTATATAGAAATATTTCGTTGTCAAATCAGTTTTCTGACAAGTTGAAAGGGAAACGAAACCTAACATTAATAATAATATCTAATATAATTTATTGAATAATACACTTTTTGAATTGTGATTGAAAACGAAAAACTTTTTTAATAAAGTATAATAATAATTATTATAAGTTTTTACTGATTTCACCATTTTCAAAACTCTTTCGAGGAGGGCAGAGGAGGAATAAAACGGGAAAATCCACCGTCAACTTTTTTTTTCCAACGTCATTATTATTATTATTGCGAGCTCAGTGTGCGTGTCTGTGAGTAATTATTGCGAAGTTCACATTATATTTAAAAAAAAATGGGAATGGGAATTGTTTTAGAGAACGATCATTTTGTTAACTTGGAAAGTGAATACTATTTTTATGTGCAACTGCTATCAAAAAATTTTTTTGGTCCTTCGAGACGGACATTCTGTTTTCGCTTCGAAAGAAATTTTTCTAATATTTATTAACCAAAACATATAATAATATTTTCTATTATTAATAAGCAAAGTAAATGAGGACAGTTTATAAGTTAACCAAAAATAGAGCATTGTTCTTTTCTTGGTATTATAATAAAGGTAGGCACATAAATTTATATTCATACCTACGTTCGAAGTTTCTTTACGTCATTCGAGGTAAACTAGTATTTTACCGGGTGAATGATATGATATTGTTCATGATCTCGTAGATCAAAACTATGGATGGACCATTGCACACTGCGTTGTAACGTTAGCGTATAGTAAGACGCGCGTAGAATGTGAGCAAAAGAGCACGTTTTGCTTTCGTTCTACGCGCGTCTTACGATACGCTGACGTTACGACGTCGTGTGCGAAGGGCCTTAGTCGTAAAATAACTTAACGATTATTTATAAAATTTCTCCTATAAACCAAGATGCGGGAGAGATTCTCATTATTATGATTATAATTCAAGTATTTAATATATTAGCTTGGCAGAAAGGCGAAACTTTGTTAATATGGAACCTGTTCCTAGAAGATTATGGGTCCATCACCGAGACACTCTTTAAACTCTGACAAGTTACGATGGACTTAATAGCATCTTTATTATGCAATATACCTTTAAATTTTAATTAATTCATTAATTCTATTAAAATTTGAATACTTTTACGTGGACAAACTCCAAATGATATCCTCCTAAAGTTGAATTAATTATATAAATTAATTTAATTATTATTATTGCGTCAGTTTTTTGATACTCCTGACGAATGTCACGTTGCTTCCTCGAGAAATTTATTCTAAGGTTTGGTAGAGAAATAATACTAGCGGGCCAGATGACACGACAAGAATAAAAACACGCTAATTAATATTAAAGAAAAAATAACAACTAATGACTCTAATTCATTACTAATGTTCGATTTTTAAATGGAACAAACCACTACGGGCTGACGACCATCTTCTACTGTTATTTCGAAGGCTGGCTTAGTGTGATCACTTTACGCTAACAACGTTCGCCATTAGGTGGTAATGTTTGTCTCCGAAACTCCTAATCATGAGAATTCTCAACATGTTCAACATGTCGAAAAATCCCATGTATGCAACAAGTAGAAATTTAATAATAAAATATCAACTAATTTCTCCTGTATATATCAGACGTTTTGGTTCTAATTTCTGTTTGATTATTATTTGACGATCGATCTTCAAAAATGAATTTATAGTGACTTGAATTTCTACTTGGTATAAATATAAAATCTAGCTAATATCTATAGCTCAAAATACTGATCGGCTAATGGCGCCAGAAAAGAACTAAAGGTTACTGTAGCCCTAGTATAAGTTTTCGATGATCGAAACGATCATCGAAAGAGTTTCGAAAAATTTCCATACAAAAATGATCGAACGATTCGATCGTTTGAATTAAGAACACTAATTGCACGCTAATAAGCGCTTATTTGCCTGCAATTTGCTTTCGATAAAACTCGTACTAGCCCCACTGTTTACCACCATGGTGCAGCCGTACGGGTAACAGGCGACCAAATCATTTACATGGTGACGGTTGACCCATAGTTTTATAAGAATAATCCATATCTGTTGAATTTTTCGGTGAAATCAAACGATTTTTATTTTTTCTGTTGTGTGTCTATTCTCTCTCTCTCTCTCTCTCTCTCTCTCTGTTCTATTCCTCGTGACAGAGTACAAAACTGACAGGTTTTTAGATTTAACTTAATTGATTGTAGGTACTGTTTTATTATCTACGATTTTAACACTACGAACGCAGTTTTAATTGAGACAACTACAATACATTCTATTAATCTCTTTCACTGCCGACAGTAAAATAATACAAGCGGGAAAGAGACAGTGTAATCTTGACGTTTAGTGTCAATTAGCGTAGCTTGGATACCGCAGTAAACAATATGCCCACCGAAATAAAATGTATGTTAAAAGGTTAAAATCAAAAACTTTTGCAAAATTAGTTAGAAATTTTTTAAATTTGATTTGTCTTTATATAAAGGCCTTTCAATTGGGTGTCCGTCTTTCTAGAAAACTACTGCATAAACAAGAGTACATTGGGTTAGTTGTTAGAGACCGCAATTTCGTTGTGGTAAGCTCGCCCTCTGTATGTGTATGTTGAATCTGTGATGTCTTTTTTATGCCAAACTTCAGGTGTTGTTTCTTTTACTTATCAATGTTCAGTAAAGAATAAATAAATAAATACATAATATTATGTACCGAAAAGGCCAAGTTGAGGAATAAATCGAAACAAACAATCAATTGGTGAAGTAGGTATTTTCGCTTTCTACAACAATATTTATTTTAACGCTTTAACAATATTTCGATCCTATGTAAATAATAAATTTCAATATGAAATTGCTAACTATTCATTATTGTTAAATCAAACACAAATAATTTGTAACTTAAACAATAATAGTTGGGATACGAAATTTTCTTGACTTGAAGATTTCCGAAGTTTTTACAAAAATATTTCATCCGTACATTTATCTATCACAATATGATAAGCGATTCTCACAATAAGAAGAAAACACTAGTGGGACATCATAATATTGTGTAACAACTTAAGTAGTAAAATATTTGTGAGATGCATTATTTCAAACCTCAAACATATTATACAAGCTTTTTACTCTTAGTATTTTTTTTTTCCATAGGCTCATTCAGGCACTTAGGAGTGTCAAAAACAACATAATTATTATTAAAATTATAAATACATATGCACACGAATACAAACAAAAATTAACATAAAAGACTATAAAATTGCAAAAAATTACAAAAAGTTGTCAAAAGACAATTAAACAATTGTGAAAAAAAGAGAAAAAATATATATACAATTGAAATAAAAATCATAGTCAGATACATCATGCATTCGCTCGTGCGTGGTGTAAAAAGCCACTTTTGCAGTCGTCAGAAATCTTAATCATATGGTTATCAATATTATGCAATATACATGAGTCTTGTGATCGGATTTCAAAAAAAAAATAGATTTCGCTGAAATTAATTTTCTCGACGTTTTCGAGGGTGTAGATTCCAAAAATGCATTTTTTTTTTAATTTGCCCGTACCCGTACACGTACGCGTACGTCAAAATGTGTGCGCACCCATAACTCATAGTAATTTTTTATTCGATTTGATTGAAATTTGGTAGAACGGTTAGCCCCTCGATGTAGATGAGTCAGTAAAATGTTGAGATCTGTACCTTCAGGGGAACCCTCTTAAAATATCCAAAGAAAATTTCACTTGTTCTAGAAAAAGGGCTAAAAAAGAAAAAAAAAATTCTTCGATTTTCATAAAATTTGGTATACGGGTTGGTCTTATGCTCTTACACAAGCACGTAAAATTTGAGCTCCAATAGTCGATATCATTTTAAAGTTTCTATAATAATTCCAAGGATAAATTCATTTTAATCGTAAAATTATGAATTTTATATGCAAAGATATGTTTTACACGAAAAGGCTGTTATAATGTACTATGAGTTCTGGGGCTACCCTAGGTTAGCAGCTTTTTTTTTTCAATATGAAGATGATTATGGGAATATACATATTATAATTCTAAATAATTAAAGGTACGTACTCACTTGCGCCGCGAACGTGTGACATTGCATCAATTTAATCGAAAGGTTAAGTGTATATACTTGATTCGAAAAGCGAACGCGAGCGGAACACATGGATCCTTTTGATAAAATTGATGTAACGATACACGTTCGCGGCGCAAGTGAGTACCGAGCCCAAGATTTTGAGAGACAGTGTTTGGATAAACTATTATCTCTAATATAAATGTAAGTCGGGTTAGTGCGAACACTTATAACTCGAGATCAGCTGAACAGATTTTTATTGTGTTTAGTTTGTTAGATTCTTCTCCGCTCCGGATAACAGAATAACTATTAAAAAAATCGAAAAATGGATAGAAAATAGTATGAAATATAATATTAAAGTTAGTATGGAACGGGCTTCTTAACAACAGCAGCGTCATCTGTGAAAAATCCCATAACACAATTTTTATTTACCTGCGCATTGGTACGTAGATTATTCATAAAATTTCTTTCAAGCTTTCAGAAATATTTTTTTATCATTCATCATATTTTAAGCATATTTTTGTATTTTTAAATCAATGAATGCATATTTTTCTGGTGTTATAGTTGTGCAATTAATTTAGTATCATCTGAATCATAAAAAAGTCTGTATTATCTGACTTTTTTTATGAGTCATATGATGAAAATTCAATATAGATATCCAATCTATAAATGGGTGAGTTTTGGTGATTTTGAAATAACTGATTCATAATATTATAACTTTTGATTTTTTCGCAATGAGTAGTCATGTATGTTAGCTATGTTACGTTACCTAGCAATATTTTATTGACTTTAAGGCGGGACGAAGTTCGATTGGTCAGCTAGTTAGAAATAGAAAACTATAGTTGTCGGAGACAGAAGTAATCACGCAGTTAGGCTAGGAGACACTTTACCTACGTCGCCTACATTGGATTAGTGGTTAAAATATATTAGTGAAGATTAGTTGAGAGGCTGCACGGCAGGGGGTCGCGGTTCGAAATCGCTCGTAAACATTCATTTAGTAAGAAGTACTCAGCGAGTAAATTAATAAATGCCGCTTCGTGCTGGCTAAATTAATAAGCGCGGGGGGCGTGGAATTAAAAATGTGTCGACTTACGAGAGGGTGGCTGCGGGGTAAGGGATGGGTCCGTGGGGGGGCGAGTGACAAAAGGGGTGAATGTGTAATCAAGGGCTCGCCTTGCCTCTGCTTCGCTATTCTTTTGTTTTATTGTAATAATGAGTCCACCGTGGAACAGATGTAAAAACAACATAAAAACAGACAAACTTCCAAACCCACCCTATCGCTTTAATATGTAAATGTTCAACTCATCTGGCCTAAGGTAGGGCGATATTCTTTTTTTTTTCTTCTTCATAAATTATCATTGTACCTCCGTCATACTTTTTCATCTGTGTTTTACTTTCAATTTTCTTTCGGCGAACTTCTCCCGCAACCCTTGTACATAATGCGAATCGGATTGCATTATGAAAATTTATGAAACCCTCCACTGCGCGCGGTAGGAATTGTCTTCCCCGCTGATTGTATCCGGTTTAAAATTCATGTGATCGTCATGTAACACGTTAGCTGTTTTACATACCACTAGCAAGTAGGGAGTGTAGAAATTCCGCTCGCTCAACATTTATTACTTACCCATGAATTGTCTGCCGTTACATACTATGCAATAATTTCACGTTATATAACGAATCATGTCCGTACCTAATACGCTATAAACGCGAATCTAACAGACGTACAAATAACGAAATACAAGACACCAAACATGATACATACGGAATATCTATATATATATAATTCAATTGATTATAGGGTGGATTAGATGATTTCTTATGATGGTTAATTGAATGTTGATACAGGGCGTGTTCAAATGTGTACACTGTACAGACCCTAATATTTTATCATTAAGGTACTTATCACAATAAGCCAGCATTAGACATTACAGAAAAAGACTGTCATAAGCCTGTAGTATTTAAAATTTGATTGTACCTACCTAACTTTGCACAATAGTCAAACGGGAGATATCTTCTGTTGGAGCACTGGAGATTCTGTGTTTCTGTTTCATGATTTTTTTGTTTAGGGATATCTCTAATAAATAAATAAATTGGAATTATCCATCTAAAAATTTATTATACAGATTATACACATTTATTATACACATTAGAAGAAGAAGATCTAAAGGCTTTGCCATGCGATAGAATATGCTTGCCATCAAGGCTAAAATTAATATCAGTAATTCTAATCTACAGAACATTATCAAACATTTCTCTTAATAACTTATGTAGGTACTGAATTAAATTGACTGAATAGTGAACACATCGCATAGCTTTCTTCTAACATATTATTATTATTATTCTTAGTGGTTTGGATATGTACATGAACGATATAAATTATGTAGATTCCATAATCACGGTGCTTTCTAAGGAATAATTCGAATTCATCGCAACTGTAAAGGCATCTCCCACGATAATAAATCCACAAAGTGCATTCGCGAGTATTCAACGGGAGGTACATATTAGTATAATATGAACCTCTGTTTGGGATAAATTCAGCAAATGTCAAAAGCTTTTGACAATATTATGGGAAAGATTGTCTTCATTGTCGGGATTAAGCCAATTTAATATTATTATTATTTCTAGAACGTCTTCTCTAAATTATGTCTTCCTTCTGAGATATTCTAGGAGATTGAAAGGAAGAGAGACACGGAGAGAATTGGAGAATTTAATAATACACAGATTGTATGTATGTGCTTATGTGTTCTTACCTGTACGGCAACGTATGGTAAATGCTGGGTTGATTGCTTACCTTCGCATTAGATACTAATAAAATATCAAGCATGTTATCATAATTTATATAAATCCCAAGATAAATCTCTTCTTTTATTTCACATAAATTGATTCTTATTTTTTGATTAAAAATGATAATGCTCTAATCTATTTAAAAGAAATTAAATTGATTGAAATCATCGAATTGAACCTGCTATTTTGTGGATATTAAACATATCTATCCTTCCCTCTCTCCCACCCTTGCCACCTCCCATTCCTTTTTTCTTTTCTTTTTTGTTTGAGTTAGTTTTCTTTTTTTTTTATTGTATTCTTTGATTTGTTCTTTTTGTTGTTTTTTTGCTTTATATTTGAGTTTGTTGTTAGAGACCGCAACTTCGTTCAGTAGGGCTATTCTTGTAATCAATCGCTTTTAAAAATCACTTAACGATAAGATTAAGACACGACCGCAAGCAGTCGTATTCACAAAACTATCGGAATCTAATCTTAATCCTATCTTGAACTGGATAATTTTCATACCGATATTTCAAAAATAACGAATTTTTAAGATATCTACTAGATATCTTGTTTTGTGAATACCAATCCGCCATTTTATGATTATCAATTAAGATAAGAGCGTATTAAGTTCGCTACGAGAATAAGGGCACTGGTATGCTCGCCCTCTGTATTTTGATTCTGTGATGTCTTTTTTATGTCAAATTTTGTGTGTTGTTTATTATACTTTCAATATACAGTAAAGAATAAATAAATAAAAATAATAATAATTCAGTTAATATAATAATAACGTATTTTTAAATGTCTAATCAAGCCAAATATACAGACGTTACGTAAAATTTTAGTCTGCGTAGAGCCGTGCCAAACATATTATGGAAGGGGTTTTCAGAAGAAAGCAGTTTACTGCATTAAATCAAACTGGTCAAAGTTAAAAAAAAAATCTTAAAATTTCAGAATCTCCATAGTAATATTTTAATAAAAGAGCCATTCTTTGAAACCTCTTACTTAAAAAAAAAAAGTATTTTCGTCAAAACTTTCAATTCCTATAGATTTTAGCTGAAAGTTGGAAGTAAGTATCTATTTAAAATAATATTGAATTAATGCTGGGTTTCTTAAAACTATTCCAGTTGAAGGCTATTAAAATTATCATTGACGAAAACTCTCCATAGATTCCTGCCATGGGCATAAGGTTTTGTAACATAGTGAAGATAACATTACGAGTATAATATATCATTGCTATGTATTTTTTTAGAGAATTTTTACCATTCATTTTAATCATAAAAATGTAGTTCAAAGAGTTAGTTTAGCAAACACTACTCCATTCAAAGAAGATGGAGAAAAATGTAGTAAAAGAGTATTTTTTCTGAAGTTTTCATAGAACTATTGAAATTTTCCTCTTGAATATTTAGTTTAATTAATTATTTTTCATATCGGTAGACTTATACAAAACGTTTTGATGTTGAGATAAAGATTTGTCAGAAATGAATAAACTTGAAGCTAAATTTAACCTTTTTTTGTTTGACGAGTTGAGCTGAAACTTAAAATCATTTTCGGAGGTATAATCGTATGTGGTATACTAGTATTTTGTAACAAAATGTAGCATAAATACTTTAAAATACAAAATGAAATTTGTGCCATTTTAAACTAATATTTTTAGACTCTTTGACTTGTCTTCCTGATGACATAGAAGTGTAGCTCACGTTTTAGTGAACTAACAAAATCTTTTAGGTGGTAATGTTTGTCTCCGAAACTCCTAATCATGAGAATTCTCAACGACAAAATCTCATGTAGAAATGAAAATAAGTACCTAGATACCTGCCTGAGAACTACAAAGCCTTTCTAATATTTTTTTTTTGCAAAATTAAGTGTTCTTAAATCTAAACTCTACTTAGGTACGCTGTTTACTATGACGACTATCAAATGTTTATCATCTGTACAGTATGCGTTTTAATTATCATAGACGTAGTTATCTAGCAAATGTATTGGGAAACAATCTCAATAGACAATGAGTCTATCAGATCTTGGACAACAGAGCTGAGGGCTTACAACCTATTTTCAGTTGATGAATTCTTCTTCTTTTGATTTTTTGGCTTGCACCCATTCTTGGGTGATGTAGCCACATCAGTTGATGAATTCTTTCCAGCTGATGAATTGTATCCACTACATTACAACAGATGTCATTCACATAGAACTACAGTTAGTAAAAAACCTTATATAATCAGTCAAAGAATTGTATCAATCCACCAGTAGATGTCACTAGCCTCGAAAATCGTTAAAATTTGAAATATTTCCCCACTCACTGTATATATGTATACAAGTTTCAACGAAATAACAATAATTGGTAACAGAGAACAGCGAATGTTTCCTAGGAATAGAAAGCACTTTTAACCTGACCTAGGATGTTGTAAGCCCTCAGCTCTGTTGTCGAAGATCTAATAGACTTATTGTCTGTTAAGATTGTTCCCCATTGTTTTGATTATCTTTGTTACTAGGAAAAATCCAATGCGCGAGGATATAAACAAGATATGTACCTTCTCATCCCCTGCAAGATGCGTATGACGTTTGCTCTTCATAATCTTCCATTCCCAACAACTAGTATCGAATACCTTCTATCAGTCAATGATGCAGTGGTGTGATCGGTGCTCCTCAAATTTATAAATATGAATTTTATAGTATTATACTTGTATTTATGCACAAAAACCCCTAGTTTTTAATACCGTTTTAAGAGAATGGATATCCATCACGGACTGATATTTGATATATTGATTTCACATAAGATTAAAGGCACAAATCATCCCTAGATGGATGCCATGACAAAAAACTAATAAAAAATCACAAGTTTTTTTCTGTAATCTTTTGGAGTAATTTGAAAATTGGTCAACATTGATGTGAACCTTGATATTTCGACAAATACGTATATGCCATTTGCACCACGGCGCATGAGTCGCCGGTATTCTAGAAAAAAATATGCCATTTGAATTAAATCAATATTTTTTTTTTATATAAGAAATGAATCTGTGCTCACTCAAATTGAACACAAATACACACCTCGACTCTTTCACAGTAAGCTACTTAAAGCTTGTGTCGTGAAAGAGGAAGATGGTCGGCACCTGGGATCGAACCACGACGTCCGCAGTACGAAACCCGGCGTTGTAACCGCTGGGGCACCAACCACTTCATTATTGAATGTCATACTTGAATAAATATTCATTATTGAATAAATATTGTGATAAATTTTAGTTTATATTATTTCTTACTGTAACTTTATCATTTGAACGGATTGCTGAATCGGACAGTTTAAAATTCATTTAACATAATGCTAAAGTCAAACTCATCAAGATTTCCCTGCGACTAAGATATGGAAATATTTAATCTTTAAAATTTTAATTTAGTTTAATTAACTCGAGTTCCCCTTAACTAAGGTCTGAAATGTAAAAATCACGAAGTAACTTTGCAGCGCTGATGTAAGTTCATCTCATATCGGATTAATATGTCTCTTTATCCGATATGAAATAATGAATTTTAAAACTTTCATTATCCCAAGAATTTCCGAACATTTTGATACAATCGTACTTAGATTATTTCACAAAATCCCAAACACATATCATGTTATGATGAAGATAGAAAAAAAGTTCCGTATTCATCAATTTTTTCTGATGACTTTGTGTAACGGGAGAGATTCACTGATGAGGTTTTATTTTATAATCTACCTGCAAGCGAAATTTTCTCACTGGTGACTTCGTACTGTGGATTAAGACGGGATGGTGTTATGCGAAAATGTATTATCCCACATGAACTAACATGAAATCATAGGAGAGTGAAATTAAAGCTTTGAATTTTTATATCAAAAAATAAGATATTGCTCCCTTTTGGATAGTAGGATCAATAATTGCTTTTGCAGTTTAAACTGTGTTGTTTTTTTACTAAATAATTGTAGTTTTTAGCATTAACTAATAATATCCGATGTTGTAGATGAACAACACTACGTAATCAGTTTCATACAATGTCGGCTTTAAACATTTTTTGATCTAGTGGACAAGATTTCTAAATGGTCTATCTACCGTTGTACTGATTGGTGAATGCACTTCATGGGTTATCTACTGTTTTGATTTCTGTCTTTCTATATTCAGACTGTAATTGGATCGGAATCACAATGTAAATTAACAATAAAAAATCACAATAAAAAATGTAAGCTCGCCCTCTGTATGTTATTGATTCTGTTATGTCTTTGTTATGTTAAGTTTTTATGTGTTATTCTACCAAAGTACAGTAAAGTATAGTACAGTAAATAAATTAGGAGGGATTTTTTGAGAAACGTAATGTAGATGAAACCAGCGAAGGAACTGAGCTTTTATTGAAAAGAGTGGAAGTCCGTTCTCTTTGCCTATACCTCTTGTATTGCCCACATAAAAAATACTTATGTGTAAAAGCTAACTATTGATTTAATTCTGCATTTATCAAAGTTTTTAATAAAATCAACGCAAATATTAAATAATGAAAAAATATAAATGGAATTGATTGCTTTGATGCAGTTCAATTTGGTTGTTTGGTTAAAAATTAATTTCCGTTGTGTTACCGGTTGATGAACACTTCCTTCCGGTGCAAATAGAATTAATTGAGCTCTGAATATACCCCGTGTTTAGATGGGAAGATGGAAATTATTATACCAAGGAAGTATTGGAGAATATTTTTATCCAAAAACTATTGCCTATGAATCATTGTTAGAAGGAAAAAAATAACAACTAATGACTCTAACAATTCATTACTAATGTTCGATTTTTAAATGGAACAAACCACTACGGACCGTCTTCTACTGTTATTTCGAAGGCTGGCTTAGTGTGATCACTTTACGTTAACAACGTTCGCCATTAGGTGGTAATGTTCATCTCCGAAACTCCTAATCATGAGAATTCTCAACATGTTCAACATGTCGAATAATCTCATGTATGCAACAAGTAGAACTTTAATAAATGAAATATAGAGATAAAAGTTGGAAATTATTGAGAACAAGAGAGCAACCAAATTTAAAGACTGCGACTGCTGTCATGTATTTGGCGCCAGGATATGACTATATCCATTTTTGTTACTGTCTCATCTTTATTGCCTATTGGCTTTGTTGGTGCACAACGTTCAAATTATGTCTAGATTCTTGTGACCTTTTTCAGGACTAGGTAGATCTTAAAGAAAAAATAACAACTAATGATTAACAATTCATTACTAATGTTCCATTTAAAAATCGAATATTAGCAAGTCAAGTTATTATTTTTTCTTTAAGATCTAGTCCTGAAAAAGGTCACAAGAATATTGTTAGAAGGTTTTTAAAAGATCAATGTTTTGAAAAGGATAATCTACAAAATCGTCTCAAAACCATTCTGATCAAGGGAAATGCATTTGACTCTTATGAAATGGTTTCCTAGGGAGGGTCCGTTTTCTGACATGACGGCCGTTTTTGAATGTTGCGACAAAAAACACTGTCAACGTCCAACATAGACAACGTCCTTCTGACAACACTCACCGCTTTTTATGGCGTTAAACGACAGTAGGTACGGTATTCTTAAGAGAACAAACCATTGATGTAATGGAATGGTTGTGTGGACGGACGACGAGGTGAATGGTTTGGATGGATTGGGATGACCAAAGACAACATGGTTCGTAGTGAGTAACCACGAAATGAACTGAAACATTTAAGAGTCCGAAAGAGATACATAGGTCAAACAGCTAGTAAAACATAATATTTAGCCACTTGTATTATTAGTTTTACTTATAAGTTGACTTCCTGTAAGCGGTTATTTGAAATAAAATCAGGATATAAAATACCCAAAGTGAAATTGTAGCGAATAAATATTTACATAGAATAAGTATAAAGTGTATTTCGATGCAACCACCCCTACAAATCCCAATTCATTAGTTTTATTTACGGTGAAAAGGAATTCCCAATGTTTTTAAAAAAGGAAGGGTGAGCTTACACGAATGCATTCGGGAGAACGTTGGAGAGATCCTCCTCTATGTGTCGCAGATACTAATTTAAATAGAGATAAAGATAAGAGAAATGCAAACATAAAACAGAGTGTTTTATTGATTTCTTTATACGAATAGTTTTCACTCATATTATTGCGTAAAGCTATTATTAATAAAATGAACAATTAGCAATTTAGTTTAAATAATAATAAATTGATTTCTTTGTGCTATAAATGTATTATAAACTTTTTTACCCATCACGCCGTTTCCCGAAGGGGTTAGGCAGAGAGTACGGATTTCCATTCTTTCCTATCCAAACAAACCTCTTTCGCTTCTTCCAAACGCATAACATTCCGCATGCATGCTCTTCTATTCCTTTCGCTCCTGACTTGACACTCCTCTAAGACTGAACCGATATGGTCGGACCATGTCGTTCGAGGTCGGCCTCGTCTAAGTGCACCCATTCTTTCAGATTTATATATCATTTTTGTCATTCTCTCCTCGTTCATTCTCTCTACATGCCCAAAGCACCTTAATTTATTCACTTTTATTCTAGTCACTACTCTAACATCCACTCCACATTCCTTTCTAATATTATCATTCCTCACCTTATCAATCAGTCGCTTTCTGCATATCCTACGCAGTGATCTCATTTCCACAGCATTTATTCCAACTTCCAGATTTTTTGTCCGTTTCACTACCATACATCATGGATGGAATCAGGATTGCATTGTGCATCAACTGTTTGGATTTAAGAGAAACTACATCTACACGACTGTTCAACATGCTGAACATATCCAACACCTGAATCTTTTCTCCTGATTTCTTTAAGCCCGTTCCTCCATTCCGAAAGAAGTTATATCCAAAAGTTATCCAAAAGCTCCCAACCAAGAAGTCATTCGACCCCTGCGAAATGATGCGTCACCAACGGATAGGTAAGTCACTAATGGAGGTTTCCTGATACCAGGCAACCTCAGGGTCACTTATTGCTCTACCCCTACATATTTTTTACTAGCTACTCCTGAATCCACTGTAGCGACGCACGGTCTGATGTGGTGGTACACACGGTATTTCCGTCACTCTCACTCTGCAAGAGGCCTCTGGAGACGAGACACAATAAGAGGCAGCACTCCATGAATGAATTGATGGATATCACTATAGACCTATTGCGGTCGCAGTGTCACAAGAGGTATATTATGGTACCTTGACCTTGTTTATAAGAAAAAAATGTCTTAGGGGAGGCCTTTGTCCAACAATCGATACGAGCAAGTTGATTAAAGAAAGACCACCTTAAGTCAGCCCACCTTGACAATAAAACTAGAAAACGGTCATAGGTTTGATGTGACCTAATCACAAATCATACAATCGAACACATTTTTAATGAAATATTTATTGAATTAAAAAAAAATGACAGAATAAAGATCTAAGCAATCTGTCTAAGCAGCACTACGTTATCTACCCGGTGCCGGTGTAGGCTCCTTTAGAAAGTACGTTCTAAGCTGATAATAGTGTTTACATAATTCTCCGCTGTCATTTCATACTTTTTCTCCCTTCATATCTTCGTAGCACAAGTCTCAGCGGTTTTCTGCACTGCAAATTCTTCTTGCGTTTTCTAACTCTCCCCTGGGAGTGTCTAGGTCGGCTACTTTTACGTAATTTTCTCGACAACCTGGGAATCGGGTCTTCGTAAATATTGTTTTCAGGATTTAAATTTTTTAATGCGGTTAAATACTTAAATAATTTAATAAATTATGTTCATTAAACGAATTACATTAAATTTTATTTATATTCCTTGATGCATAAATCACCACTCTTTACAAGTTTCGTATTTTTGTATACAAGTCTGTCCAGATATCTTGCTATATATTTTTGACCAAATTCTTTCTTACTTAATCCACTCCCTAGGTGGAGCATGTGATCACCACAAAGCTTCGCAAAGCATCTCTATCCTGGGCTAGATCCAAGGGGACATTCCAGGCTAGATCCATCCCAATCCATCCATCTATATCCAGGTCATTCCAGTTTAAGCCGGTATCCCGAAGATGACCGTAAGCTCGCTTGTCTTGGTCTGCCACGTCTTCTTGAACCACCCGGTGTGTAAAATCGGCTTCCATAATCTTTGACAAATTTCAAGACTATTTATAATACCGATTAGTACTTATGCGCAATGAAAAAAAACTTTTTTTCAATATGTTATTGGTTTAAAACCGGCTTCTCATTATTAACATTCTAATAAAATCGGTTTGGAGCATGGATGGTTTTAAAGTCTACAAAGAAAGATAAATGGTCACTAGAATCTAGACATAATTAGAACGTTGTGCACCAATAAAGCCAATAGGCAATAAAGCTGAGACATTAACAAAAATGTATACAGGGTTACAGGAAAAGTCGTACGGGATATTAAAGGACGTTATTATTTAGGTCATTTCTGATGTATTTGATTCTATAATATGGTGTCCGAAACTTAACCGTTATGGAGATAATGAACTTTTAAAGATTTTGAAAAAAAAATCCTTTCTTTTTTGCCTTTTTATCGATTTCTTCGGATTAGAAGTCCTTGGGTCCAGTTTTTTTATGTATCGAGTGAGAGGACATGTCAATTAATAAAAATGATTTAACTTAAACATTACCACCTAATGGCGAACTCTGTTAACGTTTACGTCAGTTACAGTATCACTTTAGTGATCACACTACGACAGCCTTCTAAATAGAAGTAGAAGACGGTCGTAAGCGTGTAGTGGTTGGAACATTTAAAAATCTACCATCAGTAATGAATTGTCAGTCATTAGTTGTTACATGTTCATTTTTATGTCTGTTTATACGTGTATGGTTTTGTCGTGTTCAAAAAGTATTGATTTCATTTTAGACAGAATCTAAGCTGGCGTAACATTATAAACGATGTTATAATAATTAAGAAAGAAAACAAACTGGAGAAAGGGTGAAGTTGTTTACGAATCAAGGGACGGATGGATTATTATTTATGTTTTGTTTCTAATGAAATACGCTTCACGAATACGAGTAGATTGTATAGGAGATGCGCCGTCCAAAAATTATTTTAGGTACCTATTTTTCCAGGATATTAGAACTGAGTAAGAGAGGGGAAGAAAGCGGGAGGTGTTATTGTCTCTAATTGGGCAGTGTCAGCTGCTGGTGACAAGCCGGATTTACTTTATTTCCGTCTCTGCCTTCTTCTTTCACTTCTTCACTATTTAAGGACATTTTGTTTTCTCGATATTCTCCCTCCACAGTTTGATTTTGGTTTAGAAAGGATTTTTTTTCACTCCTCATCAAAGACAAAAAGGTGTTTAATTTTTTTTCTCAATATCGCAATGATGCGACAAAGCCAGGAAATGTGGGATTTAATTTTAAATTAAAGAGTTTTTGAAATTCTCCTTTAGCTAAGTTAATTAATTATATGCCCAAGTCCATTCGCTCGCAAAAACGATTAGATAGTTGACAGTTCACAAAAAAATATTACAATCTATAGGTATATTTATTGATTGTAAGGAAAAATGTGCCATTTAACATATCTAACTATTGCTTCGGCAGTACATACATATACTTAAATTGGAACTAAAACACAAACAAGCTTATATAATACATATTTGATCATAAGCAATGAAAGATTTATATAAACCTAGCTTTCCCGACAGACTTTGTCCTGTTGTGGTCCCAACCTAACTATGAATATTGATATCGAATCATTTGTATGGTGATGAATTTATTTTCTTTTGACTAATGCAATTTCGAACGATGCGTCTGTTTTAAACCATGTATGTTCCATCCGTATTCTGTCAATCTCACCAATTGACAATTTCTGTCAAAATTTCATAAATGGAATAAAAATCATAAAAAGTACTAATAAGGTTGTCTACGTAGAGTTTTTTTTAATTTTCTAATTTTCCATGTATTTTTCTTCAGTTTTTTCTTCTAAAAGAACATTCTCCTGATAAAAGCCTACACGACAAAAAAAGAATTAGCGAAATCGTAAGATTAAATCATAAAAACACTAGCTTTCCCGACAGACGTTGTCCTGTAGTCCTTACTATGAATATTGATTTCGAATTTACGTTTAAAATATGTTTGAATGTTAAAAAAATATTTTTAGAACCACGGAAAAAATCTGTAAAATTTATGTAAATGGTCGTCAGATAAACAATAATTTTGTTATAGAATTTTTTACAGATGGTTTTATTCTATGGAAATTCGTTCCATACTAACCTTAATATTTTATTTTATAACAATTTTTCCATTTTTTATTAGTTATTTTGTTATCCAGAGAGGAGAAGAATCCAATTAAACAAAAATGATAAATCTGTTCAGCCGATCTCGAGTTACAAGTGACTTTCTTTTATATTAGAGATTTAATTTAATTAAAATGAGTAAGCTTTTAACAATATATAGTAAAATATTTTAATTTTATTTTACACTTCTCTGTACAAAGGTGTCAATATAGCCTACGGAACTTGTTGCTTGAGGTAATCTCTTACGGTCCCGTCCAATTTTAGACAGGTCAACCCCGGGTAGAAATTCCAAGTGAAAAAAAAACCTTGAAAAACTCTGATCCGCCGGGAATCGAATCCGAGATCTCTTGATCTGAAGTTCTAGTCTCTACTACTAGGCTATCGAGGTCGCTAATGAAGTAAGAAATGAAAAAACAAAAAACAATATCTAAAAAAACTACATTTTTTAGAATATTGTATAAATTAAACTACAAAAAAAACATTAATCGAGTGAACCACTAGAAAATGAAAGTTTTCATAAAAAAAAACATTAATCGAGTGAACCACTAGAAAATGATTGTTTTCATAAGAAATACTTATAAGTCTTTCATTTTACTTACTATTTTTCTTAACGATTTTAAGCACTTATATTTTTTTTCTATTTTGTCCCCTTATTGGTTCAAAATACACACCTAATTACATATACCTAGTTATATTTTTTGGAAAAACACATATATTATAGATAATTATCTGTAATTGCATTCAAGATAAAACTGTTATTGATATCGAAACACAACATAACAAAAAAAAAAACAAATATGAAAATAGAAACCGAAAAATACGGGAGGATTTTTCCTCCACATATTTATAAATTATTATCCCGCTACTGATGGAAAGGGAAGTATCTTGTACAATTGTTGATATTACCCAGATAAGGTGTTACTCCGCTTATGAAATATAATAATATACAAAACACAATATTTAAAATCTGGGAATGTTTCTTGCTGAGTTAGGGACGAACAATAATGCGCAAATGAAAATCGATGTGCTTTCTTCGATGTATGCTAGTGGGGCTAGTACGAGTTTTATCGAAAGCTACTTGCACGCTAATAAACGCTCATAAGCGTGCAAATAGTGTTCTAAAATCAAACGATCGAATCGTTCGATCATTTTTGTATGGAAAATTTTCGAAACTCTTTCGATGATCGTTTCGATATTCGATCATTCTCTAGAAAACATAACAACCCTTCAATCGTACTAAAATCTGAAGGTCTTCCAATTTCTCAAGTAGAGGAAGTTAAATTTTTAGGCCTTTTCATAAACAGGAAGCTATCATGGCATTCCCAAATTAATCATATATCTCAAAAATGTGAAATAGGTATCAATATGTTGAGAGCTCTGTGCAACATATCCTGGGGATCACACCCTTCCACATTAAAGCTACTTTATAATGCCTTAATCCGAAGTCATTTGGATTACGCGAGTTTCCTATTTGACCCTCTCCCAAAAACTTTGGAGTCTAAATTGGACAGGATTCAGACAAAGTCCCTGAGGTTGATTCTAGGAGCTATGCAATCTACTCCAAATAACGCCCTTCAGGTCGAATGTGCTGATATGCCGTTGAGAATTCGACGTCGGTATTTGTCGGATTGTTATTACTCGAAAAAGATAATGTACGAAGGACATCCTTTAACCAGCAGAATTGCTGTACTCAATAACATCGTAAGAAATGATAGATTTTGGTTGAAACGACAACCACCTAATCTGTGTGAAAGTTTTTCGAGCATCAACTTCCATGTACAAAAATAGCCATTTCCCTCCCCTATATACAACCTCCCATTCGAAGCTTTATAATCTTTAGACCTGATACCGTTCCACACATGGGTTTAGACAAATCTTGTTTGATGTCTGCCCAACAAATAAACAGTGAATTTCGGTTTCAAATTGAGTCTAAATGGCCAAAGCATATTCAAGTTTACACTGATGGCTCCAAAACTACTTCCGAGGAATGCGTGGGTGCAGCAGTCCTTATCCCCTCTCTCGACATAAAAGTTCTAATCAAGTTACCTCCAGAAGCATCGATTTTCACGGCGGAGTGTGTTGCGTTGCTGAAGGCTCTTGACATCGTCAGTGATCTTAAATTCGATAAAACGGTTATATTCACAGATTCCCTCTCATTGGTCCAATCACTCTCTTTCTCAGACCCATTTCGTATGGATAATGAGATATTATTACAAATTAAGAAGGAACTATTTGATCAAATGAATAACCACCAGGAGACAGTCATAACGTGGATC
This sequence comes from Mystacides longicornis, assembly GCA_963576905.1. Taxonomy (NCBI): domain Eukaryota; kingdom Metazoa; phylum Arthropoda; class Insecta; order Trichoptera; family Leptoceridae; genus Mystacides; species Mystacides longicornis. Next base: position 17,290,307 of record OY756427.1, on the reverse strand, counting down.
CCTTCACACAAGGGTATACAATATAATGAAAAAGTTGATTCTCTAGCGAGATCAGCATCTATTTCTGGGACCATTCTTGGGGGATTTGTTCTTCCTATAAGTGACCGGAGGCGCATTATGGAGGAGGCAGCCTTTAAAAGATGGGAAAACTTCTGGGATAGAGAGAGCCTTACCAAGGGATCTCTATACAAAGCTATCAAAAATAGTATCTCCAAAAAACCCTGGTATCATAATTTGAAGTTGACCCGACCTCAAATCGTTAACATTTGTCGGATGCGTTTTGGTCACCATAGGCTGAGCAGTCATTTGTTCAAAATTAATCTAGTCGATAGTCCATATTGCGAGTGCGAGCTGGATCTGGAGAACTTGGACCATGTGTTCTTTGACTGTCCTTTAAGAGACAGATACGAATTGTACAATAGAATGAATATTCAACTCCCTATCAATATGACCCATCTCTTGTCCACTCCTTCGAAGAGCATATACAAACATATTTTGGTGTACATAGAGAAAAATATGATTTTGTTATAGATAGCTATTTTTTTGTTTAGTATTTTTTTTTCTCTCCATGTCTATTTTCCGTCTGTGAGTAAGTCTTACTTTGCTGCCAGTTGGCACAAATCGTCCTTTACGTGACGTAATGCCATATTTATATAATAATAATAATTATTTATAAAACTGAAAAAATAATACAACCAACACAATTTTGAAGATAGTAAGAAGAGAACAGATGGAAATAATAATTTATCCAAACATTGACATCGCGTTAAAAATGTGCGTTTCGACAGCTATAACCAACTGCAGCAGCGGTGAGCGGAGCTTTTCTTGTCTAAAGAGAGTGAAAAACTACCTTCGTTAAACGATGTCAGATAACCGATTTAATTCGCTTGCAATTCTTAATATCGAATCAAAGGTAGTGGTTTCTTTGGACTATGATGATATCATTAACAGTTTCGCAAGACAGAAACGTAGACGGCAAGATTTTTAAAATGTGTACTAACTATAAATAATATAAATACTAACCTCCTTGAACGTTTTGTATTTATACAAAAATTTGAGTTTTGTTTCAAATTTCATTGTTGCAAAATCGCCCATACATATAGTAACCTACTCCTCAACTATTGTGCTCAGAGGGGCGTCAAGCGCTCTTTGCCTAGAGCGCTGTTGACAGTTAATCCGCCACTGAGTTTAGCAGAAATCTAGTTAGTGATAGCCTTTTTAGGGAGGGTCCCATCACAACGGGTATCAGCTATTTATTAATATGATGCATATTGCATATTCAGAATTTTTCAACTGTCACCAGTACCATAAAGTATCGTGGACTGACCTTCCTGGGTAATATTCTTAGGAAGCCTACAGAAGACATAAAGCACCTAAGCCTCGACTGGACGTCAATAGAAGCGAGACAGGCCCTCCAAATAGTCAGAAGATGAGAGTGCCAGAGTCGACTGGGATGAGGCGGAAAGGACTGAGAGGAACAGGGTTGCGTGGTGAGGATTTTTGGAGTCCATATGCTCAACTAGGGAGCGCATATGGTCGGAGAAAAAGAAAGAACAACTTGTTTTCATAGATTAGCCGCGAATTTTTAAAAATGCTTAATTACGCGCGAAACGAAGTATCACTCACTACCAATCAATTGTAAAGAGTTTGAAAATGATCTAGACGGTGTCCATTTTTTTCGTAGAAAAGGTTTGCTTGCACTCTGCAAAGCTTCCTAAAGTAAAAAGTTTATACACGGATGTGAAAGCGGAATGCACCAATGGTCGCACCTAAAATTCTGGAGGCGTGAATATCCATTTTATTGAATCCAACTGCTCAAGATTTAGAAAGAGGAGTTTGAAGATGGTTTTAGTCAGAAAAGTGGTCCGTAGGCTAGATGACGATAACTAAAATATATTGATTTGTTTGTTTTTTTTTTTTAATATTAATATATTATGTACCTAATAGACTATGTTTTCATGAACCGGTTGGATTTTTTGTGTCTTAAGAATAATTCGATGTTCGATGAAAAATATTTCAAACTCTGATGGTATCTTTACCATTTATTTCTATTTCTTAAGAAATAAAAAAATAGAGGAAAGAAATTTTCCCTGTTATCTTATAATTTCCCGACATAAATAATATTCCGTGAACACATAGAGAAACACCATGGTACCCATACACACCATGGTTTTGTGTTTCGGTGTATCGCACCTACGTCGGTATATGGGGAGTGTGTTTGTTTTATCAGAATGGGGTATTTTTATGATCTGGTGAAGAAAATGAAATATAACACTTCACAGTAAATATATGAGAGAGATACCTAAGAGAAAAGATATACTGAACCCTGTAATGATTGTGTATGATATACTCGCACACCTTCTTCCTTAGGACATACTTTAACACAATTGTTTTTCTTGCTACCTTATAACTGAACATTATTTTATCAACAAAACTATTTCATACAAAATACTTCAATTCCTCAAATTTATTTCTCAAAAACAAAACAGGATTTTTAGGCATACTTGACTTGCAGTTATTTACGGTTCAACCCGTCGATTAAAATGCCACGTTTTGTTTTTTAATATATTATTATATTGTCACAGTTTTGTCTACAAGGAAATCAATTTGAACGGTTTGTTTATTATTTTGTTTGTCTCCTTTCATTTTTTGATTTGAATGATTGTTTCAAGCGAGATAGCAATTAAATAATTAAACTGTGAGTATCTAGATATTTTTGAAAAAGGTACCTATCTGAATTTAATAATAAACGCCCATTCCAAAAATGACGACTGGTGGCTACTCAACTTGTTTACATTGCTCAATTTTATGATCTGGCTCTTTTTGTTCTCAAAATAACACCATATCCAAGATGCATTTTTTGACATTGACACAGACGCATATTTTTTTGTTTATCTGTGGTCAAATTGAGAATAGATTAATATTATTTGTCTTTAATAATAATAGAAAAAACTTTGTACATATCAACATTTCAAATTTGACGTAGGTATCCATGTCATTTTGTGAAAGAAAATTGTAAAATAGCCTCGCTCAGTCTAATGTTCAAACTTATAATCTAAATTAGTTTTGGTCAAATTTCGAGCACTGGTCGACCACTAGTTATAATAAAAAGACAATAAATTAATGTACGTTTTCAAAATAATATACCTAAACACAGGATATATGCTAAGGTTTAAGTAATACAATCAAGTTTAATGGAAAACGATGATATTATGTATTTCTTCTACTTCGGTTATGGGTCGTAGGATTGGCGACTAAGTACCGTATAATTCTTTACAAGACGATTTATAATATTTTGCTATCGAACGGTATTTTGTGTACATAATATTGAAAGTATTGTACGTACATTGAAACAAAAGAGGAAATTTCAATATTTAGAAAAAAAAAATAATATAAGGGCATAAATAATGGAGGAACATCTAGATGGCGCCAATGCGCTCTTTCAAGAAGAAATTAATAATATCTAGAGCTATGAAAGGAAAGTGGTTGTAGCTGGTAGAAAGCTACTCGTATAATATTTACAGTTGGCTCGCGGTATATACTTTTTCTATGTAAAATATAATACGTAGATAGAGAAACACTAAAATACACTCACTATCTAAAGATATTATTATAATGGATGAAAACAAAAATGGCAGCGTATACCTACATACTTCTTCCGCATACAAAAATATAATAATGATTTTGTATGTCGTGATTAATTTCGCATATAATGCGCCATGAAGAACGCAAAACAAGCAGTGAGCTACGACTTAAAACATGTTGGTTTTCTAGGCTATAAGCGCTTTCACTCATGTAATTGAATAAAGTAGTTCGATGAAAAGTGCCCTTTTTATTACTACGGTACCGCATAATTAAATGTTTATACTTTTAATTGTAGTTATCTTAAAAATGTAGAAAATACTCGGATATGAGAATGAAAATAAAGTAAAGGTAATTGTATACTGTAATGCCAATGAGAGATATCTTAGTTAATAAAAAAAAAATATATATTATTATATATTTCTGTATATAAAACGTTGCCGTGGGTTTGCCGGCTAAGAATAGCACCTCTGCTCTTTTCGTTGTTTTTTCGAGCATCCTGTAAGAGGCAGGAAATCGAAAAATCAGATCAGTGGGGCTAGTACGAATTTTACCGAAAGCTAATTGCACGCAAATAAGCGCTTATTAGCGTGCAAATAGTGTTCATAAATCAAACGATCGAATCATTCGATAATTTTAGTATGAAAATTTTTCGAAACTCTTTCGATGATCGTTTCGATATTCGACCATCGAAAACTTATACTAGGGCTACAGGACCGTGTGGTTGACCACCTCTCGTCTTTAAACCTCAACTGGTCAGAAAAGGCACAATGAGCTTCGGATGTCTTCGAGCGCATGAAGAGCTCTTGATGCCTCCCCTCTCTCCTGAGTGGGGCCTAGGCCTCCCGTATTATTGTGGGTTGGTTCAGGGGGGATCCGCGGCGGGCTTGATTTGTGTGTAGCCGGCTTTTTGGTCCGACTGCTTCAATCGGGCTGGGGGGTCAGCTTTGTGCGGGTCGGGTTTGCTGCGGATTGGTCTCCTCCGGGCTGGCTTGCGGTGTGCGAGGGGCCTTAAAAGGGAGAATGTTATGTATATAAAACGACTCTAAATATTTACCCAAGTATAAAGATGCATACTTACATTATACTCAACACTGTCTTTGCTTATTGTTTTATAATTTGTTAGTATAAAATGAATAGGTTAATAAAAAAATGTATCTAGGTATGTGTGCCATATTAGGTATGAATGAAGAGTTTGTAATCTCGACATTTGATTTCGAAATTGAAAGAAAAAATAAAGCCAAATATATGTGAAAACTGACATCTCTTGAGGGACGAAAATTCTGAAGAACTCCACTTTTATAGGTTCTGTTGCGGTACCAACAAGCAGAGTTTACCGTTTTAGACATGAGGCTTGGTGTAGAGGCTTTTGCGCAAGTTCAAGCCCAGCTAAAGGACCTTGCCGGCTCTATATTTCTCTTTTTTTACTCACAATCCTAAGATGCTTGGCAGTAGGTAGAGTGTTAGCCAATTTTCTCTTAGTCCGAACAGCATGTCCATTGTCCAGTCCATATACACTTCTTGCAGGAACTCTTGATGTGGTCGTCCCCGCGTGATTCCCTTAAATTATGGTTTATATAGGACATACCTTTAGTTTGTATCATATTGCACGCCTTTCGGACAGGGTTTTGAGAGAAAAATGAATTCTTATTAAGTGCAGTAGGGCTATTCTCGTAATCAATCGCTTTTAAAAATCACTCAACGATAAGATTAAGACACGATCGCAAGCAGTCGTATTCACAAAACTATCGGAATCTAATGTTAATCCTATCTTGAACTGGATCATTTTTATACTGATATTTCAAACATAACGAATTTTTAAGATATGTACCAGATACCTTAAAAGTTATGTTTTGTGAATACCAATCCGTCATTTTATGATTGTCAATCAAGATAAGAGCGTATTAAGACAGCTATGAGAACAAGGGCACAGTTCTTGTTTGATGTGTGAGACTATCAATAAATTAGGTAATCGTTTTATTGATTTAATTATTGCAATAATTTACATAATATTTTGTCATATTTTTTTAGCAATCAAGAAATATTTTACAGCAGAGGTATTTTTTACTTATGTAACTGCCAACAAGCAAAAACACAAGGAAAATAATGTTGGTAAAAACATTGTCACTTCAGTTACAATTTTCAACCAATATCATTTTCCATAAAGTATCACAAATTGAAGTTGACAAACTAGTAACACGTGTTTTAATATTTACCAAGGCGGTGGACTCGAAACGTATAAAATTCATAGTTAATGCATTAAGTATAGGTAAATCAGGGTTGTTGCTGATGTGGGTTTTTTCAACATCAGCGGATGATGATGCTAATTTTTTAAAATTAATACCAGCTGATGCTGATGTTCTTCTTTGTCTTCGTCTTCTTATTCTTATGGTCACTCATAATTTAACCTCTCGATTACGATTCCACGTTAGATCGAATTATCTGTCAGTGCGTGCAAGTCCTGTAGTCCCTTTTTAAATGCGTATTTATTGAATTATTATGTAGATATTCAACAATGAAATTTAAAGTATGTGAGATATTTTTTTTGAAAAGGGCTTCGACAGCCCACATAGTCCATTATTATGTAAAATTTTAGCTCTGTACGGTATACCTCCGAAGATAGTTAAAATGGTGCAGGTGGTCCTACTGAAGCTTTCACGATCACCACGGGAGTCAGACAGGGCTGCGTACTGGCTCCATTTATATTTATTATTGTCATGGACTTCCTCTTGAGAAAGTCTTAGCTCGGCGCTCGGACGCGCGAACGTTTTTCAATTAGGACAGGGCCTTAATAAGGGTGCGAGATGTTTGTCAATTTATGTTAATAACTCTGTGTGATTTAACAGAGAAACATGTTCTAAAAATTATTATAAAATTTCTGAAGAGATTTGAAAAATGAAAACGCCCCTTAATGGAATATTTAAATTAATTTTTTTTTTTAATAAACATAATAATGTGTATGTAAATAATAATGAAACATGTAATGTGATTTCTCAGTATATACGAGGAGAGAGGGAGGTTTAATAAAACCAGCTAAGATCCCGGATTTCATATCTACGACTCATTATTGTACTTTTCATTAAATAATTTTTTTACGGTACAACGAACGCATGTAAAAGAATTCGTTTTATTAATGTTTCGTGTGAAAATAAAATATTTGATGTGATACATCGGCACACGTATGCAGGGAGAGTCTTCACCGAAAACCAGACAATTTATATTTTTTGGTACAAAGAATCATTAAACCTATTGAAGTGATTGGTAACGTAATGAAGCTGTCAAAGAGCTTTGTTTGCATGAGCGTGAGGCTATGATATAATCGACAATCGTCTCCCCTCTGATCTTTTAATTGCCTAACTTTGTATCTTTCCAGAGAGATGTTAAAAAATCGAAAAGCCTTTTACTCCCTTGATGATATGTTAGCAACCTTATTCTTTTGTGTGTGTCCATGTCATTTGATTAACTTATTAACATTGTTATTGCTCTGCTCGACTTTGTGTCGTCATATATTTACATACATTTGTAAAAATTTTGCCTACACTATATTCATTTTGCATAATGATGAATTCCTGTTTAAAATATTGTGAACTGTGCCTATTACATTTTAAATGAACCCGAGTGCCTCGCAAGGGGCCTATCGGAGATAATTAAAAATAACAGTTCAGTCACCTTCTTTTGCTCTGAAGGTCGAGAATTCGACCGCCGGTACTGTGATATCAAAAAAGAGTCAAAAGAGACCAGAATCGATGTTTTTTTGTTAAATAACGCAAAATATTTGAAAATATTGAAATGTATATGGGCTTATTTTTTGTACCTACTTGTATTATGATGGAAAAATAAATAAAGAAATATTTATATCAACTTACATAGTGTTTTATTTAGTAAGATTAGACAAATAGAGTAAACAATCATTTTATTTCTTGGATCCCGTGCAGTTACCCTCTGTATAGTATTTTGTAATGGTAACAAAAAAAAAAAGAGAAATTCAACTTGAGGAATCTTTCATTTCTTCAATTATTAGTTCCCTATGTTGGTTTTATTATTATTCTTATACCTACATGAAACAGAATATTTAAAGTAGGTAAGTATCCCACCCTTAACAAGAACCCATACAATACTAGGTACTTATACATACATTCTCGCAGACTATTGAAAGAATATTCTTATTTCCGCCAGGAAACGATGTTCTTAAATTCTGCTACAGCCTTTTCTTATAAATTTATTTATATTGTACTTGGATCATTTACTTTTTAAGCCTTAAATGTCAAAAAATAATAACGAGTCAGTATCACACGTTCGTTATAAATAATTGGTTTACCAAACACAAAATGGCAATGCACTTCAAATACCAGATTATCTTATTCTTGGTGGAATTACTGGTTTGAATAGAAACGGTCAAAATACGCTTTTTGTTGCTATTAAATTTCCTATTTTAAAAATTATAAACCAAAATACAATGGACCCAAATATAAAGGGGGCACATATTTGGACGGGGAAAAAACTTAAATACGGTGTATTTATTACAAAAAGCGTTCTTGTATACTCGAAACAACTGTCAGTTGACGTTAAATCCAAAATGGCGGGTCAATATCTACAGAGATCAGCTCACAATCGAGCAATATGCGTTAAACTATCTCGATGACAGCTTGATCGTGACATTTTCTATCGCTGAGCTATTTTTTCCACTGATCTTAGTTTTTAAATAAGGCAGTAAATGTTTAATTTCCCCTAGAGAATACCCCCTAGAATATGAAGAAATTTTCCAAAATAAATTCACATTTTCATCAATGAATTTTTGTTTTTTTTTGCAGACTTCGTTTGATCAAAAATTCCTAATAATAAAGTGTATATTGGTTGCGAATTTTTTGACGTTTCTGCGCGTGCCAGAGTGATTAAAAATCCTACATTATAAAAAAAAACCCACTTAAATAATCAATACGCCAAGAGATGAAAAAACAAACTTGTCAGGAGGCTCATCACTTCTACCATCATGGAAAAGCGATGGAATTGGCTGGGACATGTGTTAAGGATGCCGTATGACAGTTGGCTGACGTGAGCACTGAAATGTTATTGTGTTTCAAACTAAACATGTTGTTGTTTATATGTAAGGTGTAATGGGCATTACAATAAGAATGTTTCAAGCTAGAGCAGCGGTCGTCACACTTTTCTGTTCAAGGGCCGCATTGGACAATGTGAGCTCTCTCCGCGGGCCGCATCAAAGGCGCCCCCCCCCCACACTGGATTGATTAAAATAATCAAGAAATGTTTTTTTTTTTTTTTTGTAAAGAAGGTCAAAGGACCATATGCCCTTTGAGTCACCGCGACCAATAAGATCTATTGTGACATCCTTCAATGAGTTCGTGAAGCGCTGCCTCTTATTGTGCCACGTCTCCAGAGGCCTCTTGCAGAGTGACAGTGCCTCTTCCCGGCTCTTGCCCTCCGCAAAAGGTCTCCTTAATCTTCTTTTTGAAAGATAGGTCCCAACAGGATTCCCATCTCTCGGTTGCGACAAATTATTTTGATCATGTGAACTTATGTCCACTTTGACCACTGATGTGGAAGTACCTATTATATCCATCACACCAGGTCGGCTCTACAAAGGTGCCATGTACATCCTCCATAGCCAGAACTAGGGAAATAAAAGTCCGCCCCTACAGATCCCTGCATGTAGGGGTAAGGCAAAAAGTCACCCTGAGGTTGCCTGGTATCAGGGAGCCTCCGTTAGTTACTAACCTACCCGTTAGTCACGCATCCCTCGGCACGGGTCGAATGACACCTTGGATTGGGGATTTTTGGGCAGAAAGGTTTACTCCTTCCGGAATGATAGGACTAGGTGAATATGGATGGGAGGGCTCATAGAAGGCAGGAGGAAAGGAATCAGGTGAAGGAAATGCCCTGCATGTTGGACAGCCATGCAAGGCACCCCGTACTCTCTTCGGCTTGTTGACCCTAGCATCCACAGGGACCGAATGTAACCGCCGTTTCAGCCTGAGCCAACGTAACAGGGTCCTCCACTTGTAGGTGAGAGTCGAGTTGAAATGCAGTGGCTGAGAGGCATTAAATGCTCTTTTATTGCGCGTAACATTTCCTTGGACCCCATCAAGAAATGTTACTTTTACAGTAAAATTTTAAATCACTTTGGGTTATTATAAAGAAAGTGTGAAAAAGTATTTTGACCCCAACCTCATAAAAATTTAGCAGGCGCACGTAGACCGTATACTTGTAAATTAGGTACAAAGGCGTACAAAAACGGTAATGGAATTGCGCTCGGGAAGGAAGATTGGGGAAAACTACAGTTCGATTCGGTGCCCATTGCAGACATGTCTTGTGAGTTCACGTGCACAATGCTAGTGGACAATGTTTTGTTGCTTTGAGTCTATCGGTTTGTCTGTGAAGTTTTTTTTAGTGAAACAAGTATTTCCACTTCTGCGAAAAACGTGATGCCCGATTGTTGAGAGCTATCGAGCGCGGCTGTGAAATTAGCTTTGGGCGAGGAAACTGAGAAATAATTATGAAGATGCTTTAATAGAAAAATTGGTTTCAATTGTGAAAAACGAAGAAAATTCAATTGAAGACCCACCCCGTTCACCACATCTTTCTAAAGAATTAACGAAAAACGTTGACAAAATCGATGCTCTCTTTTGTAAATACCGTCGCCGACGCATTAAAATACTCGAAAGTTCATGACTTTTTGGAACTCGTAAAAGTCTGGTGAAGATGTCTATCACAAACACTTCCAGTACCGCAGTAATAAACGCGAATTCAATTTTCTATGGAGCTCTGTGGTGAAAATTCTAGAAGATTTTTTTTTTTTGTTCGCATTATTACTTGGAACCAAAAACTGATATTGTCATAATGCCCCTGAGAGAAACGTGAGTCAATACAGTGCGTAAAGAAACCCTCCGAAGTAGTTCAAAGTCATGAAACCAGGTGAAATTCTCCTTACATTATTCTAGGACTCGAAAGAATTTGTGCTTATTGACAATTTCAAAATAAGCCGAAGTATTACCGCAGTAGTATTCGTAAGCACAATGCCTGGTTTTGTAGAAAGCAATTGAAAATCATAAAGCAATCGAAATTGACCGCCAATGCCTTGCTCCTCGACGACAACACGCCGATTCGATATGGTTCCAAGGTGGCCTAAAATAATTAATTTTCAGATAAAGGTAAAAATTATTTTTGGAGGCTGTTGAAAAGATAAATAAATTGACGGTGGACTGGCTGATGGCGCTGGAGTCAAGCCTGTAGAAGAGGATGGCACTCAGCCCACTACGGGTGAAGATTTTCCGGAAATGCTATAGCATTCGTGTACGAAAAGTAAAGAAAGTAATTGGCGTTTTATAAAGCGCATTAGGGGTTGAATATATGTATTGTAGTAAAATTATTTCAGATATTTCTGCATTTTCCTTCCATTTTTTTGTCCTTTCTTTCATTCATAGCGAGAATACTTTGAAATCTCCTCGTATGTACAATTGTACATGTGATACCTACTTTATATTAAAGATTTTTTATTAGAAATACAAATGTTTTTCGTGTAACTTTATTTAATTTGAGGCATTTCCGTGTTTTCGACACCCATTTTCTATTTAACCAAATTTGTACGAAAAATCGATTTTGGCAATATTTGTCTTTAAAAATCGCTCGCCTCGTCGCGGGCCGCACAAAAAACTGCAACGGGCCGCAGTTTGACGACCACGGAGCTAGAGGCTTTCGAGATGTTCGAGTCGATAGGGTGTCTTATAAGAGAGTTTTGGACATGATGTAAAAGCAAAAACAGCACTTGACAAGAGACGTAAGGTGTTATATTCCGTGGTTAAAAACATCACTACCTATATTTGATAATTCAGTGAAAAGTAGAGCAATAAGAGGTAGGTCTCTCCTCGGACGCCTTCGAGCGCATTGGAGAGCTCTTGGTGCCTCCCTATGCCCCTAAGTGGGGCTTAGGCCCCCTGCACTGCGGGTTGGTTTGGGGGAGATCTGCGGCGGGCTTGATTTGTGTGGACCGGCTTTTTGATTTGATTGCTTTGACGAACTAGAGGGTTGGTTTCGTGCGGGCCGGGTTTGCTGCGGATTTTTCTCCTCCGGACTGGCTTGTGGTGTGCGGGGGGCCTTAAAGGGAGAATGTATGTATGGGGCGGAAGAATGTCTTTTGGCTCAAAAACCTAAGACCGAAATACCGGATACTGCATGAGGTTGGTTCAAGATCGTGAGGAGAAGGGTGTGATCCTTTTTAGAACTTTTAAAATACGGTAACAATACTAAAATTGAATATTGTACTGAAAATTGATTATGTAAATGTAAGATTGCACATGCACATGACTCACCTTACTGACTAATGGATTGTGCATCGTCATATAGCAAGAAACGAGCTATGTATTATGTATGTTGATATACCTATCGAACATTCGGTAGCATCTTGTTTGCCATCGCTTGAACGGAGCATTGTTTAGGAATTCTAGCGTAGCACGTATTTATCTTGCATATTGGTACAGCACTAATTTAATGCTGTAATAAAAAGGTTTTTGAATAGTGACATAAAATTTTATTAGATAGCACTTGTACGGCGTATTTTGTCGCAGGAAGTCTCTTGAGTTCAGCCATTCACTTATTAGTATAACTTTGCTATAAATAAGTTAATTCTTTCGGCCGGCTATATTGTCAATTTTGTATAGAAAAGTGTTAATTAATTAATTTATTATTGTTTCAAAAAATATGAAGAGCGTCAGTGCGTAGTGTCAAGATGACATAAATATTAAACTATTGGATGCGTGTGTAGCTCATTCTACCATATGTATGTCAGTCATGGCACCTGACCAAATCCACATTCTACAATTATGAGTATTAAATGGCGCCATCGCATCAGTAACGATGCTACATATATATCAGGCGCAGGAGAATCACTTATACTATAATGTAGGGGAGGTGGACATGTTTTAAGGTTGCTGAATGACAGTTGGCCGAAGAGAGCGTTGTTTTGCTTTCCACCGGGACCCAAAGACAAGGAAAACTCTTACACACTGTTTTCCTTTACTTTGAAGCAGACCTGAGGCATTTGGACTTTGTAGGAGGATGCTATTAAAACTGTACAGGATTGAACGTAATGGAGTGCCATTTATGTCTTCCTATAAGTACTTACCTAAGAAGGATCACAAAGGAAGAATGTATATAAATGTACACTATTATAATCAAATAGTATGCAAACTGTAAAATAAAAAATGCAAAAATGTAAAATAGTATGTTTTTGAATAATTTGAGTACAATCGTATTGCAAGGCTATATTGTAATGATTTTGAAAGCAATTACAAAATTAAGAAATGTAAAAAAAATATATAGTTGTAATGTTGATGATTTTTTTCAGATGAAATGGTAAAATACTGATTTAATGCAAGTGTTGATAACGTACGCGAATTTTACACAAGGCGTTGGGACGTTATGATGAGAAAAACGAGTAAAATTTATCGTCTTTATTTTAATGCGAGGTAAAATGATACTAAAAGTTACAACGATAGCGACTGATTTGGTTTGAATGTTTGTTGAGAGATATGAGTAAACATAAAATAATAATGGAGCAGGAACGTGGATCACTTCATCTGTGGAAACAGCTTAACTCTTAACTGGATTATTTTTTGGTTGCAGTCTTTAATACTATCCATAAATTTGGTATACCATGGTAAACAACAATCATACTACTGTGTATAGTCTGTCCTATTGTTTTAAGAAGTTTAGTAATTGACTCCATATAATCTGATTAATAATCCTAATAATGAAACTAAACATTAATATTTTCAGTATCGGGTGATAATTTTATTCGATAATACCAATAATGCCATTTTAAGTTTGAAAAATATTAAGTGTTTATAAAAAAATATTAAATGTAAGATTAAAATGCAGGCGTAAAGTGCAGATGGTGTATTGGATAATACCTCAAAAGGGCCGTATTTACTTAAAAAAATAGTAAGTGTTGAATTATTCGAAACTCAGAGATCTGAAGGATATACGACGTCGAAGATGTTGTTATGAGCAAGCCAGAGAAACGTATTAACAAACATATTTCACAAAAGGTAGACTCCAGGAGCCAGGAGCCCAAGTCAAGTGAAATAAAATGGCCGCCAGCGGTATCACTCATTGGGTGTTCCCATGATTACAATGTAAAATAAGTGGTTGGTGACCCAGCGGTTACAACGCCGGCTTTCGTACTGCGGACGTCGTGGTTCGATCACAGGTGCCGACCATCTTCCTCTTTCACGACACAAGCTTTCAGTAGCTTACTGTGAAAGAGTCAAGGAGTGTATTTGTGTTCACTTTGAGTGAGCACAGATTAATTATAAAAAAAAAAAAATGCTGTCGTTGTTACCATGGCAACACCGTTGGCGGCCATTTCATTTTACTTGCCTTTAGCCCCAAAGCCGCAAGAGTCGCAGATATGTCATATCTCAGGGTAACTGTCTAGGTCTAGGACAAGCACTTTCAAGCTTGAAGGATAGTTTCAAGTTGGATTTCCAGAAGAATACTCTAACCATATGTGTTAAAATTAATATTATGCTCCCTCTATATGTAGGTATAAATCTTAAATTTCATCTCTCGGTGATTGCTGCTTATAATTTTTATGTATTTTAAACAAAAGAAAGTCGCCTAGTCTGTCATACAGGTCGACATAATAATATTCATAGATAGGTTCGGAGAAATGTCTTAATAATATTATTACAAAGAGAAAAGAAATTTTTATTGTGTCTATAAAACGGATGGGATACCATATGTATCTACACATATACCTACATACACACAGTTATTTTCTTCAAGTTTATCGCAAAATGTGTTTTGAATAAATAAATAATAAAACCTAAGTATTTTATACATTCACCCAGTACATGATTCTCATTGTTTATTTTGTAAAGAGATTTATTTGTTATGAGTATAATCTCAAATATAAATAAAACAAAAAAGCAAATTTTATTTCGTTTCAAAACGAACTTTAACACATTTTCGCAACTGGTAAAGTTTTTTATTCAACAATGAAACCTGACGTGGAATATTTAATAAAACTAGTGGTCGACCAGTGCTTGAAGTTCGACCATAACTAATAATTTAGATTATAAGTTTGAACATTAGACTGATTGAGGGCTATTTTACAATTTTCTTTCCAAAACAATGACGTCAAATTTTAATATTTTTTTTATTTTCTGCAATTCCACTCACAATTGAGTGAATTATATTTTGAGTCTCAAAATATAATTCACTCAATTGTGAGTGTTGATATTATAAAAATAGTATGATTATTTTTTATTATTATATTAAAAAACAATACTAATCTATTCTCAATTTGACGCAATTAGTTTGAATATCCCGCTGTTTTCAGCTCCATCTTCCATTTAAATTTAATATTATACCGCCTTTAAAAAGCTTTCTGCACCTTTCTGCACAAGAGGCGCTTTCCATTTAAGATTTTTTCTGTGAAGATGATCTTCTTTATAAGTAGTCTGTGTGAGAACCAAATGCATAACATTACAGTTTTGTTTGTAATGTTTTTTTTATTGATGTAATCTATTTTATGGATAATTTTAAGAAAATATTAGCATTCACTACCCCTCCTCTATATAAACTATAAGTGTGCGAAATTTCATACTACTCTAGCTTGGCGATGCTGAGATCTTTAACATTTTATATGCTTATAGCAATGTAAGCTGTTGGATGCTAATGTATTTCCCGTTTTCCTGTGTGAATCCTGACCCAGACCTCACCATGACCCAGGCACAGAAGGTCTTCGTTTTCGAAACGCAGAGTTGTGAGTAACCCACAATACCCGATGATACCAACGCATCACGAATGACGCTATAAGGCGGTAGTGTTCCTGGCGCAGGTCTACACCTTCTACGAATATGTCTGGGACATGCTTTTATAGTTTTCCAAACAATGCGATGTTTCTTCTAGCTTCAGATTGAGGGATTTACACATGGTGTGGGGGACGATGATTGGAACTGTGCAAGATCGTGCGCATTGGTAGAGCTCTTGTTGCCTCTCTATCAGCATTCACCATCAATCTAGGCCTTGTCAATTTGTGGGTAGATTAATAAAACTAGTGGTCAAGCAGTGCTCGAAATTCGACCATAACTTATTTATTAACATTCTTAAAGTTCCATTGTCAAAGACTGAGCGAGCGCTATTTCCAGATTTTCTTTCAAAATGAATGACACGGATACGTCAAATTTGAAATGTTGATAAGTTCATTATTTAACAAAGTTTTTTGTATTATTATTATTTCAGAGAAACAATATTAATCTATCCTCAATTTGACTACAGATAAACAAAAGAATATATGCATCTGTGTCAATGTCAAATACATCAAAGTGTGTGGGAGTGGGTGTTTGTAATGTTTTTTTATTGTTTTAATCTATTTTTTATGCATAATTTAAAAAAAATATTAGTATTCGCCACTCCTTCTCTTTATAAAATATATGTGTGCGAAATTTCATACTCCTCAAAATGATCACAAAGTTTCTCCTTTAACGTATTAATATATGTATAGATTATTGTCTGACATGCGGGTATATGCAATCATGACACACGGAATCAAATCCAGACCCGATACACTCCGAACTAAATCACTTCTGAGAATCGCTGAGATGAAGACCCTACGGGCTGATCTGGGTAAGACATTGAGGAATAGAATACAGAACATCGTCATACGTGAGTCTTGCATCACTGAAAAGACAAGAATGCGCGACCACGTTGAGAGAATGGACGGTGATAGAATTCCACAGACAGCGGCTAACAACATTTCGATGGGAAGTCCCATTAATAGATGGCGATCGAAACAGTGGATATTCAGTGCCCCAGGAAACTTCTCTACAAAAAAAAAACGATGGGGCTAGTACGAGTTTTATCGAAAGCTAATTGCACACAAATAAGCGCTTATTAGCGTGCCGGTTTCATAAAAAGTTTCAAAAGAACACTTTAGTTAAAGTTCCTTTTAAAATTAAAAAAAAAAGACTCCTTTAAGCTGACGCGTTTCATAAAAAATATTCCAGCTAAAATTTGAAATGTCAAAAAAATATTTTAAAGTTAGTAGCAGTTGATAGTGTTACCATAGAAATCTATGGAATACATAGGTTGTTTACTAATATTTTCGCGGAATTTCTGTTGATCTGTCAATTTCATTTCTCAATAGAGCATCAAAGTGCCGTTTTTGTGTTAATTTATTATTTTGGTTTATGAATTAGTAAACGAAATCTGTTAATAATAATATTATTCCCGTTTTGCTATGTTTTCCGCCCTATTTTAGTCATTTTTGTCCACAGTGTCACCGCATACAAATGTTCATCTTTCTGACAGAGAAAGCGCCACGAAATTTTCTATGAACTCCGGTGGTAAAAATTTGAACTACCTAAAGTTGACTTTAACTAAAAATAATAATCAATAACGGTACTTTAGCTAAAAGTCGGTTTTAAATGTCGTTTCGTTGTTATGAAACCCGTTACTTTTTTTTTGAGTTTAAAGTCTCCTTTATTTTTTATGAAACCGGCCGTTAGTGTTCTAAAATCAAACGATCGATCTTTGGATAATTTAAGTATGAAAATTTTTCGAAACTCTTTCGATGATCGTTTCGACATTCGCTAACTTTATACTAGGGCTACAGATCATAAGATCTATATAGAGAGAAAGAAAAAGACTGAACGGAAATTAATCACGGAATTTTTTTTTCGACAACTGAGATTTTACAGTAAAGCTAAATCGCCTTTTCTTAGAAATCAGTTAGTCAGGTATATTATAATACCTATTATTTCTTTTATATGATGATTCAGAATCATTCACGTATAAAGCGAACTAAAACGCAATCATTATAAAATCTATTGATCCGCAAAAAGCTCGGATGGTTTCATTGTGTGGCGGAACATCTTTTTTATTTTACGTCAGTTTTGTTTTAGATACCTACGGTTGTTTTTTTCATAGAAATATTTTATTGCGGAAGTGAAATGATCAAGATCAATCAAGCATTTTTATCGGTTTCCATATTTTATGAGAATTAATGAATTTTATTTTTTTTATTTATCGTTTTATAAATGAGAGGGAAATATTTTATTTCATATTTTTATGATAACGAAAAAAATAATGTTCCCTTGTAAGGATAGTAAAATACGAAACTCAAATAATAAAAAAATCGAATAAAAAAAATTAGAACTTTTACTGTATAATAAATTTTACTATCCTTTTGATTTAGTAAACACACGCCCTACAGGATGACATGAGACTTTGAACAAATCGAAAATATCCATTGTACCTTGTTAAAAATTGAAAGAAGTGTCTTTATAATTACTTGAAACGAAGGTAGATAGATTCATGCCATGAATCGACTCTAGGATAGCAGAATCCACAATGAATATTGTAAAAGAAAATGAACGTCAAATGCATCAACCGATCCTAAATCAAACAGTCAATCAAATTAATCAGCCATACTCTTGACCATTTTAAGGCATTTTTTCGGCTATGAGACTATAAATATGGTTATGTTAACATAACCATATTTATAGTCTCATGAATCTACCAGAATGAATGTCTAGTAAAAAATAACTCTTTTTTACGTGCAAAGATTCATCATTAAATCTGTGTCGTCGTCGTCGTCTTAGCCTGTATCAGTCCACTCCTGGACATAGGCCTTCTCAAGACTCTTCCGATCCTGTGCAACCTGCATCCACTGCGAGCCAAATCTGCGTAACTTTAATCTTAAATTAAATTCGAATATAAATTTTAAAACCTTTTACTTTTTACGAAATATTTGATGCGAAACAAATAGGAACAAATTTGCAAACAGATAATAATTATTTTCAACTTTTGACAGTAGTTTCACAAGCTGCCTTCTGTCTGTTTCTATTTATTTTTAAAATGAATAAAACATTATAATTTGCCATTCATTCGAAATAAATGAATCCCGAACCAGCAGCTTTGCCACTTTGCCAATTTAATTATTACAAAACATTTGAAATGAAGAAAAACAATGTGGTCCAAATAGGCAAAGCCTGTGCTAGGGCAAACTTAAAAAAAACATATAAAAATATAGTCTTACGATGTAAGTACAAACGAAAACATATATAACAGGCTTTCTCTCACACACAAAACACATTCACACCCTCATTCACATACACATACATTGCTTATAAGTAAGACAACTTATTTATAAAAAACAAGCACTCTATACATAAATAATACAACTGCTCTATACTTATATACTAGATAATTCCTCTAAGCATGTCATACAAGGACACGACCGACAGACCAAGCACCCAGCCAGAAACTCTCTGCCCGAGAATACAAGGGTCAGTTATTTCGCGAATGTTCTTAGAATAACAGTTAAATAATGTTCTAGGCGCAACGTATGAGAATTTCTCCTGGTGACTCTTCTCTGTTGAGATCTATCATGTCCGACACGAGACTTAATGAAATATATAAAAACTTTCTTTACAGACAGATGCCCATTTGTTGGGATCTTAAGCTCATCATAGAGTTGCAAGGAAGGGAAGCGCCTGCGCTGAAGTTATTTTAATTGACTCCCTTATAAAATGACCAGTAAAGGTTTTATGTGACCGCGTTATAAATGTATTATTACTTATTTCCATTATGATGGTTGAGTTAATTTGGATTTTGTGGAGTGGAATTTATGGTTCTATATACTGTGAAACTGGTTATTCTCCAGGTTTCCGGTGAATGCATTAGGTATTACTGTCGTTAAATACGTTTTTCTGCCCATTTTTATGTGTCGTGGTTAATATTAATAAAAAATAAATTGCTATAAAATAATTGAATGACTATATATATATAGTCGTATGGTTAAAAGGCGCAAGTCAAAATTATAAAAACAATTTAAAATCCCTCAGCCAATTCTTGGCGTCGGTCGTCAGCAAATTCAAATCCTCCATCGAGCCATTGAATGACTAAAAAATGATTAAACTGATGGAAAAATAGAAAAGAGAATTTTTAGATAGAAAACCGTTTAAATTTCTGCCTCGTTGCTCGACTAAAACAGCTCGTAGCCTGTTACTATAAAGGTGGCATAATATCGTTGCTCGACTAAAACAGCTCGTAGCCTGTTACTATAAAGGTGGCATAATATCGTTGCTCGACTAAAACAGCTCGTAGTCTGTTACTATAAAGGTGGCATAATATCAGGAGTGACAAAGAATTTCGGGTTGAAAATGTTTAACGATCAATCGATGTTATCGACATGGTCGTGTATAATGCTGCATTTACATGCTTGCCACGGCTTGGAAAACCACCACAAACACCAACATGTAAACGGGGTGTTTGTCTTGGCTTGTGTGAGCTTGTCAACGCTTGCACCGAGCGTCGGTTTTTTACACGGATCAAAGGAATTTGCGGCAAATGTATTAAAATACCGACGCGCACGACAACGTGTTAATGGCGTCCAAGCCTTTGTGAAGGCTCGGAGTTTGTGGTGGCTTGCCAGGCCATGGCAAGCGTGTATATGTAGCATAATTAGCTATATTAATTAGGTATTATTAGCAACCCAAAAATCTTACAAGAAATTAATATTTATGTTTCGGACTCTTACAGTAGATCTAGACGTCACAACTTATTTTATCTCCCAAGTGGAAGAATTAAAATTTTGATTCATTCTCCTTTATGCAGAGTGTTCAGAATTTTAAATCAGTTGTCTCAGCACATTGACATCTTTCATGTATCGTATAACAATTTTAAACAGGAGGTTTGCTATTTGTTGTTTGTTACGTGAACACTAATTATCTTCAATTTATTGATAGGTATTATGTCATTTACTCTTTTGTTCGTACTAGCATTTTTTTTGTTCTGTATAAGTAGTAAGTACGGTTAAATAAGAATTATGTATGTTTTTTTTATTGTTTTTATGTACACCTACCTAAGGTACTATTTTTGTATTGTATATTATGACATGTATGTAATATTTCTCTCCCACTGCTCACCGAAAAGGTCAAACACTGTGTTGGTGAGCAGTATTCATCTTTAAAATAAATAAATAACATAAGCTAGTCTAAAAATGCAGGTGGTTTTTGAAATTTGGTCCAGCTCATTGAGATTTTTTTGTGATAATAGGATATTTGTTGATACTTTCCGATAATAAAACAGAAACTTTGTACAAGTATATTTCTTTATGATGAGAGTATCCTTATAGTGACCAAGAATACTTTATCAGGCTAATCCAATACAACCTTCCGCTATTTAAGGCACTCTTTTTGAGTTACCCATAGAAATAACTGCACAAGTTATGTAGGTATTATTGTCATGGTCTTCTCCAAAAATTTGAGCCTCGGTCATCCTCTGAATCACAAAATGTGGGAGAGTTTTATTTGATATCAAATTGTATCTTGAACATTTCTGCAAAATCGTACGACATTCGAATTTAACGGATTTATCTACTTCAAATATCGCATTCGCTTACAGATTTATCTGTTTCATATATTGAATTCCTGGAAAGCGTGGAAGGGAACAAATAAATTAAACCCTCAATCCTAACATGTATTTCCAATTAATTAATTTCTCCACACTTTGTGCAACAGTCCATTAGGTGGGTGGCACATTGGTTCACCGACTAAAGATTTAAAAGTTACGTGCTGGAATATATATTAGCGGTATGCAGTCGGAATTTCAAGGCAGGGTTTAGACAGCTGAATAAAGCATGGGCGGAGGGACATATTTTATTAGATAGGTCAAGATTTCACGCGAGCACACTGCAAGGAGCGCCCTGCAGGAAGGTTGAGTTATTGGATTCTGCTGCAATAATTCATGAACACTTTTATTTTCACAAATTTATTTCGTCCACTTGTATTAAGTCGATTCGTGTTACTTGTATTCTTATTGCGCACTGTTACTCGTTCTCCTATTGAACAGTACAATATTGCAAAGAGTGATTTATGTATTTTACTCAAATATCATCATATTGCTTTTTGTTGAATTCAAATGAATCACAAACAAGTACATCTGGTATTTTTGATGATTTGTAAGCTATATAATGTAGTAAAAACTCTGTACGATTTTCATAATAAAACTTGTCAAATTAAAAAAAAATATTTTTGAAAGTCTTTCTGGAGAATGAGATTTGAGCCGAATTGTGCATTGGGTTGAAATTAAAATAATTTTTGTAGCTATTTTTTCTTACGACAAAAAATTAATAAAATGATCGAAGAAGTTAAAGAAGTTTATTTGCTTTCATCAAATGTGAAAATCTCACCTACGAATTTATTTCTTCGTATTTCACTCACTACTCACAAACGTATTTCTTAACCCTTTCGTAGGCTGTGGGAACATACAAAAGTCATGAAAAAAATATAAATAAATGGATATTTCTGTAATAAAATAGGCCGGCTATGTCCTGTAAGACATTTTTTTATAGATAACTATATTATCGACCTTTCAAAAATTTCACTATTGAGCGTCAAAATTGGAATTCGACTTTTTCGCTTCTCATTTATATGCTAAAACCGTAAATTTGTAATATAATGCGAATAATTCTGGAAAGCATTATTTCTAAGCTATAAAAACGGCTTACTTAGCTAAAGTTAGTATTGTATTTGATTTAAATGCTTTTATATAACAAAATTATTGTTTTAAGTTTTCTTTTTATGAGAGTTTTTGTAGGTGGGAAGTATGCTTCCCACGGAGCTAAATCTCGTCTATTTTTTTTCTTACAATTTTTCAATAAACATAAATTATTTTATTTTGGCATAATTTTATTATTTATTTCTTTATTTTAGATGGCTAAGCAATTTCTGTACGAAAATCGTGGAAAATGAACAAAATATACGAGCACTAACTTCAAGATTCCTCAATGTTTCAAACAATTTATTGGAAAGAAAATTATATCTTAGAATTGTCCGACTAGTTTCAGTATTAATTAAAAGCTTTTGTTTATTGCTCAGCCGTCTTTTTTTCAATAAACTTTGACTAAAATTTTTTGAATTTTTTCCCATACATTTTTGCCGTCATAAAAAGTTTTGTGGGAAACAGGTTTCCCACCTTGTTTAACTCTCAAATAAGAATATTATCTAAAAATTTTTTTTCACAAAAGTGTGATCTGTGCATAAAGGGTAAACCTCCTAATAAAAAGAAGAAACATTTGCCCACGAAAGGGTTTTAAATGGAAAAAGTGCAAAAACTTAACATATTAAATAAATAAATAAATAAATAAATAAATAAATAAATAAATAAATAAATAAATAAATAAATAAATAAATAAATAAATAAATAAATAAATAAATAAATAAATAAATAAATAAATAAATAAATAAATAAATAAATAAATATTAAATCATACTATACTATACCTACATAAGTGTGCACGCTGTCTGATCACAA
Source organism: Mystacides longicornis (assembly GCA_963576905.1). Taxonomy (NCBI): domain Eukaryota; kingdom Metazoa; phylum Arthropoda; class Insecta; order Trichoptera; family Leptoceridae; genus Mystacides; species Mystacides longicornis. Next base: position 17,267,387 of record OY756427.1, on the reverse strand, counting down.
GAAGTAAACAATTTACTATCAAAACTATATAACCCTTATCGACATAAAATTGACGGTCATGTTACAAATAGGTACCTACGTACTTTCTCAATTTGATATTAATGTCACGGCGCAATAAATTAAATTGAATAGATTTTATTATAAAGAAGCTAGCTCGTATTTCAGGGGAGGAAGGTGGTAGGTATATTTAAGAACAACTGTGAACACTGAAGTGGTACCTACCTCAACTGTGTACATACATTCCTCATAGATTTAGCGACTACATAAATACACAGGTCGCCTGGCGAAGTGGCGAACTTATGTTTCATCTACATACACCGGCAGATAGATAAAAAATTTAAACTGGTAAATTTTCAAAAGAAGACTGTATGATTGTTTTTTTACCCATCACGCAAAGTAAGGGGTAATCAGAAAGAATGGTGAAGTGGCTGGTGGCCTGGTAATTACGACGCTGGCTTTTGTTGGTTCGATCCCAGTTACCGACCATCTTCCTCTTTTACGACAAGTTTTTAGTAGCTAGTAAGTTCACAGAAGTGAAAAAGTCAAAGAGTGCATTTGTGTTCACTTTGAGTGAGCACATATTTGTTCGACAAAAAAAGATCCTGAATTCTTTTCTACCCACGAATACTCCTTTTGCTTCCTCCACCGACATTAAGTTTTTCACCCTAACCTCTCCTCTTTCTTATGCTTCTGACTGGCCTTCCTTGAGGACGGAATAAATGTCATTAGTTGTTATTTTTTCTATAAGATCTAGTCCTGAAAAGGTCACAAGAATCAAAACATAATTAGAACGTTGTGCACCAACAAAGCCAATAGGCAATAAATATGAGACATTAACAAAAATGGATATAGTCATATCCTGGCGCCAAATACATGACAGCGGTTGCAGTCTTTAAATTTGGTTGCTCTCTTGTTCTCAACAATTTCCAACTTTTATCTCTATTTTTCATTTTATTATTAAATTTGTGGTTGTTAGAGATTGCTACGGCTATAATCCCGCCATTGCCACTTGTTTATACACTATTTTTTGTACACTATTTTTAATATGCATAAAGTATAAAATAAATAAATAAATTTCTACTTGTTGCATACATGAGATTTTTCGACATGTTGAACATGTTGAGAATTTCTCATGATTAGGAGTTTCGGAGACAAACATTACCACCTAAAGTGATCACACTAAGCCAGCCTTCGAAATAACAGTAGAAGACGGTCGTAAGCCCGTAGTGGTTTGTTCCATTTAAAAATCGAACATTAGTAATGAATTGTTAGAGTCATTAGTTGTTATTTTTTCTTCGGAATAAATGTGTTTGATCCATGTCATTCTTGGACGAAAACGCCTTTTACACCTATTCTTTGAGCGTTATGCGTCCAGTTTTTGATCATGCCCAAACCACCTCAACTTACTATCTATGTAACAACACTATCTACGGCATTTATACAATTTTCTTAATTTTTTTACCTTGTCCACGAATCGATAGTATCTTGAAACTTCTTTTAAATATTTTAAGACATTTCCTACTGTTAATGCTATCTGGTGGGTTGAGTACCCAACCATCATAATATAAAATAGTCGGAAACAGCATTTTACACCAACTGATAGAAGGCAACGAGTAATAAAACATACGATCATGTCGATGTGTTTATATTTATATGCTACACCACCTTCTCGCTTATGGTTTAAATATTACCCCTTGCTTAATAACAGTTTTGCACTTGCTTTTCCTTCTATTTATTGCCAATAAAAGCAAGTGTTTTCTGTTTTAATAATGTAAAATCGAACGGTGATACACCGTCTGCAAGCATAATATAATTATTAAACGGAACGTATATAAAAAGAAAATAATATTGGAAGTAAGGGGTGATAGTGAAAAAGCACCTAGCTGACCCAAATGTCAATAATCTGCGCCCTGTTAGAAAATTAAGGAGTATCTGTTGACCGAGCATCGGTATATTCGTATCACCTTCCCTTTATGGAACTTAATCATCACAATAGAAACAGGATTGTAAACCTGTAGCAAACGTATACCAACTTTCCTGGACAGCTTGGCTACAGTGACTGTCCATAATCCAAATACCTACCCCCCTAAAACCAAATAGGTAAGGAGGAGACGCTTGTTCAGCAGTGGATGGAATGGGCTTGAAAGAATATTTAAGAAACAAAGACTTTCTAATGACAAGGCGTTTCAAAAAATTTAACTGTTGAGAAATTAATTGGTACGTTAATTCAACATTGTTAGCTCATTTCAGCGCATTCTAGAACAATGTTCAATCCATTGTACTTCGGCTAAGCCGGTGTTCATGATATCTTGGCGCAGGTTCCTGTTTTTTGATAATCTTTGGACATGATTCTCGCTTTGGTAAAACACTAGTTTTTTCAAATTTTATTGTGGGGTCTATGTAAATGGGGTATGCGAATGGAATGGACCCAAATGACTGGTAGAAATTGTCTTGAATATGAAGTTCACTTTTATATTATGTTTGTTCTACACTGATAGAACTAGACAGCTTACTTGTGCTTCAAAATTTTCTATCAATAACGAAAAGATTTTTTTCCAGCATAGTTATAAAGCAGGTTGACTTGCAGATTTTTAAAAAATTTTCCAATCAAGGAAGAACATTTCAAAATATGTAAATATATGACCATAATCTCAGTAAGAATTATAGTACTTGTTTTTAAATGCATATTGTATAGGTATAAGAAGCAAGGCCGTATCCAGAAAATAATTTCGGAGGGGGCTAAGTTCAGTTGCGTAGTGAAAGAATAAAAAAATAGAAACGGGTCCCCGTATGTATCTGCAGATTTTGGGAAAGGATCAAACCCCCTTGACCCTCTCCCCTGCTTACGGCTTTAAGTATGTATATAATGTGGTTATGATCTGGAGGTGAAATATACGCAGTAGTGTATTAAAACACAATTTAGTTTCTTCTGAAAAAACAAAGTAAAAATATTTTTTATTAAACTTGAATTACATAAACAAAATGAGGTTCACAACAATTATAATAATATAGTACACACTTATCCTACCTTTATACTTTATCACTAACTTTATTAATTATATCTAATTTATTATTTACTACAACGTGTTTTATACCGTCGCCATTAGCTATCAATATCCAAAATGCCATCTATTGAAAATTAAGTAAACTAAAACTAAGGAACGTACCTACATGGTACTTTCTTACATGCAAGGTCGTCGCCAGCCCGGGGCCTAGGGGGGGGGGGGGGGCAATTTGACCCATTCATAGGCTATTTTCTATATGGAGGATGAGGAATGTATGAATTATTGCTTTCATTTTTAAATGTCCTACCCCCCCTTGGCGACGCCCTTGCTAACATGTGTAAGTATAAGGGTTCCCGGGAACTGGCAACTTATTTAAATCAACTATTTAGTTGCTTCTAATGAAACACACGCTATTGAATGCCTGGCTCCAAATTTTTAGATTATTCTTTGATCGTGTGTATATATACACATGATCAAAGAATAATCTAAAAATTTGGTTTTTGAAAACTATAGTTTTTGAAATACCTCGACATGTTTGTTCATATAAAAAAAATATAGTTTTATTTATTTTTATACGTAGGTTTGTAATATTTTATGCGGTATCAGAAATCAGTGAGATAGTTTATATGCGTACTCTCATAAATTTAATATAACGTGTTTGTATAGTGATATACAAAATGATACGTTCTTTTAACAGGCCTCGTACGAAGATAACTTTTGTTTCACACACTTTAAAGATTGCGTTATTGCCTTGGTTTTTTATTACCACAGTTTTTTATCGGACGTTTTTATTGTTGACAAGGTACATTTCTATTGTTTTGAATAGCGCTATTTTACGAGGAAAAGTCTATGATATAATGATATTTATATGAATGATTTATTAACTATTTTTCTCTATTTATGTATTGCCTATTTTTAGAAAATTATTTGGAAAGGGTTCTATCACTTCTGATATTATAAGTACCTACTTACATTTTTCCTCTCTTTTACTTATATTTTGTGATATATATGTATTTCGGTAAATAGTAGTTTATTAAAAACGTAAGTAGGTACTCAAGTCCATTTATTACTGAAATAAGAATAAGTTTTTTTTTTGTAATTGACTAAAATTGTATTGTACTTGGAGCTGAATTCTGATTCTCGTTCATTAGTTTTTGTGTTTTAATTACTATAATTTTAATGACGATTTTCTTTTTCTTTTATCATAATTGTCTTTTGTGATTTTATTGATATCTATTGAATTTGATTTTATTTTGTATATATAACTGATTGTGTCTGTCATATTTGTACTATACACCTAATTTTTTTAACAAACAAGAGACTACCTTGCTGAACAACATTTTTTTTCTAGAATCTAATATGAAAACATATACTTATTTTATTTTACCGTGTTTGGTTCAAGGTCGTAAATTTATTTTTTCCTAACAAAAATTATGGGGTAAGAAATGTTAAAAAATAATATATAACATAAATAAAAATTCATATAATATGCTTGTTTTTAAATAAATTATTTCTGATAAAATAAAATCTCAGATGATTTGAGAAAGTTTCCCGTGAATGTGCAGCCATCATAAATCTTTATAAAGAAAAAAGGTAGAAGTCAGGTTATTAGACAGAACCTTATCGAGTCGAATACCTTCTAATACTTTATTACGAAACATGGTCCAACCAAAAAGCAATCTGGCGCCCAACTCGAGGAGTTGAAAAAAAATTCTAGGTACCACGGACAAAAAATCTTAACAGTAGTTCCACAATTGTTATAAGAATTTTCAACAATACGTAGGTAATTTATTTATGTAACATTCAAATTCAATAATTATGAGTAAAGAACAAGAGGTTACATGCACTTGAAATTCAATCCCAATTTCATTGTGGACCGTCTATACTTTTAAAAGTAAAAGTATTTGTATAAATCCTTATCTATGCCATATTTTTCTTAAAGCAGTACCGGATTCAACATATTATACCAACGTGGAACTGTTTTAATTGTTGGTAACTAAAATCTAAATGTCATAATGATACCTATAAGGGTTGGAATTGGATCGAATCAAAGGTTGAGAATACAACATGTATAATATGTGATGGAAGCTAAAAAATTCGGATACATAATATTACTATAGGTACATATAAAATCATAAAATACCTACATCAATTCGATGTTCTCGATTTTATAATATTAAACCTTTAGTCAAAACCTTTTTCTCATCATCAAGCGTCCAATAGTTTTCCTTTTTCTGAGTTAAAAATGTTATTTGAATGTAAATAATATGAAATTTAAAACATTTCTAAAGTTCCTCTTGAAAAAAGGTTTGTTGCAAAGAAAAATGGATCAATCATGCATGGGATTCGCGAAAAGGGCGGGAAAAATTGCTATCCAATATCTATACTAATCTCAAGGGATGTCTAGAGGTGAAAATAAAAGTGGGAGAGGGCTGGAAGGAGGAGAGACTTGAAAAAATGTTGAGAGGAGGAAGAAGGTACGAGAATCTTTTGAAATTCCTCAAACTATTCCGGAGAATTTGAAGAATTTCACTGTCAAGTATGGAAATGAAAAATTTCGAATTCTTATGCTGAAATTTGCTGCAAATAAGTATGAAATCCTAAACGATACAGAATGCAGAGAGACGTACTTACCTACTCCCGCTTCACTACATCATGGAGTATTCTGTTCGTCCAGGGCCACTCTTCACAAAAGGAATGCCATTTTCTCGTGCGATTAAAAATTGAAAGCGAATGTTTGAAACATTTTTATAAATTATGCGCTACAAAGAGAAATTCCTGTATCTAACTCATATTTTGTAAAAAGGCATCTGGTACCTTTCATGCTTTCATAAGCAGCTCTCTTTAACTATTGATAGTGTTGTTTATTTTGAGAGTAAAATATGCTAGCATGCATGGAAATTATGAGAATTGAGAAATTTTGTGAATATTTCTAATAATTAGATGAAATACCTATTTATTTTATAAACGCAAAGCAGTCTTCAACATTTTCACAATATCCATCTTCTCTCTTCGTCTATCTATATGCATGCATACCACTGACACAAAAAAAACTATACATTATACACTGAAATTTTATAATAATTAAACGGAATTCTGCACATTCGTCTGATTGCTAGTGATAATAAACTACCTAGATATAAAAAAAATAGCTATCATATGTAAAAAGCAGACAAATCAGTCAAAAGAATATTAAACAAAATTACGTGGCAATGATGGCAAATGAGTGGTTGTGGAAACAAGCAAAAGTATTTACTAAAACGTTGAGAGAGTTGTCCAGATGGATCAGGATCAATTCAAAGAAGAAGCAAACTGCAACATACGATGCTCTATATTAGAGAATCGTAATAATTATGAAAACAGTTCCAAGAAAGTCTTTTTGAAAATATTGATCGCGTTACAAATATTTTTTTGTAGATGTCTCTAAAATACTGTCACTTGAATTTCAGAGATTCGTTTCTTGGTAAAGATTTATGCCACGATGACAAATAACCAATATGCAATTTCGAGAACAAGCAACAATGTTTGTCCCTTTTATTTTTCTACAAGTTTCAAATTTTAAATTAAAAAGATTCAATGGCACGGTCAGTATTGTTCCGCTTGATTTTCTCTGGTTTGAAAGATAACCTTGCACCAAATAAAGTTGCAGTTCTTTACATTTTTTAAGAGTTGCCTTCATTACGGTATCTCGCGGAAATATTACGATAAAAATATTATTAAAAATAAGACCGTGATCTTCGTGGAAAAATATACTTAGAAGAAAATTTCATTATCTCCATCAAAGTATATATTTTCTGGCATCGCTCTAAATTGGACTTATTCATTTCCCTCAACGTTCGTACACATTTATTCTTAAAAAAAAACATTTTCGTTAAAATTAGTTTTGAGCAAAGCGCCGGGACGATTCTGTGTAACTAGAACGTACGTACGAACACAAAATCTAGAAATTTTCTCCGCATTATTATGTCGAGTAATGAGCGAGGTATTTTTTTCTTCTTGTTGTTGCGCTTTTAATAAGAAAACACGAGCAAATAATAATAATAATATTTAAGCTGTACCTTTTCGCCTTCATCTCGTACGTTTTTTATGAGTTATTATAGTGCGAGGCGATATTTTAAAACGGGAAGAGCAAAATGTACCCACAGCACCCTATTAAAGGCTTGGAAGGGGCGTAATTGTGTTGTCAAACTAGAATAACTTGGGTGGCGCCCCCCTAGAGTTTCTTGTGGGGCACCATTAAAGGGAAGAATGATTCGGTCCCCCGGGAGAAGATTTTATGGGGAATGAAGGATGAAGGAAGTGTAAGGATACGACAATTCAAGATTATCTCTCTCCAGTAGAAATAAACGTGTGTGTAAGTCTATGTATGTGGCTTTCTAGGCCGTATACTACTGATGACATGAGCCATCTCTACGTACGTCAGACAGCCGCACTTAACATCACTATACATGGATACTCAAACCTACCTATATGTCAACACAATTATTCTAAAACTAATAGTAGTTTAGTAATTAAAAAAAATTAAACTGTCTACGTATTTTAAATTTATTAGATAATGCATTGAAAGTTACAAAACGTGTTTTGAATAATCATGAAAAACGCATTAGAAACCAGAGCTGACATTTCCATCATTATAAATCTGCTCAGATAAAAAAAAATGAAGATCTGAAGGACAGTCACTGATAGTTTTCGCTATCGTTAAGTCGATATCAGGCAGATCGAAGACATCGTACGATAAGGAAGGGATAAAAGGTTCTGAGATACCATGTTAATGGATAGGATAAATCTAAAATACCAAATAATATAGCGGAAATCAAAATTCCACCAGATCATCAGATACTCGGAAGACCATTACAGAGATGGAGGGACAGCTGCACATCTGCCTCCCAGGAGTGTCTTTCCTGAAAAAAAAATCCAAATATGTGTAAAAAGGAAAAAAATCTTTAGAAAGTTTTAACCTGGATAAATTTACTATGCGAAGCTTGTTGGAGATGGTATGAAGAGGTTCTGTAGTGGGCTACATGAGTCTAATGGTACAAAAAAAAATAATAAAATTACGGAAACTGTCAGCACATCTCGAATGTGAATTTGATATTTTTGGATTTTTTTGAAATCCCTATCATCGCCGTACCGGCTTCGAAAACATGGGAGATCATCTTTTATTGTATTCCGTTTGCAGTATTTGAAGAAGGACTATTTGAATGATATGTGAGAAGGTCATTGTCGCTATGTATGATCATGTAAAGAGGATGAATTTTGATGAGTTAAGGGTCATAAAATGATTTATACAGAACAACGAGTTCACAATAGTGCAAAAATAAAAAAAAACAACAACGCAGTATTATAATAATTTTTGTTTGTATAAATTCATACGTTTTGAAACACCCTGTTTAGTCGAAGGTGAAACAAATTCTTGGTATTCATTAGTATCAGCCTGCATATACACACACGTAACGACAGCTTGAATAGCTCTGTATTGATACTTTAGGCTGTCTCTTTCTCTCTGTATGTATAGCTGTTTATTCGACAGGTTCTCTTCATTTCATAATAAACAGACAAGTATATACATTTCTCCCTATATACTTGTTTCCACCTTAAATTTGATTAATCATTATTTGGTAGGTTGGGTCCTTAAAGTAGCGAGATATGATCTCGTATCGTATGTGATGAATCTACGTAAAGTAGGATGAATGGAATCGTTTGGGCTAAAATCCTCGTAACAAGTCAGGTAGTTTCATATAGCGATACGATGAGGTAGGATTTTAATAAAGGTTTTATACATCACTCATTACTCTTCACTATTAGGGTTCAATACGAAATTTCTCAACGAGATTTATGTTATATTTCTCCTTAAATAACCTTTCTATCTGAATATGGTGTTAGGTATATATTTCATAACGATACCAAATCAGTAGTTAAAAGGTTTTGATAATAGTCTCAAAGTTGATGCTCGATTCGGTCTAAGATTCAAATTGTTTCAATGTTTTTGAGAATAATTATACGTACCGTGTTTCAAAGCAAGGATTGATGGTTGAACAAGAAGGCAGATATTGATTAAAAACGAGAAAAAATGTTTCAACTCAGAATAGGGAAAAATAAATAGATTTGTTCATCAATACTGAGACTTTCTGGAGTGCACTAAAAAGCCAAAAGTATTTTTGATGAATCTGTGCTCATTCAAAATGAACACGTACCTATATACTGTCGACGACTTAATATTTATTAAAGCTCTGATTTCCAAATATACCGACGCCGTCGTTTAGCGACCGTAATACTTAGGACGCAGGTATACAGTATCTTCAACAACCTATTTCCGTCCATCGCTGAACATAGGCCTCCCATGAACATCAGCCAAAGGTTTACGGTAATTCAATTACGGTGTCAATCAATTACCTTGTCTTTGGGAAACTATGCGATTTGGATTACATAAACAACGGTTCTGCGGAACAATTCAACACTGTATTACGGTCGCTATATGGCGGTATCGCTCTTCTAGAAAATCAGAGTAAAAGCAAGGTTGTGTCAAGAAAGAAGAGAATGCCTGACACCTGGGCTTGATCCATTGCCTCTATATTAAATGCTGTACGAAATTCGAATAGTAAGCCATTAGAGCACCAATCATATAAGAAAAAAAGACTCATCGACATAATATGTATAGGTATATTTTTGTAAATTAAGATACGTCATGCGTGAGATAAGGAAACATTACTATTTTTGAGTAAACTAAGAATTAAAATAGCGAGTAATGTTCTGGGAAGTGAAGGTATTATGATATGGCATCATCCTCCATGGTGAGGAGTATGGGAGATAAGTGCGGCAGGGTCTGGAGAGAGCGTAGGGAAATGCGAAACTATTTCAAGGGTGAAAAGGGAGGGTTGATTAAATACACTTTCCACAGAAACCCGTTTATCCTTCAAAACAGCCAAAGCTAATGAAATTGTTTTGTCAAATTGTATATTATATTCCCAAATATCTTGGCAAGTTGTTAGTTATATATGAGTTGTTTGTTTCCAAGGCATTATGCGAGTAGGAAGAGTTAAAGAGACACGACTCCAGTTATGTCGTTTTCCAGATACGTATCAACTTCTCCGAACTAATTACTGCATTTAACGGAATGGTTTGAAATTTATTCCTCTCTGTAGAATAGCAAATTAAACATTTTCATCAAGAGATTTCGGACTTCTTGGTAGGATCACAAATATGACAGCTAGATACATATTATTATATTTTAATGGTCCATTTTCAAATAAAACAATTACGATATTTAATATTTCAGAATTTTCCTAACTTAAAACCCTCTCAGGAGCAAATCTGGGAAGACCGTCACACATAGATTTAGGAATACGAGGGAAGACCTATATAAAAGGCATGAAATGTGAGATGGGGAAGGCAACAAAGAAGTTTCTGGTCTGCACATGTGAGGAGAGAACCTATCGGTTGGCATTGCTCATGCTCAGCCAACCCCATGGAAGACGGCTCCTAAATAGACCACAAAAAAGCTGGAAGGTCAGCTGAGAGTCAACCTCGTAGGAGGCTTAATTATCCCACCTTTTGAATTACAGGCCACAAGGTCTTTATTAAGAAGACCTTAAATCACTCTCTGATGAGTGAAGGCTTTTGTAGCAGTAAAATTAATAAATATTGATGTATATGCTGTAGATTTTTCATGTAAAAAATGTTCAATAAGGTAAAAACTGTAAACATCTAATAACAATATAATTACAGCTCTGCTCAAACACAGTTTTAACGGAGCGAACAATTCGCAGTAACGAAAACCTTAGCTTTATATTTTTCTTTTAGATATCCTTTATATGTATGTACATACAATAGTTAACAACTACAGATCAAAAGGAAAAAAAACTGATGGGTCAGCCATGGAATTGTCGCCACGGGCTACATTACTGGGAACGAAGGTTTCTTTTGTAAATTTTATTATCAAAAGAAATAAATGGGAGAGCGATATTATTTCTAGAAAAAGGTTGTATTATTTATTACTAGCTGATACCCGTCTTGCTTTACGTTGTTGATTCGAATTGTGGGGCTTGAAAAGTATGTTATTAAACTGGTTCTAATCTAGCTTTCCGTTGTTTAACATATCAAGATGAAAAGGCTTTAGCACTAACCGTGGTACACACAGAAAAAATGATGTCACTTGTTTTCTTACACCATTCATTAAAGGTGCTATTTCTCACTCATGGCTTGAGACATTGCTAAATTATATTTTGTATTTGAAGGATACTGTTTATCGACCGACTTTAGGGTAAGGAATAAGTCGAATTTCGAAAATGGACTACTTATTATCTTCAAGTGAACACAAAAACACTCTTTGACTCTTATAGTAAGCTACTTAAAGCTTGTGTCGTGAAAGAGGAAAAGGTCGGCGCCTGGGATGAAACCCACGACCTCCAGTATGAAAGTCGGCGCCGTAATCGCTAAGCTACCTTCATTCTTTTTTTTTTTTAAAATATACCGTTAAACTACGATCCCAGGCAACATTTACATGAAAAATTTTGATTGGCTATCTGTGTTTAATAAAAATTTTACTATGAAAAAAATAAATGTATACATCTGTGTCTAATTGAAATAAATTTTATCCAACACCCGTTGGAGAAGTTTTGCACGGCTCTTCGAAGAAAAAAAAAACTGACTATAGGTTTGTATTTTAGGCGTGATGTTATGACCTACAAAAAATCGTAACTAAATTATAATGTAGATCACACAAAGATCGCGTCCACAGCCATTTTCACTTAAGCAATAACGATGTAATTATGTAACATAGGAAGTCAGTCTTAAACTTAAACCACTTAATTTAATATAGAAAAAACGTCGCTGGGTGAGGGCGGGGGATGAAAAAAGCTTTTCTTTGATATACGGCCGTTCTACTTCGTTAAGTTTGATTGAAAGAGGAGCGTGGATATGCCCTCATATAAAACATTAGAAGATGTTCAGTTTTGTATTACTTTGTGTGATCTCTACATCAATCACTTAGATTGTTCATTAGTGAAAAATCAGGGACAAAAAATATTGGTTTTCTTTCTTTATTTTTTACCAATGCTTTCTTGAAAAAATACAAAGATATTTAATAAGCATATATAAAGGTATAGGAAGATATTTTATTTCCTTCAGTTTGTAAGAATGAATAAATATAACGTTTTTGATTAGAATAATTCAATTCAATTTTCTTCAATCTGTGTATATTGTCTTTATGATGCGTCAAACATTCTGAAGGTTCATAGTTAGGGGAACATTTGAACGCAATTTTATTAAGATGAAATCTTAATAAAATGGCGATCGTTCTTAATATTAAAAAGATACTGATATTACCTACTAATAGTTTCTCGACAGTTAATAAAAGTGAGTAAAATTTTTCCATACAGATATATCGGTGTAGCATGTGTAATAAAAATTAAACGACCAATTGGAGATGTGAGCTCGGGATCTTTTGTTCAGAAGTCTGGTTGTAGTGAAAATGAAAGCGATTAAGTTCTAATGAATATGTGTAATTATCATTATTCATTTAAGTCACTTAATATATTTTTTATTATATCATATCTTGTGCATTTCCGTATGTAAAATGCAACTTATCAAGTAATTGTCAGTATTTAAAAGTATTTAAAAGAAATATAAATTGTATTAAAAATTTGTCTGATTTAAATGGATGTAATTAAGTTCGAATGGAAAGCGATACTAGAAAAAATAAAATACAATGTTGTAAAAACAGAAAAGGATTTTCAAATATTTCTAGAGGATAGTCTGGAGAAAAATCAGCGATCCTTCAAGAAGGGTCAGAGATCAGTCAAATGTGTGTGTATGTGGTAGCATCTAATAATGTCTGGAATTAGCGGTAGATAACTTTCATTGGAACATGGCGGATATTATATTGTATAGGTACGTATCTCTTTCACGACAAAAACTTACTATGAAAGAGTCAAAGAGTGTATTTGTGTTCATTTTGAGTGAGCACAGATTCATTTTTATAATAAAAAATCATTGTTGCTAAGAAATAACTTGTTTTTTTGTGCTGTGTTTTCAGATCCAGCCCTGCAACAATGGTTCTAGTGATTTTGACTATAACAAGGGATTTCTATGAAACTATTGTGTAAGCGTTTTTTGAGTTTTGTTTAAGTTTTGAGTTTTTTTTTTCTCTCATTTTCACTAATGGGGGTTATTAAATACCGTGGATTTTTCGAGATAACTCAGCGTCATCTATTCCACTGCTCCGCAAACTTTGCCTTAACAACAACAACAAATTTCTTCTCTTTGTTTCTGGCAGTAGTACCTACTTTAACCACATTTTTTAAAATCATTAATAACTCTTTCACATACACTCAGGAGCATTTTTGAAAAATAAAAGCCGCAATTATTGGTGATAGATATGACTTTATTTGGTTGAATACTACAAAAGCCTTCAGATGTTCATGTTAAGTTGGCAGATTTTTTTATGTTTGACCTCTGTTTTTTTGTTTTTGTTCACGTTTGAGTGTTTGATCTATTTAAAACAGTTTAAGATGGCGCGATAGTTCAAATATCATCAAAACAGAACAAGATGAAAAGAGTAAAAATACGCTATGCCTTATTATATTCGCTTTAAAAAAGATTACCTGTTGTCTATTTATAACTAACTAGCTGACCCATCGAACTTCGTCCCGCCTTAAAAGTCAATAAAATATTGCTGGGTATAAATATAGCTATAGGTAGATTACGCATCGTGAAAAAAATCATGTGGTTAAAATAATATGAATCAGTTATTTCAAAAGCACCAAAACTCACCCATTTTATATATTTGAATGATATTAATATAGATTTTTATAAGTCAGATAATACAGACTTTTTTATAAGTCAGATGATACTAAAAAAATTGCACAACTAAAACACCAGGAAAGGATTCATTCATTGATTTGAAAATACGCATAAAAGATGTTTGAATGTTAAAAAAAATTCTGAAAGGTTAAAAGAAATTTTATCAGGTAAACAAAAATTGTGTTGTCATGGGTTTTAAACAGATGGTATTATTGTAAGAAAGTCCGTTCCATATTTCCTTAATATTATATTTCATACGATTTCCATCCATTTTTTAAAATCAATGATTATTCTGCTATCCGGGGCGGAGGAAACTCTAATCACGATAAAAATCTGTTCAGCCGATCTCGAGTTAAAAGTGTTCGCTTTAACCCGACTTTATTTTATATTATAGATAAAAACTATTTGTGATTAATTTTTCATGTGGTCACGGCTGTGAGTAAATTTGAATTTGAATATTGGAGGGAACTTGTATTTAAATTATGAGAAATTCTTTTGGTCGGCCATCTTTCTTTTTCTGCCAATAAGAACTATTCATTATGTCTTTGATTCGATTCCTGAAAATACTTCACGTGCTATAAATTAAAATCACGTTTAAATTAATAAAACAATAATCATAAAAGTGTTAAGCTTTTATTTACTAAAAACCTTAACAGTCACTACTACGCCTTTCCACCAACGTCTTTTCGCTTCGGTGTCTCGTGAAATAACCTGTGACCGAAATTTTGAGTCTTTTGTTATTCTTTGGTGTTTATTTCTTTGATTAAATGGTTAATAGTTTAAAAAAAATAGTTTGGGAATCTGCGTGTTGGTGGGGTGTGTCTGTTTACCCCGGGCAAGTACTTGCGTGTGTAATTCATATTTTGAAATTGCGCTCACTAACGAGTGGCAACTCTGCTAATTGTTAACTGGAGTCTGGTGGATGGCAACCCCAGCCACTGCTCAACCATGAACGTGACTATTCCGGTTTTTCAGCAGTCCGCCCTCCGGCTAAATCACATCCGGATTTCCCATTATATTTTTATTCCGCACATTATGTGGTACAACCTCACTCTGTACCTTGATCATATATTGAAATATTTCTGGCTTTATTCCGACACTCCCTGAAACCATAATTGTCACACTTATTTTTATTTATTTACTAGCTTTCCCGACAGACGTTGTCCTGTGGACCCTGTGGCTCTAACCAGAGACAGCCCGTTCATTGTATACTACCTACTGCGCCTCCAGAAACAAAAATAAACTAATAACATTAAAATATTAATTCTAAAACTTCCATATTTCATTCGTATTCAAAGCTCAGACGGGATCAACGCGAGAATATAATAATTATAAGCGCGTAATTTGGTTGACTTTGTATGAAAAATTCCTAAAACGCCAGAAACGGTGGAGTTAGTGAAATGGACTACTGTAAGAATGGACAATTATTACGTATGCGAGAATGAGAGGGTGCAGGTGCAGAAGACAATAATTTTGTTGTTAGATTATTTCAAAGATGGCGTCGCATCATATTCGTTCCATACAAACTTTAACTTTCATATTTTATATTATTTCTTATCCAGTTTTTAACTTTTTATTAGTTATTCTGTTATCCGGAGCGGAGAAGAATCCAATAAATCACACATCGGAAGAATCTGTTTAGCCAATCTCGAGTTATAAGTGTTCGCACTTACCCGACTTTAATTTATATTAGAGATGTAAACATAAACATCGTGTATGCCTTTTGAACATCTTTGTATATATCGAAACTAATAGAAACACTGTAGATTACCTTCTAACACCGTATTAGGGTGCATTCAAACGAACCAAACGAACAAAGAGCCAGAGATGGAAGAAGAGTATAATATTTTCTTGATCGTTGATATGGACACTAATTTGTCATGCATTAATTAGTGCTTGCTTGTTATTGTTTCCATGGTGTCAAATATCAACCATCAAATAAAGTTTGGTGTTAATGCATACTTACGCTCCTTCGAAGTAGAGCTGAGGGATTAGGACATGGTCTGGGAGGAGGTCATTGAAGCGGTGCAAGATCAAGCGTGCTGAAGGGCTCTCGTTACCTCCCTATGCCCCTAAATGGGATAAATAAAGGGAGTATGTATGATGTGTAGATTTGAAAATTAAAATAAAATAATGAACATTTGGTGAAACAATAGATGAGAATTAATACTTTCGATTCAACAATTACAAATTAAATTATAGGTATCTACGTACAAAAACCATTCTGAACAAAGATATAAATTCAATTTTATGGTATAAAAGTGGAAGTTAAAATAGACGGTATGCGTGGTTTGGGACGTAAAAGAGCCTCATGGCATAAGATTCTTTGTAGTTTGTTGTATCATAGGCTGCAGAATTGCTATAAGATTTTTTACAGATGGTCGCCATCTTTCGTTGGAAGTGGCATATGGTAATTATAATGAGAAGAAGAAAGCTTTGATACTATAACACGCAAATAAATATTTCAAAAAGTAACATTGTAAGATTGAAAAGTTGTAATTTTAATATCTCTGTATGTCAAAGAAGTGAAACATAAATGTAGAAATTTGAAGTAGTTGCCTTCTGACTTGAGTAAAATGCCGACTGAAATCACTCCAAAATGTACGTAAGTAGTGTATCCACTCAACGAATGTTTGGATGACTTTGGAGAATATGACTTTCCATGCATATAGCGTAATGACACTTGTGGGAGATGAAATGGGATGGAAAAAGGACTGATGTACCTACACTACCTACAAGGTATCTTGATATGAATTAGTACTTACAAACTAGAGAAAACAGCGCTATATGGGTTAAATTATATTTTTTTAACTTTTTAGCATTCTAAAGTTGTTTAGACAGGAAAATATGTCAAGTAGACAGTGGTATAATGTAATAAATATATAGTAGTCCAGAACACTGACCGTCTAACGCTTTTAAGTCATATCCGTGAGCCACGCATACATAGATATATGGAGTGGTACGTTATTTCGATTGTTTGGAGCGGGAGGATACACAATAGTTATATCCGAATTGGCTGATCGATCTGCTCGATCGAACAACCTGATTTTCCTTAACGTCCCAGAGGTAGACTCTGATCTACCACCAAACGAAAAGTCTGCCGCCGATAAATCCCAGATTGTTGCCCTCCTCGAACCCGATAATGGCGATACGTCTGCTGCGGTCGTTAAAGTAATCAGACTCGGTGGCTCAGCTTCTAGAGGCTGCAGACCAACAAAGGTGATTTTCAGAGATTCAGAGGCAGCAAACTCTGCATTCTACAGCAGATACCGTCTTCCCAAACACATAAAGGTGAAGCACGATCAAACTGAGGCACAACGCTCTCAGGTTAAGAAGTTATGGGAGGAGGTAGAACGAAAGAAGGCGGAAGGGCAGGAAAATCTGACTGTCAAATTTTTCAACGGAACACCTAAGATCGTAGATAGGATGAAAAAAAACTAATTTTGAATCTGGATGCCTATTATCAAAATGTCAGAGGCCTTAAGACGAAGCTATCTACATTGCAACAAACCATATATACAATGTCATTCCCAATATTTGCTCTAACAGAAACATGGCTTGATACTTCTGTGAAAAACTCAGAACTGGGTTTCAAGCAGCATAACGTTTACCGGGGAGATAGACGCCATTCCACAAGCAACAAAAGTAGAGGAGGAGGAGTTCTTGTCGCAGTGGACAAGAATGTTCCATCCTCACTCATCAAAACCGATAGCGACGACGTTGAACAGGTACTTGTACTTATAAAAACGAGTTGTTATAAGTTAATAGTGGGTTGTGCATATTTCCCCCCTAACTCACCATGTGAAAAATACAAGAATTACTGTGAAAATATTGAAAATTTGTACATGAGACACCCCAAGGCTAAATTTCTACTTCTCGGCGACTTCAACCTGCCAAACGCTGTATGGGACGACTGTCTGAGCAACGTTGATGGAAAGGCCGAAGAGATTATAGAGACAATGAACTTTCTTGATCATTTTTTTTATGTTTTGGAAAAATTAACTATTTTTTAACTGTTTTTTATTTATATATTTATTTCTTTGGTATATTTGGATATATATTTATAGTAAGCCCAAAAAATAAAAAAAAATAGTGATTTCTTGATCTTATTCAATCCAACTCCATTCACAATGATGCTGACCGACTCCTTGACTTGGCTCTCACAAACTGTGACCTAAAGATCGAGAGAGCGGACGAATTTTTGATCCAACCGGATTCTCATCACCCTCCTTTGAAGATCAATTTGAGAATTAAATCCACATCCAAAAGCAAGGATCCATCTTTCTCATACATCTATAAAAAGGGCGACTACGATGGTGCGACAAACTATCTGTTTGGCCAGGACTGGACTTTCTTACGGGGTGTCGACATTAACGAGAACGTATCCCATCTTTACGAGATTCTCAATAAAACAAGAGAATTGTTTGTACCGTTTGCGGAATTCAGAAACTCTTTATACCCTAATTGGTTCTCAAAAGAATTAAAAGAAATAATAAGGGAAAAGAAAGCCATGCACAGACGATACAAGGAGTCAAATAATGTTGAATACTTCGCCAAATTTGCTGCACTGAGAGCAGAGTGCTGTAGGGAAAAGTCAAAATGCTACAATCAGTACATTAAAAACGCTGAAAACACGACTAGAGACTTGTGGAATTTTAGGAACTCTTTGAGTGGGGAGGATAACGATTTCCCAGCATGGATATCACTAAACCACGAGAGCGCCAACGAACCATGCAAAATGGCAAACCTATTCGCAAAATACTTCAGCGCGGTTTATGAGTCGCCAAATTCCACCAACAATGTAGTGCAGGACTAGAGATGGGATTAACGGCTTAAATTCAAAAACGTTATAGCCATTTCGTTAATTGAAAATAACGTTAATATTAAAAGCTGAAAGCTATTTTAAAATATTTGGTATCTGGGATCTTAACTTCTTCCTAAAAAAAAAAAATCTGGAATCTTTCTTCTTCTTCTTTCTGTGTCGTGTCAGGTCGCCCCAACGTTGACTATCACTCTGGAGAATGCATCCCGGTCCTGTGCGGCACGAAACAGTTCCTCCACACTCGAGATCCCCGTCCATTCACGAATATTTCGGAGCCAGGATATTTGCCGTCGGCCCACCCCTCGTCTACCCTCTATTTTCCCCTTAATAATTAAGTGCAGCAAATAGTATTTTTCCCCTCTAAGTACATGCCCCAAGTAGGACACCTTCCGGACCTTGATATTAGTCAGCAACTCTCTATCAACCCTAGCCCTTTGCAGGACTCTTGTGTTGCTGACCATGTCTATCCATTGTATGCGGAGCATTCTCCGGTGTACCCACATCTCAAACGCTTCCAATCGGTTCATTGTAGTAACTTTGAGAGTCCAAGATTCAACTCCGTATAAGAGAACAGACCACACATAGCACTTGACCAGTCTCTGACGGAGTTTCAAATTAAGATTGTCATCACAGAATACTGGTCTCATTTTGTTAAATGCCGCACGAGCTGCCTCTATTCTGCACTTAATTTCTGTTTCTGGGTCGAGGTTTTCTGTCAGGATGCTCCCGAGGTATTTAAACATCTTCACTCTCTCTCTCTCTCTCTCTCTCTCTATAGCAGCGCCATCTTTGGAATCTTTACTTTTCCTAAAAAAAAAAGGTCGTTTTCAGAATTTGGTATCTGGAATCTCTACTTTTCCTAAAAAAAAAAGGTCGTTCCATACGCTCAGTTCCATAATATTACCTGACATATACATAATAGGGGTAGGCTATTATTTCCCTGACTATTATTTTCATTCAACTACTATTTATAAATAACGTTTAATATTAATAACGTTAGATACGTTATTTTTATTTAGCTATTATTATTATCAGCTGTCGTTATAATGCCCATCTCTATGCAGGACTATAGCGATTTCCCATGGGAAAATATCCCCCTTTGCACGATAGATTTCTTGGACGTCTCCAGGGCGATAGATGGCCTTGACATTTGCAAGTCTGCTGGACCTGACAACATTCCCTCAATATTTATAAAAAATTGCAAGCATGCTTTGATCGTTCCACTAGTTTCAATCTTTAACAAGTCATTGTCGCTGGGCGTTTTTCCAGAAACATGGAAGTTCGGAAACGTAATTCCAATTCACAAAAAGGGTGACAGAGCAGATGTAAAAAACTATCGCCCAATATGCTTATTATCAACAATAGCTAAGTCCCTTGTACTCGACAATATTATGCCATACATCACCGGCTTAATAACCCCTAAACAGCACGGCTTTTTACCTGCCAAATCCACATTAACCAACCTTCTGCTATATGAAAATTACATTGTTGAAAATCTGAACCTGGGCCTTCAGGTCGACAGCGTCTACACAGACTTTGCTAAGGCCTTTGACAAGGTACCACACCGTATTCTGCTCAATAAGCTGAGCGCTATTGGAATTAGTGGATTGTTGCATAGATGGTTGTCCAGCTACCTGGATGATCGTTATCTTTCTGTAAAAATTAAAGATTCTCTTTCTTCTCCCTTCGCGGCCACAAGTGGACTCCCCCAAGGTAGTCACCTGGGTCCAATCTTGTTCTTGGTTTTCGTAAACGATATCGTGAAACAATTTACCGATATCAACGTTCTCCTTTTCGCGGACGATCTTAAGTTGTATTCGAAGGTTTCAAATGTTCAGGACTGTTTGACTATCCAGAGAAACTTAGACAATTTATACGGTTGGTGTGTCACGAACCAGCTATACCTGAACATAGAAAAGTGCCAATATATACAATTTGGAAGAGGGAAAAACAAGTTAAGCTTCGACTATACCATAAATGGGGAGAAAATGGAGAAAATCACAGAGGTGAGAGACTTAGGCGTGATCTTTGATGACAAATTGGCGTTCATAGCACACATTAACGAAATTACCAGCTCAGCAATGAAGACTCTCGGTTTTGTTCTACGAACTGTAAGAGATTTTAATAACATTAATGCTATCTTACTTCTCTTTGTCTCTCTTGTTCGCAGTATGCTGGAATATGTCTCTCCCATATGGTCTCCTGAATACCAGGTCCACATAAATGCCATAGAACGCATACAAAATAAATTCCTACGCTTTATAAATTTCAAACTTAAGATACCCAAGAGCGATTTAAATTACAATCACTTGCGCGCTTTTCTCAATATAGAAAAACTATCCGATAGACGCATACTCCATGACCTAACACTGCTATACAGACTAACCAATGACTGTTTCAACGACACTGATCTGACCCAGCTCATTCATTATCACGTCCCTGCGCGAAATTTGCGAAGTGCAGATGTTTTCCACTGCGATAATAAATTTACCGCTAACTACCTGAAAAATACAGTTGTGCCGCGTATCCATCGTCTGGGTAATAAATATTTGCAGTGCATAGATATATTTGACTGTAGTCACGAGGCACTCAAGTCTCATGTATTATCTGCATTCGCCCGGGTAGAATAGATCTACGTGTGTTGGATCCATCGTTTTGAAAGACCTCTCTCTCTTTTCGCCCCGTTGAAAGTTTAAAATGACATTTTTGTTCCTCTCAAAATAAATATACAATTAATTAATTATTATAATGCATTTCTCGGTTTTTCAGGAAACGTATGTACCTGAAAACAGAAAACTTTTGTTGTTATTTCTGTTGTGGTGTGTTTCATGAGGCGTATTGTTGTTGTCTCTGTTGCTTCTGTTTTTCTGCTGCTGTTGTTGTTGTCATGTTGTGTAATTTTTATACCTGCTTATTATTGTCACTACTATGATTGTTATTTTTTTTTGTAAAAGGCATTATCGCCGTATATTGTGAAATAAATAAATAAATAAATAAAAAATAGGTACCTTGGTGACAGAAAAGTGAACTAATGCAGAAAATCTAAATAAAGAATTCTTTCATCACTTTGGTGATTTTGTCCCTGTCCTGCACTGCCCGTAAGAGCCTTTCTTCATTTTGGGTCCGGTCCAGTTCCTCACCTGTCCAGGCCCTTGGCGATCTTCTATTTTTCTTTCAGATCCATAGATAGAAGAAGGCGGTACGTCTTCTCACTATCGTTGACAACCATCATTGTGTAACCGTAAAAACAGGCGACGTAGTCACAAAGTACCGGGTTGTCTCTAGTAATGTAATACTTAAGTAGTACCTACGTAGACAAACTCGCTCCAAGGACTGCGACAACTCTTTGAAAATCTCATCATCCAAACTACTTAACAACAATATTTTGTTCAAAATAATAATAACGTAGACACGTGAAAAGATTTTGTTGCTTAGGGGTTTTGGCTAAGTACCTAATCAAGTTTTTTTTTAAATATTTTTGAAATTTTAAATATTTTTGCGACCGTGTTCTTATTAAAAAGTGCCCTTAAGCATGTTACTCTAGTAAAAATATATACCTACTTAAAGTTTTTAATTTTTTTTTTTTTTGTGAAAAACTATTCATACAAGAAAAAAGACGTGCTTGTGCTTTAATAAATATAGCTTCAAAGAAATAACTTTCAGCTTAAGGTATATTCTGAGAAGAATTACATATTACAAAAAAACAAACAAAAAATTCAGGAAATTGGTTAACAATCTTACCATAATAATTCAGTAAAATTTGGATTTGATGGAGTCTGTTCTTGCAACAAAATATGTACAATAACGTACCATGTTTCACATGTAACTCATTTTCTACTACATCTCCATCTCTTGATTTTTTTTAAAGTTACGCAACTATAGATGAATTGTTTTTATTACAAACTTATGACCCGTCGAACTT
The DNA here is from genome assembly GCA_963576905.1 of Mystacides longicornis. Taxonomy (NCBI): domain Eukaryota; kingdom Metazoa; phylum Arthropoda; class Insecta; order Trichoptera; family Leptoceridae; genus Mystacides; species Mystacides longicornis. Next base: position 17,244,838 of record OY756427.1, on the reverse strand, counting down.
CATCCCGCATCCGAATAAACAATAATTATTACATAATGCAATAAATTTTTTGCTAATTATTGTGTGATTTGTAACTATACAAACAAGAATTAATACCTACATGTTGATATGAAAAATAATGAGGTATAAAGTATAGGTACCTACCTACATAAACTTACATAGGCATACCGCAATCACTTTCAGTACCTACGGCTTTTCATCACCAGTGGCCTTACACATAGATATACAGCATTGGTAAGCAGGTACCTAGTACAAAGAGTTTCCTCGTGTGTTGTACTCGGGGATGACATCACCTCTATTCTGGAGCGCCGTGTATGACAGAACTTTCACATGACTCATACTATCGAATGCTTTATACTAGTTTACGTACATCGTTGTAAAACCACTGGCGTAGATAACTATATCAATACTTAGGTGTGTCAATATGTACCGGGCGATAGTAGATTTTTGTTTTAACAGTTTTCGCAAAATTTTTAACAGATGTCTCAGAACAATAGAGCTATCGGCATACTTAAATTATTATTTTTTTTCTATTTCTCGGTTTCGGCATTGAAATCTTGAAAATCATAGTTTTTCTAGGTGATAAAAATTTGTACTCAATGACACCCTTCGCGAAAGAATAGGTAAGTACTACAACCGTTCCAAATCCAAATTCCCTTTACGCCCCACTTAGGGGCATAGGGAGGCAACAAGAGCTCTCCATTGCGCTCGATCTACTACAACCGTTATTTACCTCAAAATCCTTAATCTCAAATGAGTTAGCTTGGGCATGTCCCCCAAAAGCGTAGGCCAAACCAACTTATTTTACAAGAGGGAGGCCGTGCTTTACCATTATACGGAGCTACACCACAGACCTGCAGAGTATCGGATTGACCTGGAAACAAGCGGAGTGGCACAGGACATATATGTGTATGAAGGCACCTAGTGATGACCACATGCCACCTCTTTTGAGTGTACGTGGATAAGAAAGGTTTATCACTCAAAAAATCACATTCTTGGCTTGAGGTTTTGTTCTTTTATTTGAAAGAGTTTTGACATTCTGAATAATGTTTTTCAAAGCTGCCATACGACGTGGTCCAATGGGCTTACTGTTAAGAAAATCCTTTGTGGACCTCTCTATTCCGGCTCTGACAACATGCCCGATCCATGGCAATCTTCTAGATCTCAAGTTTCAGGTTGAAAAACATTATTTAGGAGGCCGAAATTCTACAGGAGTTGTTGTACAGCCATCGGAAGTAAGTAAGTAAAAATCAAAGTGACTTTTTGGGATATGGAAATAAATATGAAAGTAAACATGAAGGAATGGAAAACAAGGGGAGTAGAAGAAATAGGACAGACTAATTGAGAAATGACGCGTCGAATATGGAAAGTTTCTGTATAGAAAAGAGTTGATCGTTCTCTCTGCCAACCTTGATGATTATAAACATGGTCTCGTCAAAACGGAGAAATATTGACATAGTGTACGTATAGCGGCAGGTAGACTGAAGATGAAAGATGTTCTGAAGTTAAATCACATGCGTAGTTCGGCATTTCATTACCAGATTTCAAACTTCTTCGATTAACTCCATCAACTTTATGTAAAATTTAGAAATTATAATATACTAGCTTATACCCGTTTTGCTTTACGTTTTTGATTCCGATTGTCAGGCTTGATCGGTAGGTAATTAAACAGGTTCTAGTCTAGCTTCCCATTGCTTAACAGACCTCTATAACTGACATAAGCACAGAAAAAGAAGAATGACTTTTTTACCGACCTCATAATACTATACGAACCTACCGACATAATTTGCAAGTTTTCATAGAGAGCTCTGTGGTTTGAATCTTAGCTACATTCCCTACTTTGATAATTAATTGGGCATTCAACCCATAGAGGGTGATTTGTGCTATCTGTCAAACTTCAAAATGGAGGAATCATTTTGCAAATTTTTTCATTAAATCTTTATTTATTGAGAATAATAAGATTTGAATAACATTTATATGTATAACAAATCAATCTACAATTATTTTATTACATTTTCATACCGTAATACCAAGATTCCATTCAACGTTTACATGAGTAATTTTGTTTCCAAAAGTCTTTTTGAGAAATTTGTATGAAGATCCTAAAAAAATAGATTTTTTTAAATAGCTCTAAATATATTAAAGTTAATGCAGCAAATTGTATTTAAGAACCTTCTCCAGCATTTTGTACGGCTCTGGGCATATTAATATCTGACGTAGCATTTGTATTTTGAGCGTGATGTTCACATATAAGGTAAAAGTATTGTCAAAGGCAAATAAAAAAACAAACATTTCTGAAATATTATGTAGATTATTATATTAAATTTCATACTTTGATATCATGAAGTGTAGGTAGGTACCTATATAGAAAATTATGGCAAAAAATTGTGCCAAGCGTGGATTTATGTACCAAATTATTGAAATAACAGAATTGAATTTTATCATAATACCAGACAGAAGTTGTTCTGTCTATAGGTACTATGAATAGGTATATACCTAGATCGAATTTGTGTAATTAATTAATTATGGAGGAATACTGTGTCTTGTGTTATGTTGTTTAATTGATTATTGTATTTTAAATGTAGGTATATTATTTACTTAAATAAATAAAAAAATAAATAAAAAAATTATTTGAAATTTTCAAAAGCAGTTAGATACTTACCTTTGTTATGTTTTCATACATTTTATGTTTCACGCAACTTTCTTGGGACCTAACTCTGCAGTAACGTCGCAATTCCGATCCGATTCCAATCTTAATAACGAAGTCTTTATAAAATTATTACATTTTGTGAATATGTTCTTCCGTCAATCGACGCGACGTTGACAGTTGACACCCTAAGGCCTTACCTATTGTTTAGAATATTGACGTTCAGTTCTGATTGTCACTAAGACGTATTCGGTGTTAGTGGATAATTTTGTATGTAACTTGGAATTAAGTTTAACACCTAGAGTGCGCGAATTTTATTCCCCTAATTAAAATTTAATTAAAAGACAAGTCGCATCAGTTAGATAATACTAATATTTGAAGACAATACATTAGAGAGACGAGAGAGTTTTACAACCGAAACGTTAATTCCCCATAACTGTGACATTTATATTCAGTGATAAATGCTTGGTTTGCCTTTGTTTTATTGCCCACGACTGACACTCTGCCATATGACCGACTACGTCTTCTGTTCCAATACTTACATTGATACTGGAATGATTTTATTTTTAAGTTATTTGTTTGTACTCGTACCAACGTCGGTAGTCTACCATACATTTAGTAACTATCGAAACTGTTTCGATAACGACAGAAATGCCATCTACACTGTACAATATCGCTAGAGTTAAACCTATTTAATTAGAGGTTTAGCTTTAGAGCTAACTTTTAGAGCGCTAATCTTGCTGTTAACATTTCTAGACTCTAGCTTAAAAAATCTAAAGTGAATTGGAATTGGAGCCTTATCTCTACTCAAATGCTTACTTTTATTCAGATTGATTTCATTCATATTGTGTTTCGTTCCAAGCTGTGTAATTTAGTCGAAAACTTTGAGTAAAATAGTTCATGACTTCATGAAATTATAGGTATACCTATATGTCTCGTGATGTTTTGACAGTTACCGTTAATGTTTGAGTTGTCTATGGTTAATAGTTGAGAGGAAGTAGATATCTGACTATAAAACAGGGTGGAAACACATCTGATAATGCAAGTAATTATCATAAAATGATTTTATAGTTTTGGAATGTAGGGGAAATTTATGGGGAACTTCCCTGAAGTAGGTATGTAAGAACCGGTTTTATTTCTTTCCTAATCTTCATAGGTAGGTATGTGAGTGTGAGGGTTGTTCACTATGATACCAGTTTACACACAAAATGTTATGTATTAAAATATTTCAAATCTCTCATGTAAAATATAAGGTGTTATAGAATATCTCTCTAGATATATAACGCGCATAAAGGTAATTATTTTCATAATCATAGTTAACTAAGTGTTTTAGACATTTTATCCTTTATATTTAAGGCCACTTTTCTATAATAATAGGTTAGAAGTGTTACACCCATATTAATGTACAAATGAACCGTTGCGTTGGTTACCTAGACTGACTTTTGTAATGGGTAGATAGGTAAATACCTGCATATCTTGGGACATAATATTCTTCTTCTCTTCGATGGCACTACAGCTCAAATCGAGTCTTGGTTTCTAATAGACAACGCCTCCTATCCTCTGCTGCGGTTCGCCAAACTGTCACCAGCAGAAGTTGTGCCGCATCTTTCCTTACTTCATCCTCCCATCTGAGCCTAGGACTCATCGTCTTCCGCCCGATTGATCCCTAATGATCCATGATGATGGATTCCTTTGCAGATGCCCGGCCCACCCCGTATGCGTTCAGAGTCTGGGAGTTTTGTAGATGTTATATAGCTCATCGGGATAGAATGTTACCAACCTCTGATTTCAGACAAAATCGTTACTTAGTGTAAAAAGTGGTCACTTTGTATTATCAGAGTTAGAAAAAAGTACAAGTTAATTATATAGTAACATGTATGGTATAATATTTTTACATTGTATAACTTATATTCTTCTCTTGTTCCAATAAAACGTAATGAAATAATATTTTGCAGACAGGTATAATATTTCTTTCTTCTCTGACTGAGTTCAATAAAATTAATAAAACTCACATTGAAATTTACAGAATTACGCGATCGTATCAGCTCTAAATTCACAGCGTAACAATCTATTGGCCATCTGCCAAAATGTATGACATTCATTGGGATGTTTCACTCTGTATTTTTTAACTGAAATAACAATTCAATAATTCTATTCACATTTCTGAATGGGGAAGGACCTATTCAAACTATCTACATAGGACACTTATTCATGGATGAACTCCTTAAAGATAAAGAGATAGTTGGAGATTAACTTCACAGGGGAAAGAACCTATCTACTAAACTTGGTAATTGCTGGTCGAAAAAGCCATTAAAAGGTGAATACAAAAAGTGAGTCAATCTCTTTACCCAAGAATAATTTTCTTCTTCAAGTGCTTTGTCAAGGGTGACAGGAAAATAGTTTGAAAACAACAATTGTTTGAATCACAGTTATTCGAAAAAAAGTTATACGAAGTAGATTTTTTCGAATTTTTTACGACGTGATGTTCCTTAGTCCCTTCCCCAAAATGGCAATCACTTCGGTGAATCTTTCTCTATCCTGAAATTCTCGAAACAGCTTATAATTTGGATGACGGTCCAGATTCTTAAGTTCAGGTTCTCAACGTCCTTCAATTTCGTCTTTAAATATAAGTAGTGGTTGACGAGTGCTCGAAATTCGACCATAATTAATTTAGTTTGAACATTATTAAGGTTCCATTGTCAAAGAATGAGCGAACGCTATTTCACAATTGAATCGGTTATTTCGAAAAAGACCCAAGTATGTATGGTATTCTATATATACTTTGGTCATTTTCGAAATAACTGATTCAATTTGATTTTATATACGATGACGTGGATGGGTCAAATTTATTGATAAATTTACACGCTTGCCATGGCAAGCCACCACAAACTCCAAGCCTTCACAAACGCTTGGACGCCATTTACACGTTGGCGTTCGCGTCGGTATTTTAATACATTTGCCGCAAATTCCTTTGATCTGTGTCAAAAACCGACACTCGTTGCAAGCGTTGGCAAGCTCACACAAGCCCAGGCAAACACTCCGTTTACACGTTGGTGCTTGTGGTAGTTTGCCAAGCAGTGGCAAGCGTGTAAATGCAGCATTAAATGTTTTTGCTTCACGTATATATTGTTATAAATATAATTAGATAAAATGCAAGAGGTGATAATTCCCCCCCCTCAGTACATGGCACAAGTATGAAATTTTGCGATCTTTGATAGTTAACTTAAACCAATTTTCAATTCTGTGTTTCTGTAGTTCACAAAACACAGAAAATAATGATTTACAAACTGTTTTTTACCTGAAATTCCGCTTCCGGTAATAAATCCAATACAAATATTGACAGGTGGATATCTTTGCGTGTTTTGTAAAATATATCACCAACTATTTGTGGTTTATACCAAAAAAAAAAGCTACATACAATGTTAATATTATTCATTCACGGCGTAAAACTCCTTTTACACATTATATTATGTAACAAACCATTTTGAACAACAAAATTTTACTCGTAGGTAAATAACAAGCAGAAAGCATAAAAAACCATAAAAATATTACAAAATAGTAAGAAATCTTACCATAATAATTTGGTCCTAATGGGGTTTATTCTTTCAACTATATAATATGCAATAACGTAACTTGTTTCATATGTGACTTATTTCCTACTACACCGCCATCTCTTGGATTTTTTTTAAAAAAAAATCGCAACTATAGAGGAATCGTTTTTTTACAAATTTGTGACCCGTAGAACTTCAACATTATTTTTTTTATTCTGGGTTAGGTCGAAGTTTTACAGGCGGGTCAGCTAATTAAAGTATAATTATTATGAATAATGATAATGCCCATAGAGAAGATGGTGATTGAAAATGTCAACAACAATATAACAATGATACCACGGTCTTTAAAGCTTTAAAGGTTTCTACTTTTATAAGGGACTCTATTTTGTAACCGAATTTCTACTGTATCCCATCCCTATTCCGAAAATTACTCACTAACATAACTGAGAAACTCACGATGTACAGTGTACACGTTTCCATACAAAATTCCACGCCAGCGTAAATATCACGATAACATAGAACAGGGGTACTGGTCTTCATTTATTTCGACATATTATTTTCACTATATTGTAAGCTCGCCAACTCCCTACGGGAGTAACAAGAGTATAATTTCGCAGTTGTTTGTTATTGTCCACATTGTGAAATGCTCCACAATTAGTCAATCAACTTCCTTCTGAAGATGTCGGCGTGCAATAATGTGGTAGTCGCATCGGCCACGTCGTAAATTATCCAGGGAGCTACCTACAAGTATGCAGGGCATTATTCACACAACTCTGCTCAATATTGTGTTTTATGCGAGGACAATGTTCCCAACTAATCACATATTATTATTAATTCAAATGTGGCCAACTTTAATCATGATATTGTCACGCTTAAGGGATTTATGTGTACCTTTACGCTTTTTTGTGAAATTATCTCTGATATTTTTACCAAGATCTCTTTCAAAGTTGTTTAACGTAGGTACTTTTGTTGAAGTATTCTCTACATCTTGCCTATTCCGTTTTGGATACTGTATCTTCTTCGTTATGTCATTTATCAGCTAAATCGTTTCAAATTGCATCAACAAGACATTCTTTGGTCTACCTGTTTTTTTAGTCCTTAGTTTGCAAAAAATGGGAGATCATTTGCTCTAGATTTTGAAATAAGTGTAAAAAGCTTAAGTATATTTTGATATTAAAGGTTGACCAAAAAAATCCTGGGTGGTGTATGTGCGTGATTAGATTAGAAGAGTGTACAACCTGAGGACGAGAAGAGCTGACCTCAACAGCTTATACAGACATTAATTAACCTGGGAGCAAGCCAGAGAGAGAGAGAGAGAAAGCTTTCCCACAATAATTAATCCATCCATCTCAACAGTCAAAAAATATTTGTATGGTCGACTTATTGAAAGAACACCATAATTCTCATGTCATACATAAAATATTTAAGTAGGAAAGTAAAATGACTTTATGTGGCCTCATCAATATGAAAAAACTTAATGACATAAATGGGGATGAAGAAGAAGTGACGATATACTGCGAATAAGGTACAATGCTGCGTGAAGTTGTCTAGATTGAATTGTTCGTTTAACATAATACACTCTTTGGGTGGATACTCTATTTAGTAACTAATTAATACAAGTTATTCCAGTATTTTTCAAAAATATAGACACTTTTCAAAACAGAAAGAAACTTAATGAGGTGATAAGAATAAAGAGACTGATAAACCAAATAAACATTCACACAGAAAGTCTATTAAAACATTTATGAGTTCGCAGTAAAAAAAATATATATAAAAAGAAAGATATATTGTTGCTAGCGATGAAAAAACAAACACAATGTATGTACTTCTTTTGTTTCGTGCATTCGAAAAAAAAAAGATAGTCAACGAAGCGTTTTTTTATGATTCAGCCAGTAATGTTTTAAATACTACTCTTTCAAAATAATTAATACGAACCATAAAACGAATGTCCTTCCTTACGCAGCGTGACATTAAAGTATGTGGCTTGGTAGGTATATCCGCACTGCTCGCTGATGTTCTAGATGTTGCGTGATGGGTAAATCATCGCCGGAGTTGTTCAGGCAGACTTCAACGCTGTCATTTTATTCTCTAGCGGACACACGCAATTTCCTACAAGACACAAATACCTGGAAATATTTTTTATACGTTTTGACATAGGAAAAGTCGTGCGTAAAATAATTACTATACTTACAAAAATTATTAATAACATGGCTGTCTTTTTAAAAACAAGTTGGTTGGATTCCTGAAAGAAAGTTTGGTATTCGTTGTTAATTTCGTGAGTAATTTTGATTAGATACATTCTTCGATTCGTAACATCACGGCATTTCCCATACTCTATGATGTCACCAGAGAGAGATCGAGACTGTTTCAGATGTTTTTAGGAAACGTTTATGTTGAATTTTATAAATAATTTAGCCAATCAGAACTTCTGAAATAAATACATTACGGTCAGCCTTTGTCAAAAGTTGAAGAGATTTAAAACGGACACCAAAATGTGAGATGAATACTATGTTGATTATGTTGTTAAATATAGCAGACATTAAAGGAATGAATCGTATGATATTGCCAAGAAAACGGAGACCAGTAAACTCCTACGCAACAGCCTCATAGTACCCTCCCCTCAACGACGACCTTCCAAAAGTTCTCGACAAAACTACAAATTAATTACAATAGAATATGTCAACAGGTCTCATAAAAGTTCCATGTATGGGTCGAGACCCACCTCAAGAGGTCGCGATTATTTTGCCAAATAATGAGACAACAGAAAATGTTTTATTAAAATGTTTTTATTGGAGCAAATATATAGGTTAAATACCTTTGAAATTGAAAGTGACCCAATAACAAAATTTTCATGTTTATAAATAAGATCTAGAGGTCCAGTTAATTTTTTATATAACTTCCACGTATACAAAAATGATAAAAGCAAAGAGTATTTCAATGAACTATAAAACATCGCAGTTTTTGAAATGTGGATACACCGAAAATGCAGTACATTTCTTGTGATGACATTTTGAACAAGATACATATTTATTATTTATCACATAAACTGGGTTCAAAAGAAATTGACGATCGGTTTGAGTGTCCGGGAGGTATCATGTTTGAGGAATGTTCTTAGAATATACGAGTACTTGATCGAAAAAAAATTGTTGCTCAATGTGGTACCTATTTAGAGAAGGCGAATTTCATAGTTTTGTTAACAGACCAAGTCATGTACTGGACAGGCGTTTTGCAGAGTGCCAAGGGTTAAGAGGACCAACAGCAAGAAGCAGAAGAAAATATTTTTACTTCTAGACAAGAAACAAATGAAGCCAACAGTATATTTGACTAGGTTATGGTATAGGTGAAGATCGCATTGTGGCTGTTATACATACATATAATAAGTAGTAAGCTCCAATATGAAAATAACATTATAACGCAGAGATGTGAAAGTAATAGGTAACATAATCATAGAATTTACGGTATGAAAATGCACACAATGTCGCAGTACAGGAAATTGAATCTTGAAATGTGAAACCGCCGAACAGAGTCTCCATATCGTACGGAGAAATGAAATTTTAGTTGGAATCTGTCTGAACGTCGAATGTATGGAGTGGTTAATGGAAAGAGAACCTACCCCGTCTTGTGAATATGTCGGTGGGTGGGTGGCATTCTCACGTTGAGTTCTCATCGGAATCTTGACAGTGTGATTTGTTATTTTTTGTATTTTATTTCAAAAACGCTGATACTAACTACTGATACCCTCTGTTTGATATCCATACATTATTTTGAACAAAAGTTTTGGCATAAGGATTCTCTGATCTGAGGATATCCGAAAGAGTTCTTTCACTTGCTGGATTCCGGTCCATTTTCTACTTTGCATTGCAAATCTTGCGTGTTAGTGGCTGTGGACTGGCACGGATTACGCAACATTCTGATGTGGAGTTCCATTTTTCTAATGAACCTAGGCTCAATGAAAGCGAAAACAAATACACTTTTGACAATTATTTAGATAGTTTTGAAAAATGTTAGTTTAATTTTTTTAATGAATCTGTGTTTACCCAAACACACCTCTGACTCTTTCACAGTAAGCTACTTAAAGCTTGTGTCGTGAAAGAGGAAGATGGTCAGCACCTGGGATCAACCCACGACCTCCAATACGAAACAGTACGAAATCAGGGGTTGTAACCGGTAGTCTACCGACCACTTGTGACTTTGAATTTTTCAAAAAAAAAAAAAAAACCCTTTTATTAAATTTCATTTCTGGTTTTTTTATTAATTTCGTTAGTCGACGTTTCGAGGTCGTGGTGTCATTTATATGGATAAATTTGATCATCTTAAGTTAAAATATATCTCCAATATGTGGTTTTCCGCTGAAAATCAATGATTCAAGAACGTTTTATTGAAGATAATAGTATTATCATAACCTTTGGCTAGGAAGATCAAAGTGGTTGTAGTTTACAGGCATGTTCGGTTTCATATGTATCAAATTGTTACTTACGTTTATACACCGAGGTTTTCAACAGAAAATACTGCTTATGAGTCTTTGACAATTGCAATGACTCTAAATATCTGTAAATTCAGCAAAAATGATATTATGTTCACGTTAAATAAATAATGAAGAGTTTTTACAAAAGGAAAAATGATACAAAACAATACCCAAATATTCATTTTATATGGAGAAATTGGTTCTTCCGGGCTATTAGGCCGTGGTCCAGGTGGGTTTGTGTTGCCCAACGTTTCGTCTCCTAGTTCGGGGCCTGTGGGAGACATCTTCTTGTTCTGCGCACGCGTGGGGATGTGGAGGGCGCCGGCTGGAGGTGTTGCTGCGGCGGCGGCTGGCGAGCGAATGACGCGGGGCTCTCTGCGTCACCCGTATTTATACAGTGGCGGGTGCCGTGTGAAGTGTTGGCGGTAGAGTTTCGCGTGTTGGATGGTTCTGTGTTACTGGTGATGGCGTTATGTGATGCAAGACTATTCTTCGCAGACTCCAACAGAGGAATCCAGGTCTTGTTGACTTTTAGGCCTTCTTCTTTTTTATTGAAGTTGTTATGTTTATGAATCTCAATGGCTTCTCTGTTGAGTCTGGCGAAATAGTTTTTTGTGTTAGCTATGAGTTTTGTGTCTTTGAACTGAATGTCATGTCCGTCTTTGAGTCCGTGTTCTGCTACTGCTGATTTATCTGTCTGTGCTAGTCTGCAATTCCGTTGGTGTTCTTTGATGCGTGTGTTGATGGATCTCTTTGTGGTTCCTATGTATGATAGCCCGCAACTACAGGGTATTTTGTAAACTCCATCTGAACTGAGCGGGTGTCGTTTGTCTTTGGCTGTGGTGTGTGTTTGTTGAATTTTTGTGGTGGGTATGAAAATTGGTTGGATGTTATGTTTTTCTAATATTTTGCCTATTCTGTCCGTTACTTGGTGTACATATGGGAAGAAAACTTTCCCTGTGTACTCTTTTTTCTGTGTGGGCGTGGTGTTTTTTGGTCTTGTCGCTCGTTTTATGTCTTTGTGTGTGTATCCATTGTTGATTAAGGCTTGTTCTAGGTGTTGCTTTTCTTGTATCAGATGAGATTCTTCAGAAATGCGTTCGGCCCGGAGGAATAGTGTTTTTATGAGTCCTTGTTTCTGTCTCGGGTGATGATTTGACGTTTTGTGAAGGTATCTGTCTGTGTGAGTCGGTTTTCTGTAAACGTGATGTCCTAATGTCCCGTCATGCTTCCTTGTTAGTAGTACGTCCAGAAAAGATATGCGTCCGTCTTTTTCTTTTTCCATGGTGAACTTGATGTTGGGATGAATATTGTTGATGTGTTGTAGAAAGTCTGTCAGTGTTGTGTCTCCGTGTGGCCAAATTACAAATGTATCATCGACGTAACGATACCAGTGGCTGGGCTTGTGTTCAGCTGATTCTAGTGCGGTTTTCTCGAAGTGTTCCATATATAAGTTGGCTATGATGGGGCTGATTGGTGATCCCATTGCTACTCCGTCTAGTTGCTCGTAGTAGTTATCGTTGTATAGAAAGTATGTGGTGGTCAGGCAGTGTTTGATTAGACTTATGATGTCGGGCGGCAGTGTGTTCTGTAGAACCTGTAGAGTGTCTTGAATCGGAACCATGGTGAACAGTGAGACAACATCAAAACTAACTAGTATATCGGTGGAGTTGCACTTGATGTTCTTGATCTTCTGTACAAAATGTGTGGAGTCCTTTACGTAACTGTTGCTTTTTCCTACGTACGGTTGTAGTATGGTCGCTAGGTATTTAGATAAGTTATATGTCGGTGAGCCGATTGCACTAACTATTGGTCTTAAGGGTGTGCCGTCTTTGTGTATTTTTGGACATCCGTATAATCGTGAGGGTAGGGCTTCAGATTGAACCAGTTGTTGCTTTTTATCTTCCGAGATCGATGTTGATGATTTAATAATGTTGTTTGTTTTCCTCAGGATGCTTGCTGTCGGGTCCTTAGGTATCTTTTTGTATGTGGCTGGGTCAAGTAGTCTCTGCAGTTTGTCGTGATAGTCCGTGGTGTTCATTATTACAGTCGAATTTCCTTTATCTGCTGGTAGAATGAGGATGTTTTTGTCTGTGTTTAGTTGTTTGAGCGCTCTTCTCTCACTGGCAGTGATATTGGTAGACGGGCGTTTTGCTTTCCTTATTATGGATGAGGCTTCAGTTCGGATGATTTCTGCTCTGGTTTGTGGGAGCTTGCGGATTCCTGCTTCTAAATTGGAGATTATTTCTTCGACTGGTATTCTGGCTGGTGTGATCGCAAAATTTCCTCCCTTGGCTAGTATGGATTTTTCATCGGTAGATAGCGGTCTGCTGGATAAGTTGATGACTACTTTGTCCGTAAAGTTAGATGATGTTGGTTGTGCTGGTTTTAAACGTTGAAACTTTTTCTTCTGTTTGTGGATGGTCCTTTCGGAACAGCGTTCCATGGAGGTGTAACTGAGGTCGTCGATTTTATTCCAATCATCACGGTTAATTGAGTTGCTGAGTAGTAGATGAAGGTGAAACAACTGTGTGTCAGTGTTTGCTAGTTCTCGTCTGTTGTGGTGAATTCTTTCTCGTAATATAGCGTGTTCAAGCCTGTTGTATATCCGGTGTGCTTGTGGAGTGTTGAAATGTCTGTTTGTGTGGATGAATTTCGGTATAACTCCTTCATCGCGGTATCGAAGTAAAAATGCGAAGCCTCATCCATAATAAGGAAAGCAAAACGCCCGTCTACCAATATCACTGCCAGTGAGAGAAGAGCGCTCAAACAACTAAACACAGACAAAAACATCCTCATTCTACCAGCAGATAAAGGAAATTCGACTGTAATAATGAACACCACGGACTATCACGACAAACTGCAGAGACTACTTGACCCAGCCACATACAAAAAGATACCTAAGGACCCGACAGCAAGCATCCTGAGGAAAACAAACAACATTATTAAATCATCAACATCGATCTCGGAAGATAAAAAGCAACAACTGGTTCAATCTGAAGCCCTACCCTCACGATTATACGGATGTCCAAAAATACACAAAGACGGCACACCCTTAAGACCAATAGTTAGTGCAATCGGCTCACCGACATATAACTTATCTAAATACCTAGCGACCATACTACAACCGTACGTAGGAAAAAGCAACAGTTACGTAAAGGACTCCACACATTTTGTACAGAAGATCAAGAACATCAAGTGCAACTCCACCGATATACTAGTTAGTTTTGATGTTGTCTCACTGTTCACCATGGTTCCGATTCAAGACACTCTACAGGTTCTACAGAACACACTGCCGCCCGACATCATAAGTCTAATCAAACACTGCCTGACCACCACATACTTTCTATACAACGATAACTACTACGAGCAACTAGACGGAGTAGCAATGGGATCACCAATCAGCCCCATCATAGCCAACTTATATATGGAACACTTCGAGAAAACCGCACTAGAATCAGCTGAACACAAGCCCAGCCACTGGTATCGTTACGTCGATGATACATTTGTAATTTGGCCACACGGAGACACAACACTGACAGACTTTCTACAACACATCAACAATATTCATCCCAACATCAAGTTCACCATGGAAAAAGAAAAAGACGGACGCATATCTTTTCTGGACGTACTACTAACAAGGAAGCATGACGGGACATTAGGACATCACGTTTACAGAAAACCGACTCACACAGACAGATACCTTCACAAAACGTCAAATCATCACCCGAGACAGAAACAAGGACTCATAAAAACACTATTCCTCCGGGCCGAACGCATTTCTGAAGAATCTCATCTGATACAAGAAAAGCAACACCTAGAACAAGCCTTAATCAACAATGGATACACACACAAAGACATAAAACGAGCGACAAGACCAAAAAACACCACGCCCACACAGAAAAAAGAGTACACAGGGAAAGTTTTCTTCCCATATGTACACCAAGTAACGGACAGAATAGGCAAAATATTAGAAAAACATAACATCCAACCAATTTTCATACCCACCACAAAAATTCAACAAACACACACCACAGCCAAAGACAAACGACACCCGCTCAGTTCAGATGGAGTTTACAAAATACCCTGTAGTTGCGGGCTATCATACATAGGAACCACAAAGAGATCCATCAACACACGCATCAAAGAACACCAACGGAATTGCAGACTAGCACAGACAGATAAATCAGCAGTAGCAGAACACGGACTCAAAGACGGACATGACATTCAGTTCAAAGACACAAAACTCATAGCTAACACAAAAAACTATTTCGCCAGACTCAACAGAGAAGCCATTGAGATTCATAAACATAACAACTTCAATAAAAAAGAAGAAGGCCTAAAAGTCAACAAGACCTGGATTCCTCTGTTGGAGTCTGCGAAGAATAGTCTTGCATCACATAACGCCATCACCAGTAACACAGAACCATCCAACACGCGAAACTCTACCGCCAACACTTCACACGGCACCCGCCACTGTATAAATACGGGTGACGCAGAGAGCCCCGCGTCATTCGCTCGCCAGCCGCCGCCGCAGCAACACCTCCAGCCGGCGCCCTCCACATCCCCACGCGTGCGCAGAACAAGAAGATGTCTCCCACAGGCCCCGAACTAGGAGACGAAACGTTGGGCAACACAAACCCACCTGGACCACGACCTAATAGCCCGGAAGAACCAATTTCTCCATATTCAAACGCCGGCCGTGAAAGCCTAAGGATATATTCATTTTATGTCACCACGTGCGTTCTTAATAACATTGTTATCTTTGACACTACGCAGTTACGCGTCCGTGTTATTTTAACCATACAAACAATATTATAATTTCAGTTAGATTTGTTAGTAGATGGGTACCAACCTGAAGTTTAGTTGCAACTTTAAAAATAATACAACAACAGCAAGTTGGCAGAATGCCAACGAGTTTGAGAGCAATAATAGCGGTTAATTGTACACTTGCGCTAACGGGAAAATTGAAACAAAAATAATATCAAAACAGTTGTAGTTGTTAGATGAAAGGGAAACGCAGTGGGATTTGTTTATAAACATTGCCACGAGGACTCATGTCGGTCGGTCATGTACATATACCGTATTGTATAATACTGATGCATCATACATTTCTTGATTTGCGTTCATCATTTTATAACTGATCGTAAATTATGAGTGATAAAATTGAGACAGGCCAAACCCCGAATAGAAATTACAGATCAGAAATTAGGGAAAAATTCCGCTTTTCAATAAATTTTCCAGGGTCAAAATCTCTGCGTATTCATGTATGTAATACTTAATGTCTTTTAACCATTCAGTGATATTATAGTAGCGTTTTATAATATATAAGTACAATAACATCGATGAAGTCACATTGAGGGTGAATATTCCAAGAATACAATTAGCTCTAGGTGGTTCTGGCTTTGAAATGGAATCGACCAACAACACGACAAAAGCTGATGTAACTTTTTAGAATAACTCACTTAAGTGAACTTAGGTTCAATATTGTTATTTGATTAAATAATCAACTTATCTTATATATAAAAATGGAGAGCTATTTCGCGTTGTCATCGGATGGCGCCTAAACGGCTGGACCGATTTCGCTAATTCTTTTTTTGTCGTGTAGGCTTTTATCAGGAGAGTGTCCTTTTAGAACAAAAAAATTAAGAAAAATGCATGGGAAATTAGAAAATTTAAGAAAACTATAAAAATGGAGATTTATTTCCCGATATCATCGCATCACGCCTAAACGGTTTCGATTTCGCTAATTCTTTTTTTGTCGTGTAGGCTTTTATCGGGAGAAGGTTGATTTAGAAGAAAAAATTAAGAAAAATGCATGGAAAATTAGAAAATTTAAGAACACTATAAAAATGGAGAGCTATTTCCCGATGTCATCGCATCGCGCCTAAACGGCTGGACCGATGTCGCTAATTAGGACAATGTAGAAGAAAAATATAAGAAAATGCATGGGAAATTAGAAAATTAAAGAAAACACAGAAAGTAGGTAATCTTTTTAGTACTTTTTACAATATAATTTTCTTCTACTTTTGAATTTTCATTAATTGACATTTGAAAGAACTATCAGTGGATTGATTGTTGTTGCAATTGCAGTTATTTTTTTAAGGAGTTTTGGTAAGTTTACAAGGAATTCATTACTGTATTGGAGTTTTGAAAACTTTCTTTATTTACAGAGATTTTTAAAACCGCCAGCAAACAGAATCGTATATTCGTATATTATATAATATTGCTATTAAGGAGTTATACTTAATTAAAGTTCATTTTATAAGGAATTTTGATAAGTTTTAACACAAGGAATACATGATTATATTGAAGAACAAGTAGAATATTTTTTTGTTTGTTTGAAAATCGATTCTTCGTTTATGGGCTGATTTTTACAGAGGATGAGTATATACCTACATATAACGTAAATATAATCTGCATCGTTTATATGTAAAAAAAACTGGATATTATTTGCTAATGACCTAGCATTTGTTTCTTTATTGAAAATAAAAATTTCTACACTTCCACAATGTTGTAATAGAAGATAGAAAAAAATCACAGATACTGCATTAAATGTGCTTTTTATTTATTTCCATTGTTTTGAAAAAGAAGATTTAAGAACGCAATGTTGTGTGAAAGTGAATGTCGAGAACTTGGAAGTATGTCTATTTAGGTAATTTATTTAGAAGAGATGCAAGGTGTGAAAAAGAGATTGAAAGAAGGAAATTGGCTGGGAGAAGGGTTGGCGGTGCACTTAGACCTCTAAGAAGATATCTCTGAAATCGACAGTTGATGCACAATGCAATCCTGATACTATCCATGATTTATGGGAGTAATGGGAGTGAAACTTGGACATGGACGAAAAATTTGGAAGTTGGAATAAATGCTGTGGAGATGCATGTAAAGAAAATGAACGAAGAGAGAATGATAAAAGGATATATAAATCTGAAAGAATAGGTGCACGCAGACGAGAATGACATCGTCCGACCATATCAGTGCCGTCTTCCAGGAGGGCCAAGTCAGGAGCAAAAGGAATAGAAGAGCATGTATGCGGAATGTTATGCGTTTGGAGGAAGCGAATGAGTTAGGATTGGAGAGAATGGAAGTCCATACTCTCTGCCTACCCTTTTCGGGAATCAGCATGATCGGTAAAATAAGTATTTACACCTCAATGCGTATTTTGAATCGGTACGGAGAAGTTCCTTATCGTACTTTGATTAATCAATCAATATTATTTTAACTGAGCAAAATAATTATTGAAATATCGAATATAATGACATACCTAAATTCTTTTTTTTACATATTAACATCAAATCAATCAAAATTAAAACTCCCTTTGAACTCCACTCAGGAGCAAAGTGAGGCAATAAGAATTCTCCATTGCACTCGACCTTGCGCAATGATGACCTCTTTCCACATCATATTAACATAGGTTATATTATGTTTTTGATGTAAAAATAAACTCAGACCCGATGAATGCAGCGTGGTATGCAGGTTTTGCTAATGCCAGTAAATAGTCATTCATGTTAAATAACTAAAACACGAATTTGAGCTCTGTTGCATAAAACCTAGAGTACCGTAGAGATACGAAGTTCGACGGGTCAGCTAGTTCTGAATGATTTTAATTGTTTTTGTAAGAGGTTCCTCGCGTAAACCAGGAGTACAACCTACTTACTCTAATTCATTGCATGTGTTCAAATGAGCAAGTCCTAATCTGTTTTTCGTATAAACCTGGTACATATATGGGAGAGAACAAGTTTCATAGGTGGTCGATGAATTGCGTCATCTTACATGGTAATTCCGATGACTCGATCTATTCAGTAGGTATGAAATGTAAAATGCCTCTATCATTTTGTTCATATATTTTTTATTTCTTTACCTTTGTCCTTCGATTGATTCAGGTTAAACCTAATAACCAAAATTTTTCGTATTAATTCAATTTGAACAGTATTTTTGAATTTTTTGTTTTCTATATCTCTAAAAACACAGTTTTTTTATATTTTTAACGTATTTGGTAATTCATAGCTATGATACAGAAGTATTTTTTGTTGTTTTCTTTCAAATTGTTTCTATCCCAAAGCACATTCATGAAATAAGCTTCATTTGGGAGCCAAAGTGGTCTTTAACCCAGCGGTTCAGTCGCCAACTTTTGTAGTGAGGTTGTTGGTTCGATCCCCAGTGCCGACAATTTTCCTCTTCCAAAACACAAGCTTTGCTTTCAAAAGCTGTAAAAAGCGTATATGTGCTATATATGATTAAGCCCAGATTCATTTATTGTAAGGCCCTGTTCTGATTGAGTCCAAGTGTCGAGCGATGATAGCGTGGACGCGTAAACAAATTTTTGTCGTTTGATTCTGCGTTTGTCCATCTAACCCAATTAGAACATGTTCAAATAATGTTCTGAGTTTAAACTTTCAACGATCCGTACTTGAAGTACGAACGATTTCCGTTCCTTTAACACATAGACTAAGAACCAAGTATAAACCAACCAATCCGACGTTAATACCTTCGTGGCACAGTGTCTAGCATTTTTGCTTGGGTTGCTTGTTCGGCATGTCAAAGTAATAAACATGTTTCGATATGATAACATGATCTGTGATTTGGAATTTCAAAAAGTCGACTAATTTGACCACCAAAGTTGTCAATGTTAAGTGATCACACAGCCAGACTTCAAAATAAATGAAAAAGATCTTTGAAGCAATTTGAAGAAAAAGAAATTTGAAACAAATATCCTCATCTGTTGATGTCTTCAAAATAGTAAGTTCTATTTGTATTTAATCTAGTCCTGGAAGGGTACAAAAATCCCCTAAATATTTGAAACAGTGCTTACATTTTTTGATGGAGAATGTGGAATTTTTAAGTTTATAAAATACTAAAATACCTAGTTAATACATATTATGATGAAAACAGTAATATGATCTACCAAATAAACTATTCCAAATTAAAAGGCAAACTTTAACAATAAGTTTTTATACTACAATAATTATTGGATTACCCCAGTACCTAAGTAGAAACAAAAGATTAATAGAGAAAGGTAGGTACCTACCTATCATTTACAGCTTCCGTACCAACTTTAACAGACCAAACATAACCAGTCGTGTTTAATATCCCAAAGACTCGTATTATTCCTGTCGTCAAACATCTAGTGAGACGAGCATTTTAGATTTGGTCCTAGTGTTTACAGAGATAATGAGTAATAGATAGACGTACATAATCAGGTTCCTACATCCGTTTATTTGGCAATAAACAAAACTCTCGCATACCTCTTGTGCTCTCTATAATATCTGGGTGTAACGTCGAATAAGGAGATGAGACAGGGAGCACACAAACATAATTATTAAGTTGTAGTTTATGATATTTTGTATCCGGCAAAATGTGGATGCCCAATGGGGAAAGCTCTTCGTTTGCACAATGGGGGAAGAATATTTACTATTTTTTTTTAACGTATCCACGATGACTCCCTATTTGGAGCATGTGGTGCCCACGAACTTGTCAAGAATCTCTTCTCTCCTAGGATAGATCTAGGTTGCCATTTCAATCCATGCCGGTATACTGAAGGACTCCATCGTGCGCTCTGTTGATGGTGAGTCTTGGTTTGCTACGTCTTTTTGGATCACTGGTGTGTAAAATGGGCTTCCAATAAATTACGGACTCAAGATAGAAGATAACCGATTCAAGATAGAAGATAACCGTTTTAAGGAGGGATCAAGGTGAAGAATAACTCTTTAAATAACAACGAAAGGTAACCAAATGCCATGAACGATGTTCCTACCAATACAGGATTTGATTACTTGGACTTCCGTGGTGAAATGAAATTTTTTAAAAAATTATCAGCAATCGCTTGCGCTTTGAAAGTCCAAATCAAGATATGAGGTCAGAGCTTTTGAAACACTTAGATAGTAAAATATGGTATTCTTTCTGATGGACATTAGCCAATTCGTAGATTTTACAATGAAAAAGTTTTCAACAATCATTAAAATCATTCTTTTTTAAATTTAACACTGAATACTTTTTTTAAATCCTTCCTTCAGTCGATTTTTTATGGAAACTAAAAATATGTTTTGATATATTTCAAATACTTACCCATTTTTACGTAAAACTTATCTAACAATAAGATATATTAGGTATTTCAGAAGATTTCGTCCCAAGACCGAGTCATTTGGACATCAAATAAAATAATTATTACAAAATGTCTACGTCGGTGTGTTCATCCCTTATTAAAACATTCCCATTTCACACGGTGCACACGTCAAAGCAAGCATTCCATTCAGAGAAGTTCTACGACCATAAATTATATAGCGTTCAGGAACGTTATTACCTACGGGCTATACACCACTGCTCCCTATCAAGCTACACAGGAAGATTCGCTAGTAGATAGTCAATGTTATAATGAAATGTCATTCAGATCCTCAATGAGAGGGAACCTACCTTATCACGGAATAGAGCCATTTCTATCTTGACGTACCTACCTAAAATTTAGTGACCAGCATTTGCTCAATCGGTACCTGCATAATAGTCCAGATTTCTGGCCTTATTAAATATTTTTATTTATTTATTCGCAACCATACACTAACAACACATGAACAAACATCAATAAACAGATCATGCTGCACCCCATTACAGGTGTAAATATATTATGACTCAGGCCATCCACCCCCGAACCCAATGCCCAACCCGGCACACCAAAGCGCCCACCAAACCCCCAGATCCTAAAACCCCGGAGGTCCCATAGCCACAATAGGGAGCCAAAGCAGACAAGGAGAACCAAGGGGAAGACGACCCGAGTTCATCAACATACATATTATACAAAAATTAACAAATTTAAATAATGTCAACTTATATACTAAGGTTAAAAAAAGAAGAAAAATTGAAAATAGATTAATATTTGGAATCTTATATAATATTTGTCTTGAACACTGACTCACTGACTGACTGACTGACTGACTGACTGATGTCATTAACGCCCCTAGATGGCGCGCCACTCGCAACTAAAGACAAATTTTGTTCTACTAATACGGCTGACAGCTGACAGTAACATAATCATAGAATAAATAATGGATAAAACATAATAATATTATTAGGTATGCCTGGTGGCTGAGCACTTTTTATAAAGGTCTTGACGTAGAGAAAAACAATTTTTCGGGTTATTTAAAAACTCACATGCGAAGTCAGTCATAAGAAAGCGAAGTGTACCAAATTAGGAAACTTTTACGCACAGCGGGACTTCATAGTGAAGAAAAGCCTTATTAATGCCATGAGTGCAATAAAAAGTTTGCGGATTCAAGTAATTTAAAGAATGACATGCGAACTCATAGCGGAGAAAAGCCATACGAGTGCAATAATTGAAATAAAAAGTTCTATCAATCAAATAATTTAAACAACCAATGACATGCTAAAAGCTATGTGAATGGTAAGTTTGCAATAAAAAGTTTAATTTCATTTTTAAGTTTGCATAAATAGTTCAATCAACCGTGTGCTGTAAAGTGTCACTTGCGAATTCGGCCAAAAAATTGACAAATCAGGAAACTTTTACGCACAGCCGGACTTCGCTTTACTAATGCAATGTGTGCAATAAAAAGTTTGTGAACTCATAGCGGAGAAAAGCCATACGAATCCAACCATTGCGATAAAAAGTTTAATCAATCAAATGATAAATCATGATAAAAGCCATTTAAATGCATATTTTGTTAGAAAAAGTAAAAAATTTGTTATAAAAAAAATATGAAGTGCTTTGAAGTCGCACATATGAATTCGGCTATGAGAAAGCAAATTTTGCATGAAAAAGTTTACCAAATCATAACTTAGGTACGCACAACGGGAATTCATAGCGAAAAAAAAAGCCTTACTAATGCAATGTGTGCAATAAAAAGTTTGCAGAGTCACACGCGAACTCATAGTGGAGAAACGCCATACGAATGCAACAATTGCGATAAAAAGTTCAATCAATCATTTGATTATTATATTAGACTTCGCTTTACTAATGCAATGTGTGCAATAAAAAGTTTGTGAACTCATAGCGGAGAAAAGCCATAAGAATGCAACCATTGCGATAAAAAGTTTAATCAATCAAATGATAAATCATGATAAAAGCCATTTAAATGCATATTTTGTTAGAAAAAGTTCAAAAATTTGTTATAAAAAAAATATGAAGTGCTTTAAAGTCGCACATATGAATTCGGCTATGAGAAAGCAAATTTTGCATGAAAAAGTTTACCAAATCATAACTTAGGTACGCACAACGGGACTTCATAGCGAAAAAAAAAAGCCTTACTAATGCAATGTGTGCAATAAAAAGTTTGCAGAGTCACACGCGAACTCATAGTGGAGAAACGCCATTTGATTATTATATTATTATTATTTAATAACTCATGATAAAAGCCGTTTGAATGCAAAATTTGTTATAAAAAGTTCAAGTTTTTTTTTTAATTTTCATAGAGTTCTATTATCAAGTGCTAATAGCGGAGAAAAGCCATACGAATGCAATGTTAGCAATAAAAAGTTTGCACACTAAAGTATTTTTTTTAAGATTCTCATGTGAATTAATAGCGTATAGTAGCCATACAAATGCAAAGTTTGCATGAAAAAGTTTACTAAATCAGAAAACTAACGCACACACGCGATCAAATAGTTAAATACCCACATGCGAAAGTTTGTAATTAAAAGTTTGTTGTTTTTGAGTTTTCATAAAGAGTTAAAACAACCAAGTATTTTGAAGTCTCACATGTGAATTCAGCTATGAGAAAGCAATGTTTGCAGGAAAAGGCCATAGGTGGGCGCCACGGGCGCCTTTAAAAAACTAGTAGATAATATTGATCTCCTGAATGTATGGGAACTACCGTGAAACATATCGACATCTTTAAATTTATTATTGTAGTTTTTAGTCATTCTTAGCAGAGGATTTCGCAAACCTGCATTAGTTAAGTGACGTTTAATGTGAAAGGGCCAAAATGATCGTCTAACTATTGGAACCGCGAAGTTAATCAATTTCAATAATTGGGGTGTGTCCAGTGTGGACAAGCAAATTCTATGTAGCAAACAGGCGTCAGCAAGTTCACGCCTCGACGCTAGAGGTCCGTTAAATCATTAAATACAGGGTCATAAGAGACGTAGGATCCCTGAATTATTATTATACTAGCTAAATACCCGTGGCTTCGCTCACGTGTTACTGTATTTGCTTTCTCTTCCTAAACAATGCAGAATTAATTATATTCGCATCAAAATTAATAATAATAAGAAACATCATCAACATTTCTTTTTTTAAATATATATTCTAAAATTTCCATTAAATTACTATATTTTTATTTATATTTGTCGTTATTAATCTGTATTTAAAAAATATGTGCTTCTTATACAAATAGAATCAGCCCGCGAACTTAAAAATTTCGCTAACTTGACTGACATTGTTCTATGAGAATCCCAAAAAATAACTCGAATAACTTTTATTCCATCAAATGACGTTATTTGAAATCAATTTTTATATTGCTGGATATGAAGAAAAATATTCAGGTCTCGAAAAGCAATGAAATTAGTGATCTTTAAAACACTTATTTCTATCTGCTTTGGGCATTTTTCAAGCTACAGACGTTTTTTTAACATTTCAATTTATATCTTTCACGTTGATTTGTTGTTGTTTGTCTGGTCGTAGGTTCGAAATTTAGTTCATAAATATCTTATCCTGAGCAAACACGACATAAAAAGAATAAACGATATCGGTCCAGCCGTTCAGGTCGAAATAAATAACGTTAAACGTGAAAACTGTTAACGTTCCGAACGTTAACGTTAACCAAATTGAAAATGGTTTCCAAACAAAAAAAAATGCGTTTCGTCTTCAATATAATAGCAGCGTCGTAATACTTCAAAAGATTTTGAGGTAACGTTTAACGTTAATTTTGAATAACTGACAGAATTATTTTTTTGACTCGGAATTTGGAACAACATTGTTTAACGCACGTTGAACAACAGTTTTTACGTTATCTCTATGGAAATAACAACAAATTGTTAACGTTGGAGCTGTCGTTAATATTTCGACTTGGCCTCCAGGCGTGATGCGATGACCACGTAAAGTAGGTCTCCATTTTTATAATAACGTAATATTCTCCCTTTTAAGCCCCCCGCTCACCGCAAACCAGCCCGGAGGAAACTAAACTGCAGCAAACCCGATCCGCACAAAGCCAAACCCTAGCCCGATTGCCAAAAAGCCAGCCGCACACAGATCACGCCCGTGGCGGTTCTCCCCAAACCACCCCATAATACGGGAGCCCTTGGACCCACTCAGGAGAATAGGTTAGGCATAAAGAACTCTCCATTGCGCTCGAAGTCGTCCGAGGCTCATTGTGCCTTTTCTAACCGGTTGAGGTTTAAGGAAGTGAGGTGGTCAACCTCAGTATTCTAATGGTATAAGTAATTGGCGTTAGACTATAAACGAATTTTCGACAATGTAGAGTAGGAAGAAAATTAACTGTCCACTGTTTATATTTTTTATTAGATGAAACGGATATCGGCAACTATCCGATATCCGGTCTATCCGGCGGCGTAAATAATATCCTGCCGGATACCGGATAGTAAAAAGAGGCATGTTTGGATAATTCATTGATTTGTTTATTAAAGTATCAGTTAAGAAATACACCTTTTAATCACAAAATAAATTCTACAACTTAGAAAATTGATTATCAAGCATAAGGTAAATTATGGAGAGTAATTCTATATAATATTTCGTTATATAGACTATTAGACTATATAGAGGAAAAAAGCAGCTTTGCTGGTCTTCGTAAGTAAGGGAAGTTTAATAAAACAACGTTTCGTCATAATAATATATCATCCTGGCTGAAGATGCAGATAGTTTCCGCGATTTTTGGAACAATAACGTTCCGGCAACGGAGTCAGTCCAATTGGTATATACCGCCTACGTAAGCGTAATTCATGCGTTGTACCCATGGTAATTTACGCACTGGCCGGGCTGTAGTAAGGACTTCTTTAGCATTTTGCGAATTTTATAAATTTTTGAAAATAAAAACACCGATATTTTAAGGGGAGCGCTTTTCTTCCTACCGCAAGGGTTCCGAAGACAAAGAAGATCTTCTCATACCGAGAGGGTCTTCCTCGTGTTCTGCTCCTTCGAAGCAGAGCTGAGGGATCTGGAAATGGTGTGTGAGGAGGTCATAATATCCGGCTAACTGCTATCCCTTTCGTCTCTATTTTTTATACGTTCCAGTGGACAGTTAATTTTTTCGCACTATATACAGTGACGAAATGATATGGTCATTGACTTGCCAGTGTTTTCAAAACAATTATTTACGATCTGTCCTAAAATGATGTGAGGTTTTGTAGATAATTTTAAAATTTAATATTTTGCACATTGACTACACTTGATATAAAATAATTTACCTATTGACTTCATAATACTATTTACCTTTTTTCAACATATTATTATATCAACTTGCTATTCATGGTTTACGCAATAAATTCAAAGCAAGATTACTCACATAGTTTTTTTTTTGTTGCTAGTGTTTTTATGAAATGGCTTCAAATATTGTGACAGATCAAGACATAAAGAATTGCAATACAATTCAGATTCTTTTCGTGAACTTACCGTAAATTATTTTAGTAGAGATAATAAATTACTAAAATAGGTAGGTACCTACATAATGATTTTAATTTCGATCGTAAAAAAACAATTCAGAATCGCTGTACAGGATGCATGGTACGAAAAATATATTGAAGTAGGTAGGTACGTAAAGTGTTTCTCTGAATTCACGGAAAGTGTATTATCTCTTATATAAAAATGGAACGCTAATTTGCGCGGTCATCGTATGGGTAAGAACACGTTGAAAGCCGATTACGATCCGCGCCGACCAGCTCAAAGATTGTTGTCTATGGTTTCCATGCATTTAAATGGGCGTGTCGGAAAGCGGGTTCCTGCTTTTTCTGTGGGTTTCCCCATTCAAATGCATAGTAACATTCTTTGCGCCGGTTGGCGCTAGTCAGAATCGGCATTCTACGTGTTTCTTACCCTATGAGAACAGCTGAACTTATATCGCCCATTTTTTTGTCGTGTTTGCTTTTGTGTGAAGGGTCTTATGAAAGAAAAAAGTTGCACGGAATAAAAATAAAACTTCCATTATACATTTTTTCTAATTTTGAAATTAAATCAGGCGTTTAACAGGAATCAGTTGTTTGATAAATGATACGATTCACGGAATGCTGATAGAAAATAATATAATGATATGTTTTATCAGATGCATCGGTTACAGTACCTAGTTAAAAAGGTATTAATGAATGTATCATTATACTAATTCATATTCAATAATATAAGGACCACGTCGTCGTCTGTGTTAAATAACTTTAAACTGAAATCAACTTAAATTTATACATAAAATCTCGAACATATTATTTATATTCCAAGACGGGACGAAGTTTGACGGGTCGGCTAGTTCAAAACTATATTAATATTATAGATTACGCAATAGTTTCGACACGTGTATTGGAGAAAGTAGGTTGGGCTGGGTAGGTACCTACCTACGTATATATTCATTGGGTAGGAACACGTAGAAAGCGGATTCCGATACGCGCCGACCGGCTCATAGATTGTTGCCTATGGTTTCAATGCATTTAAATGAGCATGCCGGAAAGCGGGTTCCTGCTTTTCTGTGGGTATCCCCATTCAAATGCATAGTAACATTCTTTGCGTTGGTCGGCGCGGGTCGGTATCGGCTTTCTACGTGTTCTTAGCCATACACCGCGGCACCACACCGGCCCAGCTCGCCGAATGAGATCCAACTGTCGATGGCCTGAGTCGGTATGTTTATTGTATGAAACGATGTCGTCAATAAATTAAATTTTTACAAAAATTGTTAAGAAAAGTTTGAGATGTACTGCTATGATGTATGTATTTTTTATAGAAAAATAAATTATCTAGTTGTAGCGTTTCGGCGTTTTTCGATATTTTTATAAAATTCTGAAATATAGGCACTGAAACTCGTAAATTTGTCATAAAAAAAATATTTTTCTTTATAAAAAAAGTTTGAGAAATCCTGGAACTTCTTAATTAAATTATATTTTAGATATTGTATTTTTCTATATACATACACAATTTTAGGGTTCTAGATTTTATGGTTTTTGAGATATATGGAAAAATTAAATAAAAATTCAAAGGTTGATAACCCCTGACTGAAAAAAAAATTTCAAAATTCTGAGTATACAAATTTTGTATGCTTAAAGTATTCAATATTTTCTGAAATTTTAGGATCTGTGCATCAAGCGAATCAAAAGTTATAAAGAGGGGACGGATACACACACATACACGTTGGAAAAGTGCCCCTCACCCCCTCCCCTCTAATTAATGATATCTTTTGAAAACGAAATAGTATAATTTGACTCTTTCTGAAGAAATCATTTTTTTGAAATTTCGATAAAACCAGTTTTAAACTTTTTAGGAGCCACTTAAAAATCATCCCTTTTTATATGTGCCCTTTTTCGTCCCTTTTAGTTAAATTTTGGAAAAATTGCCGAATACGCTAACACTCATTTCTATAGAAGAATTCATATGCCAAATCTCAAGTTCGTACCATGTCTAGTTTCCGAGATATTCGCATACTTTGAAAAACATTCAACCCTATTTTTCACCCCCTTAGGGGTGGATTTTCCAAAAATCCTTTCTTAGTGGAAGGTTTTGTATTGAGACCTACCTGATTTCCAAATTTCACTTCTCTACGATTAGCCGTTTGGGCTGTGCGTTGATGAGTCAGTCAGTCAATCAGTCAGTCAGGCACTTTCCTTTATTATTATAGATTAATAATTTTAAACACATCAAATATTTATATTAGATTATATGTGTTTGTTGTTGGAATTATTTATATTATATAACTAGTTTTCCCGACAGATGTTGTCCTGTATTCCTTACAATATGAACATTGGTTTCAAATTTGTAATTTATACAAACAGATATTTGAATATTTAAAAAATATGTCTGAAAACTTGAAAGAAATTCTATCTAATACATAAATCTACTAATTATTATAATTCTATTCATAATTCTAATTCTATTATAAATCTCTGTTTTGACACTCTATGGTTGTCAAGTAAATAGAGATAGACCCGCATATTTGAAAACTTTAGTTTTATCAGTTTGCCACAACCGAAGCATGTTTGTGAAACTATACATCAAAATAACAGTCAGTTCGTTTACTTGATTTGCTAAGTAGATAGTCTAAGTCTGACTAATTGCTAGGTAATAGTGAATAAAGCTATTGTATGTACACGTGTGAAATATGTAGCTCATGACTCATAAATCGCGTCATAGCTTAGATAATTATTATACTGAGTCTATGAACTGTTTATACATAGGGTTAAATTAATAATGTACCTACAAGAATAACATTTTACTATTGAAATGCATTAAGGATAATATGTTAAGTTTTTGCGAATCGCATCATCATAGTTAATAAAACTTTGCTATTGAATTTCGATTCGAATATCCATCAGTTCAAAAGTCAATCGCGTCATGCCATACGTCCATCGCTCCGAACGGATCGTCAGGGGGGAAGCTCGAGTGGACGTGGTCAGTTTAAAATTTCATTGTCAGCCTGAAAAAACGTGGTCCAACTTAGTTTCACTTTGTCATCAACTCTCCACCAGGGTACACGTGTTGCTGTTTTAAAATATTTGCAATACAATCTGTCTTTGAACCCCATTTAGGGGCATAGAGAGTAAACAAGATCTCTCCATTGCGCTCGATCTTGCGCAATGCTAATGACCTCCTCCCACACCATGTCCAACTCCCTCAGCTCTGCCTCGAAGGTACGGAAAAGGTATGAGAGGGTCTTGTACGTCTTCAAGAATTTGATGGTAGGAAGAACAGCTATCTTTTTCTGCCAAATGCCATTCGGCATCCTTAAAATATGTCCCAGCCATGACCACCTCCTCTCCATAATGGTGGAAGTGATGGGGCTGCGCTGGGTGCACCGTTAAAATACGTGTATTGAGGTAGTGAAATTTCGCTACAATAATTGAAAAAAAAAATCAAGTTTCACTGTTGTCACAACGAAGGAGTGATTTTTCAAAAGGCTTTCTTTCTAATTTTTACTTCTATGAATATTTTGACGGAATCTAGTCAAAATTGCAACTGGAACTGGCAGCAGATTGATTCAAAAAGCCTTATTTCTTATAGTTAAGGCGCATCATCATAAAGGCGAATTTCCTATTCTGATAAAATTAGTAAACAACACGACATCAAAAAACGGTTTGAATATTTGTGATTAGTGGAAATAAGGCCTTTTGAAAAATTATTGCACACTGGGATGACATCCATTTGGAGTGATCGTGAACGGGGGGCTTTACTCTAACTTTGTTGAAATGAAAATACAGAGCGATGGACGAACTCACCAAGAATAATATAGGGTTATTCTTCACCTAATAACAATGACACACGTGGGGCCTGTCAAGCATAAATCAATGGCGTCGTAAAAGTGGTGTTGAAGTAATATGTAGCGCATCTGCAACGCGCATTCTTACAGCGCCAGTGGTCCTTGTAAATCCTGTAGCAAAACACCGCACTCATGATTCATCACAACATTATGTTCCCGCATACTATGCAAAAATACATAAAACATGCTAGTAAGTAGTTGGTTAATTAATTAATCCACATAACTTCGTATGATGATGGGTGAACAGGGGTGCATTAAAAATAAGTTTAGCTGCAGACATTTAGCTTTTTCAGTCTTTATTTTTTACAGCTACTTTGAATTGGAAAATCGGTGAAATTAAGTTAATTTGAATAGTCTAGTTAGATTACTACTATTACAGAATTCTTTTTTGACGACCACCCATTTCCAATTTTTTCCAGGGCCATAATTCACTGCGCTGAAACCTGAAAAACGTCATGTACTGTATAAATGGTTTATCCATGATTTATCCTTGTTATTACAAAAATCCAGGCACGGAGTGCGCCTTTGGAGAGACGGAGAAGACAGGCCACGACATAATGATTGATAATATATAATAATTGTTATAAGATATATAAATAGAATTTTGTATGACTTTATTAAATTAATAAAATAAATAAATACAAATAAACTATCCAAAGTATCATAATTCAAATAACTAGGATCAACGTTGACGAGCAATGCTCATGTCGAGACTGATGTCAGCCACCGAATCAGTAGTGCATGGTCTTTGTCTGGTGTGCTCTTCGACAAAAGTGGCTCCTATTCCAGATAAAATGAAGGAGACCAGACTGAGATGGTTTGGTCAAGTCATGAGACTTGATGCCGACTGTTCGGTGTAAACAGCGCTGAGTATTCTCACGAAATCGAGATGGAGAGGAAGACCCCCGGCTACGTGGTGATCCGCAACTGAGATGGAGTTGGCAGCAAAAAATGTCCCTCAATCGACAACCCAGGACAGAAGATCCTGGCGCATGTCTACAAGGAGGCCCGACCCTGGTTAAGCCGGGAAAAAGGGAAGGGAAAAGAGGAGAAGATTACAAAAAATCCAGTCGTTATTCCGATAGATTAGAAACTATTTATTGAACTGCTATCTCTTTGAAAAACTAATAACGATGCAAACATTATATTTGTATTGTAGATCCAGCCCTGACGCAATATATGAAATATATATTACAGAAGTTATGATGGAATATGAAAAATATTGTTTATTGCAATAAATTATTAAGGACAAACGGAATGTGTTTGGTGATGCACGTGTTTGTTGAGCTCATGTTTCATTTCTCATTTCATTTACCGATAAACGAGAGTGACCGTATTTATTTACTTATATAATTTGTTTCTTCAGGTATATACATCAAACAAATAGTCCATTATTATAACATCAATGCCAATTCTACATGTATGTGCGAACTACTTTTAGTCATATTAAGTTAAGTGATAAGCAAATTTATTTACATAATAAAATTAATCCTTATTGATTAGTTTCGAACAACAACCCCCAAAACCGCATCCAGTTTGGAGATAGATATAGATATGTAACTTGTATAGGTGTTTACCTTCCTGAGGTCCACCGTAGCCAATGAAAACGAGGACGTATGTATGTGATAGAGCCATGACACATGTTTTCCAACCACATCACGTCTTCCCTCGATAATCAGCTGCAGAAGCGAGTACTTAACGCTGCTGAGAACATGGCCGAGCTATGAGATCTTACGGATTTTGATGTTTGTAAACAATTCTCTATTCAGGACCTCTGAATGATCATACTCTTCCAAGGAATATGCAATATTCGACGATGAATCCACATCTCGAAACATTCTATTTTTGTTTGTCGTATTTACCTTGAGCATCCACGTTTCACCTCCGTATAAAAGCACCAACAACACGTAACACTTTACTATTATTTGCCTTAGCTCAAGATTTAAAATATCGTTGCAAAAATATTCTCAAATTAAATCAAATTTCTGTACCTAGAGCGAGATTTTCATTCAAGCTGCTACCCAGATTTTCAAATTTCTCATTTCATTCATTTTTGGCGGTTGAAAATAATTGGTCATCCAACTAGGTCTGCTGTACATAGTTCAGACTAAACTGCTCAACGATTTCGTTGAGATATAACAGGATAATTTGTAGATATTGCGGGTTATCACATCTCTAATTAAACAATGATTTTGGAGGAGAGCTGAGTAAATGAGGATAAATTTGGGTATAAAATATGTACAATATAACATGGATAGATATGATTCGTCATTATTAATGTCGATGATGTGTTAAAGAGTATCCAGACAGAAGCTTGCTGCACGGCCAAGTGTTTGATAAAGATTAACAACAACAAACAAAGCTCGTCAGGCTAAAATTAAACACGAATGAACACTCATCGTGTTTTCTGGACAATGTTTACAGACCATTGATCATTATAATATTGTTGTTCTTGTCAATACGTTAATGCGCTGTACCTAATCTTAGAGAGATAATTAATGTAGGTGTTTATTTATACACGTTAGATTGTTTTCAATTATTGCACTCTTTGTCGGAATATCAAAGAGAACAACCTTTCTAATTCCATATTGAAGTGAATCAGACAATAATTATTATTGAATCACAATTAAAAATTGGTGGATGCACTTCTAAGAAGGTTTTTCCAGTCTTTTTTCTGCAATGTCATATTTCAACCCAGCTTCTAGTCGTCCACTACAGAACAGGCCATCTCATTCACGGCATTTTTTTGTACTTATTTCAGTTTTTGTAAGTCATGAGTTTTGATGAGTGAAAAGTTACATAACGATCCAATTCCTACTGAATGTTAAGATATTGTAAAATTAAAAAAATCTAAATTTGTGATTACAAAATTTCGAGATGTTTAAACGAACATAAAAATGATGAAAATATTCAGGATCTTTATTCTTTATTCTTTCTTTTCATCCTTAGGCCATGAATTTGGCACTTGGAATCGTCAAGTATACAAAATAACAATATAAATATATAATAAGTATACAGAACAAAAATAATATACATAATTTCTTACTGGCAGAAATAAAAGAAAAGAAAGTACAATTTAAAGATTGAAGATCAATAATATCAAAGCTATTTTGAGTGTAAAGGGCTCAAAATAGCTTCACGTCAACCTGTTTAAAAATGGGCACCAAGCAACAAAATGAACAAAACACAATTTAACCTAAATCTCAAATAATAGAGTCAACGGTCCCATTTAGCATATCGTCAATATTGTAAAATACTTGTTCAACAAGATACTTCTTCACCTCTCTCTGAAACTCCAATAAATTAAGTGCTCTAAAACTATGAGGCAACTTGTTAAATAAACGTATACTACTACAGATGTAACTTTTTGAAACCTTTGCCAATCTATGTTCCAATGGCCTTACATCTTGTTTACCCCTGGTATTATAGGTGTGATGGTCGAGGTTAAGAGGAGTATTGGGCAAATTCTTGTAGGCATATATTAAGCACTCATAAATGAACACACTTGGCAATGTTAGTACTCCCAGTTCGCGGAAGGCATTTTTACATGTTTCTCTGGGTTTAATGTCCATTAGTTGCCGTATTGCTCTTTTTTGTAAAACAAAAACTCTACTCCAATCGGCTCCCCTTCCCCAGAACGATCTTTCCACCGATATCGGGAAATTTATTTCGAAATAATTGTTAAATGAAATATTTTGTGCGTTAGGTATTTATAATGCATATTCATAGGCATCTGAACAACAATAAACGTTGATCTACGGATTTATTATTAACGAAATTCCATGAATAAATTAATTCTGAACAATAATAATTATAAATCAACAAAATAGAATTTGACAAAATTAACAAAACATTGGTAAAAAAGCTCTCATTAATGCATAGACATATGAATTTTGTTTACGGACTAAGAATTTATTGAAGAATTCAATAACAGGTATCTCCAGCATGGCTATTGTGCATAACTATGCAGGTACTAGGTAGGTACTAACCTAACTAGGTAGGTACATCTTCAGAGCATTCAAATTCAACCATTATATGATTATATGATGTGAAATACCGGTCTATTTTAAAGGACTGATTATGTTTATCTTGATTTTCGATACATTATCTGATTGTGATTGACAACAAAAATATAGCCTATTTATTATGTACCTATCCTCTTTGAAATAATTGTAAAATAGGTTCTCTAGTAAAAATATTGCTACTATATCGTGTGGAAACTTTGACCCTTAAAGTTAATATGATGAACCGTATAGAGGCATTTGAGATGTGGCTTCACCGCAGAATGCTCCGTATTCCGAGCTGGTCTTGAGAGGGAATTTTTGAGAAGGAAAATGTCCTACCTGGGGCACATACTTCGCAACACCAAATACAAACTGCTTCACCTAAAGGGAAAATAGATGGATGTCGAGGTGTGGGTAGACGGCAGATGTCCTGGCTGAGAAATATCAGACATCCAGTTCCTCCACTCGCTGGAGCGAGTGGAGGAACTGTTCCGGTTAGCCCAGGCGGAGAACCTACGCCATAGTGGTAGCCGACGTTAGGGGGACTTGACAATGACATGGCACGGCACGAAGAAGAAGTAAAAATATGAAAATATTAAGTTGTTGAAAATACATAGGTATGCATTTTGCAGTGAATTTGTAACAGTAAACGCAGTAAAACTTTTATAATAACTTTTTGTAGAGTGTTAATATATTATTATTTTACGTAGGTATAAATAAACAGCACGACCGGTTTCTAGATGATAGATCTCTCATCTTCAAGTGATTACTTAATACAAGTAGTAGTAATAGGTAAGCTAAGATGTCATGCGTTTTTAGTTGAAGAAATTCATATATCGAATCATTAAAAAAATATTTTCTCAGTTTCGAGTGAGTAATGCTAACCTATTGACAAATCGAAAAGCGAAGAGTTGCATGCTTGAAACAGGATACAACATTATTTTAGACGATATTGATTCGTTTTCCAAGTATATCAGAGTAAATAATGTAATTATGACGAGGAAAACAGGTGCGCTTACTATGAATCTGATGTATATTTGTGTACACAACTAATAATATTATATTACGGTAAACAATTAAACATTCGTTGCTTTCCATAGTAATAACGATAATTATGAATATGCAAATATACCATCACACATGGCGTCATACCTGCAATAGTTTACGGATATCAATAAGATACAGAGTAATATCAAATCCAAATCCAATCCAAACTCCCTTTAGACCCCACTTAGGGGCATAGGGAGGCAACAAGAGCTCTCCATTGCGCTCGATCTTGCGCAACGTTAATGACCTCCTCCCACACCATGTCCAGATTCCTCAGCTCTGCCTCGAAGGAGCGGAACACAGTATGAGAGTGTCTTCCTCGTCTCCGGGACCCTGATGGGAGGAAGAACAGCGCTCTCCTCGGCCAACTGTCATTCGGCATCCTTAACACATGTCCCAGCCAAGTCCATCTCCTCCACATTATAATAGTAGAGGTGATGGGCTCACGCTGGGTGCGCCGGCGTATAGCGTCTTTCGTGATGCGGTGGTACCATCTTATACCCAGAATTGACTGACTGACTTCAAATACTGACCTCAAATAACCGAGTTTATTTGTATTCATATTAAATGCAAAATTAGTAGGTAGATTCTTCGAATAAACGAAGTGTGTTCGTGCATTTTGAATAAGAAGATTCAATTGCTTGTGTACTCGTGGAATATGCAAGAACACCACGCCCTACACAATTCACCAGAAAACAGAATAGCGTATTATTTATTATGCATATAGGACATTAAGCATAATAATATGTAACACTCATCTGCTAACCGTAGGTAATAAAAACTAAAATGCTTGTGTGAAAGTTATTGAGTTTCTTCCTAGATCATCCAAGAAGCGTCCAAAATTATCAGAAATTTACAGATCTGTATATTCTATATTCGATAGTCTCTTTAAAATTCTGAAATATTCCTTAAACTTTATGACAATTTTGCCATCATTTGATATACTCGTAGTATAGTTGCTAATCTTGATCTTTTGTTGATATTTTTTTACGTTCAACTGCATTAATGTAAAAAATACCATTAATAATCAGCGCCTTCAAAGAGTTACATATATTCCACTCTATTTATTAAGATGCGTTTCAATCGGTTTTTGCAACTCGACGACTCAACTGACAGAAATTTAGATGGGAAATAAGCTTTTCCAATGAAAATGCTTAGTTAAGATAATGACCTCAGGTTCACGAGATTGAAGGATACGGGAACTCGATGAGACTTTTTAAGTTATTTAGACCTGACTTAACGTTTAAGATGGTCTAAATGACTTAACATGATCCTTTATTATAAAGAAAATGAATTACTTTTTGTTCAGACAGATGATTTCCTATGTTGCTTCTTACTTCAATTCATTTCTTATAGAGCTTTTTCTATTACTTCTGACCTGAACTTCGTTGATGACTTTTTTATGATACACCCATCTTTAGAATGTACATTTCAATTATTATCACAGCAAACAAATTTACAGTATTCGTGATTTTATGTTAAGTAAGATTGACTAGGGTAAATAAAACTGAAACTATCAAATTAAATTATTGTAATTCATTAAGCAAACAGCATGCCATATTATTATATTTTGATGGAAATTTAATCCAGCCTGCACACACATAATACATTAATTAGGATTTCACGTGCGACTATGCAGTGTAAATAAAATTGAATTTTGCATTCCGTACCGCATGATTAATAATTATTGTTTGAATGAAACGTGATTTAATCATTGAACCACCCACTTCTACGCATCTACATGCTTTGCAGTAGAAATGTTTTTGGAATAAAATTATTGCTTATCACATAGCTTCATTATAGATTGCGTATATATTATGAGATTTTGATGGAGAAGACCTCGAATGAAAGGTTTTTATCGTCACTTGAAAGGAAAAAAGAAATTTATAATCTGCCACGCGAAATTTGCGAATCCACTTTGGTGTAGCTAAATGTGTTTTTTGGCTTGGCTACATGGTTTTTGAGATCGAATTTGTAGCACAATAAAATAAGTAAATATGCATCTATTCGTATGCTATGCAAATTCGGTCTAGAATAACACGAAACTCTGCTACACCTGCTAAATAATCATACGGATCATTAATACAGACACAGTTCTAAAATAAGGGAAACTATAATCAGCATTTCAGGGGACACAGTTTGAAATTGATAACATCACTCATCAAATTACAAATCAGTGAAACAGCCCATTGAAGATCTAAAAATTAATCCGCGAAATCGTACTGTAAGTATTAAATATATACATACTTATAGTTGGTACATATTGATCGGGAACAGAATAGAATTTATTTTCCTGAATTTTTATTGGGTTTTAAATTTTCCAATGGACTCGTAAAATCGTTACTTAAGCAGCTGAGAAAAGTATTAATGGTTTTGTTTTAAACGTTGGCCATTCTGTTTTTTTATTTCTTTTATTATTAATGGTATTAAAACAATTAAATAAAAGCCAACAAGAAGAGCACCTAATAGAAATATTTAATTGAGAATGGTTTATACTCTTTCTATGAAGACAGTATAGCCCTTATTCTGTTTTGGCCTTGTTTTAAGTTTATTTGATTTGACTATTCCACAAACATTTTGTGTGATAATTCCAGTAGGTTTTGTGATGCATTCTATCGAAGGCGTTTGTTAAGTTCATCTTAACATCAATATACCTTCAAAGCCCGTATTCTTTTCTCTTTACTTATGCCTAAATGTCGTATTATCAAATCCTGTTGACAAGTCATTTAAATGACTTAACGGGTTCCGCTCATTTGTTGCACTGTTTCTGTGTAAAATATTGTGTAAATAGGTTTCTTATTGTATCTTTCTGTTTGCTTGTGTATATTTATTTATTTAATTTCAATATATTGTATTGATCGCTGTAATAAAATCATGAATCTATTTGCTTCGAAACTTGCCATTTGGACGAAGAAGATATATATATATATATATATATATATATATATATAGGAATATTTACAGGCTGAATAAACCAAATTAAAGACGATGAGAAAGTTTGTAAAGCATTTCATAAGAATGAAATAATTCTATAGTCATGCCATCTAGTGAGAGAATGACGAAATAAAATGGTGAAACACACATAAATCTCGAAATGTCCGATGGAGTAAGGTTCTATAAATAAGTTTGGAGTCATTATTGCAAGGGACAGTACGGATTGCGGAAATATAGGCGAGAGATTTATGTTTTCAGCTTTCAGAGATAAAAATTTATAATGGAGATTTAATTACAATAAATATCGGGAAAATTCTCGATATTATTGTAACGGCCGAGTTAGTATAATAAATACTCGGTAATGGCTAAATTAACGGGGAGAATATCACTAATGTGACGATTTGATATTATGGAAATAGCTTCCAAATAAAGTTATTTATTTATTATGGGCACAATTTTAAATATGGGTAATGATTTGCGACATTAAGAATACAAATTTACGTTAAAATATGAAGTATTGATTTCAGCTTGAATCATAAACTTTTTCAGTAAAATTGTTTATAAGTTATGGCTTTTTACGAATTGAAATGTTTTATTTATTGATAGGCCCATTATGGAACTATAATTGTGAATAAAAAATGAAGTCTTATGCACTGGGTTCCTAGGGAACGGTCCGTCGTCTGACAAGACGACAGTCATTCAAAATTATATGACAATGTTTTTTGTTACTACGGTAACAACAATATTAACATTGTTCTCATTTGATATATTCACCGCTGTTGATATAGTAGCGCCATATTCGTAGGAAAACAGACCATTAGTGCGACTACCATTATAACATACCTACTAACGCCACATTCACTCCCAGTGTGTAGCATGTGGATGTCACGAAATAACTCCAAACCTCTCGATCGAGCCTTCAAAATTTAGTATGAAAGTCAGCGATTGAATTCCAATCACACTATGACTTATAAACGAATCCAAAGACTTAGGAAGATGTCGAAGAATGTTTTAAGGCAACACCCACTTTAGACAGTAGCTATACAAGAGTAATAATAATAATACTTAATGATAATAATAAGAAACATAAGGTTTTGTCTGTGCAATACAAGACCAGGTCATCGTCACTAATAATTATAAAAAATATATTATTAAAGCACCTGATATAATTGATAAATGTCGTGCATGTGGCCAAACAGGAGAAACACTCAGACATATTTTGTCTGGGTGTTCTCTCCTGTGTGGTTCTGAGTATCTGCACAGACATAACGATGTGGCTAAAATA
The DNA here is from genome assembly GCA_963576905.1 of Mystacides longicornis. NCBI lineage: Eukaryota > Metazoa > Arthropoda > Insecta > Trichoptera > Leptoceridae > Mystacides > Mystacides longicornis. The sequence continues at coordinate 17,205,502 of OY756427.1, read as the reverse complement.
GTTCATCAAAAACTTGCCTTGAAATATGGTTTGCTCGATCTTGAAGTACCTTATTATAGGTACACCCCAATTTCGGTAATGCAAAACAGTAATACAAAGTTGTATTGGGATATACCAATACAAACTGACCGAACGATTAACGCAAATCGTCCGGACATTGTATTGGTTGATCGTAGGAACGGGATAACGTATCTCGTGGATATCACTATTCCGTATGACGAAAATTTGAAAAAAGCCGAGCAAGATAAGATAATTAAATATCTTGATCTTGCTCAAGAAATCAAGGATATGTGGCATACACCAACCACGTACATAATACCTATAGTGATATCGACGAATGGAGTTATTCCTAAGTCTCTTAAAGACAATCTAGGGAAACTTGGCATCTGTTGTGGTCTCAGATATGCCATCCAAAAGGCAGTTCTGTTGTCCTCATGTAGGATGTTAAGAAGGTTCCTTTCTCTGTAGTTCGAAGATCTCTCATGATTACATTACATCGTGATGTATCATGAGAGATAATACCGATATTTTTATATTTAGTATATAGCATTGTATTTAATTTTAATTTATTTTTATTAATTTTTTTTTACAATGATGTATACTTCATATGATATATTGTGATTTAATGAATAAATGATTTGAAATAATAATAATACTTGGACAACTTTTATGGCGCCGTTTAGTGAAATATCTTCACCTCAACGGCGCCTCATATAATTTTTAATTTTGATAGTAATGTGGTTTCTGAACATTAAGCAACTATGTCCAAAAACGGGAATGTTAAATAATAACTTAACACTCCTATCCTATTCAATCAAAGAACAATGAAATATTTAAAGTTAAAAAACTCAGCACCTACCCTATAAAAACTTTACATTCGCTATCCTCATGAAATTGGACGGCCAACCCACCAAAGAAGTGAAGGGACAACTGGGGCAGAAGTGAAGTGTAATGAAATGGCCGCCAAAGGCAGCACCACCTCGTAACTCACAGACTACAAGGCCAAAATTAAGAAGAATAAATTCTATGCGTACACAGTAAAAAACGGTAGACCCATCCAAAAACAATATTGAAAAGTTAAAAAGCAAAACAAAACAAAATTGAATATTTAATATTTTTCTCTGTTTATTTTTTAATGTTATTTCATACTTTGTATGATTTGTATTTTTTTGTAATTGATATGTTTTTGTAAAAGGCCTTTGCGACATTAATGATGATAAATAAATAAATAAATACTGTAGGTAAAGATAAATACAACTGGCCAAATATGTACTCGTTAAAGTTAGTTATTTGAAGATTTTCCATTTTTTTATGTCCTCATGTGGGAAAAGAAGAAAAGAGGATGAGGACTATAAAAACTATGAACACAGAAAGAAATCAAGAATAATTATGCAGATGGCGCTTAATATACGTATACTACCGACCATTCCATAACTCCCTAACTGAAATACATAATTGAAATAAGTTTTTGAATAAAATCAAACAAACAATAAATTGACCTCATGAGCGCTATCAAAGAGAGATAAAAAGAGATAATTTATAATGCAGTCTTGATAGTACGTTGGCCGATGGCCAACTCTTTGCTTATGGAAGTTTCAAAAGAATTTTACAACGAGAACTTATGTGTTTTAATTGAAAATATCTCGAAACTGCTTTTATTTTTTGCTGGATAAAACTTCGCAGATAAGCTTATTGTATTGTATAACCGAACACGTGGTGGTTTTAATTTTATGAAAGCATTTTCATTTATTGAATTATACAAGGTGTACCAACTACTCTGTTCAGTATATTAGTCTTTCTTTTTTGGCTGACCTTTTAATGGTTCATTGGTTCTACCACGATATTATAGTCTATATCTTTCGGTCTTATCTTACCTTAGACAAAACAAATGATATTTTACTCCCTTAACTTACCCTGGGTGAAATTTCAAATAATTTCAGTAGATATATGCAACAAAATTGTAGGCATACTGACTCTCTAGGAGATGAACATGCATGAGGTTTGTTCATTATTCTGAATTCAAAATGATTATGGGATTATTATTATTATTATCGTATGGAATCAGCCAGCCAGAAGTGGCTTCGTCAGAAGACAAGAGATAAAAGAAAATGTTTCACTGCTGCATCCAGGAGACACACTAAAGAGCAACATCCAAGTTATCAAGCCATTGCAAGGCATTAGGAGTGGCATTGCGTATTTCATTATATGTGCCAGGGAACGCTCTCAGGGGGCAAGTCTCCACGATATTTTGTATGCTCTGTATAGGTTCTCCACAGTCACAGGCAGGGGACTCACGCATCTGCCATCTGTGGAGCATCTCACCACATCGACCATGTCTAGCGCGGATACGATTCATCGCCACCCATTGATGTCTGGGGAGACTGAAGCCAGGCAGCCCCACCTCCTGCATCAGGCCCCGAGTATCTCTATTTGAGGCTCTCCTTTCCTCCCCCCATTGAAGTCTCCCTTCATAAGTGAGCAATTTCAATGGGGGGAGGAATGGCGAGCCACAAATAAGGGCAAAAGAACTATGTGCAATACAAAATTTTTCGAGGATAACTGGTACTGAAAGCTTATCATTTTCGGCATTTTATGTGGAAAACAAATAACTTTTATTAAAAAGTACGTGAGTAATATAAAGGATGTTTTTTAATGTTTACCAAATGAGTTGCATTCTGCGTATAGCTTTAAAGAGGAAGAGAGACGGTTGAAGAGTTTGAATGGACAACATAATAAGAAGGCATCACCGACCAGGTAATAACCAGAGGGGATGGAGTAGAACAATAATAAGGACAAACTGTCTATTCCAACCCTCCAGGCACTACGCTTATTATAGCCACAGCTATCATTGACCCTATTAAAGAGTTGTAGAGCTCTCCATCGTCATCTTCCTGCCTAATGTTATCCGTTTTTTTGCCTACTGTTATCAATTTTCAAGGCTGCTGTGGTCCCGCTTATCGCTGCTCACGAAAAAGTAATAGAGTATATGATTTAAGTAATAAAAAAGATAAAAAATAATCGATAAAATATTTATGTCATATTGAAAAAAAGAGAAAATCCCGATTCAATTAGTTCGATCTAATAAAAATAAAGAAGAATCGAATAATTTTCGCTCAGATAATTTCAATGTGCAATTTCAAAAATTATTATCGGAAATCTGTTTTATGTTCGTTATATAAATCGCATTTGATTGCACATTTTAAATGATGTTATACAAAGTGCCAAGATAAGATCTTTTGCGACGCGAAGAGAGATGATAATTTATGTCCTCCGAGGGGTGCACTGCATCGCACAATCCAAAATGACGAATCGCATTTTATAATTACTTACTATGGAAAATAAAATGCGAAGAGAAACATCAAAAACAGATGACCATTTTAATTTATATGAGAGAGTCGTATTGTTATGGCCGCAGTGCTTTAAAAATGCGAACATTTTGACAGTTAAATCTGAATTATTTGTAACTTATGTTTTTGTAAAAACGTTTCTTTGTAAATACAAACAAAAAATGTAAAAGTAAAAGATTTTATTTCAATCATAAAATATCACTTAACTTTTATACTGATGTTCAAATTAAATTCTCTTCTCAAAATACGTAAATAAAAAGTCAAATTGAACTCAATTTCTAATAAAAATGGCAGAGTCTTGTATAGTTCTACCTCAAATTTAATATTCAAACACGAACCGGTTTTCGGAGACTACAGTCTCTATATTGAAATGTTTACGTCTGTCCAAAACATCAAAGTAAGATTATTCTTAAATACGTGGTAAAAAACCTTCATGGTTGCTTTATTATACCCCCTACTCTTGTTTCCAAACACAAAAAACGTAAGGCGCCTGTTTTTTTTTTATAAAAATGAAATGCTGTGAAAAAAATATTATTGTAATGACACATAATAGCTAGAATACTTGTCTTATAATCAAAAGAAGTTGTTTATAATAATATGTCAATTATAGACTCGGAAACCATCCAAACGATGTGCTTTAAACTGGTTTCATTTGGTTTTTTTGCTGGCACCACGCGATTTTAAGTGGTGCAGTATAAAACAGAACCCAAACAGAACCCATTAGAAAGGTAATAAAGCGGAGATGGTTTGAGACCACTATCCATGTTCAAAATCAAACAAAAAACTACCTATGTCCGGTTTGTCCGGGTATCTGCTTGTACAAGTGTGAAAATGTATTCTATCAGTGCAAAAATATGCCACATTTGAATTGAATGTAGATCACTAATTAGTGGTCGACCAGTGCTCGAAATTCGACCATAACTAATTTAGATTATAAGTTTGAACATTAGACTGAGCGAGTGCTATTTTAAAATTTTCTTTCCAAAACAATGATATGGATAAGTCAAATTTTAAATGTTTGTATTATTTAAAAAGTTTTTTCTAATATCACTAAAAATACAATATTAATATTCTCAATTTAACGGAATGAGTTTGAATATGCCGCTATTTTCAGCTCCACCTTCCATTTAAATATACCGCCTTCAAAAAGCTTTCTGCGCCCATTATGAGGCGCTTTAGAAATAGTCTGTGGAAGTGTGTGTGAGTATCAAACACATAACATTACAGTAGTGTTTGTAATGTTTTTTTTATTGATTTTATCTATTTTATGCATAATTTTAAGAAAATATTAGCATTCGCCACCTCTCCTCTATATAAACTATAAGTGTGCGAAATTTTATACTCCTCCGTCCGCGCAGTTTCCGTAAAAATAGTCACAAAATTTTTCCTTCACGTAGATATTACACTATATAACGATACAGGAACAAAACCATCGGTCGTTAAACAAGCTTGCGGTTATTGAACGAAATTCAGTTTTTATAGATGAAGGAATAAGCTGAGATGTAGACAGCTATGAGAAAATTAAAACTGAATAATAGTTTTAATATTAATAAAATAGACAAATAACGTCGATATGAATATTGTGATATTATGTGAGAAAAAAAATAATATAAGTCGACTTTGTGATAAGTTATAGTATCGCAGTATCTGGGTAAGCTTGTGAGTCGGGGGATTCCCGATGAGTAATATAGACAAATTAAATTTCGCAAATCTCTTTGGTGAGCTTGGCATATTGGCGAAATGAAATGGTGCCAAGACAAATAAATAACAATATCACTATCAACAAGCGGACTGATTTTATTTTGAAACTGCATCACATACTACTTTTTAATTGAATACTATTGAGTTTTTAATTTCAATTAGAATAGTAGGTATTTAAACGATTAAACAGATATAAACAAAAACTACGGGTGTCAAAAATTCTGATTAGAACAATTGTACATGATTCGAACAATTGATTTTTCGAAGAATTGTGATTAGAAGAATTGTGTTTCGATGAATTTTCATGGAATCGGAAATATATTTACCGAACTGCAATGCTAATATGTTTTTAATTTGGATTGCTTACTCATTATAGTAATAAAAAAGGTTTTTTTTTTATTTTAGTAACTAAGACTTAGAAAGAGTAAGTTTAAATCTTATAATATAAATGAAAGTCGGGTTAGTGCGAACACTTATAAGTCGAGATCGGCTGAACAGATTCTTCCGATGTGTGATTTATTGGATTCTTCTCTGCTCCGGATAACAGAATAACTAATAAAAAGTTGAAAAAATGGATAAGAAATAATATAACATATGTATACAATTAAAGTTAGTATGGAACTGACATCTTTGAAAACATCTAACAACAAAACTATTGTCTACTGCACGTGCACCCTCTCATTCTCGCATAGGTATTGCCACTCTTACAGTAGTCCATCCCACTTACTCCACCGTTTCGGTTCGGACGTTTTAGAAGATTTTCATATAGTCATAGATAATATGATCGTGGTTCGATCCCAGGTGCTGACCATTTTCCTCTTTCACGACACAAGCTTTAAGTAAGTAGCTTACTGTGTCAAAGAGTGTATTTGTGTTCACTTTGAGTAAGCACAGATTCATTTAAAAAAAAAAAGAAATATATAATATACTGTAATACAAGTCAACAAAGTTGAGCGCATATTATTATATTCTCGCGTTGTTCCCGCCTGAGATTTGAATACGAATGAAATATGGACGTTTTAGAAATACTTAAATGTTATAATTGTTATTAGTTTATTTTTGTTTCTTGGGGGCGCAGTGCACATTATGCACATAAGAACGGGCCGCCTCTGGCTAGGACCACAGGATCCACAGGATAACGTCTGTCGGGAAAGCTAGTTAAATAACCATTTAATGGTTCATGGAAAAATCAAGTCGATGTCAAAGTTGTATTTTCAAATTAAGAAATCTTGGTATAAGATGTTATTTCAGCTAGAAGATAGATTCAAAAGTTTGTAAAAATGATTTGAATATCAGGGGATAATGAAGAAGAAAAGGTAGAAAAGCGGAAACGTATGAGAAAGCCACGTGTCTTTCAGTAAACAGGTAAACGCTACGTAGAATAAGAAAACGATACCTTCATACAATATAATATTATTCAGTGAGATGATATTTTAAGTTGATATCATTAACATAATAATACCATATCATCCAACCGCACAAAATGTGATCCATGTGTAAATTCGATCGCAACCAATATTAGTTTTAAATAAGTGTAACAAAAGAATACTATATGAAAGTCGAAATTTGCGTGTACATAATTAACACGTGACTCGTTTTGTGTGTGCAACGACGATACCTATCGAGCTCATGCATTTATTCTAGCTTTGCGGAAACACTTTGACGATATTTTATTGTATTATTTCCAAAAATGACTAACGAACTCGAAAGTTTCCACCTCGCAGCTAAATCCGAATGCAAAAATGCAATGAAGTATCTTTTGCTTATTTTCTCCAACGCCCACAAATTGATTCAAAGTAGCGAATATATGGGATGATAAATTCTTGCATTTGTGGAAAGTTTTTGAGGCGGGGTGAGATTGTTTATGCTGGTATGGTTACTTATAATGGTTACGTCTATACAAATAGTCTGCATTATTCATATTAAAAATATCATCTTTTGGTGTTTGTATGTCTAGTTTATCAACATCGGGCTGAAAGTCGCTATGGTTTCATTAGAAACTTCTTAGCTCACCATACATACAACCAATTAAAGCATACTCGTATCTCAATGGCAGCTGGTGTCCTTGTTCTGAATTTTCCAACAGTTCCCATAGTCTTTTGTGTCTGCAATTTTTCCCCGCTCTATATGGTGATGACAAATGCCGAAGTCCAAAGGCGAGCTGGATTAGACATAGAGCTACTATCAACTATCAAGGTTCGCAAGATCTCATATTTGGGCCATGTACTGGGAGGGGAAAACCACATCACCTGCATCTGATACTGAAGGGCAAAATTGAGGACGCCGATAACCTGGCCAAAGACAGTCATCATGGCTGCGCAACATAACAGACTGGACAAGCATCCAAAGTGTGGAGGAGCTGTTCCAGACGGCGCAGGATAGAGAAAGATTCACCGAAGTGATCGCCAACGTTGGGGAGACCCGACAGGGCATTTCAAGAAGAAGAAGAAATTCTGATAAATTTAGGGCAGATGTTGGTCTAAGGAAGCTTTCCATGAATGATCTTCCTTGCTTTAAATGACACGAGTCCAAAAAGAGCAAGTCTCGGGTCCATCTCTTATTTTTGTCTCTCACAATCTGCAGTGGGGCTAGTACGAGTTTTATCGAAAGCTTATTGCATGCTAATTATCTCTTATAAACGTGCAAATAGTGTTTTAAAATCAAACGATCGAATCGTTCGATCATTTTTGTACGGAAAATTTTCGAAATTCTTTCGATGATCGTTTCGATATTCGATCATCGAAAACTTATACTAGGGATTCAGTAACCTTCCTTCTAATGTTCGGAGATGCAATTACTATCATTGGGTAAATTTCGCCTACTCGAGTAGGTTGCAAGTCTCCTGTGGCGGCTCTTATGGGGGGCTTTGTCTGGAGGTCAGGTCCTCTGCTGATGCCACTTTAGATGCTCCAGATATGTTCTGAGGGTTCTCCAGTAGAGGTTCCCTTTAGGTCGTGTGTGTTACACGACGGTGGCAAGGTGCCACGTTGAGGACTAGTTAATCAGAAGGTGTATTTAATATGTGAGATATAAATAAACGCGTTGAGAATAAAACACCGAGTTTATTACAATAATTTATTTATTTAATATATTATTATTACATCTTCGAAACTTTTTCATACAAAATACGATTTGATAGGGAAGTTGCTCGTGGCTTAAAATCTTTAAGGGTGAGAATGCTAGTTATTTTAATAATATAGATTTTGCGTAAAGAAAAACCGTATAATAAAATCGTAAAGAATCTGTCATGTTTCCTTAGAACACAAAATACGTTGGTACCTACTAACGATCTTAAATTATTCGTATTTTTATCTTAAGGGTTTAAAAGTTTATCCTGGGTATTACTGCTATTCGTTCGTAAGTTAGATTTGTTGTTCAATACAACTTATAATAATATTTAAAAAAAAAGTTTAATTATTGGATGATTATAGTTCTAGAAACGAATTTCAGCGAAGCATGCAAGTGATCATATTTTTTTTTACAAATAAAAAAAAACTATTTAGTTTTTATCACTGATAATATTTTATTTTAAGGTTTACGGAAGCAAGCCTTCTTCGGGCTTCAGATGGTAGTAACTTTATATAAGGGTCGTTAAACCGTCTTAAATTCATGATTTAATACAAGGGTGATTCTAAAGTGTATACAAAGCGCAAAATATTTAATGGAATGCAACAATCAATCAGCGCTCGAATTAAAATTTGAAAAAAAAAAAAAATTAAATCGAGCACCATTTGTTTCTAAGGTACATACTTTCATCAATATACCAGCGTACAATGTGTGGATTTTACTAGAAAATTTTGAAAAAAAATTAACTCATTGTAATAACCGACCTCAGTTCCTAGTCCTATAGACCTTACTTCTGGTAAACTAGTTTTGCGAGAAAAATGTCAAAATTTTTATATTCAAACTTTTTAACTTGCTTAAATATATTTCCTACTTTTTCGTGCTTATTAAAGATCTTTTCAAAAATACGTGTATCCAACAGCTAGCTGTAACTATGTACATAAAAATCATAGTGTGTACGAGATTTGCAAACCTGCTGTCGACTAGATATATACAACTTATGAGGTACCTACTCTATAAAGACGTTTTCATCGAACCTTTGATTTCCCAAACAGTCGTAAGCACAAGAATCTCGTCAAGCGTATGGGAGGAGGTCATAAACATTGCACAAAATCGACCGCAATGGAGTGCTCTTGTTGCGTACTTATGCCCTTATGGCAGTTAAAGGGATAATGTATTGTATATAATTTACTTAACGGGCTCCGCTCATTTTTTTCGTGTATATATTTGTATTTCAATATCTTTAATGTACCATTGTTGTTGTATATAATATGTATTTTGCTTATTCGATAAAGTATTCTTATACTATCTAGTTGATTCTGATTCGAAGAGTATTTCAAAATATTATATACGTATCGCCTTTTATATTTTCGGTTTTCTTGAATGTTCATTTCAAGGAAACATGTGACATAGCATAAAACACAATATATAGTTTCAAACAGTGTATTGAAGTAAAGATATGAAGTGGTCAAATAAAATCCAAAAGTGTCATCGACGTTGGCAGGTAAAAGAAACACCGGAAGTATGATAAGCGCGCCGGAAACTAAGGAGGAAATTGGATAAAACGGAAGTTGTATTTGAAACGAGTGGGTTTTACTTTAAATAAAATACAACTTTATTCAAAGTGTAGTGTATGTAAGTGATACCTATCTTATATGATACCATGGTGTATTATTAATATTGTATTATTATCACCGTCGTAGAAAGTTGGTTATTGATTTTTAATTTTTTTTTAACATAATATATGTTTAAAAATTTAGTCGTTATAGACATTGGTTTTAAAACTCTTATCTTGATTTATCTAAAAACTATAACTTAATCATTCATTTCGTTATTGAGTCTTCAGATAATTTTGACAACTTATTTTTTTTTTTTTAATAAAACGTTATAAGATGACATTTTAATTAGTTAGCTTAGATCACCCAAATCACTCAACGACAATCGAAAGGGATGATGAATAGAAAAACTTAACGGAGAAGTAATGATTTTTAAAAAAACATAGCATACCAATATCGCATTGAGTGCAGATCAAAGGTTTTTGACAAATAATTTTTTTTTCTAACTCAGCAATAATTGTTGGCTCTTTCTATTTGAAAATAGTCGGAACAAAAACCAAATCGTTTCACTTACGGCCGGTTTCATGAAAAATAAAGGAGACTTTAAACTCCCTTTAAAAAATAACGGGTTTCATAACAACAAAACGACATTTATAACCGACTTTTAGCTAAAGTACTGTTATTGATTTAATTTTTAGTTAAAGTCGACTTTAGGTAGTTCAAATTTTTACCATCGGAGTTCATAGAAAATTTCGTGACACTTTCTCTGTCACAAAGATAAACATTTGGTATGCGGTGACACTGTGGACAAAAATGAATAAAATAGGGCGGAAAACATAGCAAAACGGGCAAAAGATTATTGTTTACAGATTTCGTTTACTAATTCATAAACCATAATAATAAATTAACACAAAATTAACATAAGACACTTTGATGCTCTATTGAGAAATGAAATTGACAGATCAACAGAAATTCCGCGAAAATATTAGTAAACAACCTATGTTTTCCATATATTTCCATGGTAACACTTTAAAATATTTTTTTGACATTTAAAATTTTAGCTGGAATATTTTTTATGAAACGCGTCAGCTTAAAGGAGTCTTTAAATTTTAAAAGGAACTTTAACTAAAGTGTTCTTTTGAAGCTTTTTATGAAACCGGCTGTTAGCTAATTCTCTTTTCTCCTAATTATTTTTATATCATCTAATCAATTGTTTTTACTACAGTGTCTACATGGTTTTATTATTATTATATTGACCTACTTATTGCTTTTTTTTGCTGTAATGTTGAAATGATTATATTCCTAAGATTATTACCTATATTGTATTACATTTTAATTTTTAAAAGGCCCAACAGGCCGTAAATAAATAAATAAATAATAATAAATTATATCTACGTCAAAATATTTTATGCCCAAACAAATACTTCTTAAAGACGGGTTGATTTGATTTTAGGATGATTAAACTGTCATCAATTGTGTTTTTCAACTGACAACGAGAATAAAAATCAATATCACTTAGGTAATTTTCTAAAATGTCAATTCTATTTTTATACCATATACTTATATCATCTTGAAAGGGTTAGATACATAATTTTAGAAAGTCCATTTAATTTGGGGCTAAATTCAAGATTCGACTTACTTTCCAATAGATAGACTAACATAAACATTAAAGAGTTTTTAATTTCTTATCAAAATATTTCAAATCGGTTGAACATAAATTTAAAGTGAAGTTATTTACAGATTTGCTGAAAGGAAGCGATCCCTCCTTTAGGGGGTTATTCTGAATCTTTTAAAAATAAAATTAACGCCGGGATTCTTAATGATAATCTCATGACCTGATTAAAGTGAGTTTAACCCTTCGTTTTGCTGTTAATTTTAATGGCACCATATATCAAGCTCAGTGTAGAGGTGGATGGGCGCTTATACGATAATAACACAACAATAGTGGTGTGCTGTGAATGCATTACGCAGATACTACACTTAGCGCCACCTAATGAAGCTGAGAATAATTAATTTATAGCAGGTTCTTAGAGTGTTGCCCGCCACACCAACTCAGCACTGTCGACGGCTAACTGCTTTGGTATACCTTCGCGATCATTACTTGCTCGCTAAAATTATAAGAAGTTTGATTCAAGAGGCTCGATTTAATTGAGTTCTATTTTCAAATTTTATTAGGAGGGAAAGTGGTATGGAGGTTAGTGTTGTTTCAATGATGAAAATGAACAAGTTGAGTTCGTTTGGGCATGTTTAAAAAATGGATGCACAGATAATATATAAGACTGAAAGAAAAGGTGAAAGAAAGATTGATCGACATCAAGTAAGGCCAGATTAGAGGCAAGAGAAATAGGAGAGTTTGCATAGGAAATGGTATATCGGTAGACGATGCGAAAGAAATATACTTGAAAAAAACATTGAGGTCCGTTCTCTCCCTACCCCTTAAGACATACGGCGTGATGGGTAAAATTGAGTATCTATCGCAGATAAGAACATTCTAGATCATGATTTGAAATCATAACAATAGTATAAACATGCCGAGTTTAGTGCCGAAAAGCAGAGGTGGCAGCCAGTATCAGTAAAGTTGGAGGCATTTCTAAAAAATCATCAAGGGCTTTTTCGCTGAGGATAATGATGATATAGGCTAGATCAGAAAATGTTTAAAAAGTGCCATGTTTGATAGATGAATAACATCGTTTTGATTGAGAAAATGATTATCAGTCAGGGATTGTCTTCAAGTCTCTGAAAGGGGTCCATCTTTTTAAATTTATTGTATTGATTATAATCTTTTAACATACAAATGTCTAAATTTATTTAGCAACTTTAAAGATTGTCAAAGTTCATAGATTTTTATAACCAAGAGTTTAGTTCATTGAAACGCCGTTGTAATGAAGCAAAACATTTTTGTGAAACTATCTGTGTATATATTTTACCCTAATTATAATTTCATAACAATAATAATATAAAAGTAGATTATAAAAGTTATTACTTTTTTAACGAGGTTAAAAGAGATTAAAATAAAATAGGCTAGGAAATAGAGTTATGGGTTTTTTTATGAATTTCTAAAACATATTTAATTTACGCCACATTAAAAACAGAAAAAAGATAAAAAAATAATGTAGAATGGACAACGAGTTTTAAATAATACATAGGTACATAAGATAAAAAGAACGCATATTTTCATGTTTAACCAAATACGAACTACGAACTAAGGGTTTTTGTGAAGTAAATGATATACCTAAGTAGGTACCTACTTACACGTAAATAATTTTATCTTTCTGATATTTTTTGTTTATTAGGTATTTGTAAAATTTTATGTTTTTACATAGTAGGAAAAGATCTGAAAATAGGTTTCGTTTATAAAAAAATATTTGTAAATTGTTTTAAAACTTTTTTATATACATAAAAGGGAAAAGAAATTTACCTTTTTTACATTTTTTTTAGCGTAGATGCACCTACACGCTATAACTACTAGTTTTTTTTTCTGTCACATCCGGATCTTTTTAATACAGTCCGGATGGAACGGAATTGCGAGGTAGGCTAAAACAATAAAAATAGTTAAATGTTGTTATAATCAATAACTTTTGAAGTAAATGCTATAGACGCAATATTTGGATAATTCGAACATTCTTTTGAATCGAACTTTTAAAGCTTAAACTTGAAGGAAAGCAATGTTTAAATATGCATATGAAACTTGCACCAGACCAATCCTGGCATATGGTTTAGAGCCAAAAGCCGATACAGCAAGGATGAAGAGCCAAAAATGATGAAGACTCCCCGTTCCATTGCAGGAACAACGCTCCGAAACAGATTAAGGATCTCTGATATTACAGGAGAACCAGCGATGACCAGGATGTTGTGCAAAGCGTTTCTGGAGGGATCGTGCAGAGAGAGAGCAGATCCAAAAAGGTTTATAAAAAAACAGCAGCTGACTCTATACCAACTGACAGACGACCATCAGGTAGAACATCCAATGTCAACCTGGTAGGAAAGCAAATTTAAAATTTATGAAATCTGACCATGCAGACCATCCGAGAGGTGTAGCGATAGCTGAACATCTTCTTACCAGGAAATTGAACTACTCACTAAAATTTTGGATGTTTTCTTCCGTTTTGCCAGTCCTCTGCAGAATCTTGTTGTATTGCGTCATCCAAGCTCGCTCTATTTAAATGATGGAGAAAAACTTCCGACATTGCTCATGACATTACATTTGTTCAAGGCATGCATTTGAAACCAATTTGCATAATATTTAGGAAGGTGGATTCTAACTGCTTTATTTAAAAACTACGATCAGTGGAAAAAATAGCTCAGCGTTAGAAAATATTACGATCAAGCTGTCATCGAGATAGTTTAACGCATATCGCTTGATTGTGAGATGATCTCTATAGATTTTTACCCGCCATATTGGATTTAACGTCAACTGACAGTTGTTTCGAGTACACAAGAACGTTTTTTGTAATAAATATACTGTATTTAAGTTTGTTCCCCGTCCAAATATGTGCTCCCTTCATATTTTGGTCCATTGTATTTTGGTTTATCATTTTGATAATAGGAAATTTAAAGAAATAAAGCAAATATACATTCTCGTAATCATTCGAGGACTTACAACCATGATGTATCAACTAAATTTATAAGAAATATAATGACGTTTTGAAGAAAATATTCAAAAAATACTTTGTAAGTAGTACAAATATTAAAATTGAAGTGATTAAACATAAATTAGTTCATTTTGGCTGAAACATAAAGGTTTCGTATGATTTAATAAGGATTTACTTATATTTTGATATAAAATAAATAGTTAAAAATAAGGTAGCTATGCGAATTTTGGTTGTAAACACTCGCGTTGCCCGGCCCCGTTGTTTGTTTACAAAATTTTGTATGAAATATCATCTTCATACATAACAAACGCGGATAAAATATTGTTTTTTTTTAAAAACTAAAAACAGATCAGTGAGTTATACGTAATCTTACGATTAACGAATATTTTATAAATATGACGGTAAGAGTTTTTTTTTTGAAAATAAAAAATAGATCATAGACACTAAAAGTAGTACCTATTCACAAACGGTTTAGAGTAAAGAGCTATCAGAAAAGAGAGTAAAGTCAAAGAAAAAAGTGTCATGAACTTAAATAACAATGTTTAAACTCTAATGATAGTTGTTTCAAACAATTTGTTAGTTTTTAATTAGTGATAAACATTGTAGAAGAGATTTAGTTGAACAAAGTGCAACTTCGTGTTAAGTAGCTGTTCATAAATTTTTCCTTTGTAAAGTGAAGTTGCTCGAGCGGTGTATTTTTACCAAACATGTTGGAAGTGTAGAAATATCTAATAAAAGAAGTCCATTGTTATATTTTGTACCCTCGTAAAGTGCAACCTTAATAATTTATACTAATATATAAAGCTGAAAATGTTTTATGTTTGAACGCTTTGATCCCAGAAGCCGTCGGATTTAAAAAAAATCAGATATCATATTTTTGTTGTAGCAGGATTTTAACTGTTCAAATCACGTTTTGACTATTTAGTCCACCATTAACGATCAGTTGAAATGGAGGTCATTCAAGTATGTCATCAGCTTGAGTTTTTTTTTTCAAACATAATAGCGGAATTTCACTACGTTAAAACACCCATTTCGCTTCTATGGATGATGACAAAATGAGTCAAATTTGGATCAAGTTTTTAAAACTGAAAATAAGCGTAACAATGACTTGTACCATTTCCATTCGAGTTTCCTTATTGACGGGTCGTTGGAAGGATTGGCAAATGGCTTGACGCAATTTGATATAGGACTGATTGGAAATCCAACTTATCCTATCACTCCAAATCATACATTTTTCTTTTTTCCCCACTCACGGTAATATTTTGGAGTGACATCGCTACATTTGAATGGATGGAGTGATCGTAAAGTTGTTGATTCATTCATTACGAACAAAAACGTGCAACGCCATATTTGTCATTGACCATAGAGTATCGAGTCATGCGCGTCTTGAGTGTTCACGTGAACAAAATAAAATAACACTGATACTTAAAATTCACAATGCAAATTTCATTGAATCAGGTGGTATTTAGACACTTTGACTAAATTATGACAGAAAAACGTCATGCGAATGAAATATATAAAACGTTAGGCAGATCTGCTAGTTCTAAATATATTATATTATACAGACAGTGGTTGTAGAGTAGGTGGTAGTAACCCCTTAACTTTAACTCTATACTTTATGTGAATAGGGAAAACCTTAAATTTGTTAGAGTCTTAAGACGTCGTAAGGTAAATTCACGTAGATAAATGAAAGATTAAAATTATATCGCGTAATCTTTTATAATCGCGAGCAACTCTAACTTATTAACTTGTCTAATTCACGAAATGGTTAGTATTATCGGCTTTATCGAATGCATCGTGGAAAATAAAGAAGATTAATTACTTACTATTCTAGCTAAAGGAATAAGGTGGTAATTTTAGGGAAAAGATAATTGTAACAATTGACCAAAGCCCAGGCACAAAAAGTCTCAGAATTGTGGTTATAAAATGGCACCACCGCATCACGAAAGACGCTAACAAGATGATGATGATACTTGAGTTCTTGGTTCCGTGCCGTGGAGTCGACCATCTTTCACCGTATAATATTGATATATATATATATACCCATGTAAAATATGTCAAAAGTCTATTCACTTTTGGTGAACATAAATTCAATTTACTTAAAAAATGGTATGTAAAATGTCTATGCTATTATCTCTCAAGTATCTGCCGTTTTCGAAAAATTTGCTTTTTTTAAATTTATTTCCGACAGTAACATATAAAATTATTAAAGCACAAGTTTTTTTTACAAGAATTAAAATTGGGATTGTAAGCAAAGTAGGTATGTAATCGTTATGACAATTTTCATAAAAAAATAAGAACAAAAATCTATAGGATAGCACACGCGGCTTCAGCTTAGAACAATTTTCGCTAGATGTCAGTAGCGTGTCCTAAAATAACACTATGAGCTGACTGATAATACAAACTAAATATTTGTTGAATACTGCAATGATTTTATTAGCAAAATTATGTACCTACATAATGGAATGTACCTATTTCATAACTACGATATTTTATTGCTTTTATAAAATAAAAAAGTTTTTTCGCTTTTGCTTGATTTTTCTTAACAATGTAAAAGAGTAGGTTTCTATCTAATATCTAATTTTAAATACAAAACAAGAACAGCAATTAAATAGTTATCTATTTTTCAAGGATACTAAATTTCCCGACAGGCGTTGTCCTGTGGTCCTAACTATTATTATTTATTTATCGTATGGTCTTATAATAATATATGTCACATTTCATGTAAGCTAATACAAATCAGTTTTTCAAACAAACAATAAGTACTTATACATAAAAACATGCAATTATAATATCAAATACTTATATCTCCTATTGGTTGGTCAAATCAGTAAAATGAAAATAAATAATTAAAAAATTGAAATAAATTATACATTATGGTAAAAAAAAAACAAACAACGGTATATTGGAATTGTGTCTCCTTGTCAAAAATTAAAATTGTCCTTACTATGAATATTAAATTTGAATTTGTAATGATAAATTATTAATCATCCTTTGACCAATATAAATACGACCGATGCATTCTGTATTAAACTATACATATATTTTCAATCCGCATTCTGTCAATCGCACCAACCTTCAAACAACTGACAAACGACAATTTGATTTCAAAATTAGAATTAAAATAATTTACAAAGTGAAATATGAAATCAAGACAGTATATGGATATTATAGGTATCACTGAGGTACTACGATGAACTGCATTGTAAGTACATTTCTGATACTACCAAAAACCACAAAGCAATCTATTTATAATAATATTGAAACTATATACAACTTCCGGCTGGATCGATCCTTCGTGAGGAAACAAGAATTTAATTAATCAAAGAAGATTGGATGAGGTATTCAGTTGACCATTGTAAGGGCAGGACCACAACAGAGTAGTACCTACTTGCCTGTGGGGAGGTTTTATTGAATGTTTATTCAAATAATAATAATATATTTTAATCAATAGAATAATGATTGGTTGTGTGAAGCGTGGTTCGTTTTAAAATATTATTATTTATTATTATGATTATTTCGGTATGTACTTTCGATTATATTATTATTATTTTGTCAAACTCGAGCGACATCAAAGCGAAGCTTAAAAAGGAATCCGTAATTTGACAATCAATAGGACCCCTCATTACTGCGAGAGTTCCCCTGGTAACCATTTCAAAAGAACTCCCAATAATATTTTGTGGAATATATCCGGCAATTTTATTAATAAATTTAATTCGCGCTTACACAACTCCTCGAATTCAAGGTGTGTACACAATTTCATACTACATAACACGTATCTGAGAAAATTGTTTTGTATAGTAATACTTGATGTTTGGTTCTTACTAAGTATACAACATATTGAGATGACGATCTTAAATAATTTGGAATAATCTTACGTGCGTAGTTTTGTTGTCATTCGAAACGGCCATTTCGCTAATTTAGGAATTTATTTTTGCCCTTTCCCTCTATTTCTCCTTCTCCTCATATCGATTCTCCCATTTCCCTTTCGCAGTGTTTGATACAAAATCTCATGTGTCGTTTGAGAGATTTGTCGATTGCTAAATTGGCAACAAATGAATAGCTTTTCCCTTTTTACCCTCCCTACCCTATCATCCCTTGTACATGTATTTTCTCAACGCTGGAGACTACCCCCTCCACTTCACGACTGGTCCCAATTCATTCTTATCAGCAGACCAAATATCTCGGCACATTTTGTGGTATCCCTCTTCGTAGCTACCCGCTATTTATTAGGCAAGGGATGTTTTCTTTTCTTTAAGCAAACACGAACTGGCCAAACAATATTGTAAGTATAATAATCATTTGACAAATTGAAATGACCTATTAGGATATTAACGAAAAATAACTATAATACTAAAATAAACTTTTTAATGCTTTTTCAAAAAAAACCTATGAAGATGTTTATGTCAATCAATTTTGTTGGATATTTCAAGTGACAAGTCGTGTTAAAGTAACTGAAGCAGACGGACAGTTACCAATACCTGCACTTCGTTAGCCTGAAGGAAAACAATGGAGAGAAACACGTATGAACGATCTTTCAAACAATATCCGTCTGTTAGATTTGAAGAAACTCAATTTAGATGGAGAAAAGGGGAAATACAAAAACCAAAGTAAAAGGTTAAATGTTATAGAAATAATAATAAGAATATCAGTAATATTGCAGGAAGACATTTTTCAGCAGCTAGCTATTAAATCAATCGTTATTGAATGTGTCTATAAGCCGGGATATTGAAAGAACGTGAAAGCAAGGAAAGCTACCGGCTAGGGCGAGGATAAATAATACTAGAAAAAGTAACAGTAGAGAGCTTCCAGCCATAAAATAGATCTTCTCAATACTTTAAAGAAATAATAATAGAAGCCGTAATATAAAATATCAGCAGCAGCACACTTTCTATACATCTCATACTTTTCAATATACTCCTGTCACCGCTGGCCATGATTCTTTGTTTTTTTTCTTGTTGGTGGTAGGGTATAATATCTTTATCGACACTAGATGCCACCTCTCAGCCCACTCTATCTCGTCTCCGGGGAGTGCTTACAATAGCCCACTGCACCCTAATTTATAGCGGTCATCACGCGATAACTTCACTTCAAATATAACTATTACACTATTTACGAAAAGCCACGCACTATCTACATGTAAAACAACATATCGAAAAGCTTTGAGAAGCGATCTCAAACCCGTTGTAAAAAATGTTACGGAGGGTAAACCAGACGCAATGTCAAAAAACAGTCCTACCCAAATTAAGTTTAAAATGAACTTAAACAATGCACACTTTGTGTAAGATGCTTAACTTTAGTATTGATTTTCGAGTTCGTGGGATCGAATTCTGATGGCGACTTTTTGTTGTCAATCATTTTTGTTGGCAACATAGTAAGGAGTAAAACATATTGTGAAATGTGACATTCCGTTTTTGTGATTTCGATACCGTTTATCACTATCGGTCCTTCATACGTCTGTGCGAGCCCTTATAAAACATAATATGCATCTCCGCCTTCTGGTGAGTATTTATCTAAGGACAACATCTTGGATGCACGGAGCACTGAGTGGCGCGAATGCATGACGGAGTCACCTACGGACCTTCTACCTTGCATCACTGAAACACCGCCTGGATTCAATCTACCAAGAAAGACATGGTCTGCTTTAAACATGGTCAGAACAGGCCATGGCATGTGCGCCGAGAGCTGAATTTGACCATCTGACAAGCAGGAAAATTTCCCCTGCGCCCTAATCCTTTTTATTATATTGACTATTTAACAAGAAAAACAAAAATGTACTTATTAATTGTATTAAGTTATATATGAATTGTGATGAAATGGCCATACGCTAAATAAATATCTAAGGAAACCCCGTGAAAACTAAATACTTTCATGCATCAAATCATCCACGTTTTTGATAACGCTACGCAACGTGCAAAGTGTTAATAAATATATTGAATTTGTTGAAAATGTATACAAAATATTCATACAATTCAAACAATAATAATTGTTCGACGCTGTTGTGTCAAGTTCAAGAAGAAGTTTTCAACGGAAGTTTTTCTTTAATATTTTGTTGCTTTTCGAGGATTGAGAAGATTTTCCTTTAATTTCGTTTATTATTTTTAAGCTAAGGGATGAGCGGTAAAAAAATTAAATATCGTTACCTGATTCATGGCATGTTTGAAAACATACATTAGTTTGTACTTATTTTCTCATGTCATCGAATCACGCATAAACGCAGCAATATTCATTCGATTTTAGTCAACGTTGAACTTTGCAATTATACTTGTAGTAATGTTAGAGCTACAGCATTAACTAGGTACATTAAATGACGAATTAAGTTTTAGGTTGTCTGGCCATAGACTAATCCAAATTCGTATTTTACAAGGTATCTATCTATCCATGGTGACAACCAAAGCTTTCCGCTTGATCTTCAGAATCAATGACGCTTTATGTATCTAATACTGCTTTGAAGGAACGGAATACATTACGAGAATTTTTAAATTTTTATTCCATAAATTGGTTTCTAATAAATAAAAAATTATATAAATAAGTAGGTACTTTAAATCATAATATTTTGCCTTTTTTTTCGTACAGCAGCAAATTTTTTGGCGGAGAATTTCAACAGTCCAAAAAGGCGGTGAATAGTACACTCGGTGAACCGCCACGGGGGTACATTTAAACTACAAACAATGACGTAGGTAACAATAATATATTGTTTACTTTTGAACATTTGACGTGAACCAAGCGTAATTAATTTCCTAAGGGGTTTCTGTGGATCTCGTGTAGCCAATTCTTCTTCTTATTCCGCTGTTCTGTGTTCCTACATTGCTTCCGAATTGAGAAAACTTCTTGATTTATGTCTCGCCACAAACTCTTCTCGGAATGAATGCGGGAACATGTTTATTGTTGTTACATTTAAAAAAAGGTAAAAAAAATATCAGTACAGTTTTTGTGATCTTTAAATAATGAAGGTCGCAGAGTATCTAAATGGCTAGGATTGCAATGACGAACATGAAAAAGATAGAGAAGAGCAGAGTGGTGCTTATACCCACAACAATTAGGCCCCGTCCGCACCGCAAAATTTCACCGATTTTTTCCGCAATTCTGTAACACATTGAATCTTATGGGAGTATGCATATACCTACATGCGCAAAAAAATCTGTGATTTTTTGCAAATTAAAGGCGATGCGGGGCGGATTATTTCCGTGCGAATATTTTGTACAGTATGCAGTAGGTATGGCTATGTCCACACTGCGAAATAAAATTCGCAAATTTCTCTGAGTCGCGCGCTGGTAGTAATTTCGATAAGATAGATATTAAAAAACCGTGCGAAATTTTATTCGCAGTGTGTACTAGGTGAAATTTTGATCACCTGCAAGAATGAAATTCGTACGGTGAAAATTCGCAGGCCTTAGATTGGTAATCCATGATTTTCTTGCATTTTTCATTTACGGTGCAGAATCCTGGAAAGTCAAGTCGCGCGACCGATCCCGAATCGATGGTTTTTGAGACGTGGTAACTAATGAATTGGGATCCTAGGAAATGTTACGCGCAACATAAGAGAATTTAATGCCTATTAGCATTTCAACTCATTTGCCCTCAATCTTCCCTGTGATAAAGGGCCCTTCACAGTACACATGGCAGCGGACGGAGCCTCTGGGGAAGGCATCCTCAGTATAAAGAGACCAGCTGAATATGATGGTGATAATGCCCAAAAGAGGATCACAAAGGATGAATTTTTATTGATTGAGCCTCGTTATACGAATGTACGTTATTGTTTTCATTAGATTTATTAAAATCTTACATCCACTGCATAAATACATAAGTCCTTGGCTTAACTCCATAATTTTATTTATTTATTTATTTAAATAAAAACTCCATAATAAATTTGATGCACGTGAGTGTACACGTATTTGTAACTGCATGAATATTTTTAAGACCAAGTTATGAGATATCTATAATTCGTACCTTTTATCGGTCTAAATATACCTAAGTGCCAAGTAAACCTTCTTAAGTCCTTTAAGATGTTTTAACATTCAACATTATTTTATTATTTCAAAAAATATACCAGATTTAAGAGAACGTAAGAAAATTCAAAGACAGTTGTAGTTTTCAAAAACACATAAATAATGTAAGTATATAAAAATGATAGGTATCGGAAAACTTTTTTTTGTGCATGGTGCCTTGAACCATTGAACCATACCTACAGATTTTGAATCGATTATACCTACATACAGTTTGGTCGATTCAAGAATAATTGTCTTTACTTGCTTAGACTAACTGACCACTGGAATATACGATTATGTTTACGTATAGTTTCATGTACAAGTGAAAACAACATCAATAATTATTGTAGGTATTATATTCTAAGACTGAAAATGAACTACTACCAAGCACCCTCGGCCGAAACTATCAACAGTTTCTAAGACTTGGTATTGCAAAACCTTATTTTTCATTTAAAATTAGGTAAATACCTATTTCATTTCTTTTTGGCACATTTAAAACAAAATAAATTAAGATTTAAATATAAATTTAAATCTTAATTTTAGAACATTTTGATGAGATTTCATTTTCACATAAAAGTGTAAATTTCAAAGCTTTGGTGACGTGAATATTTAATATTCATTGAATATTGTATGAAGGTTCTAGGCGTCGTGTATAGGATAATGTCATGTATAAAGAATAGAACAATCCCCATTTAAACGAGCACTCCTGCTAATGAGGAGGTTCAGATTCAAAATATTCTTCTAATCTTGGAGAAAAGCTCTTTAGCTGCGGGAGACATCAAGGCTTAACTCTGCGATGCGCATTATACCGCATCACTCTTTCGTTTTTAATGCTGAACATTATGAAACCCTGAGATGGGGGATAATATGGGTTTCGTATGTAGAATATTTCCTTATACTTGCAAGTGAATACGAATAATTGAATCTGAGTTGAGTCGTGTATTAATTTTGAACGGATAGCAGATTATATCGTAGGCTGAATATCCGGCGGAACGTTGAACATACCTACCTAAAGTATTCAGCCGGATAGGCGCTAGTTATCCGGTATTCGGCCGAATAGAGTTTGCTCCATCGGATAGGCCGAGTTCTTAACCGGGTATCCGTTTCATTCCTAATTTTGATCTCATCCCCTTAAGATACCCCCCCTGGCCTAAAATTAACTAAATTCAAATATTTGATTGTCCTCAATTTTTTGTCACAATAGTTGTAAGATCAAGCGCATATATGTATAGGTTTTATAACCACCCTAAGCTTCAAAGTAGGGTCACATAGGGAGTTTTATTGGATTGATTGATCTTTCATATTTCATCTTTATCAGTTTTGTTATGACTTTTTCGGGTACATATGTTTTGTCAACACATAATTGCTTGTTAATTAATACTATTTACTTAATCATGCAACCATTTCATTTTTTAAACGCCACTGGGCTGTCTTCCATATCATCTATTTATGAATGCAGCAATCTCATTTTGACACATGAATGAATATTTAATGGCTATATTCTTCTAATTCCATGGGTATTCTGGTAAGTATGGTATACCTATTGTATGTAGACCAATAATTGTCAGTTTATAAGATACTAGATGTCCTGGTAATCATCGGCATATCTACTTCATTTCAGTTACTCAAAAACAAAAAAAAAATATTTTTTGACTGGTAGGAATATCATTTAGGTATGGGGAAAAATATTTTGTTTTTAAATTTCCCTTGAAATTATTCAATTTTTTCTCTCTGTTTAAAATTACCTAGAACCTTTACGAGTATTTTGAAATCAAAATTAAACAAATTTTTTGAGTCTTTCCCAAGTTTGAGCGAGACACATCCACAGCTAATCTTTTTTATATATAAGATGTCCGAGGGTTCTTCATTTAACTGATTTTATAAACCTAATTTAAATTTAATTAGAAAATAACACGAAGGTGATTGACCTCCAGTAAACGGAAACACCCCACTGGTAGATAAAAGCGTCCACCGGAATACCTCAGCCTTGCGAGGGCGCCCTACGACTGACATGGAGGGAATTTCTGATGAAGGGCGATTTCTAAATCATAAGTAATTCCTGTCTCCAAGTACTGTATACTAGCGTCATATACGTACCTAGGTACTTTATTGGACACATCACAATGTATGTGCTTTTATGAATTTGTTTTTTTTTATTATACTGTGCATGTTATAGTGTATTATCTACATTTAAATACTCTATAACATGCACAATAATAGCTAATACCAAACTTCGTGTACAATAGACTGCATTAGTGTACTGGGACGGACTGCAAATGTAGGTACAGGAAATGATAAAAGGAGCAAACGCCTCTTGTGCTGACGCCCTAGAACATCCCAAAAAACCCAGTATGACTCCAACTCCTATGGAGAGATGATCTGGTGAGGTTTGCGGGTGGGACCTGGATTTAGAAGATAGTCATGAGTGGAAAAACATAGAGAGGCCTACGCTAAGGAGTGGACAGTTTCAAACTGAAAAGAAGAAGAAGATTTTTAGATTAAAAGAAACATTCCGCATACATTTTCTTCTATATTCCTTTTGCTCCTGACTGTGCCCTGCTGTAAGACGGCACCGATATAGTCGGACCATGTCATTCGAGGTCGGCAGATTTATATATCCTTTTAGTCATTCTCTCTACATGCCCAAACAACCTTAATGTGTTCATTCTAGTCACTACACTTACATCCACTCCACATTCCTTTCTAATATTATCATTCCTCACCGTATAAATCACTCTCTTTCCGCATATCCTACGTAATGATCTCATTTCTACAGCATTAATTCCAACTTCCAGATTTTTCGTCCATGCCCAATTTTCATTCCCATACATCATGGATGGTATCAGGATTACATTGTGCATCAACTGTTTCGATTTAAGAGATACGTTCTTATTTTTCATTAGAGGTCTAATACACACACATACCCTTCTACCAGCCAGTTTCCTTCTTTCAATGTCCATTTCACAACTTCCATCTCTGCTAAATAGACATACTCATCCACTTGTTCCTGAGATCTGAAGTGAATGCTGAGTTCTGCAATAATAATATCCAATGGCGCTACAGTCCATATCGAGTCTTGGTTTCTTTTAGCATTCGCCTCCATCATGTCCGGTCCTTTGCCGCCGTTATCCAACTCATAACTTCATCTTCACACCTTAGCCGAGGTCTACCGACTCGTCTCTGTCCTCCTGGATGTCCACTTAAGGTTCTTTTAGGGACACCTAAAACGGGCAGTCGCTGTATTGTGTCCAGACTATCTCAAACGGAGCAGGTTTATATGCGTCGAGAATTTCGGGGCCTGGATATGAGTTGTACAGCTCTTCATTGCTTCTGATTCGCTACTGTTCGTCCTCTCTCACTGGTCCACAGATTACACGCAGCACCTTTCATTTAATGATTGATGACCTTTCAAACCTTTACAAATCGATAGGTTCATTGGAATAAATAATTAATTAAGTATGCGAAAGGTGTTCAGTCTCAGACCGAGATTTCTAATATAATATTCATTGACAATCGGAATATATAGCTTCAAAGCATAATATTATTAAAATAAATGTTTAAATGGTTTTTTAAGTCTATTCAAATTTGATATAGGATTAAAAATCCTTAATAAGTTGTTACATTTGAGGAGCGGTTGAATGAAACATTTACATCATTCGTAGCATTTTCACTCCATTCTAATAAAAAAACCGGGCTTAAAGAAATGAGAAAAAAAAAATGAAATGTTTTCCCAAGAAGAACTCGGGATGTCTGTTTTTTTTAATTTTATTATTACCTACTCGCTGATGAAATAGAAAAATCCTTGAATTTTTAAATTTAATACTGTGTCCTTAGATAAGATTAAAAACAAGGAAATACAGAAGGAGCTTTCCTGGAAGTAAAAATAGTATCAGTTCTGCTAAATAGAGAGGGAAGGATCCCTATCAACGATGAAAATTTACTTTATCATCGAATTATTTGACAGTTTTTAAAATATTACATTAATCAAAGACTGCTCATAATGTTTGTTCAAGGATGTTTTATGAAATTCAATAATCAATCAAACCAATCAAACTCCCTTTGAACTCCACTCGGTATGAGAGTCTTACACGTCTTCGGGACGCTAATGGGAGGGAAAACAGCATTCTCCTCGGCCAACTGTCATTCGGCACCCTCAACACATATCCCAGCCATGCCCATCTCCTCTCCGTAATGGTGAAAGTGATGGGCTTGCGCTGGGTGCGCCGGCGTATAACATCGTTCGTGATGCGGTGGTACCATATTATACCCAAGATTTTCCTGAGGCACTTCGTTTCAAATGCAGATACTTTTTGTGCCTAGGCTTTGGTCAGGTGCCAGGACTCACACCCATACAGGAGAATGGGAAACACACACGCATCAAACAGGTTAAATTTCGTCTCGGCACTAAATGCCGATGTCTTCCATATCATACCGATACGTATCAAGAGCTCGGCCTCGAGGTCACCAGGGGTGGTAATGGTTGCTACCAAGTATTTAAATTCAATAATAGGAGAATTTATTATTTTTAAGGTCTGACGAAATTAGGAGAGCGGCGGAAATTAATGTCACAGAATATTGTTAAGATGTCCAATACTGGACGAGTGAAGGTTATGTTAATATTTTATTTATTGTTGACTTATAATTTATTATAAGGTGTGAACATGTTCAAATGTAAGATGTTTGGAGAAAAAACCAAGTTGCATTGCTGCAGCAGTTGCAAAAAATATTTGCACTTAAATTGTGTGACTAAATCACACAAAAAATTATTAATACCCATTTAGACGACAGTGATTTTGACGACAGTTATTTGTGTGAAGATTGTTATAAAGTAGGGTCAAATTCAGATGATAGCGTAGATTCTGAAGAGTTGTTTATATTGGCTAAAAAATAAGAGACTGTAAACTCTGAAGAGTAGTTTATATTGGCTAAAAATAAGAGACTGTAAACTCTGAAGAGTAGTTTATATTGGCTAAAAAATAAGAGACTATAAACTCTAAAGAGTAGTTTATATTGGCTAAAAAATAAGAGACTATAAACTCTAAAGAGTAGTTTATATTGGCTAAAAAATAAGAGACTGTAAACTCTGAAGAGTAGTTTATATTGGCTAAAAATAAGAGACTGTAAACTCTGAAGAGTAGTTTATATTGGCTAAAAAATAAGAGACTATAAACTCTAAAGAGTAGTTTATATTGGCTAAAAAATAAGAGACTATAAACTCTAAAGAGTAGTTTATATTGGCTAAAAAATAAGAGACTGTAAACTCTGAAGAGTAGTTTATATTGGCTAAAAATAAGAGACTGTAAACTCTGAAGAGTAGTTTATATTGGCTAAAAAATAAGAGACTATAAACTCTAAAGAGTAGTTTATATTGGCTAAAAAATAAGAGACTGTAAACTCTGAAGAGTAGTTTATATTGGCTAAAAAATAAGAGACTGTAAACTCTGAAGAGTAGTTTATATTGGCTAAAAAATAAGACACTGTAAACTCTGAAGAGTAGTTTATAATGGCTAAAAAATAAGACACTGTAAACTCTGAAGAGTAGTTTATATTGGCTAAAAAATAAGAGACTGTAAACTCTGAAGAGTAGTTTATATTGGCTAAAAAATAAGAGACTGTAAACTCTCATCATATTATTTTATAATAAATTACATATTTTATAATATAAAACATTATTTTTATTACCTGAATTGTGTATTTACACATCATGTTCAAATGTTCCCCAGCTAAGTTCAAAACTGCCCCCCTGGAGGGGCACATTTGAACACTTCGACTTCTATATTTCAAATCCTAATATTAAATCGAAAACTGTGTTTCTCGTAAATAAATTGCATACAGATAGATAGTATAAAGATGTAGTTTTAAATCAGTTGTTCAATGACATAAATCTGATAAAAGATGTGAAAGTTATACTGAATTTATTAAAAAAATGTTCAAAGGTGCCTCCCCCTCCCCTATTTATTGTTGACTAAGATTTATAATATTATGATTAAAAAAAAAACAAATAAATTTACACTTCTCCATTATGAAAGAGGAAACAGAGGAAAGCAGAGGGGCTATGAGAAGGCGGATGTCTTGGCATATTGTTAATTTTAATATAAAAATTACAGAATTAGATGATTCGATGCATTGCTAAGCATCCCTATCGCCACCTACTCACATTAACTTACATTAAGCTCAAAGCGCGAATATTGTTTTGTTTGAATTAAATTAAATATACACAAGTGAATTCCTTATCGTATTATTTCGGGTTTCTCAGAAGAATCTCAATGCGTATTATCTCTAAGAGGTTTAAACGCAAGTAGGACTTTGGAATTTTTCGTAGCTTTCTAAGGATTTATAAAAAAAGTATTGTTTCAAGGTTTCGTTTTTATAATTAGTTAGCCGCCTTCTTCCAACGACGGAATTCAGCCTCAAAATTACACAAGCGTGGCTGTTTTTATAATATGACGAAATGTAAGGCTTTATATTTTTTTACTTGAGTTTTCAGTTTTTTTTTTACATTTTGTAAAACAGAATTATTGTTCTAGGTACTATTACGAAAGTACTTACAGTTATTCGGAGTGTCACAACACAACCATGTAGGTTGATTGGTAGAAAATGCTTCAAGCATTCCGCCAATCGACCTACATGGTTCCGCCAGCTATACTGACACCTATATATAGAAGAGTGTTATTTATTTATTTTTTTAATGTAGCTGGGGTCGCATTTAATAGTTATTTCGATTCATTTCAAATTTTAATAACAATCTCATTTAGACATTTAGTTTTTGTTTGCTAAATAAGAACAGAGACTTTTGTTGTTGTAGCTAGGCCTCCAAATCGTGTATCCCATTTGCGTTTTCAAAACATATACGTACATACTTACACATTTACCATTAATTCAAAATGTCTTCGAAGATTAAAGAAGTAGAAACGCCAACATATAATGTAACTTCTCTTTTTTGATCACCTTATGAGACCTGTAAGTACTACTAGTATAAGTTTTTGATGATCGAATATCGAAACGATCATCGAAAGAGTTTCAAAAAAATTCCATACAAAAATGATTGAATTATTCGATCGTTTGATTTTCGAACACTATTTGCAGGCTAATAAGCGCTTATTAAAAAAACTTTCTATTAAACTCGTACTAGCTCCACTGTTTTCAGATCGCAAGGATTCTATAACAGCACGTACTTTTTGAAAACCATTAACCACTTTTTGAAAACCATAAACCATCAAAAATTTTGTATTAGGTAAAAATATCAGATTTTTGAAAAATAATGTATTCTGTATAGATGGTTTTAATTCGACATGACTTTTATTTTTCTCAGAACCCATCAAGTAAGAAAGATGGCCGACCGTAACAGCGCACGTACAGAAGGTGTCCATGATAAAATTACGTTGCATATTTCACGCTTGTGAAGCTTCTGCCTCGCAGTCAGCGCTCCACTTGATGGATATGATGTGCATCCATCAAAATTCAATGAATAATGCAGGCTGTTTGAACAGAAGTTTTATCAGAGCTGGCGGACGCATCCGCTCCCACAATACCTACACGCCACACTCCTATTGCTGAAACTTAAACAGAAACATAACAACTTCGTACGAAGGTTTAAGTGAAGCTGTATATTGTGCTCTGGTATTCCGATATGATGTGTTTTATTGTAAAAGCTATGAAGAAGATGAATGGTTTC
The DNA here is from genome assembly GCA_963576905.1 of Mystacides longicornis. Taxonomy (NCBI): domain Eukaryota; kingdom Metazoa; phylum Arthropoda; class Insecta; order Trichoptera; family Leptoceridae; genus Mystacides; species Mystacides longicornis. The sequence goes on along the minus strand of OY756427.1, from coordinate 17,175,580 downwards.
GTTATTTTATTTTCAAAAACCTTTCGACAAAATTTAAAACTAGTAGGTATAGAACATATCAAATTAAAGTTCTAGATCTAGTTTTTATATCTTTAAATGGCATGATTAGAACGTCGTGAACCAACAAAGCCAAAAGGCAATAAAGATGAGAAATTAACAAAAATTGATATATTCATATCCTAGCGCCAAATACATGACAGCAGGAGCAGTCTTAAAATTTGGTCGCTCTCTTGTTCTCAATGATTTCTATTTTTTATCTCTATATCTCATTCATTATTAAATATCTACTTGTTATATACATTAGATTTTTTTGAAATGTAACCTACTTTCAACTGCCCATTCTCCTGTATGGGTGTGAGTCCTGGCACCTGACTAAAGCCCAGGCACAAAAAATCTCTGTATATAAAATGAAGTGCCTCAGGAGAATTTCGGGTATAAGATGGTACCACCACATCACAAACGACGCTGTACTCCGGCGTACCGAGCGTGAGCCCATCGCCTCTACCATTGTGGGGGGGAGATGGACTTGGCTGGGACATTAGTTAAGGATGTCGAATCACAGTTGGCCGAGGAGAGCGCTGTTCTTCTCCCCATCAGGGTCCCGAAGACGAGGAAGACCCTCTCACACTGTGTTCCGCTCCTTCGAAGCAGAGCTGAGGGATTCGAACATGGTGTGGGAGGAGGTAATAAACACTGCGCAAGATCGAGCGCAATGGAGAGCTCTTGTTCTTGTTCTCTCCTTATGCCCCAGAATGGGGTGTAAAAGGGAGAATTGGAAATTGGAACCTTGTTTCAACATAGCAAATAGCCAAAATCAAAATATTTTTGACTAAATAGAAGACATGATATCTTTGCTTATAATCAACTCACAATACCTAATGATTTATGTCATATTCCAGGAAAAAAATCGAATTGATTGGTGATAATAATTGATATATCGCGCTAACAATTTGATGAACTTATTCATAAAAAAAACGATTTATTACTCCAGAATTATTTTAATACCCTGACTAGTTCCGCAGGCAGATTATCTACATGGTAACAGCTGACAATGAAACGTGGATGCAATGATTCCATCAAGAAAACACGTTAAACTTCGACTAAAAACTACTTTATTTTAAAAGATCTTGAGAATAAAATATTTTTTATAACATGAAAACGTGTTTAAAACAAATAATTCCTCAACTGATAAGAATAATAATTATAGCGAAAATCGTTCACTGTTCGACGGCAATCAAATCATTGGGATCTTTGTTCCGGCTTAATTTATAGCCCCAAAGAGTAATGTCTTGTTAAGGTAGAGAAGTGACTGTAAAAATACACTACCCGTTCTGGTAGAAAAACGAGAAAAAATGTCAGAACATAAATTTTTGGATAGCAATTTAATTTTGTTGTAATTACCAATAAATATATTATAGCTGGTTTTATGGCCCTCATAAACATTGTGCAATACTATCTTCATGGTAGATCCTTGCCAGGGATAACCAACACAGATCCCCTTCTGATTTAAGGAGGGTGTTGAAATAAATTCTCCGATAAGAAGGCAGCCTCTGGGACATTATATTTTTGAAGGTCAGGTATCTAAGGGACTAATAATACATTTTTGTAGTTTGCAATATCTTTTATGAAACACCAGCTATACCAACATTGTTTTTTTTTTATATATGCAAACTATCTATGTTTTTACTACCATCTAGCTCACTTCTTATCCGATTTGTATCCGCAGTAAAAATAATAAAACGGATAGTAAAAAAAAATATTTTTTTATTTTAAATAATAATATAGTTTTAACCCCGGAACTCTTTTAAGATTGTAATCTTATTCTAGTATTTTTACGCATACAATCATGAGCTTTATTTTTGTTGAGATTAAAATGATATAACATATTATATGGATATACGGTAAGATCACCACTTGTGATGATGTTTTTTGGCATCGACCGACGTTTCAATATTAAAAAAAAGCTGCTTACCTAGGGTAGCCCAGAACTCATAGTATATTATAACAGTCTTTTCGTGTAAAACATATCTTTGCATAAAAATTCATAATTTTACGATTAAAATGAATTTATCCTTGGAATTATTATAGAAACTTTAAAATGATATCGACTATTGGAGCTTTTTATTATCTGCTTTAGAACTACATATTCAATATTAATCGGTACTTTAAGGGTGACCCACTAAAGTTACGGACCTCAAATTTTACGTGCTTGTGTAGGAGCATAGGACCAACTCGTATACCATATTTTATGAAAATCGAAGATTTTTTTCTTCTTTTATAGCCCTTTTTCTAGAACAAGTGAAATTTTCTTTGGATACTTTAAGAGGGTTCCCCTAAAGGTACAGATCTCAACATTTTACTGACTCATCTACATCGAGGGGCTAACCGTTCTACCAAATTTCAATCAAATCATAAGGATAAGAATTACTATGAGTTATGGGTACGCGGAAATTTAAAAAAAATTTTTTCTTGAAAACGTCGAGAAAATTAATTTCAGCGAAATCTATTTATTTTTGAAACCCGATCACAAGACTCATGTATATTCCATATACTATGAGTAATATGGTTCAGCAATGTAGATTATTGTATCTTCTTCTTTCTGTGTCGTGTCAGGTCGCCCCAACGTTGACTATCACTCTGGAGAATGCATCCCGGTCCTGTGCGGCACGAAACAGTTCCTCCACACTCGTGATCCCCGTCCATTCACGAATATTTCGGAGCCAGGATATTTGCCGTCGGCCCACCCCTCGTCTACCCTCTATTTTCCCCTTAATAATTAAGTGCAGCAAATAGTATTTTTCCCCTCTAAGTACATGCCCCAAGTAGGACACCTTCCGGACCTTGATATTAGTCAGCAACTCTCTATCAACCCTAGCCCTTTGCAGGACTCTTGTGTTGCTGACCATGTCTGTCCATTGTATGCGGAGCATTCTCCGGTGTACCCACATCTCAAACGCTTCCAATCGGTTCATTGTAGTAACTTTGAGAGTCCAAGATTCAACTCCGTATAAGAGAACAGACCACACATAGCACTTGACCAGTCTCTGACGGAGTTTCAAATTAAGATTGTCATCACAGAATACTGGTCTCATTTTGTTAAATGCCGCACGAGCTGCCTCTATTCTGCACTTAATTTCTGTTTCTGGGTCGAGGTTTTCTGTCAGGATGCTCCCGAGGTATTTAAACTTCTTCACTCTCTCTATAGCAGCGCCATTCAGTGTAAGACATGCTCCTACATGTTCTTCACGTCCAAACACCATGAGCTTTGTTTTGGTGTTATTCATGTTTAGCCCCAGTCTCATTCCAGCCTCATTAACCCTATTGACAAGAGTCTGCAAGTCCTCAATACTGTCCGCCAAAATGACAGTATCGTCAGCATACCTTATATTGTTAACATAAACGCCGTTAACTTTAACCCCCAAATTCGTATCACTCAAGGCTTCCTTAAATGCCATATCAGAGTAGAGGTTGAAGAGCATAGGTGACAAAACACAGCCCTGTCGGACACCTCTCTGAATCGGGATACCTTTTGATGTGCTGGTTCCTAATTTTATGACGGCTTGTTGATTCCAATACAAGTTTTTTATTATGGTGACATCTTTGTCATCTATATTGCGTTCTCGCAGCATTGCTATCAAATCTGCATGTTTCACTCTGTCAAAAGCTTTTTCATAGTCGATGAAACAAGCGAAGACATCTTTTCTCTGGTCTCGACACTTTTGCAAAAGCACATTTACTGCCAAAAGTGCCTCTCGAGTACCGAAGCCACTTCTGAAGCCAAACTGAGAGTTATCAAGGTCGCTTTCACACTTCTGCCTTATTCTGGAATGTATTATCTTTAAAAATATTTTCAAAACATGGCTCATAAGGCTTATTAAGCGATAGTCATTACATTTTTTAGGATGCTGTTTTTTAGGAAGAGTGATAAATACGGATTTCAGCCAGTCTTGGGGTAAATTCCCTGTGTCATATATGGTATTAAATAGTCGCAAAAGGTGGTCAATATTATTGTCATCGATAAGTTTCAAAATTTCGGTTGGTATTTCATCAGGTCCACAAGCTTTCTTATTTTTACTGTTGGAGACGGCATGAAGTATCTCCGACTTCAATATGGAGGGTCCGGTATTTAAGGTAGGTAAAGGAATATCTGGTCTATCGTCATTGAAGAGTGTTTGTATATACTCCTCCCATGTCCTGAAAATATCAGACTCAGTCAAAATTAAGTTTTCCGACTCATCTGTCAGGGTTATAGGGGTTCTTTTTTTGTCAAGGCCAGATAGTTGTTTGACTTTCTTATGCAAGTTGAAGGCGTCATGCATATCATTCAACCTTTCTAGTTCTTCACATTGTTGTTTTACCCATTCTTCCTTTGCCCTTCTTATCTTTTGTTTAATTGATCTATGGATACTCTTGTATTTGTTTCGGTCATTTAGTACCTTTCTTCTTTCATCCATCAGCCCAAGAATTTCATCCGTCATCCAACTTTTTTTACGAATAATCTTATCTGCCTTCAGATGTTCCTTGCAGACGTTATGCATTACATTTTTCAATTCATTCCAAACAGTCTCTACATCATTTGTTGTAGAGTTCGAGGAAGCTTGTTGTTGTTAGTTCTTGGGCAACATTACTCCTAGTAGCATTATTTTCCAGCTTTGAAATATCAACATTCTCGTATCTTTCAGCTTTCTTAACGACTTTTAGTTTTAAATGTATATCAGCAATCAGTGGGTTATGGTCTGACCCTATGTCTGCACCTGGAAAAGTTGTGGTCCTCTTAATACAATTTCTGAATCTCTCTTTAATCAAGATGTAATCTATTTGATTTCTTATTGGGCTTGCAAGATTTGGGGCGTCTTGTGGTGACTTCCAAGTATATAGTCGACGCTTGGGTAATTGGAACCATGTATTCATTATAGTCATATTTTGTTCGTCACAGAATTCAAATAACCTATCTCCTCTGTGATTACTCTCTCCCAGTCCCCAATCACCAACAACGTTGGATCGCCGTCCTTTACCAACCTTGGCATTATTTATTTATATTGTATCACTAATTTTAAAAATCTGTTAAAAAATCAATAATATGAACACAAACCGAATTATGAATTTCCCGTTCCTAAAATCAAGTATAAAAATTTTCCGATTAAATAATAATTTAGAAATACTTATATTTCCTTATATTTTATAAGTATTATAAGGAAAGCATGTGGTATGGAAGTAAGTGTTGTGACAAAGATGAAAGTTAATAAGTTGAGATGGTTTGGGTATGTGGAAAGAATGGATGCAAACAGAATGACAAAGATAATTCATAAGGCTGAAAGGAAAGGTGTAAGAAAGCGTGGGCGACCGAGAATGACGTGGATCGAACACATCGATTCCGTCCTCAAGGAAGGCCAAGAAGTAAGAGAAATAGGAGAAGCTGTATGAGAAATAGTATGTCGGTGGAAGAAGCGAAAGAAGTGTGCTTGGATAGAAAAGAGTGGAGGTCCGTTCTCTCTGCCTACCCCTTACGGGACACGGCGTGATGGGTAAAAAAAAAAAAGAAATACTTAAGTACATTATGTACAAAAGAAGATGGGGTTTAAGGTATTAACTTTTTGTAAATTTCTTTTTATTATTTTTTGTTACTTAGCATCATGAATACAATAATTGGACACCTAGTATAAGTTTTCGATGATGGAATATCAAAACAATCATCGAATGAGCTTCGTAAAAATTTCCTTACAAAATGATCGAACGATTCGATCCTTTGATTAGCGTGCAATAAGCTTTCGATAAAACTCGTAGTAGCCCCACAATTAACTTATTATTATTATCATCAATAACACACAATTTAATGTACAGAGGACGAGCGATATCTTCCAACTGACCATGATTTATAATGGTCTTTCTTAAATGTATCGTAAACATTTGAATGATTGCAGTTTCTATATATGATTTTTTTTTAAAACTTCACACTGTATTGTACTGTCAACTTCTAATCGTGTTTTTAATTCATCATTTTTATGACTTATTTTGCTCTTTAACATCAAGATTTCAGAATCGAAATCAATTAATAAACTAATGAATTATTCTTAACCTATGTTATCATTTTTTGTTTAACTCTTTTAAAGCATGATTGATGTCTAAATCATACCTTTGATTGATGTAAATCTTTTTTTTTTCAGCAGGGAAGTTTGGGAAAGTTGTGTCAGCCCTGTAGATTGCTTCAAACCAGCGCTCATTTATCTTGTATCAGAAGTGCAACAGTATATTTTATGGAAAATACCATTCATGTTAGGAAGAGTCTAGCATCAACTAGTAGAGATATGTATGTACGTACCTACCTAGGTGGGGAAAATAAACGTGAAGTATTTAATGTGTTCTCTGTGTGTGAGTATGGAAGGAGTCAGCATAAAGTTAAGTGCACATGAAATAAAATAGTTTGTAATTAAACCAACAACTGGTAGGTGTAGCCGCCGCTCGCGATTACCAGACTTTCTACAATAAAATGTGCTATCACGACACTTAATCAAACGAAAAAAATATTTCGATGGATATTCGTAAATTTTTGAAAACATTTCTTCGTTTACGAGTACCTACCTACCCTAAATCACTCGATAATAAGTGGAAGGCTAATAAATAGAAAAATAAAAATAAAAAAAAGAGTACCTACCTACCTTAATTTATTGAAATTGAAAATGTGTATTTTTATTTTTTGTCATAGGTGATTTCTGAAACACTAAACACGTCAGGTGGGGCAGGATAAGAAGGTGATTCTAGCGCGAACACGTCGAGAGAAAGGGCGGTGATATGCAGTCCACAAAATTTCGATGGGTAAACGCCAAGCAGGAAGACCCTCCAAGCGATGGCGAGACAGTTGAAGTTCGGTGTCCCTGGAAATAAAAACAGACCTATTTAAAGAAGATTTATTTTCTCTAAAAGAGTGCAGCATTTCTCTGGCATGGGCAAGGTTCGGTAAGCCGTTTTACATATGTATATTTCGAAGGAAAATAAAAATATCAGCTGGGACACAACAAAAAATAAAACGGAGAATGCGACAGAAAATACGAGGTACATTTGTGGTTCAAATTGATCAAAGTAGAGTTGGACTTGTCATGTGGCCAAGTAACCGAAAACTTGGTGAAGAATTGTTGGCAGGCTTCGAGCAAGGTGGTCTGACGATTCGAGAAGAGTAACTGGGAGCGGATGGATGCGGTTGGCGCTGGATAGGGTAAGTCTCAGGGAAAGGTCTTTGTCCAACAATGGACACGAGAGGGAGGTTATATCTCTTTTTATCGCGGTATTTCTACACAATAATTAACACCACCTATATAAGAAGGCCTGATGGCCATTTTGGTTCTAACGTCATACCCGAGGCCCAGGCTGCCGGCGCTGTATGATAGATATCATAGAGTACAGGTAAGTACATACATATTTATGCAAGTGCATACTGGGCTTTACAATGTGACGTCACAGTCTCAGCGCTAAGGCTTTCTTATATAGGTGGTGTTGCGAAAACGGTCGAGAACAACTGAACACCGATTTTTTTTGCTTTTATTCGCACGTTATTCGTTTGATCAAGTGTCGAGATAACACATTGTAGATTCAGGCTTCAAGCTATTGTGTATGTGCGGCGAGAAGTTACTTTATTTATTACAATTTATTAAATATTTGTAGTGGAAAGCTTTTTAGATTACACATATCCACCACTCATAGAACTCTACTTAATTCTAGTGTGAAATTATATCCTACTATTTACACACATATTGAAACTGCAGCCGCCCTTATTCCGTTTAAGTCTGTCCCCTCAAATCACTGCCGCAAGCATTGCTTCAAGTAAATTGGACTTTCAAACAACTGCCGTTTATTTGATCAAATATAAATACAATTTATCTGTAAAAGACAAAAAATATTTCTACCGTTACAAAATTTTAAATTATATAACCAAAGTTGACTGGTTTTATTAGAATATGAATTTGGTTTAAGATCGATTTATCGCATTTTCACAAAACTGACTGCGGTATGTAGTGTAAAGTTGGGACATAAAACAGTGTCAACTTAGGTGTTCTTATTTGTGATTACCGATTAATGGGGTACACAAACTAACGTCTGAATCGGACATTATACATAGTTGCTTCAGAAACCTCATGATGAACATACAAAAATTTGAGAGCAAAATAAAAAAATTCAATTCAAGGACAATGCCCGATTGAAAGTCGAATCTTCGATTCCTAATCGGACTCTATCAGTAGGTATTGGAGAAAAAATGAACGAATCTGAATGATCTTTCGAAATCCTAAAGAAGAAATCGTGGGTGGTCTTGACAGTGCTGGATCGATTAGACAGAACATTTAGCAGAGTGTTTGTGAGCAGGGTAACATGTTTCATACTTCAAGGAATTCCAGTTGGACGAAATATCCCGGGCCTGACGAGATTAGTGTAAGTATACATTTCAAATTGTAAGGATCTTTTGAAAGGAAGAAGATGACTTTCGCCGACTTTCAATCTTGAGGTAATGGGTTTGATCTCCGGTGTCAACCAATGTGTAAAAAATGTCAAAACTATATGTGTGTTAACTTTGGTAGAGCCCAGATCCAAGTAGAAAATCTTCTAAACATCCCTTTTAACTTTGTTGAGTGAACATTCGAGTATGGCTGAATATCCACTAGAAATTGCGGAATAAGCTTATCTAGGTCGAAGTCTAGAATGGTGCCAATACAACTTTCATATATTATGTTAATTTCTATTTAAGGCATATGGTATGATATTATGGTTCTGTTTGGGAAAAGACGAAAACGATATAAGAACCCAATTTAATGTAAATACGCTTATCCTTAACCCACAAATGGCGTAGAAACAACATTCATGTTAACCGCTGTATCTCGCACCAGTTCTCCCATGATTTTTTATGATATTATTTTTAAAATAGTCACAATATACCTACATACATATACGTGTTCTATCCAATAATAATAACTGGAACTGCCGATGAACAATAACGTTTCGTTCTAAAGCCGATTTTCGTGCGGAATGTAAATATTTAGAAAAGAATGCCGACTGCCACTCAGACGCTGTGAGCGGATAGAGATGAAAATTTCGTATATTTATTAGTCGATGATACTCCAAAAAAATTTGGATTAAGTAGTGGTTTTGAGGTCTGACAACGTGATTTGGAGAGATCAGATAGGTGTAGATGTAGACTTTTATGTTTTATGAACTTTTCTAGTTTTCGGTGAGTTGAAAATGTACATATTGCACACTCGAATTGCGTCAGTGAGTCATAATAATAATATTACCTAGTGGTCGACCAATGCTCGAAATTAGAATTTCGAACCATTCGAAAACTCAAACATTATTAAGGTTCTATTGTCAAAGACTGAGCTGGCGCTATTTTACAATTTTCTTTCAAAAAAAATGACATGGATACGTCAAATTTGAAATGCTATATATTATTATTAAAGACAAATTATATTAACCTATTTTCAATTTGACCACAGACAAACAAAATAATGTTTTTTATTGATTTTGATGTATTTTTAATGCATAGTTAAAAAAAATATTAGCATTTGCCACTACTTCTCTCCACCCTGGCAACGAGAGCATTACATATAACAACATGACATTATTATTGTAACAAATGAAGAAGCCTAGCGTACTATTGTCGTGCGGAGGTCGTGGGTACCGAATAACTTCCTCTTTCACGACACAAGCTTTAGGTAGCTTTCTGTGAAAGAGTCTCTTTGTGTTTACTCTCGTGAGCACAGTCGTTTATGTAAAAAAGTACAAGTACCTAGATCATTATATTGACAATTCAAATAGTGTTTTCATCGATGAAGTTTGTCCTGCTTGTGTACGCCCCTAACATAGATGCCGCTACAATCCACTAGTGTATTGGTTGTATGTATAACGGGTGTACAGTGAGATTAGATCACGCCTGCTAACACAATTTTCCATGAATGTGATAAGGAAAAAGTTATGATGATCACTATGGTTAGGGTTAAACACATCCCCTTAAATCAGATGCAACAATCTGATATCATCGTACTGGGATTAATACACAAAACCTTCTAAATCTGCTCTAATAATATATTGCTTTGCAATGTTCGCTTGTTTGTGCTGTGCGAGGCTATTTATTACTATAGCGGATAGGCTATTTTTTACCTTTTCTATTTCATATATTTTTTCAGCATAAACAATAAGATAGGAGTGAGAATTTTAGAAATAATTACTACGTTTTATTCATTACTACCTGATTAATTTAGCACTCGATTGGCTTTTTAGCATACATTCGCAAAATGTGCCTAAAATGAATCCATATTTGACATTGACATGACATGAATGATTTGACAGCCGAAGTTTTATTTTACTTTACATGACATAGGTTTTACCCATTTAGTATCTTGAGCTAATTGGGAAGCTGGTTGAAAATCAAATACAAATTTTCGTCAAAATACAAAATTCATTTCTAACAAAAAAAAAAAACAAGAATACAATCTAATTAAAACGAGGTAAAATAGTTAAAAGTCCATTTTTGTTGTAGAGATTACCGATATTTTCAACAGATAACTTCACATTTCAATGTATATTTTTCAAATTTATGTTCCATTCTTTTATTATTCACGGCAAGGTATGACATAGTAAGAGGAGGTATGACGTAGTGACATTGAGAGGAGATATGACACAGTGAGAGGAGATATGGCATAGTGAGAGGAGATATGGCATAGTGAGAGGTGATGCGACATAGTGAGAGGAGATATGACACAGTGAGAGGAGATATGGCATAGTGAGAGGTGATGCGACATAATGAGAGGAGATATGACACAGTGAGAGGAGATATGGCATAGTGAGAGGTGATGCGACATAATGAGAGGAGATATGACACAGTGAGAGGAGATATGGCATAGTGAGAGGTGATGCGACATAGTGAGAGGAGATATGGCATAGTGAGAGGTGATGCGATATAATGAGAGGAGATATGACACAGTGAGAGGAGATATGGCATAGTGAGAGGTGATGCGACATAATGAGAGGAGATATGACACAGTGAGAGGAGATATATCATAGTGAGAGGTGATGCGACATAATGAGAGGAGGTATGACATACGAATTTAAAAGAGATAGAAAGAAAAGTGAAAGAGAAAGCAGAGTGCCTGATCCTGCAGTAGACAAAAATGAAATAATAACAATGATATTAATTTTTTTAACTTTAAATTTGTACCTACTTGCGTTTTCTACGATTCAGGGGTGGAACTCGCTAGTTAAATATAACGATTTCTTTTAAACGAATCGCCTTTGCGATCATACTATGGTGAGAAAAAACATAAACTAATGAAAAATGCGAGTTTAAAAAATTTCTTTAGAAAAGCGGGTCGATATTTTTTCGACATTGACTTGACCTAGTACGAATTATCTCTGTATAATGAAAATGTTAATAAAAAATATTTATTTAACTGACCTCAGTAGTGTATAGTGGCAGAATAGGCGCCAACTTTTTTTCAAGAGACCCCGGTTGTTATTATACAAAGACAATGCATCGATCCTTACACCAACAATTATATAATAAAATATACTTGTTTTCCATTGGTCTCCATTCATTCGATTAACCCTATTGGCCCGAATATAACGCAAAATTTTTCGATCATTGTTTTCGCTAAAAAAATCAGCTCACGTTAAATTTGTGGCATAGCACGAGTCTCCATAATATACAGCCTAATTCGGTTGTATAAAAGCTGGATTTTGTTTCAAAGTGTTCTGAATATTTTTTTTTCAGGAAAAAAATCATAAATATCCACCAACATTTCCAGAGTTTGAAGTATAATATTTATAAAAGTACCAAACACCTACGTGAAACAATTATAAAATAGTGGATTTAGGAAAGGGTAATACCCTAATTATGAAATTAAATTATCTTTGTTAATTAAAAAAATATCAATTATTATGTTAATTGTTGGATCCGCAATACTGAAAACCTGTGTAATTATTATGTTCTCTTTCAATTGGTAGCTATGGAAGTTGGAATTTTAATTTCTAGAGTATTAAATTTGTAATGAGTACCTACCCTTTTTTATACAAATGTGAAAGGTATGTCTATTTTCTATATAATTGTTTATTTTTTTAATAATCCTGGTTTAAGCCACGGCTAGACTATGGGCCATGTTGGCCAAATAGAGGCTCTGGCCCATCATGGGCAAATAGTGTGGCCGCTCCACCAATGACCAATATCGCCAAATATTTGACATTGGCCGTTACTTGTTTACTTGTCGATCGAGTTCGCAAGTATTCACCAATATTGGAACAATGTTGACAGCTGTCATGTCTTCCATGTTGTTATTTTAATTGTGTTTTGTAAAAAAAAATTATAATCCTCATAAAATAATGGAAGTTGACAGTGATAATATCATATTATGACATTAATTGCAGCATCCTATACAGTGATACATGCGGCATCTGCTTTTCTGTTATTAAAAGTAATGAAAAACGCAAACGGCAAAGACGGTGGTTGATGCTTTCTTTATACCACTCGAGTATGTATGTAATGTACCCATGATTCTTGTTTTTTTTTTATCAATATCTTTTATTTTCATTTATGTTATAGTCCAAATCAACCTGTAAGAGCTAGGTAAATACATACCTGTTGCAAAACAATAAACATCAATAAAAATTGAAGGTTAGGTTTAATAAAATTATGAATGTTTTTATTGTGTATATTTGTGAATTGGAAATTATATTAAAATATCCTATTTGCCCAGGGAGATAAACTCTCTTGAAATTCCCCACTCAGATAGGAGTATACAGTGAATAATTGGAGATTAGAATGTAAAATGATGAATGAAAGCAAGAATTAATCAATAAATCAGTGATAGAAACATTGTGTAGCAGTCTAGCATAATGCCAGCTGTCAGAGTTGGGCCAATAGTGTAGCCAGGTGTACAAGTATATTTGCCAAATGTTGCTACTTGCCAATGCTTGGCCAGAGCCACTATTTGGCCATCCTGGACCAGCATGGGCCATAGTGTAGCCGTAGCTTTAGTCGAGTAAAGAATGTCATCGTGGTGTGTATTTTTTTATTTGGTTTCTTTAATATTTATTATTATTATTTTTTTTTTTTTTTTGAAATTTAAATCAATCAGCCTTTGCGCTGATGGCGTTCAAATCTGAAATAATTGTCTAATATTCCGCTTATCTTTCTTGATTTTTTCTTTCATAAGATAACCTTCTCCTGACAAAAGTAAACACGAAAAAAGAATAAGCGAAATTGGTTCAGCAATTTACGCTTAATGTGATGACGTTGGAAAATAATGCTCCATTTATATATATAGAGATTATATAGAGCATTCATAATATGCAACATATTTAAATGAGTTTAAAAATAATTAAATTTTAATTAAAATACCATTCAAATTAACAATTATTATACTAATTAGCATTTCAACGATGTTGCTTGATACGTGAGCGGTAAATTGATCGCCCATCCCATAGGGAATTCCAAAACCATGATTATTTGTGCCGTGTAAAATATATTATTCAAATTAATATCCGCCTCACACTGAATCCGTATTAGCCTTTGCTTGGTGGTATGGTTAGATTCTTGTGACCTTTTTTCAGGACTAGATCTTAAAGGAAAAAAAAACAACTAATGACTCTAACAATTTATTACAATGTTCGATTTTTAAATGGAACAAACCACTATGGGCTTACGACCGTCTTCTACTGTTATTTCGAAGGCTGGCTTAGTGTGATCACTTTACGTTAACAACGTTCGCCATTAGGTGGTAATGTTTGTCTCCGAAACTTCTAATCATGAGAATAAGTCATTTAGTGGTATGGTGTTTCATAAAATTTCATTTCCCTTAATATAGTGCGCTCATATTCCGGTATCGGCCGGATTCCTCTATTAAGCCACTGGCTTTGTTTATTATGAACGAGGTCGAAAGTTCCTAATTTTCAGATTCATTGACAAAAAATATCAAAATCTATCGATTTTGATTAATCTGTATCCATCGAACATAAAAATTTTGGAGTCATTTACCCAGTGGTGTTGGTGTTAGTAGTATTCAATTGTACAGCGTATTGTAGCTATCTTATAAAGCGACCAAAAGTTTATTTTGAACTTCCGTCGCTAAATCTAAAACCATTTTGTAAAAAAAGCAAGTATTGAAAGTAGTGGTACAAGATTGCATTGTACTGGCTGTCTTGATGTTACCGTGCATTTTTATCTATGGAGATTTTCATGTTAAAGAGTTGGGAGGATGTGTGGAATTGTTGCAAAAGTCTTTGTAGATTGCTTTCCGAATCTGACAGGAGAACAGCGTAAAAGCGAGTAAATTAAAAATCATAAGAGTAATTTTTCTTTGCATTTACAATGTTTTGTGTTTTATTATGTGAATATTTTTTTGTAATTTTTCTATGACCTACTTATTTAAAAAAATCTTAAAACGTCTCAAGAGCATTTTAAAAAGAATCATATTTTGAAATTTGAATAAGAATCATTCAAATTTATTAGTTGAAATTTGAATTTGGAATCTGTTCTAATCGAACATTAAATGGGTATTGGTCTAAATTTTAATCCGTTATGCCAACATCGATATTTTTATTCGGTCTCGATGATTGTTTAACATGTGCAGGAATGTGTGCACTGCCTCTGTGTGAATGGGAAGGATTGCGGTATTAGGCATTTTGAGCTTTTAAATTCAATTGGTACGCGCAGGGCTTGTGTTCGGTGTCACGAAGGATTTTATTATACCACTGGTTGAGAAGTAGGGGGAGAGGGTTAGTTATTTAACTGTTTTAACCCTCTCTTCAACAGTCATTTTGAGTCCACCATCGAATCCAAGATACAGTATGTCGAGCAGATCAGTATAGGGATGAGGCTTACAACCTCCAATGATGTTGTTTATGGAATACTTAGAAGGAAGTATAATATTGGCGTGATATTTTTGTTTGCTTGTGGAAAGAGTCCATGCATGGAGCAAGAGGTATACCGATAACACAGAGAGATGATATAATGGGCGAATTGTGCGATCTGGAGTAAGCGGACGACCTAGCGTTGTTCAGTACGACAGTGGAGGAATTTCAGAGCAGTGTTTCAAGACTCTGCGATGAAACAGCACCCCTCTTGGCCTTCGAGTTATTGCCAGTAAGACGGAGCTCATGGCGAATATCCTGCCCTACCCACCTCGGGGATGAGCTCCTGATACGTACCGGTATGGCAAGTGGCGCTTTTAACAACATGAACAAGATTTGGAAAGCGTCGGCGTTTAGTGTCGATACGAAATGTTAGCTTTGATGCGTGTGTGTTGCCCTTTCTTCTTTATGGGTGTGAGTCCTGGCACCAGGCCAAAGCCCAGGCATAAAATATCACTGCACTTGAAATGAAGTGCCTCAGGAGAATTTTGAGTATAAAATGGTACCACCGCATCACGAACAACGCTATACGCTGGCGCACCCTATGTTTCGCTCCTTTTAAGCAGAACTGAGGGATTTGGACACTGTGTGGGAGGAGGTCATAAACATTGCGCAAGATCGAGCGCAATAGAGAGCTTTTGTTCATCACACACCATAATGTTTTGTAAGAAGTAAAAGATTTTTAGTACAATTCTACAGAATTCTACATAAATACTCTTATAACAGGTTTACATGTACCTAATCCAAAATTAATTATACTTACTTGATAAGGTCAGATCATAAAAAGCACGGGTTTCGAAAAGCGGATTTGGGTTCAAAATATAAGAAAATTAAAAATTCTTAGTTAAAAATGCTTTGTACATATAGTGGTAGTAGTCCGGATAAATTCTTTTAACTCCAAATTGGATATTATAAAGTTAGAAATTGAAATAAATGTTAATTAAATTAAATTGAATAAACAGACGCAAAGGAGTTTCCAGCGGCGCGCAATGGGTTATTCCATTTCGTATTTTGCCTGCACATTTCCAAGGCCCATTGGATTAACAAATGGCATCCAATTTTACGTGAAATGCATTTAATTTATCAGCTGTGTTCGTGTTGTCTGTTGTAGCGCCACTGACTATTTTCCTTCGCTACATAATTTTCATAGCTGCACACAAAATATGACTCATGTGTAAATTCAACTCACGCAAATTTTAACATAAAAAAGTGAGAATTTCAACACAAATTGTATAAAAGGAACTCAATTTTAGCAAGTTATACAGGGTGTTATGAAGAACATTAGCCAAACTGGTAGGGTATATAGAGGGGACCATCTCCAACATCGTTTCCATACATTAAAATGTATACAGGATGTAATTTTTTTTCTAGGATTTTTTAAATTTTTTTCGAAAAAATCCCAAAATTTTACCTATTAGTGTCTATAATTTTTTTATTTATCAACCAATCAGATTCATTTAAATTTTAGTATTATCTCAAATACATGCTTATTTAGATAAACATGAAACCTGATTAAAAAATCAACGTTTAAAAAAGATATGATCCGACAAATTCCAAAAACGGTCTGAGAAAAAAATTAAGTTAATTTATAAATCAATTTTAAAAACATTTATAAAAATGGTTGAGTTCTTAATATAACATCAAAATTTCTCTGAAGTCTCTTCTTTTAAATGATATATTGCATGTGTGTATAATATATCCAAAAACAAAAAATAAAAACCAAAATCTGAACGATAGTCGCTATTTCATACGAGCCATTTTCTACCATAGTATAATTTTATACGGCGGTATAATGTTCTTTTTTCACATCTCTTTAACAAAATAGAGGTACCTACTTACATACTTATTTATTTTATGAATAAATCCAATCTAACTCCCTTAAGACCCCACTTAGGGGCATAGGGAGGCAACAAGAGTATGGAATATTTTGATGTATGGAAACGATGTTGGAAATGGTCCCTTCTATATACCCTACCAGTTTGGCTAACGTTCTTCATAACACCCTGTATATTATAGGTGTGGTGTGTGTGTGGTTGTTCTAGGATGTGGCTGATTAAGACACCACCATGACCTATTGGTATAGGGAGAATAACTGTTCCCAGTGATAAGCAAATCTTTATGATATTTCTTTTATTTTTGGAGTTAGAGAGAACTAACCAGGGAGGCTGGAAAGTTGGTAAATGGGGAGCTCTAACTCCAGGTATCTTATGTGGATTGAGATAGTACTGAGGCTGAGATAAGATGATTGAAATAGAAGGAAGATAAGAAATACTCACAGTTTTAACAAAACACAAATTCACTATATTATAAAAATAATATTTAAAACTAAGTTACAAAATGCTCATATTACACTTAAAAAGAATTTACGCGGGATTAAGATATTAAGACAAATTAATTTATGTGCGGCTCTTCTCTGGTCGGAAGTGGAAGTGGTCGGCCATGTTTGGTGAGGTCCTATATATACCCTATGGTGTTTCAGCAAAAATTATAATTTGTCATCTTTCTTGACATTGCCATTTTATAAAATATTGTTTCAGGAACAAATGTTGTGATAACTAAAAAACATAAATATTAGACATAAACAAAAAATAGAATTTTGTAGTAGGCAGTCGCCTACATCAGCCCCTTCCTAAGAATTTAAACCGTAGGTTTCAATTCTGATCTGGATTAAATACTCTCCTCCCATATCTGGTTGTTGTGTGTGGTACTCTTGACGGGTTGTAGTCCTCGGAATGTAAAAAAGCTGGTTTGCATCTGTCGAGTGACACTACCTTTTGTTCTCCTTTGATTAGCAAAGTGGCTGTCTTGTCTATTCTGGAAATTACTGGGTATGGTCCGTTATAATTTGGTTTGAGCGGTTTATAAATTAAGTCATTTCGCAAAAACAAATGAGTACATGTTTTGAGTTCTGGATGTATAAAAATGTTTTCCTTGTTATGATGTGATATGGGTTTTGGCTTGATATTGTTAAAAAATATTTGTAATTGGTGAGTGTATAAAGTGGGGTCGATTATGTCAGTATTTTCCTGGAATAAATCACATGGCAATCGTAAATTCTGTCCATACAACATTTCTGCAACTGAATATTCACATTCCTCTCTAACCAAATTTCGTAGGCCTAATAAGATGGTCGGTAGAGCTCGTGTCCAAGGAGTCGGGTAATGGGTTTTGAATGCAGTCTTCAAAATTCTGTGGTATCTCTCAATTAAACCGTTGCTTTGGGGGTGAAAAGCTGTGGTGGTTTGATGTTTGATTCCCATCTGGATACAAAAAGTTTTAAAATCTGTAGACATGAACTGTCGTCCCTGGTCTGTTATTATTGTTTCCGGAACACCAAAACGAGCTATCCAGTGATCGAACACTGCTCTAACAATTGTTTGGGATGTTATGTTAGACAGTGGGATGACTTCTGTCCATCTTGTGAACCTGTCTATCATCGTAAGGCAATAGCGCATGTCTTCAGATACAACCATTGGGCCAATAATGTCTATGTTGATCGTGGTAAACTTAGCTTGGGGCAATGAGATAGTTGTTAAAGGTGTACGTGTATGTTTGTTTACCTTAGACTGTTGACATTTGATACATGTTTTTGTCCATTGTTTTATGTCCTTCCTCATATCTTTCCATACTCCACGCTGGGTGATGGTTTTTAATGTAGCCTGTGTACCTGCATGACTGAGGTTATGTATTTGGTTGAAAAATCTTCTTTGTAAACTCTTCGGAATGTATGGCCTCAAGTTTCCGTTGTGGTTGTCGAAAATTATCTTTAATCCTTGAAAATTTGACTTTATTAAATTAAGTGAATATAAATTATTTTGAAAAATGTCTTGCAGTTCCTTATCTTGTCGCTGTTCATGGGCAATTTCCTCCAGAGGTATATTTTTATCTATATCAATTTGTTCTACCCTTGATAAAGTGTCAGCAACTATATTTGTTTTTTGCAGTTACGAATGGTTGAATTGGTGATGGATGATGCTTGTGAAGTGTGCTGCAAAGACTTTATGAGTGTATGTGTGTTCTATTTTGTGTGCGTGCTTATTCTGTATTTGCGATTTTCTAATGCAAGTTGAAAACTTCATATATGGTTGATGGGTGCATGGTTTCTTTTTCTTTTTACATTAAGTAGTATTGCCTCAGCACAGACTCTCGTCTAGTGAGGTAATAAACCCTTTATACAAATTATATATATATACACACATGTAAAATGCTTATGTTTTTTTGTATTTTTTGGGAATAAAATAAATAAAAAATAAAAAAAATATTTGACTCGCCCTTTATATGCCTGATGTCAGTTGAATATTGACCAATAAAATCTAGATGGCGTTGCTGTCTTGGGGTTTCCTTTGAAGATGATTTTTTTGTGAAGGCGAAAGTTATAGGTTTATGGTCAGTATAGATTATAAAATTTCTGGCTTCCAAGTGATGTTTGAAGTGTTTGATACCTTCATATATAGCAAGTATTTCCCTGTCATACGTGCTGTATGCTTGTTGTGCTTGGTTAAGTTTTTTGGAGAAAAAACCTAAGGGTTGATAATCACCGCTTGGTAATTTCTGTTGCAAGACTGCTCCGAGAGCAAAATCGGATGCATCAGTCCACAAAGATAATTCTTTGTTGTTATCGGGGAAGCTTAGTCTAACTGAATTAATCAAAGCTTGTTTTACCTCTTCAAAATCCATTTCTGTTACCTCGTTCCAGGTTATGGGTCGCTTGTCGTTCTTTTTCGCACCCTTTAAATAATCGTTGAGTCGAACCAGCATCTTCGCCATGTTCGGGAAGAATCGTCTGTAGAAATTTGCTGTTGCAATAAAACGCCGCAAGTCCTGAACTGTTTTAGGCTTGCTGATGTCTGCCATGGCTTGAATTTTTCTGGGCATGCTCCGTTCCCGTCTGCTGATATGTGGTATCCTAGAAATTTCACAGAATTTTTACCGAATTCGCATTTTGATGGATTAATAGTCATACCTTTGTCTTGTAAGCGTTGAAAAAGTGCTTTCAAATGTGCTTCGTGGGTGGCTTCATCAGGCGATGCTATTAAAATGTCGTCTACATAAGAATGAATTCCATCCAAACCTTTTGTAATTTCATTCAGATGGCGCATAAAAGTTTGGCATGCATTAGATAATCCGAAAGGCATTCGCAAAAATTCGTAGTTACCGAATGGCGTGGTAATGGCAGTTTTCTTGATGTCTTCCTCTGCGACTGGTATCTGGTAGTAGGCCTTCTGTAAATCTACCTTGGAAAATATTTTACAATTATGAAGATCATTTGTGATGTCATGGATGTGAGGTATAGCGTATTTATCTGGTATCGTGATTGAATTTAGACGTCTTTAGTCACCGCAAGGACGTATACTATTATCGGACTTTTTGACGCAAATGAGCGGGGTTGACCATTCGCTATTGGACAATCGACAAATTCCCTGATCTACGGTGCTATGCTTACATTCACTGTAAGGCTTGTTGATATTAATCAACTCTGGGAAGTTAGCTAAAATTTTGTGAAACTTGTTATTTTTATCTATAAGTGACAGTTGATACGAACTTATTTCATTTAAATGTGAAGTGAAAGCTTTTATATTTTCACCTGTGCTAATGTTAATTAATCGTTTATTTCTTACATCTACCAGTAAATTAAATTTATGTAAGAAATCGGCGCCTATGATAGCTTTAGGTATATCGGCAATAATAAAGTTAAAATTGAGTCGGTCTTTGAAACCTAAATTTAAAGAAATATTCGTAATGCCGTATGTTTGTATCGGTGTCTCGTTCGCTGCAAAGAGTTTTAGAGGATTCTTACTCAGTGCGCGTTTGTTGAACAATCGTGGGAGTATGGATAACTCTGACCCGGTATCTATTAGATAAGATTTTCCGTCGTCAAGATTTGAAACAAAGAGACGTTTGTGATAGTCTGGTTCGTTCGTCTCTGTAACGAACCGGTTTATTCGTTTTTTGGATGCATGTTCTTTTTAAAGGAACATGGTGGCACGCATTTACGGGCAGATCCGCCGTAATTGGTATGGTAAAAACAATACCCATTTTTTTTATTTTGCGCATCATTAAAATTTGTAGACGTGCCACGTAGATTTTTGTTTTGAACAAATTTACTTGCTTTGCTATTATAAAAAGGTTGAGAATTTGGAAAATTACGGTTGACATTGCTATTAGGGACATAATTACTGCTATGTGGTTGAGAAAAAATATTGCGTTGTGAAAATTGATTTTTGAAATGTCTATAACTACGATGTTTATTGGACAGAGTATTATTGTTTACAGAAAGTTGAATTTTTTCCAATTTCTTTTCTAAGTTTGAAATCGTTGAGTGCAATTGTTCGATGTGATTAGGTGTAGGAGATTTAATTAAAGAAATTTCACCTGATTTGTAAACATCAAACAATCTGTCGGCTGACTTAGCTAGTTCTTGTAATTTGCCCTGTTGTATTAACAAAATTGCTTGTATGTTTTTCGGTAGCTGTTGCAACCAAAGATATTTTAATGTGTCATCATCAATTTTCAAATCAGAAGCTAAACATATCATTTCACGTAGGAGATGACTAGGGCTTTGATCTCCAAGTTGTAAACCGGAGAATAATTTCTCCCTACGAGTGTCTGGGGATGTACCTAACCTCTCTATTAAAGCAGATTTTAATTGTGTATATTTATTAGAAGTTTCGTTACCTGCGTTAATTATATCTGATACTTGGTCGAACGTGGCCTGGTCTAAGTTTGATACTATGTGTGAGAATTTGCGCTCCTCACTCGTGATGTTTGCTATTTTGAACTGTTCTTCGATTAGTTTAAACCACGACTCTATACTGTTCTGCCAAATCGGTGGAATTTTTATGGATATGCGTTCTGTAAACAAATTCAAACTATTACTAGGTTGGTCAGCTTTGGCATTTTGTGCTTCCATGTTGGAATGATTCAAAACAACAATTTGTTTGCAAAAATATAAAAAATAAAGGAAAGAGTTTAAAATTTAAAATAAAATTGAGAGATCAATTGGTCATCTGTCGCTTGTCCAACGGCAAAAGGTTTACAAAATACAAATAAATCAATATTACCACTATGATAGCTGGTGTGTAAAGAATACTTGGTAAAGAAATCTGCAATCAGATTGTAAAGATATATGTAAAAAACAGTAAAATAAGCAAAAATTGTTCCTAATGAATGATTGTGGGACAATTTGTTCTTAAAATCTTTTGTTTAAAAAACAATTTAAATAAAATAATCGAGATGAGAAAATTTTATTGTCGTATGACTGTGACAATAAATTGTAACCTCAATTTTTTGTTATCAATTTTTACGCGCTATACATACAATTACATCAATCGATGTAGAAATACAAAATATATAACCAGATAAAAGAGATTTTGATAAAAAAGTAACACTTTAGTGTTGATAAGAATTTAAAAAAAAATAATTTTGGCAGCAAAATTACCCACTACGGTTTACTATGTCAGACTGAAAAAAAATCCTGGCTATTTATTGTTAGACATTAAATAAATGCCGGAGACTGTACTTGCCTTAAATCGCGTAATGGGGCCTTCCACTACGACCAGAGGTATTCGCCAGACAGTAAAAACAGATTGATAATTAATAAATAAAATCGCGACAATAATTAATTACGCACAATAATAACACAGAGCTTTGACGTTTTTGTTTCCACTGAAGTTGTCTGCGTATGGGATTGTGACTGTAACTAGAAGGTTTAAGAATTTTTGGGGTGTAACTAGAGTATATTCTGGAGAAGTTAAAATGAGATTTGGAGGAATAATTGATAATTTAAAGTTGCATGAAAAGGGATAAATAATTTTAAGTCGCATAAAAAAGGATTGGATGTTGAAATAGCATTACAGATGATGGATGAAAATTGTTACCATGTATGTGAAAAAAATAGTATTGTGGTACATATATGCAGAAAATTTTTGAAAAAAATCGCGGGGTCACCTAAGTATGGAAAAAAATGAATTATGGTAAATAATTGAAGGGTGTTCGAACGTCGGGTCACCATTTATAGGTGTGGTGTGTGTGTGGTTGTTCTAGGATGTGGCTGATTAAGACACCACCATGACCTATTGGTATAGGGAGAATAACTGTTCCCAGTGATAAGCAAATCTTTATGATATTTCTTTTATTTTTGGAGTTAGAGAGAACTAACCAGGGAGGCTGGAAAGTTGGTAAATGGGGAGCTCTAACTCCAGGTATCTTATGTGGATTGAGATAGTACTGAGGCTGAGATAAGATGATTGAAATAGAAGGAAGATAAGAAATACTCACAGTTTTAACAAAACACAAATTCACTATATTATAAAAATAATATTTAAAACTAAGTTACAAAATGCTCATATTACACTTAAAAAGAATTTACGCGGGATTAAGATATTAAGACAAATTAATTTATGTGCGGCTCCTCTCTGGTCGGAAGTGGAAGTGGTCGGCCATGTTTGGTGAGGTCCTATATATACCCTATGGTGTTTCAGCAAAAATTATAATTTGTCATCTTTCTTGACATTGCCATTTTATAAAATATTGTTTCAGGAACAAATGTTGTGATAACTAAAAAACATAAATATTAGACATAAACAAAAAATAGAATTTTGTAGTAGGCAGTCGCCTACAATATCATATGTCTAATTTTTCGTGCATTACGTTTTACACATGAACCATATTTTGTGTGCAACTTATTATTCAGCAGTGGTGTAAACTATACCTACGTTAAAAAAATGTCATAATACATATGTAAACCACCTTTTACAAAAAAAAAAAAAAAAGAGTTGGGTTATGTGCATTTTCCATTATTATTGTGACCGCGGGTGGATTACAAAAATGGTTTTTATATACAAAAATGGTTTTTATATAATATACGTGAATACCTTTACGCCGACATACTGTGCCTACCTCTTGACTACCGGACACTGCAATTGCTCGTAAATCACCCACATATCTTTTTCTCATTAATGATATTTTTTATAAAAATTGTAACATAACACCAACTAAAAGCGAAAATTTTAATAAAAAAGAGATTACATTCGGTTATGCACATTGATTTTGAACTTTATTTAGAGGAAACAAAAATAACAAAATTTTATCCGTTGAATAACTCATTTAGATTTTTAAAACTATATCAATAGAAAAAAATATACGTCATTATCTGAATGAAAATGAACTTTTTATAAAACATTAGAAAACATTTGAAAAATAATGAAAATGTTTTTTTTTTATTTGGTTTAGGCCAGTTTACAGCAACATAGAGCGTATTAGGTTACAATAAGTAATGAATTTATATACCCACCATTTTTTGCATCAGTTTAAGAAAAATGTTGCAGTACGAGATATTCCATCAGAATTCGAGCATTAGGTATACATTACTGACGTGACGTGTAAGTGTGTGGTTTTGCCTCACTCTGTTGACCATGAGATCATTATTTGAGTGATGACGGTTTTTCTTTAGCAGAGCACACTTGCGATGTAACCAAACCTAGTTTTTTATCGATTTCCACAAATATGCCGCAGTATATGAACGTTCATCGGAAAACTCAACAAATAAAACATCACAAAAAAAAAACAATAGCTGTCAAAGCATTACCATAAATTCGCAACTGTGACTCAATTTCAATTAATTTTCCAATATGACCATTTTAAATAGGTAATATCGCAAGGTTTATTAATTAAGTTTTGTGTAAATATTCAATTTGCAGATACGTCATTCCAAACTGTGTGATTGATCGCTCATTGGGGTTCATCACAAAGCGATATAACAAGGTACCGTATATTATACTCATTCAGGCACTCAATATGACAATTTTCAGTTCTTATAAAGGCAATTTATAAAGAACTGTATGTACTTCAATATGTACAAAATTTCTTTGAATTGTTCTTATCGTTCAAATAGTCAGATCATCTATGGGGAAACCCAACACTAGAACGTATGGTTCATTGAATTAACACTACTTCTTTCTAATATGCCATATCAGGTCAACCTGACGTTGGCGATCTCTTCAGCGAAAGCATCTCTGTCTTGTGCTATTCGGAATAACCCTTACTTAAGTTCTATAATGCTTGCTTATCCCAAGCACTACAGTGTTCTGTATGAAAGATTTTGTCCTGGCAAACAGCGGAAGAATCCAAGAATATTTGGAACACAAGTAGATATTATGACTTCTTCTGATGTTCTCTTTTATTTCTCATGGTCGCTCAAATTTGACCTCCAGATACGGAAAAAGATGTCGTTAGTGCGTGAACGTCTGCAGTCCCTCTTTGAAAGCATACATGGGGCGCTCATTTACAGGATTATCGATTTTTTGCGTTACAACACATCTTAATCAGTTGGCTCTAGTTAGGAACATCATATGATTCTGGGTTGTGTTGAGCCAGGCAGTTCTTCTGTAGGGTCAGCCACGAGGTTATGGTTCCTTAGTGACGATGCGATCCACAGTTGTCTTCATTCGATCAATATGTACCTACTTGTAGCAGCAGCTAACCAGTGCGGATTTTTTGATTTCAGACATCTTGGAGGCGTTTTATCAACATCAAACTGGAGTTAGTAGTGGCGAGCGCTGGTGAAAACGGATAATTCTGGCTTGTCTTGGAATTCTCGAAAGATATTATAGGTACATACTTTTTCTGATATTATAGAAAAGGCATCACCATGTTTTTTGCTAACTGGCTCATTATCATTATTGCACTGTAATGCACGATTACTTGACCTGCTTATTTATTTGTTTATTTGTAAATTTATTTGTTTTTGTGCGAATTTTTATAATTTAATTGTTTAACTTTGTTGAGTCCTTGTCTTTGTTATTTATTTTAAAGTTTATTTAAATGACGATGGATGTAAAACCGCTTTCGGCCGGAATCCTCATCTGGCGATGCGATTTTACATTCCTGATAATTATTTTACACTTTTATCTGTCTGTCAAAGCTTTGTTGTTGTTTAATGTTTTATAAAATATTGTATTATTACATGTAAATGGCTAACGCCGTTAATTGAAATAAATAAAAAAATAAAAAATAAATATTTTTGAGCCATATAAAAATCATTTGGGAATAATAACTGCGTGTTGGCATAGATTTCTGATTAAAAACAGGAGTATACATAATATTCGGGATAAAGTTCATCAACCGTATGATATTATGTAAAGTATCTACAGCGTTATATAATAAGTATGTGTGTAGGGGTGGACCCCAAAGAAGAAAAGGAATACATTGGTATGGATAATGAAGTAAAGCCATCTATTGTAATGCTGAATAGGAACCGAAGGCAAGTTTGCTAATCTTCTTTTTGTAAAGAAAAACCTTTATTGGATGAACATTGAACGGCAAACATCTACTTACTAACCCCGCTATAGAAAATATGAGAAATAAGTATCTAAGTTAGTACGTATTATTAAAAATATTAAACATGTGGCGAAGATTATCTTTCATCAATCAAATGGACTCCTCTTTTTGGGATTTTTTTTTGCAAAAAATATATTTTAGTAGTTACAGAATCACAGAAAGTATTACTTTAAGTACCTACCTATAGAAATGTTTGATGACAATACTTTTTTGAAAATAGGTACAAAACACACAAAACGTCTTAATCAATTTAATTTTAATAGAATTTCACGTTAAATCACAAGAGATATTGCATTGTCTTGTCGTTTTGGAATAAATAATAATCTACGTAATATTTCAGTTATGATGTATTGGCATCAGGCCTAAAATATAAACCTAACTTTGATTTTTTTCATCCCAAAGCCGTGCAAAATCTCTGAGTGTAAATACAGTTTACTGAATTTACTGAAATATTTTTAAAGCAGTTTTAAAAAAAAAAAAATGTGAAGAATTTTCATAGTAACATCCTAGTAAACACAGATAGCCATATTTTGAAAATAAAATTACTTATGTAAATTTATTTTATTTATTTATTCAATACAAATATGTATAATGTTTTACAGATAAAGGATAATGAACAAGAACAATTTGAACAAAACATTATTATACTATTGTTTGTATATCCCCCTTATAGAGACAAGTCTCGTGTAAAGGGGAACGCTTACATTCATGAAAATTAATACACATACAAAGAAAAAAATGATTTAACATTTGAAATAGTTTTTTTTAATGTTTTAAAAATATTAAAATCGATTGAAAATAAAAATAAATGTAATATTAATTTTTTTTTAATGACCATTTGAATGAAACTATTGAGTAGTGCATATTCGGGGATTGATGTTTTGTCGTCGGTAAAACAGCTTCCTTGATGAACAAATGAATTTTATCAATAACTAGCTGGTACCCGTGGCTTCGCTCACATGTTATTTGGTTTCTCTTCCTAAACTGGCTGAACGCTAAAACCTGTATATAATAAAACCTTAACAGAACCCCTTTAGAGGTATTCAAATACCTAAATGTATGTTAAACGACTTTTTTATAGTTACGATTTATATTTTTTTTTGTCGACTTAACCGATGGGCTACCGACCACTTCAAATAAATTTGTTTTGCTACGCAGGGAGCATTTTATCAATCGCGCCAACTATCTACTAACTTACAGTTATGTCAAACGCAAATTCAAATTTAAAGGTAGAATATTTTTTGTCAAAAGCACTAAGAATGTTCTAAGGGATATAAGGCTCCATGTTATATAAAGAGATATATCATTTGAAATTATCGTCTATCTCCAGCAAAAAGTCACCAAATACCAAAAACACACTATGGAGATATTGTCAATTAAGTAAAAAATTTCATGAAATTGAAACATTCGTATCTTTATAACCAAAGGTGATAGAAAGAAGATTTCTTTTACGTTTTCAAGCTAATTGGTGTAGTATTTTCGCCAATAACTAACCAAATACGTTGGTGATATTTTGCTGGCAAACATTAATTCAGAAACGTATTATTTGGTGATTTTAATAAATCATATTTTTAACGAAAACTACTTATAGTTAAGATTTGTCGATTTTTTGCCTAATAGAAGACGATACGACGAATAAAATTATGTATGCAACTCATTTTTGACCAAAACTCAATTTGGTGAGTTTTTGCTGGAGATAGACGTTATATATCTCTTCATTTGAACTGTCTTAACAGTTTTTTTTAATTTAACATGTGGAAGTCGTAAGCAATGAATATAGTATCCAGCATCTCTTTCATATCAACAATGCAGAATCGTATCAATAATAATAATTATAATAAGAAACAACTTGAGAATATGACAGAAGTGTGTGATTCCTTTAATTGTTTCTTTATATGTGCAATTTTAAGCCCCTAAATAATATTGCATAATTTTAAACCCCTATGGCAAATAACACTTTCTTCAGAAGGTGAAAGCCGTGAAAAACAATGTCCCATTATTTGGGGTAGGCAATCCTATTCCTATTTCGCCAAGACTGTCTGAGAAGTCTGAATATTTTTTTTTTTTATTTACATTTAATATCCTAATTACCTATTATATTTTTATAATATTTTTGTCACTATCAATCTATATTTGAAATAAAAATACAAAAATATGTGCTTCATATACAAATAGGATCAGCCCGCGAACTTTTACCATATTTTTCTGACTTGACAAACATTGTCCTGTTAGAATCCCATAACTCTAATAACTTTTATTCCACCAAATGACGTCATTTGAAAGCAATTGTTATATTGCTGGATATGAATAAAAATGAAATAAGTGTTTTTAAATCATTTCAATTGATATCTTTAATTTGCTGTTGTTGATCTGGATTCTGGATGTAAGTTTGGTTGTCTAGTGTAGTTATCTATTTGTTTGCGTTGGTTGCTGGATTTGCGGTAAATTTTAATTGGAAAGGGAAAATAGGAAACCTACCTCGATGTTGATCTCCTGCTTTGACCTTCCCGCGTTGTTTTTAATCCTCGTCTATATTGACACTTGTGAATTCACAATATTTTATATGGTTTTGTATAAGGTTTATTTTGATTTGAGATAATTTGGTTATTTTTACAGCGAATTTTGCGTAAGAGTACTTGTTGCGCGGGTAGCGATTCTATTTGAACTGTAGGTTGTAGGTAGGATAAATTTTGGATAAAAAGTATTTTTGGGATTGTGTTGCCAGGACAAAAAACAATACAGGAATAGGGAAAAAGGGCGCAAACATGGCCCCCGCCTTGACAGACCACTGTCAACAAAAAAAAGAAAAGTTGAGTGCGTCACAGATGGAGTGACCCAAACGAAAACAAAAAAAATAAAATAGAGTATGATCAATATAACCTAATACGCATCGCCTGCGAAAGGCACATCAATTCTCTGCGATTCAACAATTGTAAAAAAAAAAAAAAAAATTAATTGAATTCAAAAGGAGAAAGCGCTGTATGTCTTTCATTGCGAAAAATAACACAATGTTACAAAAATAAAAAAAATAATAAAAATGAAAAACTAACAAAATTTAAACAAAAAAAAGGAATTAATAGTCCACAGGTAGTGGACATATCTTGACTACTGGACGCTTGTAAAGTCCAGTTTTTGTCCTTACTTGGACCACTCGAACAATACCGTCCTTTCCTGGAAAAACCTCCTCTATCCGTCCGAGTGGCCACTGTAATGGAGGAGTGTTCTCCTCTACCACTACGACCACCATTCCCACCTTTACTGGATTACTAGGAGAAGTCCATTTTCCTCGGGCCTGGAGTGTCGATAAATACTCAATTCGCCATCGTTTCCAGAATGACTGTACCATATGATCCAATAGATACTTTCTTCCAACGGCAGTAAGCGATTCACCAGTTGTATCTATGGCTGGCAAAGTTTTAAGAGGCGTATATGTCAAAAAATGTGCAGGAGTCAAAGCTAAAGGTTCTTCAGGAGAAGAACTAAGAGCTGACATAGGTCGCGAGTTGAGTAAGGCTTCAATTTGTATTAACAATGTATTGAACTCTTCGTAAGTCAACAATTGAGTGCCTACTATTTTGTAAATATGGGTCTTGAAACTTTTTATGTTTCCCTCCCAAATTCCTCCGAAATGTGGCGCGGCAGGAGAATTCATCCTCCAATTAATTCGGTGTTCCAGTAGTTCATGTCTTAATGAACTATTAAATTCATTTGAAGCTAGAAATTCATATAATGCATCAAGATGTGCCTTGGCTCCTAAAAAATTGGTTCCACAATCTGAATATAGATTCAGACATGGACCGCGGCGTGCTATAAATCGCTTAAATGCATTTAAGAATGATTGCGTAGAAAGATCCACAGCTAACTCAATGTGTACTGCTCGTGTTACCATACACACGAATAAGCACAGATAGACTTTCATCTTTCTCGTACCCCGATATCTGCTGGCAGTTATAAAAAAGTGTCCAACATAATCGACACCAGTATGTACAAATGGTTTCGACTCGTTCACACGACAGTTTGGCAAATCTGCCATTGATGGAAATGTTGGTTTGGGAAAAACTTTAAAACACGTGACACATTTGTGTATTCGTGATCTCACCACTCCTCTGGCTGACAAAATCCAAAATTTCTGTCGCAGTAGCGACATCAATAATTGTGGCCCAGTATGTAAGTACTTGTGATGATAATAATCGATAATAAGATTAGTGACATAATCTTTTCCAGGCAAAAGTATGGGGTGTTGACTGTCGTAATCTATGTTTGCATTTGAAAGTCTGCCTCCAACACGAATCAATCCATCTTGAATAAATGGAGACAAATTGCGAAAGGCTGCTGAAGATGATTTTCCCTTGTGGAAAAATTCCTGGAAGTGAACATGTTGTAATGCTTTAATGATTTCACTTTCAGCGAATTCCATATCAGCCACCTCAATCTTGTGAGACCGAGGTAATTTGCGAATGAACTTCAATACATATACCACGATGCGCAAGAGTTTTGGCCACGAAGACACTCGCAATGCCAAATCATAAAGAAAAGGGAAGGGTTTTGATTGCGACACAAGAAAACAAACAGGTTTCTCCTCCGGTGGATTTTCTATTCCCTGCTTAAATTGTTGCATCGGCCAATCTTGTACCCTTTGCTTGAGCCACAGTGGACCCTCCATCCACAATGGATGGCTAAGAAATTGCGACGGTGTAAGTCCGCGAGACAAACAATCCGCTGGATTTTGCTTTCCGCTGATGTGAAAGAAATCCTCCGGGTTCATATTTTCCTGGATTTTTGCTACCCTATTGGCCACAAATGTTTGCCATCGGTGCGGGGAAGAATGTATCCACCCTAGAGTCACTGTTGAGTCTGAAAATGCAACAGTTTTATTAATTTCATGCCGTTTAGAATATAGTTCATACACTGCTCGAATGAGATTCGACAGTAGTAACGCAGCGCACAATTCCAGTCTTGCGAGGCTTACCGATTGCACCGGAGCCACCTTTGATTTTGCACATAATAACTTCACTGAAATTGAATTATTATCCTTGTTTTCAACATGTATATACACCACTCCTCCATAAGCAGCTTCACTTGCATCTGAAAAGCCCACAACTGTCAATATGCAATTCCTTTGAAAAACACCAACATGACGCGGAATCCTGATACGCTCCAACATGGGTAGCTCTGATACGAATTGTTCCCATGCTGATTGAATGTCTTGCGGGGGGGAATCATCCCAGTCTATTTTTAGCAGCCATAACTGTTTTACCAAAAGCTTAGCGTACAAAATTACCGGGGCTACAAATCCCATTATATCCCATAATCTTGCTATAGTGGATAGCATATTACGTTTTGTACATTTGTGTGACTCCACATTTACTTGGAATGTAAATATGTCTTGTATCGGATCCCAACATAAACCTAAAATCTTTAATAGATCACTCTCTCCAAACTGCACAGTATGCGACAATCGTGAAGATTCTGGTATTTCTTTGAGCACCTCTGATGAATTGCTGGTAAACTTCATCAAATCGAAACCACCTGCCTTGAACAAATCAATTAACTGTTTTGATAATGTTACTGCTTCGCTTACCGTAGACACACTTGTAGCAATATCGTCCATATAGATGTCTCGGTTGACAATTTCTGAAGCCTTTGGAAATTTGTGAA
The DNA here is from genome assembly GCA_963576905.1 of Mystacides longicornis. Lineage (NCBI taxonomy): Eukaryota > Metazoa > Arthropoda > Insecta > Trichoptera > Leptoceridae > Mystacides > Mystacides longicornis. The sequence continues at coordinate 17,143,702 of OY756427.1, read as the reverse complement.
GTTCATCAGATGCTAGTTGACGGATTGTACGTAGTGCCAAAAATGGGCTACATTTTAAACCAAAACATACGCGAGTAAATTCATATGTATTTAGTTCTTCGTGTGGTTTAAATCTATATAGAATACGTTGGTAACATCTATGTTCTTCTTTAACCATCACCTGAAGATACATCTGCTTGACGTCAGCTGATAGAATAATAGGATAAAATCGTAAATTTAGTAAAATATTTGACAATTCAAATTGTAAATTTTTCCCAGAAAATAAAATGTCATTAAGTGCGAATCCTGATTTAGATTTAGCACTTGCGTCTAATACAATGCGTACCTTAGTAGTGGATTTATCCTCTCGGACAACTGCGTGATGTGGAATATAATACCCAGAATGAGTACTTTCCGTAACCTGCGTTAAATAACCTTTATCAAGGTATTCAATAATAACATTATCGTACTCCTGCTTTATAAAAGGCGTGGATAGAATGCGTTTCTCCAATGCGTAAAATCTGCGTTCCGCAGATGAATATGAATCTCCTAATAACTTAGGGTCCTTATTAAAGGGTAATGATACTGTGTATCGACCACATGAGTCGCGCGTTGTTGAATCATTATAAATATTTTCACATTTTTGTTCATCGGGTGATAAAAATTGCTTATCTTGAATCTTTTCTAATTCCCAAAATTTAGCAATAAGCGTTTCAATACTAGGCTCATTAGTGATTGCACAAAATGTTCTCCCCAAATCACTAATTTCAGCTGCGGGGGCGGTTCCCATTACGATGAATCCCAATGAAGTTTCTAAAGCGTGTGGACATCCAGGCGGGCCGTCTACCCGTCCTTGTTTCAAAATCACAGGGAACCATTGAGCTCCCAATACCAAATCAATAGTCTTTGGTATTTGAAATTGACTATCAGCGAGTGGTACATGTTGTAAGTATGATAAGACATTTCTATCTACCTGTGTCGTTGGTAATTTATCAGTGATTTTATCAACCACAAGAGGCCGTACCTCTATAGAATAAGATGAATGTCTTGAATAGAGTCGCAGCTTAGACACCCCTAATACTGGGTGTGTAGCGTTGCCTATACCTCGTACAGAGGCTTGAGCTGTGTTTGAAAATATGTTGCAACCTAGACGTTCACTGCAAGCCTTAGATATAAAATCATTTTGCGAGCCACTATCAATTAATGCTCTTACAGCTACCCATCTACCTGAAGCATTGCGAACTTTAAGTACAGCTGTACTTAGTAAAATGGTGCGTTTATGACAGTACTGCGAAGGGTCATCAACACTGCATAATGATACATCTGCAATTTGTTCAACTGCAGAAGGCGTTCTATTCGATTGTATGTGTAATAAAGTGTGGTGGCTTAATTTGCAGATATGACAAGTAGAATTTGATCTACAATTTTGTTTCATGTGAAACGAACTTAGACAGTTTATACAAAGCTTTTTATTTCTTGCTAGATCTAATCGAGCTTTTGGTTGCAATTTCAAAAATTCTGGACATTTGTATATTAAGAAGTGATCATCATTATTGCAATTAACACATTTTGTGTGAAATTTGGGATTATTATTTAAATTTACAAATGCTTGCGTATAATTTTTGCTGCCTGTCCTACGTTGATTTGAAACATCTACCGATTGGGAAGTTCTACTTAATAACTTTACACGTTCGCTAATATAAGATGAAAAATCATCAAATGAAGGAATGCCTTTTTTTCCCATCATTGATGTCTCAAATCCATTAATGGTTTGCTTGTCCAGCTTACTTGTACCTAGTCTTATAAGGAAAAACTCTAACACATTTTCCAATTTAAGTTGCTTTAACGCAGATACTGAGGACAGAAATTTATCCATAAAAACTTCCAAATCACTTGGACCATTGACTTTGCTAAGAGTCAACAATTGATCAATGTAATATGTAGCCATAACTCTGTCATCTTGGTATTTATCCGTTAACATTTCCCAAATGACAGAATAATTGTCTGGGGTTGGGGGAACTCCTTCTATCGTTTTGAGAGCTTTACCTGAGAGTTGTCCTACCAGATATTGCACCTTTTCCGCGTCAGACAATTCATCATTTTTATCTATCACCCTAGAGAATGTCTCGTAGAATAAAATCCATTCTGATACTTTCCCACTAAACACAGGTAATTTAAGGGGTGGCAGTTTAGGAAGGCTAGTCTTAATTTGCGTTGTCTGCTCCACCTTGATTTCATTTGTAGTTTTACTTTTGAAATAAATATATTTGATCGATTGATAGGTTACGTCAAACTCATCCTGTGCAAAATTAGGAATATATGTCTCGTCCAACTCAAGTTTGGCTTCTTGATATTTATCCATAGTTGCATAGTACAAATTCTTTAAGCTTTCTGCTTCCTCCATAAACACAACACAACCTAATTTATCGGCCTGACTTACTTTATTAAGAATGCTTTTAATCTTATCCAAATAGCTCGTCAACTTACTTTCGAACAATTTAACGTTTCTTTCCTGGATTGAGAACGGCATTGTTATGGATAAACGTATTAATTAATAAATTAAACAATTTAATAATAACTGAAAAACATAAAATAATATACAAAGTTCTTTCTCGCAATGAAAAATGACTTTGTTTGCGACGCTTTGACAATGTCAATGTCAAACCGCAGAGAATGACAGATAGACCACAGACAAGAGCTGCAGATGCGATTATTGATCATAGACAAATTATTTCGGTGCGATTTTAATATTTAGAATCAACTGAAGAAAATTATTTTCGTATGGCAATGAAATAGAAATGTACAAGAATGTTGTAGTATTGTTGTAATAGCGAAATAATTGCGGAGATATGTAGGTATATACAAAATATTATGAAATGCAAATATAGAAAGGATTTAAAGATTAAATACAATTGTAAAAAACAACTGTAAAAAACCCCTTGGACTAATTATCGGCGTTGAAGGACCATTTATGTTTGCGTTGGTTGCTGGATTTGCGGTAAATTTTAATTGGAAAGGGAAAATAGGAAACCTACCTCGATGTTGATCTCCTGCTTTGACCTTCCCGCGTTGTTTTTAATCCTCGTCTATATTGACACTTGTGAATTCACAATATTTTATATGGTTTTGTATAAGGTTTATTTTGATTTGAGATAATTTGGTTATTTTTACAGCGAATTTTGCGTAAGAGTACTTGTTGCGCGGGTAGCGATTCTATTTGAACTGTAGGTTGTAGGTAGGATAAATTTTGGATAAAAAGTATTTTTGGGATTGTGTTGCCAGGACAAAAAACAATACAGGAATAGGGAAAAAGGGCGCAAACACTATTATATTACTAAGAAGGTTATCTACTTTCGTTAATTTTATAATTTTACGGGAAACTTTCTTATTTTTTCATAAATACCTTCTCCTGACAAAAGAAAACAATACAAAAAAGAATTAGCGAAATCGGTCTAGCCGTTCAATACCCGTGGTCATGTTTGCTTTTGTCAGAAGGTTCTTATGAATGAAAAGAGTTGAGCGGAATAAAAATAAAAGTTAAAGTAGGTAACTTTCTTAGTACATTCATAATACATTTTTTACAATTTTGAAATAAAATCAGGCGTTTGACAGAATGCGGATACAAAATATAATAATATGGTTTCAAACAGATGCATCGGTTGGAATAACCTAATATAGTTAATAGGTATTTAATTTATCATTATACAAATAAAAATTCAATATTCATAGTATGGACCACGTCTGGTAGGTTACTTTTTGGTACGGCCCATTTTGGTATTGTCTATACTAATATATAAAGAGGAAAGATTTGATATTTTGTTTGTTTGCATCGAATAGGCTCCAAAACTACTGAACCGATTTGAAAAATTCTTTCACTTTTGGGAAGCTACAATATCGGCGGTGAACATAGGCTATATTTAATTTTCAAAAAAAAATTGGGTAACCTACGAAAACTTCAATAATGTAACCCAAGGTGTAAAAAATTTACCTAAAATATTATTTTTATCGCGAACGCTGTGAAAACTAATGATGATAGAATAAAACAATGTAGCACAATTTTGTAGAAGACATCATTATTTACAAAAAGTATCCCGACAGCATATGTCTAACTATTATAGTTATGCCACAATAAGTGTTTTTTTATTTAAAAAAAATCAATAAAATTTCACTTATAGAAAAGGCTCTTTATTGGTATCTTGGTATTACTCCTTATTAAAATAAATTAGTTCATATTCAAGTCTGCTTCAATATGTTTGTATAACTTTTTGAATTATTCAATTCGGACATTCCATTCGAAAGTTATCACGAGTTTAAAAATGTGAGTATTGGAAAAAAAAGCATAGTCTCTTATCAGAAGTAGATTTGGTAGGTAGAAGACTACCTACCTATATTTTTCTAACCCCGCGGTGCGAAGTATGACCTCGATAAATATGATGTTTAATCATAATATTTATCTTCGCGTATCTCCTCTTAAAATATATCTTTCAATCTTGAAATTCGTATTTTATTTTTATGTTAAAATTAGAATCTATATATTAATTTACAGCTTTTTAAATTCAAAATAAAAAGCGCTCCCCACCCCTTTCCCATTTTTTAATATTATATTTTGAAAACGAAATAGTATAATTTGACTCTTTCTGAAGAAATCATTTTTTTGAAATTTCGATAAAACCAGTTTTAAACTTATTAGGAGGCACTTAAAAATCATCCCTTTTTATATGTGCCCTTTTTCATCCCTTTTAGTAAAATTTTGGAAAATTGCCGAATATGCTAACACTTATTTCTATAGAAGAATTCATATGCCAAATCTCAAGCTTATACCATGTCTAGTTTCCGAGATATTCGCATACTTTGAAAAACATTCAACCCTATTTTTCACCCCCTTAGGGGTGGATTTTCCAAAAATCCTTTCTTAGTGGAAGGTTTTGTATTGAGACCTACCTGATTTCCAAATTTCACTTCTCTACGATTAGCCGTTTGGGCTGTGCGTTGATGAGTCAGTCAGGCACTTTCCTTTATTATTATTATAGATAATGTAAAGGAAAGTGATAATAATAATTGATTTCACATAAAGTTTATATAAATTCCACACAAAGAGGGTGCTAATGTAGTGAAGTCTCAAACCATATGAGAGTAAAATCTGTAACATAAAAGAAAGTCGGGTTAGTGCGAACACTTATAACTCGAGATCGGCCTAACAGATTATTGTCATTGTTTATTGGATTCTTCTCTGCTCTGGATATAAGAATAACTAGGTAATAAAAAACCGATAAATGGATATCAAATAAAATTCAATAGAATAGGTATGAAAGAATGCAACTAATTTCGATACCACAACGCCATCTGAGAAAAATTATATAGAAACACATTTTTTATTTACCTGCCAACCAGTGACATTTAAAATATTGGCACGCAGATTTTTAATGGATTTTTTTTCAAGCTTTTTTTCTAATTTGTTAACACTGAAGCGCATTATTTTTTATAAATTTATATTTTTTATAATTTTTATAACGCGAAAGGTGAATACCTAAATCTAATTTGAAATCAAATTGTCATTTGACACAAACTGTCAGTTGTTTAATTGTTGGTGTGATTGACAGAATTAGTGTATTTCTGTTAAAATTATTGTTCTAGTTTGTGCTACATATCAGGAAATATTCGACAAGTTTAACCATCATAAATTGAGTATATTATGGATACCTTTATACTTACCAATCATTGTAATAAATATCTTTTGAGAAAATCACATACCCCTTCATCTGATTCACATTCACTGATAAATAATTCCAAAAACCACTGCTACAATAATATCAATACTGGATGTTTAAAGAAAGGGTGCATTTATTTGTTTAAATGCACTAAATGAAGATGATTGTTTATTTGTATCCCGGTGCTGATCATACTTCTTTTGTATAATAAAATAATTTGAATAGGTAACGTATAAACCAGTCTCGAATAATAAAACTAATGAATAAATAAATTTACAATTTTCTGTACACAGGTCGACAAAAAAGCTTGGGTTTCAGCGAGTTTTATAGGATAGGATGAGGAGCGGGAAGAGTTTGCGATTAGGGTAGAAATTTCAATAGAAAAAACACCTAGAAAAATCTGACTCGATCGGGACCTCTTGATCTGAAGTCCACTCCTTTACCACTGGGCTACCGAGGTCGGTGCAAATATGAAATGTTCATAATTTAAAACGTCGAAAAATCATCGAATAAATAATTGAAAAATAAACATACTTACCTACATTTTAGTTTAATAATATTTCTTATTCAGGATTGTCCTAATATCTAATTGATACAAAATTGATACAAAGTATTTGAGTCAGATCCCGATGCCAAATATTCAATTTTTGCAACACAAGCTTTGCTTTCTATGAAGGATGTCTTTGTTTGATGATTAGGATGAAGGATGGAAGTTTACTTTTGGTGGGCCCAAATTCATAAACAAACTATAAAATATTTTTCCTAAATAATTCAAAGTTATTAAAAGCACTTACATAGGTAATTATATATAAAAACATATTATGTTAAATTTTTTTATTGTTATAGAGGTAAACTTAGTCAATTTATTCCATAATTAATATTTTTTTCTAATATTCTGTTTTCATTAGGTAAAGGTACTCTTTAAATTAAAAGAAAATAATTATGTTCCTTTTCAAAATTTGTTGCTGTTGTTTTTACCAGCACTATTCTCTAGCTACATTTGGTCATGGCCTCCACTAAATTCGGTCTTTTTCGGTCCTATTCAATAAGAACGAATACGAAACAATATGTCGAGATTAAACTGGGCCCATCCTAAACATCAAAGACTTAGGACTTTCGTTCAATGTCAATAAATAATTGAGGAGGGGTCCGACTTCAATAAGTCAATCTATAGAAAGGTTTGGATTTATATCAAAGGGACTTACACTTAGTTTGTGGTGGACCAATAACGTCTTCCTCTTCAAGCATTCCCTTCACAGCGAATCTTTTTTTTATTACGAAACAATGGAGGAGAGATCATCTTTCTTCATAATATTGAACTTTTTATCTCCATTCGTTCCACTTTTGAAATTGTAGTAACATTTTGTAAGAAAAAATAATGATTGAAAAACTTAAGAACCGAAAAATAGGGATAACGTTCTCAAGTTATTTTGTAGGAAAGTTGCAGCTTATTTTTTTTTCACTTTGACATATCTATAGATATATTAATACGTGAAGCAAAAACTTTGTGATCTTTTTTCCAGAAATCGCACTGACGGAGAAGTATGAAAATTTGCACACTCATACTTATATAGAGAAGGAGTGGCAAGGGCTCATATATTTTTTTTAAATTATGCATACAAAATTCAATACTTAAATCAATAAAAAAAACATTACGCACACTACTGTAAGTAAAAATATTATGTATTTTATATTCACACACTTCGATGTATTTGACATTGACACAGACGCACGTATTCTTTTGTTTATCTGTGGTCAAATTGAGAATAGATTAATATTGTTTGTCTTTAATAATAATAGAAAAAACTTACTAACATTTCAAAATTTGACGAATCATTGTTTTTGAAAGAAAATTGTGAAATAGTGCTCGCTCAGTTTTTGACAATGGAATCTCAAATATGTTCAAACTTATAATTTATATTAGTTATGTTCGAATTTCGAGCACTGGTCGACCACTAGTATCTAAAATTAATTTGAAATAATAAATACCTTTAATTCATAATAATATGCTATATTTCGGATCGTAATAGTATGTGACTTGAATAAAAAATACATGTAACTAGCTTTTCCTACAAAACCAAACACGACCAATAAATAATTATTAAGCGAAATTGTTTCATTCGTTATCGCGTGATGCAATGACCGAGAGCAAAAGTCTCTATTTTAATATTATATTGACGTTGATTAATTTTTAATCAATCAATAAAATCCCTCTTAACACCTCACTTAGCGGCATAGGGAGGCAACAAGAGCTCTCCATTGCGCTCAATCTTGCGCAATGTTTATGACCAAATACCTCAGCAATGTCCAGTCCATTTCCTCTACATAATGGTGGAAGTGATGGCCTCCGCAAGGTGCGCCGGTGTACCTATAGCGTCGTTCGTAATGAAGTTGTACCATCTTGTACCCAGAATTCTCCTGCGACACTCGTGTCTGATTCATTTTACCCATATGAATTTTACAAAATCGTATTTTTACAGCAGGAAAATGTTTCATGCTGTCTGAGTCTCAGAGATATAAAAACGCTTTCAATGAAAACGGTATCAAAGAAAAATACAACAAACCCGGTTTGTACGTATTTTGATGTTTCGTTATTGGTTTTATATTTTGAAAAGGTGGATTTGGAATTGATCTGTTAAACAAACAAAACCTTTCACAAGAGTTTTTCAAAAAATATAAAGCCATTGTTCGATAAATCAATCCACGGAGTTGGAGAATCTCTTTGGATTTGAATAAAGCCCATTTTTTCTGGTTTATCTGCAGTTTAAATATAAAAAAGAAGATAAGATATGCCCAAACGCATCACTATTCATTTTTTTTAAGTAGGTAGATTGTTATACATATGATTTTTTTTCTCTAAAATACCATGTTAGTTAGAATCATTTCACATGAAAAGACTCAGCGTTGCTAAGTACCTAAATGTTTTAGAACTATTTCACATTAAAAACTCGTGTTTGCAAAAATATGTAAAAAGCTGGACACACACGCAGGTATGTAAAGAAAAATCTTATCGATAATTGTACAAATTTATCGGCCGATAAAAAAAAAGTTTTATCATATTATGTGGTTATTGCGTCGATCATGTCTAACAATTGTAACACAGCCGGGTATTCATTTAAAAAAAAAGGAATCTGTGATCACTCGAAGTGAACACAAATACATTCTGATTCTTTCATATTAAGCTAATAAAAGCTTGTGTGGTAAAAGAGGAAGACAGTCGGCACCTGGGATCGAACCCACGACCTCCAGTACGAAACAGTACGATAGCCGGCGTTGTAGCCGCCAGTAGCCCTCGTAAAAGTTTTCAATGATCGAATATCGAAACGATCATCAAAAGAGTTTCGAAAATTTTCCATACAAAAATGATCGAACGATTCGATCGTTTGATTTTAGAACACTATTAGCACGCTTATAAGCGCTTATTAGCGTGCAATAAGCTTTCGATAAAACTCGAAGTTTACCAACAACTTTAGAAGAACTATACCTGAGACATAAAATATTGTGAAAATAATAATACCTATGTGATTTTAAAATGCAGAAATCCAAAACAGGGAACTGCGATATGTTCAATAACGTTGCATCTAAACAAACAAAAGGAAGTAAGGGCACTTAATATTTTACACGACCCGATAAAGGCTCTTTATGAGAGTAACGTTTTGTGGTTATATTGAAGATTCGTTATACTCAAGATTTTGTTATAACGATATTTATTTCACCTGCGATTGCTAAGAATAGGCAAAAACTGGACGACTTATTTGGGTAGGGTAATATATCATGAAATTGTAACGAGTGAATGCAATAAAAACCCCAAACACATAACTGGCGGACATGAGTAGTTCCTTGAGGATAAAATATAAACTTGTTTGTGTATATCTAAACGAATAAAATATACCTACAGGGTGAAAAATAATTCGACCAATTCCCTGGAATACTAGAGCTTGTTTGCAATAATTTTGTTCCCATTAACCAGGGGTTCTTAAAACGAGTGATTTTAGAGTTATTTAAGTATTTTTTAGTTTTCCACTTTTTGACCCAAAACTGAAAATTGTTTTTTTTTTTTATAAAAAAATGAATCTGTGCTCACTCAAAGTGAACACAAATACACTCCTTGACTCTTTCACAGTAAGCTACTTAAAGCTTGTGTCGTGAAAGAGGAAGATGGTCGGCACCCATGATCAAACCACGACGTCGTCCGCACGAAACAGTACGAAAGTACGTGAGTAAGTTGTGACCGCTGGGCCACCAACCACTACAATGTGAAAAAAGTATGTACTTACCTACCTACTTTATTTTGAGAACTAAAATACTTTTTTTTCTAATAGGTCATGAATAAAGTTCTAAATAAAAAACCTGTTAAAAAATGGAAATTCAAGTGAAAAAAAACTTCTTTCAAGGAATTTGTCGAATTACCAGTCAACCTGTATAACACGACCAAGTAGAACTCGTATACTAAACATAAACAATACACACTTGTTTATATGATATGGGATATAAAAATGTTACGATATTAAGGATTAAACACTTTTTGGCAATTCAGTGGCGTAACGTCGCGGTGGCGAATTTATTACCGGTCATAAATGTGCTTAATTTTATAATTACATAAGCTGCTTAAATTCCGCAATAAAAACACACGGATGGCGGACTTGTGGGGAAGAATATCACCAAACTTTGTATTGTGTACAATATTTTTGTTAATGTCTGTACCTACCTATGCGTGCGCGCGCACCTAGTTTATATTTTATTGCCGTGGGTGCACTTTGATGTTTGTAATTGCTGTTGTCCCCGTTTCATAAACAAACATATTACCCCCTATTCGGATTTTAGAACGTTCTTATTAAGAATAATTTAGAATTAAGTTCACTCGAACTAAAATTCGTATTCGGAATATTTTTTTGAATTATAATTGTCTATGGATCGAGCATGGGCCTTATTGGTTGATGCTGACAAGTGGACAGCCAATCGGAGAAGACAAATTCAAACGAGCTCCATGTTCCAAGCAAGTTCCAAGTAACATGGTCGCCGGAAACTGCCGAACCAACCCGAAGTGTAACGAAGACGACTGTATGATTGCATTGGTGTTCAATGATAATAATTTTTGATGCTATTATTATTTGTATTACTTATAACAAATTCGGGGGAAATGCTTAATATTTTTAATAAAAATAAACGTTTATCATAAAAAAATCATCAGATATCTTTTTAGACGCATACAATTAGGTGTGAACTAAGATTAGGAACGTTTTGACAGATAAACGCACTAAAATTGACTTAAATACGAAATTAGAATACCAAAATGAACTAATTTCAAACTAATGTCTAATTAAGAACAAATTGGAACGTTCTTAAATTTCTCGAATACCAATCCGGCTAATTAAAATTGGAACGTTCTTATTTCAGTTTAGTGCGTACTTAATTTGAATTGGAATAGGGGGTACTAGCTGTCCCGATATACGCTGTCCTTTCTTTGCAATGACAAATTAAATACTTTTTTTATATATATGTATATTTATTTTTATTTTATTTATCAATGTAAAGACACAGTCATTTACAAAACATAATTAACTCTTAACAATATACAGTTAGTGGACCAACAAAGTTTACACGCTCAGTAAGTTATAGAAACAAATGATTTTGGTGCCTCCATTCTCTTATGCAAATTAAAACAAACAAACCATTATCTTATACAATATCTTATTTATATTATATAAAAAAGTAATTACTTTTGTAACTAATATAATTCCGATGCATCTGTTTTAAACTATACTAGTGGTCGACCAGTGCTCGAAATTCGACCATAACTTATTTCAATTATAAGTTTGAACATTTCGAAGGTTCCATTTTCAAAGATTGAGCGAGTTCTATTTCAAAATTTTCTTTCAAAAAGAATGACAGGGATACCTACCTACGTCAAATTTGAAATGTTGATTTGTACAAAGTTTTTTCTTTTATTACTAAAGACAAACAATATTAATCTATTCTCACTTTGATCACATATAAACAAAAGAAAATATGCTCTGTTTCAATGTCAAATACATCGAAATTTGTGTGAGTACAAAATACTTAATATGTATTACAGTAGTGTTTGTAATGTTATTTTTAATTGATTTAGTCTATTTATGCATAATTTAATAAATATATTAGCATTCGCCTCTCCCTCTCTATATAAACCTGAAGTGTGTGAAATTTCATACTCCTCTGTCCACGCAATTTTCTTAAAAATGGTCACAAAGTTTTTCCTTCACGTATTAATATAATATAATATATAGATAGATACTAGCTTCCCCGACAGACTTTGTCCTGTTTTTACTTGTATTCGAGTTTATGTAATGATAAATTAGTTTTACCTATTTAACCAACATAATTCCCACCAATGCATGTGTTATAAATGATATTTACAGCTTGCACATTCTGACAATAGTACCAACTATCAAACAATTGACATTTTGTTAAACGCCGTTGAAAAAATAGGAATGTTTATATTGTAAAATATACTAAGAATGTAACCTGCGTTAAGTTTTCTTAGATTTTCTTATGCGAAACTCAATTTTACAATGTTTTTCTTTCATAAGACTCTCTCCTGACAACAGCAAATATATTTAACAAAAAAGAATTGGATCCAGGATCCAGCCGTTTGTGCGTGAATTTGTGACCAAGGGAAAAAGGATACACTTTTATATATACAGATATTTTGTCTACTTGGATGAAAAAAAGGAAATAGCGGCCTAAGAATCAAAAAGGAAAAAAGATAATTTATTCTACGTACAGGAATAACATTGAATGTCGCAAAACTATATTAAATTATTGTTAACTCATTATTAAATTAAACGCAAATTTTAAATTTCGAAACATTTCTATATTCGAATAACTTTAATAAAACATTTGAATTCCTTGCATGGCGCTAATCACCATTTATTATTAAACTATTTTGTAGTACCTAACAGTAATTAACTAGTTCGTACAACATTATGACAAAAGTTATAAATTAATTCCATCGCAACAGTGTGCTACAATTTAAAATAATTGTATGAAGTAATTAAAATATTGAAAATATGTATATCAAGTCCTCAAGAATAGCCGACTCAGAAGCAGATAATATAATACCTAAATACAAAAGGCATGGAATAGTCTTATATTTCCTCTGCCTACTCTTTGAGGCGGCATAATTGATAATTAAATGAACTATTATTTTATTTTTTCTAAGCACAGCTGTCGGAATATAAAACTAACTTACTGCTCCTCTTTTGACCCTTCATAGGGGCGCAGCCTTCCACTACCCACAATATTGAGCGGCTGCAATGTCCTCCACCCATACTATGTCCAAATCCCTCTCGAAATCGAAAATCTACGAATAACTTTTATTGATAAGTATAGAAGATTCGTGTCACGGTTTTTGATTTTGGTCAGATCCAAAACGACTCAATCGATTTCACCTATACTTTGTTTATGTTTGTAATTTTTTTTTATTTCACATAAAAAAAAATCTATGTGCTTATTAAAATTTGAATTTTAAAATGTCAACGGGTCATCCTGTCATTCAGTTCTACTATGTATGTAAAAATGGATTTTTAAATAATACTTTAGGGTTGCTAGCGGCGGTTGAAAATGTACTGAAAATCTATGGAGATGGAATCTAAATTGGAAATTTTCCTTACAGTTATTGTTATAATAGCTATATACCTCTTATCAATATTTTTTTTATCATAAAATTTATGTAGGATGAATTCTTAAATAAAAATAGTATTTTTATATTTTTTTTAAACCGACTTATTACATAACAAGACGTAGCGACCCCTAAAAGTTGTTTAACAATTCTAAAATAAAACTGTAGCAATAAATACAGGGATGTGTACCTATTGTGGTAATAGGTAAGAAATTAGAAAAAAAAAACATATTTCGACCTTATTAGAAACACTCTAATGAATATCCCTAAATTTTCTCTCTTCGCCCACCATCCCATTTTCCAATATGAATATAGATGCACTTTGTCAACTAAATTAAAATTCAGTTTAATTCTGCTTATATGAAGACACAATGATGATTGGTTTTGAGGCGGGACAAAGTTCGATGTAACTTGATTTTAACATTTCTTTTTACTTAATTTCAGGTCTATTTTTTTGGAAAGGGAACTGATGTTGAATATGTAAGAAATCACCGGTTGGATGTGTTTGTCGTGCCTGTCCACCTACCCTTAATCACAGGGGCGTACCTAGCGATGTTACATAGGTAATATTATTAAATTTAGTAGTAGATGTAGGCACGACCTCAAACGAGAAGGAATAGGTTACATTTTCTAGATTATTATATTTGCGGCTGTACACAGAATGCCTACTCTGTAATTTAGACCGTTGGACAACCATTTCTTTTTCGGTAGGTACTCCTTAAAGTATGATGAAAATTAAGATGATATTAATTTATATCTCTTTTGCTGCGGCGAAAATCAAATAGTTATAAATCTTCAGAATAAGAATAGAAAAAAGGATGGGTTGACTGAAACCATATGTTTCAGTGTGTTGTTGATGTGTTGATGTTACGGAAATATATTTGCAGTTTTACAAAATTTTAATCAAAGATTGAGGTTTTTGTCTAGCTAGTAGACAAAAGCACTCAACGTGTGAGCTAGACGCTACCTTACACAGACATTTTCAAGAGACTGTTTCTTGTATTTATACTTTCTTCAACTGAAAATAAACATACCCAAGCCTTACAAAATATACATAAATATTGTGATTAAAAGAAGGAAAAGTTTAACACTAGTGATCGAACCATTTGCCTTATTATTTTTTTTTATTTATTTCTTATACATTATAAATTATTTTACACAATTATTTAGTACACATAAATCTCTTAGAGCTATTTTACAATATTGTGTAGTCCATCTCGTCTAAAGCAACTTAATCTTGAGCGACGAGATGGACTTTCTAAAACTAAATATTCACACAATTAATTATATAGGTATTGTCAGCATTAAGCAGGTACCCAATTATGGGCAAACATTTTTTCTTTTGCATTCAAGTACACATATTACATACATGATACCAAAAGAAATGTCTCAAAAAAAAGCTCCCACCAAAAACCAGACACACACAAAATAACCATCAACACAAATAAAACCACCCACAAATGGACAAGAGGACATGAAACAAGGATTTCTACGCAGAAATTGTGATGTCGCAGGGGCTTCCACCCATCTTGTGATGGAAAACTTAAAACAGCATTAAAGTTTATTTAAGCAAACTAAAAACTGCTCATGTCCATAATGTCTGTTTTTTTTCTTGTATGGATTACAAAATAATATGGCCTTTAGCATGAGTTTCGTACTGGAGGTCGTGCGTACTGCCTTCATTTAAGTATATTTTATGTTAGGTATATATATATATATATATATATATTTTTTTTTTTTTTTTTTTATCGAAATGCGACAGTAAATAACGCCAAAAAATGGATTGAAAAATCTCTAAAATCACCTTATTTGCTACTGTAACAGCCTTAAATAGCTTACTGTGAAAGAGAGTTCACTTTGAGTGAGCACAGATTCATTTTTTACTGCTTTGATACTGTTGAATGATATTTTTAAAATATTAAAATTTTAGTTTAGTTCATTATTTTTCATAAGCAAAGCCTAATTTAAAACTGAGATCAAATAATTAAACCTCAACAATTTGAAATCAAACAAAATAAGTTTGTTCTACTATTATTCTAAATATGACAACGAAATATTTGCAAATTTTCGAAAGAGATAAATTTTTTTAGTAGTTACATTATGTATGATAGATCTGATGTAATTACCTGGCGTTGTTTAAAGAGTAGCTGATTTGTAGTGATGTTGAGTTTACGACAAAACTTGTCGAAATTTAAAGTAGTTAGTAACTTTTTGGAATGAACGATTAACCTCGTATCCTTGATAATTATTGTATTTTGATGAAGATTAAAATGATAAGTCCTCAAGCATTCCTCAGTTCAGAAGGGATGGATTTCGAATATAAGAAAAAGTGGATGGTAGACTGGTGATTACGACACCGCCTTTCGTACTGTTTCCGCTTTTAGTAGTCAAATACATGTCGAGAATTCTCATTATTAGGAGTTTCGGAGACTTAAATATTACCACCTAATGGCGAACGTTGTTAACGTAAAGTGATCACACTAAGCCAGCCTTCGAAATAACAGTAGAAGACGGTCTTAAGCCCGTGGTGGTTTGTTCCATTTAAAATCGAACATAATAAGTAGTAATGAATTGTTTGAGTCATTAGTTGTTACATATTCAAATATATTGTATTTGTGTTTAATTTGAGTGATTCGTTAAAAAAATATGAACCGGACTTGGAGATGTGGCAGTATAATAAAATAAAGATGAACTTACTTTTAATGATTATATTGTTTTATTTTAATTAATTTGTTTCAGATTTGAACGCCATCTTGCGTGTAATGTCCTAAGTTAAAATGAATAATGGATTCTAAATGAATGTCCAGTATTGACACCATAATAATACGTCCGCCTAGAGTTAGGAGGTTGGTATATGATGGGTATAAGGTAGGTAGGTACTATGTATAATAATGTTGGCAGTATATCAAGGCAGGGAAGGTTCCCACTTAGCGATGGCTTTGTGTAATTAATTATTCGCCATTTTATGGGACCAGCCCTTACAAAACTGGTCCGCCTTTGATAACGCCGAGTCATGGTCATGTCAATTATTATTATTTATCCCATGGACCTTTCCGGCTTGGTAGAAACTTTCTCATGATAATCCCTAATTTTTAAGCCGACTTTTTCCCTATCTGGGGAGAAAGCTCGTCACACACATATTTACTTAATTCAAAAGCAGCATTCTTATCATTGGATTAAACATTTTCCGTGCATGCTCATCCACTTTCATCTCGCTAATGGAAATGCCGTTTTTTTTTACAATTAGACTCTAGAAAGCTTTCAATTTGTTAATAAAAAATCTCCGTTGTTGAATTCTATTTTAAACCTCTGTTAATGTTTGTTAAATATTTAAAGCAAAAAATAAAGTTTCTGTCATTCAATGAAATAAACATAGCAAAAAATCTATTTATTTGTGTGACACCGGGCTTGAAAACTTTCACAAATCCACGAGTTAAATCTGAAAAGATAAAATTATTTAAAAAATAGATACCTACCTACGGAATGTGTAATGTTTTCCAATTAGTAAAGTCGGTTTCTATGTGCTTTTTCAAGAGTGTTAATTAATTATTACAACATCATTTTGGAAATAAAATTACCCTGAAGAGGTTGGTTGCCGTTGTATCAAAAATCTTAGTATTCGTTGTGTCAAAATTCTTCTTCTTCTCAGCCTGGAAACCGTCCACTCCCGAATGTAGCCTATTCCATGTTTTTATTTACTCCATACGTTTCATATTTGGGTCACGGGATTGGAAGGTAAAGTAGATCCTGGATGCGAAACGTTCGTGCATGGACTGAATAAGCCAAGTGGATATCCTGTTTAAGGCAGCATAGGAACTAAAGGTTTTTGCAGCAATGATCGCCAAAGTCAGAGTGACCTGATATGTAAGAGAAGAAGATTACAAAAGTTTTTTTTTTTTTTTTTTTTTTTTTTTTTTTTTTTTTTTTTTTTTTTTTACCCATCACGCCGTGTCCCGTAAGGGGTAGGCAGAGAGAACGGACCTCCACTCTTTTCTATCCAAGCATACTTCTTTCGCTTCTTCCACCGACATACCATTTCTCATACAGCTTCTCCTATTTCTCTTACTTCTTACCTGGCCTTCCTTGAGGACGGAATCGATGTGTTCGATCCACGTCATTCTCGGTCGCCCACGCTTTCTTACACCATTCCTTTCAGCCTTATGAATTTTCTTTGTCATTCTGTTTGCATCCATTCTTTCCACATGCCCAAACCATCTCAACTTATTAACTTTCATCTTTGTCACAACACTTACTTCCATACCACATTCTTTCCTAATATTTTCATTCCTTTCCATATCCCATAAAGTTTTTCCACATATTCTTCGTAGAGATTTCATCTCTACTGCATTTATACTACATTCTTCTTTTTTCGTCCATGTCCACGTTTCACAACCATACATCATCGATGGTAGCAGGATTGCGTTATGCACTAGTTTCTTTGCTTGTAGTGAGACGTTGTTGTTTCTCATTATAGGTCTTAGTGCACCGCCCACCCTGCGACCAGCAACTTTCCTACGTGCGATTTCTTTTTCACACTTTCCATCACGACTAAACATGCTTCCTAAATACACATACTCATTCACTTGCTCAAGACATTCATTTTCTACGGTTACTTTGCAATTCGTTCTTGCTTCATCCCTTTCAAATACCAATACCTTTGTTTTGCTTACATTCATTTTTAGACCATTTTTTGCACAATTTTCAAACACACTTGACACAAGTTCTTGCAAATCATTTTCACACTCAGCCATAAGTACTAAATCATCTGCATACATAAGCGCACATACCTTTATTCCATTTAGTTCAACCCCTATATTTATATCTTTTAACCCACTGACGCAAAAATCAAAGAACAAATTGAACAACCAGGGTGACATGACGCACCCTTGCTTCACACCTTTCGTAAGATAGAACTCCGGTGAAAGGTGACTGTTCACCTTCACACACGCAGTACTTTCCGAATATAGCGAAGCAATGGCACGAATCAACCGGTTATTCACTCCATAAATTGATAGAACTTCCCATAATTTACCCCTGTCTACCCTATCATATGCCTTTTCCAAATCTACGAATGCACAGAAAAGCTTCTGATGTTTACTCAAAAGCTTCTCCGTAATCATCCGCAGAGCGAAGATCTGATCGGCACACCCCCTCAAAAGTTTTAGTCACAGTATAATGTTGAATATGTGTACCCGGGTCAAATTGTATCATTTGGAACATTAGGCCAGCAGAAGGAGACCGAATGACGCATTCAGTTAGGCTGGGCGGTTTTCGGATGGTTAAGCAACGTGTTCAAATCAGCAAAGCCTCAAAACATGAAAATCAAAGACTTTGAACAATGCATTTTCCCCACACTGACTTTCCCCCCAAGATGCGAAACATGGACACTAACAAAGAATATCATGCGTAAGATGAAAATCGCACAACGCGCCATGGAAAGATTACCTACTGCTGGGTATCTCAATACGAGATCGCACCAAGAATACCGAAATCTGAAGGCGCACACGAGTCACAGATGTGAGAGATGAAATCATTCAGCTCAAATGGAGGTGGGCTGGTCATGTATCCCGCACTGACGACGGAAGGTGGAGTAGAGTCACGGGCTTGAGACCATAAACTGCCCGAAGAAGTGTAGGAAGACAGCCGATGAGGTGGAGCGATGACATGGTGCGTACCTTTGGGACAGAGTGGATGGGGATGATCAGAGACAGTGGAGTGGCGTGAGCAAGAGGACTAAGGAGGCCTATGTTCTGCAGTGGATGATCACGGGCTACTTAATATTCACAATTTTTTTCTTCTAATCATGCATTGCTTGTATGCTTGTGCTTATGAAACTAGTAAAAAAAAACAAGACAGTGTTTATAGGTAACTAATTCTTTTATTAAAATTTCATTATTATCAACTGTGAATGAAAATAAAGTTTGTTGACATATTTTTTAAAAATACTTCATTCTTTTAATATTCTTTAAACTTAAATGAATAATAAATATATTACTTTATTACAGAGACGACAAGGTAAAGAATTAAAAAAAAAAAGAATGCACATTTTTGTCATAAACTTCTAAAAGTTGCAGGGTGAACTAATTAAAAATTTTCTTGCTTGTAGATTCCATAATAAAATGTTATTAAAAATAAAAAAAAAAACTGAAAAATATGACTTCCACGTAGATTCTTTCTTACCGTACATTGTTTTTCATTGTTTTTTTTTTTCTGCAATGCTAATTTAATTAATTATCAAGTTCATGGAAATTAATAAAAAAGAAAGTCACATCCGTCGGGTACTTTTTGTAGTTCACTTTCGTACATTTATTTTTCATCGTCCATAAGGTTTAAGTAATTGTTGAATTAGATGCCGATGTCTTTTTAAACACAAGCTTAGAATTTTTCATTTTTTATATCTAGTTCCAAAGTCTCTATACTCTAAGACCCATTTTATTATTTTATTGCTATTTCGCTTCGAATAATCATTCAAAACAACAAGATATTACTGACAGACATATTAGAAAGAGACAGACAAAAAAAATAAAGAAACCGTTCAAATATATTTGGGTCCGCCCCCAATTCCGTGTCAGTAGAAATAAGTCATTGCTCATATAATGTGTCACATTTCTTCAAAGTAGAGCTGAGCTGATACTTAGACTTGGTGGGATCATAATTCATGCTTCAAAACATCGATCGATTTTGTTGCCTTATTTAGAACTAGCTGACCCGTCCGTCAAACTTCGACCTTACTCAGAACAAAAAAAAATTTTTTACTCATTTATTACGTGATGAATTAAATAAAAACTGGATTAAATTTGGCTGATGTTTTATTGCATTATGTACCTAATAATTATTGTTATTGCATTCAGATGCGGGATGAAGTTCGACGGGTCATAAGTTTGTAGTAAAAACAACCAATTCTTTTATAGTTGCGTAACTTTAAAAAAAATAATCCAAGAGATGGCGGTATAGTAGGAAATAAGTCTCACGTGAAACATGTTAACTTATTGTAGGTATACGCTGTTGGGTGAAAAGACTTCACTTAAAGTTTAAACCAATTTTTTCCGAATTGTTATGGCAAGATTGTACAATATATAAGAAATGATTCTACTAGGAGCCAGAACCAACTTGAAAATTAGAAATCATTTTTTAAATACCTCCGAAAAATCGGCAGATTTATTAATCTTTGAACCCTGACTTTTCCCGTGGACTGAACATCAGTTCTTCAGCATGAAGTGAAAAAAAAAATAGCAAATATTATACTGGTTATAGAAGATCTGAGAGCTTCACGACATTACAAAACTAGACCCAAGTCTCTCGCTCTTATAACCCAACTTGACGCGGAGATATACTGATTGCACCTAACATTTACAGGGAGGATTAAAAAGGAAACGAAATGACCAGCTTTGAAGAATGGGCAATTATGTGGTAAAAAAAAAATAAAAAAAGCTGTTTTTTAACTATGCACAATAGCTATGCGCGAGATACCTGTTATTGGAGCACTGGAGATTCTATGTTTTTGTTTCATGATTACATATTTTGCGCGTGTGTTGTTCAGTGTTCTGTTGGTGTCTCTTATTTATTTATTTACTAGCTTATACCCGTCTTGCTTTACGTTTTTGATTCCGATTGTCAGGCTTGATCGTTAGGTAATTAAACAGGTTCTAGTCTAGCTTCCCATTGCTTTGTAGACCTCTATAACTGACATAAGCACAGAAAAAGAAGAATGACACTTTTAATGTTTATTAAAATTTTGTATGAAGATCCTAAAAAATAGGGTTTATTAATTAGCTCTAAATATATTAAAGTTAATGCAGCAAATTGTATTAAAGAACCTTCACCGGCATTTTGCACGGCTCTGTGCGGATTCATATCTGACGTGTATTTTGAGCGTGATGCAGGTGATGCTATGACATACGGTAAAAATCAAAATAAAAAAACATTTCTTAATTATTATGTAGATAGAGAAGGAGGGGCTAATGCGAGTTTTATTTAATTTCCCAATTTACCACGCAATTTTCTTAATTTTTTCTTTCATAAGAACCTTCTACTGATAAAAGCCAACACGACAAAAAAAGAATTAGTGAAATCGGTTCAGCCGTTTAGGCGTGATGCTCCGACATAACGGTAAAGCAACGACAAAAGGCAAATAAAAAAACAAACATTTCTGAATTATTATATAGATAATACGTCGGTAAGTTACTTGGTCCAGTAATAGATGTTCATTTAAATTGTGAAGCAAGTGTACATATATTCTGATTTTGTTATCAACAATTAAAAACAAACTATTCATGAAGAATTCATTTTACGTATGTTGGTTATAAATAAGTGGTATCTATGTAGTGTAAGGAAGTGTTCGGAATAAAGACATCTTTTTCATGTTGATCTCTTGCTCGTTGGTGTAATAAGGACTGGTCATAAGGTTATATCGTTAAGGAAACTTCTAGACGCTGCTACCAAGTTTAACCTCAAACTTCACTTAATGTGAACACACGAACTGGCATCGCTTTAAATATATTAAACTTCTTCCCTATAAATAACATACCTACGTGCTTTAAGTATCGGTATGTAATTATGGAAATCAGTAAACCAAATTCTGGAATATCAATATAAGTTTTAAATTGATTTGCTAATTAAAATTGGAAAAATTTATTTGTTTAATCAACAACTTACGGAACTGAGGCAAGGGCACATACTTCCAGAACGAAATCTCGACTACGAAATTTCGGAATAAAAACTCTTCGATCTTTAACCGGAAACACGTTACAATATGATCGCGTACAAAGCTTTATCTGGAACACGTGTAAGAAAGAAGATATAACATTAAGGCGGGGACAAAAACACAATTTCATAGGACAGTACTCAGCGTATCGTCATTTAAAGAATCCCTAAAGACGCAAACTCCCAGGCAGGCGGGCAGAACCCCGAAGAGGTGGAGATGGCAGTTGACATCACAGGAACAACAGGCGGCAGAATGAACAGATCCCCATGATGTATTGACTACTACGGGGTGAGGAGTTACAAAACCATCTTCTTCTGCTGTTTCAAACACTGTGTTATCACTAATGTTATAACGTTTGCCAAGTTTGTCGATCCGCGGAATTCCCAACATTATAATATGTAAGAATATAGAACTGAAGCGTGACGATAAGTAATAATTATAAAAACCTTAGTAGGTATGTAGAATGTTTAAGAAGAAAATAAACATGTCTTTGAATTCTTTTCCCAGATATTTGAGTAAAATTTCAAAACGCCATACTTTCTAGGCGAGCTGAAAAACATCTACATAATACCTACCTAGTGATGTTTCAAAACAAAAAATTGAAATAAAAGCAAGGTGTATTCACACTCTCGCATACTTCAGTTTGATATTTCGTTAACAAATCTCTTTAAAGAGAATGTAAAAACAGTGCCGACATTTTGTTGCGGTGATAGAACTCAAACATTTTCTTTGAAATGCCGTGAGAAGAAACCATGCTTGCGCGTAATGTATGCATTAGAACTTGGATACAAAAAGATTTACATTTCACCAACACCTTCCGGCGAAATAGGATTAACATTGAAGCCTGGTCACACTTTAAAAAACATAATTTTATACCGATCTTCACATTTGATACAAATATTTTTGGCAAATAATGAGACAATGCGAGGAAGAGAAGATTTCCTTTCTTCTTCATTCATATTTATATATTTTGGGAGGTCTATGCCCAAAATAAAATTTTTCATGAAAAGCAAGCGGAAATACTAGAGACGGTAAAAGGACAAAGTACACCTACGACTGCATAAAATATTGAGATAGTTGGACTTTTTAGTCACACGAGCAATGAAAACCAATTAAAGGGAAGAAGAAATAATTAATATGAGTAGTAAAAACCTACTTTTCGAAATAATTCTAATAAGGTTAAATATGGATCAAAATACAACATTATGTAATGAATATTTCACGAGCACGTTTCATATTAAACACAAAAATGAGTGATTTAAATAGTGGCGACATTCCAGCGAAATTCGGATCACTTTTTGAAATATCTTTTATAATTATTATTGTCATTTTAGAGTATTTCTTTCTTAAATGAACAGTTCGAAATGTGCTTAAGCCATTATAGGGACTCATTTCTTTCGTTTCAGTCTAAAAAATACGTGTTGACATTGCTAGCATATGTAGATAGAGAATAGTCACATAACTTCTAATAGTGGCCAACGTAATGATAAATTTAAGACCGCAGTTCCACATTCATTCGATGTTGATACAATGTTTAGGAAGTAGCGAGCATGCGGACAGGACTGGTGCTTCATCCCCACGTCCAGTTGCCGTTTGATAAGAATCTTCGCAATAGGAAGAGCCCTTGAGTCCTTAAAAAGGAATAGAGTGTGTATATTATAACAATGGGTGTATTCAATACAAACTGGACAAGAGTTCTTCAAAACGATTTCACATCACATACACACATTTCACAACGAAATTCTTTCAAAAGGTTCCTTTCTGCACATTGCCTTTGATTGCAGTGTTCAAAGGTTTTCTGAAAGAGAAAATAAGGGTGTATTTGAAATACTTATCTAGATCCTAAGGGTGAAGAAGCCTACAAGCGTGAAAAAGGTTGTTTACTCTTGGAAAAATCAAACAATTGTTATAGAGATCTTATAAGGTAACAATATAAATATAAGGTAAAAAAAATAAAAATATAAAGGAGATTGTTACTGTACGCGTGTCTTCTTTTCTACGTGATAAAATACTTGTTGTTTGCGACACAATAAATTGTTATTTAATATCAATTCTCGGGGAAATAGAAACAAATAGTACCTCGAACAAACAATGTCCTCCGTTCGAGATACCAGAATTTTTATTCTTATGAATTTGACGAAACCTTATCGATTGAATCCTAAAATTGTGTGCGTTGTGAGTAGGCGTGACAAATAAAATCGACTTCAATTATTAGATTCCATTTAATTTACCTATTTATTTTATTTGTGAGAGTTTTGTTACGTGTTTGTGTATATTTTGAGGCAGTTACAGGGAAAGGTATATAATATGATGGTATTATTATGGGGAAAAAGGGATTTTTATATTCAAAATGTTTTTTGTAAAATTAAATTTAGACAATGTGATAGATAGTAAATATAAAGAGTTTTGCTATATTCTTCCGTTTGTCAAATCCTTTCTTTCACATAAGGGATTTGAATGCATAGCTTTGTGGAAATCTCGCTTGGTTCTGAGATCCTGCTTATACGATGATCTGCATAATTTCTAAGGAAGTTTCTCGGGTCTTTGGGATGTTTTGCCTTCTTTATTTAATACTTTGGGTAGAAGGGAAGAAGAAAAAGGAAGCCCTGGTTAGAAAATCCAGGATTAAGTTCAACTACCCTTGTTCTGAAGATTATCCACTTTGAATAAATTTTTGTAAAATTATGACTACAAAATACGGTGCCTACCTTTTAGACTTAAACAACCGTGACTCGTAGGTATAATTTTATCTTCAAATTTCGGATTAGAATTTTGTTTTTATTTTGTCTTTGAAAATAAAAATAGGTACCTTCCTACATACTAGGTACTTTTTACTATGTCGTGTTTTTAGGGTAAATTTGTTGAATTTGTTGTATAAACAGAAATAGTTTTTTAAACCTTCATAAACGTCAATAATTATAGCTAGGTACCTACACGTACGCGTAAACATAATAATTATTAACTACTACATCGGTAAACGTTGATTCCACATTTGTGTATTGATAGGATTTCTGCAGGAATTATGCCTTCTCTCTAGCGTCTATATTTGCGACGGTTAGGAAAACTGGTTCGAATTCTGCCAAGTTGTTGCATAAGCAATAAGCATGAAGCCTGGTTTCTATACGATTGTATTTTATATTGATTTATTAATGTAGGTACCTAAATATAATACACGGTCTTTTCCAAAACGTTTAAAATCTTAAACGTTTCAAATCACACAGTATAAGTGGACCAATAACGGTTAAGTATAATAATTTATTATAGGTATTTAAGGAACGGCACACCCAGCGTAGGCCCAGGCGTCACTTGTACCTATAGCATTATGGACAGGAGATGTACTTGGCTGGGACACGTGTTAAGGATACCGATGACAGTTGGCCGAGAAGAACGAGGTTTTTTTCTCTCATCAGGTTCCCGAAGACAAGAAAGACCCTCTCACGCCGTGTTCCGTTCTTTCGAAGTAGAGCTGAGTGATTTGGACATGGTAAGGTCATAGAAGCCGCGCGGTTGAGTGCTCTTGTTGCCTCCCTATGCCTCTAAGTGGGGTCAGACAAGGAGTAATTATAATTTTATTACATGTGAAATACGTTTCAGTCAACATCAATAGATTGGAATTAAAACAATCACTATCAATGTTATTCCTGTAACCAATGTTCAGGTCTTATATTATTATTTTTCAGTAATTGTGGGCGAAAGCGACTTCCCTGTGTTTCTTGGCGGATCCGTAATTACGTGGGTGGGTATCCAATAAGCTATTAGAATGTAAACAACAGGGTTTATTGTATTAAACGGCATTTTAATAATAAGTAGATATTTACTTAACGTATCCTTGAAAGGCGGCTTTCGCTCTCCTTCAAGAGATGGCTCTGCTAGTCAGATTCTTCATCACCGTTTAATTTTATTCTCTTTTAACAATTTTAAGCTCGAAAACAAGCTAGGATTTTTTCTTAATAACATTATAAGAAATTTAAATCTTAATAAAATTATTCATTTTTATGTGTTCACATAAGATTCCATAATTTTATAAATAGGTACCTAGTGTGAAAATTCAGGGTTTTATTCTTGTCGACCTTTTCGTCCAAAGCGGAGTTATCTTTCTTTTTCTTCTATATTAATCTACCTACAAACCAAGAACGCTTCGAATTCTGTTACGATTCATATTATTATCTTTGACTGTTGTCGCCCTAACGTTGTTTTTTTTTCATTCAGGGTCATCCAATCAGAGAGTAATGAAATATTTTTCAATAAATTGACAGCCGTAGTCCGAAATTTTTGGTTGTGAAAATAACACTATGTTTCGCCCATTGGCATTTCGAATCAAGCAGTGTTTTTTTTTCTATAATTGCTTGATTTCTTAGTTAAAAATATTCTGATTTTCTTCAGTCTTTTAAAATGGCTCGTTTTCTCTCCAATTAAGTTTTTTATGGTAGTTTTCGATCTATTTCAATGTTTCTTATCCGACAAACTCAAAAGGCGTATAAGTTTAATTTATATGATAATTTTTTTTATATAAAGGTCGAATAAAATGGGTTGCGAATTGACCAAAAATCGAATAAGTTTCGCGACTTTTAGCTTATTTGACCAATATCTCGAAAAAGTAGATTGATATTTTCAATATCATAACTGAACTTTTCTGCAACCTAATTGAGTATTTGGTGTAGAATATTGATGGTCTGCTTTAATATGAAAGTAACATGTATTGTATTTTTAGTTTTTCTTCTTTATTTTTAACTAGCTGATACCCGTCTTGCTTTACGTTGTTGATTTGGCTAGTCAGACTTGAGCCGTAGGTTATTGAACAGGTTTTGTATGCAGCTTTCCCCTTCTCAGGACCAGTAGGCCTATACAAAATGCATTTGGCAATCGACTACAAACGAATTCTTCGACAATGTAGAGTAGGAAGAAAATTAACTGTCCACTTTTTATATTTTATACTATAAGGATCATTGTTTGGTTTGAATAAATGTTTATATGTTCCAGAGGACAGTTAATTTTTTCGCACTATACATTATCGAAATCTTTGTTAATAGTAGTCGAACGCCAATTTGAATTTGTCTACGGCGGCAGGAGTATATGTATTATCTTAATAACTGGGTACACACGTAACGATTTATCTTTAAGATTTGACCGACAATCGCTCATTTTCAAAAAAAAAATTCGCTAAGATTTTAAAAATGAGCGATTATCGGTCAAATGTTATAGATAATCTATCATTTTCAAAATTTTTCACGCTAAGATTTAGAATGTGTACCCAGCTAATGTTTCAAAAAAGGAAAAAATAAGATTCACTGCTAAATATGCGAAAAATTTGAAAAACTAATGTCACTTTCAATATTTATAAAAAAAATAGAAGATGAGGAAAAATTAATACTCACTGTTGAATACGCGAAAAAATTAAAAGAAGAATGTAGTTATACATAGGTAAAACCTACCTAGCATTATAATACGTGTAGTTGTTCCTAATGCAAGTCCTTCATACTGTGTGTAGATATAGGTACCTACCTACCTAGTATTATAATACGTGTAGTTGTTCCTAATGCAAGTCCTTCATACTGTGTGTAGATATAGGTACCTACCTACCTAGTATTATATTATGTATAGTTAGTTTGACCTACTTATGACTGTAGTGATAAATTTAATGAGGTACCTACCTTAGGAGAGAGAGGGTGCAAGCGAACTCTGCTTTACCGGCCTTAGTCATCTGTCATGGCGTACATATTTTATAAGAAGTTTCGGTGAAAATCTTTATAAAATAAGAATTAAAAGACTTTTACTTAAATTTTTTGTATTTCAAATCAAACTTCGATCGATCTTGTACATTTTCATACCGTAATGCTACAGTTCTACACAAAATTTAGACGTATAATTTTACTTTTAAAACATGACTTTCTCATTTTTGTATGAAGATTTTAAATTTTTAGAAATTTGTAAATAATTTAAAATATATTTAATGAAATGTAAATATTTGTATCTCAGATTACCACAATTGTATTTGCGAAAAACTGCGAAGAAAAATATTCAACGCAGAACCTACGGTTTTAGCGTGATGCTGTGACATACAGTTGGAGTGAAACAAATAAATAAATAAATAAATAAATAAATAAATATACATACATTACTGAATTATTATGTAGATTTAATTTTATGTTTTTTTTTGTAAGTGTGATAGACGCAAAGGCTTTTGGAAGCTTTTATGTCTGTTTCACTGATATTTAATAAAATAAATAAAAAAATAAACACGTTTACGACTTCAGTTGGGCGTCATTACGTTCTAATAACTTTTTATCGATTCATATACGACATTCAACAAAAACCTCATATAATTAGTCGAAAAAATGCTTATACGACTACTATTCTTACTTAAGTAAGAATATTATGATGAAGTCATAAAGGGCAAATACAATATTATTTGGAAAATAATCTTATAACACAGATAAATAGACAAAAGGTAGAGAACAATACATTAGTGCAGGAATAGTGATAGCGGGTGAGGGAGAGGGTGAGATGTTGTGGAATTGGAAGGGTGTACTCTGAACCCCTTGAAACATACGCAATAATATATTATCTGCGTACACACAAACATTGTATGGTATATGCGAGATGAAACACTTGATAGTGCCATACGGGAGTGTATTCAGTGAAAAGTTAATTATCATTGAAACAACATAACAATACTTAGAGCTCGTGCCTACCCGCGCGCGGGTATTTACTTACTTGCGGTTGTATTATCGAAATAGTTTTCCATAGAAATCCGAAAGCGGTGGATGTGTGCGAGAGACAGTTTTAGACAACCCAATCATTTTGTCTGACGCCGTAAACAATAACATATAGAATTCTGCCGTGTGTGTGCTTTTGTTATTGTTGTTATGTCTGCGATTTCTCTGTGATAAACGCTGATGTGGCTCTTCATAAAACCTGGCAATCAAATAATTGTTGGGGTAAAGAAATTTGTTATATCTAAACTACAAGGATTTACTCTACACATTGAATAACTATCCGTTTTTGTTTCGACGCCTTCGCCTTTGGTAGAATTTTTTTACAACCTTGATAATATGTAAAAATTTCGATTATCGATCGAGCCTATTTTAAATTTCCAAGGAATGTCAACAACCAATGATTCAAGCCACTTCAGGCATAAAGTGGTTAAGACCGTATTTGACTGTTATTTCAAAGGCGGAATTAAATATATGAAATTCCAAAAGTCTTTTTTACGCCCTTTAAGAGCCCACTTAGGGACATAGGAAGGCAAAAGAGTTCTCCAATGCGTTCGATCTTGCTCAGTTCCGAAGACCTCCTGCCACACAACGCCCTAATCCTCAACTCTGCTCCAAAGGAAGGGACAACGGTTTGGGAGGGTCATCCTCACTCTTCTCGATCAAATGTCATTCGGCATCCTAAGCACATGTTCCAGCCAAGTCCACCTCCTCTCCATAATGGTAGAAGTAATGGGCCTCCGAAAGGCATAAATAATCGTTCTCCGAATTCTCAATATTCTCTTGGAGTAGGTATTTGCTTTCAAAGGCGGAGACTTTTTGTATCTGGGCTTTGATTAGGTACCAGTACTCACACCCATAGAGAAGAATGACCACGTCACACGCATCAAACAGGTTACATTTCGTCTCGATTTACGATTGATTTCAATGTCAAAGGATTGATAGGTACAAGGTTTAATGATAAATGAGTATAATATTTTTTTAATGTGAGTTATTTTATTAAGTAGTTATCTAGAAAGATGAAACATTATCAAAAGTAGGTAAGTACATTTTGGGAGGAGCTTTTTAGTAGGTACATAATATTTTGTATGGATACATTCCATTATAGAGAATTCTCTACAGAGAACAATGTAAGGAGTTTTTGTAAAAACTCCATAATTTACTTATCGATACACCGTGTTTGCCAACATTGGCTATGTAGGTATACGCACTCAACTAAATATGAAGAACTTGAAAAAGTTTTCGAGTGGAAAGATTCCCCTGATCCCACGAGATTTTATAAAATTCTGTAGAATAAAAGGTATGGCCGCTGGAGGAGTTTTCTGTTTGATAAAGGAATACATTAAACTGTAAGAACCGTTTATACACTTCACTCTATGCATCAGATTCAGATTTTTATTTATTTATCAAATAAGTCCTATTTTATCAAATAAGTTCTCGAAGAAACTACTGAATAACGCAACCGCAGGTATTACCATCGATGCTGTATGGATGTGTAACAGGACATGGATGAAAAGAGATATTGATAACATTAATAAAATAAGACAACACTATTAATCAAATTTTAGGTCAGTATTGTTTGTCAAAATGTTGTCAAAAATAGTTATAATGTTTTCATCTCGTTGGTTTTCAACAGGAAAGTGTGCGGAAACCTTACAAAATTCAAACTCATTCTTAAGGGTGTAGGAATCGAATTATTCATCAATAATAAGGATGCTATCCATTTCTGAGAAATAACAATTATATTTCCAAAGTAGCATCATCAATAAAATATATTTTACTAGCTAGTTACCCGTGGCTTCGCTCACGTGCTTTTTAGTTTCTCTTCCTAAACTGGGGGAACGCTGACACCTACATTCACTGTGTATCAGCATTTTCTAATTCGTCAAAGAAAATAACTCTTGTATGTATTGTGAGTAAACTAACGAAGTGGCGGTTCGTTGATATATCTGCATAATGTGCACTGTGTTCCCTGCTAAAAATACATTATTAATTCGTCTTATTTAAACTAATAAATTAAAATCATCAGTAAAATATTTCGGAAACAACATCCATATTTTATTTTATTCGTATCCCAGGTGGGAACAAATAGGCGAGAAAATATACCTCGCTTATGAAATATTACTACAGTACTGCGAGTTAACATTTGAACGTGCGCGAGAATTCGGTTGATTTTGTATGAAAATTTCTAAAACGGCGTAAACGGTGGAGTTTGTTAAAAGAAAACAATCACGAAACATAACCAGGGAAGAGGGGCGCCCTTTGGGAAAATCACGTGCATTTATTCATTTTTTTTTCAATGTAGGTACCATCAATATAGGCAAACTTATAGCACACAAATAACAGCCGTATGTAAATTACCTACAGTTTGGGAAAAAGTCGTACCTATTCATAAAAATAATTTAATGACGTCATTGGTAGGTGGGTACCTACCTACCCAGCCAACTCCCGATTACACAACAGAACAGTGTCCTTGTTGGCTTTCACGGCCATGAGGCGTGCTCGTGTTGCTATAAAAATAACACCGAGGTACGTATGTAGGTACCTACATAAGGATAAAGAAATACTGGTGATCAATTAATACAGTTAGATACTTAAGCCTAGTTCACAGTAGCGTAGTTTATGTTGGTTGAGTAGTAGGGGAGAGTATGGAGGTATGGGACAGTACTCGTATAATTCATATTTGGCGCAGTTATATATTCATATACTTGTCAAAAGATGTATATAGGGGTACGTTTAGTAAAAAATCATTGACGACATAAAAAGTAATAGTATACCTATTACAACCCATCCTTTTGGGAGAAAGTAAACCAAAGGTAAGATTATTTTTATGTTTTATTCCTAAACCTGCGATAATTATTCGTCATATTAACGCATTGTTTTAACATTACAAATTAACATTTTAAATTATGTCATTTACCATTTTATTGTTCATGGTGGAGGTTTCGGACAGTTCATTGAGTGAGGTATCGGACATACCCCATACCTCCTGTATGTGAATATTTTTGCACAATTAGTTATTTTTTATCAAATCAATGAAATATTGAAACTGTAATGAATTTTTTGTAGAATAGTCTTGCCTGCGCAGGCACGACGACAGGTAAGACGGACGCAAGCCTCATTTCCTCCTCGCAACCGTGCAGGGAGGACAACACTTTCTTCTGCAAACCGTTGGTTGGCGTCGAAATAATGTTTCCAAACTAATATTTTTTTTTCTGCTGTGTTTTTTGAGAGTCTTCTTTATGACTCGATCTTAATTTTTTTTTCCATTTCTTTTAATGAATTTACGCAATTGGATGCTTGCGGATCCGCACTTGCGCTGTTGCGGGATCCCGCAGGCCTTAACACGCGCGGATCCCGCGGGATTACGGATCCCGCATTGCGGGATTGCAATTCCTAGTAGGGGCATAAGGCACACCGCAAGCCAGCCCGGTGGAGACCAATCCGCAGCAAACCCGACCTGCACGAAACCGACCTCCTAGCTCGATCGAAGCAATCAAACCAAAAAGCCGGCCCCGGACAAATCAAGCCCGCCGCGAACTACCCCCAAACCAACCAGCAATGCGGGGCCTAAGCCCCACTCGGGAGCATAGGGAGGCATCAAGAGCTCTCCATTGCGCTTGTGAAGGTCCGAGGCTCATTGTGCCTTTTCTGACCAGTTGAGATTTAAGGACGTGAAGTGGTCAACCTCACGGTCCCGATCTGATTTTTTGATTTCCTGCGTCTTACAGGATGCTCGAAAAATCAGCAAAAAGAGCAGAGGTGCTATTCTTCACCGGCAACCTCACGGCAATTTAATAGTGAGCTAAAATTAACAATTCTCAGAGAATTTATTTATTTATTTATATTATGAATTAAAGGTAATATTATTTTGATGTAAGTATAGAAATTGAATCCGAAAAAAGATTTTTTTCCTATCCTAAATACACATTTAACGTACAATTTTCACACATAATACGTAAGAAATTGTGCGTATACGTGGCTATATATGTACAACTATATCCGTTATGTACGCGTGTAGTTTAATAAAATATTTTCGACTCATTAGGTCATCCTATGTTAAATGTTTCCTCATCTGGTTTGCCGAAGGGGAGTAACCCTTCAATCCTTATGCTCACCCCGCTCTCCATCTCAGCCCTTCAGGGGATGATGTGAGCTTCTAAGCCATTACATGGTTCAGGGATCTTTATATCATTACATGCCTATACTATTTCGTTTTATATTTATAAAAACATCGACGATTTAATACTACAGTCACTGCGTTTTTTTTTGCGAAAACACGTATATTAATTAATGAGTGTTTAGATATTATAGGTAATGCCAGTATTTATTACCAACGTCAGATTAGGTAAGTACCTTAATGTGGTAATACAGCGATAGAACCTAGATTTTATAATTACTAAGCGAATGCCTAAATAGTTATTTCAATTCCAACCCTATTATTATTTATTACCTAAATCAAATCCTAATAATTATAATATAATATAAATAAGCCATCTAGTAAATTCCTACTGAACGTTAATTATCGTGTCTAGGGAGGTATACTGCGATTCGCGTAAGAAAGGAAATCTCATGTATGTAAATACTTTTATCTGGTTTTATGAACTGACTCTTACATGTTAGAGAGACAGAGAGAGAGAGAGAGAGAGAGAGAGATATGTTTGTGTTATGAAAGTGGAAATGGTCGGCACCAGGATTCGAGCTTACTACCTTCAGTACGGTGTACGTACGAAAGCCGTCGACTGATATCGCTGGTCTACAAATATACCTCTACTTGTACCTACTGTTGATTGTTGATTATCATTAACGTGTACCTACATACATTAACAATAATTATAGGTTAGTAAGTACCTTAATTTTATATTTAACTAGCTGTTACCCGTGGCTTCGCTCACATGTTACTGTACATACAAAAAGCTACATACAAAAAGCTACAGCTTTCTAACTTCATTTATCTAAGAGATATGGTTTTTTGATAAAAACCACCACGCACCCTAAATATTTTTTACTTTTAAAAACGGAATAATAAAATATGACTCTTTCTGAAGATTTTGTTTTTTTGAAATTTCGATAAAACCAGTTTTAAACTTTTTAGGAGCCACTTAAAAATCATCCCTTTTTATATGTGCCCTTTTTCATCCCTTTTAGTGAAAATTTGGATAAAATGTCCAAGAAACCTACTCAAAATCGTACCATGTCTAGTTTCCGAGATATTTGTACATAGGTATACATTTAAAAACATTCAACCCTATTTTTCACCCCTTTAGGGATGATATTTCCAAAAATACTTTCTTAATGGAAGGTTTTGTATTAAAACCTACCTGATTTCCAAATTTAACTTCTCTACAATTAGCCGTTTGGGCTGTGCGTTGATGAGTGAGTATGTCAGTCAGGCACTTTCCTTTATTATTATAGATTTTTGAATACATCACGTATCTGAAAGTACTAGAGTACGAATACCTACTTTATTGCATATCAATGTCGCACTTTGAGTCTTAATCTTTTGATTGTGGTGAATTGTGACGCGCCAGAAGCTTTAAATAGAAAGCCAGAAATATTTAGTATGGTTA
The DNA here is from genome assembly GCA_963576905.1 of Mystacides longicornis. Classification (NCBI taxonomy): domain Eukaryota; kingdom Metazoa; phylum Arthropoda; class Insecta; order Trichoptera; family Leptoceridae; genus Mystacides; species Mystacides longicornis. The sequence goes on along the minus strand of OY756427.1, from coordinate 17,109,368 downwards.
GGACTCACTATTGTGTTGTGGTGTGTTGTGTCTCTATATGCTTCTGACGTACCACAACGTAATAGTGTATTTACCATTATAGGCATTATTTAAATTTTTCATCTATTTTAATATATTATGTAACAAGATGAAGTACACTGTGAATTCAAAAATACACAAATGTTCAACGTCCAGTGAATTTCCAACTTTGCCAACGTTGCGGAGAATGTGCACACTCCGCAGTAGTAAATAAGTAGTATTTTTACTTTTAAAACTGTGTAAGGATAAAAGGATTTTTCTTCGCAAATGATATTCTTCAATATTTTAAATATTAACGAGACGAATTTGAAAGAAATTTACATGTTGTTGTTTTTTACGTCTCTCGCTTGCAGTACTTGGAGTCGTCTGGTTCTATTGTTTTGAAGTCTGATGCTGTTTTTCTTGTTTGACTTTTTACGCTTTTTAGAATTTTGTACATCATTTATGAATCCGGTGAAAGCTTACAAAACCGTCTGGATTTCATACTGGTTTATTTTTTCGTCTAAAATATACAAGCGAAACAAACACGTGTTTTGTAAATTTTCAGAGAAATTCGCTTAATTTGATATACCTACTTCCTCTTGAAATGCTTTTTCTAAGGGAACTATTGGAATTTAAAACCATTTTTTACAAGCTAAAAGACCATTATTCGGCCAAAAAAATGTTTTTGCGGTAAAAGATCGCAAAATAATCCTATTCGAAAATTAACTACTTATTTTTGCGATATCTACTTCAAAAGTTATCGACTTTCCATTATAAAATGGCAAATCAAATAAGGAATTAAAGATATTAATTATTGAATATAATATAATGACTATTATTCTGAAATGAAAAACAGACGATTGAGTTGCGTCGTATCCAATTTTTTTCGGACTTTTGACATTTCTGTATTCTGAAAATATTTTATCCAATATATTAGATGCGTAACTACTGGCAACCGATTAAGTTCCAAGCTAGAGCTTCTTGCGTTGAGTTGGAACGTGAATTTGAGAATACTAGTCAATGACTGGTTAACAATATTTATGTATGTATATATTTAAACTTTATCTCTCACTCATTATGAACTTCTTCAACTCTCTCTTAAAGATATCAACTTAGACTTGCCGTGGATTTAACAGTTTCTGGTAGTGAATTATGTAGGTATCATCGATGTATGACTCTTTAAGGCACCTATGCGATTCAAAACTTTCAACAAAAACTGTGGGTTATACAAATTTTAGCCCATGTACCTACATACATAGCTTACCATCTCGTAACTTTTAAGAACTCATCTATTTTTCTAAACATTTCACCTAGTATGTACGTAAGATTGGTTATTATCACGAACAAGCAGCAAAACCTGTTGGATGACAGCCATAAAAAAAGGAAAAAAAAAACTAATCTAACCAATAAGTTATCATTTCTTCTCGTAGCAAAGGCTGTAGGTATACAGGAACCCCTGACCTAATATCACATATTTCATCAATGTAGTATTTTCTGCGGACACCTGTGACTGTTATTATTGTAATTACAACAAATATCATGTAACAGAAGAAACATTTACTTAAGTATGAAAAATATTTCATGCGGGGTTGGTTTTTCAACGAAAATTCCGATTTGCGGACGAACATAATTTATAATATCTATAATAAGAATATGAAAATAGAATAGACATCAATTCGTTAAATCATTTTTCTAACGTTACAAAAGAATTATATATTATCATCTTAAGAAAGTGGACATTTAAGTACCTACATAGGTTGAAATAATATGTAAAATAAAATATGTTTATAACCAAGGTTCATTAAGTTTTGTTCAATTGAATAACTTTATAAGTTTCGTCTGGTCAAAATTGACTTAGAAAGGGCCTCATGAAAAAAAAATGTATTAAGTCCTCACTTGAACAAAGTAATAACGATAAAATAAATAATAAAGTAATATACTCGTAGGAGTGAAGATAAGTACTAGAAGAAAGCATGAGGTATTGTTTTCTTGTTGAACATAATAATATATAAACCATCATGTAATATGAATCTTTATGGAAACAAAAGAGAGCTAATGGAGTGAGAGGAAGAATAAAAAAAATAATCTCCTTTGTTGAAAAAAAAAATGTTCATAATATAAGTTTTTATCTAAGAGCTTTGCTAATAATACGTTGGAGGTAACGGTAACTAGTTCTGTGATGAATGGATGGCTCCGAGCTAAATGCAATGCGAATGTAATAGCTCTTGTCTACGGCTTTAGGATAATAAAATCTAGAAAAAGCAACAATAATACATTAGTATTAAACTCTACTTTATATTGTATATTATATAACAGAGAGAGATAGATTCAACTGTTTAGAAAAGAAAAATGGTTTTTAATTTATTGTAATGGTTTTATGTAACTATTTCTGCTCTTTTGTTGATTTACCAGCTGACCCACCCGTCGAACTTCGACCTAATCCAGAATAAAAAATAATTTTACTTTTTACATAAATTAAATACAGTTTATGACATAAATATAATTAATTTATTATATTAGCTAATAATTTATTTCATTTTGTATGTAATAAATAAGCGCCTGGTACAAGAGCAAGAGGCAGATAGCCGATGCGATAGACCGACCAAATAAAGCAAAATATCCCCACCACGACACTCCATAGAGCCGTCCATCTGGCAGCCGACAGAACATCCTGGCGAGCAATGGTCTACAACAGAGTGCATGATGGCCACGACCCTCAGCAGTGAGGACGACGACTGGTAAGGTAAGGTATGTAATACTATTGTTGATTCGGATGCGGGATGAAGTTCGATGGGTCATAAGTTTGTAAAAGAAACAATAAATTCCTCTATAGATGTGTAACTTTAAAAAAAATCCAAGAGATGGCGGTATAGTAGAAAATAAATCACATGTGATACATGTTAAGATATACTATATGTTGTTGAAAGAATAGACGAATATCAAAACCAATTTTTTCCGAATTATTATGGTTAGATTAATTTATTCAGTTGTGTATTCTTAAATTCTTTTCTTGACGTTTGTTAAAATTGTTTAATTATGATTTAGATTATTTTCAAGACTTGTAGTGATTATTCATTTGTGTACACATTTTGCATTACTATTAGTTTCTGAAAATTATGTCCCAAAACAAGCTTTGCCTAGTCTAGTGGGGTGTCCATTCTCATCGCCATAATGTAATTATTATCTTCTAGAGAGGCTAAAAATATGCTCGACATTGTTTTTTTTATTTGTTATTTTGTTACACTCATCTACGTATTGCAGATATAGGTACTTTTGTACTAGGTATATAATGAATGTGTGGTTCAAAACTTTGGAAATTGGTCATGCCGTAGTGAGTGTCTGTAGTTTTGTGGTCAATATAGGACGAGACTTCTTACACAAAATTCAGAATAATAATAATATTATGATTTTAACATCTTTAAAGTTTAGAACTTGTTAAATACCTACCTAATTGAAACTAAAGGGTGATTTGCACCTAAACACCAGTTTATTTAATCGATTTTAATTAATCATGAGGAGCCAACCCTATGGAAGATGCCTCACAGTCAGACCACCAAAAAGGTGAAAGGATAGGTGGGAATGGGCTCGCAATAGGCCAACCACCTCTTGTATTATAGGTCACACGGCCTAAATTGTAGAATGAAATTTAGCTAGTTTAGGATGCTTTCTGAGTATAATACTTTTTTTGGAACGTCTCTCAAATTTTTCTCGGTCCATAACTCAATAAAATAATTATCTATAGAAAAGTAGGATGCGGAAAAAAATAAGGTTCATCTGAATAATAATTTGAATTTATTTTATTTATGTCAACATGTTTTTTCCAGTGTTATAAAGCCCCTTTAGTATAGTAGCCACTTTAGCCTTCCAGTGTTATAAAGCCCCTTTAGTATAGTAGCCCCTTTAGCCTTCCAGTGTTATAAAGCCCCTTTAGCCTTCCAGTGATATAAAGCCCCTTTATTAAGTTTAGTTCAAACTAAACTTTTTCGAAAATACCCCTCAGCTAAAATTTTCTCTACATAATGTTTGCTGTTATTTACTTATTAACAGTTTTAGAAACACCAAGAGGACACTGCTATAGGTATACATAATATAACAAAAAGACAGAACATATGGATACAAAATTCACCAGTGTTCCAACAAGAGGTCTCCACCACTTCCATACCTACACACTAAGTGTGATTTTTCATTAGACTGATTATTGGTGTACAAAATAAATACCATTAGGTATGTACTGATTATTAATTAGTTAGGTATTCTTTTAAATTTTTTATCCGCATGAGTTTACTCAGTTCATTTTATTATCTAATTTGTTATTGTATGAGTTTGTTGTTAAATATAAAAACAACAATTTGTTTTAACATTTATATTGTTTTATTCATTAATCTAGAAAGGCTGATGTTTTCGTAGTTCTTACCCTGATTCTAAAGATCAAAAGATTATCCTTTCTCCGTCAAAATTAATCGTACCATTCATGACAGGATCTTGGAACCGAAAATAACAGCACAAAATTAACATCTTTTCATATGTTTTTTTCATGTTTCCATTTCTTAATTGGTGTTTAAAAATCTGCAAAATCTTCAATGTCTTTTGAGTTTTCCTTAGACAAGTGTTCAGTTTGGAAACAAATAGAAAAGTGCATCAAAGGAATATACGTATCGAGATTCTTCATATGGTATATAAGTAGGTATCTTAATTTCACCTGTATTTTGCTAGAATCATCCATTAAGGCGAGCAAATTAATACTTTGCTTATAAATAAGTGTACGGAATATGGGTTGTATAATCCTATTGTTGTAAGTGACTGATACGACATCCATACTCCCAAAATATGGGAATAAGTTACAACGGGCAGTAAAATAGAAACTCATCCACATTATTTAGATTATGTGGAAGTAGGAGAGGAAGAATAGAATGTAACTCGGTATGAAACTGATACGACCATTGATTCATATCTATTAGAGCAGGGTAAGTTATGTCAGACAAGTACCTAGTAGTAGGTGAACACCACCTTTCAGCACGTTTTGACAGTAGAGCTATCAACCCATTATCTACACATACGAAACTTGAGTTTGAATGGGGCCAATGTTGTCGGTTAAGAAGTTTTTGGTCTTATCTACAGGAACCACCTGTCAACGTCGTGTTATTATGATCTCGTTCAACGAACATTGTGTACGCGCTAGCTAAATAAAAAGGAGAGATAGTCTGTATATACTGTAGATATACAAAGCGAATTATATTTTGGGAAAATTTATTGAAAAAAATTGAGTAACACGAGAGAGAATTTCGTAAAAAGCAACGTATATTAAAATTTATACGTTGCTTTTTACGAATTTAAAACGAACAAATGTAGACACAGTACAGTTTTCTGTTTCTATAATACCTAGGTTGTATTTTTAAGAGTCAGTACCCATTTTTTTACCCATCATGCTGTGTCTCGTAAGGGGTAGGCAGAATGAACGGACCTCCACTCTTTTCTGTCCAAGCACACTTCTTTCGCTTCTTCCACCGACATACAATTTCGCACACAACCTCCCCTATTTCTCGTACTTCTTACCAGGCCTCCTTTAAGGACGGAATCAATGTATTCGATCCACCTTATTCTCAGTTGGACACGCTTTCTTACATCTTTCCTTTCAGCCTTGTAAATTTTATTTGTCATTCTGTTTACATCCATTCCTTCCATATGTCCAAACCTCATTGACTTTCATCTTTGTCACAAGACTAACTTTTATACCACATGCCTTCCTAATATTCCCATATCATACAGAGTCTTTCCACAAATCATCTCTACTGCATTTATACTACATTCTTCTTTTTTCGTCCATGTCTACGTACACACACAATTTTCAAACACACTTGACACAAGTTCTTGCAAATCATTTTCACACTCAGCCATAAGTACGAGATCATCTCCATACATAAGTGCACATACCATTATTCCATTCAATTCAAGTGTCAGTAATGTCAAAGCTCCCATAAAATACTATTTTTGTAAATGGATAAGATTGTTTTTTTAAAGTGGGACCTTTGAGCTGTTGGTGTGACAAACTGAAGAGTGCGGGTCGTTAGCAGGGATGACGAATGACGTACGAATTACACAAAGTCACCGTGTGCAGGGGGTTTTTGGGGCCTCGGATCTTTTGGAGGTAAGCCAGTAACCCCATGTCCAGACATGAACTGTATCATTTGAAAGTCCCCTTTTGAGATTTTTGATCAATTTGTGTGTCTGTCATTTTGTTTTGGTGCGCCATTCTTCGTGCCATTTTGATATGTTAAACTTGTCGAAAACTGCCCACTATGGAAATTTCGGGGTTAAAATTTGACTAACTAAATATCGTTGTTAACGTAAAGTGATTAAACCAAGTAAGCCATCGAAATAGCAGTAAAAGACGGTTTTAGCCCAAATTGGTTCAAATTAAAAAAAAAAATAACTGTAATTGAAACGTTCGCTGTGTTCACATAAAAAATTCGTACCTATATTCACGAAAATTATTTAAAATGTTATGTAATTTGCAACATTGGTGTGCATTAGATAGAAGAAGCATATGGGTATCTCCGCTTATAACCGCTTGTAGCTTAAGTGCCACGGGGTATAAAAGTTTTTCATATTTTAACCCTCATCTTCTTTACTTCCGGCTGGATAAGGGATAGAATTATTATCAACAATGGAGTTGAAATTTTTAGATGTTAAATTCATAATTGAAACCGCGCGTACTTATGAGGATGGTTCTTTGTGTAATTATTTATTTAAACATGTTGAGTTTTTCTATGTGTTCTTGTGTGTCTTATGTTTATAATAGGTATGTTGCGACATCTTCGTTTTGCTGTCTCACGAAAGTATGTACCTATGTACCTATATATCGAAATTTTAGAAACGTTGTTTACCAATATTTTGACATTATATGGCCTAGTACATCACGCTTTAAGAAGTTAATATGCTTGTCAATGTGCGATTTTTATTTTGTTCCATGCATAAAATTTTGAGTAAGAACATTGTTTTGTATTTTGCCATAAAGCCATAGGTACCTAATAGTGGAGCTTCACCCAATTCTTTTTTGCTCAGTGGGGTAGAACTCTTTTCCAGACAATCATATACTTTCACAAAGCAACATTTTCATATATAACCACACTGTGGGAAGAAAAATCACATGCGTGTCGACTTCAAAGTTGACACTTGTGGTCACGGCATTAAATTTTCTCTTCAAGTTTATTAAAACGATTTCAAATTATGGCATTCTACAATATACAATAATTATATTTTTTTTTATAATTTATTATTATAGTTATCACAATCACATGTAATGAATGTAGGCTATCCTCAAGAAAATCTTTTCATTCTCAAGAAAACACCTCATAAGGTTTCTTTCAGTGGAGAAATGAAATGCCAGAATGGAAAAGATATCAACGGCATAGTTGAAGACAATGTGAGACGTCTTCATTTCAGGAGTGGTGTTGATTTCCATTGCACCGAACGCATAAAAGATATTGAAAAAGTTTTGAAACATACATCCACACATACTATGAAGGAATAAAATAACGTATCAGGTTTTCTGTTCGTATTAATGATGATGGTACTGCCCTGAGAGGAGGTTAATATCTTGGGTAGTAACTCTCCCAACATTAAAAGATAATTCAAATGGGATGCAGCCCAAGTAATAATTACTGATGTAGCCATAAAATTCGTTTCCTGTTTATTTAATGTACCCGAAGCCACTACGCAATACGCAATGTATTATTTTGTGTGCAGAGTTCAGTGATCTGAAGGGGTGTGTAGGCCGTCCCTTTCGCTCCCTTCCTCTCTGTCACACTCACGCAGGACACGTGACACGTTATGTAGCGTCGTGCGTCCTATGAATTAATATAAGTAGGCCCTAGTATGTTCTACATACTAGCAATGCTGTCCTCCTTTGAATCTTTATAAATCTCAAACCATTATATTGCACCGATATACGTTAGTAAATATTGAATTTGAAATAAGCATCGCCGTTAAGAAGTTCTTCTCAAATGACGAAGAAAGGGCTAGAAAACAAAATTCTTTCTCGTAACAGAAACGTGATTCTAAAAACAGGAAAAGTAAATGAAGGCTTTTTTAAAAACGGCTTGATAAGTAAAATCATTGTAATTATTAGGTTTGATTAATTGTTGTGTTGAATTTCGGGCTGTATGGTCATGATCTATGAGGTGATGTTTGCCCTAATGGAAAAATATCTGATCTAATGACAAAGTATTGCCGAAGAGACAATTTAACGTCGGTAATGACCAACTTGACTGACCGAACTGATTGACTTTCATCCACATGATCTTTGGTGCATCATAAATCCTAGGAGTTGAGTTGGGCAATTTTGATCTCTTCCAGACATTAGAACGGCACATAGTTGCAGTTATTTTACCTTCGTAAAATAGTTATAAATTGCATATCTAAGTTAGCACATTTTTTATATGTTCCATCATGCCATCGAAACATTGGTTATGGATTAGTATTAGAGATGAGAGAAGAAGTCAAATCGAACACATTTTTTTTTAATTTGCTGCAAAATCAAACACATTAGACATCCACCTGATTCTATAGAAATGTTTTTCAAAGAAATTAGGTTATTTAGATAAGGAAGAATTATCTAACAACCAATGACTCTAAAAATTCATTACTGATCTTCTTCGCCCTCGCCTTTGTCCCATTATTTGGTGTCGGCTCTCCGTGTCCTGTTGCGCCAAGATTTTCTGTCCAACGCCATCTCTGGCTCCACTTCGCATTCTTTTAGGTCCCTATTGATGCTCGACAACCATGTGGCGGGTGGTCTGCCTGGTCTCCTGGCTGGAGTTTCAATGTCCATGGCTCTCTAGATCATGTTGTCTTGTGGTCGTCTCATAACATGCCCATACCATCTAAGTCTGTTTTCCGTTATCTTTTTGGTTATGGGTGCGACCTTGAAACTTCCTCAGACATGGACATTTCTAACTCTATCGAGTCTGGTTACTCCTCCAGCCCATCTGAGCATCTTCATCTCTGCAGTGTGCATGCTTTGTTGGCGTTTCTGTTTTAATGCCCAACATTCAGAGCCATATGTCATTGCGGGTCTCACTGCGGTCTTGAATACTTGACCCTTTACTCTCACTGGCATTTAATTCATTACTGATGTTCGATTTTATTCTTTAAGATCTAGTCCTGAAAAAGGGTCACAAGAATCTAGACATAATTAGAACGTTGTGTATTTAGATAAGATTTACAATCTTATTCAGACACTAATGGTTGATTTTAAAAGTCGGATATTAAAAAAAAAAAAAAACATAAAATCGGCTTTTAGAGTAAAACACGTAAAAATACAAACATTCAGTGAAACAAGAGTTTTTTCATAAATATATAATGTAGATGTCTCACACACTATTACAAGGTGCTACTAGTTGTTACCGGTAACAGCATCGGGTATAATATTTCGTCGTGTTACCTTTACATGCAAACATCTCTTGAACAGGGGAATCGCAGTTTAGGGATGATTATATTTTTTTAATAATATTTCAATGCTTCCATTCGATTGAAAATAGTTAAAACTTATAAGGTAAGTACCTTCAAACCTTCATATTATATCTAACAAAATTAATTTCTCATTTCATTTTAGTGATGCAATTCACAATGAATGAGAGTTATTATACACCTAGAACTGTTCAACAGGTCATGGAACACCTTGTATATACACTGTAAAAGAAGGCGTTGTTCATGAGAAGAAGGCTAATACAAAAAAAGGCGTTGTTCAGGTTGGAAGAAAGATCCCTCCACAGTGACACTGATTTTTTGGCACAGATATTTCCTTGATATTTAAATTCATACCTCATTTAACAGATTGCGATATATTATATTATGAGAAATCATTTACTTATCTAATGGTGACTTTTACCAACGGTTCCATACTTTTGGGTAGCTCATAGCGTAGCGTTTTATATGGTTTGGAGAACGCTAAGAAATTCCTAAAAGTTAAGAACCGTTGGTGAAAGAGAACATAAGTAGATTATGGAGTCGGTTTTGGGTCCACATTTTCGCACTAACGCACATAATTATCAAATAAATGTTCGAAGAGCAATGAAAATGTCTGGTAAAGAAGAACTTTTTTCTATAATATCTTCTTTAATTTTTTTAGAAAGGCAAAGCCATACTAATAAGAAGAATTTGAATAAAAAAAAGATTCACACACTAGGTATTTGTCTAAATAAATGTACATTTACTTAAACGAAAGTACAAAATCAAAGTAGAGAAAATATATTTTAAATAAATAGGTAGGTAATATTCCGGAGTATAAGCTACACATCATCTAAGAATAAAATTTCATCAAATAATCATTTATCGATGGCAACACTTTTTTATATTCGTTGCATTTATGTCCCTAACAAAATCACACGTAGAGTGTAGGAGGTATGATTGTAGAAGAACTGTAGTAGTGAGGGAGATTAGGGAGAAGAATTGGAAGAAAAGAGGGATCGAGGGACAGCCACTGAGAAATTCAACAAGTGGAGTGGCTGTTATGCAAGTACCAAGATATTTGGAATCCTAATGATAATAATATAGGTGTGATTCTCTAAGATTTCATCGAGGCACTTTTTCCTATCCAGTTCTACCAAAATAAAGTAAGAGTAGGTATATTTCGTTTACTAACTTTGCCTTGTTGTGTTTCTTACCTACATGTACTGTGCAGTTGAAAATTGAACCAATCTTAAGACCGCTTTTAATGCTGTTTCGAAAGCTCTTTACTGAGATCACTTTCACGTTGAAAACCTTTATGTGGTTTAATTTGCAGGATTCTAATCCATGGCCTTAGCTGTCTCACTTTAGGGAGCTAGTCCCTAAACTAACTGTTATAATATGCTGAATTAGAAAAACACACAGTTGCACTTTCACAAAATTTATATTGAATCTCGAGCGCTTTCGTCGAACACACGCAGCATTGTCAAGAGACTGAAATAAAATAACAAAAATCATAGAGAAGACAATTATGGTACAACGGTTGTGGGAGAGGATACTAACAGCTGACAAATATTATTATTATAATAGATATACAATGTACATATTGTAAGCTAGAATTGTAAGGTTGGATGTGTTTCGCTCCTTAGAACCAGAGCTGAGGGATTTGGACATGAGCGCAATGGAGAGCTCTTGTTGCCTCCCTATGGCCCTGAGTGGGGTGTAAAACGGGAGAATTGATTGAAGGTAGGATCATTAGAAAGTAAAAAGAGTTGCCAGGTATTGTAGTGACATCTAGGAGAGACCAGTTGAATTTTCTTGTGCTCCGCAAACTTTTTTAATTCTTTCTTTCATAGCAAATAAATAAAAAAAGGATTGGCTAAATTGGTCCAGCCGTTCACATTTGATGCCCTTGACTCCAATAGGGCTCTATTTCTATCTATATCGATGACTGATAGGTAGGAACTTATTTAACGAGAGGGATTTAAGTTAAGACTGAATAAAAAAGATATAATATGCAGTTATTATTTAATTAACCCATATTAAATAGGTGGTGCGAGAATGCGTCTCTACGCAGGGCTCACCGGATGATCCCCCTGCACTTGGTATAGTATTGTGATGGCTCTTCACGTGTGAGAGGTACGTCACTCACCTCAGCTGTGTAGTATTGATCTGTTCCTAAAGAGATACGACGCAGTTGACACAAGGGCGGAGCGTCGCATATTTTTGAAACGAAAATTAAGATGAAATACCCAAACAAAAAAATCTGATGATTTTTACAAGTTTTTGTTAGAAAACTTTCCTTGTATTTGAAGGTATTATATTTTTTGTCTATCGCTTTGAAAAAGTTATTTATTACAAACACAACAGTTTGTAAACCCTTGATAGAAAGACTCAAAAGAATACATGCTCGTCATGGGTCACAAATAAGTCGATTGCATATTCCGTCTTTTTCAGTTTTCAAACCCTTGAAAGATGATTCAAAAGACTAGATACATGTCCGTCACGGGTCACAATTAAGTTGATTCATTTGTCGCGTGTATTTGCATATTCCCCTTCATTTTAATTTATTTTTCCCCCTTACGTTTTCAGCTGTAGGTACATATATAACCATAACACCTGCAATTGGCTATTTGGTCTTTGCAACATTCAACATTCATGGTTTCAGAATTATTGGTTTAAGTCCTCGCACAAATAATTCCTTTATACGTTTAACGGCCGGTTTCATAAAAAATAAAGGAGACTTTAAACTCCCTTTAAAAAATAACGGGTTTCATAACAACAAAACGACATTTAAAATCGACTTTTAGCTAAAGTACCGTTATTGATTATTATTTTTAGTTAAATTCGACTTTAGGTAGTTAAAATTTTTACCATCGGAGTTCATAGAAAATTTCGTGGCGCTTTCTCTGTCACAAAGATAAACATTTTGTATGCGGTGAAACTGTGGACAAAAATGACAAAAATAGGGCGGAAAACATAGCAAAACGGGAAGAATATTATTGTTTACAGATTTCGTTTACTAATTCATAAACCATAATAATAAATTAACACAAAAAACGGCACTTTGATGCTTTATTGAGAAATGAAATTGACATATCAACATAAATTTCGCGAAAATATATGTAAACAACCCATGTTTTCCATAGATTTCCATGGTAACACTACCAACTGCTACAAACTTTAAAATATTTTTTTGACATTTCAAATTTTAGCTGGAATATTTTTTATGAAACGCGTCAGCTTAAAGGAGTCTTTAAATTTTAAAAGGAACTTTAATTAAAGTGTTCTTTTGAAGCTTTTTATGAAACCGGCTGTAAAAGTAAAAAAACATGGAATTACTAATAATTGTTGAAAGATTTAGTAGGTAATTTAAAATTAAAATGTGTTACTTAACCAAACGGGACACCACTGGATGTCCCAGTACCAAATAAATCCCAATGCACTTTCTCTTGAAACTTTCCCTGGTACCAAAGCGGAGTGGTGCGTTATATTTACCAGAGCTGCCTACTCCGATGAGGTCAATGCTATGTAGAGTGAGTAAATACACTCTCACACACACTCTTGTACAATATATAAGGTCGGTAATAACAGGCTAGGGGAGAGAACAGAGCGTCCCTAAGCTCCAATGCATAGGTAGAGATCGGTTGCTTCGCTACCAAGAATTGCGCACAATTTTGCCCTAGTTTACTTTACAATTACTCATACAATATATAATCGCACCCTCCCCCTCTAAGTACGCTGCAATACACCTTTATGAGGAAGCAAATACTCACAGGTACAAACTAAACCAAAAGAAAATGGGGTTCAATTTGAAGAAAAAAGATTTATTATAATACGCAAATATATTCTTTTATATTTTTTAACTCCGGCAATTAGTGTTGAATTCACGCTGTGACGGGAAGTATTTGAAATATGAACAAAAGAATATATTATGAATAAGCTTATGGTTAAAATAAAATAGATTTAATGGTTTGACCGTAAGAGATAAAACGAGTACAGAGTAGGTACCTGCTTATCTTTATATTGGGTCAATGACAGTTACACCTTAGGTAATGATATTATGAAAGTAATGTTTATTTATAAAAATAGTTGCAAAAGTAACACGTTTGTAAGGTATCTATGGAAATGGCATGCGTTAAGCAAGAGCCTCTGCATTCTATTCTCATTTAACTTTCATTGGACTCTATTAAGTCGGTCGGGGCGGAAACAGTAATACGAAGGTCTCAGTGGTTAAGGGTCGACTAGCAAACAAGAGTTAGGGATTTAAGAATGCCGCATAGGTATAATTTTGGTCGTGGTAACACAACGGGCATACTATGGCTTCTTGACCTTTAAAAAGAACACACATGGTCATGAGAAAAGTCAAAATAAAATATATTTAACTGCAGTCTTGTTGCATTTTCAATATAGGGTGCGTTGTAAAACAGAAAACTAAATATTTTTCGGAGTCATATAACCTTCAAAAATATAAAGCCAAAAATTTCCTTTTGGTGTCACCGTTTAGATAATTTCATTAGGTTTCTAAGTTTTAACTTGAGAATGTAAGAGAAGGTATGAACGTTCACACGTTCGCTGTGTAAAATGCGGCTCTATTTCACTGTTTAATACACACACTTTTCTGCTTAGATCGTTAAAAAATGGTTGTACACTGAATTGACACAACATAATATTGACTAAACTACAATAATGTTGACACGTTACAGCTTTTGTTTCTATGATTAATATAAAAAAAAATACTAAAATTTAAACATTCAGGTGAATGTCAAATGTCACCCTCAAGCTATGGCCGTCAGTTCACTACGGCAGAGGACAAAGGTGCCTACAAAGGGCAAGTATTAATACCATAGGTCTAATTGGCAACATCTCAGTTTAACTAATATGGCGTAGTTCTTGGAGTGTAGTGTCCTTAATCAATGTTCCCGAACTACGATTTAGATGTTTTTTTTAGGAAGATAGTAACGTTCTAGAAAGTTTTACGACCTTAACTAATCAAGATAAAACAATCTTATAAGCCTAATAATATATTTCAATCTTAGAGGCCTCCACAGAATAATGTTTTGATACGACGTAGCCCATAAAAAAAGTTTAATGTTCTCAATGATTTACAAAGACCGTATCAGTTTTTGGGCTAATTTGTATTCAATGTAGCGCCGGGCGAAATAACTGAAACAAGAATATTTATAAGAAAATCGGATCAAGGGACAAAAACATAGAAAAGAGACTCCGGCAATAAATTAATTTGTCGGTTTAGGCATCTGATACTGTTCTACTAATACAAAAGACATACATAGTATCACGTACACAAACAAAATACTAATCGGATGATATCATCTAACATAATTTGTACGCTTTTCCACTTAAGATATTGCTCTATGAGAAATTCCCTACAAATAAGCAACTACATAATATAATGTAATATTGGACTGCACCCAATCGTTCACAATTTCGCTGTTCTGTTGATAAAGTGGGTAGGTACTGCAGGACCTACGAACCCATACCGGTATTAAGCATCGTACTGTTTTAGTTGTGCAAATTGCGTAGGTATATTATTTGAATATCATTTTGATTTTCCATACTTTGTTCTTTCTTACTCAATTAGTTCACGTTCGCTCTCAGCGAGGAGCATACAGTCGCCACGAAGTTCTTCCAAGCCTCTCTATCTTGCGCCAATTGCCCAATTTCATACCAACTTAGTCCAGCCTCTTGTAAAACCGCAGTTTCATTGTTTATTTTGACCTGCCTGGCCTTCTTGTCCCATCCGCATTGTAGAAAAGGCTATGTATTCAAGACTCTCGGAGGACATGCGGAAAATATACCTACCAACACTGTTCTGTGATAGGTTAAGACAAAAAATGGGAGCGAACTTATTAATGATAGGATCAAGTCTCTTAAACTGTGTCCCGTCCTTTCAAAACAACGCTGGCATATTGAGACATGAGAATTATTCCTTACAGTATGCAAGATCAAGCTCAGCTCTTTTTCATAACTTTTAGCCCCTTTTTTTAGGTTCCAAATAAAGAAAATTTGATGGTGATTGATAATTCACACTCAGCTGTGATTGAGAGTTGCAATGTGAACGATGTGAACAAATGAACATTTCATAGGTTCATAATACGTGTACATCAATACATACATCAACAATACATAAAATGTATATACTTCACTCTTGCTCTATAAAAATCTAGCCGTTTTCTTTGTTACCTAACTTCTCCTTTATTACTGGACGGATTTCGATGAAAATAATTGGAGATGTCGAGGGTTACCCAAGGATGGTTTAGATGAAAACAGGGGCTTTCTAGCTACTATATTTCGGGTTTAATTTAAGTTTTTAGTTTTTGCGTTTTTTGCTCCCATTTCAACTGATAACAACAACGTTCAACAACTACGTTCATAAAAAGGGTGATTTTATTTCTAAAGAGCGTACATTAGACCTAAAAGAATCGTTTGAGTTTAATTTAAAACGTCATTAAATTGTTTGTTCGTTTTCTAAGCAGGTATTATGTTAAGGTTTTATTTTTATATTGAGAGAAAGATATAGGTAGGTATGTACTGTTATAGGTTGGTTGGAAGAAATTGCCCCAGGCAATAAGCCCGCCAATTTTGGTTCATTATTCTTTTATATTTTACCAATAAAGTGTTATATTATTATTATTATTATGTACTATCTGCTGAATATTCAATAAACTGAATGCAATTTAGCTAATAAATAAAAAATAATCATGGGTTCAGAGGAGGGACGAAGTTCGACGGGACATCTAGTGTTTTGTAAATTTAATGTACCTACTGTTTTATTTTTGTATCAATTTCACTGTCTGTATATGTTAAAAAAAATACCCAAGTCTCTGTGAGATACGGAAAGGAACGAGAATATAAGGAAAAAATGTGGAATGGACGTTAGTATTGTGACAAAGATGAAGTCAATAAGTTGAGATGGTTTGAGTATGTGGAAAAAATGGATGCAAAATAAACAAAAAAAATATTTTTATAAGGCTGAAAGGAAAGATGTAACAAGGCGTGGCCGACCGTGGATCGAACACATCGATTCCGTCTTCAAAGAAGGCCAGGTCAGAAGTAAGAGAAATATGAGAGTTTGTATGAGATAGTATGTTGGCGAAAAAAGCAAAAGAAGTGTGCATGGATAGAACAAAGAGATCAAGTACGATATCTCTACCCTTCCTTTTTGGAACATAGTGTCATAAAATATCGACAAAAAAGTAAACTGAAATAACAACACTGAAGTCTAGTCAGCATACGAAACAACCGAATTCGAGTCCAGGTCAGAAAAAGGTCGTCTGGATGCTCTGTGCATAAAAAATCGAGGTTTAAGAAATTATCAAAGGAGAACAAAAAATCACATCTAAAAAGAAAATATTTATAGGGAAACTCTTCTTACTCATTTAACAAAGGCGTATTTTTGGGGAGCTTTTGAAATTAATCAAAGCTTTTGCCAATTTTCATGTTATTACAAATACGAGCAATATGAAAGCGACTCTTTTAATAAAGTAGGAGGCCTTGCTACGTGTTAGATGGACCACGAAAGATGTTTATGCTGTAGGCGCGCGTTTCGGTTATACATTGACAAATTATGCATATTATAGAGTTTATGAAAGATAAGGAAATGAAGAAGTAACACCAGGGACTCTAATAGTAAACATAAAATTGCCTTCGCCTTGGAAAAAGTATTTAGTAGCTGTAACTTGGTAAAAATCGCTGGTTTTTTCAGTTGTGTGAATGTATTAAAAAAGTCTTCCAAATCAACTATACGAGCAAATGATCATCCTATTGGATTCATTCACATTATAGACAAAGTCTAAGGCCCTATCCTAATAATTGAAAAGCGATCGCGCGTCCGATCGTCGAGCAACGATACAATGTTCACAGTTTGAACGGTCCGTGCGCGTTTGAACATAATATGACGCTCGACGCGTGAACGCGCGAACGCTTTCCAATTAGAACACACACTAAGTACTGTCGGCCTGAGAGACTTGAAGATTGATCAATAATTTACATCATCTTTAGAGCATCTAGCTCAGATTTCAAATGTTTTCTTTTCATTCTTGATCGTTGACATTTGCTTGGTGTAAACCCTGAAAATGAGCATTTGTTTTTATTATACTGTATCCCTAGTATAAGCTTTCGATGATCGAATATCGAAACGATCATCGAAATGGTTTCAAAAAAAATTCATACTAAAATGATCGAATGATTCGATCGTTTGATTTTAGAACACTAATTGCACGCTAATAAGCGCTTATTAGCGTGCAATTAGCTTTCGATAAAACTCCTACTAACCCCACTGCTCTTTTCTAGCTTTGATTTTTGCTCGAGTAGTCCAAGCCTTGTTTGGAGGAAGATGTTTGGTAGCGGAGATCAATACTGCGACCTTTAACTCGCGGTGGTCTGAATGCGTAAATCGAACCAATTGTCGAAAGTCAAGTATCGAAAAAATTAAATGCTCTGTTTCAAACCCCAAAAGTACTGTTTATTGCAAGATTGGTAGTAGTTTCTATACATAATACAGTATTGCGGGCAGGCCCCCCACATTATTTCCTGGGCCCCGTTGCTAAAAGTCATAATGCCCCCCCCCCCCTCTCACTACCAAAAAAAAAATTTCGAGCCTTTATTACAATATACATTTTTTAACTTTTATTAAGAATATTTTAGGTAAATTTTTTGCACCTTGAGTTACATTATTGGAGTTTTAGTAAGGATCCTTCATTTTTTTAAAAATATAGTATTGCATTTGTTCAGCGCGGATAGTGTAGCTTCCCAACAGTGAATGAATTTTTCAAATCGGTTCAGTAGTTTCGAAGCAAACAATCAAATCCTTCCTCTTTAAATATTAGTATAAAAAGTGGACGGCTCATTTTTTCTTACTCTTCGTGAATAGCCTTCCTTGGTGGTGGTTTTGTTACTCACAGCACAGCTGTTGTAGATTCAGACCCGTTATGTACGCAACGCACTGCAAATCCAATGAAGCAATTTACATTACTCTGATGTAATAGTTCATTGAATAATTGATACATACACATAAATCTAGTCCTAGTGATTTCATTTTGGTTTCATTTCTATGATTTATTAAAAATGTTCTACTTTTTAATTTATTCCCCCGTCCTTGCGGGCCCCCTTGGCCCACGGGCCCCGTTGCTGTAGCATCGGTAGCACCGGCCATGTGGGGGCCCTGATTGCGGGCGGCGTTGTCCGTACAAGTAAGGCTGAAAGTTACGTACGGCCGGCGGATACAAAGTACAGTGTTAGCATTAATAGTTGGTTATCGCAGTAGCAGGGTGTATTCTGATTACATAGCACATTGTACGGGAAGACTTCGCCACGATTTATTATATTTCTCTTTATATTATATCTTTCATACTAACAACCGCACGATACAGCATATATTGTACATTTGCAAGTAGATTCTACTAATGTGTTTTATTTATTTATTTATTTTAAAAGCTATATTAAGAATTTTAGGTACATAAGATGACAACAATAACAAAGAATAATAATTAAACACAGTACAAAAAAATGTCAAGACAAATATCTATCATAAAAAATATTAACAATATTTGGTACGACAGGTAGCTACATAGTTTATAAGTTAGCCCAGATAACTATATGTACATTTTAAGTTGGTCCAGATAACTACATAGTTAGCTAGCCCAAATAACCACATAGTTTGTTAACCCAGATAATAGGTATATACATTTTAAGTTGGTCCAGATAACTACATAGTTAGCTAGCCCAAATAACCACATAGTTTGTTAACCCAGATAACTACATAATTAGTTAGCTCAAATAACTACACACATAGTTGACGAGATGCTGAATTATCAAAATTTACCCAAGAATGTGCCAGTTGACCTGTTAGGTACATCAACAGGCGTAGCACCTGTTATAAGTTTAATATTTTTTAGTTATATTATGTAGAAATTGATTTATGTCGAAATTGATGGTGTTCCCTTTCCCGCGTTTCTTTATTCCATTTTTATTCCGACCAGCACTGCATGTAAAAAAATCACTTTTGTTTTTCTACACTGTTCTTCTTTGAGAATGCCATTTTGTTCTCTGTACTATTGTGTTAGTTTCGTTCATTGATATATTATTATTATACACGTAGATCATAGATATTATTTATTTGACACTTCCATGTGCCCGTAAGGTTCTATGGTGACATAGATAAAAATTAATACAATAAAATTCGTACTCTAGCCATGAAAGAGAGAAAATTACAAGCTAAAAAATAAACTTAAGTTGGTACAAAAATAGTATTGTACGCTCGCAAACGACATTTTTCTGATTAAAGGTAGAGTATGATTTATTATTGAATAAATAACTTTTCCGTGTAACAAAATGAAGAAAATTATCCAATAAATAAATAATTTGATTAAGGTACCTACCTCTTATTCTGCTGATAGAATTTTTTCCATGACATAGATTTTCACTTAGGAGCGGATGTTGCGTATATTAATATGATAGTGTAGTCATACGAGGACAGCCGTACCACTGATAATTCCCGTAAATCATGCTACAACCAAAAATGCTGAGCCGTCAAATTGGTGTCATCGGGATGTAAATGAAAAATTACTCATATTATTTACTGTGAAAGCTCGGAAATCGGGTTGTAAGCAAAAATGTTACAATATAATAAATAAAATATCAACAAGACGTGATTGGGGCTTCAGGGATGTTGTAACATTTTTAAATCTATATAATAATTTAGAAATGTTTTTTTATTTGCCTTTGACAATACTTTAACCGTATATGTGAACATCACGCTCAAAATACAAATGCTAAGATAGATATTAATATGCCCAGAGCAGTATAAAATGCTGGAGAAGGTTCTTAAATACAATTTGCTGCATTAACTTTAATATATTTAGAGCTATTTAAAAAAACTGTATTTTTTAGGATCTTCATACAAATTTCTCAAAAAGACTTTTGGAAACAAAATTACTCATGTAAACGTTGAATGGGATCTTGGTATTACGGTATGAAAATGTAATAAAATAATTGTAGATTGATTTGTTATACATATAAATGTTATTAAAAGCTTATTATTCTCAATAAATAAAGATTTAATGAAAAAATTTGCAGTTTGATTTTGAGGTTTGACAGATACAAATCACCCTCTATGGGTGGGTTGCCCAATTAATATCAAAGCAGGCAATGTATGTAGCTAAGATTCAAACCACAGAGCTCTCTCTATGAAAACTTGCAAATTATGTCGGTAGGTTCGTATAATATTTTTTTATTATTATAGACCTAGACCTCCAAAAAAAATAAAATATTATACGAACCTACCGACATAATCAGTATATTTATATTATCTGTGGACATAATTTGCAAGTTTTCATAGAGAGAGCTCTGTTGTTTGAATAGGTTCGTATAATATTATGAGGTCGGTAAAACAAAAATTGTAAAAGTGTCATTCTTCTTTTTCTGTGCTTATGTCAGTTAAAGTGGTATGTTAAGCAATGGGATGCTAGACTAGAATCTGTTTAATTACCTACCGATCAAGCCTGACAATCGGAATCAAAAACGTAAAGCAAGACGGGTATAAGCTAGTATAACATATTTTTTTGTAATTTAATAAAACAACATTTTTTAGTTGCGTGGTTGATCAATGATTTCCATTACTACATATTACACAAGAAAAAGTAGTTTTTATAATATCTATCACCTAATAACACTACTACATTTTTCCACCACCGCTTATTATTACATTACCTCAAGAACTTATTGCTAGTTTCTCCACCATCGCATAAATATAACACTTCTTCAACATATAACTATAACACTGCTTCAGTTATAACATACTTTTTTCCACCACCACCTATTATTACATTACTTTGCAAGAACTTATTGCTAGTTTCTCCACCAACGCGTATAACACGTCTTCAACATATACCTAACTATAACACTGCCTCAGTTATAACATACTTTTTTCCACCACCGCCAATTATTACATTACCTCAAGAACTTATTGCTAGTTTCTCCACCATCGCATATAACACTTCTTCAACATATAACTATAACACTGCTTCAGTTATAACATACTTTTTTCCACCACCGCCTATTATTACATTACTTCAAGAACTTATTGCTAGTTTCTCCACCAACGCGTATAACACTTCTTCAACATATAACCTATAACACTGCTTCAGTTATAACATACCTACTTTTTTCCATCACTACATATTTATTTTTATTTATTTATTTATCTATCGTCCTTGGGCCCTTACTTTGCAGGCGCTTGGACTTATCATACAAAATACACAGTTTATATAAAACAATAGCAATAAATAGTCAAAAGAAAGATTCAAAACAAAGTCATTGTGAACATTGGGTACATATGTCATCGCATCACGCCTAAACGGCTGAACCGATTTCACTAATTCTTTTTTTGTCGTGTTGGCTTTTATCAGTAGAAGGTTATTATGGAAGAAAAAATTAAGAAAGTTGCGTGGTAAATTGGTAAATGAAATAAAACTCGCATTAGCCCCTCCTTTTCTATCTTCTCTACATAACAATTCAGAAATGTTTTTTTTATTTGTTTTTTACCGTGTGTCATAGCATTACGCTCAAAATACAAATGCTACGTCAGATATGAATCTGCACAGAGCCGTGCAAAATGCCGGAAAAGGTTCTTAAATACAATTTGCTGCATTAACTTTAATAAATTTAGAGCTATTTAAAAAACTCTATTTTTTAGGATCGTCATACAAATTTTTCAAAAAAGACAGTAAGCCATCTTTTGAAAACAAAATTACTCATGTAAACGTTGAATGGAATCTTGGTATTACGGTATGAAAATGTAATAAAATAATTAGAGATTGATTTGTTATACATTATAAATGTTATTCGAATCTTATTATTCTCAATAAATAAATATTTAATGAAAAAATTTGCAAAATAATTCCTCCATTTTGAAATTTGACATATTTTGGTGACATTTGGGTCGGTAAAACAGCTGCCTTTATCACACGTAGAGGGTGTAGGGAATGTAGCTAAGATTCAAACCATAGAGAGAGTTAAACTAACATAATATTATGTAGGTAGGTTCGATTGAACAGTGAAATTGAATCAAGTGTGAGATGTAACATATTATGATACATGCAGTTTTTTTCATGTGAGTTAAACTATAATTTATAATTTGACAAACAATAATTTTTCTTCTTTCTTTTTAATAAACATTAAAAGTGTCATTCTTCTCTCTTTTTATGAATTGTGAAAGTTTCATTCTTCTTTTTCTGTGTTTATGTCAGTTATAGAGGTCTGTTAAGCAATGGAAAGCTAGACTGGAACCTGTTTAATTACCTACCGATCAACCCCGGAATCAAAAACGTAAAGCAAGACGGGTATAAGCTAGTAATTAATAATATAATTGGTGCTCAAACAATTAAAAAAAAACCTAAGGTAAGAATTTTGAAACGAGCTTACTCCGAGGGAAGCATTCAATTTAATTTACTAAGTTATACGTCAGGGAAAAAAAGGTTCCGGACTGATATTTATTTTTCGTTATATTATTAAATGTAATAAAGTATAAATAATCAGAGCGGAGGCACAAAATTAAAACCCACCGGAATTCACTAGGATCGAAGGCAATTATTTTATAACCCGCATTCTGTTAACAACGTTTAGCACGCATCCCCATCCGCCCCGCAGCTAGGTAGCTTTTTTGCCTTAGTGACTGGGGGTTTATTTGTTTCTTTAATTTCCCATTTTCCTTTCTCACGTGTTTATATTATACGCGGCCGCATGTTAGAGTGTAGCCACCCCGGCCGGCGCGGCGGTCCCTTCCCCGATGATAAATGGCCTAACATGCTTGAAGTGTGAACGACGAAGCCTTTTCTGCCTTTATCTGCCTCTATTTATGTGCTTTGTATGGAAAATAACAGATTTATTAGTTGGTCATATTTCTTTATGACTTTGCTTTTCAATCTTTGCCGTTTACTTTTTTTTTCCTCTGGATTATTACGTCAGTAAACCTCCCCTATCTAAATCAAATACTGTGCTTTTTTTCAATTAATTGATTAGGTTTGTACCTTGTTTCAACTTTTCATCAAAAATATTATAAGAATTCTAACGATAAAATCAAAATGCATAACCATTAAGTTTTGTTAAAATTTATCAAAATTCCGATTATAATATATTTTTGCAATATCTTATAACATCTTATAATATAAAAGAAAGTCGGGTTAGTGCGAACACTTATAACTCGAGATCTTTATGATGCTTGGTTTATTGGATTCCTCTCCGCTCCGGATAACAGAAAAATTATTAAAATTTTGAAAAATGTATAGCAAAAAATATAAAATTAAAATTGATTTGGAACGGGTAACTGACAACAACGCCATCTGTGAAAAATTCCATAACAACACACTTTTTATTTACTTGACAAACATTGAGTTTCAAAACATTAGTACCTACGCAGATTTATTAGTAGCATTGGTAGCATAATAAGGACTACAGGACAACGTCTGTCGGGAAATCGGGTTTACAATAAAAAATTTAATTATTTTTATATCGCATGATTACATTAATGTAACACAAGTATGAGCAAGGAACGACATCTGCGCAATGATTGATATGATCGTTTCGATATTCGATCATCGAAAACTTAAACTAGGGCTACAGGTTCAGAAGATGGGAGCAAGTTGTCGCCAACATAAGTAGGTACTTTCTGACAAAATGTCAAGACTAAACGATTTAACGCAATATATTAAAAAAAACTGATAAATTTATGATGAAATTAATTTTAAATAGATTTAATGATAAACTGCATTGTATTGCATTCGCAATCAAGTTACATATTTATTTATTTATTGATGCGGAAAAAAAACTTTTGGGGATAAAATATTTCTCACGCGTCACTGAGTTTGTTATTCGCAAGTTTTTGCCGTTCCTCATTGCATAATTCCATATTAAGT
Organism: Mystacides longicornis; assembly: GCA_963576905.1. NCBI lineage: Eukaryota > Metazoa > Arthropoda > Insecta > Trichoptera > Leptoceridae > Mystacides > Mystacides longicornis. The sequence goes on along the minus strand of OY756427.1, from coordinate 17,084,988 downwards.
AACACATCTTCACCATGATGGCATGATGCTGAATTTATGGCCTCCAGGCTATGAAAGGTGCCCTGCATCCTCCCCCCCCATCGTGTCCGTACATGGGAACACCACCATGGTGATAGTTAGACACACGTGATCACATACTGCCTAAGGTAACGCCAATATTAAACCCTTTTTAAGAGTCTATTTCAATGATAATTTACGATCTGTTTTCAGAAAAGATAGAGTAATATCGTCGTAAAACTCTCTCCGCCGCAATATTTTTAAGCGCGTCGTTTAGTGCGACTTGTCTTGTTTGCTTTTTGTTTATGTTTTCATCCTTCTAACACGCAGTGTGTTTATAAAGTTGGCTTATATGACAACCCACCCACACATTTTTGAAAAACAGGCACAAAATAAACTAATACAACTTAATATTCACATTTTTACCCTATCATCTCCTAAACTACACATTTTGCATTAAAATAATAAACCAAATCTATAAAAGTAATTAAACCTGATGAGTTGATTTTCAGTTGAAAAAAATTAATCAAATTAATTTAAATAAATCAATTGATTTGTTATTCCACAAATTGAATAACCTGACTAGTTTAGCAAGCACGTCCTGCATGGTCATAGGTGACTAAGAAACCAATTGTTTTATTTAAATTACCGTATTTAAATAATTGCACCAAGAATGCACGTTCAATTCGTTAATTTTATTAAAAAAAATCAATTAAAATTAAGGCGGCGATACACATGCCTGTAAAATGGGACAGTAGCTTGCATGTCTGTTATTGACATGTAGAAGGTACTGGCGCGATGTGAATGCATTTGCAAGTTAAACTTGCATGCAATTTGCGTCCTTGCATGCCTGTATTTGCATGCTTGTATACACAAGCTAGCCACGAGACAGTACATGTCCCAAATCGCATGCAAATTACTCGAGATTTTTGCAATGGAAAACATTTGAAGTGAATTAAATATCATCGTATTGCAATTAGCAGTACAATGTGTGGCTAATTTAATGAAAAAAAAAAAAATGTAAAAGAAGACGGATTTGGATGAAAGATTGGATTAGCAGAAGGGAAGATTTTGGAGCAAGTAGTTGTCTGCTTACAGAAATGCGACAAGAATATAAAGATGGTTACAGAAACCATTTAAGAATGCTGCAAGGAAAAATTGATGAATGGTTAGGGAAAAGACAGTTGTCAGATACTGGCATGCACGTACCTGTCGTGAAGTTCACACGTGCAGGTTTCGTAGTCTCCCGCATCCCGCCGCGTCCTCTCCCTCATGTGGCATGCCAGTAAATCAAATGTTGTGCGATCTACTGGCATGCCAGGTACAGGCATGCCAGTTAGCGTATACACATGATAGTAGGTGGCATGTGCAAGGAGCTGGCATGCAAGTGTGCCTGCTACAGGCATGTGTATTCCCAGCTTTAAGGTTGTACCTATTTAAATATCATCAATAAACTTATTATTATGGAAATTACTTATTCGCGAACGCAGTAATTTTAGTTTTTTTTTTTATAAATGAATCTGTGCTCACTCAAAGTGAACACAAATACACTCCTTGACTCTTTCACAGTAAGCTGCTGAAAGCTTGTGTCGTGAAAGAGGAAGTTGGTCGGCACCTGGGATCGAACCACGACGTCCGCAGTACGAAAGCCGGCGTTGTAACCGCTGGGTCACTAACCACTTCTTTTAATTTAAGAGAACTTTTGTTTTAAAACAATAAAACCCCAAATTTTATTGTGGATTCAAGGAGTTTGAGTTTTTAATCAATTTCGTCAGCATCCGTTGACATTATCAAGAATCTATTGATAAAGTGGAAGAAACTAGTTGAAGTTAAATATTATTATAAAATATTTTCTTTTACTCAAAAATATTTCCGAGAATATGTGGAAAAAATGCTTTTACGATCTATCAAAATGTATCAGCATCAATTATTTATTTATTTATTTATTTCAACAATTTACGGCATTATGCCTTTTACATTATTATAGATTAAATGTGAGTGTATTTTTTTGTGTATTTAATATTTTTTTGATATTTATTTTTATACCTACACTTAACAAATAATTGTTGTTTTTCTAAGAAAAAACCTACTTGTGTAAAGTTGTTTTTATATATAAGTTGTAAATATCAACATAATTTACAAGTGATTAATTTATAAGGCAAAACTTCTTTGAGGAGAAAAGTTATTTATTTGTAGAGAGTAAAAAATAGGATACGCAATACCCAACAGAACAAGCATGAAAGAGATTATCAAACGTTGGTATGTAGGAGTTGTTCGCTTTAATCGTATGATTCAAGTTTTTGAGTAAAACTCTCATCTAATTTCCATATAAATAAACATTCTGAATAAATAACTCGCAAAAATATCAGTTTTCCGGAATGGACACGAAATATTGTCAAAGTTTTTTTGTTATATACCAGACCGTACACTGAGAGAAATTTTGTCATGATGAAGGCACGTACAGTAAATGGTTTTATAAAAACCGCAGAATACAAGAAAAAATCATAAACTTTTATGAAAAAAACCATTATCATTGAAATAATCAATTCACCTTATCTGCTTATTTCCATTCCCGAGAATGGAATTTCCGAAATTCTCGGATCAGGGAATTATTCAAGTAATTCATAGAAATAAACAAGTTTACTTGTTTTCCGTTTTTTCCAGTACGAATAGAAATAATGTAAATGCTGTATGTCATTGATTAAACTAATGCAACTGGAATAAAACAATGATTCAATTTATAATAATTTAAAATATCCCGTACGGGAATTGTTTCTTTCTATTACGGAGATGGTTTATATGAAAACGCAACATCATTGGTATTTTCAATGATGGAGCATGGAGTTTTTTCCTGGACATCCGTACAATTTCAAAAACCTATGCAAGTCAAATATATTTCTGTTGTAAATTCCATTATTTCTTTGGTTTTGAGTAAAGCCAGTACAAATAATAGGATACTAGGTAAGAGCTGGTAGGTAATGGAAAATAGCTAGTAAACTTGAAAAATCCAATGACAATAATTAATTTCAACAGAAACAAGTAAATACGAGAATTTCGCAAGGACAACGTGAAAAAATCCAGGTCCTTGACTTTCTCCCGTGCGGCACCTGTTAAAACCAAGTTCGTACGGGGTTTTCACAAGTACGTCCGTGATTTCCAGACGGAGTAGGGATATTTTTTTACCAGACGCAATCGACCTACCTCTTAGATCTACCATTAGTTTGCTTGAGCTCGTGGATGCAAGACTTGTTTACTCATTACATAAAAGTTTATGCTAAAATCATTTTACAAATTATGTACCTAGCTATATTTCTCTATACAATGTGTTATCTGGATAATTATTGATCAAACGAATTGTACGAACAAAATACAAACATTTTACGTTGAAATTGCAATTGGCACTTTAAATTGAAATAGATACCTTAATTCAAACTTCGTGTTCATATTTATTTTCTCTTCAGGTTAACAACCTATTTTCTTATAAATAGTAGGTATACTTAACAGATTTTTTTTTCAATGAATTTGGAAATTATTTTTTGGGAAATATTTTTTTTTTCTATTTTATTTTAAAGACCTTCAATAGAGATCAAGTGATTTTACTAAAAAAAAAATTTAATATTATCAATTTATTGCTATATTTTTTTTGTTCATAAAACTCGTTTGATCAAGTGTGGACATAAAAAAATTAAGTGCCGTATAAGGATAATAAATAAATATAAAAGACAAAATAAAATATCTATGAAATTGCGATTTTTTTTTTGGGAAATTCTTCTTTTTTTTCTTTTATGAGTGAATTCTTAATAAAGAAGAATATTCCAAAAAAACTTCCGCAATTTCATCGCTAATTTTTTATTCGTACAATTCGTTTCATCAAGTTTCGTAATTAACACATTGTAGATGTTAGGTAAACATGTGTGATCCATATCTACGGAAGAAAACTGAGGGATAGCCTGAGAAGACGGTGTATTCTCCCAGCTGTTTGGCGAGTTTCCTCAAGGAGACTATGCGTCACCAACTCATCAGTTTATAATTTAGATGAAACTTCACAAAACGAGCTGAATGTAATCTAGGGAGACGCAAAAATTTCATCAAGTCATCAATACCTCCATAGTGTCTTGTTTTGATCAACTGGGAGAAAACGTATCAAGTACGAAGAATACAAACTCAATCACCTGGATGTGTGGAATTTTTAGATCTAGGTAGGTATTGAGAGCTTAGATAGCAATGATGTAATAGGTAAGAAAGGGGTTGCTACCTGGTTGAATCAATTACAGCATTGGTTTTTCCTCGTAATGTACTAGAAAATAAAAAGTCTCTTCCTTAGGTATATCAATGAAGTAATGGGTTGTACCAAGCACGGCATTGGTATTTCCTCGTACTATACTAGAAAATATAAAGGACTTTACTTAAATATATCAATGAAGTAACGGGTTGTACCAAGTACGTCATTGGGTTTTCCTCGTACGCTACTAGAAAATATACAGGCCCTTACTTAGATTTTTCAATGATGTAACGGTTTATACCACGCACGGCATTGCTTTTTTCCCGTACGTTAATAGAAAATATGAAGTCTCTTACTTAGATATATCAATGACGGCATTGCTTTTTCCAATGAACTATCATTTAAAAATTCAATGACATTGCATAGATCAATTCCTCTCCAATACCTGCTAATTTCCAGTAAACCGTACGGGAAAATACCTCGTATGAAAATTCAATGACGGAGCATTGAAAAAACCAATGCTTCACTCTGAGTCAAAAAAAACAGTTCTTACGAGAAAAAACTCAAGAAATACGAGCTTTTCTCCCTTACTTTTCTCTCAGTGTAATAACAATACTTTTCATTTATTTATGTACAATAATAATAATACCAGTCCAGCAGATAAAATTATTATTATTATATATTATGACGAAGGGCCACTAACATCGCCACAACAAGATAAAAAAATCGGGGTGTTTTTTTTTCTCGAGCATGTCCAGTTGATTTATTTTCTTAGGAATAAGCCACGCCTGAAGTTTTAGTTGAGCAGAAATCCTCCATGTTATGTATTTTGTAATATTTTGCTGCTTCTAAAAGTGTACGGACATTTCATTTTTATTAAGGCTTGGTCTAAGTCATAATGTCAAAAAAAAAATGCAAATCTTATAATATAAATGAAAGTCGGGTTAGTGCGAACACTTCGAGGCTGAACGGATTCTTCCGATGTTTGGTTTATTGTATTCTTCTCCGCTCCGGATAACAGAATAATTACTAAAAATTCGAAAAATGGATAGCAAAAGTAAATAATTTAAAATATAATAATAAAGTTAGTTTGGTACGGGTTTCCTACGACGCGCCACGCCATCCATGAAAAATCTATAACAACAAAATTATTGTTTACTAGCTGACCCGCCCGTCGAACTTCGACATAATCCAGAATAAAAAAATAATTTTGACTTATTGCATGAATTAAATACAGTTTATATGACATAAAAACTGAATTAAACTTATCTAATAATTTATTTCATTATGTATAGGTATTATTCTTATGTATATGTATTATTCTTTGTATAGATTATTCTTAATTCGGACGCGGGATAAAGCATGAGTTTGTAATAAAAACAATAAATTCCACAATAGACGTGAAACTTTAAAAAAAAAACCAATAGATGGCGGTGTAGTAGTTTATAAATCACATGTGCTACACGTTACGATATTTTATATGGTCTTGAAGGAATAGCCGTTCGTCAAAACCAAATTTTTCCGAATTATTATGGTAAGATACTGACTCTGATGGTAGTTCCCTCTCATTCTCGCATAGGTAGGTTATTGCCGCTCTTACAGTAGCCCATCCCACTTACTCCACCGTTTCGAGCGTTTTAGAAAACTTTCATACAAAGTCAACAAAACTATCGGGCATATTCAAAATGAATGTGCATACCCGCATCGGTACTTCATAGGCGGGTAGAATGTGTGCGCGCGCATATTATATTCACACAGTCACGTTGTTCCCGCCTAAGCTTTGAATACGAATGAAGTATGGATGTTTTAGAAATATTTTAATGTTATTATTTTATTAGTTTAACTCAATCGGATTTTTTATATTATTTTGTTTCTGGGGGTGCAGTGGACATTATGCACATAATATGAAGGGGCCGCCTCTTGTTAGGACCACAGGAAAATGTCTGTCGGGAAAGCTAGTAATAAGATAATTTAAAGAAGAAAGAAGAACTGAGATTAATACTTAGGTTGGTTATCTTGAATTCATGATCACTCCATATTGATATCATACATTGTGACAGATGCGAAACATAAGTTTTTTTTCTAATTTTCTTATTTTTGGGGTGCCCTGCCAGGTCTACTCGATGTTGGCGACCACCTCTGCAAAAGCCACTCGATCTTACTCTCCAGGTGGAATATTATGATGTTGTAACTTACCCAAATAAATTTACTTGTTAGATGAAACTTGATGCCTTTTCCAATTCGAATGTTTAATAAAATCTGGGCATAGAGAGAGGAAAATAAGGAGAACATACGTGTATTATTAGGATTTTTTACTTTAAAATAATTAGTTTTTAAGAAAATTCTTCTTTTTTGAGAGCCATACCTAAGCATCCACTGCTAGATGATGGCCTTCCTCGCATATACTAAAAAAAGTTACTCGACGAGATTAGAAAAAAAAGAACAAGAATCAAAATAAGCGCGTAACACATGTTTTGTTTCGTCGGTTTTGTATAGATTATTTGGTGTGCCTATTTCAATGCTATCATAATGTCTTGCGGAATATGTAACACATCCGTGAAACAGAGAATTCCTAAAGATTTGTGATTTATGAATATTTCCAAGGAACTTCCCAATGATATATATCTTATTTATTCATGACGCTGAACCCCAACTCTCACACATAACTAAAGGAACTAAATCTTATTTAAAACAACTTTCTTGTCCAATTATTATCATTAATAAAGTTAGTCTGAACGTATTTCTTTCCACACAATGTACCCTCCATTCTGGATTATTAACAAAATAACACAATAAATAATCTAACCTATCTGCAACCTTTACCACATTTATCTATGTAGGTACAGAAGGAAAAACAGCGAAAAGTAAGTCTAGATAGTATAAAAAATGTCTTTAACTTAATCCGTCTTCGTTTTTTTCTCACTTTTGTTCTTCGCATTTTTAGCTTTGAACTTACAGAAATTTTGTTTTTCTTATACAGTCTCTTTATAAAAATATAAATTAAATACCTACATTAGTTCAGTTCTCCACATAGCAAAAACTAATAAATGAAAATGAAGAGTTAAAAAACATTTTTTAATTAAAATTGTACCGTTTAAGTTCGTCTCTAAGTATAATCCTAGTATATTATGGGAAGAAGGTGCAAAAAAGTCCCAAGTGAAATTTAATTCACAAAAGCTCATTTTGGTAGAGGGAAGAGTCTTTACATAAGAAAATACATACGTATACGAATGAGTGGTACAAGTCGCTTGTGAAATGATATTTCCGTACTCCGTGGAAGCCAAGCGTGCAGTACCAGAGCTTTGCAGGCAGTATGGTCAATTTGTGTCTTAGAGCTAATGGAAAATTAAATTAAAATTTATACTCTTAAGACGACACACAGTACGGCTGGGTGTTTTTCCAAGACTCTGTGAAGATGACGACGTTGACTTTGGGTTAATGTATTTAATGTTTATTCGACTGTAGGGTGGAGATGGAAGTTTTTGGTCTGCTATTTTTAAAGATCGCTTAGTTAACAGATGGAAAATAACATACTTAAGTACGTTTATCCATAGCCATTTTCATTAACCACGGTTCGGTCACTACTCTACCGTTACCCGCGTTTCAACGATTTATACGATTTATATCCAGTAACACTCCGGATTGACAGAAGCTGACCATAGAAATCGTGAGTTTTGAAAAAAAAAATAATTTGGGACTAGTTTGATCCAACAATAAACGGCTATTTTTGTTAGCCAAAACCTCTACTGATATTTAATTCATGATAACCTCGAAGTCAGAGTCGAAGACTTCGACCTCATACTACCTATTCCCATTCGCTCTTGTCAATTGAAAAAACAAATTTTTTTTTTTTGAAAACTGCTTTAGTTGTTGCGATACAAAACACAAAAGTTACACAAAAACACCAATAAAGAACTCATAGCAAAATCAAATAAAAATAGTAATCACAAACGTCACAAGTTACTAGAGAAGGGTTATTGAAACGCTTTATCATCTCAAGGTTCTTCGAAAGATAGATACAACATTTGGATAGAAATTCTCATGTTTAGATATAGAAATATTGAAACACCAAAACGGAAAGACTGAGTTTTAACAAAAGATAGGAGATATGGGTTTTTGAAATGGGCTGTTAGTCTCTTTTGAGTAAGAGTAGAGGAACGTATAATTTCAAAACATAGTTCGCCTGAAATGTAGGTATATTTCTGAGAACTCAGTTTCTTCTTAATCCGGTTGCGGTAAAGGGACATGAAAATGAAACAAACTATTATCAGATATATTCATATCCTGGCGCCAAATACATGACAGCAGTCGCAGTCTTTAAATTTAGTTACTCTCTTGTTCTCAATAATTTTCAACTTTTATCTCTATATCTCATTAATTATTAAATATTTTTTGACGTGTTGAAAATTCTCATAATTATCGGGGATTTCAGCAAAGCCACCTAATGGCGAACGTTGTTGAAATAACAGTAGAGGACGGTCGTAAGCCCGTAGTGGATTTTTTCCATTTGAAAATCGAACATTAGTAATGAATTGTTAGAGTCTTTAGTTGTTATTCATTCGTTAATACTTCAAATAGACACGAGTGATATCTTGAAATAATTTTCCAGGTAGACAATCGAATAGCTGGAGTTTTCCATATTTGTTGCCCAAAACATAGAGTTTACACTATTTTGAAGTCGTTCATAGCCTAAAGAAGTTTGCCTTGAGAAGGTAATGTAAGTATGTACATTCACAGGTTTTTTGCCATTCTACTCTTCAATAACAATGTTTTGTTTCATAACTAACACACAGAGAAAGTTTAGTAGAGTAATATAATAATTCTTCTATTAATTATTAATTATTCTTTCATTCTTGCTGTCGAATACTGCCGACCGTAATAAATAAGTTTTAATGGAAACAGATGATACAATATAATAATCCTTCAGTTCAAACTCCCAAATAGCAGTTATTTTGGAAGAAAATATTTTTAGCATAGGGCGAGAGTAATGTTATCGCAAGTTGATGGAGAAGGTGCTCCGAAGTCAGGAAGAGAGCGCTGTAAGTTGCTAATTTTCTTAACAAAATTATATTAAGTTTAATCGTTTGACAAGCGCGTTGAAGGTATTTGAGATCAAGTTTTGCGTATTATTAGCTTTCACTGAGTATACAATACATTCTAATAGGAGTCACCCGTCACCGTGACTGACGCACTTTATCGCTCATTTGTACGATTGCACAATCGTAGTAAACAAAAACACATTAATCATTGAAATTTGACTAAATCAATACTTTCCATCTGTTGATTTTTTTTTATTTATTTAGATTATGAAGTTACAAAAATTACATATTTTATAACATAAAAATATCAATATTATTCCACTTATACAGATTTAGACGTCACATTTCTACAACATTAACATTATTAATCTATGCTTATCACTACTCTTTAGATATTCACGACATTTCACACGAAAGATCGCAAGCATAGCCGCGCTCTTGAGTTCCGCCGGCAGGTCGTTGAACAGCCTAAACCCCTTGTAAATAGTGTTAGATATAACTCATTGTTATATCTAACACTATTTGATAAATACATAGCATGGAATCTTTCCATTTTTAATTTTATAAACAAAAACGAAAACATTTAATTATCTGCTGCTTTGCATCCAAAAAAATCTAACCTGTCCAACATTTTCCTAATCCGAGCGTACCTACCCCATCCCAAGACAGCCCTCATGGCCCTATTCTGAATTATTTGGAGACTTTTTAATTCTCCCTCTGTGGCCAAAAACAAGATGGCAGAGCGGTAGTTGAGATGGGGCAACACAATCGAATTTTAAACCAACTTTCTTGTGTCGATATCTAGATTATTCCTTATACGATACAAAAACCAACTTTTTTAAGTACTTATCTTTTTTAAATTGTAATCAAAATTATCTTTAAACTTTAGCCTATTTTCCAGAATTATGCCTTTTTGCCCTATTTTCACACAACGTTCTAAGTTTGTCTTGATTCTTGTGTCCATTTTTAAAGACTAGATCTTAATAAAGTTGGAAGCCCGTAGTGGTTTGTTCGTACCATTTAAAAATCTAACAATATTAGTCATCAGTGTTGTTGATAAATTTGTTGATTTTCAATTCAAGCTGTATGTACCAGAGGTTCTAAAAATATGATGAGAAATTATTGTTATAGTTAATCTTAATTAAAATTTCCTGCGTAAGTTCACATTGCTACCACTGGGGCAGGTTTTGTGTGTATCCGCCCGTATCACACAAACTCACTCACTCAACACTTCATAGATAGCGTGATATGTGTCTAAGTGTGGCTCGCAGTGTCGCTTAGCTACGAATGAAGGAAAAGCGTTAGTCTATCATCTAATCTATCAGTCAGACAGTGTTCTAGGTAATGTAATAATATAAGATTATTATTTGTATACGACATATTGCATGCTCAAGTAATTTACTCCCAAGTTATAAGTTTTTACTCAACTTGGAACTTATAGCGACGAGAGTATAATAAGTTTATATTAAGTAGATATAAATATATTGTTTGTTTTTATGAAATCTCATCATTTTACTGAGTAAAATGAACTTTTGACATATTATACCTCTCACATATAAGAACTTTATGGTATCCCCTAAAATATTAACATTGTATGGTATCTTCTTTCTGCAAGTTGTATTTTAGAAGTATTGTTTTTGAAATTCTTTATCCTTCAACTGCGACAAACGGAAAAATGCGTACAATTAGATATTGCAACCTTAAAATTTAAAAGAACTAAAAAAAGTATATAATTTAAACATATATACGAGAACTGTTGACCTGTTCAATGTGACAAAAGAATATAATCTGGAGGAATTAATATTGACTGAAAAAATATTATATTCGTATTCAATAAATTCAAATTAGTTTTATCAAGACAAATCATAGCATTAACTAAGTAAATTTTTATAATGGTTCAGTTCATTCAATCATTGAGAAAAATATCACTCCCAATAAACATTGAATTCATTGAAAATTTTCCGGAGACAGCGATGTTTTTTGGAAATCCTTTGGGAGACCGAGTTGTCCCGAAACGCATCTAGTAGTGTTTTGAATTTTCGGAAAGAATTATTCGTATAAGAGGTTTGATAAGAATTCAATATTATCAATACATGTAATTAGAATGTTTCTATACATTTGCATAGGGATACGCACAGCAAAAGCAGGAACCTGCTTTCCGGCATGCCCATTAAAATGCATTGAAACCATACACAACATTCTTTAAGCCGGTCTGCGCCGGTATCGTATATAGGACTAGAGGTATACTTACGTCTAATACAAGTGTTTAAAAAAGTATAGGCGGTCATGGTTGAATACAAAAAGAGGAACTGCACACTTTTTTTACATAAAATGACTCTGTGTTGACTCGCCCAAAGTGATAACAGAATTATTACGGATTTACTGACAACAACGCTTTCTGTGAAAAATTCCATAACAACCCAATTTTTATTTACTTAACAACCATTGAGTAGAATTTCTTTCAAGCTTTCACAAATATATTTTTTTTTAAATACAAAACATATTTTAAACGTATTTTTGTATAAATTTCAAATACGAAATCAATATTCATATGTAGTAAGGACTACGGGACAACGCCTGTTGGGAGAGCTAGTTACTTATAAAGAACTAGTCCTGAAAAACGGCGTAAGAATCCATAAACTTATAACGTTGTATATTTGGATGTATTGATCTGCTACAATGAGAAAGTACCCAAGTATGTATTAGCTAAACTATAAATAGCTACATCCTATAAACAGTGCATTCCTAACATAAATTTCAAAGGATTAACTAGATATTAGCGGATATGTGGGTACAGTGCAGGTGTATCTGCCTTCGTGCCGGTGCTGGTGGTGTGCCTAATATATTACGTGTACCTATGGTGTGTGCTTTTGTTGAGGCCACGTAGGGCAGGAGGCAGCCGGATCCATATATTTCGTTTATTACCGGTTCATCTTTATCTCCGCAAAACCGATTCGGTTTGGCGATTAAGTATTGACATATTTATGAACACACTCGACTTATACGTATACAGGGTTGCGTGTAAATATTATGCTGGTTCAATTATTTTTACAACAAAAGGTTTAAATAATGTTTTACAGCGTTACAAGCAAACTTGAGAATATGCGTTTGAAAAAAAAATCAAAGAGAAACTGGTAAACGATAACCAGAGTGAATTGTTGAGTTTTGAAAAATGATTATACTATAGAATCCGATGTAAATGAATGTGAGGTTGCTTGGTAAAAATTGCCACTTGACAATAATACCGTCCTTTCTACACACCAATGAAACGTATGAGATCAATAATTAATTAGCAAGTGTAATTTATTAATTTATTTGAATGAAGGTTTAAGAAATTATATTTTTATTGATCATATTTCGTAGGCTTAAGAAAACTATGATCATTAAAACTATGATCTGCATATTTATTATGTAAAAAATATTTTATGGAAAAAAAAATCGTATCTCTAAATTCCAAAGTTAAAGAGAATTTTTACCTACATTCATAGTTTAGCGATAGTAATATGGTACCATAGTAATATAGAGAAAAGTAGAAAGTAACGTATGAAGTTATAGGGACCAAATTTCTAACCAATGCAATAAAATAAATAGGAACGTGGTTCTCAATTTAACCTCCTCAATGCCAGCGTCCCCTGTGGGGGACATAAAAAATATATTTTTTAAATTGTGTTTGCATCAGAGCTAAATATTTCTCGTCATTTAATTTTGTTTGGCGGTTTGATCCATAGATGTCATTGCCTGTTGCAAAAAAGACCATTTGTCTGAGTGAACCCATTCGATATTTAGAGCAGTTTCAAAATGGCGTCCGGGCAGAGAGCACGTTTTTCTGCGTCTGAGCTTGGTAAGTGATCCTTTTCTTTGTTTTATTAATATTTTTGCCCTTATTTTATAGCTTTACATGTAGATAAATGTTCATTTTTTAATTACTAATTAAAAATATTCCTGTAATTATGTTATTTAACAAATTTATTCCCTGTCAAATTGTTATGTGCCCTGTAGGGGACATGGGAACTCAAGCTATATGTTTTGATAGTTGTAGTATTCAAAGTTGGTATCTTTGATTTTTAGTTATTATGATGTAATTTTCTTCCAGAATCCCAAGCATTTCAAGATTTTGTCGTCCTAGAAATAGACGGAAATGATTCTGAGTGTGATCTGAGTGATGACGAGGTGGATGATCCTGATTTTGAGGAAATGGTTGATCCTGAAATCGAACAGGAGGACAATGATGAATTACCAATTGTAAGTGAGCCTATTGTAGAGCAATCTAGCAGGATATTTTGGAAGAAAACCGATGATTTTTCTCCAGTGCCAACAACATCTCGTGAAGATGAATCCTGCGCTGTAAATCTAAATCCTTCCAATTATTTTTCTAAGTATATTCCTCAAGAGATATACAAGTCGCTTTGTGATTTCACCAATATGAAATTCATGAAAGCGAAAGGAAGATCTTTAAATTGTACTGAGGAGGAAATGAAAATATTTTTTGGAATTACATTTGCAATGTCCTATTTGCAATATCCAAGAATAGCAATGTACTGGGCGAAGAGAACGAGGGTACCCATCGTAGCCAATTACATGACGAGAAATCGGTATTTTAATATAAGGAGTCATCTGAAAATACTAGATGATTCCAGACTTACGCCAGAGGAAAAGCAGAATAGGTTCTGGAAAGTACAGCCTCTCATTAAAACAGTGCAGATCGGTTGTCGCCTTAACTCTCGCTGTCAATATACTTCAATTGATGAGCAAATGATTCCATTTTGGGGGAAAATGGTAGCGAGGCAATTTGTGAGAAATAAGCCGAACCCATGTGGGTTGAAAAATTTTGTTGCTGCTGGACCTGATGGCATACCATACGATTTTTTTTTATATCAAGGTAGAGGAGACACTATAACTGATGATCCCGATTACAGAAAATTAGATATTGGAGGAAAAGCTGTACTACGTTTATCAGAAACTCTTCCCCCAGGAACAACTATTTACATCGACAGATATTTCACTTCCATAAATCTTTTAGATATTCTGCTAAGCAAGCAATATCAAGCAACAGGAACACTACAGAAAAATAGAATTCCAAAGACTTGCAAGCTGAAAGATGACAAGACCATGATGAAACTTGGAAGAGGTTCCATAGACCAGAGCGTCAGAAGTGACGACAAAATTGCTGTCATCAAATGGTATGACAATAAGCCAGTAGTTATTGCATCATCTAAAGATGGAAAGATGCCCACCGATCAATGTCGACGGTGGTCAAAAAAAGATAGAGCTTACATAATGGTCAACCGTCCAGCTATTGTAAATGCTTACAACACAAATATGGGAGGTGTCGATCTACTAGACAGAGTTATCAGCAATTATCGTATTTGCGCTCGTACAAAATTGTGGACTGTTAGATTGATGATGCATTTGTTTGATTTTGCATCTGCAGCATCATGGCTCGAATATAGGAAAGATCAACAAAGACTGGGCACACCTAGAAAGAAAATTTTGGATTACCTAGAATTTAAAATAAAAATCCAGGAATTCCTGTGCTATGGAGGTTCCGATACAATGTCCGACTCTGAGGAAGAGTATCATGTAGAGGAGCCACTACCTAAAAGATCAAAAGCATCCGTGCCACATCCATCAGACACACTGAGGAAAAAGGATGTCCTTCATATGCCAACATTCTCCAATCCTCCAACAAAAAATCGCTGTCGAATGCCAGGATGCAAAGCAAATAAAGCAAGAATTAAATGCTCCACTTGCAATGTATATTTGTGCTTGCAAGATAATAGAAATTGCTTTCAATTATACCACAATTTTTAAGTTTTATCTTTCGCTCTTCATTTTATTCTATGTTTTTATTACTTTTTTAGAAATATAAGATATTTGGATAAAAATATTATTGTTATTAAATGCTCCCTACTCCCGACATTGTGTAGTGCTGAGTTCCAGTGTCCCCCACAAGGGACACGCGGTTGCAGAAAAGAAAGAAAAAGAAGAAGAAAAAAAATCACGTGAATACTTCCAATAGTCTATATAGGTAATATTTTTATCATAAAAAAATGAATTTGGAGCATACAATTTTTCTGGAACTGAGGAGGTTAATGTGACGTCTAGTATTACCTCGTTCTTAAACAAAATCTATGAACTTAACGTAACACTACACTTTTATTTGTTTTTTTTTTTAACAGAAACATTCAAGTATGATCTAACTTTACAGGTTTATATGACAAATCAAAGTTATGTATTTTGTTAACATAAATTTTTCTGCTTCCTCGAGTTTTATTTACTCAGATACTTTAAAACTTTTGTAACTAAGTAGGTAATTTTTTTTCGTTTCAAATAAAGGAAAAGTTGTGATTGCATTACCTAAACTAGTTATTGAGTAAATAGATCAATGCCGGTGCCGACCATTTCGGCTTTCACACCACAAATTTTGATTTCTGTGAAATATGTCGTAAGTGTATTTAAGTGAACACAGATTCATTAAATAAAAGAGTTGAAGCGTTCGATTTTTGAATCAGTTCAAAACTAGTTTATGGCAATCATTGTTCTATTGTAAAAATATTGACTGGTATTCTGAAATTCACGTTCCGACTCAACGCAATCAATGAATTAAATTGACTCCATGGCAATCAAAATCCGATAGTTGATAAAATGTTTATTATGAACGAGCTTATGACATGCTATTGTATTTCTATGGAAAAATTACAACAGCTCTGTCAAAAAGTGTATAGCCGGCGCAATCCTTTTTGGCTCGCGGTGGCCAATTTCGAAACTACATACAACGTAATCTATGTACTTACAGAAGATCACTACGCCCAAGTGACAAATAGAATGGTGTTTGACAATCACAATTCAATAAGCAATGATACGGTTATTCTGAAAGAGCATTGAGTTCTATTTCTATGGAAAACACAACAGTCCTGTCAAATGCGCTGTCAAAAAGTGTATAGCTCGCGCAATAATTATTGACTCGCGGTGGTCAATTTCGGAACTATAAAGTTATCTATGTACAATTTAATAGATCACTGCGCCATTCCCGCGTGATAGATAGAATGGTGATGTCTACAAAATATCACCATGTGAACATAAACAACGGATCATAAGGCCGGCGTACACATTGTTAAGTAGTATGTGCGAGTGCGTGTGCCGGTGCGAGTTACAAGTGTTATAAGCATGTGAGGACAGAACTTCGAGTTGCAAGTGAACTTAGCAGTGATTGAAGCGGGTTATATTTTTGAGAGTACCATCCCCGCCATCCTTCCCCATATTTTTAGCATACTTGCGCACATTCTGTTCGCAGTGCTGCCCCGGTGGAGAGAAAATAAAATAAAGAACACATTGAAATGGGCATAGCAACTTTGGATTCGCACCAATTCTCACTTCACAGAAGTGTACATGCACTCACTTGTCTCCTGCAATTTTACTGCGCAACTCGCACTCGCACATACACTTGCTACTTGGCACTGTGTATATGACCCCTTAATTGAAACAACACCAAAAAAGCTCTTGCGTAGAACTCGGTTGGTTGCCAGTAGTTACACAATTGTTTTGTTGGATTAAATGCACTCAGAATAGGTAGAACTGTCAAAATACGCAACAACTATTGGATACGAGGAATTTGTGTTATCCCAGAATAGAACTTTTGGCTTAGAACTTAATCGGTTGCCAGTAGTTACGCAATTAATGTGTTGGATAAAATATTTTCGGAATAGATAAATCAAAAGTCTCAATAAAAATTGGATACGACGAAACTCAATCATCTGTTTTTCATTTCAGATGTTCCAATGTTCCATTTTGTTTCAAGTAGAATTTTCAAATTTTGCAATAGCGAGCTTTAATGATATTTTTGAATTTACGAACTCAATTTTGTAACATTGCGTTTGCACTCCTGTGATCCGATGTACTTTTGGTTTTTACGTAACGACATGCAATTAGGAATTCCAAGGGCATTTAACAGCATCTCCAATTTTAATAGTAGTTGTTGTCTACGTCATTTTCTAATAAGAAATTTCATTTTCCAACAAGAAGTGATTTTCCAACAAGAAAAAAGTGAGACTCATAGGAAAGTATGTTATACTTGTTAGAAACACGTATTTTCATATAAATATCATGTAAAAACGGGTAGGTAGGTACTACAGGTGATGGTTCATATAATAAACCTCGGACCGAAAAATTTACTTAGTTATTTTCCGCGCCATATATTCGGAATAAGAATATTATGTGTGCATATTATTTAATTTTGCTGAAAGTTTCTTTCCAGTGAACATCAGAAAGTTCCATTAAATATGAGAACATTCTGAGTCTTTCCCTTTTCGCAGCCGCTTTCCTTTTTGAGTGAAAACGCGTTGAGAATTAACTCGGCGCATGTCAAATATTAATTTTAAATCGTTGAAAGTCGAGTTTTTTTTTTACTTTTATAGTATTTTTTTTCCATAAAGAATAAAATATATATATTTTCCCAAGGCTCCGATTTTTATTCCATAATATGAATATTATAAAGTCGCGAATATAATTTAGTATTTTGTTGTAAGTATGTAATTGCTTATATAATATCTAAAGAAATTTTGCATAATTCAAACAGGGAGCAGTTGTTGCGTCTGAAAACTAATTTGTTTTTTGGAAAAAAAAATAGCTGGTTGAAAAACTTTGAAGACTAACTACATAAGTTTCTTTTACACCATTCAAAATGCATCCACCCTCGGCCTTATCTTTGAAAATGTCTTGTATTTGGAATTTAGGTACTTTGATTCGAAACCACTCAATATATTTTTCAAAATTGTTATGTGCTTCTACTGTTATGTGATTCGATTATAATGAAATTCAAAATGCTGATGTTACGGCGAACGTTCCACATAGACATTCCATGGATAGACATGGTGACTAATGCAAAATATCCTTCAGAGATCAAGAGTCGACAGACAGTTGCTGAACGATCTCAAATTCCGGAATGTGCATGTATGGGACACATGCTCAGGGGAGAGAAGCACGAGTTGTTTTTTCTGATTTTGAGGAGCAAAATAGGGAGTTGAAAACAGATATTAGGTATTGGACTGGAATTGAGACAGTCGGAGCACTTTGAACAGCTGCCAAAGTCAAAGACTGACACTCTTGTGTGAAACTCAACGTTGGGGTGGACCCAACGTGACCCATGAAAAGAACAAAAAAGAAGAAAAAGTTGTACCTATTTGCATTCAAAGAATTTTTAGTAGAATCTATTCTTTTATTTCTCTTTAAAATTCCTACAGGCCACATTTTTGTGGAACTTTTAACGAGAACTCCAGTCTAATTAAAGTAATATTGACTCGTTCTGTTACAAGATTCCTTCTTTGCTTTTATCCAATATGCGTAACAACTTGAGCAACTGACCTTTTGTCTCTTACAAGGACCGTGATTTTTTCCATCCCTCTTTTCTTTCCTGATGACGTACGAAGTCCTGTCGAGTCATACGGTAATCGTCTGCAAAACACAACCCTTTCGTGTAATAATCATAATTTATTCAAGTAAATGCTTAGTTAACTTAACCACAACCTTGAATTATTTTTATAAAACACATTCCTCTCTAGCAACCAGTCATGCGTCTCTTCATTTGTAGGATATGCGGTTTTCATCACAAAAAGTAATAATTTCCTATTCATTCATACAACATATTTCTTGGTTCCCTCCCAGCCGACACCCCTCTCCATGGAGGGTAAAGATTATAATGCAAAGGCACACAGGTCTGGAGGCAACCGAAGAGCGAGGCTTTGATGTATTGGCGCTGAGGGTAGGTTGGATCAACGCTTCACTTCATCCCCACAAAATGTAGTGCCTACCTACGCGATCAACTTCAGAGTGTAGAAGCTGTCGATGTATGCGGATATCTCGGGCCTACCGACTATAATATCGCAAATTTGTTCCGCATATTGAGGAGTTATAGGGACACCCCTTCTGGTAGTTTTGATAATTCTTCCGAATCAGCGCTACAGCAATTTATTGTGTTGCTATCGATCGCATATCAAAACACTATTTTGTTTATTTATAAAAATTCTTCGTCAAATATGATACATAATAATATAATATGAATGAAAGAAAAACGAATTCCAAAAAATGTCCTCAAGACACGCTTATAGAGTACGAGACCCATTAATTTGGATAACTGAAGAATTCAATTTTCCATTGTAAGAAGGTAGATAATTCTGAAACTGAGACCGGTCCTAATGAATAAATGTTTCCAATATATTATTATGTTGTTGCACAGCATAATATAAAAACAAGAGATGAGAAGAAATGAAAGAAGGCATTATATTAAAAAAAAAATTCATGAAGCAAATCATAAATCGGAAGTTCTCTGGTGTTAAGAAGTAACTCCATCATATTATAACGTTCCAATTCTTGATACATTACAAAATAAAAATGAAAGAGTCTTGTATAGTTCTATCATAAAATTTATTGTTCAAACATGAACCGGTTTTCGGAGACTACCGTCTCCATTATCAAATGTTTCTACCATCTCCATTATCAAATGTTTATGACTGATTTTATATAATACAAAACATAAGTTAGCTTACAATACAAACAAGGACTAAAATTATACATTGTAAGCTAACTTATGTTTTGTATTATATAAAATCAGTCTTAAACATTTGATAATGGAGACGGTAGTCTCCGAAAACCGGTTCATGTTTGAACAATAAATTTTATGATAGAACTATACAAGACTCTTTCATTTTTATTTTGAAATGGACTATCACCAAGCACCTTCTGCCCGATACATTACCCCTACAATTTTGGAATTTTGATTTAATAAAAAGAAATAAAATTTAAAGATAAGCAGACATGTATCCATTAACTTCTATTATGAGGAATAATGTCCTGGAATGTCAAAAATATCTCGTAAAGTATACTTTAATACGTTTTTCGACTAAAATGCAATACAAATAAAATATTATATTCTGAATAACGTTGTCATAGAAATGCTGATGTGATTCGGCTTTGATCACAAAAATACGAGTACAAAATATAACGAAATGGTAATAAAAGTGTTCGCAGAAATATGAAGAGTACCTATAATAGTGGAAAAATAACAATAGTTTACATATAAATTTTCATTTATTGATATGCATCTTTATTGAATACAAAATTTACGACAAATAGAAAATGGGAAGTGGAGTAAGATCCCTCGCCCACACACCCTTCCACAACCCTTCTCCTTGAAATGCACTGAATGTCTGTTACGTTTATTCAATTCAATTTTCAGGTTTCGTATTACCGCGAAATATTGAAATTTCCGATAACGCAGGAGTTCTATACTTATTTCAGTACATAAAGTATATTCTGCTCGGTTTCCTTTGTCGTACTTATGAATTCCAGTGAACTCTGCTCGCTTCCTAACTGCAACAATATTACTTCCACATAATTACTGTTTGCACTTGTATATATTTATGCTCTTCCTGTTATTTTGTGTCTCATAAAGTTATTACACGATAAATAAGTTTTCAAAAAAATCTCTTTCAATTTTGACGTATTTTTCGAGTGACCAGTCAAATTGTCCAAATATTCATATGACGATTCATTTTACCTCTAGGTATAAGAAGTTGAAGTACCATGATAGTTTGACATTCCATTTGGAACGTTCGTTGTTGTGTTATGGCCTTTAAGTACACATCTGAACATGCAACGCGTGTTCAGATCCTAAGATTTGCTTATTCCGCGCTTATTCGACGAATAACGTTCTATTAGTACGGTTGATTACCTATCTGTAATTTAAAATCTAATAATTACTAGAAATGTATTTTTTCATTTTTTACTAATTTTACCTATTTGAATATCAGTAGTTTAAGTTCCGAATATGAAATTTTTACATGTTTCTTAAGTGGGGTATGTGACATGAATTATTTTTTATTTTTTTATTTTACCCATCACGCCGTGTCTCATATGGGGTAGGCAGAGAGAACGAACCTCCACTCTTTTCTATCCAAGCATACTTCTTTCGCTTCTTCAACCGACATAACATTTCTCATATACCTTCTCCTATTTCTCTTACTTCTTACCTGGCCTTCCTTGAGGACGGAATCGATGTGTTCGATCCACGTCATTCTCGGTCGGCCACGCTTTCTTATACCTTTACTTTCAGCCTTATGAATTCTCTTTGTCATTCTGTTTGCACCCATTCTTTCCACATGCCCAAACCATCTCAACTTATTAACTTTCATCATTGTCACAACACTTACTTCCATACCACATTCCTTCCTAATATTTTAGTTCCTATCCATATCCCATAAAGTTTTTCCACATATTCTTTGTAGAGATTTTATCTCATGATTATTTCTGACCATTGTTTTTTCTACCACACATACCTAAACGCAGAAAAATGAAACACATATTATAATTAAGGTACTTAATGAAATCGGCTTAAGAAAGGCTAGGTAACATTTCTGGGCATCCATATGCGATGATTGTGTATATAGTATCTTAAAATAGTTAAAAAGTGGTAGGTATAGGAAATAGTTGATAAGAATAAACATTTAATAATATATTGGTGTGGATCATTGAGTTTTTGGGAAACATAGTTGTGTGACTGATTCGATTTTAAAACAAAGAAATAAAAGAACAAGAGTGTTTGTTTTACATTTTCGTATCTATTCCAATATTCGGGTAATTCGCTATCGAAAATAAATATCTCGGATGAAAAGGTGGTGTGTCGCGCCTGGAACCCTTTTCGAATTGTCCGTCGTTTAACCAATTTCGGCATCCCCTTTTCTCCTTGCTGTGCCGTTTTCAATGTGTCCGTTCCGAAATAGAACCCGGAGCCGTATTTTATGTATTTATACCGAAGGGATAAACGGCCGTTTCAACCTGATTACGCGATAAAAGACGCTTCCATAAAAAACTACACTTGTGTTTTATGTATAATAAACGGTGAATATTGCCGATGATAAGACTGAAAAGAAAAACCGAAGGATTTATCTGCTGGAATTATAGTCTTGTTCTTGCTTTTTATTTTGCATTAAACTTAATATCTCTGGGAGGAAACTGTTTGTCCAATTCAAATCGTTGGACGCCTGAAATTGACGATAAAAAACTCTTGTTCAATTTTGTTTAAAAACATTACCAAAGTGTTTTTGGTTATGGCTGAAAACAGTTTTCCCTATATTCTAGCTCAAGATCACTTTAATTTTTTGCTCATCTGGCATTGCATTGTGATTGTTTCTTCGCACCTTTTTCGCAATTTTAGAATCCACCTACCCATATTGGGCACCTTGAGTGTTTGATTTCGCATATAAATATTATTAACGAATTGAAAAATGAGTAGAGAAAAAGACCACCACCCTTTAAACATTCAAACACAGGAATCTAAAACTCGCTTGTTGCACGCGCTACTAATAATCAACCCTATACCATGTCATAACTATATCGTAGAATACTCTGGCAAACTCTCATTATCAATGAATTTTGTGGTTCTTCCCAACACCACCTATATAAGAAGGCCTTAGTGCTGGCGGCCATTTTTGGCCCCTCGCGTCACGGCCACCTGCGTGTAGACAGATATAGCGTACAGGTAAGATATAGAATAGTGAATGCTGGGCCTCACGCTGTGACGTAGCGCTAAGGCCTTCTTATATAGGTGGTGTTGGGTTCTACCATACTACTGCGTTGGTTTCTAAGCATTCCGTACGAGCCCGATTGGACCCTCGGGAAAGTTCGTGTGCGGAAATCACGAGTATGTACGAATCGGTACGAATATTTCCGAAAGTCGATTCGATTCATTGACAGCTCGGATTTGTTGCCACTTCGAGTTTGTTTTCGTGAGTTAAATATGAAGAGTGCAGTGTAAGTCTGTCTTTTTAAATATCACTTTTACTTCTTTATATCTGGGGGTAGCCAGGAATAAAGTTGGCATGAAAATTATAGCTTATTCCTTGTTTAATTAGTAGCACTTTTGCGTATTCTACGTGTATTCGAAGAATAACGTTGTATTAGTGCAGCTGTATGTTTCTTAATTTTCAAGATGGCAAGCTATATCTTTTCTCATTTTCATATGCAGTTCCACCTCTTTTCATCATCCCTGACGCTATATATAGCTCTCTGATAGTCTCGGCCTACCCCACTACTATTGGACATTCCTTTTTATCCCTGTCCATCACCCGCACTCAAGTTCGTCGCATGGGTGAAACGTTCTTTTACAAGCTTGATCCGATGTTATGTCATCTAGCCAGGGAACCAGCCAGACTACCCGCCACATGGTTGTCGATCATCAAAAGTTGACTCAAGTGGAATTAGATTTTTTTTTTTTGGCGAATGAGGACCTAGCTACCATTAAATATTGGGACAAAGGGCGATGGCGAAGAAGAATCCGATGTTAGATAATTATGAAAAATATAAAATAAAACCAACCACTTCTAAGAAAATATATTTCAATGAAAATCTTTTGATGCTTTATCCTTATTCTATGCAATATATATTTTAAAGTATAAAGAAGATTAACCAAAATATTAAACACCCCGTTATATTTTTATACAAAACACACCCTCAAATTTTTTATTTATGAAAATCTTTTTCTCCAAACTCGAATGTCCTTTCACCGACTTAATTATCAAATGTTTACACAGTTTGCGTTCAAAAGAGATTTTTGATCCTTATTTTAAAAAAGGGGTTCATTCTGTATCCGCCGCATTTTATTCTCTACCTATTCAGAAAATCTTTTGTAAGAAATATTCATTTGATATTACACAGAGTACCTTCCTACATACTTGTTGTTATATACGACTCGGAGCTATTCGTGAAATGGGATATTTTTAACGTGGTGTTAATTGAAAAGATTTCAAAGCTTCCATATAGAAATAAGGTTGTTATTTTCAATATGCACCTACTCATTTAATCTAATAATTAAGTATCTATGCGTGTAATTTACTATAATTCGAAAAGCACTAGACCAATTTGGCTAATTCTGAGTTTGAAATATTTTCTTAGAGTATTAAGCGGTGAGAAATAAAATAGGAATATTACGAGGAAAAAAACCAGCAATTTTTTTTCCCACACAAAATATTTCACAACTAAGTATCGTTATTTATAGTAGTGATTGACTGGAAATGAATGTAAGTAATAAGGAGTTTAATGTGTCATATAATATCTAGTCAAAAAGGGGTTATATAGGGTCATATACTTAGTTGAAAATAAACAGATATGATTATAATCATAATAATAAATTTTCTTTTTTGATCGAAAATATTATTAAAATAAAATATATAAATAAACACTTTTCTATACAAAGGTGTCAGTATAGCCAGCGGACCTTATTGCCTAAGGCAAGTTTTTCCGGTATACCATTCCCGACCAATCTGAGACAGGCCAACCCCGGGTAGAATTTATAATTAAAAAAACACAAGAATAACTTGACCCGATCGGGAATGGAACCCATGTTTTCGTGATGTGATGTCCATGCCTATACCACTAGGCTACCGAGGTCGGTAGTATATAATATACCTAGTGTATGTATTTGCAGTTTTTAGTAGTTTTGACGACTGAAAAGGAACAAAAACCTATTGAATTTCTCGAAAATATGGTTTCTCGATAAAGTAAACGGTCATGCTAGGTCTAAGGTTGACTCACTGATTACTGCTACATTTTTCAAGAATTATAAAAGGATGCTTAAAAAATACAACCGTTAAAAATATTGTTATGGTTTTTGAATACTTCCCATTTTCCATAAAATATGCATTACTCAACATCTTTAATTCTTAGATAGCTAGACTTTATCTTATTTTATTTTTTCCGTGGTTTTAATTTTTTATTTTCGTAAAGAGTAAAGTTGTAAATCAGATTTAAGAGATTAATCAATCTTCAATCTTAAAAGAGTTTTTAATTAAGATGAATAAAACGAGGCCGTTAAAGGGTTAAAATCTTGTACATATTTCATTATGTAAAATGTTCCCTACATTTTTTTGCTTTTACCATTAATCCTGATTATATCCACTAGGATGACTTCAGCAACAACAAAAAATGGATTGTCCATAGCTCACTGGGGGCGCAAGAAGAGGTTTCAATAATTATTCAAAGTAATCGTCAATTTCTCTTCTGTAGTCCATTATTAAAAAAAACTTTATTTCTAAATAATATGCAAAAATAATGTTAAAAAAAAACAATTATTATGATCTTATAATATAAAAGAAAGTCGGATTAGTGCGAACACTTATAACTTGAGATCGGCTGAATATAATTTTATGATGTTTGAATTATTTGGATTCTTCTCCGCTCCGATAACAGAATGACTACTAAAGCACTGAAAAGGGATAGAAGATAATATAAAATATAATATCAAAGGTTGTATGGAACGGATTTACTGACAACAGCGCCATCTGTGAAAAAAACCATAACAACACAATTTTTATTTAGGTATGACCAATGACCATTGAGTTTCAATACATTGATACGCAGACATGTTGTATATTATTATATAATAGGTATCTACTGAGACATACAAAAATAATCACGCTTTTTGTTATTTGAAGTGAGAAACTGTTTTGTGAACATTGGTTTTTACTTACCGTTTTCAAGCAAAATTTTATTGTTAGCCATATAGAGTAAAATCGAAGTTGATATTTTCATAGACTCTGGCATGCCATTCAAATATTGGAAAAGAACTGACATAAATTATTATTATTGTTGCTTATGCTATGGGTTCCTAGGAAGAGTACCGTATCCGTCGCGCTCGTCTAACAGGATGACCGCACTTTGGGAATTGCGAATATTAATCGTAAAGAAATTAAACTTATACCGTCTTATTTATAAAAAAAATCGTTTATCGTAAGATTATATATAATTCACTGATCAGTTTTTCCTTATAATATATATATTAAAAAATATTTGATCCGCGTTTGTTATGTATGAAGATGACATTTCACACAAAATTTTGTAAACAAACAAAATAGTAGCCGGGCAACGCTAGTGGTAACAACCCAGATGCGCTATGTCAGATTTAAATGATTTCGAGTTACGTATTAATGCAGAATAGGTACTTTATTTTTTAATTTTTTTTTTATCAAAATGTAATTAAGTCCTTATCAAATCAAATGAAACCTTTATGTTTCAGCCAAAATGAACTAATTCATGTTTGATCGCTTCAATTTTAATATTTGTACCTAATTTAATGAATATTTTCTTCAAAACGTCATTATATTATTTCTTATAATTTTAGTTGGTGCATTATGGTTGTAAGCCCTCGGATGATTACGAGAATGCATATTTGCTTTATTTGTTTAAATTTCCTATTATCAAAATGATAAGCCAAAATACAATGGACCAAAATATGAAGGGAGCACATATTTTGACGGGAAAAAACTTAAATATAGAATATTTATTACCTTAAGCGTTCTTGTATACTCGAAACAATTGTCAGTTGACGTTAAATCCAATATGGCGGGTCAAAATCTACAGAGATCAGCACACAATCAAGCGATATGCGTTAAACTATCTCGATGTCAGCTTGATCGTAATATTTATATCGCTGAGCTATTTTTTTTCCACTTATCGTAGTTTTTAAATAAAGCAGTTAGCTTGATAATATTTTCTTTCAATCTTAACTATGCAGCTGAAAGTTCTGAGGTATTTTCTGTGTGTTGGTAAAATATTGAAACAGAGACTAAATCATTAATGGATTTCCAATTGCGGCGCACCATCTAAATGCATGCATCAGTTGCTCTCACGTTCTGAGCTTATAGCACCATACCTCTAATAGAAGGGATAACAGCAAAGCATTGGCTTAGCACACGATTGCAGTGTGGGCCCGCTATAATTCTGCACCCGGTGCATTCGAGTCCTGGAGAGTTATGATAATTGTACTGCCTACACCATGCGGATTAACGATCACGGAATGGCCTCTATTCCGTTCACGAGCTCCATTTACCTAACGGATTTTAATTACTGAATTTGGGGTTCGACTGATTAATTCTTGCGGTGATGTATTTTGTAAATATTTATTTCCGAAGAAGACCATAGGACAACATATTTACACCTTACCGTATAGTGGTCCATATCTGATCCGAAATATTTTTTTAGCCAAAAACTACAAGATTTTATGAAAATATTCAATGGTTCTGGCAATAATACTATAGCTTTGTCTATGACCCGCATAATTTATATATAACCTTTATTAAAATAAACAAATAAACATAAGCAAATAAAAAAAAATACGATATAGATACTTAATTACAGAATATATACATACACAGAAACAGCGCAACAAATGAGTGGAACCCGTTAAGTCAATGAAATGACTTGTCAGACTTGAAATGACCTACTCTCAGTTATTTCTGTCAGTTTTTTACTCACTGTACTAACGTGTTATTCAAGGTTGTGTGTTTTTTTTCAAGTTTTTTCTTTAGTTCATGCTTTAGCTCAAGGCTAAATTTCGAAACAGCCCGATAATAGATAATTATGGCCATTAATTGGCATAAATGCTTATATATTTTTCGAATCAGGACATTTTTGCCACTTCAAGGTGTAAGATAAGATAATATATTATTTCCTTGTCCTTAGACTTGCTTAAGGTTTTCCACTTTAAACGTTATATTCAAATTTAGTTTATGAGTTATCACTCAATGGTGATGAATAATGATATATATTTGTCTTGAACACTGACTCACTCACTGACTGACTGCCTGACTGACTGACTGACTGATGTCATTAACGCCGCTAGATGGCGCGCCACTCGCAACTAAAGACAAATAATAATATTGTTCTTCTAATACAATATGGCTGACAGCAGTGACAACTGACAGTAACATAATGATATTATTATGCCTGGTGGCTGAGCACTTTTTTTAAAGGTCTTGACGTAGAGAAAAACAATTTTTTGGGTTATTAAAAAACTCACATGCGAAGTCAGCGATAAGAAAGCAAAGTGTACCACATTAGGAAACTTTTACGCACAGCGGGACTTCATAGTGAAGAAAAGCCTTATTAATGCCATGAGTGCAATAAAAAGTTTGCGGTTTCAAGTAATTTAAAGAATGACATGCGAACTTATATCGGAGAAAAGCCATACGAATGCAATAAAAAGTTTAATCAATCAAATAATTTATACAACCAATGACATGCTAAAAGCTATTTGAATGGTAAGTTTGCAATAAAAAGTTTAATTTCGTTTTTAAGTTTGCATAAATAGTTCAATCAACCGTGTGCTGTAAATATCACTTGCGAATTCGGCCAAAAAATTGACAAATCAGGAAACTTACGCACAGCCGGACTTCGCTTTACTAATGCAATGTGTGCAATAAAAAGTTTGTGAACTCATAGCGGAGAAAAGCCATACGAATGCAATAATTGCAATAAAAAGTTCAATCAATCAAATAATTTATACAACCAATGACATGCTAAAAGCTATTTGAATGGTAAGTTTGCAATAAAAAGTTTAATTTCGTTTTTAAGTTTGCATAAATAGTTCAATCAACCGTGTGCTGTAAATATCACTTGCGAATTCGGCCAAAAAATTGACAAATCAGGAAACTTACGCACAGCCGGACTTCGCTTTACTAATGCAATGTGTGCAATAAAAAGTTTGTGAACTCATAGCGGAGAAAAGCCATACGAATGCAACCATTGCGATAAAAAGTTTAATCAATCAAATGATAAAATAATGATAAAAGCCATTTAAATGCATATTTTGTTAGAAAAAGTTCAAAATTTGTTTAAAGTCTTACATATGAATTCGGTCAAAAGAAAGCATAGTTTGTATGAAAAAGTTTACCAAATCATATCTTTAAATCACAGACGCGATTTCATTGCCAAGAAAACTCTTACTAATGCAATTTGTGTAATAAAAAGTTTTTTTTGCATTTTTATAAATAATAGTTATATTATCATGAATAGTTATAATCTATCATCGAGTGCTTTACAGTCACACAGATGAATTCGCCCATAAGAAAACAAAGTTTCCATGAAAAAGTTTACCAAATCACGAATCTTTAATCCACACACACGAGATCATAGCGGAGAAAAACCATACGAATGTCATGTTTTCAATAAAAAGTTTACACACCTAGAGTAATTTTTTAAAGATTTTCATGTGAATTTGTAGCGTTGAAAAGCCATTCATATGCAACGTTTGTTATAAAAAGTACAAGTTTTTTTAAATTTTCTTTGAGTTCTATTATCAAGTGGTTTAAAGTCTGACATGAAAATTTGCATGAAAATTTTACTAAATCTTAAATTTATCCCATAGACACGATATTATAGCAGAGAAAAAGCCTTGCTAATGCAATGTTTGAAATAAAAAATTTGCACACTAGCGCAGAAAAGCCATACGAATGCAACCATTGCGATAAAAAGTTTAATCAATCAAATGATAAATCATGATAAAAGCCATTTAAATACAAAGTTTCCATGAAAAAGTTTACCAAATCACGAATCTTTAATCCACACACACGAGATCATAGCGGAGAAAAACCATACGAATGTCATGTTTTCAATAAAAAGTTTACACACCATAGAGTAATTTTTTAAAGATTTTCATGTGAATTTGTAGCGTTGAAAAGCCATACATATGTAAAGTTTGTTATAAAAAGTTCACGTTGTTTTTTGAGTTTTCATGAAGAATTCAATTAGGTAATCAAGTGTTTTAAAGTCTCATATAAGAATTCGGCAATACGAATGCAAAGTTAACGTGAAAAAGTTTAATCAATCAAATCGGTAAATACCCACATGCCAAAAGCTATTTGAATGTACAGTTTGTAATTAAAAGTTTAAGTTGTAGGTATTTGAGTTTTCATAAAGAGTTGAATCAACCAAGTATTTTGAAGTCTCACATGTGAATGCTCACAGCTATGCTATGAGAAAGTAAAGTTTGCATAAAAAAGGCCATAGGTGGGCGCCACGGGCGCCTTTAAAAAACTAGTAATGATATACTTATGTATAAAAAGCGGTTTCTTGGCTATGTATAACGCATTTTGTATCTCCTCAAACAGATAGATTGAGCGATGGGAGATGGAGTTATCTTCAGAAGAGACTTACTACAGAAACAAAAAATTCGCGGAAACGATGCGACTCTAGTTCGAGAAGAAAAATTTCTCCAGAAACTAATAAGTCACAACTTTATCTAGAATATTTTTAAATTATTATGGAATGTTTATATTAATGTGCATATTGCATATAATGAATGTAGTGATGGTTTATAATTATATATTTTTTTCACATGAAACAAACTACTTATTTTGTACTTAGCACATTAAAAAAAAACTATGTTTTCAGATCAATATACAAGGTCGAAGTACATCTACAGAAATCTATAATTCTCTGCAGTTACCTCAATATAATATATCAACATTTATATGTTGGCATGCATATTGCATATGTTTCCATACATTCCTGGGCTACATCAGCTTACAATATTAATAATATACCGAACTCTACGTACATGTATATGGAATTCCTCCTAAATTATTAGAGATTCAATTAGTAAATACCATTGATTGCGTTTACATTACTAGGTACGGAAAATCAATATATTCAAATGTGTTTTGGTTACATGTTTACAATTTCATCGAAATTCAGAGTTATCTAGCGCATTCAATATTCTCCAAATGGTTTTTCGTGCAAAGTTGTACTAACTGGTGTCTATATTTTGGTGCGTAGTATATTATTTTTCTTTAATACGGAAATAGGTATATTGTGTATAAATTAAAAAAAAAACGACAACCGAAATTTTATTCTCGATTTAGCTAATTAACGCTGTTCATCTGTTTCAAAGGGCAGTGTTTTATATACCTGCCGATGAATTCATCTGTGTACGTAACACAGATGAATTCAACGGCAGGTAATCCTCTTGTTTGACCACTCCTGCTTTGCTGTTCTTTAAAGCCTAATAGGTTTTTTATTTTAGTCTTCCTATAAGCATTAATTCTTTCTACATTCTTAAACCTGTTTACTTGCATATTTGTTACAACATAACACTGAGTTATGAGTCTAATTAATTTTAGTTATATTATCTATTCACTGAATTAATCTAAGATCCCAATAATGGGCAAAAGAAGGCCATAAGTGCTCTTCACTGCATTCGAATTAAGCAGTTAGGTAAAATGAAATCCTCCCACATCATGTCCAAATCCTTCTGGTCTGATTCTAAGAAATGGAACGTGGTATGAGAGAAATCTCCAGTACTTTGATTGTAGCAAGAACAGCGCTCTTCTCGGCCAACTGTAGTTCAAAATCCTTATGATATTTTCCAGCCATGTTCATCACCTCTTCAATTATGAAGAGGAAGAAGTCTATGTCGTAACTGAAAAGTGATCGCACGACCATGCGATGAGCGATCATACAACATTCTCAATTTGAACGATCCGTCCGTGTTTGAGTAGGTATACTATGAAACTCGTCGCGCGGACGCGAACAATATCCAATATTCTTCTAAGGTGTTCTTATTAAAAATTGTCATGAGACATAAGTACATAACACAACGAGATTTCATCTTCTTTGAAAGCAAGTTTATTTTTATTTATTAATACTTTACTGTACATTGGTAGTATGAGTAACACATAAAAATTCACATAACAAAGAAATCACGGAATCAACATACAGAGGGCGAGCTTACTACAAGCAAGTTACGGTCTCTAAAAATCAACCCAAATATAAAGAAAATAAAAACATAAAAAGAAGAACAAAGCAAAGAATACAAAAAAAAGAAACCAAAATAAAGTAATATTACATATTATATACAATGATTTTTCATTGAATCTGAGCTCATCCATTGTGAACACAAATAGGTACCATTTTGACTTCTTTCACAGAACACAGAGCTTGTGTTATGAAAGAGGAAGATGGTCGGCACCGTGGATCGAATCCACGACATTCAGAATGAAAGTCGGCGACTGGAACTTTTAATTTGTTCTTCATTGCTGAGATGAATGAAATTCTCCGTATGAAGAGTGTGTACATAGTCGTATTAAAAAGATTAGTGTGTACCGAACACTGAGTACAAATATTATTAGAGAATTTTTTTGGATGCGCAGAACCGAAAATTGGTTTCTTTATTCAACAGTCACGTGACTGACGAAAATTTATCAATTAAAATTCATTTTACTTTCATCCACAAGCACAAGACAACACAACAAAATCCATAAGTACTTCCTTCAAAATATTAAAAATTAAAATTCGTATGTCACACACGGCTACCGACAAACATCACAGTTTGTATGAGTTTAACAGCAGTCACGTGGTACATGTTGGGACCATGAGCAGTAGCACATTATTTCTCTAGTATAATTTCTTCTCAATGGTATCGAATAGAAGTGGCATTAATGAGAAGATGATGGTGCAGTTTGGGCACAGGAGGGATAGGCAAGGCAATAAGCGACGAAGTCAGTCCGGAATAGTAAATATTTAACGGTGGATTAGGCATTCACCACAACTATCTTCACCTCCTCCCGCCCCGACTCGCCGGTGTAATGATCGCATGCCCGCGTGACCGTGGCAATTATCCAAAATAACTCAAGCTTAACCCTACGTGCGCTACGTATCTCTGATTAAAATGGATCTACCCTTTCCCCGGCTAATATAATAGCCTCTGGGACTTGAGCCGGTCATTTAGGGGTGTCGAATATGAGTAATTTAAATGCAAAATTCTAGCTTCCACCCTCCCGTGGACTAGACGAGGAAACTTAGCAACGAAGCAAAAACGACGTAAAAAATTTCATCGTTTGCTATTAAAAATAAATCTTAAACGTGCTTTTATATTTTGCATAAGCTAGGTGTGTAGACTCACAACAAAAAAATTACTGACAATTTACACACAAGTTGGAGCTGCAAAGAGGAAGAAGGTAGGCATAGCAGATCGACCCTTGTACTTACTTCGGATTGAAAGTCTTCAATTAAAATGTAATAGAATATATTATGTAGATGCATAGTAAGAAAACATTACTTACTGTTACCGCTTTCTCTCTTTATTACTTTTTTGATTAATTGAAGAAAAATATTATGTTATATTTTTTTTTGGATAAGGTTGTTCAACAATATTTTTTGTTACGTCGCTTCAAAACTTTCAACTTCAAATTTTTAGTTGTTGTGTTTGACTCAAACTGTTAATTGAATCTAATTTATGCAAGATGATCCTTTTGCAGAAAAAATGTAAACACTACGTCATAAAATGTACCTACACAATAAAAATAAAGAGACAACTAATGTTTCAGAGTGTGCAAAATGATGGTCGATTATCTATTAGTCTCTAATATAAATTAAAGTCGGGTTAGTGCGAACACCTTTAACTCGTGATCGGATGAACAGATTCTTTCAATGTTTGATTTACTGGATTCTTCTCCGCTCCGGATAACAGAATAACTAATAAAAAGTTGAAAAAAAAATGGGTAAGAAATGATATAAAATGAACACTGCGACGCGTCAATGCCATCGCGGGTAGTTCCTCTCATTCTCGCATACGTGATTGCCGCCCATCCCATTAACTTCACCGCAAAGTCAACAAAATTATCGGGCACATTCGTTCGGTACCTACTTCATAGGTGAGGTAGAATGTGTGCGCGCGCATATTATATTCTCTCGTTGTTCCCGTCTGAGCTTTGAATACGAATGAAATATGGATGTTTTAGAAATATTTTAACATTATTAATTATTTTATTAGTAACATAATAGGATTAATTACATATATTTTTGTTTCTGGGTGCGCAGTGCACAAAATGAACGGGCGGCCTCTGTTTAGGACTACAGGACAACGTCTGTCGGGAATGCTAGTTACAGATAAAGTTTAGACAATCTCAAATAGAATAACAATTTATTTTGGAAATTAACTCGTTTATTACCATAATTATGACAGCCCTGCTTCTGTTATTGAGATGCTAATATAATAATATCTTAATTGATGTCGGTTCATGATGAACTGGACCTATTGATGTGTGCATGAATACATCCTTTAAATAAATTAATAATCTTACATCCCTAAACCTGGTCATAACTTGAATCTAATTTACCTGCGAGTGTGAATCTGAATTGTTATGAAATGCCATTGTATTATGGCAATTACAATCGATAAATCAATGTCACAAACCAAGGAAATGAAATAAAAATATACAGGAAAGGACAGTGGGCATTTCACTTCGTCCTGTGGCCAGCTCTCAGCAACCTTCTGATCATTGTATTTTGATTACAGTTAAAGTATTTTAAGCGCATATAGGTATTATGAATTTGAGTAACCAGTGAAAACTGGATTTTATTTCTCAATTTCATACATCTTC
The DNA here is from genome assembly GCA_963576905.1 of Mystacides longicornis. NCBI lineage: Eukaryota > Metazoa > Arthropoda > Insecta > Trichoptera > Leptoceridae > Mystacides > Mystacides longicornis. The sequence continues at coordinate 17,050,525 of OY756427.1, read as the reverse complement.
ATATTAAAAGGGAGCTCAACTTTTTTTCACACCTTCCAGCTTTTGTCTCTCTTTGCGCAAAATATGGGACATGTTCATAGGTGAAGTTAAATGCAAGGAATAACAACCAGCTTTCAACTCTCTTAACATATTTATCTTTATCTCGTCAAAGAACCTTAGAACCAAAGAACATCAGCATACTTAATCTATCATCAATTATAACGGTAAAAGAAAAGACATAGGCGTTTATCTTGATGTTTTGCATGACGAAATCGTCCACCAATAGCGTTTCTCTATGATGTCGACACCCAGTAGCAGTCTGCCACATCGTACAAAGCTGCACAACTATCAGTCGCCATCAAATCTTCATAGAATACGCACCATCTGTCTCGCGACGCGAATTGTTGTGCGCCCCTTGGAGCCCGCTCATTAGGAACATATGGTAGTTGAATAAAGTGGATAAGTCTTCTTAAATATTTGCGGTGCTGACTTAATAAAAATTGAGACAGCGAAGTCAACCTTCTACAAAATGACGAACATTTAAGAGGAATTAACGATCGAGGGTATACCAGTGTTGCTGTATGAGAATGTTCTCTGCATTTCCCAAACAAGAACAAAATGCTGGCTGTGCAAAGGAATGAGAAGGGCTCATGAAGAGATGACGTGATCAATCAGGAGGTCTAACATATAAGACTGAATCCACAGCTGACACAGTCCACACCAAGCAAATCTCATGCACCCGAGAGATGAAAGTTCTCGGTTAAAGATGAAGGCGACAAAAAAGAATATATTGTACGAGCATTTTTGTGGCTGACAATATGCCGGACGGCTCTCGTCCACGCGAAGATGGCGTTTAAAAAATTTATTTAAAGAAATTAATACGATGAAAATGTATAAGTCATTGAAATATTACAGAAGATGATTATCTTGTGTTCTCATCATGCCATGAAAAAAAATAGGTATAATTGTCAAATAATTGTTATATGATAGGCATTAAGATTTGATTTTGGTAAAAGCATGGTTATGAAACTTGTATAGTGAAATATTAAAAATAAGAATAAACCCTATATACGTACTTGGAAACTATGTATTACCCATTCTAAAAGTCTGTACAGACCTGAACCAGCGCGGTAACCTAACCAATGCAACGCATCAACATTCTATAGTAAGCTGTGGTTTGTGACGAACCACCGCGAACCGCGTATTATGGAATTTTGATACGATGCATGCAACGTTACATTGGTTACGTTACCGCGCGTGTCAGGTCTGTACAGACCCTAAGAGAGGTGGCTAGTGACTAGAAACATTGTAAGTATGTTCTATGTATAATATTTTTAGATGCACAACCAACTTACATTAAAAGATATAAGGGATGGAATAAATTATCACTCATTATTTTTGTTCATCTGCCGGTTGTATTTTTCCCCTTTTTGTTCAGAATTTCAGGGAGGCATAAAAGACTGTATTAATGCAATTCATTAATAGGATTATTTCGGAGATATCATATTATTATTACGTAATATAATATTGTATATAAATAGATTTCCCCCTTTTTCATACAAATAGACGCGTGTTTGCACTTTATATAATGGTTCACGTCGAAACCAGAAGAAGTCGGGGTAAATGGATTTAAAAAGATATAGACGGATTATAGAAAATGTTATGAATGAAATTGAATATTTAAAAAAAAATCTTTTTCCATCCTGTCTTATATTATTGGTGGAAATCATGAGCTAGCAACAATCGTTTCCAAAATGAATAAGTAAGTTGATATTTTTATTTATATGTACGGAAAAATGCTCGGATGGTATGTTCTAGCTTTCAAAGAGTGTTATTATCATAATCCCAAACTCCAAACTCCCTTAAGACCCCATTTAAGGGCATAGAGAGGCAACAAGAGCTCTCCATTGCGCTCGATCTTGCGCAACGTTAATGACCTCCTCACACACCATGTCCAGATTCCTCAGCTCTGCTTCGAAGGATCGGAACACAGTATGCGAGGGTCTTCCTCGTCCTCGAGACCCTGATGGGAGGAAGAACAGCGCTCTCCTCGGCCAACCGTCATTCGGCATCCTTAACACATGTCCCAGCCAAGTCCATCTCCTCCACATAATAGTAGAGGTGATGGGTTCACGCTAGGTGCGTCAGCATATAGCGTCGTTCGTGATGCGGTGGTACCATCTTATACCCAAAATTCTCTTGAGGGACTTCGTTTCGAATGCAGATATTATCATAAGTTATTATCATAAGACAGTGTTTTTCAATCTTTTTGAATACGCGACCCCTTTACAGTTTGAAAAATTCTAGCGACCCCCTTAGGCGATAGACAGACAAAACTATTTAGTTTCCATTTCGCTTTTTTCTTAATATGATTCATTACTAAGACCTACAACACTGCAATAAGCCATAAACTCTGATAATAATAATAATATAACACTTTTCTATACAAAGGTGTCAGTATAGCCGGCGGAACTTATTGCCTGAGGAAATTTTTTCCAGTCAACCGGTCCCGTCCAATCTGAGACAGGCCAACCCCGGGTAGAAATTTCAACACACTGAAAAAACACACAGAAAAACTCTGACCCGACGTCGGTCGGTCTGATGCTGATAATGAACTTAGATGGATTCTAGATCCTTTCTTGGATAAGTCAGTAGAACTACACGATCTTACAAATATTCTTCTTATAGATTTATCTGCTGACGGCTTGCTCAAAATAAAATCCATTCGCAAAGTGTTGACTTGTTCTGAATGAAAAGAAAGCAAGAATATCCAGAGCTGGCAAAAAAAGTTCTAAAATTATTAGTGCTATTCGCCACTTCTTACCCCAGTGAACTTACTTTATCATCAATGGTGGACATTAAAACTAAAAATATAGGTAAATAGACTTTAATGAGAAATTATTTGATGATGAAAATTTCAAAAATTGCACGACGATTTGACATATTTTTGAAAAATAAACAATCCCACCCTTCTCACTGAAACTGTATTTTGTAGTGAAGTATAGAACCTTGCTTTTTCCTTTTGACGGTGACCCCCCGAGCAAGGCTTCACGACTCCCTTAGGGGTATCGACCCACAGATTGAAAAGCACTGTCATAAGAGATCTTCAGGCTACAGATAGTATTGAACTTTCTGTGAACACTGGATTTCGAATGAGATATTCTTTTCAAGTATCCAGTTTATTCAAGCTCATGACGTTGATGAGATAATGTTATTTTGTAGCTTTTCGAACGAACAATTAAGTTTCCGTCTGATTTTTTGCTAATTATAGTACCCGTTATTTTTCCAATAGGCATAGAAAATTATGATGCTTTGTCAATTTCTACATATACTTCAAGATAAAGATAATAAATGCAATAATAGGAGTATGTATTTTTTCAATTGAAGTGGTTGGTAGACTAGCGGTTACAACGCCGGCTTTCGTACAGTTTCGTGCGAAGGTCGTGGGTTTGATCCCATGTGCCGACCATCTTCCTCTTTCACGACACAAGCTTGTGAAAGGGTCTAAAGTATTTTTGTGTTCACTTTGAGTGAGCACATATTCATTAAAAATATATATATATGTTTGTCAACTAGCACTTCGTGGCTCAAACCGTCTGTTAATTACCGGGGATGTTGGCTCATTTCTACTTGTTGGCTCTTTTGTCACATACTTGATCAGAGTCAAAATGAGATTTTTACATTTTCGGTATCACCACGTGATCCTGAGCCGATTCCTGCCTATAACTCATTTTGAGCCAATATTTGACATTTTGTGTGACCATATATACACTCCGATATACCTTTTTATCTGAAATATACATTCTCACTTAGGAAATCATTTTGACAATTTATTAAACAACAATAATCGATCAAAAATTGCAACGTTGCCAAATCATATTACTGTATCAATGCCATCCACGAAAGTAAATAAATTAATGTAGCAAGTCCCCACATTTGTAAAAATGTGATAACATTTGTATTAAGATCAGAAACAACGCCTATACGAACGCGCGAACCTTTTGTTGAATGCGCATATTTTGTTTGGCTCAGTTGCGTAACGAAGACATTACCAATACTATTACACTTAAACATCGCTAGGCTTGGGGGAATTTTATCAAAATGCGAATATAAACAATTAAAAACACGTATGAGAGTCGTACAAATGATTGAACATTTTAATAAATACGCATGATTTACATTCTTACAACTTATTTTTTCAATATTACGATTTTATGAATGAATCGTATTTACGCACTTGATTATTATTGTTTTGAATGGGATACGAGAAGGTTGATCAATATTATGTGATATCGTTTTGTGACCAATATTTGATCTCAATGGTCTGCACGTATCTCTTGGTTTCAAGTTACACAAGGCTCTTAATGCTCTTTTTTGAAGTACAAAAACTCTTTGCGCATTCGCTCCTCTACCCCAGAACAATATTCCATATGACATAAGACTGTGGAAATACGCAAAGAAAACAGTTCTCGCTGTTTTTAACCCACAAGTTTCATTTATCTTTTTATTGCATAAATGGCAGGACTCCGCCTGTTACATAACAGATCTATGTGTATATGCCATTGTAGAGTCCTGTCTATTGCAACTCCCAGAAACTTATATTATTTTTCTGTCATTTCCACATTTCTATTGCTAAGAACTGACAGTACTAGATCATTTTGCAGTTTTTTTTTCAGACAGAAATGCATCGCATTTGTTTTTGTCAAATTAAGAATTAAGCTATTGACTCTGAACCACTCGCTCACCATATCTAGTACTTCAACAACATTTTTTTTGTATCAGATTTATGTCCCATATCCTTGATCATAAGGGACGTGTCATCAGCAAAGAGAACAGTCTCGGCTATATTTTTAAGATGGAACGGTAAGTCATTTACATATATTAGGAATAATAAAGGACACAAAATAGAGCCTTGAGGAACACCGCAGTTAACATTTTCCACTGATGATTTGATATTTCCTATTTCTACCGATTGTTTTCTGTTATTGAGATAAGATTTGAAGAAAATATTTTCTACGTTTTTAATTCCATAATATTCCAGCTTTTTTATAAGTATCTTATGGTTAACACAAAGGCTTTAGTCAAATCGCAAAAAATGGAATACATATATAACCTTTATCTAAACATTCGAGTACGCTTTTGACTAAGTGCGATATCCCATCACTCGTACCCTTGTGTTTTTGAAATCCATATTGTTGTGGGTGTAATATATCATTTTCTATCAAGTGGTGAGTAAGTTGTTCCGCTATAAGTTTTTCAAAAATTTTACTCAATACAGGAAGCACTGAAACGGGCCTGTAATTACCAGGATCATGTTTGTCTCCTTTTTTGTATGTCGGTATTACTCTAGCAATTTTGAGGGTATCTGAGAAAACACCTTCTTCAAAGCATTTATTTATTATGAGTACTAGGTCATCCGCCGGATGATCGATTATCCGTTTAATAAACTTTGTCGACGTATACCATAGGTCATTTGTGTCCTTGGATTTTTTGTGACTACATATACGAATGATCATAAATCACTCTCGACAGTGGAATGCCGCAGTGGGGGAAGAAGAAGAAGAATATACGAATGACATTAGCTCTAGAATTCATTCTAAACCTGAAATCATTGTTACATTTCTTTGTGGATTTAAGTAAAAATTCAGCAGTCTCAGTTGATTTAGGCATAGTGCTAGTAAGATCTGAGGCTATATTTACAAAGTAGTTATTAAATCTATTTGCCACATCAAGATTACTAAAATTCTAACTCTCGTTATACTCCCATGTTTTACCCGTTTCTTCCTTTATGACTTTCCAAGTTGTTGTGATTATGTTGTTAGAACTTTCTATTTTATTTCTGATATACATTTGTTTGGCTTCTCTACAGACCCGCCCGAATACTCTACTGTAAGTCGATATAAAATCTTTCGTCGTCCGCGAGTTGTCACGCTCTTTCACTCTATACAAGTCAAACAGTATTTTCCTAGAGATTAATATACCGGGCTTAGCCCAGCCTTTAAAAGACTTATTTTGCTTACAATTGATCTTTTTGACAGGCATATAACTATTTAGATTTAACACTAAATTTTCAAAAAACTTTTTGAACATAACTTCGGAGCAATCATTTACTTTAAAGCTTTGACATGCTCTTATTGCATTGCAGAAGGATTTCATGTTGTTATCATAAACCTTCTTCTGTAGATAAACGTATTATCACCATTTTTTCCTCCTCTACTAATTTCTACGCTAATTGATTGACCAAAATGGTCTGATTTTACAATTTCCGTAAGTTTTACGTCAGAATACTTCATATCAGTGAATATATTATCAATGCAGGAGGACGATGAGTTTGCAACCCTAGTAGCCATAAATATTGTACGCGATAATATGCCTCATTAGGTCTAAAAGTTTTCCCAAGTATATAAGTACCCATTCTTAATCAAGGACACAGAGAGGCAAAAAGTATTGACCCATGGGGTATTTCCGACTCTATGTAGGTACACTCCACCTCTCACTATGACACCTCCAACCCTAATGAGAGTTATATACAGAGTCGATCAGGTAAATAAATAAATAAAACATTATTGAAATAAATTACACATATGATATAGTATAGGTACATTCAGAGTCAAACGGCGGACGTATCCCGAAAAATCTATTCCAGCCAACCCACATGGTAGTATGATGGAAGTTTTTTATTAATTCTATAATAAATAAAACTAACAACACATTAGATTTGACATAAAAAAGACATCACATAATCAACATACGAGCTAACCACAACTTCGTTGTGGTCTCTAACTAACCCAAAGATTATTATAAAGTATGCAAGTTACGTGATCAGCCCAACCCATGAAGGAAAGTAAGGTACAGGTAGTAAGAAAACGAATAAACTTTGGACCAAATGTAAAGTTATCAATTTATTAACTTTTACGCCGTGTCCTTATAGGGGTAAGCAGAGAGAAGAGACTTCCACTCTTTCCTATCCACATACTTTTTTTGCATGTATCCTATTTCTTTTATTCTAGACGTTGCATTTCTTTAAGATCACATATCGATATATTCTACCCATGTCGATCTTCCACCTATCCTTTCAGGCAGGTAAAAAGTCACTCTATTTTCATTCATCCTCTCTATATGTCCAAACTCTCCAAACACCACACTTTGTTTACATTCATTCTTGTTACTACACTATTTTTTTATCTCTCATTATTTCCTCATCTATCATTCCGTTTCCGATCTCATCTTCAGCATTAATAGCGCACATCCTACGCAACATTCTCATTTCTACCGCATTCATACTACTTTCTTCCTTCTTGGTCTACGTCCATGTCTCATTACCATACATTATACTTAGATGGTATAAAAATTGCGTTGAGCACAAGCTAAAGCGAGAAAATCTACACATACGAGTAGGTACATCTCCCTTTAATTTATTTAATTCTTTATGCACAGATTACAGAAATCGATTTTTAAATCATTTTTTATCATCTTATTTTACTGACATTTTGTATACTTGCTTGCTTTGGATGACAGTTTGATATTTTAACATCTACAATACTCTTCTTCTCTTTCCAATGCGGCAATCCACTCTCGACCATAAAGAAGATTTTCAAATTTTTAGTCCAAATGAATAACGTGGTTTATTAAAAAAGATTTTTATACTTACGTATTATTTTATTCTTTTATTTTCAAAGGAATCGACATTGTTTAAATTGATTATATGAGTTTATTTTTAGACTAAATCATTTTTTATTGTAAATTTAGGTATATCAAAATATTATCTACTCACATACCTAAGGGAAGACGAGGAAGACCCTCCCACACCGTGTTTCGTTCCTTCGAAGCAGAGCTGAGGGATTTGGACATGACGTGGGAGGAGGTCATTGAAACTGCTAGAGATAGAGCGCAGTGGAGGGCACTTGTTGCCTCCCTATGCCCCCAAGTGGGGTCACAAAGGGAGTATTGATTGATTGATCAAGTGATCATCAGACACAAACCGCCAAGGTCCCGAATCAGCTCATCCTATTATCAATGAAACACCAATTAGCTGGTAGGTATATTTAATTCGCGTTTGTACCTATATTGCGGTTATTATAACTTTGGTGTTGGATGAACATCACGCAAAATTTAAAAAAATATATATATTTTATTCATGAATGAAATTGTAAATTGAAAAGTGTAACTTTTAGACTATTATGTCCGATAAATAAGATTTAATAAGATACTAAGCAGCTTTGATAATTACACCCATTATAGTACAGTACCTAACTTTATACATTACAGAATGCGTCAAATAAGGTAGTTATGTTTTTTTGCAAACTTGTAATATCAAATTTCTAAATATCTCGACTCTGGTGTTGGATGAACTATAATCAATCAATCAATCAATACTCCATTTGTGACCCCACTTGAGGGCATAGGGAGGCATTTGGACAAGACCTCCACCCACGTCATGTCCAAATCCCTCAGCTCTGCTTCGAAGGAAAGAAACACGGTGTAGGAGGGTCTTAGTCGTCTTCGGGATGATGTTGGTCTGATGAATAATCCAAGCTTTTGACCTCGAGCGCCGAATGCACCTTTGTCAAAAATCGAAAAACCGCGAAAAAATCGCTATGTTTTTATTATTTGGCGAATATAACCGTAAAGCACTATTTTTTGAAAAAAAAATTTTAGCGCGTTTTTAAAGAAGAGTAAATTTGCTACAATATGATAACTAGATTTGTCTCTATAGACCAAAAAGATTCCAAGTTAAAGCCTTTATGATTTATTTCTTCTCATCAATTTATAATAAACGCTATTCTCATAAACTTATCGTTAGAAAAAATCTAAATACCTACTCTAAAATACTTAAAAAAATATTGTCATAAACGCTAGCCAAGTAAAAAAATATACGAGTCTAAATCACAACAAAAATAAAGTAGGTAGGTAGGTACATATAGGTCCTCAATAATACGGAAAATATGAAACCAACAGCGATGTGTGAATATTACGATCAGATATAGAAACCTACCTACCAATTCTACGTCTACAATAGGAGATGTATTATGCTATCGTCAGTGTGTTAGTGAGATCGATTTGGCAACGTTGTAAGAGCTAACAACTCTTGATCAACTAGTGTTCTTTAAAAATAGACAGTAAAAATAATTGAATATATAAGTGGAGAATAGAGTATATAGGAAGCTAAACATAATCGTAACGCGGGGGTGTAACTTTCAAATTTATGTATCAACCAGGTAATTATATATTCCAGGTAAAAGGTTGATCAACTTTGGTGTGTTAAAATCAGATGAGCCAACATATGCCGTCTGACATAAATATATATATATATATATATATATATATATATATATATATATGTTTGTCAACTAGCACTTCGTGGCTCAAACCGTCTGTTAATTACCGGGGATGTTGGCTCATTTCTACTTGTTGGCTCTTTTGTCACATACTTGATCAGAGTCAAAATGAGATTTTTACATTTTCGGTATCACCACGTGATCCTGAGCCGATTCCTGCCTATAACTCATTTTGAGCCAATATTTGACATTTTGTGTGACCATATATACACTCCGATATACCTTTTTATCTGAAATATACATTCTCACTTAGGAAATCATTTTGACAATTTATTAAACAACAATAATCGATCAAAAATTGCAACGTTGCCAAATCATATTACTGTATCAATGCCATCCACGAAAGTAAATAAATTAATGTAGCAAGTCCCCACATTTGTAAAAATGTGATAACATTTGTATTAAGATCAGAAACAACGCCTATACGAACGCGCGAACCTTTTGTTGAATGCGCATATTTTGTTTGGCTCAGTTGCGTAACGAAGACATTACCAATACTATTACACTTAAACATCGCTAGGCTTGGGGGAATTTTATCAAAATGCGAATATAAATAATTAAAAACACGTATGAGAGTCGTACAAATGATTTTTTTTTTTTTTTTCTTTTTTTTATGCATTTCCACTCACAAATGAGTGATTTATGCAATTAACAAAACAAAAAATAGAACACAACTATGAGAGAAAAAAAAAATATAACTATAAAAATAAATTCGCTCTACATTAAATCTTTTTATTATTAAGTTGGAATGTTTTTGCGATACATGTGTTAATCCCAATAGAGTTTTGTGAGAGGAGGAACATAGTATTAATTGGGAAAGAAATTTTCATTTTTTTAAGATAATCAATCAGGTATGTGTTATCAAATAGTGGGCAGTTAAACAAAACATGATCAACAGTTTCATCCTCCAATCCACAAGCACACAAGGGCGAGTCAAAGACACCTATTCTGTTAAGGTGTGTGGCCACACAGCAGTGACCAATCCGTAATCGGCAGACTGTGGATATACAAAATTTTGATAATGGAATTCCCAAGAACCACGGTTTTCTGGGCAAAGTTTGCTGTATCGATCCATAGTAACGTGCCTTTGTACTTGCACTCCACGACTCTTCCCATTCCTTCCTGAAGAGACATTTGAGGACAGATGATCGGTCATTTGGTGTAAGTAATTCTAAGTTAGTAGGAGTACCAGTAAGGCACGCTGCTTTAGCCAACTCATCCACCCTTTCATTTCCTTTGATGCCAATATGCGATGGAATCCACGATATAAGGAGGTCTATATTCATCACATGAATTTTGTAGATCAAGCTTTTTATGGAGCATATTAGTTCGTTGCTATGCCAGGATTTGTTATTATTTTTTTTAAGGATTTCTATTAAACTTAAAGAGTCTGTCAAAATAATTACGTTTTTAAAGTTCTTACACACAACAAAAGAGAGTGCTTCCCTGAGGGCAATGCATTCGGCGGTAAATATTGAATAATTACAGGGCAATAGAAATTTATTCTTCGTTTCAACGGATGGCACAAAGAATGCCGCCCCGCATGCTGAGTTATCAAATTTGGAACCGTCTGTAAATATTTGAATATGTTCTTTGAAATTGTCATTCATTATTTCTAGAAATTTTTTATCATTAACTGACGGGCATAAACGTGCGGAAGATTCTTTTTCGAAACCGATTGACCTCATAATAGTTGGTGTGTGGGTTATTGCTTTGTAGGGGATGTTGAATATGGGAAGATTATTTTTTGCAACAAAATTAAATTTATCCTGTAACAATATTAGGCTATGGCATAACAAGAACATGTTTTTACGCTGTTGATTGGTGTGCGAATTATGCATATTTATTATTTTATTTAGAGTATCAATAATCGAATAATTTTCCCCGTTTAGCCTCTTAAATAGGAAATTCGATGAAAGATATTTACGTCTTATTGTAAGTGGCATTTCGACTGCCTCAGATTGTATAGCGACGATAGGAGAAGATTTCATTGCACCCAGAATTAATCTAATGGATTTGGATTGTATTCTTTCCAGCTTTTTTTCGAGGTATAACGGAATGGGGTCGATCAAAAATGCACCATAATCAATGTGACTTCTTACAAGTGCGTAATAGAACATACGCATAGTCACAGGGTGACAACCCCACCATACTCTCGATATTGCTCTCATGATATTTAAACTTTTTTCACATTTCGAGAGGACGTGTTCTATATGTAATTTCCATGAGAGTTTACGGTGAAGTGTCATTCCAAGAAATCTCACCGACTCCACAATAGGGATGTTTGTATTTTCTAATGTTATATTAATGTTAGGGAGCTTATGTTTATTCGAAAACACTACTACATTACTTTTAGATGCTGAAAGGGAGAGGTTATTTTGATTGAGCCAAATGTTGACAGTTGATAAACATGATTCTATTTGTTCTGTAGCGCGTGGGATATTTTTATTATTTAGATAGACAACAAAATCATCTGCATATTGAAGCAATCGGACTGTAGATGGGATGCGTTTGTGAAGATCAATCGTGTATATATTAAATAAAATCGGACTTAAAACCGACCCCTGTGGTAAGCCTCGGTGTATGGTGCGATTTATACCATTAGGCAATAGATCTATAACAATCCTGCGTTGGGCGAATATATTAAATACTGTCGCTACAATGTTCCCAGGTACTCCCAGACTATGCATTTTATTAGATAACAGTGGCAATGACACGTTATCATACGCTGACGAAATATCTAGAAAGGCCGCTACCACAGCCTCTTTGTTAATTTTGGCGAGTTGGATATCCGAAACAAGTATGGACAAGTTATCGAGACATGATTTAGCCCTCCTAAAACCCAACTGAGAATTAGGAAAAAGAGACAAACCCTCGAAAAAATATTCCAATCGGGATTTCATCATGCTTTCAAAGATCTTCAAAAGACAACACGACATGGCGATAGGTCGGTAAGAAGAACCCTTTGAATGATCCTTACCAGGTTTAGGGATCGGTACTATCTTTTGAATTTTCCATTGGGGAGGAATAGCGGAGCTGTGTAGAATAAAATTGTAAATTTTAAGGAGTATTTCAAGAAGTGAACAAGGGAAATGTTTGATAAATGAGTAAGGGATACGGTCTACTCCAGGGGAAGAGTCTTTTGCACAGTCTATGGCTGAGATCAATTCATCCATTGAGAAATTTTCACAAAGCCACGATTTGGTGTTTTGAGGTGGTCTATCTGATATTATCTCGTCAACGTTTGGAACATAGTCGGGAGCAAGCCCATTTGCAAATTCCTCCAGCCACTCGCCACTACTAGGTAAGATCCCAGCAGGGGAAGAGCACCCGCGAAATCTCCGTATGGACTGCCACACTTCTGATACCGAAGACTCCGGTGATAGAGATTCGCAGTAACGTTTCCATCCTTCTCTTTTCTTTCTTTGAAATGTGCGTTTAACCAATGCTTGGATGTTTTTATATTCCAAATAGTTTTCGAAGTCAATACTTCGTTTGTATTTATGATGGGCCATTTTCCTTCTATTTACAAGTTCCGTACATTCGGAGTCCCACCAAGGTGGGGATTCTCTTCGACATTTCTTTCTTTTTTTCGGAATTGCTGCATCGGCCGCGCTTCTTATTGTTTTAGTTAAATTATTAATAATATTAGGAAGAGAATGTATATCCAAATCAGAAGTATCAATCAACGGAGCTTTTTGTTTTAAAATTTCTTTGAACAATGACCAGTTCGCAAGAGACTCATTATAAAGACCCCTCGGAGAAAAGTCGACATTTTGTTTATTCATTCCGTTATCATATGTTATTATTATGGGATAATGATCGCTCGACAGAGGATCGTTCAAAGGCTTCCATGAATATTTCGTTGACAGACTCGCTGAACATATTGATAGGTCTACCGCGCTTTGCCTCTGATTTGGACGTGAAAGTCTTGTTGCACTACCGTCATTTAGCAAAACAAGTTCGTGTTGGTCCATGAAGTCAAGAATAGAATTACCGGATGGACTATCAAATGCGCATCCAAACGCGGCAGAGTGAGCGTTAAAATCGCCCAAGATGATTACGGGAGTGGCAATATTCTGGACTATTCTATTCCAAATCTGCAAGTCAAACACATTTCTGGGAGGAATATATACCGAAATAAATGTAATGTTTGCTATTTCGGCAGCTACTATTTGAAATGACAATGGATTTAAAAAAGAGGCTAAGTTAATTTGTCTGTAGGGAATTTTGGATTTGATGACGAGGGCTGCACCGCCCCTTCCATCAGGACGATCGTCTCTCAAAATATTATAGCCTGTGATAGAAAAGTTGACCCCTGGACGGAACCATGTTTCTGATAAACAAGCTAGATCGATGTCATACGATGAAAATAATTGTACGAGGTCTCCTTTATTTGCAACCGCACTTCTGCAGTTCCATTGTAGGATGTTTTTATATGGAATTTTATTCATCATTGTTGCCATTTTTATTGGAAGAAAATTGTTTGAGGAGTGACATACATGAAGATAATAAAGTGGGTGGGCAATCAATATTGGAATTAGAAAGAATTTGGAGAAGAATTTCTATGATAGAATTTAGTAAGAAATTTGTATTATTATTAGAAGAAAAAGAATTGCAATTGAAAGCATTGTCGGATGGTTTCCCACTATTGAGAGCACATCCATCTTTCAAACCTGAAAGAGGTTGGCTATTTGTGTAAGAAAGATGTTCGCTGAGATCAGGTTTGTTACCTTCGAAAACAAAAGGGGGCCTTGAAAAGGAGGTTTTTTTTTGATAGAACCTGGAATTTTTTGGTTGGTTTTCCAACAAAGAAGTAGTAGATTGATTATTTCCTGGAGTTGGAGAGACTTTTTGAGACCAGCTTGGAAACAAGTTCAGGTTTTGTGCCGGAGGAGAGGATAGCTTTTCAGCGTAGGAAGTTTTAGATGGAGGGAACATCACTGCTGCCTCTTTAAACGACAAACTGTTCTCAGCCATTTTTTTTTTAATATTTTTTTGCCGAGTAAACTCGGGACAACTCAAATTTGCTGCAGAGTGTGATCCTTTACAGTGTAAGCATTTTAATGTAGTGGTGGTACAGTTTTCCGCAGCATGCGGCTCTGCACACTTGTAACATATAGGCGATGACCGACACTGAACTTTTGAGTGGCCATACTTACAGCAATTGAAGCACAAAACAGTAGGTGAAACATATTGCTCTACCACCAAAGAGTTATGATAAATATATATGTGCTGAGGGAGTCGTTGTCCCTCGAATGTTAGAACCAGTGTTCGGCTCGCCTTCCAAACGGCTGAACCAGAGGACTTATCTTTGTAATTTAATCTTCTTGCATGTATAACCTTTCCGTATCCTATAGGGGACGACGCGTTTTCGATAATTTCGTCTGTCGTTATTTCTATATCAATTCCCCTTACAATACCCTGTTTACAGGTCTTGTGAGTAGGAATTATGGCCTTCCAATTATTTTCCTTTATTATTGGATTATCTAAGAAATTGTTGGCAGACGCAAATGTTTTGAAGTCGACGCAGACCTTGAATCTGCCCTCTGACTTCACTCCACCGCTCACTATGTTTTTAATATTATTTTTAAAAAGTGTGTTTCCCGTGTTCATTGGGTAAATTGGTTTGTCCTCCACATTCGATATGAATACAGAGAACGGACCAATGTCTCCCTCGCGGTATTTGTTAATATTGTCATTTATATTTTTGTTGAGGGAAGTTGGGTCTTGTACAGTAGGTGGTGATTCTGTTCTCGCTCTTTTCCTGCCCTCGGGAGGGTCCCCGAGAGGAGGGTCATCCATTGTAAAAGGCCCAGTGGTTAATAATTACCAATAGAACAGTATTAAGGATAAAGAAAGAAAAAAAAGAAAAAATATAGTTGGGATAATCTCACCAGTATTTAAAATAAAAATAACCGAATGAAAATAAAAAGAAGAAAAATAATGTCCCACCGCACACGGCTGTGTGGGCCCGCCTCACACGGGGAGGACGCTGACTTTTGTAACAATAATAACCCAAAATACGAAAAAAGAAAAAAAAAATACAAAATAGATATCTAATTAATCACATCCCCTATGGGGAGGTGATTATAATAAGGAAAAAAATAGTATGTTCTAAATTATTTAAGATATGATGATACAAAATAAAAAAGAAATAGTAAAGAATAGTTTTAAAAACTTATCGACGGTGCGTTGCTCCGAACACGTCTGCACACTTCAAAGACACACGGCGAAAAACGTACAAATGATTGAACATTTTAATAAATACGCATGATTACATTCTTACAACTTATTTTTTCAATATTACGATTTTATGAATGAATCGTATTTACGCACTTGATTATAATTAATTGTTTTGAATGGGATACGAGAAGGTTGATCAATATTATGTGATATCGTTTTGTGACCAATATTTGATCTCAATTGTTTTAATTATTTGTTATCAAATTAAATTTATACTATGTAGGTACACTCCACCTCTCACTATGACACCTCCAACCCTAATGAGAGTTATATACAGAGTCGATCAGGTAAATAAATAAATAAAACATTATTGAAATAAATTACACATATGATATAGTATAGGTACATTCAGAGTCAAACGGCGGGTGTATCCCGAAAAATCTATTCCAGCCAACCCACATGGTAGTATGATGGAAGTTTTTTATATATTTATTAATTCTATAATAAATAAAACTAACAACACATTAGATTTGACATAAAAAAGACATCACATAATCAACATACGAGCTAACCACAACTTCGTTGTGGTCTCTAACTAACCCAAAGATTATTATAAAGTATGCAAGTTACGTGATCAGCCCAACCCATGAAGGAAAGTAAGGTACAGGTAGTAAGAAAACGAATAAACTTTGGACCAAATGTAAAGTTATCAATTTATTAACTTTTACGCCGTGTCCTTATAGGGGTAAGCAGAGAGAAGAGACTTCCACTCTTTCCTATCCACATACTTTTTTTCACTATCATACTATTCCGCATGCATGTATCCTATTTCTTTTATTCTAGACGTTGCATTTCTTTAAGATCACATATCGATATATTCTACCCATGTCCATCTTCCACCTATCCTTTCAGGCAGGTAAAAAGTCACTCTATTTTCATTCATCCTCTCTATATGTCCAAACTCTCCAAACACCACACTTTGTTTACATTCATTCTTGTTACTAAACTATTTTTTTATCTCTCATTATTTCCTCATCTATCATTCCGTTTCCGATCTCATCTTCAGCATTAATAGCGCACATCCTACGCAACATTCTCATTTCTACCGCATTCATACTACTTTCTTCCTTCTTGGTCTACGTCCATGTCTCATTATCATACATTATACTTAAGGTGAGAGACCCAATAGCTGACAATTTAAGAAAAAAAAGTCGTTTTTTTATTCATAAAAAAATTATTTTGCAATATTATAAGTGAATAAATATGCAAATGATTTGGCCATTCGATTACCCATTATTTTTTGTATAAATGATAAATCTAGATAATTCCTGTGTATACAAAAAATAATAATAATTCATTGTGAGTTTAGTCACCCTTTCCTGACACATACAAATTATAAAAATCCAATAGCTGACACCCCAAAAGCTGACATGTATATAATTTTAACAAAATGCGTTGTAAATCATTTGCTTCTACTTAATAATGACTGAATCTTTAAAATAGTGTTATAAATGCAACGTTATTATAAAATAGCATAAAAAGTGAATGAAAAAACTTATTTCTGGGATATATTTGGTATGATGTATTCATTACCATCTTTTAGAATATTTTCAAGCTTTTTCAGTATACGCTCCTTGCGATACCATGTTTTATCGGAAATGTCTGGCCACTTCCATCGTTCTGTACCACACATCACCATACATGAAATTAAAACTTCATTTTCCTTAACATACATCACTTTTCCAGGGAAATATTCACCTTCGAAAGAAAAATTAACAATATCATCCACATCATATTCAATTTTACGCATTTACGAGTTTTTGAACAGCCAGAAGTTAATATTTCTTCATGCTCACTCTCCGAGGCAAATAATTCTACTTCGGACTCCAAGATCATGTCAATTGAGGAGTCAGAAGATGATAATATTGATATTGGCTTTTTAGAACCTTTTTTCACCTTTGGCTTTTTAATTACTTTTTTTACTGTCGCTTTGTTGTTTTTTTTCTTATCCCTTATTATTTTTCTTTCTTCTTTCTGCCTTTGCTTATCTTCCTTCTTCTTTTTCTTCTTTCTTCACCAAAATGTCTTCTTCTTCTTTGGTAAGGTTTATTTTCGGACCTTTCCTGCTATCCACTGGATACACTCCTGTTTTTTATAGAACAAAGTGGTCCGTAGTACCCCGAATGTTTTGCTTGCATTTAATATTGGCATTCCTTTTTTTAGTGCATCCAATGCTTTCCGAACATCTTCGACCGAATATTTATTGGATGCTTTAGGTTTACCCATTTATGAAAGAATTAAATTTCATAAAATGAGCAAAACTATCAGCAGTTTTGATCAGTGTCAGGTTTTGGAGCAATCGAGTTGTATGAATTTTGTTGGTGAAAAAAAAATTGTACCAATATCTGATACATGGTGTCAGTTATTGGATCCTGCCATTCTATAGAGACGTGTCTTTGAGAACACCATTAATATATTTTACTGAAATATAATATTGAATTTTGATCCTAAAATACCGAAATTTTTGAAACACCAATAGCTGACATATGTGTCAGGTATTGGATAATATAGTAAATCTGTGAACCCAATACCTGACACCCCCCCTTAATATTTTGTTTTGAGGTTATCTGAACGTCTAATATAACCAAAGGGTAAATATGATGCTATATTTATAAGTTATACACAAAAATATGTAGATAAATCTAAAAACATTGATGCATACCTCTGATTCGCAAAAGTTGAATCCTTAACAAAACTTTTAAGAAAGTAACAACAGTAACACGCAACACGCACCTCCTCTGACGAATGTTCAAAACTGACTATTTTCAAATAACCTTAGACACAAAAATTATAGAAAAAGTGATTCATAGATTTTAAAGGAACAATGTTCAGTAGTGAAGCAACGCATAATATCTTTGATTTCCTTAATTTTGTTCGTCGAAGTTCAAATGTCAGCTATTGGGACAGTGTCAGCTATTGGGTCTCCCACCTTAGATGGTATAAAAATTGCGTTGAGCACAAGCTTTACTCCTAAAATAACCGTTTTTCACTGTTTTCTCCGCTCAATTCCGGCTCTATATTCATGGATAAGGAAATTTTGATTATGTGTATACGTAGATCAAACCTTTTTACTATATATGTTCGTGGCCGATTTTCCATAAAAAGCATGCTTTACACATTATTTGAGGTTTTATCGAAGTTGTCTCAAACACTTTTTGACGCATATCTCGAGAAGTGTAAGACTTAGATAAAATACGTTTAGAGATAAAGATCGTGGTGAAAATTTTACAATATATGTTCGTGAGGATTTTTCGCCAATTTTCTCAGATTTTTCAGAAAACACTAAAAATCATTTTCCAATTAAAATTCTTACCAAAGCTCTGTCTTGTTAGATTATTTTTCAAAAATATTCCAATATATTGGAAAAATTCTCATGACGGCTCATATCAAGTCGTTGTACCATAATGGTCCTTATGACCATTCTATTTGTATGAAGTTGCGATAGAGATTCTTTTGCAAAGTTTTGAGGGAGTCTAAGTAAAATACGGCGTTAGACTCTCTCTGAAGGAAGATTTAGATATCCATGATTTTTCTGATATCCAACCAACTAAAAATAATAATAATATAGAGAAGTTAGGCCAAACATGAAATAAACAAAAACGTTTTATGTTTTGTAAGTTTATAATATGTATAAGTACCTACCTTATTACGTTGCGAATCAAGATTAAAATAATTGGCAGCGCATAAGAATATGGAATTATTTTGAAAATATGTTTTTTTGGACATGTTTTTGCTTATCAATAAAACACGAACGACGCTATACGCCGGCGCACCCAGCGCAGGCCCATCCCTTCCACCATTACGGAGAGGAGATTGGCATGGCTGGGACATGTGTTGAGGATGCCGAATGACAGTTGGCCGAGGAGTGCGCTGTTTTTCCTCCCTTCAGGGTCTCGAAGACCTGGAAGACCCTCTCATACCGTGTTCCGTTCCTTCGAGGCAGAGCTGAGGGAGTTGGACATGGTGTGTGAGGAGGTCATAAGCACTGCGCAAGATCAAGCGCAGTGGAGAGCTCTTGTTATGCTCCTCGCAATACTCCTGAGTGGAGTTCAAAGGGAGTTTTGATTGATTGATTGATTATAAATAAAATGCTAATAGGTATTTAAGACAAAAAAATATTCATTGCCGAATGTTATGTCTTTTGAAAATTATTAGGTAGGTATTTTGAAAAATATTAGGCGGTTTTCGTACGTACATCGTATTGAAGGTCGTGGGTTCGAATCCCGGTGCCGACCATTTCCACTTTCACAACACAAGGTTTGCTTTATGTGAAAGATGTCGAGAGTGTATTTGTGTTCACTTTGAGTGAGCCCAGATTCACTTAAAAAAACGTGTTTGGATAATGTTTTTTTTATAATGTATCTGATCTCAAATAATTATTATTATACACTTTTTTGCACACCAAGAGTGAGACACGATGGAACAATCTACAATATTTTTATGGTTAGAAATATTTTATTTGTTTTTATTTCCATCCACAATACAATTGAGCACAATAATAATATGGATTCAATAAATGAATTTATGATATGCAATTTACCTACTGCTTCTTTTTTTTTAACTGACTTGCACCCGAAGTATGGATCAAGTGATGCAGCAAAAACTTACAAAAAACTGCTTCTTTAGCAGCAAATTTTTTCTTATGGAGTTTTATTATCTTTCATTCATTCATTCTAGGTATAAGAAAAGTAGAGCCAAGCTACATAAATGAAGGTTTACTTTCAACACCCTGCGAATGAAACAACAGTGCTATCTTGTGTAGGTTGTATTATGGTTCCTAGACAGTGAGTGAAAAAAAAAACGATTATTGTCACATCTATAAAAACATACCCACCTAGGTATATTTTTAGCCATTGCATCTGGCCAGTCATCTGGAGTCAAGGAAGACTATAATAATATAGGACACACACTACACGGAACTAGTGAATGTCTGTAAAAACGTGTTTGAGTTATACCCATACAATGTGATTTTTCAAATCGACACATTACTGTTCTGTGAGACATCGTCATGTTTCTTTAAATTTATAACTAGCAGCAAAACCTCTCGGACGACAGGCATAGAAAATAATGATTTATAAATCAGTTATATCTTCTCTCAAAGGATCTCAACTTCTTTTTACCACGTTCAGAACTGCGGTCAATTAGACATATCTTATCGTAGCAACTGCTCTGTTGTATGTATAGTCGGCGCTTTCCTTTTTGGCTCGCGGTGGCCCATATTGCAACTATTACGACGTAACATTTTCTACGTAGATCGCCCCACCATTCCCGCGCGCCAAATAGAATGATGCAGTCTATTAGAAAAATATTTACCGCGGACATTTCTTGATTGAGTGTCTTAGAAACCATCGACTTACCGACGAAAATTAAAAGTATGAAAATATTTCTCGTAGCTGGATTAGTTTTATCATATGAAATATATGGAGTTACGTACGAACTTCACAATTATAATCTATTGGAATTATTTATTTTTACTAAATTTCGATGGGTTCCATTGGATAGTGAACACAAAAAAGGATCATTTTGTGGGATATAACATAAAAACATGGTTGCAAGTGAACGAAAGATCACGTCAATGGCTGTAAGTCATATTATTATTTTTACTAGTCCCTAAACGGACACTACTTGTTACCAGATGGTTGATATTATTGTGTCTTCTCAAATGCAATCAAATGTGTTAGTGTTTCTGCCTAGCCACATACCTACCCAAAATGTGCAGTTCTAAGACGTCACATTGTGAGAAATGTATGTTTTGTTTCTTTAACAGTGGCGGAACAGATAGTTTTTATAGTATTTTATGTAACATGTCTGAGTAGGTATTTAGATTGGGTGGTTAGTCTTTCGCGGAACTTATGTAGGTATTTGAAGATAATATCATCGCATAAATATATTATTTTGAAAGATTTTAGTTTTTCCATAAAAAAATATTATAAGTAGGTACTTAATTCATCACAATATAACACATCTGATAAGCTTACATGATTCAATATTTAAATTGTTGAATATTTAAAACCAAAATATTGATAGATTAATCGTAAAGAAATGTGTTTAAAGAATAAAGAAATGTTTCTTATTCCACAGAAATACTTCACAAGTACATATATTGCTACACCACTGCGCACAAAAAAAAGTTATTATTATTATGAACAAGAGGGTGTAAATGAAATAGCGATATATTATGTTCGTTATGTTAGTTGAGATGGATAGATACGATTTTAACTAAATATTTTAACAGATTTTAAACATTTTGTCATCTCAAGTAGTTTTTATATCCATGATTTTGGGGGTCTAATTGGAATTAGGAGCGTAATCAGAATCTATATTCCACTTCAGACACGAAAAATATTTTGCGTTACATAGCCCCTTAAAGCGAGAAAATCTACACATACGAGTAGGTACATCTCCCTTTAATTTATTTAATTCTTTATGCACAGATTACAGAAATCGATTTTTAAATCACTTTTTATCATCTTATTTTACTGACATTTTGTATACTTGCTTGCTTTGGATGACAGTTTGATATTTTAACATCTACAATACTCTTCTTCTCTTTCCAATGCGGCAATCCACTCTCGACCATAAAGAAGATTTTCAATTTTTTAGTCCAAATGAATAATGTGGTTTATTAAAAAAGATTTTTATACTTACGTATTATTTTATTCTTTTATTTTCAAAGGAATCGACATTGTTTAAATTGATTATATGAGTTTATTTTTAGACTAAATCATTTTTTATTGTAAATTTAGGTAGGTATATCAAAATATTATCTACTCACATACCTATAGATCCCTATCTACTTAAAAAAAACAATTAATTATAAGCTATATTGTGAATTTATAATATAACATATTTAAGTTTGTCTCTTATCTTACCCTTCAGTTTTAAGGATCGTGACTGCCATGCCTCATTCCATTGACCATCCGTCTACCTACGCTCTGTGTGGTCCTCCGCCATATGCATAGCCCCATGCAGCGAAATCCCCATGGTACTCTTGATCAGATCGCTCCATCTTAAAGGCGCTAATCCCTTCCGCATTTCTTCTCCATTGACCCGGTGATTATCGATTTTTTCAAGTTCACAGACTCCTTTTTTTTCGATGTGACCGAAATATCGAAAACACGCCGCCAGCACAATACTGAGAGCCGCATGGAGATGTTTAACTATATGAGGATTGACTTAGTCCTTTGCTCGGTCCTTGTCTGAGCAATCTCAACATTCCATCTTTTCTTGGTGGAACAGCCCTGCCAGCATTCGTACACTTGACGCGACCAAGGAGGTGTCATCAGCAAATCGTAGATTGTAGGTATTTTATTTTCTATTGTGGCCCATCTATGCCAGCCATCCTGGGCTCTTCTCGTGAAGTGTATGTATGTAGAGGTTGAAGAGGTCGGGTGAGAATATAATATAATGCCTGTCGCACTCCCTTTTAACCATTGAATGGTTACGATACGGGGTTCTGAATAATTATTGTTACACGCGAAATTCTTCCAAATATAGATATAACATTGACTATCAAGTGATTATGCCCCCACTGAGGATACGGATGCTGCAGCTAAGGACTGTTTTTACGACAGTCTGGATGCAGTTGTGTCTCATGTCTCAAGGCGCCACCGCTTGATAGCTTGACTTCCAGGAGCAAGAGGTATACCAATAACACAGAGGAATCCTACAGATGGTCCCGTGGGCGAAATGTGCGATCTGGAGTACGCGGACGACCTAGCGTTGTTCAATACGACAGTGGAGGAACTACAGCGCAGTGTTTCGAGACTCTGCAATTAAACAGCACGCCTTGGCCTTCGAGTCAATGCCAGTAAGACGAAGCTCATGGCAAATAAAGCCTGCCCCGATAAACAGCTACCGATAACCAAATGGTTAAATATCAAGTGGTGCCTTCAACAACATTTATTTATTTATTGACCTGACATAACATGACCAAGATATGGAAGGCGTCGGCGTTTAGTGTTGAGACGAAATGTAAACTGTTTAATGCGTGTGTGTTGCCTATTCTTTTATATGGGTGTGTGTCATGGCACCTGACCAAAGTCCAGGCACAAAAGGTATCTGCCTTTGAGACAATGTGCCTCAGAAGAATCATGAATATTAGATGGTACCACCGCATCACGAACTTTCTTCCTCTCATCAGGGTCCCGAAGACGAGGAAGACCCTCCCACACCGTGTTTCGTTCCTTCGAAGCAGAGCTGAGAGATTTGGACATGACGTGGGAGGAGGTCATTGAAACTGCTAGAGATAGAGCGCAGTGGAGGGCACTTGTTGCCTCCCTATGCCCCCAAGTGAGGTCACAAAGGGAGTATTGATTGATTGATCAAGTGATCATCAGACACAAACCGCCAAGGTCCCGAATCAGCTCATCCTATTATCAATGAAACACAAATTAGCTGGTAGGTATATTTAATTCGCGTTTGTACCTATATTGCGGTTATTTACTATGAATTATAGTATTAAAGGCTTATCTCTTTGCTAAAAATAATAAAAAATACATTAGGGACGCCTAAAAGCGTTGTTTTAAATGCAATATCAATTTAAAAAAATCTCAACTTTGGTGTTGGATGAACATCACGCAAAATTTAAAAAAAATATATATTTAATTCATGAATGAAATTGTAAATTGAAAAGTGTAACTTTTAGAGTATTATGTCCGATAAATAAGATTTAATAAGATACTAAGCAGCTTTGATAATTAAACCCATTATAGTACAGTAACTTTATACATTACAGAATGCGTCAAATAAGGTAGTTATGTTTTTTTGCAAACTTGTAATATCAAATTTCTAAATATCTCGACTCTGGTGTTGGATGAACTATAATCAATCAATCAATACTCCATTTGTGACCCCACTTGGGGGCATAGGGAGGCATTTGGACAAGACCTCCACCCACGTCATGTCCAAATCCCTCAGCTCTGCTTCGAAGGAAAGAAACACGGTGTAGGAGGGTCTTAGTCGTCTTCGGGATGATGTTGGTCTGATGAATAATCCAAGTTTTTGACCTCGAGCGCCGAATGCACCTTTGTCAAAAATCGAAAAACCGCGAAAAAATCGCTATGTTTTTATTATTTGGCGAATATAACCGTAAAGCACTATTTTTTGAAAAAAACATTTTTGCGCGTTTTTAAAGAAGAGTAAATTTGCTACAATATGATAACTAGATTTGTCTCTGTAGACCAAATAGATTCCAAGTTAAAGCCTTTATGATTTATTTCTTCTCATCAATTTATAATAAACGCTATTCTCATAAACTTCTCGTTAGAAAAAATCTAAATACCTACTCTAAAATACTTTAAAAAAATATTGTCATAAACGCTAGCCAAGTAAAAAAATATACGAGTCTAAATCACAACAAAAATAAAGTAGGTAGGTAGGTACATATAGGTCCTCAATAATACGGAAAATATGAAACCAACAGCGATGTGTGAATATTACGATCAGATATAGAAACCTACCTACCAATTCTACGTCTACAATAGGAGATGTATTATGCTATCGTGAGTGTGTTAGTGAGATCGATTTGGCAACGTTGTAAGAGCTAACAACTCTTGATCAACTAGTGTTCTTTAAAAATAGACAGTAAATAATTGAATATATAAGTGGAGAATAGAGTATATAGGAAGCTAAACATAATCGTAACGCGGGGGTGTAACTTTCAAATTTATGTATCAACCAGGTAATTATATATTCCAGGTAAAAGGTTGATCAACTTTGGTGTGTTAAAATCAGATGAGCCAACATATGCCGTCTGACATAAATATATATATATATATATTTATGTCAGACGGCATATGTTGGCTCATCTGATTTTAACACACCAAAGTTGATCAACCTTTTACCTGGAATATATAATTACCTGGTTGATACATAAATTTGAAAGTTACACCCCCGCGTTACGATTATGTTTAGCTTCCTATATACTCTATTCTCCACTTATATATTCAATTATTTACTGTCTATTTTTAAAGAACACTAGTTGATCAAGAGTTGTTAGCTCTTACAACGTTGCCAAATCGATCTCACTAACACACTGACGATAGCATAATACATCTCCTATTGTAGACGTAGA
Organism: Mystacides longicornis; assembly: GCA_963576905.1. Lineage (NCBI taxonomy): Eukaryota > Metazoa > Arthropoda > Insecta > Trichoptera > Leptoceridae > Mystacides > Mystacides longicornis. The sequence goes on along the minus strand of OY756427.1, from coordinate 17,024,887 downwards.
ATTGGTAGGTAGGTTTCTATATCTGATCGTAATATTCACACATCGCTGTTGGTTTCATATTTTCCGTATTATTGAGGATCTATATGTACCTACCTACCTACTTTATTTTTGTTGTGATTTAGACTATATTTTTTTACTTGGCTAGCGTTTATGACAATATTTTTTTAAAGTATTTTAGAGTAGGTATTTAGATTTTTTCTAACGAGAAGTTTATGAGAATAGCGTTTATTATAAATTGATGAGAAGAAATAAATCATAAAGGCTTTAACTTGGAATCTATTTGGTCTACAGAGACAAATCTAGTTATCATATTGTAGCAAATTTACTCTTCTTTAAAAACGCGCTAAAATGTTTTCTTTCAAAAAATAGTGCTTTACGGTTATATTCGCCAAATAATAAAAACATAGCGATTTTTTCGCGGTTTTTCGATTTTAGACAAAGGTGCATTCGGCGCTCGAGGTCAAAAACTTGGATTATTCATCAGACCAACATCATCCCGAAGACGACTAAGACCCTCCTACACCGTGTTTCTTTCCTTCGAAGCAGAGCTGAGGGATTTGGACATGACGTGGGTGGAGGTCTTGTCCAAATGCCTCCCTATGCCCCCAAGTGGGGTCACAAATGGAGTATTGATTGATTGATTATAGTTCATCCAACACCAGAGTCGAGATATTTAGAAATTTGATATTACAAGTTTGCAAAAAAACATAACTACCTTATTTGACGCATTCTGTAATGTATAAAGTTACTGTACTATAATGGGTTTAATTATCAAAGCTGCTTAGTATCTTATTAAATCTTATTTATCGGACATAATACTCTAAAAGTTACACTTTTCAATTTACAATTTCATTCATGAATAAAATATATATTTTTTTTAAATTTTGCGTGATGTTCATCCAACACCAAAGTTGAGATTTTTTTAAATTGATATTGCATTTAAAACAACGCTGTTAGGCGTCCCTAATGTATTTTTTATTATTTTTAGCAAAGAGATAAGCCTTTAATACTATAATTCATAGTAAATAACCGCAATATAGGTGCAAACGCGAATTAAATATACCTACCAGCTAATTTGTGTTTCATTGATAATAGGGTGAGCTGATTCGGGACCTTGGCGGTTTGTGTCTGATAATCACTTGATCAATCAATCAATACTCCCTTTGTCACCCCACTTGGGGGCATAGGGAGACAACAAGTGCCCTCCACTGCGCTCTATCTCTAGCAGTTTCAATGACCTCCTCCCACGTCATGTCCAAATCCCTCAGCTCTGCTTCGAAGGAACGAAACACGGTGTAGGAGGGTCTTCCTCGTCTTCGGGACCCTGATGGGAGGAAGAAAGTTCGTGATGCGGTGGTACCATCTAATATTCATGATTCTTCTGAGGCACATTGTCTCAAAGGCAGATACCTTTTGTGCCTGGGCTTTGGTCAGGTGCCATGACACACACCCATATAAAAGAATAGGCAACACACACGCATTAAACAGTTTACATTTCGTCTCAATACTAAACGCCGACGCCTTCCATATCTTGGTCATGTTGTTGAAGGCACCACTTGCCATATCGATAGGTACTTATCGGGAGCTCAGCCCCGAGGTCACCAGTGGTGGTAATGGTTGCTCCCCGGTATTTAAATTTATCCACCCTGGAGACCTGGCGACCATAAATGGTTATCGGTAGCTGTTTATCGGGGCAGGCTTTATTTGCCATGAGCTTCGTCTTACTGGCATTGACTCGAAGGCCAAGGCGTGCTGTTTAATTGCAGAGTCTCGAAACACTGCGCTGTAGTTCCTCCACTGTCGTATTGAACAACGCTAGGTCGTCCGCGTACTCCAGATCGCACATTTCGCCCACGGGACCATCTGTAGGATTCCTCTGTGTTATTGGTATACCTCTTGCTCCTCACATGGACTTTCTCAAGAGGAAGTCAAGCTATCAAGCGGTGGCGCCTTGAGACATGAGACACAACTGCATCCAGACTGTCGT